>CM055122.1:1057889835-1059159835 GCA_029206835.1 Rana muscosa | reverse complement strand
GGCAGTGTCTGTTAGTGCCAGATTGACTGCCACCCTATCACAGTCAAATTATTAGTCGCTGGTCACCACCATTGCAGTGTAGTGTGTATATCTGCATAAATTCCAACATATACACTGTAGTTTATAGATGCTATATCTTTCACTCAAACCAATTTGTATACACTTACTGGGATTTTTTTTTGATTGGATATGTTTTATAACAGAATGTGAAAAATATATTTTTTTCAAAATATTTGATCTTTTTTCATTTATATCATAAAAAAATTAAACCTAGTGGTAAACAAATGAAACCAAAAGAAAGCTTTATTTGTGTTAAAAAAAATTATATAAATTTCATTTGTGTACAGTGTTGCATGGCCGCATGATTGCAAGTTAAAGTAGGAAGGAAAAAGTAAAGGACTTTAAAGTTTGCCATAGAAAACCTCCATGAAATATATCTTTACCAAATGGACAAATTTGGACCCCCCCCCCAATGCTGCATAGATTGCTGTACGGTAGGAGTGGTCTATATTATGACATGTAAATGTAAGGTGTTTCATATTGGATAGACCCGTAGGCCCTCTGGAATAGGATCAGAGATCATGTCTATTTGATTAGGAGTGGCAAGATGGAATCAGACATGTAGGGCTCTATAATAGTTTGGATTTGTCCATTATTTGTTTTTTTGCATTGGAACATGTCCCTGCCTCTTATTGGGCGGGGCACATTGATCCCCAGCTGTTATGTTTGGAAACGAAATGGATGGCCACCTTAAAGGACACAAAATCCCTGTGCCTTAATGAATATGTTACATATAAGCCATTCTTGTATGAGTAATTACAGGATGTTTCGATGTCATCATATGCATTCCCCTTTTATGTTTGATGTAAGGGTCTTAAAAAAGCTCTCTGCGTTCAGTTTGTTGCTTATTCTTCCTTCCCTTTCCTTTTTTGTATAGCTTCTACAAAGCTCATATTATGTATATAGGTTATGAATGGGCAGTGGGGGTATGTGCCGCTCTTGTTTTTGTTTGGGAGGTGAGGATGGAGGCACTTGGTCCGGCTGTTCCTGTTGGGGCCACCACATTGGTGCAGATTCTATTTACTTTTCTTTCTCCCTCCTCTTCCCCCCCCTTTTTTTTATAACTTCTAGGGTATGAGAACCTTGAACGGTAACACTGATTGTATCTGTAAGCCGATGTTTTTTTGTTGGTCCAGGTCTCCCTGCACCTTGGTGCTGTTCAGAGTATTTGTCTGGGTTTTTGTTTGTTGTTGGTCATTCCTGGTGTGGTTGTTGTGGTGTGTTATTTGTAATGGTGGGTCTGTTTGTTGGTCTGTTGCATTTCTGGGTGGTTGTTTGGTGCGTTTGATTGTTTGTTTTATCGTTTTATAGTGATTGTAAAGTCTTGTTTAAAAATTTTTTTATTAATTAAATTAAAAAAATAACTAACATGTTATACTTACCTCCTCTGTGCAGTTGGTTTTGCACAGAGCAGCCCGGATCCTCATCTTCTCGGGTCCCTCTTTGCTGCCCCTGGCCCATCCCTCCTATCAAGTGACCCCACAGTCAGCAGCTTCCTTTGGAGGCACTGCAGCCTAGTCACAGCTCCATGTGTCCATTCAGACATGGAGCCACAACCCGGCCCCGCCTCCGCTCTCCCCTGATTGGCTGACCGATTTTGATCGACAGCCGTGGGAGCCAATGGCGCTGCTGCTGTGTTTCAGCCAATCAGGAGGAGTGTCTTAGACGGCTTAGACATTCAGTGCCTTACCACGAGGATGAGATATTTATTCGGATTCTAATTATACACACCTTCTTAACTTTGGAAATCCCCCCTTTTTAGGCACACTTCTGCCATCATGTGTCAATGTGAGTGTTTAACCATTTTTATTATAAATATGCACCTCTTTTATTAACGTTTTATTTACACCTTAACCACTTGCCTACCGCTGCATTGTAAAATGACGGCGGCAGGAACCCTTCCTCCCTTCCTTGTATAAAGGAACACCGATCGGCCTCCCCCTACAGTTAGAATCACTCCCTAGGATACACATTTAACCCCTTGATCGCCCCTAGTGTTAACCCCTTCACTGCCAGTTAAATTTACACAGTAATCAATGCATTTTCATAGCACTGATCGCTGTATAAATGTGAATGGTCACAAAAATGTGTCAAAAGTGTCCAATATGTCCGCCGCAATGTCACAGTCATGATAAAAATCACAAATCACCGCCATTAGGAGTAACAAAAAAAAATTATAATAAAAATTACATAAATCTATCCCCTATTTTGTAGACACTATAACTTTTGCGCAAAACAATCAATATAGGCTTATTGCGATTTTTTTTTCAAAAATATGTAGAAGAATACATATCGGCCTAAACTAAGGATTTTTTTTTTTTTTTTTTTTTTAAATTGGGATATTTATTATAGCAAAAAGTAATAAATATTGTGTTTTTTTCAAAATTGACGGTCTTTTTTGTTTATAGCGCAAAAAATAAAAACCGCAGAGGTGATCAAATACCACCAAAAGAAAGCTCTATTTGTGGGTTTTTTATTTATTTGGGTACAATGTCACTTGACCGCACAATTGTCATTCAAAGTGTGACAGCGCTGAAAGCTGAAAATTGGCCTGGGCAGGAAGGGGGTGAAAATGCCCTGTATTGAAGTGGTTAATATCAACCTCTACCTATACAGGCATACCCCACTTTTAAGTACACAATGGGACCAGAGCATGTATGTAAAACGAAAATGTACTTAAAGTGAAACAATACCTTTTTTCACTTCTGGGATGTAGTGGGGGTGTCAGGAGCTGTAGTTGAGGTCTCGGGGGCTGTAGTGGGGGTGTCAGGGGCACACTGGAACAGGGCGGGCTATGCTCTCGGAGCTTCAGCTCCTTCTACTGCAGCTGCAAAATGTCTGTACAGTACTTGTGAGGCACTTTACATACACTCGCGGGTATGTCCTTACTCGCGAGTGTATGTAAAGTGAGTGTACTTAAAGCGGGGTATGCCTGTACATAATTTCCTTTTGTTCCTCCATTCCCATTAACGGCCTGACCCTGCTTTGTCTAGAAGGGGCTTATAAAAATTTAAATTATATATATGAACATAAAATATGCAGCACTGTGATGATTATAAACGTGAGTTACATAAACATAAAAAAATCCTTCTGTGTTAAACAAAAAAGTCCCCCACACAGTAAGTTCAAAAGAAGGTGTCCAACCACCATAAGGATTGAAGGCTTATCAGAATTTGTGGCTACACAATTAAGTGCAGAAAACACGCTTTGATAATTCCACTCATGTGGAGTCTGATGAATCCTCTCCTTTTAAGCCTTGTATACACGATCGGTTTTACTGATGAAAACAGTCCGATGGACTTTTTTCATCGGACAAACCGATCGTGTATGGGCCCCATCTGTCTTTTTTCCATCAGTGAGAAAAAATAGAACATGTTTTAAATTTATCAGATGGGAAAAAAAACGATAGCGAATTCCGATTGTCTGTGTGGAACTCCATCGGATAAAAAACCCACGCATGCTCAGACTGAATTAGGAGACGGGAGCGCTCGTTCTGGTAAAACTAGCGTTCGTAATGGAGAGAGCACATTCGTCATTCTGCTAATTATTGCCTCGTTTAATGCAGCGCGTTGTTTTCTTCTTTCTGATGGTCTTAAAATTTTTTTTTTTGCTGCTGATATTTATACAGAGTTGTGACAAACTTATTTCTTTATTGTTTCTTGTGATCTAATGAATAATTTTATATTTTTTTAAAGCCAGATCTCCATAATTTTTATTTTTATTTTGAATCAAGATCTACATAATTTTTTATTTTTTTTGGTATTTTTTTTTTCTTGTGGCCTCCTTTTTTTGGGTCAAGTTCTCACAACAACATATTTTTTATATTTTTTTACCCTTGAGGAGGTTGGTGTCCCTTGTTAATTACACATTGTATTTATGAAATGTTATGGCTACTCACAATAAAATCACATAGGCAAGTATTTAACTTAAATCAAAGATCCATTTATTCTGGAAAAACAAAATAAACAGGAAGGGCAACAATTGAAAAAATTGTTGCATTTATGCAGACTTTGGACCCCAAAGGCAGACCTGAATTTGATGAACAATAAAATGAACAACATGAGGAAATCAGGAGCAGCAGCCGAAGACATACATGTCCCCAAGCTGTGGTACTCCAACAAACTGCATCTTCTGGCAGAGCAGCTTGAAGCCAGGGAATCACTTTCTGGTCTTCCCTGTAGCTTTCCCTCCACGCTTCCCTGCAGCGTTCCTTCCACAGCTCCCTCCATGCCCCTTTGCAGGCTGTGGCTCTGTTGGCAGGAGGAGGAGAAGGAGGAGAAGGATGGGCCAGATTGCAGAGATGTGTGGCCTGTGTCAGCTGGCCCCTCCCGCCGTATGAAGGACAGTGTAAATAAGCTGCTCAGAGAGGGCACGTTGTCCCTACTCAAGTTGATGCAGCTTATCAGCTAGGTAGGCGCTAAAGCCCTCAACAGGGTTGAGGGGGGCCCTCATTATGGGAGCAGCGTCCCTGATTATTTGAAGTTACTCCTCCTCCACCTGTGTCATCCTCCGAGATTTTTTGGGTCTGACGTGGAGGGGAGGCACTTGGGACTGGGTGCTGCCACTTGGCCTGGGGACCTGCTGAGTGCCACTTGGCCCGGCCTCCTCCTGTCTGCCACTCACCCCTGCCTCCTCCTGCCTGCCACATTCTGGAGCCTCTTCCTCCTGGCTGTTCTCATCCTGTGTATAAAAAAGGGACATAGTTAGTTTTTGGTTTGGTTCATCAATCAGACACAATTTTCATCTCATGACTGTTGCAATTTGAATGTTAAATAAATATTAAAGACTCTCATTCTGACCCCAGCATTTTTCAATACTGTACCAATCATTTCTCGCCACTATGTTTTTATTTTTATATTTTTTAAATTATTTCATTTGTGAATAATAACATCTAGTTTACAATAATAATTCTAGGCCAATAAATATGTTTTAAAATACTATACCTGGCTAAAGATGCACAGATCCGGCTCTTCCAGCTCAGGTTGCTCCTCTTCCCCCCTTTGCAGGGGTGGAGGGAAGGGTGGAAGGAACAATGGAGGGAAGGGTGGAAGGAAGGGTGGAGGGAACGCTGGAAGGAAGGGTGGAAGGAAGGCTGGAAAGTGATTCCCTGGCTTCTATCTGGTCAGAAATTGCAGATGTTTGTAATACCACAGCTTGGGCTGAAGTACTTGGTCTGCTGCTGCTCCTGATCTCTTTGTACTGTTTTTTGTAGGAATTCCTCATGTTGTTAATTTTATTGTTCATCGTGGTATAGTCTGCCTCTGGGATCCAGGTCTTCATATATGCAGCTAATTTTTCAATTGTTGCCCTTCGTACCACAGTGTTGTGGTACAAACTATTTTTCACCTCCCACAAGTTTCGCATTTCCCTGTATTTTTCAATGAAGACAAGCATAATATCTGGCTCTCTTAATTTATGCATAATAATTTTTGCAAGAAAAAACACAATACAAAAACAGTAGGTCAGCTTAAATTGTCCTAATCTTATCCCAATATAGGCCTTTACAATCATGAACCAGTATAGGCCACTGATGCCCCAAGTTTCATTCTTACCTTCGTTGGATTCGTTCGGCACTTCCGGTCGTCCTTACTCCGCGCAACCACAACCTCGTTTAACATTTATATACCCTGCGCATGCGTGAAACTCCGCCCACGTCGCCCGCCCATGGCGGTCTTTTTCGGAATTTCCCCGCCCCTTCTCATTCTGCGCACAGTGGGAGATGACGACATGGCGGTGACACAGGTGGGAACGTCCCGATCTATGAATAAAAGATACAAGGCAACTAATATGTCATTTGCTGAGATAGCGGAGATGGTTGACATCCTGCGGAGGAATGGGAAGCATGGGCCATACGACACCCCTAATCTCAGGAAGTCAAAAATAATGGACAAAGTGGCGAGGAGTCTCTATAATAAATTTGGGGTCAGGAGATCCAAGGAGCAGCTCCGTAAATGGTGGTCTGACCTGAAGCTGAGGGAGCTGGAGCAGTATAGGAAAATTAAAAAAATCCTTGAAAAAAGTAAGTTTTTTTCCTGTGTTATTTCAAATTGTAATATTTATTCTTGCGTGTTTTGCTCCATGTGCTTGGATTGACTGGTTTCACATTGTAAAATGGCAACTTTCATGTTAGTTTAGTGGCCAAATTTTAGAATGGTTCGTAGTAAACAGCGATCGTCTAAAATCACATGTTTTGCACAGATACACGTAAACCACATGTGGTCAGGCCTATTTGTCTTAAAACAACGTTTATAAACATTGTTGTCTAGATGATGTGTTTGTAAGTAGAATGTGAAATGCTTCAGTGTAAAGGACTCAGCAGCTGGTTACACATCTTGACTCAGGAGCACTATAGTGTGGTCCACCAGAACAACCTTTTTAGGGTGTCCCACACAGGTGATCCAGTGGATACTTTGGGGTGTCTCCATGTGTGTTACTTTGGACCAAAAATGAAAGTATTCCTGCTTTGTTGAATTCCAAAAATCTCATGTGTTCATCTTGGAACTCTGCCAAAACAAACAATTGTACCCCACTTCCAAGCAATGTTTCCAATTTATGCCCTCAAATATCTGTGTGGTAAGGATACCCTTGTTTTCATTCCCATAGGGGAGAGAAGACTGGGAGGACACCAATCTGAGTAGCCTAGGAAGCACAGACCACATAAAGAACCCCACGCTCAGAAAGAACCCCAAGATCAGCATGTGTAGGAAGGAGAGGTGGAGGAAGCAGAGGTGGAGGAAGGAGAGGTGGAGGAAGCAGAGGTGGAGGAAGCAGAGGTGGAGCTTATCACCACATTGTAGTGATCTAGTATAGTGGTTTCCAGTAGATAATTGATGTTTAAGTATTAGTATGATGATATAAGTTATGTTTCCGCAGCATCACCCAAGTTCTCCAGAGAGTGCACTTTATTAAATTCCAATATAGAAAAAAGTTCAATACTTGCACAGATGACAACGAATCCAAAAGCATATGACCCAGCATATACGTTTTTTAGAGTCCCATGTTATCTAGATCTGTTCTAGACCTGTGCCTTCATATTCCTACAGAATATATCCTGTGCCTTCATATTCCTACAGAATATATCCTGTGCCTTCATATTCCTACAGAATATATCCTGTGCCTTCATATTCCTACAGAATATATCCTGTGCCTTCATATTCCTACAGAATATAACAAGACAAGACTGAATATCAGCTTATATGGCTTATCTATGGAATGACTGAGCAATTTGATTGGCCGTCTTTGATCTACACTCTGTCATTCAGGATGACAGAGAATGACCCCCTACCTAGCCGGAGACGACCACAGCCATCATTTGCATTCTTGCATAATAACTTTAACAAGCTCTCTTTTGACACATGCAATTAGATTACAGATACGAAAGGTGGCCTGAACACCGTTTTGATACGTAAAAATAGACTCGTCCTGGATTCTTGCATATTGACATAAACAAGTCCCCTTGATATGTGTAGTAAATCCTGTTTGGCCCCTTTGGTCAACAAACACCCTTTGAAATGTCAGTGTTCAATTCAGTTAACAGGCCACCTCACACACCTAGGTAGGCCTGCATAAGATTAGCACATCAGTCATTATCTGTCCCCTCTAATATGTGTAGTAAACCTTGTTTGGCCACTGACCCCTTTGATCAACAAACACCCTTTGATATGTGTAATCTTGAATGCCTGTATGGAACGAACACATATATATTGTGCCATACATATAACACAATATATAATACATTCACCTATATAATATTACATATATATTATTATATATAATATTACAACACACAACAGGTCAGTGTCTGTCACCACAGCTTCAGGTAAATAGAGATGTAGGCCTGCATATTTCTAATACCTTTTTTTTTTAGGGGATGAACATGGTGGTGTGTCAGAAACTCCTACTACTCCTTTCTCAAGTGCTAGTGCCCAAATCATAATTCAAGAAATAATGGAATGTAGTAGCGAAATGGACATTATGAGGAATAGGATGAATGTGATTGAGCAAAAATATAAAAACATCATTGATATTTGGGCGAATAGTCTGACCCCCCCCCCTGTTATTTTATTTATTTTTTATAACAAAATGTTGCTCTTGTTGATTTACCACAAGCCAAAATTTGAAGATGCACACAGTGTGTCAACGTATGCTATCTGCCGTCATAGGATATCTATGTCGATGTTTTGTGGGTGCAACCCCTTCCTCGCTACTCAAGTAGGTGAGAGGAAGGGTTTGCACACCCAAAACACGTCCATTGATCCCCCCCATGATGGCAGATAGCACATGTTGACTTTAGCCATGGGATCAGGATGAAAATACCCATTTTGCCACACAAACTGTGTGCATCTTCAAATTTTGGATGGTTCAGGGGTGACATCACCCCATCTCATGTTTTTCTTTAAGGTTGAACTTTGTAAGTTCCATTGTTTTTATATGTTTTCTTGATTGAACCATGCATGTTTATGCAAACCAAAAATAAAGCAAAAAAACATATTCTCCAAAATTTGGACACAAAAATTTGAATATTTTATATTCAAAATAACGCACATGTTGTGCACAGAGTAAAAAAATGTTTTTGGACTCAACAATGTGTGGCTTGTTCTTTTTATGCTCAATAGCAGTTAGAAAATGTCAAAGTTCTTGTTTTTACTGTGACAATTGTGGCTATTTACTAAAGACAAATCCACTTGGCACTACAACAAGTGTACTATGATGCCGCGTACACGCGATCGCTTTTCATGACGAGAAAAATGCCATTTTTAAAAATGGGCATTAAAAACGATCGTGTGTAGGCTCCAGAGCATTTTTAACTACGTGAAAAATGGCCTAAAAAAAATGAGAAACTGCTCTATTTTTTCTCATCGTTTTTCACGTCGTTCTTTTTAACGTCGTGAAAAACAGTCGTGTGTATGCTTTTACGATGGGAAAAAAAATGCGCATGCTCAGAATCAAGTATGAGACGGGAGCGCTCGTTCTAGTAAAATTAGCGTTCATAATGGAGATAGCACATTCGTCACACTGTAACGGACTGAAAAGCACGAATCGTCTCTCACCAAACTTTATTAACACGAGGAACAGCAAAAGCGTCCCAAAGGGTGGCGCCATTCGAATGGAACTTCCCCTTTATAGTGCTGTCGTACATGTTGTACGTCACCATGCTTTGCTCGAGCATTTTTTTTCCACAAACGTGTGTATGCAAGACAGGCTTAAGAGGAAACAAGAAAAATCACGTTGAGAAAAACGTCGTTTTTTAAATGACATTAAAAACGATCGTGTGTACGCGGCATGAGAACATGGGAGACACATAAATAAAAAAAAACACAAGCAATAATGACAAAACAAGTTTTTCAAAGATAAATTATTATGGTTTATTTTTCCCAACAAATTTCAGATATTGTCTGGCATAGCGATGGCCCCCCTACCCGTGAAGTACTCAACGTATTTATTACGTACTTCACGGGCGCTTTGGGGGGCCAAGCCAGTACGGCCAGTGTCCAGGCCTGTCAACAAGGTAGTTTCAGAAAGACCGGCCTCAGGCCCAACATTTGAGAGATACATATTTGAATATTTGCGCAAAAAATTGTTCAGTATGCAGCAGCTGAAGACAATATGGTTGAATTTGTATTCCACCATGTGGATGGCTGTCTGAAACAGGCGGAATCAGCTGGTCATTATCCCGAAGGCATTCTCAACAGCCCTCTGGGCTCTGGCCAGGAGGTAATTAAAAACCCTCCTCTCCGGGGTGAGGGTCCTCTGGGGAAACGGCCGCATCAGGTGGGGTCCCAGTCCAAAAGCTTCATCCGCAATAAACACAAATGGAAGTCCATCCACATTATCTGCATCAGGTGGCAGTGCCAGGCCACCAGTCTGCAGACGCTGGGAAAACTCTGTCTGTGCGAAGACTCCGCCATCGGACATCTGGCCATTCTTCCCCACGTCCACATACAAGAACTCATAGCGTGCCGACACCACCGCCATTAACACAATACTATTAAAACCCTTGTAGTTAAAATAGTACGACCCTGAACGGGGTGGCAGCACTATGTTTCCCATCAATTGCCCCTCCGCAGTTGGTGAAGTCCCACCTCTGGGCAAATTGGGAGGCCACAGTCTGCCATTCCTGTGGCGATGGAGGAAACTGTGGAGTCAAACAAGAAAAAAAAAATAGTACTTTTGCACATAACATTGCTAGATTACAGAAATACATTCTTGGCCAATGTCAGTATAACATTTATTTGAAGGAGTATTTAAACACAAAAATAGAAGGCCCACTTATCAGTTGACTCATCCCCTCTGATGGCCCATTGGAAAAAATTAAGGGGGGGTTAAAACTGATTTTGTGCCCCCCCAAAAAAGCATCTACCACTCTGCTGAAATTGAATGTTCAATAAAACATTTGGACACATTTTAGGGGGGGTTCAGAACTACAATGGAGCTGACAAAAAACATTGTTAACAGACTAGGCTAGGTGTGTATGGGCCCAGGATAGCATGCTGGAGAGGTTAGTGAAGGGAAATATGCATGTAGGCCAAAAACGGAGCAATTAAAAGTAACAGCATGCATGGGGACAAAGGGGACATTCACAGCATATTACAATCATGGTAATTTGGGAAGGATGAAAGAAATACAATACATTAGCAAACATTCAAAACATAGAATGTGATGTTAAAGGATAAAACTTACCTTAATATAGTCCTTCTGCATGACTTGTATGATAGCAGAACACGTTTCTGAGATAATGATCCCCAGAGCCTGGGGGGAAATGCCTGTCGTGAACTTGAGGTCCTGCAAGCTTCTCCCATTCGCCAGGTATCTCAACATGGCAATAAGCCTCTGCTCGGCAGTGATGGCCTGGTGCATCACAGTGTCCTGCCTCGTGATATAGGGGGACAGAAAATCCAACAGACGGTGAAAAACGGGGTCCGTCATCCGGAGATAATTCCTGAAGTCATCAGGATTATTCTCCTGGATTTCCCGCAGCAGAGGCATATGAGAGAATTGGTCCCGCTGGAGCAACCAATTCTTGGTCCATGAACTGCTCCTCGCCCTGTTCATGGACTGAACTCGGGTTACATTATTAACCGCAACACCAAGCGCATACGCAGCACAAGCTCTACGATGAGAACGTACTTGCAACATGGCTTTAAACTGGTCGGCTGGTCAGAACGAACTTAAACAGAACGCACCGAGGAACAGCAAGGCCTGTGAAGAACGACCTGAAAAACAGTAATGAGTGGCCAAGAAGGCACTGCAAAACAGAAATGACCTGACTGCACGCACTGAAAGACAAATACGAACCCACAAGCACAAACTGAAACGCAGAAAACGATCTGAAAAGCACAGAGCCTGAAAAGCGCGAATCGGCTTTCACCAAACTTTTACTAACACGTGGTAACACGAAATCAGCAAAAGCAGCCTAAAGGGTGGCGCCATTGGATTTGAACTTCCCCTTTATAGTGCCGTCGTATGTGTTGTACGTCACAGCGTTTTGGACGGTCGGATTTTTGACTGATGGTGTGTAGGCAAGACTGTTTCTCTGGAACTAGATAGGCTGGAAAAAAAAACTAATATGGTGTTATATTGTTACCACTCTGATTACCACTGATAAATTACACCCATGTGTAAAAATTATACTCTATGCATAAATTATAAGTGCAACTGCCGATCACCAGCCTCCACCAGCTTTCACCCCAATGCAGTGAGGGTATGATTATCACAGATCTGCATATTTTATATGTATTGCTTTGGAGGATTGGATATATTGCCTTTTTTTGCTAGCAGCTGTTATTTCATTAAATTTTTTAGCGCTCACTTTATTTATTTTTTCCAAAATCATATATATGGTTATTACTTAATAGAAATAAACTGGTCCCAGGAAGTCTCCTCCTGAAGTTGCAGTTAGTCTAGTGTGGTGCCTCCCTTTGTGTGGCTGGATTTGTGTGCCTTCACCCCCACCCTCCACGTTGGGTGGAGCCCCCTCTGGCCTAAGTCTTCAACTCTATGCATAAATGTGAGTACCCTATAATGGTGACACAGAGTTAATGATTATATATCTTCATGTTCAGGGATTTTTTGTATTTTTTGTAATTTTTGTATTTGTGATTGGTCATAGTTATATATGATGTAATACAGATTGTAATGCATTTCCCAGCATCAATAGGATCCCCTGAGGAAGCCATCTGGCTAAACGCGCAGAGATCCACATCTGTGATGATATGCTGATTCCTGTACCTGGCACTTTATGTGGAGACCTTCATTTACTTTAACAATAAGTTGATCGGGCCATCCGATACAGGTCTTTTTGCACACACAGAGTGCTAAAATGCATAAGGCTATACCTGGGAATGTAGGAGGTATAGCCTTATGCAATGTGTACATGTTTTTATGGTTTTTATGATGATATGAAATAAACTTTTGTATGATTTTATACAGTTCTAGTTCCCTTCATTTGGGGTCATCTATGGCCACCTTGAAAGTCCTTTATTTTTTTCTTCCTTTTTTTGTCTGAATTCTGGGTAAAAAGTATTAGTTCTTAATTTTCTCTGATATCTAAAATTTGGGCAGAAAGTAATGAGAAATCTCCTTCATCCTTATAGAGGTTCTAAACCTCTTTCAATCTTCTACAAAATGTGTTTTATTGCTGCTTGTGTCCCAACTCTCACCAGGCCCTCTTCATCAAACAGGAGACACCCCTTTACTGGGAAACCCCCTATCATTAAAAATACAAAAATCTTTATTTGTACTTTTTTCCCCTTAAGCCTCGTACACACGACCGAGTTTCTCGTCAAAAAACGACAAGAAAACTGCCGAGAGAGCTTTCTTGCCGAGAAAACCGTTCGTGTGTATGGTCTCTCGTTGAGAAAACTGCCGGGAATCTCGACGAGAAAAATAGAGAACCTGCTCTCTATTTTCTCGTCAGGATTCTTGATTTTCTCGTCGGGTTGGCCTGTTTTGCGACGAGAAAACCGGTCGTGTGTATGCTTTTCCGAGTCTTAAAAAATCGTGCATGCTCAGAATCAAGTATGAGATGGGAGCGCTTCTTCTGGTAAAACAAGCCTTCGTAAATGAGATAGCACATTCGTCACGCTGTAAATTATTGCATCGTTTAAATGTTGCACATTTAAATCTTCTTTAGAATGGTACAATAATGAAAAATAATGAACTTGTTTTGCTGCTGATATTCACACAGAGTTCTGACTAACTATTTTAAAAAAAATTCATGCTAATCTCATGAATATTTTGCTGTATTATATAGAGCAAGATCTCATTAATATTTATATATTTTAAATTTGGAATACAGATCTTCATTTTAAATGATTATTTAATTTATAGTGATCTCCATGATTTTAATTTTTATTTTTGTTGTGTCAAGTTTACCAAATAAATTTTTTATCTTGTTTTTTTCGACCTTCAAGGAGATTCTTTTGTGTTATCTGTCCCTTTTATTTTATTTGTTAAAATGTATCTGCCTACTCCAAAGCTAAATTTTAAATTTTTATAAAAACACATAGTCAAGTATTAACTGTAAAAAAAAAAAACATTTATTCTGGTATATAACAAAATAAATAGAAGGCAGCGCTGGAGAACCTGCTGCCATTTGTGCATCCATGGGACCCCAGAGCACATATCAACCCTGTGTGGACAATAAAATTGGGAGCTTGACAAGCACATCAGTTGTGAGCACAATCTGATGCTGGACTCCCAGAGGTCAGGAACAGCAGCAGGTGATATATATGTCCAAAGTCTGTGGTACTACAACAGGCTGCCTTCTGTCAAACCACATTGAAGCAAGGCCATCACTTCCTGGTCTTCTTGGCAGCCTTCCCTGCAGCCTTCCCTGCAGCCTTCCTTTTGCGTGTGGCTGGAGGCTGTGCCACTGGAGGTGTACTTATGTCAGGAGGAGGAAAAGGAGGTGGAGGAGAAGAAGAAGGTGGAGGAGGAGGAGGAGGAGGTTGAGGTTGCGTAAGCTGGGCGACCTCACATATGGTCGTATTGGGGGTAATTCTCCCCATCACCCCCTTGTTCACTAAGGTGATCAGCAGGGGCTCGCATAGGAGGCGTTGTTCCATGCTCATAATATTGAATTTGGCCCCAACTAGGCTGGCAATGGCCTCTTCGGTGGATGTTGGCTCCTGGAGGGTGGCATGTGCCTCTCTAATCAGGGCCATTGCTGCCTCACATGTGCTCCTGTCCCTCCTGGTTCTTTTTGGAAGGCGGATGGGAGGCACCTGAGATCTGGTCCTGCTACTTGGCCCGGCCACCTCCTGTCTGCCACTGGGCCCGGCCACCTCCTGTGTGCCACTGGGCCCTGCCACCTCCTGGCTCACAGTGGGCCCTGCCACCTCCTGGCTCACAGTGGGCCCTGCCTCCTCCTGGCTCACAGTGGGCACTGCCACCTCCTGGCTCACAGTGGGCCCTGCCTCCTCCTGCCTGACACTTTCCAGACCCTCATCCTGGCTGATGTCATCCTGTGTATGAAAAAGGGACATCATTTTAGCTTTTGGTTCATCATTTACACTCAATTTTTAGCCCATGACTGTTGCAAATTGAATGTAAATCAATAGAAAAGACTATCATTATGACCCCATCAGTTTTCATTCTTCTCCCCCAATTTTTGGGCCACTACTGTCTATTGATATTTATATCACTTTTTGCTCCAAATGTTTTTTTGGGTTTACATATTAATTTTTTTTGCTGCATTAATTTGAACACAATAAATGTTTATAAAATACTATACCTGGCTCCAGATGTCCAAATCAGGTTCTTCCAGGATGGCTGCCTCCTCTTGCTCCAGAGAAGGCTCAGGTTGGCTGCAGGGAAGTCTGGGGAGAAGACTGGACAGTGATGGCCTTGGCTCAATGTGGTCATCCAGAAAGGACATCCTGCTGTAGTACCACAAAATCGGGACATATACATCTTTTGCTGCTGCTCCTGACCTCTGAGAAGCCAGGACCCTAAAGCGTTCAGTCCTGTATGTGTCTCTCAAGCTCCCAATTTTACTGTCCACCTGTTGTGTGGTTGCTGTGGGTATCTTGGTCTGCACAAATGGGAGCAGGCTCTCCAGAGCTGCTTTCCTCACACCTTTTTTTCTGTGAATGGGGTTTTTGGTCTCCCACAGAGCGGGTGGCTCCCTTACCCGGTCAATAAATTCCCCCAGAAATTATTTATCTAAGAAAGCATTCATTTTTGGTCTGCAAGACAAAACACAAGACAAAAAAAGTAATGTCAGTCACACAGTCTAAACTCAAGAAAATCTTAATCCCCATATATATCCTCAAACAATCTCTAGGCAGTATAGGCCACCGATTTCACAAAGTATAAAAATCACATACCTTCGGTCTCACGTCCGTCACTTTTCCTCCTCTCTCCGCACACAGAACGTAGTAACGTCACATGTGTGTTTGCTTTATATACACTATGCATGCATGAAACTCCGCAAACGTCGCTCCGCACATGTTGCCCGCCCATGACGTTCACATTATCAACTTTTCCCCGCCCCTTCTCTTTCGGCACGCAGACAGATATGGCGGAGTCACAGCAGGTGTCTGGTAATTCATCAAATAATGATGATGAGACAAGCCCGGACCATGAAACGTCACGATCAAGGAGGAGATTCAAGGCATCTAATATGTCTTACACGGAGCTGGCGGAGATGGTGGACATATTGCTAAAGTCGGATTATGATGCAAAGCATGGGCCATATACACAACCTAATCTAAGGAAGGCCAAAATTATGAAGAAAGTAGTGAAAAGTCTGAAGAAGTATTTTGGGGTGAAGAGATCAAAGAAGCAGCTTAGAAAGAGGTGGTCTGACCTCAAACTGAGGGAGCCGGAGCAGTTAAGGAGCATTAAGAGAATGCTAGAAAAAAGTAAGTACTTTTCCTGTGTTACTATTATTGTATTTCAGAACTTGCATGTTGCTCCATGTTGTTGCTTTTTACTATTGACTATTTACTATTTACTATTGAAAATGACATCTCTCAAAATTTTGTGGGCCCAGTAATCGGTCGTTACAGACACATCGTTCGCCCACTACATACGATGTTTTGCGAAGATACAGGGTTCCAATAATTTCGAGACATGCCTGTTTTTATTCCATAAATGTTAGTACATTATTGTCTAGATGATGTGTTTGGAACTAGAATGAAATGCAAACTTGAATCAGTGTAAAGGAGAGGACACTCAGCAGCTGTTTATACATCTGCACTCTGGAGCACTATAGTGTGGGCCACCAGAACAACCTTTTTAGGGTGCCCCACACAGGTGCATCAGTGTATTTTTGGGGTGCCTCCATGTGTAAAACTTGTCATAAAAAGGTGAATAGTCAAGATTTCTTATTATTTTTAAATAATGTCTTCAGCTTGTAACTCGGCCCAAACAGACACTTGTACCCCACTTCCAAGCAATGTATCATGTTCCTATTTTTTATATAAAATATATGTGTGCTAAGTATACCTTTTGTTTCATTCTCATAGGGGAGAGAAGACTGGGAGGACACCACTCCAGGGAGAACAGGAACCCCACACCTCAGAGAGAACCCCAACCTCACCAAGAACCCCAACCTGAGGATGTTGAGAAAGTAGAAGAAGTGGAGGAAGGAGAAGTGGATGAAGTGGTGGAACTTGAAACCACAACAGGTCAGTATCTGTCACCACAGCTTCAGGTAAGAGATGTAGGCCTGCAGAGTTATAATAACTTTTGTATTTTTTTATAGGGGATGAAAATGTTGTTGAGAAAGAAAGTCTGCGTTTCTCTAGTGATAGTGCCCTACGAATCATCCAGCAAGTTATGGAGTGTAGTACAGAACTGGACAGAATGAAGCAACGAATGAATGTTATGGAGCAAACATTTAAGGACATCATTGATGTTTTGGGGTGAATTGAATGAGGCACAAACCCCCCTTTTTCTATTTTTCTCTTTTTCTAGCAAAATATTTTCACTTTTATACAATCAATCAAGCCAAAATTTGAAGATGCACACAGTGTGTCAACATGTGCCATCTGCCATCAGGGGATATCCATGTACGGGTTTTGTGGATGCAACCCCTTCTTCGCATCTGAAGTAGGTGAAAGGAAGAAGGGGTTGCACCCCCAAAACACGTCCATTGATCACCCATGATGGCAGATAGCACATGTTGACAATAGGGATCAGGAGGGAAATACCACTTTTTAAAAACACTCTAAATTGTGTGCATCTTCAAATTTTGGCTTGGTCAGGGGTGCCAACACCCCATATTATGACGGGCAGATAGAGAAATTTTTCTTAAAGTAGAATGTCTGATATTGCCGAGAGGTTTACAATGTTGTATTTTGTTGTATGGTAATGAGAGTTTTGTAGTTTCTTACCCCAAAAAAAGGCCTATTTAGGGCCAAACCAAAAAAAATAATTTTTACCACCAAAACTGTTATATTTACCATGTGTGTGAATGTGCACAGAGTAAAATGTTTGAACAACAACAAAGTGTAGCTTCTTTATCAAATACGCTCTAACCTTTTTGGCGTATATTTTTGGTGTTACTAGTGAAATGGTTGGTATTTACTAAAGCGAAATACACTTGTCACTACAAATGCACTAGGAAAAACTAGAATACAGCTAAAAAAACACAAGCAATACATCAAAAATCAGATTAAACAAGATATTTATTTTTTGTTTGTCAAAATTTTTTTAGACATGGCCTGGCATAGGAACTGCCCCCCTACCCGTGAAATATTCAACATATTTCTGCCGAACCTCACGGGCATTTTGGGGGGGCAAGCCAGGATGGCCAGATTCTAGGCCCGGCAGGGTATTGACATTTGAAAGTCCTGCCTCAGGCCCAATTGAGGCCATATAATTTGGTGATTTGCTTCGAAGATAATTGTGTAGCACACAGCAACAGAATACTACGTAGTTCAGTTTGTACTCCGCCAAGTTAATTGGTGTCATGAAAAGGCGGAAGCCGGTAGTTGAACACCCTCTTCTCCAGGGTCAGGGTCCTCTGGGGAAATGGCCTCATGAGATGCGTTCCCAGTCCAAAGGCTTCATCAGCCAAAAACACAAAGGGGAGTCCTTCAACATTCCCTGCATCCGGTGGCAATGCAAGGTCATCACTCTGGAGACGGAGGGCAAACTCCGTCGGGCTGAAGGCTCCCCCATCGGACATCCGGCCATTCTTCCCCACATCCACATAGAGGAATTCATACTGTGCTGACACCACCGCCATCAGCACAATACTATGAAACCCCTTATAATTGAAGAAGTAGCACCCAGAACGGGGTAGTGGCACGATGCGGACGTACTTCCCGTCAATGGCTCCACCGCAGTTGGGGAAGTCCCACCGCGTGGAAAACTCAGATGCCACAGTCTGCCATTCCTGTGGCGTGGAAGGAAGCTTTGGAGTCAAACAAGATAAACAAATATTAGTACTTTTGCACATAACATTGCAAGCAGATTATACAAAAATACAGTTTCAGTTTAATGTGTTTTTAAATACTAAAATAGAAGGCTCAAGAATCATATTCATCACCCCCTCTGAGGGCCCATTGTAAAAATATTTGAGGGGGGGGGCTAGATGAGTTTGTGAGTGCCAAAAAATAAGGACAATTAACATTTGTAATACTATTAGGGGGGGGGAGGGTAAAGCACTACAATGGAGCTGACAAAATACATTGGGAAGTGACTAGGCTAGGTGTGTTTGGGCCCAGGAGAGCATTGCAGTGGCCCCTCTCTCTCCTGCGCCCGTCACTCAGAACAATACATAGGTTCATGTCTTGTTGTCGCTGCCGCCCACTATTCAGATGGCCAGCCCCCTGTTGAGCGCCGGCCATCTGAATAACAGCGGCTGGTTGGTTTTTGGAAGTGCCTATCCGAGCCAGCGGCTATGATAGGCTTCCCGATTACAGCCTGAGGGCTGTAATTGGCTTCCAAATAGTTAACCAGGGGACGCAGGGGGGGGTGCGTTCCTTGTTTAAACACTGACAGGCTCCTCAGCCAATCAGGTTCACCGGGTCTGGTTACCGGTAACCTGATTGGCTGAAGCAACATTGAGGGCGGGAGAAGACATCGAGGACAGAAGAAGGACGGCGCAGACCAGAGGAAGGTAAGTGCAGGGCTGGGGGGGGACTGGCTGTATTTGTGGACAAACTGGCTGCATTTGAGGGGGAAAACTGGTGGCATTTGATCGGCACAGTGGCTGCGTTTAATGGGCACAGTGGCGGCAATGGATGTTTTTTTATAATTTTTTTTGCCGCCCCCAAACATTTTGAGCACCAGCTGCCACTGCTGGAGAGGTTAGTGAAGGGAAATATGCATGGAGGACAAAAAAGGGGCATTTAAAAGCTTCCAGCATGCATGAGGACAAAGAGGACATTCTCAGCATATTACAATCATGGTAATTAGGGAAGGATGAAAGAAATACAATACATTAGCATACATGAAATACATAGAATGTGATGTTAAAGGAGAAAACTTACCCCAATATAGTCCTCCTGCAGGACTTGGATAATGGCAGAACAGGTGTCTGGGATTATGACGCCCAGAGCCTGGGGGGAGATGCCTGTCGTGAACTTCAGGTCCTGCAGACTTCTCCCTGTCGCCAGGTAACGTAACGCGGCAATGAGCCTCTGCTCAGCACTGATGGCTTCCCGCATAACGGTGTCCTGCCTGGTGATATAGGGGAACACCAAAGCCAACAGATGCTGAAAAACAGGGTCAGACATCTGCAGAAAATTCCTGTAGTCCTCAGAATTATTCTCCACGATCTTCCGCAGCAGAGGCATATGACAGAATTGGTCCCGCTGGAGCAACCAATTCTTGGTCCATGAACTCCTCCTCACCCTGTTCATGGACTCGTCTTGGTCCAAGACAAGCAGACACACACCAAGCGCCTGCACAGCACGAACTCTATGACGAGAACGTACCTGCGACATGGCTAGAAGACGGTCGTCTGATCAGAACGTACTAAACAGAACGCACTTAAGAACAGCAAGGCCTATGAAGAACGACCTGAAAATCAGAAACGAGCGAGCAAGAACGCACTGTAAAACAGATACCACCTGCCTACATGCCCTGAAAGACAAGATACAAACCCACAAGCAGAAACTGAACCCGCAGAAAATAAACTGAAAGCACAAAGACTGAAAAGCGCGAATCGTCTCTTCCCAAACTTTTACTTCACACGCGGTAACACGAGATCAGCAAAAGCAGCCCAAGGGGTGGCGCCATTGAAATCGAACTTCCCCTTTATACTGCCGTCGTACGTGCTGTACGTGACCGCGCAGAACAACAATGAGATTTGGAATTGACAGTGTGTATGCAAGGAAAGCTTGACAAGAAGCTCGTCAAGCTTGACAAGAATCTCGTCAAGCTTGACAAGAATCTCGTCAAGCTTGACAAGAATCTCGTCGAGAAAATCAATGTGTTTTTTACGACGAGAAACTCGGTCGTGTGTACGAGGCTTAAGTCTTTTCAGCTCATTGATGTCAAAAGACCCTTTTACTCTCTTCTCTTTTTCCTCTGATGGTGTGTGGATCCTAAAGAGCACCTTTTAAGATCCTGCTATTCATCTGTGAATAGAACTTGAAGAGTTCAGTTGAACAGCACGGGTTTAATGTACTGATTTGTGTAAGTAATGCGTATGCTGTTTGTTTTTAATGTTGTTCAATAAGTAGTTATTATAATTAAGCACTTGTTCCTGCCAGGTTATTAGATGAGATAAGGCTCACTGGCACACTGCAACAGAAGCTACAGATCTCATGTCACAATTTGTATGTATATTAATCCTTCATAATCATGGCTAACTCATTACCTTGGATTCTTCTATTGAGGCCAAATGCCTGTGACCTTACAACTAGAGGAACAATTTCTGCTAATCAGGGAAAAATAGATTGGAAGCAAAGATGAATTAATCACTTTACTGCAAGCATATTTTTCATAATTAATTTAAACTGATTAGTTAAAAATGCAGCCACAACTGTTAGATAAAGGTTTAAAGAGCAGGAATTTTCAATGTTTCTGCTGACCTTTACACTGTGCTTTTGACTACTCAGCATATTCTGGTGTACCAGTATCAGTTTTGAAGTAGGTAATAAAATAGTTTTTACCTAAAGTTAGGCTTAAATTTGCTAGCAGTTAAATTTTATTAGAGCAAAACTGCACTTTTACTACAAAGCTATAAAACCCAGCAAACGTTTTTTTTTTAAGTGAGTGAGGAAGAGTTATGCTGCGTACACACGATCGGAATTTCCGACAACAAAACCGTGTTTTTTTTTCTGTGGGATTATCGCTCAAACTTGTCTTGGATACACACGGTCGCACAAATGTTGCTTGGAAATTCCGATGTCAAGAACGCGGAGAGGTACAACACTACGACGAGCCGAGAAAAATTAAGTACAATGATTCCGAGCATGCGTCTAATTGGTTCCGAGCATGTGCAGCACTTTTGTGCATCGGAAATGGCTACACACAATCGGAAATTCCTGACAAGAACTTTTGAGAACCTGCTCTCAAACATTTGTTGTCGGAAATTCCGACAGCAAATGTCCGAGCCTACACACCGTCAGAATATCCGACCAAAAGCTCACATTGAACATTTGTTGTCAGAAATTCAGATCGTGTGTACGCGACATTAGAGTTTCTGTTAGATTTGTATTGATTTAACAACATCCAGCCCTTAGGACGCACCTGTACATCTTCAGGAGCAAGTGGTTAAGCCAGGATCATGCCTGGATCTGTAGCATGATCCTGATATAAATGTTTAGAGCCGGCAACCAACGTTTAGATAAAAGTGATTTGAGCAACTTTACAGCTGCCTGATCACTTTCACAGGGCTAAGAAGGGGCTCCCCCCACTGCCAACTGCCACCATTCCGGGTCTCTCCCATTCCACTGAGCTGGGGACCGCTGTAAGTAGTTGAGTCAGCTGAGCACAGAGGAGAACGAGGAATTCCTCCTCCTCCTCTTGATAAATAATCCTGGAAGTGATGAGGATTTAGTCAGTTACAAAAAGAATGTGGGGCTAGGTATACAAGAACCCGCCTAAATAATCAGACTTTAACCACTTGCTTACTGGGCACATATACCCCCTTCCTGCCCAGGCGAAATTTCAGCTTTCGGCACTATCACGATTTGAATGAAAATTGCGTGGTCGTGCGACGTGGCTCCCAAACAAGATGACGTCCTTTTTTTTCCCACAAATAGAGCTTTCTTTTGGTGGTATTTGATCATCTCTGCGGTTTTTATTTTTTGCGCTATAAACAAAAAAAGAGCAACAATTTTGAAAAAAACACAACATTTTTTACTTTTTGCTATAATAAATTTCCAATTTTTAAAAAAAATAAAATATTTTTTTTTCTCAGTTTAGGCCGATATGTATTCTTCTACATATTTTTGGTAAAAAAAAATCGCAATCAGCGTATAGTGATGGAAGAAGTCCTATGCGACTAAACTAGTCTGGGAGAAGCTACACGGCGCTCTTTTATAGTGTGTGGCGTTCGTTTTTTCGACCGCTCATCGAATCTACAGTCCGGTGTTTGCACGGAAGATCACGGTGTTTTCGATTGGAGTGGAGAGACGGGCATATATGAAGGAGGGTGAGACACAAATGATTGATTGGTCCGCCGAGACCGCAATACATCGCGGCTACCTGTCGTATGCCTGTCTGGCGTTTTGAAGTGATTTTGCTGAAGTGCCTAACTTTGATTTGCTAGATGTGAGTGAAACTATTGAAGGTTACCTGTGCTGTGTTTAATAAAAGTTTTTACGTACTTCACTATTGGAGACCTTTTTGCTTTTTCATGTGGGAAAACTTGACTGACCTAGCAACATCGTTTGGATCTATCTTTTATACCCTGAGGGGTGTTTAAGCTGTGAAGCCGAGCATGAGAGTGCAAGGCAAATCCTAGTGGTGAGTGCAAGTCCTTAGGGAGTGGAGTCACTAATCACGCTGGTGTGGTGAAGGTTTATTCAAGAGAACACAGGAAGATTTTTATGCAAATTTTAGTTGAAGTCACTATTATTGGAACACTTATCTCACTGATGGACTTTTTTAAAATGTTTTTTCACAACTGGTTTGAAAACATTATTTGAATGCTACGGACACTTATTAATTTATTGTATGTGCACATATATTTTTAGAGTATATGTTTTATAGTTTTTCACATATATGTATTTCTTTACGGGACATATATATATTTTCTATAGTATTTAGATTTGTGCTGTGATACACAGAAGCGCTACTAATTTTGTTTATTCAAAAAACTTTTTTTATTACCGTATATACTCGAGTATAAGCCGAGTTTTTAAGCACAATTTTTTGTGCTGAAAATGCCCCCCTCGGCTTATACTCGAGTCACCTTTTTGCGCCTAAACTCCCGGACTTTGGGGAGCTGGTACTGACCGGCCGTGGGTCCCCTGGACCCCAAACTTGGCACACATGTAGCTCCACTCTTCCTACAGAAGTGTACAACGTTTCTTGTCTGGGGGACGTACTGCCGGGGAGCACCAATTTTTCAAAACCGGGAACCCCTTCCATAGACTCCCATGTTAAACGGTAATTTCTCTGGTGAATTTGGGGAACCGGTACCGGCCGGTCGTAGGTCCTATGGACCCCAAACTTGGCACAAATATAGCCCAACTCTTCCTCTACAGGTTTGCAAAGTTTCTTGTCCGGGGGACCTACGGCCGGGGAGCACCGATTTTTCAAAGCCGGGCACCCCTTCCATAGACTCCCATGTTAAACGTCAGTCTAGTCATGGACACAGTGAGGCATGGACACAGTGAGGCAAAGTGAGGCACACCCTAGGCTTATACTCGAGTCAATAAGTTTTCCCAGTTTTTGTGGTAAAATTAGGTGCCTCGGCTTATATTCGGGTCGGCTTATACTCGAGTATATACGGTATATGTTTTTTGTAAAGTAGCAGCTAGTAAGGTTTTTCTGGTCTGCATTCAGCAGACCTGCTCCCGAAGTGCAGTGGAGTGTATAAGGGAAGAAGAGGGCAGTTGATTTATTTTTATACACTATTTTAGTCAGCGTATAGTGATTGGTTTGCGCAAAAGTTATAGCGCCTACAAAATAGGGGATAGAATTATGATTTTTTTTTATTATTTTTTTTTTGCTAGTAATGGTGGCGATCTGTGATTTTTATTGGGGCTGCGACATTATGGCGGACACATCGGACACTTTGACACATTTTTGGGACCATTCACATTTATACAGCGAACAGTGCTATAAATATGCACTGATTACTGTATAAATGTGACTGGCAGGAAAGGGATTAACACTAGGGGGTGAGCAAAGGGTTAAATGTGTTCCCTAGGAGTGATTCTTACTGTGGGGGGAAGGGGACTGACTGGGGGAGGTGACCGGTCTGTGTCCCTATGTACAAGGGACACAGCATCGGTCTCCTCTCCCTGACAGGACGTGGATCTCTGTGTTTACACACAGAGATCCACATCCTTAGCTGTGTAGCGGCCGATCGCGGGTACCTGGCGGACACCGTGGCCGCCAGGCACGCGCATCGGCACCTCAATGACGCAGCGGGCATGCGCGCCGGCGGCAGCGCGTGCGCCAGGGGATGCGCTCGCGCACCCCCAGTGGCCGTAGGAGCCGAGGACGTCAATAGACGTCCTCCCGGCGTTGTAGAGCCACCTTGTGGCCGTCAAACTACAATGGCCCGGATATGAAGTGGTTAAAGGCTCAGCATGGGATACACAACAAATTATATACAAATATTATCTTTATTATACAAAATTCTAAAAAACAAAATCATAAGAGCCTAACATTTAACCACAAATAAGTGTTGCAAGTTTAACTCTACTGAGGTACCGGATAACCATAGATATGTAAATAACAAGTAACGTAGCAACACTGTAGAGCTTCCGGTAACCAGATCTGCCAAGTCAACGCTTTGCCAATTACATGGCTTCTTCAGAACCCGATATGACAAGGTAGAGTAACAATTATTGCAGTGGATCATACAAGTCCAGATAGGTACAGCCTGGCGGGTGGTGTTGTTTATACTGTATATACAGACAATAGGTATACATCTCAGGGCTGGATTCAACTTCGTGATTACTTTCCTATGGGACCATTCTGCTCTTTGTACTAAATAATAGCCATTAGGGATGGGCCCGGTGCTCGATTCGAACCCATGTTCGAATCGAGCATCGGGCGTTCGCTCGCTCGTCGAGCCCAGAACTATTTGGGCCGTTCGCATCACATTCGTGTGATGCGAGCGGCCCCGCAATGCATTGCGGCCGGCGCGGCCGGCGCAGTGCATTGCTGGCTGATGATTGGCCAAGCATGCACTGTGACCCCGCATGCTTGGCCAATCACAGCGCCCGAAACTCGGAGAGCAATAATTGGCTACAGGCAGGACGCCTGTAGCCAATTACAGCTCAGGGGCTTTAGTACACGCCCCACCATTTAAAAGGCCGCCACGCCATCGGCCCCGGTCACATGAGTTCCGGCTTTAGGAGAGATTAGTCTGCTGATTCTGTCTTTGCTTGATACTGAAAGATTTGCTCTTCTTTGCTAAACCATTGGCTATTTCTTTGCTAAACCATTGCTACCTAAGTCATTGATCGTTCATTGCTGCTGATTGCACAGTTAGTGTGTTATTAGCTGCTGCTGGGGATTAGTCTGGTGCGTGCTTACTGTTAGTACAGTATTGCAGTAGTACCAACCGCAGTGCTGTTAGCACAGCATTGCACCCCAACAGCACCCATAGGACTTCTAGTGTGTTAGTGGCAGCAAACAGAGCTCCTATATTTTCTTCTCAGCAGCACCCATAGGACTTCTAGTGTGTTAGTGGCAGCAAACAGAGCTCCTATATTTTCTTCTCAGCAGCACCCATAGGACTTCTAGTGTGTTAGTGGCATCACACAGAGCTCCTATATTTTCTTCTCAGCAGCACCCATAGGACTTCTAGTGTGTTAGTGGCAGCAAACAGAGCTCCTATATTTTCTTCTCAGCACCACCCATAGGACTTCTAGTGTGTTAGTGGCATCACACAGAGCTCCTATATTTTCTTCTCAGCAGCACCCATAGGACTTCTAGTGTGTTAGTGGCAGCAAACAGAGCTCCTATATTTTCTTCTCAGCAGCACCCATAGGACTTCTAGTGTGTTAGTGGCAGCAAACAGAGCTCCTATATTTTCTTCTCAGCAGCACCCATAGGACTTCTAGTGTGTTAGTGGCAGCAAACAGAGCTCCTATATTTTCTTCTCAGCAGCACCCATAGGACTTCTAGTGTGTTAGTGGCATCACACAGAGCTCCTATATTTTCTTCTCAGCAGCACCCATAGGACTTCTAGTGTGTTAGTGGCAGCAAACAGAGCTCCTATATTTTCTTCTCAGCAGCACCCATAGGACTTCTAGTGTGTTAGTGGCAGCAAACAGAGCTCCTATATTTTCTTCTCAGCAGCACCCATAGGACTTCTAGTGTGTTAGTGGCATCACACAGAGCTCCTATATTTTCTTCTCAGCAGCACCCATAGGACTTCTAGTGTGTTAGTGGCAGCAAACAGAGCTCCTATATTTTCTTCTCAGCAGCACCCATAGGACTTCTAGTGTGTTAGTGGCATCACACAGAGCTCCTATATTTTCTTCTCAGCAGCACCCATAGGACTTCTAGTGTGTTAGTGGCAGCAAACAGAGCTCCTATATTTTCTTCTCAGCAGCACCCATAGGACTTCTAGTGTGTTAGTGGCATCACACAGAGCTCCTATATTTTCTTCTCAGCAGCACCCATAGGACTTCTAGTGTGTTAGTGGCAGCAAACAGAGCTCCTATATTTTCTTCTCAGCAGCACCCATAGGACTTCTAATGTGTTAGTGGCATCACACAGAGTTCCTATATTTTCATCTCAGCAGCACCCATAGGACTTCTAGTGTGTTAGTGGCATCACACAGAGCTCCTATATTTTCTTCTCAGCAGCACCCATAGGACTTCTAGTGTGTTAGTGGCAGCAAACAGAGCTCCTATACTTTCTTCTCAGCAGCACCCATAGGACTTCTAGTGTGTTAGTGGCAGCAAACAGAGCTCCTATATTTTCTTCTCAGCAGCACACATAGGACTTCTAGTGTGTTAGTGGCATCACACAGAGCTCCTATATTTTCTTCTCAGCAGCACCTATAGGACTTCTAGTGTGTTAGTGGCAGCAGACAGAGCTCCTATATTTTCTTCTCAGCAGCACCCATAGGACTTCTAGTGTGTTAGTGGCAGCAAACAGAGCTCCTATATTTTCTTCTCAGCAGCACCCATAGGACTTCTAGTGTGTTAGTGGCAGCAAACAGAGCTCCTATATTTTCTTCTCAGCAGCACCCATAGGACTTCTAGTGTGTTAGTGGCATCACACAGAGCTCCTATATTTTCTTCTCAGCAGCACCCATAGGACTTCTAGTGTGTTAGTGGCAGCAAACAGAGCTCCTATATTTTCTTCTCAGCAGCACCCATAGGACTTCTAGTGTGTTAGTGGCAGCAAACAGAGCTCCTATATTTTCTTCTCAGCAGCACCCATAGGACTTCTAGTGTGTTAGTGGCATCACACAGAGCTCCTATATTTTCTTCTCAGCAGCACCCATAGGACTTCTAGTGTGTTAGTGGCAGCAAACAGAGCTCCTATATTTTCTTCTCAGCAGCACCCATAGGACTTCTAGTGTGTTAGTGGCAGCAAACAGAGCTCCTATATTTTCTTCTCAGCAGCACCCATAGGACTTCTAGTGTGTTAGTGGCAGCAAACAGAGCTCCTATATTTTCTTCTCAGCAGCACCCATAGGACTTCTAGTGTGTTAGTGGCATCACACAGAGCTCCTATATTTTCTTCTCAGCAGCACCCATAGGACTTCTAGTGTGTTAGTGGCATCACACAGAGCTCCTATATTTTCTTCTCAGCAGCACCCATAGGACTTCTAGTGTGTTAGTGGCAGCAAACAGAGCTCCTATATTTTCTTCTCAGCAGCACCCATAGGACTTCTAGTGTGTTAGTGGCATCACACAGAGCTCCTATATTTTCTTCTCAGCAGCACCCATAGGACTTCTAGTGTGTTAGTGGCAGCAAACAGAGCTCCTATATTTTCTTCTCAGCAGCACCCATAGGACTTCTAATGTGTTAGTGGCATCACACAGAGTTCCTATATTTTCATCTCAGCAGCACCCATAGGACTTCTAGTGTGTTAGTGGCATCACACAGAGCTCCTATATTTTCTTCTCAGCAGCACCCATAGGACTTCTAGTGTGTTAGTGGCAGCAAACAGAGCTCCTATATTTTCTTCTCAGCAGCACCCATAGGACTTCTAGTGTGTTAGTGGCAGCAAACAGAGCTCCTATATTTTCTTGTCAGCAGCACACATAGTACCTATAGTGTGTTAGTGTCAGCACCCATAGGACCTACAGTGTGTTGTGAGCACACATAGGAGTTCTATTTTTTATACTATATACACTACCGACTACAATGGCTGGAAGACCGCCAAGGAGAGGCAGAGCGTGCCGAGGCAAGAACACAGGGCAGGCAGGCTCTGTTTCTAGAGACAACAGTGCTGGCCGTGGACGTGGTCGTGCATCGTCATCAGCACGTGGCCATGGGACACGCTTGTCTTTGTTTTCGGCAGCTGGACATGTGGAGCCGCATCATGCCGAAGGCTTGGTAGAATGGATGACCAAGCCCTCCTCATCCTCCTCATCCTCTCTCACCCAGGCTCAGGGTACTGGCAGAGCAGCTGCCAACGCGTACTCAATGGCATCATCAGCCACCCCTTCCCTAGACCCACCATGTCCTCCTGAGGAGTCCCCCGAACTGTTTGAGCACAGTGTTGGGTACATGCTCCAGGAGGATGCCCAACGATTCGAAGGCTCGGATGATGATACCCAGCTTGAGGAAGTCAGTAGTGTGCGCGCAGAGAGAGGGGATGCTGAAGGACAGCAATCTGGCAGTAGTGTTCCACCAGCTGCAGCTTACTGCCAGGTTTGCTCTAGTGGTGAAGAGGGAGGGGATGATGAGGTCACTGACTCCACGTGGGTGCCTGAAGGGAGAGAGGAGGAGGAGGAGGAGGATGCAGCGTCACATGTCCAACGAGGCAGGATGCCCCCTGGAGGCCAGCTAGAGGCCAGCACAGCAACTGTACCACACCGCAGAGCTCCGCCTGTGCAGGGCGCTGCCTCTGCACGTTATCACAAAAGTTCTTTGGTGTGGGCCTTTTTTGAGACGAGTGCATCAGATCGCACCACTGCTATTTGCAATATTTGTCTCAAGCGTATCTCGCGTGGCCAAAACATCAGCCGCTTGGGCACCACAAGCATGAGCAGACATATGTCGACCTGCCATGCAGCTCGTTGGCAAGCACACATAAAAGACCCACACCAAAGAACAAAGCGGACCTCTCCTTGCTCCTCATCAGCTGGGATCTCCATCCCCACTATATCTTCAGTCCTCTCTGAAAGCTGCTCTGAGAGGACTGAAGGTGTAGAATTAGGTGTGTCACAACCAAGTACTTGCAGTACACCGACGTCCGATTGTAGCAGGCAAATTTCCCTGCCCCAGCTGCTGGACCATCGAAAGAAGTATACTCCCAGCCATCCACATGCCCAGCGGTTGAATGCTAGCTTGGCTAAATTGCTAGCACTTCAACTGCTGCCTTTTCAGTTGATAGACTCGGCCCCCTTCCGTGAGTTTGTTCAATGTGCGGTTCCTCAGTGGCAGGTTCCCAAACGCCACTTTTTCTCACGGAAGGCGATTCCGTCTCTCTACTGGCATGTGGAAGGCAATGTCCATGCCTCGCTGGACAGGGCGGTCAGCGGTAAGGTGCATATTACCGCTGACTCATGGTCCAGCAGGCATGGACAGGGACGTTATCTTTCTTTCACGGCCCATTGGGTCACTCTATTGGCAGCTGGGAGGGATGCAGGACAAGGTGCAGTAGTGTTGGAGGTTGTTCCGCCACCACGCCTCCAAAATGCTACTACTGGTTGTGACACACCTCTCTCCTCCACCCCCTCCTCTTCTTCTTCCTCCATGTCCTCTTCGAGTGCTCTGTCCTCGGAACCAGCGGTGCTCCGTAGGCGTACAAGGGGCTACGCGAGTACGCAGGCAAAAAGATGCCATGCCGTGCTTGCGCTGGTGTGTTTGGGGGACAGGAGCCACACTGGGCCAGAGGTTCTGGCAGCTCTGCAGGGGCAGGCCGAGAGGTGGTTGACGCCACGCCAGCTTAAGCCAGGAATGGTCGTTTCTGATAATGGCACCAACCTCCTCTCCGCCCTGCGACAGGGGCAGCTCACCCATGTGCCCTGTATGGCTCACGTCCTCAACCTGGTGGTGCAGCGGTTCTTGGGCAGGTTCCCAGGCTTACAGGATGTCCTGAGGCAGGCCAGGAAAGTCTGTGTGCATTTCCGCCGATCTTATAATGCCAGTGCTCGGCTGACTGAGCTGCAAAAGGAGCTGAACCTGCCCAAGAACCGCCTAATATGTGACATGCCCACCAGGTGGAACTCAACGTTGGCCATGCTGCAGCGACTGCACACGCAGCAGAGGGCCATCAATGAGTACCTTTGCGACTACGGCACCAGGACAGGGTCAGGGGAGCTTGGCTTTTTTCCCCACGCCAGTGGAGCATGATCAGGGATGCATGCACTGTCCTCTCACCATTTGAGGAGGCCACGAGGATGGTGAGCAGTGACAGTGCATGCATCAGTGACACTGTACCTCTTGTCCACCTGTTGGAGCATACGCTGCGTGGGATAATGGACAGGGCACTTGAGGCAGAACAGAGGCAGGAAGAGGAGGACTTCCTTGTCTCTCAAGGCCCCCTTTATCCAGACAATGTTCCTTCTGTCCCACCCATCACACAGGAAGAGGAGGAGGAGGAGGAGGAGGAGGAGGATTGTGTGAGCATGGAGGTGGAGCCTGGCACTCAGCATCAGCAGCAGCAGTCTTTTAGGGATGATGTACAGTCCCAACAAACCAGTGGACTTGTACGTGGCTGGGAGGAGGTGGCTGGCGATCATGTCATCCTCAGTGACCCAGAAGACTCCGGACCGAATGCCTCAGCTAACCTACGCTGCATGGCCTCCCTGATCCTGCAAAGCCTGCGGAAGGATCCTCGTGTTCTTCGGATCAAGGAGAGTGACCATTACTGGCTGGCCACTCTCCTTGATCCACGGTACAAGGGTAAGGTTGCGGACCTTATCTTGCCGTCGCAGAGGGAGCAGAGGATGAGACATCTCAGGGAGGCCTTGCAGAAAGGTCTGTGCAACGCGTTCCCAGAAACTGGGAGGTTACAAACTCCTGGTCCTGGACGACGAGTTGCTGAGGCTTCGGTCAGTAGCAGAAGGAGCGGTGGGGAAGGTGGACGTCTGACCGATGCGTTCAGACAATTTTTTAGTCCGCAGCCCCAAGGTATGATCGGTTCCAGCAACCATCGCCAGCGTCTGATATACATGGTGCAGGAATACCTAGGGGCAAGGTCAGACTTGGACACCTTTCCCACCGAAAATCCTCTGGCTTACTGGGTCCTGAGGATGGATCACTGGCCAGAGCTTGCACAGTATGCAATTGAGCTACTGGCCTGTCCTGCATCCAGCGTTCTTTCCGAACGCACATTCAGTGCTGCTGGAGGATTTGTCACCGATCATAGGGTGCGCCTGTCCACCGACTCGGTTGATCGACTGACCTTCATAAAAATGAATCAGTCTTGGATCACCGCCAGCTACCAGACACCTGAAGCGGATATAACGGAATAATTTATAATGTCACATCCCTTCAAGACTGCCTATGCTGATGCTGAGTGACTGTCCTGTTATGTTCACTGACTATCCTCTTCCTCCTCCTCAATGATCCATGCCACCACACCAGTGCCTAAGGCACAATTTTTCAGCCCCTGTATAACAGGGGCGTGTAATTACAATTTTTTAAAAAGATGCTTCGCAACAGGTGTGACTGCTGTGCTCAGAGTACAGTATCTGTGAGGGGTTGCAGTGTTGTGGCACCAGCACCAGTGCCTAAGGCACAATTTTTCAGCCCCTGTTGGGGCGTGTAATTACAATTTTTAGGCAATGCTTTGCAACAGGTCTCATTGCTGTGCTCAGAGTACAGTATCTGTGAGGGGTTGCAGTGTTGTGGCACCAGCACCAGTGCCTAAGGCACAATTTTTCAGCCCCTGTATAACAGGGGCGTGTAATTACAATTTTTTAAAAAGATGCTTCGCAACAGGTGTGACTGCTGTGCTCCAAGTACAGTATCTGTGAGGGGTTGCAGTGTTGTGGCACCAGCACCAATGCCTAAGGCACAATTTTTCAGCCCCTGTTTAACAGGGGCGTGTAATTACAAATCTTGATCTAATAGTTCACAGCAGGGCCCATTCCTGCGCCCACCAAGAGTAACTATGAGGGCCTACAGTCTTGTGGCAACACCGTCCACCACCACCACCACCACCAAAGGCCCAATTTTTCTGCCCTGTTCAACAGGTGCATGCAATTACAAATCTTGATCTAATAACTCACAGCTAGGGATGAGCTTCGTGTTCGAGTCGAACATACGTTCGACTCGAACATCGGCTGTTCGATCGTTCGACGAAGATCGAACGATTTGGGCCGTTCGCGCCAAATTCGAGTGACGCGAACGGCCCACAATGCACTACGCCATCGCAGTGTCATCCAGGCGCTGTGATTGGCCAAGCATGCACTGTGACCCCGCATGCTTGGCCAATCACAGCGCAGGCAGCGAGGAGAGCAATGATTGCCCACAGGCAGGATGCCTGTGGCCAATTATTGCTGAGGGTGTTTAGTACACGCCCCACACTATAAAAGGCCGCCAGCACGGCGGCCTAGTGTAGTGTGTTCCGGAGCAGGGATAGAGCAGCATTAGGCAGGGACAGTGACTTTTATTTCTTTCTTGCTTAACCTGGATTCCTTTAGTTTAGGGAAAGAGAAGGATAGGTAGGGAGAGTGTCAGTGTGTTTTGTGCTTGTGCTATATTGTGCTTAAAAAAAACATTTTTTCTAGGGACAGAAAACTGTAGGTAGGGAGAGTGTCAGTTTCTTTCACTGTCAAAGTCCTTGTTTCCAGGGACCTGGAAGGACAGTGAGTGAATTCTCCTTGTGCTAAATTGTGCTTAAAAAAAACATTTTTTCTAGGGACAGAAAACTGTAGGTAGGGAGAGTGTCAGTTTCTTTCACTGTCAAAGTCCTTGTTTCCAGGGACCTGGAAGGACAGTGAGTGAATTCTCCTTGTGCTAAATTGTGCTTAAAAAAAACATTTTTTCTAGGGACAGAAAACTGTAGGTAGGGAGAGTGTCAGTTTCTTTCACTGTCAAAGTCCTTGTTTCCAGGGACCTGGAAGGACAGTGAGTGAATTCTCCTTGTGCTAAATTGTGCTTAAAAAAAACATTTTTTCTAGGGACAGAAAACTGTAGGTAGGGAGAGTGTCAATTTCTTTCACTGTCAAAGTCCTTGTTTCCAGGGACCTGGAAGGACAGTGAGTGAATTCTCCTTGTGCTAAATTGTGCTTAAAAAAAACATTTTTTCTAGGGACAGAAAACTGTAGGTAGGGAGAGTGTCAGTTTCTTTCACTGTCAAAGTCCTTGTTTCCAGGGACCTGGAAGGACAGTGAGTGAATTCTCCTTGTGCTAAATTGTGCTTAAAAAAAACATTTTTTCTAGGGACAGAAAACTGTAGGTAGGGAGAGTGTCAGTTTCTTTCACTGTCAAAGTCCTTGTTTCCAGGGACCTGGAAGGACAGTGAGTGAATTCTCCTTGTGCTAAATTGTGCTTAAAAAAACATTTTTTCTAGGGACAGAAAACTGTAGGTAGGGAGAGTGTCAGTTTCTTTCACTGTCAAAGTCCTTGTTTCCAGGGACCTGGAAGGACAGTGAGTGAATTCTCCTTGTGCTAAATTGTGCTTAAAAAAAACATTTTTTCTAGGGACAGAAAACTGTAGGTAGGGAGAGTGTCAGTTTCTTTCACTGTCAAAGTCCTTGTTTCCAGGGACCTGGAAGGACAGTGAGTGAATTCTCCTTGTGCTAAATTGTGCTTAAAAAAACATTTTTTCTAGGGACAGAAAACTGTAGGTAGGGAGAGTGTCAGTTTCTTTCACTGTCAAAGTCCTTGTTTCCAGGGACCTGGAAGGACAGTGAGTGAATTCTCCTTGTGCTAAATTGTGCTTAAAAAAAACATTTTTTCTAGGGACAGAAAACTGTAGGTAGGGAGAGTGTCAGTTTCTTTCACTGTCAAAGTCCTTGTTTCCAGGGACCTGGAAGGACAGTGAGTGAATTCTCCTTGTGCTAAATTGTGCTTAAAAAAAACATTTTTTCTAGGGACAGAAAACTGTAGGTAGGGAGAGTGTCAGTTTCTTTCACTGTCAAAGTCCTTGTTTCCAGGGACCTGGAAGGACAGTGAGTGAATTCTCCTTGTGCTAAATTGTGCTTAAAAAAACATTTTTTCTAGGGACAGAAAACTGTAGGTAGGGAGAGTGTCAGTTTCTTTCACTGTCAAAGTCCTTGTTTCCAGGGACCTGGAAGGACAGTGAGTGAATTCTCCTTGTGTTAAATTTTGCTTAAAAAAAACATTTTTTCTAGGGACAGAAAACTGTAGGTAGGGAGAGTGTCAGTTTCTTTCACTGTCAAAGTCCTTGTTTCCAGGGACCTGGAAGGACAGTGAGTGAATTCTCCTTGTGCTAAATTGTGCTTAAAAAAAACATTTTTTCTAGGGACAGAAAACTGTAGGTAGGGAGAGTGTCAGTTTCTTTCACTGTCAAAGTCCTTGTTTCCAGGGACCTGGAAGGACAGTGAGTGAATTCTCCTTGTGCTAAATTGTGCTTAAAAAAAACATTTTTTCTAGGGACAGAAAACTGTAGGTAGGGAGAGTGTCAGTTTCTTTCACTGTCAAAGTCCTTGTTTCCAGGGACCTGGAAGGACAGTGAGTGAATTCTCCTTGTGCTAAATTGTGCTTAAAAAAAACATTTTTTCTAGGGACAGAAAACTGTAGGTAGGGAGAGTGTCAGTTTCTTTCACTGTCAAAGTCCTTGTTTCCAGGGACCTGAAAGGACAGTGAGTGAATTCTCCTTGTGCTAAATTGTGCTTAAAAAAAACATTTTTTCTAGGGACAGAAAACTGTAGGTAGGGAGAGTGTCAGTTTCTTTCACTGTCAAAGTCCTTGTTTCCAGGGACCTGGAAGGACAGTGAGTGAATTCTCCTTGTGCTAAATTGTGCTTAAAAAAAACATTTTTTCTAGGGACAGAAAACTGTAGGTAGGGAGAGTGTCAGTTTCTTTCACTGTCAAAGTCCTTGTTTCCAGGGACCTGGAAGGACAGTGAGTGAATTCTCCTTGTGCTAAATTGTGCTTAAAAAAAACATTTTTTCTAGGGACAGAAAACTGTAGGTAGGGAGAGTGTCAGTTTCTTTCACTGTCAAAGTCCTTGTTTCCAGGGACCTGGAAGGACAGTGAGTGAATTCTCCTTGTGCTAAATTGTGCTTAAAAAAAACATTTTTTCTAGGGACAGAAAACTGTAGGTAGGGAGAGTGTCAGTTTCTTTCACTGTCAAAGTCCTTGTTTCCAGGGACCTGGAAGGACAGTGAGTGAATTCTCCTTGTGCTAAATTGTGCTTAAAAAAAACATTTTTTCTAGGGACAGAAAACTGTAGGTAGGGAGAGTGTCAGTTTCTTTCACTGTCAAAGTCCTTGTTTCCAGGGACCTGGAAGGACAGTGAGTGAATTCTCCTTGTGCTAAATTGTGCTTAAAAAAAACATTTTTTCTAGGGACAGAAAACTGTAGGTAGGGAGAGTGTCAGTTTCTTTCACTGTCAAAGTCCTTGTTTCCAGGGACCTGGAAGGACAGTGAGTGAATTCTCCTTGTGCTAAATTGTGCTTAAAAAAAACATTTTTTCTAGGGACAGAAAACTGTAGGTAGGGAGAGTGTCAGTTTCTTTCACTGTCAAAGTCCTTGTTTCCAGGGACCTGGAAGGACAGTGAGTGAATTCTCCTTGTGCTAAATTGTACTTAAAAAAAACATTTTTTCTAGGGACAGAAAACTGTAGGTAGGGAGAGTGTCAGTTTCTTTCACTGTCAAAGTCCTTGTTTCCAGGGACCTGGAAGGACAGTGAGTGAATTCTCCTTGTGCTAAATTGTGCTTAAAAAAAACCTTTTTTCTAGGGACAGAAAACTGTAGGTAGGGAGAGTGTCAGTTTCTTTCACTGTCAACGTCCTTGTTTCCAGGGACCTGGAAGGACAGTGAGTGAATTCTCCTTGTGCTAAATTGTGCTTAAAAAAATCATTTTTTCTAGGGACAGAAAACTGTAGGTAGGGAGAGTGTCAGTTTCTTTCACTGTCAAAGTCCTTGTTTCCAGGGACCTGGAAGGACAGTGAGTGAATTCTCCTTGTGCTAAATTGTGCTTAAAAAAAACATTTTTTCTAGGGACAGAAAACTGTAGGTAGGGAGAGTGTCAGTTTCTTTCACTGTCAAAGTCCTTGTTTCCAGGGACCTGGAAGGACAGTGAGTGAATTCTCCTTGTGCTAAATTGTGCTTAAAAAAAACATTTTTTCTAGGGACAGAAAACTGTAGGTAGGGAGAGTGTCAGTTTCTTTCACTGTCAAAGTCCTTGTTTCCAGGGACCTGGAAGGACAGTGAGTGAATTCTCCTTGTGCTAAATTGTGCTTAAAAAAAACATTTTTTCTAGGGACAGAAAACTGTAGGTAGGGAGAGTGTCAGTTTCTTTCACTGTCAAAGTCCTTGTTTCCAGGGACCTGGAAGGACAGTGAGTGAATTCTCCTTGTGCTAAATTGTGCTTAAAAAAAACATTTTTTCTAGGGACAGAAAACTGTAGGTAGGGAGAGTGTCAGTTTCTTTCACTGTCAAAGTCCTTGTTTCCAGGGACCTGGAAGGACAGTGAGTGAATTCTCCTTGTGCTAAATTGTGCTTAAAAAAAACATTTTTTCTAGGGACAGAAAACTGTAGGTAGGGAGAGTGTCAGTTTCTTTCACTGTCAAAGTCCTTGTTTCCAGGGACCTGGAAGGACAGTGAGTGAATTCTCCTTGTGCTAAATTGTGCTTAAAAAAAAAAACATTTTTTCTAGGGACAGAAAACTGTAGGTAGGGAGAGTGTCAGTTTCTTTCACTGTCAAAGTCCTTGTTTCAAGGGACAGAGAAGGACACCTGAAGGTAGCCCTTATTGCTTTTTTCCCATCTCCCTGCAGGCCATCTATTAGAATGTCTGGAAGGCAAACAAGGAGAGGCAGACAGTCAGGAGGCAATAAAAGAGGGCAAGCAGGCTCTGTGTCTGGGGGCAACAGTGCTGGTCGTGGACGCGGTGCATTGTCATCAGCACATGGCCATGGGACACGCTTGTCCTTCTTTTCGGCAGCTGGACATGTTGAGCCACATCATGCCGAAGACTTGGTAGAGTGGATGACCAAGCCCTCCTCCTCCTCCTCATCCTCTCTCACCCAGGCTCAGGGTACTGGAAAAGCAGCTGCCAAAGCGTCCTCTTCCCTGGTATCAATGTCAGACTCATCATCAGTCACTCCTTCCCTAGACCCACCATGTCCTCCTCCTGAGGAGTCCCCCGAACTGTTTCAGCACAGTGTTGGGTACATGCTCCAGGAGGATGCCCAGCGTTTCGAAGGGTCTGATGATGAAACCCAGCTAGAGGAAGGCAGTAGCGTGAGAGCAGACAGAGGGGATGCTCAAGAAGGACACCAATCTGGCAGTCATGTTCCAGCAGCTGCAGCATACTGCCAGATTGGCTCCAGTGATGAGGAGGGAGGTGATGATGAGGTCACTGACTCCACGTGGGTGCCTAATAGGAGAGAGGAGGAGGAGGAGGATGAGGAGGAGGCACATCTCCAACGAGGCAGGATGCCCTTTGGTGGCCAGCGTAAGGGCAGTACACCGACGGAATCACACCGCAGAGCTCCGCCTGTGCAGGGCGCTGCCTCTGCCCGTCATTCAAAAAGTTCTTTGGTGTGGGCCTTTTTTGAGGCTAGTGCATCAGATCGCACAGCTGCTGTTTGCAACATATGTCTCAAGCGTATATCGTGTGGCCAAAACATCAGCCGCTTGGGTACCACATGCCTGACCAGACATATGTTGACCTGCCATGCAGCTCGTTGGCAAGCCTACCTCAAAGACCCACACCAAAGAACAAAGCGGACCTCTCCTTGCACCGCATCAGCTGGGATCTCCAACCCCACTATAACTTCAGTCCTCTCTGAAACATGCACTGAGAGGAATGAAGGTGTAGAATTAGGTGTGTCACAGCCAAGTACTTGCGGCCACTCTGCTAGCAGTACATCGACGTCCGATTCTAGCAGGCAAATTTCCCTGCCCCAGCTGCTGGACCGTCGAAAGAAGTTCACTCCCAGCCATCCACATGCCCAGCGGTTGAATGCTAGCTTGGCTAAATTGCTAGCGCTTCAACTGCTGCCTTTTCAGTTGGTAGACTCGGCCCCCTTCCGTGAGTTTGTGCAATGTGCGGTTCCTCAGTGGCAGGTTCCCAAACGCCACTTTTTCTCACGGAAGGCTATTCCGGCTCTCTACCGGCATGTGGAAGGCAATGTCTTGGCCTCGCTGGACAGGGCGGTCAGCGGTAAGGTGCATATTACCGCTGACTCATGGTCCAGCAGGCATGGACAGGGACGTTACCTTTCTTTCACGGCCCATTGGCTCACTCTTTTGGCAGCTGGGAAGGATGCAGGACAAGGTGCAGTAGTGTTGGAGGTTGTCCCACCGCCACGCCTCCAAAATGCTACTACTGGTTGTGACACACCTCTCTCCTCCACCCCTCCTCTTCTTCTTCCTCCATGGCCTCTTCCTGTGGTTTGTCCTATGAACCAGCGGTGCTCCGTAGCCGTTCACGGGGCTACGCAAGTACGCAGGCAAAAAGATGCCATGCCGTGCTTGCGCTGGTGTGTTTGGGGGACAGAAGCCACACTGGGGCAGAGGTCCTGTCTGCTCTGCAGGGCCAGGCCGAGAGGTGGTTGACGCCACGCCAGCTTAAGCCAGGAATGGTGGTTTGCGACAATGGCACCAACCTCCTCTCCGCCCTCCGACAGGGACAACTGACCCATGTGCCCTGTGTGGCTCACGTCCTTAACCTGGTGGTGCAGCGGTTCTTGGGCAGGTACCCGGGCTTACAGGATGTCCTGAGGCAGGCCAGGAAAGTCTGTGTGCATTTCCGCAGATCTTATAATGCCAGTGCTCGCCTGGCTGAGCTGCAAAAGGAGTTGAACCTGCCAAAGAACCGCCTTATATGTGACATGCCCACCAGGTGGAACTCAACGTTGGCCATGCTGCAGCGGCTGCACACGCAGCAGAGGGCCATCAATGAGTACCTGTGCGACTACGGCACCAGGACAGGGTCAGGGGAGCTTGGTTTTTTTTCTCCACGCCAGTGCGGCATGATCAGGGATGCATGCACTGTCCTGGCACCATTTGAGGAGGCCACGAGGATGGTGAGCAGTGACAGTGCATGCATCAGTGACACTGTACCTCTTGTCCACCTGTTGGAGCACACGCTGCGTGGAATAATGGACAGGGCACTTGAGGCAGAACAGAGGCAGGAAGAGGAGGACTTCCTTGCCTCTCAAGGCCCCCTTTACCCAGACAGTGTTCCTTCTGTCCCACCCATCGCACAGGAAGAGGAGGAGGAGGAGGAGGAGGATTGTGTCAGCATGGAGGTGGAGGCTGGCACTCAGCATCATCAGCAGCAGTCTTTTAGGGATGATTTACAGTCCCAAGAAACCAGTGGACTTGTACGTGGCTGGGAGGAGGTGGCTGCGGATCATGTCGTCCTTAGTGACCCAGAGGACTCCGGAGCGAATGCCTCAGCAAACCTACGCTGCATGGCCTCCCTGATCCTGCAAAGTCTGCGGAAGGATCCTCGTATTCTTCGGATCAAGGAGAGGGACCATTACTGGCTGGCCACTCTCCTTGATCCACGGTACAAGGGTAAGGTTGCGGACCTTATGTTACCGTCGCAGAGGGAGCAGAGGATGAGACAACTCCGGGAGGCCTTGCAGAAAGGTCTGTGCAACGCGTTCCCAGAGACTGGGAGGTTACAAACTCCTGGTCCTGGACAACGAGTTGCTGAGGCTTCGGCCAGTCAAAGAAGGAGCGGTGGGGAAGGTGGCCGTCTGACCGATGCGTTCAGACAATTCTTTAGTCCGCAGCCCCAAAGTATGATCGGTTCCAGCAACCATCGCCAGCGTCTGATAAACATGGTGCAGGAATATCTAGGGGCAAGGTCAGACTTGGACACCTTCCCCACCGAAAATCCTCTGGCTTACTGGGTCTTGAGGATGGATCACTGGCCAGAGCTTGCACAGTATGCAATTGAGCTACTGGCCTGTCCTGCATCCAGCGTTCTTTCGGAACGCACATTCAGTGCTGCTGGAGGATTTGTCACGGATCACAGGGTGCGCCTGTCCACCGACTCGGTTGATCGACTGACTTTCATCAAGATGAACCAGTCTTGGATCACCACCAGCTACCACACACCTGATGCTGATATAGCAGACTAATTGATTTTAACATGTCACATCCCTTCAAGACTGATGCTGATGCTGAGTGCCTGTGCTGTTATGTTGACTGGCTATCCTCCTCCTCCGAGTCCTCAATGATACGATTGATGATGATAGCTTGGAAGATCATTTTTGTTTATGGGTGCCGCCACCAGTGGCTAAGGCCCAATTTTTCAGCCCCTGTTTTACAGGGGCGTGTAATTACAATTTTTTTAGCAATAATTTGCCATAGGGCTCATTGCTGTGCTCCAAGTACAGTATCTGTGAGGGGTTGGAGTGTTGTGGCACCAGTGCCTAAGGCCCAATTTTTCAGCCCCTGTTTAACAGGGGCGTGTCATTACAATTTTTGAAGCAATACTTTGCAACAGGGCTCATTGCTGTGCTCCAAGTACAGTATCTGTGAGGGGTTGTAGTGTTGTGCCACCAGTGCCTAAGGCCCAATTTTTCAGCCCCTGTTCAACAGGGGCATGCAATTACAATTCTTGATCTAATAATTCACAGCAGGGTCCATTGCTGCACCCACCAAGAGTAACTCTGAGGGCTTACAGTCTTGTGGCAACGCCACCACCACCACCACCACGAAAGGCCCAATTTTTCAGCCCCTGTTCAAAAGGGGCATGTAATTACAATTCTTGATCTAATAATTCACAGCAGGGCCCATTGCTGCACCCACCAAGAGTAACTGTCAGGGCTTACAGTGTTGTGGCACCAGCACCACCATCAAAGCCCCAATTTTTACTACCACTGTTCAACAATTATATGTAATTAAAATTCCTGATATAATAGTTGACAGCAGGGCGTTCCAGCACCAACCAAGAGTAACTGAGTGCTTACAGTGTTGTGCCAACACCAACAACTAAGGGGCCTATTTCTGCAGAGTATATACGGCAGGTCCCTACTTTCAAACATCCAACTTACAAACGACTCCTACTTGCAAACGAAAGAAGACAACAGGAAGTGAGAGGAAATCTACCCCTAGAAAGGAAAATTCTCTCCTGTAAGAATAAATATGGGAGAAAGGGGTCTCATCTGTACTGATGCTTTATCAGCAATCCTTGTTTCAAGAAAAACACCACATTTCAAAAACAGTTGTCATTGGGACGGAAAGTGAGGTGAAATGTTCTGAACAGGGGCACAGACAGCAAAACAAATGTTACAGGGGTGATAACCCTTACCTATGTTTCCCAAAAAGTTTAAAAATAGATTTTTGGGCTGGAGCTACACTTCAACAATGTACCTGTTCAAAATTACAAACACATTCTACATAAGAACAAACCTACAGTCCCTGTCTTGTATGCACCGCCTGTATACGGCTGTTCAGAGTATATAGGGCCTTTTTTATTTTATGTGCGGGGTTCCCCTTAATATCCATACAAGACCCAAAGGGGCTGGTAATGGGCTGGGGTAGGGGGGGGGTGTTGATGGGGTAGCTATGCCATTTTTCCTAAAGATTTTCATCCATATTACCGGGACCAGACATTGCATTAAAGCCGCAAGCAGTTTTAAATGACTTTTTTCCCTTTAGAAATGTTATTTTGTGCAGGGACAGTTCTAAACACGGGAAACACGTGGCACTTCACAGGCATACTTTAGACACCCCCCAGGTACGATATTTAAAGGAATATTTGACTTTTTTTTTTCACTTTATGCATCATTAAAATGACTGCTCCCGAAAAACGACCGTTTTTAAAACTTCTTTTTGCATTGATACATGTCCCCTGGTGCAGAACCCGGGTTCCCAAACCCTTTTTAGGACAATAACATGCATAATAGTTGTTATAATTAGCACTTTAGAATTCGAACGTTCGCATCCATTGTATTTAATAGGGTTCTAATGTTCGTTCGAACTTTCGGTCCGTTCGCGGGTTCTGGTGCGAACCGAACCCGGGGGTGTTCGGCTCATCACTACTCACAGCAGGGCCCATTCCTGCACCCACCAAGAGTAACTGTGAGGGCTTACAGTCTTGTGGCAACACCGTCCACCACCACCACCACCACCACCAAAGGCCCAATTTTTCTGCCCGGTTCAACAGGTGCATGCAAGTACAAATCTTGATCTATTAACTCACAGCAGGGCCCATTCCTGTGCCCACCAGTCTTGTGGCTACACCAACATCTAATAGGGCAAATTTCTGCAGAGTATATACGGCAGGCCCCTACTTTCAAACATCCAACTTACAAACGACTCCTACTTGCAAACGGCAAGAGAAAACAGGAAGTGAGAGGAAATCTACCCCTAGGAAGGAAAATTCTATCCTGTTAGATTTAATTTGGGAAAAAGGTATCTCCTCTCTACTGATGCTTTATCACCAATCCTTGTTTCAATTAAAACCCCACTTTTCCAAAAACATTTGTCATTGGGACGGAAAGTGAGGTGACATGTTCTGAACAGATGTGCAAAGACAGCAAATGTTACAGGGGTGATAACCCCTCCCTATGTTCTCCAAAAAGCTTAAAAATTGATTTTTTTGGGATGTAGCTACACTTCATAATGTACCTGTTCAGATTCTACTTAAGAACAAACCTACAGTCCATGTCTTGTTTGCACCACCTATATACTGCTGTTCAGAGTATATAGGGTTGTAGGTATAGGGTTTTATTTTGGGTGCGGGGTCCCCCTTAGTATCCATACAAGACCCAAAGGGGCTGGGGTGGGGGGGGGGGTGATGGGGTAGCCATGCCATTTTTCTCAACGATTTTTAGCCATATGGCGGCCAGGACAAGACATGACATTAAAGCCGCAAGTGGTTTTAAATGGCTTCTTTTTTTCCTTTACAAATGTCATTTTGTGCAAGGACAGTTCTAAACACGGGAAACACATGCCACTTCACAGGCATACTTTAGACACCCCCCAGGTACCATATTTAAAGGAAAATTTCACTTTTTTTTTTTCACTTTATGCATCATTAAAATGACTGCTCCCGAAAAAACGTTAGTTTTTAAAATTTCTTTTTGCATTGATATATGTCCCCTGGGGCAGGACCCGGGTCCCCAAACCTGTTTTATGACATTAACATGCATATTGGCCGTTGTAATTAGCAATTTTGAATTCGAACGTTCGCGTCCATTATAACGAATAGGGTTCGAAAATTCGCGCGAACTTTCGGTCCGTTCGAAGGTTCTGGTGCGAACCGAACCCGGGGGTGTTCGGCTCATCCCTAATAGCCATACATTCCTTTGGCTCCTGGTATATTTTCAATATGATGGTGGGGCTTTATTGTAATCCTTGATGCACCCTACCGTATATCACCCAGTAAGATGATCTCTGGTGGCCCATTTTTCTATCCATCAGTGGAAGCTGTATAGTCTATTTTAAAACCATTGCCCTTGTCGGATTTCTGCTGTTCGACGGCTGGTTCTGGTGCCCCTATGCCCACCACCTCGGCTGTACCTATCTGGACTTGTATGATCCACCCTAATAATTGTTGCTCTACCTTGCCATATCAGGTCCTGAAGATGCACTGTTTGTGGACGAGCTTGTTTTATTTGTGAGTTCACAGCTTGTATCTACACCTAAATCTCCTATGTCTTCTGTGGGAGTTTGGTGCAATGTCCAATTTCCAAATGCACATATCTAAATCCATGGCCCTCAATGTTACATTAAGGAAATCGCTACTTGATCACCTTAAAGTGGATGTAAACCCTCACATATAATCAGTGAAGTTAACAGCCTCAGATGATATCTGCTGTCTTCAGCTTTTTATATTCTTTGGAAAGTGCGCATGGTGTTAGCAATTTTTCTTCCTGGGAGGGGAGTCTGGTCATACACTGTGTGACAGCTGATTGGAGGAAAGGCACCCCCCCCCCCACATAGGCAGAGGAACGAAGAAACTTGCAGAGCTGTGCTGTGAACAGACAAGCACTCTGCTAAGCTATTTATAGCACCCTCCCGGACACACATTTTCAGCTGCTTTTATCTCCTGTGTCGGAGAAGTTGTCAGAAGTTATCATACTATCATGCTGATAACAGAAGAATGGAGCAGCAGAAAGATACGGGACTTAGGGCTTTGGGGAGAGATAAGTAAACACTGCAGATATACAGTATCTCACAAAAGTGAGTACACCCCTCACATTTTTGTAAATATTTTATTCTATATTTTCATGTGACAACACTGAATGTAAATAAATGTAAAGTAGTGAGTTTACAGCTTGTATAGCAGTGTAAATTTCCTGTCCTCTCAAAATAACTCAACGCACAGCCATTAATGTCTAAACCGCTGGCAACAACAGTATGTGGCCTGGTATGGTTTAGGGGGGACTCACTCGTGCCCCCCTATCCTGACCTCCAGGCTGCATGCTTGGATAAGGGTCTGGTATGGATTTTGGGGGACCCCATGCTAATTTTGTATTTTAGTTTGGCATGGAGTTCCCCTTAAAATCCATACCAGACCAAAAGGGCCTGGTGTGGACTTTGGGGGGCCTAATGCCAATTTTTTTTATTTGGCATGGAGTTCCTCCTAAAATCAATACCAGACCCAAAGGGCCCAGTATGGACCTTGGGGAGGGACCCCACGCCAATTTGTTTTTATTTGGCATGGAGTTCCCCTTTAAATCCATACCAGACCCGAAGGGCCTGGTACGGATTTTAGGGGAACCCAACACCATTTTTTTTAAACAACAGTTTTTTGGGTATTTTTTTCTTGATTTGGTGCTTAGAGAGAATTCACATTTAGGTGACATATGTCATGGCTTACCTAGTCCACAAAATTAGTAGAGCCCTGAATTTCAGCTTTGGAGCAGTTTTTTTTTTCTTGGGGGGTCTTTTCTCCCCCATCCCTCTATTACACTTTATACTCAAGGACTTGCACAACTAAATAGATTTGTATGCAACTAGATTTAATACAGATTTGAAGGGGTATGAATTGTTTGCACTTATAAAATATGTATTTAGAGTGCAAAAGTCAAACAAAGCAAAAAAAAAAAACAATAATTTTTTTTATTTCAACATTAGTTACATGAATGTACTTGGGCCAAACAAAAAAAAAAGACATGGAAATGATGCTCCAGCATTTGACGATAGTCAAATAATAGAAGGGCCCTGCTCAATAGAGCTTACAAGGGTAGGACACTAAAAATTATACACATTAACCACTTGACACTTAAACCCCCTTTCTAACCAGACCAATTTTCCGCTTTCAGTTGCTCTCACATTTTGAATGACAATTACTCATGCAACACTATACCCATATGAAATTTGTGTCCTTTTTCACAAAAATAGAGTTTTCTTTTGGTGGTATTTAATCACCGCTGTTTTATTTTTTTTATTTTTTGCGCTATAAAAGAAATAAGACTGAAAATTCAGTAAAAAAAAATATTTTTCTTTGTTACTGTTATAAAATTTAGCAAATTAGTAATTTTTCTTCATAAATTTTGGTCAAAATTTATACTGCTACATATCTTTGGTAAAAATAATCCAAATTGGTGTATATTATTTGGTTTTTGTGAAAGTTATAGAGTCTACAATCTATGGTGTCAATCTCTGAAAATTGATCACACCTAAAGTACTGATGGCCTATCTCATTTCTTGAGACCCTAACAAGCCAGGGCAGCACAAATACCCCCCACATGACCCCTTTTTGGAAAGTAGACATTCCAAGGTATTTAGTAAGAGGCATGGTGAGTTTTTTGAAGTTGTAATTTTTTCCCACAATTCTTTGCAAAATCAGGATTTTTTTAATTTTTTCTTTCCACAAAATTGTCATATTAGCAGGTTATTTCTCACACACAGCATATGCACACAAATTACACCCCAAAACACATTCTGCTATTCCTCCTGAGTATGGTGATACCACATGTGTGAGACTTTTACAGAGCCTGGCCACATAGAGAGGCCCAACATGCCGGGAGCACCATCAGGCGTTCTAGGAGCATAAATTACACATCTAATTTCCTGACTACCTCTTGCAGTTTTGAAGGCCCTGGAGCACCAGGACAATAGAAACGCCCCAAAAATGAGCCCATTTTGGAAAGAAAAACACCCCAACGTATAATCGATGAGGCACAATGAGTCTTTTGAACATGTCATTTTTTTCTACAAATTTTTGGAAAATGTGGAAAGAAAATAAAAACGCATTTTTTTTACACAAAGTTGTTCATTTATACAATATTTCTAACACATAGCATGTACATACCAAAAATGACCCCCTTAAATAGATTTTACTACCCCTTCCTGAGTATGGCAATACCACATGTGTGAGACTTTTCTACAGCCTGGCCACATACAGAGGCCCAAAATGCAGGGAGCAACATCAGGTGTTCTAGGGGCATACATTTCTCAAATCTAATTTGACTACCAATTGCACTTTTGTGAGGCACTGAAGGGGCATGGATGAGAACAGATGTGGCATGAATGAGCATGAATGGGGATATATGAGCCATGGATGGGAATGGCTGAGCATGGTTGAGCCATAAATGTGGATGGCTGGGTATGGCTGAGTATGGATGGGATGGCTGAGTATGGCTGGGCATGGCTGGGTATTGCCAAATATGGCTAGGTGCTGAGTATGGCTGGGTATTGCTGAGTATGGCTGAGTATGGCTGGGTATGGCTGGATACGGCTGGGTATGGCTGAGTATGGCTGGGTACGGCTGGGTATGGCTGGGTATGGCTGAGTATGGCTGGGTATGGCTGGGTACGGCTGGGTACGGTTGGGTACGGCTGAGTATGGCTGAGTATGGCTGGGTATCGCTGAGTATGGCCAAGTATGGCCGGGTACGGCTTGATACTGCTGAGTATGGCTGGGTATGGCTAGGTATGGCTGGGTACGGCTGGGTACTGCTGAGTATAGCTGGGTATGGCCGAGTACGGCTGGGTACTGCTGAGTATGCCTGGGTATGGCTGACTATGGCTGAGAGTATGGCTGGGTACGGCTGGGTATTGATGGGTATTGCTGAGTATGAGCATGGATGGATGGATGAGTATTGCTGAGTGTGGATGGCTGAGCATGGATGGATGGATGAGTATTGCTGAGTGTGGATGGCTAAGCATGGATGGATGAGTATGTCAGAGGGATGGCTGAACATGGATGGATGAGTATGACAGAGGGATGGATGAGCATGGATGGATGGATGAGGCTGTAATGGGCACAGAGCAGCGCTGTGGGCACTACAGGTCAAGCCCACAGTGCTGCTGCAACCAATCTCTCCATTCTCCGCTCACACTTTACCGATCGGTACAGAGAGGGGAGAGAGGAACCGGACGGTTTGTTTACAAGTGATCGCTCTGTCATTTGACGGAGTGATCACGTGGTAAGCGGCCCCAAATATCCTCCCCATGTTGAGGGCATGTGACCTGGTACAGTTCAGGAGGGGGGCCTTCTCATCCCCCCCTTTTCCTGCGACCTGCCAGGTTGAGTGCTCAGATAAGGGTCTGGTATGGATTTTGGGTGGACCCCTACGCCATTTAAAAAAAAAATGGCACAGGGCTCCCCTTAATATCCATACCAGACCTGAAGGGCCTGGTAATAGACTGTGGAGGGGGACCCATGCCATTTTATGCAATGATTTTTATCTATATTGCCGGGACCCAACAATACATTGCAGCTGCAAGCAGTTTTAAATTACATTTTTTCCCTTTGAAATTTCATTTTGCTGTGGTATTGTTCTAAACACGGAAAAAATTTGCTACTTTACAGGCATACTAAGGACACACCCCAGGCACGATATTTAAAGGAATATTTCACTTTTATTGTTTCACTTAAAGCAGTTTTAAAATCACTGTTCCTGAAAAAAACTTTTTTTGCATTGGTACATGTCCCCTGGTGTAGGACCCAGGTCCCCATGCTGTTTTTTTCAATGATTTTTATCTATATTGCCTGGATCCAACAATTCATCACAGCTGGAAGCAGTTTTAAATGAGATTTTTTCCTTTAGAAATTTAATTTTTCTGTGGTATTGTTCTAAACCCGGTAAAGATGCGCTACTTTACAGGCATACTAAGGAGACCCCCAGGCACGATATTTAAAGGAATATTTCATTTTTATTGTTTCACTTTAGGCATTATTAACCACTTACCGCCCGGCCTATAGAAGAATGCCAGCCGGGCGGTGGTTCAGTTATCCTGACTGGGCGTCATATGACATCCAGCAGGATAACAGCCGCCGCGTTCCCGTGGGGGCACGCATCGCGGCGATCAATGGTGCGGTGTGTCAGTCTGACACACCGCTACACCGATCACGTGATCAGCCATGTCCAATCCCGTCTGTTCATGATGTAAACAGGAAGAGACGTTGATCGACTTTTCCTCACTCGTGTCTGACAGACGCAAGTAGAGGAGAGCCGATCAGCTGCTCTCCTGACAGGAGGGGTTTGCGCTGATTGTTTATCAGCGCAGCTCCCTCGGATGCCCGCCGTGGACCACCAGGATGCCGCCAGAACCACCAGGGATGGCCACCACATATACCACCAGGTATGCCACCCTAGACCACCAGATATATGCCAATCAGTGCCCAGGCAGCTGCCAATCAGTACCCAGGCAGCTGCAAATCAGTGGCAATTAAAAATGCCTGCCAGTGCCAGTGCCACCAGTGATGCCTATCAGTGCCAGTCAACAGTGCCCATCAGTGGCGCCTATAAGTGCCCATCAGTGCCATCTTTAAGTGCCACCCATAAGTACCCATCAGTGCAGCCTTTCAGTGCCCATCAGTGCCACCTATGAGTGCCCATCAGTGTACAGCATTATTAATGTGGACCTGTCTCCCTCTAGTGTTGGCTTGGACTCTGTAATTTCCTTTGAGACAAAACTTAGAGCAGAGCAAAGCATTGTGGGATGTGTAGTTCAGTATACTGGGGTTTTAATTCCAGCAGGACTGATTTGAACTATGACTACCAGATTGCTGAGGAGAGGAGAACAGAATGCTGGGAGAGGATACAAAAAGGGTGGATATGGCTTAAAGCACGCTCTTGGGATGCCAGCTTAGATCTGCTAGCAGGGGCTCTGTGTCAGTGAGAGCCGCTGCTGAATCGTGGCCTGTACAGAAGGTAGCTTTACCACTGCATCTAGAGGGACACCGGTGGACAGCATCGTTATCCTTTCCCAGCGGACCGGAGGCTGTTCCAGGTCCTTCAGCGATTCCTGCACTTCAGATCCGGCTAGGCTGTGGCTGGGTGTGACGGAGGTCAAATGCCATTTCCTAGAGCCAGGATACAGAGGGAGTTCCTGAAGGAGACATCCTTATCATCTGCATTGCTGCCAGCAATCTCTGTGACACCGGTGGTGACCGGGCATTTGCCCATATAGTTCTTTAAGACACTGCGTACAGACATCACTTACTTAGGCTAACTTCCTGGTACTTGTGGTACTACTGAAGCCAGTTTATTCTCTTCACTGAACACTGTATGCAGACATCTGTGCCTGTTCTTGTTTCTGCCATCTGTAATCTTATTGGATCCAATACTATTAAGCCACATAAGAAGAGTTTGAAGTAAAACAAGGATAAACCACAGATCAACTATTTTATTTTTATTTTTTTACCATACCATCAAAGATCACCCTATTCATAATACTTCAAAGCTAGCTGAAGATTTAATAGGTAGGGTGTACTCCGTGCCAAAAAACTGAAATTAATAATTAATAAATCAAGCTGCTCCCCTAGAAGAGTGGTGTGCTCCTAAAGATATAATTGTAAATATAGGGGGCGCTATTTGCAATGTTTATAAAATAACAAAAAACATACAAATTATGAAACTAAAAGTTGATCCTCAGACTAAACCTTCGAAGTGGTATAGAGAACCAGTGCTAATGAAAACTAATACAAAAGAATAAATGAAAAATATAATATTTTGAGTCCCAATCATAAATATTCCCAAATGTGGTATTTAAAGTCCATAAACTTCAAACAAACAAAATTGGTGCTTCTGTGATAAAATCTTCAATAACATGATCCTTCACCAGACTGTGATACAACACCCAAAGTGACTGGATATGTAGTCTGCTTACCAGAAAGAATTGACTTCTTTACCCAAAAAAGAAAGTAAATCAGCGCTTGTGCAGCTTTGTGCCTGCTCACATAGAATATGCCTGGAGATAAATGTACACCTTCCTCCTCATAAAATAACAATGGAGAATATCCATAGTGTATTAAAGTTTATTAAAAGAGCAATATAAAATATAGCCAAATGGCTACTTACATTTAAAAGTGCCTACCCGGCACTGGGGCTGGTACAATGATTGGCCAAAGGCAGGGTGAGTGAGGTGTACATAATGTCCCACAATGTACATCCACTGCTCACCATGTCACTCAGTGATGTAGATCCATCATCCATCACAAAGAATGTAACCAGCCAATACAAACACAACATCAATTGCATGATGTGCCTGCTTAAATGGACTCTCACCACAAATGACAGATTGCTAACCATGAAATGGTCAAATCTTCACATGGTTTGCAAATTGATTCACTACCGATCTAGGCTTGGACATAACCAGGGGATCTGGAGCCTATTTTAGCAGATTGTGCACTGCTTGAAATGCTTGTCTGAATTAAAAAAGGGAGAATGGCTTTCACTTTCACACCACCTCCATGCTTTCCTCCCCACTCAGGGTCACACAAGCCTAGTATACTTAATTTATACTGGCCTTGGGAGCATCCCTGCTCTGGACATATACGTGTATATACCTGTTGTATGCCTCATAGATCTGTATGGTAGATACACTATTTATAATTAAATATTACAAAAAAAGTTAGCTTTTTTTCAAACACAGCAAATAAGATCATGGGAGTGGTTTAAATTTGGCTATTGGAGCAGATTTTAAGAAATCGACTAATCTGTGCTATGCCTTACTCAAGCGTACAAAACAAGTGAAAGTTTCATTAGACTTGATTTTACAGACTCATATTTAAAGAGTGAAATATATTGTACTTTCACATGGAGAAAACCCAACAAACACATTGTAGGCAAGAGAAAATTATGAAATCTCAATGGTTCTGCCATAGCAACTATGTAAACATTCCATGGGAAGATTTTAGATAATAGAAATAGCAATATTTCTCTATGTGTTTTCACTCCTGACAGTTTTATCTTCACATCTGCCTGATGACCAATATAAATGAAAAAGTTCCCTGGTCTTTTATTACTTTCACTCCACTCTCTCTTTTTTTATATATACAAAACATTGATCACAAGTATAATTTAATGATGGAAGGTACAATATATTTCATGATAATATTTGTGCTTTACAACTCTTATGCCGTGTACACACGACCGTAATTCTCGTCGAGAAAAACTACATTTTTTCCTTTTGACGAGAAAAACGATCGTCTGTGGGCATTTTGTCGTTTTTCTCGACGAGAAAAACAGCATTAAAAACGACGAGAAAAATTAGAACATGTTCTAATTTTTCTCATAATTTTTCCCGACATTTTTTCCGCGGCAGTTTTCCCATAGGGAAACACTGCCGCGGAGCCCACAGACGATTGTTTTTCTCGACAAGAGAAAAAATTTCGTGAAAAACAAGCCGTTCCCTCGTTTTTAATGTCATTATTCACAGCGGTTTTTTAACCGCCGTGAATAATGATCGTGTGTACGCGGCATTACTCTTCATCACTGTGGCCTGTTTTCTCTTTCTTCCAGTTTCTGTCCCTGGTTTACAGAAGACACCCATGAGTTTGACCTTTATTCTTTGGTAAAATTACAGAGTAACTTGTTCAAGTTTATTAAAGGCAAAGGTGATGGTCATGTCCATATTCCCAGTGAGAAAATTAGCTCTTTTGAATTTACTGGAGCATACATCTCCATGGGTGCAATTCCATGATGGTTCACATGATCATATGATGAGAGATTTTAAAACTCAGTGCAAATGTTTTGCACTGTCCTACTGGTGTGAAAAATTAGGCCTATAGATATGTCATTACAATGAGTTTAAGGTGAACTATATGCAGATAAAAAAATATAATCCATAAATGCACTCATTAAAAAAATATAAATGTTTTTTCACATAAAATTGGCATAAGTACCTCAATTCACTTAGGTATTAATCTCATGTAATTTTCTGTGTTAAAGTACTCAGATTGGAAGAAGGAAGGGAAGCATTATAAAGCAGTCAGGCTCTACCAGACTGAAGAGTGCTGTCAGTCTAACACCATAAGATTGCTGACACAAGGTATGGTGACCTCATCAGTGTACTGCTGCTCCTTTACTGTCCACTCGAGATGAGTGAATTGTCTTGGTTTGGTTTGTGAGAGCTCAGACAATCCCAATGCACAATAAAAAAATTGCAAACTTCAAACTGAACTCCATTGCTTCTATTGGGGAAATGGGGGGGGGGGGATAAGGATACAAAATTCTTACTATCTTTAGGGCTAATAGGAAAGGCATTGTCAAAAAAGGACATGAGATGCTGGACTGTTCCATGGGAACATGTGCCAATGCAAAAAAATATATTAAATACCATAAAGCAAAGGGAGAGTTCAAGGGAAAAAACACAGAACCTTTCAATTAAATGCTTGAGAGGTGCTTTTAAGTTTTATGTGCTTTCACAAAACAGTATAATTCTCATGGACAGCGGTAATGTGCCACCCCTACCTGACCACCCCACCAAGCATTTAAAGTGGAGTTCCACCCATCTGATTCCTCCCCCCCTCCGGTGCCACAATTGGCACCTTTCGGGGTGGGGGACAGAATACCTGTCTTTGGCAGGTATCCGTTCCCACTTCCGGGAGCCTCAGCCGTGGGTATTGACATCACGGCTGGGGCTCCCTCCTTCTCACTCCTCCTTCTCCTATCACCGGACCAGTAGGAGAGAGGAGCGGGCCTCGCGCATGCTCAGTAGGGTTCTCGGCATGAAGCCAAAAGTCTACCCTGCCTGGTATCCTTACCCGCAACGGTGGCAGCAGCACCCGACAGCTGATGGAAACATCAGCTGCGGTGCTGACATCGCTGGACTCCAGGACAGGTAAGTGTCCTATTATTAAAAGCCAGCAGCTGCAGTATGCTGGTATTTTATTTATTTTTGGGCAGACTTCTGCTTTAAGCAGTAGTGTAAAAATGGAATGACAAGTCAGGTTTTTCCCAAATTTAAAACCAGAATGCATTATTTCATAGACAAGAGACACAAATAAGGTACAGCTGTTACACAATATGTAAACAGCTTGATTAGGCTGCAATGTAAGAAAGAGAGACAAGGCATTTTTTATCTTGCAATAAAAATTAGAGTGTATTTTTTTCAGAAAAAATAGCTATACATATTGTACAAAGGCTGGATAATATGTAAACAGCTTGCTTAAGCTATAATGTAAGAGAGATATAATTAAAAAAATAAAGCATATTATTTTAAAAAGAAGTGCCATAAATATTGTACAGTGGTCATAGAATGTGTAAGCAGCTTAGTTAGACTGCAATGTAAGAAGAAAAGACAGAGGCAGTTTTTTTTCTTAATTAAAAATTGTATTGATTATATTATGAGTATGTAAGCAGCTACTTTAGGTGAAAAATAAGAGAGAAAGACAAGCTGAAACCTGAAACAAAAATGTGAGTTTGTCATTTCATAAACAATGACCACACATATTGTACAGTGGCTGGAGAGTATACAATCAGCTTAGTTAGGCCTCAATGTAGGAGGAATAGAGAGGAGGCAAGTTTTATCCTTAACCGCTTGCCGATCGATGCACGACTATTTACGTCGGCAGAATGGCGCGGCTGCGCATATGGACATACCTGTACGTCCCCTTTAAATCGCGGCATTGCGGGCACGCGCCTGCCGCGAGCTCCGTGAGTGTGACCGCAGGTCCCGCGGACTCGATGTCCACTGTGTGCCGGCGATTGTGTCACGGAGCTGCAGAACAGAGAGATGCAATTTGTAAACAAGGCATTTCCCTGTTCTGCCTAGTGACAGGACACTGATCTACTGCTCTCTGTCATCGGGAGCAGTGATAAATGTTGTGTCACTCGTAGCCCAGCCCCACACAGTTAGAATCACTCCCTAGGACACACTTAACCCTTTCCTCGCCCCCTAGTGGTTAACCCCTTCCCTGCCAGTGTCATTTACACAGTAATCAGTGCATTTTTATAGCACTGATCGCTGTATAAATGACAATGGTCCCAAAATAGCGTCGAAAGTGTCCGATGTGTCCGCCATAATGTCGCAGTCATGATAAAAATCGCTGATTGCCGCCATTACTTGTAAAAAAAAATATTAATAAAAATGCCATAAATCTATCCCCTATTTTGTAGACGCTATAACTTTTGCACAAACCAATCAATATACGCTTATTGCGATTTTTTTCTTACCAAAAATATGTAGAAGAATACATATCAGCCTAAACTGAGGAAAAAAAATGTTTTTTTATATATTTTTGAGGGATATTTATTACAGCAAAAAGTAAAAAATATTTCTTTCTTTTTAAAATTGTTGCTCTTTTTTTGTTTATAGTGCAAAAAATTAAAACCGCAGAGGTGATCAAATACCACCAAAAGAAAGCTCCATTTGTGGGAAAAAAAGGACGTCAATTTTGTTTGGGAGCCACGTCGCACGACCGCGCAATTGTCAGTTAAAGTGACGCAGTGCCGTATTGCAAAAAATGGCCTGGTCATTTGGCAGCCAAATCCTCTGGGGCTGAAGTGGTTAAAGTGGTTGTAAACCCACACACACCTGTGTTCATATCTCTGTAGGAAAAGTCCATATAAATAAAAGCAGCAAGCAATAAATTTAAGAAAAATGCTTATTTTTTCTTGCATTTTCCTCTCTTACAAATATTTTATTGCAGAAAAGATGTCATAACAAATTATCCCAGCAATGAGGGAGGCATAACAGGCATAGAGATTTATACATGGTAGTGGTGTTATGTTTAATAGCAGATCAACAAACCACAAGCCAGGTACCAGACATATTTGCATATTTGCATATACAGTATAAAATATCGGAAGGTGTTTATACAACACTTACAATAAACAAGCCATCCCTTTTGGGGTGATTTGTACAGAACTGAATGAAAAAAAGTAGAGTAGCTAAGAAGGAAGGGACATGAAGGAGTAGGTTCTGGGGAAAATGAGTGCAATTGCGCTTGTAAAGTGCACAGTCTTTACAGTGCTGAAGACCCCGACTAAGCAACAAACTTATAGGGTGGCAATCTAGCAGAGGTGGCAGGAGCTTATAATGATTTCAGAAGCTGGCAATGGAGGTCACAGGAGATGGTAGTGGTGGCAGGTCAGGAGAGATGAGAGGTCCTGGTAATGGTGACAGTCTAGCAAAGATGGCAAAAGTTGGTAATCAGGACAGGCCAGAAGAGGTTGAAGGAGCTGGTAATGGATATAGGAGCTAATAATTGTGGTCCAGCAGAGGAGCTGATAATGATGGTATGATTTGGTAATGGTGAAAGATACAATTTTTTGCACCAAATGACAAAAACAATGTAATCAGTAGCATCAACTGCAGGTGTTTTGTAATTATTGCTTATATAGGACTGGTTATGTTTATAAAATTGTGTCAGTCCACAATGTCATGGGTCAGAAGGATTCACCTCTTTGTAACAAAACCAAAACCTCTTCTATGTGGCTATTTTTTGATACTTTTTGGATGGTAGCATGAGGACTGCTATTTTCACCTTGTATCAGGGATCCAAAAGGTTGGTAACCCAATAATGGTGCCTCTCCTTCCTATGTACTCATATTTATTCACCATATGGGGAGCTCTCCTTGTCCTCATCAATATGGTTACAAGGGGCTTTGCCGGGGGAATATGGCATGTGGCCTGGTGTGGTTCAGTTGGGGGATGCACCCTACCCCTCCTTTCCTGGCCTGCCAGGTTGCTTGCTCAGATTATAGTCTGGTTTGGAATTTGGGGCACCCCACAAGGCAAACTACAGCAGAGGTAGCTCCCATTAGGCTACGACTGCCCAGTCTGTATGACCATTTGCGTATTTCAAAAGAGGTAGAGTTTTATGCAGGTTTTGTAAAGGTAAAGATACTATTTAAATGTGGTTCAGTCTGTAGGTAGGTAAAATTCAGACTCTGCTGTAGAAGTATGCCTAGATTAGAAGTATGGCTGAACAAAATAAAAAATCCAATGAAAATTGGTAACTTTATTTGCCAATTAAAATGTACATATAGTATCAGAGATCAATGTATTTAATACACAACTTCATAAAAACATCCTTCTTCCATGTATTTAGAATGTAAATTATTAAAACAAACAATTGTAATACTCATTAGAATTCAAGATGTCACACTTTGACCATATGCTTGCTTATGACTACACCCAAAAGAATAAATTAGTCATTCTTAATATATCCACTTACATTTTTATATTTTTTCTAAAGATATGTTCTTTTGCCATCATTGTTCAACAATATTAATAAATCTTTTGTAAAGCATGATGCCATTGCACTTTAATTATGGTGAATGGGTGAAAATTTGCATGTGTGCTTTCTAAGTTTAAATAAAATTGGTCTGCTAACATCAGCAGGGGGGACAGGTCAAATTTAAATTGATTAAAGATCAAATGTAATGGTTTTGGATCAATTTTTTTTTCTTTATTTTTTGCAGAACATTATGTTTTCTAAAGAGAGGCCATTGAGACATTTCCTTTCAGACTAAAATTCTATACAGAGCCATACAAAGCAGGAGGAAGGATGGAAGGGACTTTTAGGTTACTGTATATATATTGAGCCTGCAGAAAGCATTATTTTTCATCAAACCAGTAAAGGCAAGCCTGGTGAACATTTGGGAATGGGTATAGAACTCCTGTTGGCAGTGAATGCTAAATAACAAATATTTATGTGAAATGTTTGATATTTACCTATGCATGTATCATTACAAACAGTTATCTAGTGATAAATATATTTACTGCAGAATTCAAGCAAACCAGTCATTTTTGTTACATGTTTTATGTTTTTTCTCAATTTTGCACAATTGTTTCAACTATTCTTTGATTCTGATAACACTTTTTTCTATTTGTAAAGGCAAACTAATTGATCTGCTGTTACAGCAACAGTTGGGGTCCAACTTATTTCCTTTCCAGAACTGTTTTAAGAACCCAATCTTCTTCAGCTTTAGCACATAAAAGATACTGTTGATTTTTTTTTCAGTAAGTTCTGTTGTGTTAAATCACAACAGTCAGAAATAGTGCACCTTAACAAATTTTGCACATCTGTGCTTACTCTTAAGTTTTTATGATATTTGCAAATACACCCTAGAATAAGAACATACGTGTAAAATATGTCAAAGCACTCTATTGGTTACTGCTTTGTAATTAGACACCTTAATAAAACTTGCTGGAATCTGAAGATCCCTTTGTCTTATACCGTAGGTCTCTTGGTATTGTACAATTTCTTACAGTACCCTTTATAACTTTATTTATTTTAGCATTGATTATGCACCCCCACTGTTTTGGAGATAAATCATTTATGAGATCATTCACTGGCAAGCATGATCATGTATTGAACATATGCATAAAAAATCAAGCACGGTTGTGTTAGCAAGGGGGAATTGAATGCTGTCACCAGCAGAGTGGGCTCATCTTTAATAAATAAGGCTCCCTCTCTCTCCTTTTACACTTTTTCTCTTACATATTTTTTCATGACCTCAAGAGCACACATTAGAGACTAGTGCACAACATTGTAAAGACATGGATATATTGCTTTCCCAAATATTACTCCAAATGTCCTTTCCTTGCCATGTCAATCTACTCTGTTCAGCAGGGGATCTATGAACATATACTCCACTGAATCGGAGCTGAATGGGGCATGCATTCTGTTTGTTTCTGCATTTTGACAGTGGACTTCTGTCTGTTTATACTGTATTAGACTACCTCCGATCCGTCACATTTAGATCTGAAAAATGGAAAAGGACACAGTCCTTTTACATTTTTTTCCTTGTTTTGACAGACTACGAAGTAGGTGGATGTAAACGGACACAGGTCAGTTTATACCAGCCTGTTGTCAGGATCGTCTAGCGCTCCTGCTCCTCATTCCAGCATCTAGGTTTTGGCTATGGCATTCTCCCTGTCTTTGTCCACCTGCAAGCTGATTGATGTGGTCAGTTTCTGGGTGGAAACTAGGGATGAGCCGAACACCCCCCCCGTTCGGTTTGCACCAGAACCTTTGAACGGACCGAACGTTCGCACGAACTTTAGAACCCTATTAAATACAATGGACGTGAACGTTCAAAATCTAAAGTGCTAATTATAACGCCTAATATGCATGTTATTGTCCTAAAAAGGGTTTGGGGACCCGGGTCCTGCCCGAGGGGACATGTATCAATGTAAAAATAATCTTTTAAAACAGTCGTTTTTTCGGGAGTAGTGATTTTAATGATGCATAAAGTGAAAAAAAAAGTGAAATATTCCTTTAAATATCGTACCTGGGGGGTGTCTAAAGTATGCCGGTGAAGTGGCACGTGTTTCCCTTGTTTAGAACTGTCCCTGCACAAAATGACATTTCTAAAGGAAAAAAAGCCATTTAAAACTGCTTGCGGCTTTAATGTAATGTCTGGTCCCGGCAATATGGATGAAAATCATTGAGAAAAATGGCATGGTGGTCCATGCCGAGTTCAGCCTCTTGTGACTGCCCGGCGGCCACACCCACTGGCCCCTATCAGCTGATCGGCGGCCATGTTTGTCCACCCTGTATGTATATATTGCCGTTCGGCGGCCATCTTTTTGTGGGCTACGGCTGCTTGACCTCTATCTTCGGTCGGCGGCCATTTTCTTAGAGCCCACATTATCTTCCATACAGACGTTTTTGGCAACCATTTTGCGAGAGCCTCCGGCCTCGAGGGTGCATTACACTGGCGCGAAAATTCACACAGGAAGTGCTGATAAAAGAAGCAGACTGACACAGCAGCAGTGGGACAGCAACACAGGCACAGCACACGGCAGCATAGCAGTACCGGTCCAGGGTGGTGAGTCCTCTGGGTAACCCAGCATCTCTGCAGCGCAAGAGGGTGGCCTATTGATATCTTGCCTGGAGCCCTGTGAGTGTCAGCGTGTGGTCAGCATGGCATCTGAGCCAGATGTCTTCTCCCCTAAAACACCAGATTTAGCAGCTGGTGTCCCTGAGGTGTCTATGAACGCTATGTCGGCAATCCTAGAGGCGTTTGCAGCCAGGGTGGAAGCAGCACACGGGAATACAGGGGGTAGTAAATGCCCCGTCCCCTGCAAGCTTCTGGGGATAATTCTGATGCAGAACCAGGTCCAGCTACGGCTCAGGGCCCAGATTCTGACGCATCAGAGACTGCAGACCGTGACTGGACAGTGAGGATGACTCCAAGTCCAGGTCAGTACGCGAGACGGCTTTGGTATCTGACCTTATTACTGCAGTGTGGGATACGCTAAAGTTGGAAAATGCTGCAGAAGCAGCAGAGACTCCGGTCCACTTGGGTTTCATAGACCTGCCCGCACTGCTAAGGTGTTCCCTTGTGTGTCTTTTGATAAACTCTTATATAGGGATGAGCTCGGTGTTCGAGTCGAACATACGTTCGACTCGAACATCGGCTGTTCGATCGTTCGACGAAGATCGAACGATTTGGGCCGTTCGCGCCTAATTCGAGTGACGCGAACGGCCCACAATGCACTACGCCATCGCAGTGTCATCCAGGCGCTGTGATTGGCCAAGCATGCACTGTGACCCCGCATGCTTGGCCAATCACAGCGCCGGCAGCGAGGAGAGCAATGATTGGCCACAGGCAGGATGCCTGTGGCCAATTATTGCTGAGGGTGTTTAGTACACGCCCCACACTATAAAAGGCCGCCAGCACGGTGGCCTAGTGTAGTGTGTTCCGGAGCAGGGAAAGAGAAGCATAGGCAGGGACAGTGACATTTATTTTTTCTTGCTTAACCTGGATTCCTTTAGTTTAGGGAAAGAGAAGGATAGGTAGGGAGAGTGTCAGTGTGTTTTACTGTGCGAATCCTTGTTTCTAGGGACAGGGAAGGACAGTGAGGGAAATTCTCCTTGTGCTATAGTGTGCTTTAAAAAAACATTTTTTCTAGGGACAGAAAACTATAGGTAGGAAGAGTGTCAGTTTCTTTCACTGTGATAATCCTTGTTTCTAGGGACAGGGAAGGACAGTGAGGGAAATTCTCCTTGTGCTATAGTGTGCTTTAAAAAAACATTTTTTCTAGGGACAGAAAACTATAGTGAGGAAGAGTGTCAGTTTCTTTCACTGTGATAATCCTTGTTTCTAGGGACAGGGAAGGACAGTGAGGGAAATTCTCCTTGTGCTATAGTGTGCTTTAAAAAAACATTTTTTCTAGGGACAGAAAACTATAGGTAGGAAGAGTGTCAGTTTCTTTCACTGTGATAATCCTTGTTTCTAGGGACAGGGAAGGACAGTGAGGGAAATTCTCCTTGTGCTATAGTGTGCTTTAAAAAAAAAAAATTCTAGGGACAGAAAACTATAGGTAGGAAGAGTGTCAGTTTCTTTCACTGTGATAATCCTTGTTTCTAGGGACAGGGAAGGACAGAGAGGGAAATTCTCCTTGTGCTATAGTGTGCTTTAAAAAAAAAAAAATTCTAGGGACAGAAAACTATAGGTAGGAAGAGTGTCAGTTTCTTTCACTGTGATAATCCTTGTTTCTAGGGACAGGGAAGGACAGTGAGGGAAATTCTCCTTGTGCTATAGTGTGCTTTAAAAAAACATTTTTTCTAGGGACAGAAAACTATAGGTAGGAAGAGTGTCAGTTTCTTTCACTGTGATAATCCTTGTTTCTAGGGGCAGGGAAGGACAGTGAGGGAAATTCTCCTTGTGCTATAGTGTGCTTTAAAAAAACATTTTTTCTAGGGACAGAAAACTATAGGTAGGAAGAGTGTCAGTTTCTTTCACTGTGATAATCCTTGTTTCTAGGGACAGGGAAGGACAGTGAGGGAAATTCTCCTTGTGCTATAGTGTGCTTTAAAAAAACATTTTTTCTAGGGACAGAAAACTATAGGTAGGAAGAGTGTCAGTTTCTTTCACTGTGATAATCCTTGTTTCTAGGGACAGGGAAGGACAGTGAGGAAAATTCTCCTTGTGCTATAGTGTGCTTTAAAAAAACATTTTTTCTAGGGACAGAAAACTATAGGTAGGAAGAGTGTCAGTTTCTTTCACTGTGATAATCCTTGTTTCTAGGGACAGGGAAGGACACTGAGGGAAATTCTCCTTGTGCTATAGTGTGCTTTAAAAAAACATTTTTTCTAGGGACAGAAAACTATAGGTAGGAAGAGTGTCAGTTTCTTTCACTGTGATAATCCTTGTTTCTAGGGACAGGGAAGGACAGTGAGGGAAATTCTCCTTGTGCTATAGTGTGCTTTAAAAAAACATTTTTTCTAGGGACAGAAAACTATAGGTAGGAAGAGTGTCAGTTTCTTTCACTGTGATAATCCTTGTTTCTAGGGACAGGGAAGGACAGTGAGGGAAATTCTCCTTGTGCTATAGTGTGCTTTAAAAAAAAAATTTTTCTAGGGACAGAAAACTATAGGTAGGAAGAGTGTCAGTTTCTTTCACTGTGATAATCCTTGTTTCTAGGGACAGGGAAGGACAGTGAGGGAAATTCTCCTTGTGCTATAGTGTGCTTTAAAAAATTTTTTTTCTAGGGACAGAAAACTATAGGTAGGAAGAGTGTCAGTTTCTTTCACTGTGATAATCCTTGTTTCTAGGGACAGGGAAGGACAGTGAGGGAAATTCTCCTTGTGCTATAGTGTGCTTTAAAAAAACATTTTTTCTAGGGACAGAAAACTATAGGTAGGAAGAGTGTCAGTTTCTTTCACTGTGATAATCCTTGTTTCTAGGGACAGGGAAGGACAGTGAGGAAAATTCTCCTTGTGCTATAGTGTGCTTTAAAAAAACATTTTTTCTAGGGACAGAAAACTATAGGTAGGAAGAGTGTCAGTTTCTTTCACTGTGATAATCCTTGTTTCTAGGGACAGGGAAGGACAGTGAGGGAAATTCTCCTTGTGCTATAGTGTGCTTTAAAAAAACATTTTTTCTAGGGACAGAAAACTATAGGTAGGAAGAGTGTCAGTTTCTTTCACTGTGATAATCCTTGTTTCTAGGGACAGGGAAGGACAGTGAGGGAAATTCTCCTTGTGCTATAGTGTGCTTTAAAAAAACATTTTTTTCTAGGGACAGAAAACTATAGGTAGGAAGAGTGTCAGTTTCTTTCACTGTGATAATCCTTGTTTCTAGGGACAGGGAAGGACAGTGAGGGAAATTCTCCTTGTGCTATAGTGTGCTTTAAAAAAACATTTTTTCTAGGGACAGAAAACTATAGGTAGGAAGAGTGTCAGTTTCTTTCACTGTGATAATCCTTGTTTCTAGGGACAGGGAAGGACAGTGAGGGAAATTCTCCTTGTGCTATAGTGTGCTTTAAAAAAACATTTTTTCTAGGGACAGAAAACTATAGGTAGGAAGAGTGTCAGTTTCTTTCACTGTGATAATCCTTGTTTCTAGGGACAGGGAAGGACAGTGAGGGAAATTCTCCTTGTGCTATAGTGTGCTTTAAAAAAACATTTTTTCTAGGGACAGAAAACTATAGGTAGGAAGAGTGTCAGTTTCTTTCACTGTGATAATCCTTGTTTCTAGGGACAGGGAAGGACAGTGAGGGAAATTCTCCTTGTGCTATAGTGTGCTTTAAAAAAACATTTTTTCTAGGGACAGAAAACTATAGGTAGGAAGAGTGTCAGTTTCTTTCACTGTGATAATCCTTGTTTCTAGGGACAGGGAAGGACAGTGAGGGAAATTCTCCTTGTGCTATAGTGTGCTTTAAAAAAACATTTTTTCTAGGGACAGAAAACTATAGGTAGGAAGAGTGTCAGTTTCTTTCACTGTGATAATCCTTGTTTCTAGGGACAGGGAAGGACAGTGAGGGAAATTCTCCTTGTGCTATAGTGTGCTTTAAAAAAACATTTTTTCTAGGGACACGAAACTATAGGTAGGAAGAGTGTCAGTTTCTTTCACTGTGATAATCCTTGTTTCTAGGGACAGGGAAGGACAGTGAGGGAAATTCTCCTTGTGCTATAGTGTGCTTTAAAAAAACATTTTTTCTAGGGACAGAAAACTATAGGTAGGAAGAGTGTCAGTTTCTTTCACTGTGATAATCCTTGTTTCTAGGGACAGGGAAGGACAGTGAGGGAAATTCTCCTTGTGCTATAGTGTGCTTTAAAAAAACATTTTTTCTAGGGACAGAAAACTATAGGTAGGAAGAGTGTCAGTTTCTTTCACTGTGATAATCCTTGTTTCTAGGGACAGGGAAGGACAGTGAGGGAAATTCTCCTTGTGCTATAGTGTGCTTTAAAAAAATTTTTTTCTAGGGACAGAAAACTATAGGTAGGAAGAGTGTCAGTTTCTTTCACTGTGATAATCCTTGTTTCTAGGGACAGGGAAGGACAGTGAGGGAAATTCTCCTTGTGCTATAGTGTGCTTTAAAAAAACATTTTTTCTAGGGACAGAAAACTATAGGTAGGAAGAGTGTCAGTTTCTTTCACTGTGATAATCCTTGTTTCTAGGGACAGGGAAGGACACTGAGGGAAATTCTCCTTGTGCTATAGTGTGCTTTAAAAAAACATTTTTTCTAGGGACAGAAAACTATAGGTAGGAAGAGTGTCAGTTTCTTTCACTGTGATAATCCTTGTTTCTAGGGACAGGGAAGGACAGTGAGGGAAATTCTCCTTGTGCTATAGTGTGCTTTAAAAAAACATTTTTTCTAGGGACAGAAAACTATAGGTAGGAAGAGTGTCAGTTTCTTTCACTGTGATAATCCTTGTTTCTAGGGACAGGGAAGGACAGTGAGGGAAATTCTCCTTGTGCTATAGTGTGCTTTAAAAAAACATTTTTTCTAGGGACAGAAAACTATAGGTAGGAAGAGTGTCAGTTTCTTTCACTGTGATAATCCTTGTTTCTAGGGACAGGGAAGGACAGTGAGGGAAATTCTCCTTGTGCTATAGTGTGCTTTAAAAAAACATTTTTTCTAGGGACAGAAAACTATAGGTAGGAAGAGTGTCAGTTTCTTTCACTGTGATAATCCTTGTTTCTAGGGACAGGGAAGGACAGTGAGGGAAATTCTCCTTGTGCTATAGTGTGCTTTAAAAAAACATTTTTTCTAGGGACAGAAAACTATAGGTAGGAAGAATGTCAGTTTCTTTCACTGTGATAATCCTTGTTTCTAGGGACAGGGAAGGACAGTGAGGGAAATTCTCCTTGTGCTATAGTGTGCTTTAAAAAAACATTTTTTCTAGGGACAGAAAACTATAGGTAGGAAGAGTGTCAGTTTCTTTCACTGTGATAATCCTTGTTTCTAGGGACAGGGAAGGACAGTAAGGGAAATTCTCCTTGTGCTATAGTGTGCTTTAAAAAAACATTTTTTCTAGGGACAGAAAACTATAGGTAGGAAGAGTGTCAGTTTCTTTCACTGTGATAATCCTTGTTTCTAGGGACAGGGAAGGACAGTGAGGGAAATTCTCCTTGTGCTATAGTGTGCTTTAAAAAAACATTTTTTCTAGGGACAGAAAACTATAGGTAGGAAGAGTGTCAGTTTCTTTCACTGTGATAATCCTTGTTTCTAGGGACAGGGAAGGACAGTGAGGGAAATTCTCCTTGTGCTATAGTGTGCTTTAAAAAAACATTTTTTCTAGGGACACGAAACTATAGGTAGGAAGAGTGTCAGTTTCTTTCACTGTGATAATCCTTGTTTCTAGGGACAGGGAAGGACAGTGAGGGAAATTCTCCTTGTGCTATAGTGTGCTTTAAAAAAACATTTTTTCTAGGGACAGAAAACTATAGGTAGGAAGAGTGTCAGTTTCTTTCACTGTGATAATCCTTGTTTCTAGGGACAGGGAAGGACAGTGAGGGAAATTCTCCTTGTGCTATAGTGTGCTTTAAAAAAACATTTTTTCTAGGGACAGAAAACTATAGGTAGGAAGAGTGTCAGTTTCTTTCACTGTGATAATCCTTGTTTCTAGGGACAGGGAAGGACAGTGAGGGAAATTCTCCTTGTGCTATAGTGTGCTTTAAAAAAACATTTTTTCTAGGGACAGAAAACTATAGGTAGGAAGAGTGTCAGTTTCTTTCACTGTGATAATCCTTGTTTCTAGGGACAGGGAAGGACAGTCAGGGAAATTCTCCTTGTGCTATAGTGTGCTTTAAAAAAACATTTTTTCTAGGGACAGAAAACTATAGGTAGGAAGAGTGTCAGTTTCTTTCACTGTGATAATCCTTGTTTCTAGGGACAGGGAAGGACAGTGAGGGAAATTCTCCTTGTGCTATAGTGTGCTTTAAAAAAACATTTTTTCTAGGGACAGAAAACTATAGGTAGGAAGAGTGTCAGTTTCTTTCACTGTGATAATCCTTGTTTCTAGGGACAGGGAAGGACAGTGAGGGAAATTCTCCTTGTGCTATAGTGTGCTTTAAAAAAACATTTTTTCTAGGGACAGAAAACTATAGGTAGGAAGAGTGTCAGTTTCTTTCACTGTGATAATCCTTGTTTCTAGGGACAGGGAAGGACAGTGAGGGAAATTCTCCTTGTGCTATAGTGTGCTTTAAAAAAACATTTTTTCTAGGGACACGAAACTATAGGTAGGAAGAGTGTCAGTTTCTTTCACTGTGATAATCCTTGTTTCTAGGGACAGGGAAGGACAGTGAGGGAAATTCTCCTTGTGCTATAGTGTGCTTTAAAAAAACATTTTTTCTAGGGACAGAAAACTATAGGTAGGAAGAGTGTCAGTTTCTTTCACTGTGATAATCCTTGTTTCTAGGGACAGGGAAGGACAGTGAGGGAAATTCTCCTTGTGCTATAGTGTGCTTTAAAAAAACATTTTTTCTAGGGACAGAAAACTATAGGTAGGAAGAGTGTCAGTTTCTTTCACTGTGATAATCCTTGTTTCTAGGGACAGGGAAGGACAGTGAGGGAAATTCTCCTTGTGCTATAGTGTGCTTTAAAAAAACATTTTTTCTAGGGACAGAAAACTATAGGTAGGAAGAGTGTCAGTTTCTTTCACTGTGATAATCCTTGTTTCTAGGGACAGGGAAGGACAGTGAGGGAAATTCTCCTTGTGCTATAGTGTGCTTTAAAAAAACATTTTTTCTAGGGACAGAAAACTATAGGTAGGAAGAGTGTCAGTTTCTTTCACTGTGATAATCCTTGTTTCTAGGGACAGGGAAGGACACTGAGGGAAATTCTCCTTGTGCTATAGTGTGCTTTAAAAAAACATTTTTTCTAGGGACAGAAAACTATAGGTAGGAAGAGTGTCAGTTTCTTTCACTGTGATAATCCTTGTTTCTAGGGACAGGGAAGGACAGTGAGGGAAATTCTCCTTGTGCTATAGTGTGCTTTAAAAAAACATTTTTTCTAGGGACACGAAACTATAGGTAGGAAGAGTGTCAGTTTCTTTCACTGTGATAATCCTTGTTTCTAGGGACAGGGAAGGACAGTGAGGGAAATTCTCCTTGTGCTATAGTGTGCTTTAAAAAAACATTTTTTCTAGGGACAGAAAACTATAGGTAGGAAGAGTGTCAGTTTCTTTCACTGTGATAATCCTTGTTTCTAGGGACAGGGAAGGACAGTGAGGGAAATTCTCCTTGTGCTATAGTGTGCTTTAAAAAAACATTTTTTCTAGGGACAGAAAACTATAGGTAGGAAGAGTGTCAGTTTCTTTCACTGTGATAATCCTTGTTTCTAGGGACAGGGAAGGACAGTGAGGGAAATTCTCCTTGTGCTATAGTGTGCTTTAAAAAAACATTTTTTCTAGGGACAGAAAACTATAGGTAGGAAGAGTGTCAGTTTCTTTCACTGTGATAATCCTTGTTTCTAGGGACAGGGAAGGACAGTGAGGGAAATTCTCCTTGTGCTATAGTGTGCTTTAAAAAAACATTTTTTCTAGGGACAGAAAACTATAGGTAGGAAGAGTGACAGTTTCTTTCACTGTGATAATCCTTGTTTCTAGGGACAGGGAAGGACACTGAGGGAAATTCTCCTTGTGCTATAGTGTGCTTTAAAAAAACATTTTTTCTAGGGACAGAAAACTATAGGTAGGAAGAGTGTCAGTTTCTTTCACTGTGATAATCCTTGTTTCTAGGGACAGGGAAGGACAGTGAGGGAAATTCTCCTTGTGCTATAGTGTGCTTTAAAAAAACATTTTTTCTAGGGACAGAAAACTATAGGTAGGAAGAGTGTCAGTTTCTTTCACTGTGATAATCCTTGTTTCTAGGGACAGGGAAGGACAGTGAGGGAAATTCTCCTTGTGCTATAGTGTGCTTTAAAAAAACATTTTTTCTAGGGACAGAAAACTATAGGTAGGAAGAGTGTCAGTTTCTTTCACTGTGATAATCCTTGTTTCTAGGGACAGGGAAGGACAGTGAGGGAAATTCTCCTTGTGCTATAGTGTGCTTTAAAAAAACATTTTTTCTAGGGACAGAAAACTATAGGTAGGAAGAGTGTCAGTTTCTTTCACTGTGATAATCCTTGTTTCTAGGGACAGGGAAGGACAGTGAGGGAAATTCTCCTTGTGCTATAGTGTGCTTTAAAAAAACATTTTTTCTAGGGACAGAAAACTATAGGTAGGAAGAATGTCAGTTTCTTTCACTGTGATAATCCTTGTTTCTAGGGACAGGGAAGGACAGTGAGGGAAATTCTCCTTGTGCTATAGTGTGCTTTAAAAAAACATTTTTTCTAGGGACAGAAAACTATAGGTAGGAAGAGTGTCAGTTTCTTTCACTGTGATAATCCTTGTTTCTAGGGACAGGGAAGGACAGTGAGGGAAATTCTCCTTGTGCTATAGTGTGCTTTAAAAAAACATTTTTTCTAGGGACAGAAAACTATAGGTAGGAAGAGTGTCAGTTTCTTTCACTGTGATAATCCTTGTTTCTAGGGACAGGGAAGGACAGTGAGGGAAATTCTCCTTGTGCTATAGTGTGCTTTAAAAAAACATTTTTTCTAGGGACAGAAAACTATAGGTAGGAAGAGTGTCAGTTTCTTTCACTGTGATAATCCTTGTTTCTAGGGACAGGGAAGGACAGTGAGGGAAATTCTCCTTGTGCTATAGTGTGCTTTAAAAAAACATTTTTTCTAGGGACACGAAACTATAGGTAGGAAGAGTGTCAGTTTCTTTCACTGTGATAATCCTTGTTTCTAGGGACAGGGAAGGACAGTGAGGGAAATTCTCCTTGTGCTATAGTGTGCTTTAAAAAAACATTTTTTCTAGGGACAGAAAACTATAGGTAGGAAGAGTGTCAGTTTCTTTCACTGTGATAATCCTTGTTTCTAGGGACAGGGAAGGACAGTGAGGGAAATTCTCCTTGTGCTATAGTGTGCTTTAAAAAAACATTTTTTCTAGGGACAGAAAACTATAGGTAGGAAGAGTGTCAGTTTCTTTCACTGTGATAATCCTTGTTTCTAGGGACAGGGAAGGACAGTGAGGGAAATTCTCCTTGTGCTATAGTGTGCTTTAAAAAAACATTTTTTCTAGGGACAGAAAACTATAGGTAGGAAGAGTGTCAGTTTCTTTCACTGTGATAATCCTTGTTTCTAGGGACAGGGAAGGACAGTCAGGGAAATTCTCCTTGTGCTATAGTGTGCTTTAAAAAAACATTTTTTCTAGGGACAGAAAACTATAGGTAGGAAGAGTGTCAGTTTCTTTCACTGTGATAATCCTTGTTTCTAGGGACAGGGAAGGACAGTGAGGGAAATTCTCCTTGTGCTATAGTGTGCTTTAAAAAAACATTTTTTCTAGGGACAGAAAACTATAGGTAGGAAGAGTGTCAGTTTCTTTCACTGTGATAATCCTTGTTTCTAGGGACAGGGAAGGACAGTGAGGGAAATTCTCCTTGTGCTATAGTGTGCTTTAAAAAAACATTTTTTCTAGGGACAGAAAACTATAGGTAGGAAGAGTGTCAGTTTCTTTCACTGTGATAATCCTTGTTTCTAGGGACAGGGAAGGACAGTGAGGGAAATTCTCCTTGTGCTATAGTGTGCTAAAGCATTCCTCATCAACCATCTTTGAAATCCTTGTTTTTTGGACAGTCAGGGAAATTGTCGTTGTGCTATTCTGTGCAAAAGCAATCATCCTCAACCATATTTAGAAATCCTTAAGTAAAGGGACAGAGAAGGACACCTGAAGGTAGCCCTTATTGCTTTTTTCCCATCTCCCTGCAGGCCATCTATTAGAATGTCTGGAAGGCAAACAAGGAGAGGCAGACAGTCAGGAGGCAATAAAAGAGGGCAAGCAGGCTCTGTGTCTGGGGGCAACAGTGCTGGTCGTGGACGCGGTGCATTGTCATCAGCACATGGCCATGGGACACGCTTGTCCTTCTCTTCGGCAGCTGGACATGTTGAGCCACATCATGCCGAAGACTTGGTAGAGTGGATGACCAAGCCCTCCTCCTCCTCCTCATCCTCTCTCACCCAGGCTCAGGGTACTGGCAAAGCAGCTGCCAAAGCGTCCTCTTCCCTGGTATCAATGTCAGACTCATCATCAGTCACTCCTTCCCTAGACCCACCATGTCCTCCTCCTGAGGAGTCCCCCGAACTGTTTGAGCACAGTGTTGGGTACATGCTCCAGGAGGATGCCCAGCGTTTCGAAGGGTCTGATGATGAAACCCAGCTACAGGAAGGCAGTAGCGTGAGAGCAGACAGAGGGGATGCTCAAGAAGGACACCAATCTGGCAGTCATGTTCCAGCAGCTGCAGCATACTGCCAGATTGGCTCCAGTGATGAGGAGGGAGGGGATGATGAGGTCACTGACTCCACGTGGGTGCCTAATAGGAGAGAGGAGGAGGAGGAGGATGAGGAGGAGGCACATCTCCAACGAGGCAGGATGCCCTTTGGTGGCCAGCGTAAGGGCAGTACACCGACGGAATCACACCGCAGAGCTCCGCCTGTGCAGGGCGCTGCCTCTGCCCGTCATTCAAAAAGTTCTTTGGTGTGGGCCTTTTTTGAGGCTAGTGCATCAGATCGCACAGCTGCTGTTTGCAACATATGTCTCAAGCGTATATCGCATGGCCAAAACATCAGCCGCTTGGGTACCACATGCCTGACCAGACATATGTTGACCTGCCATGCAGCTCGTTGGCAAGCCTACCTCAAAGACCCACACCAAAGAACAAAGCGGACCTCTCCTTGCACCGCATCAGCTGGGATCTCCAACCCCACTATAACTTCAGTCCTCTCTGAAACATGCACTGAGAGGAATGAAGGTGTAGAATTAGGTGTGTCACAGCCAAGTACTTGCGGCCACTCTGCTAGCAGTACACCGACGTCCGATTCTAGCAGGCAAATTTCCCTGCCCCAGCTGCTGGACCGTCGAAAGAAGTTCACTCCCAGCCATCCACATGCCCAGCGGTTGAATGCTAGCTTGGCTAAATTGCTAGCGCTTCAACTGCTGCCTTTTCAGTTGGTAGACTCGGCCCCCTTCCGTGAGTTTGTGCAATGTGCGGTTCCTCAGTGGCAGGTTCCCAAACGCCACTTTTTCTCACGGAAGGCTATTCCGGCTCTCTACCGGCATGTGGAAGGCAATGTCTTGGCCTCGCTGGACAGGGCGGTCAGCGGTAAGGTGCATATTACCGCTGACTCATGGTCCAGCAGGCATGGACAGGGACGTTACCTTTCTTTCACGGCCCATTGGGTCACTCTTTTGGCAGCTGGGAAGGATGCAGGACAAGGTGCAGTAGTGTTGGAGGTTGTTCCACCGCCACGCCTCCAAAATGCTACTACTGGTTGTGACACACCTCTCTCCTCCACCCCCTCCTCTTCTTCTTCCTCCATGGCCTCTTCCTGTGGTTTGTCCTATGAACCAGCGGTGCTCCGTAGCCGTTCAAGGGGCTACGCAAGTACGCAGGCAAAAAGATGCCATGCCGTGCTTGCGCTGGTGTGTTTGGGGGACAGAAGCCACACTGGGGCGGAGGTCCTGTCTGCTCTGCAGGGCCAGGCCGAGAGGTGGTTGACGCCACGCCAGCTTAAGCCAGGAATGGTGGTTTGCGACAATGGCACCAACCTCCTCTCCGCCCTCAGACAGGGACAACTGACCCATGTGCCCTGTGTGGCTCACGTCCTTAACCTGGTGGTGCAGCGGTTCTTGGGCAGGTACCCGGGCTTACAGGATGTCCTGAGGCAGGCCAGGAAAGTCTGTGTGCATTTCCGCAGATCTTATAATGCCAGTGCTCGCCTGGCTGAGCTGCAAAAGGAGTTGAACCTGCCCAAGAACCGCCTTATATGTGACATGCCCACCAGGTGGAACTCAACGTTGGCCATGCTGCAGCGGCTGCACACGCAGCAGAGGGCCATCAATGAGTACCTGTGCGACTACAGCACCAGGACAGGGTCAGGGGAGCTTGGTTTTTTTTCTCCACGCCAGTGGGGCATGATCAGGGATGCATGCACTGTCCTGGCACCATTTGAGGAGGCCACGAGGATGGTGAGCAGTGACAGTGCATGCATCAGTGACACTGTACCTCTTGTCCACCTGTTGGAGCACACGCTGCGTGGAATAATGGACAGGGCACTTGAGGCAGAACAGAGGCAGGAAGAGGAGGACTTCCTTGCCTCTCAAGGCCCCCTTTACCCAGACAGTGTTCCTTCTGTCCCACCCATCGCACAGGAAGAGGAGGAGGAGGAGGAGGAGGATTGTGTCAGCATGGAGGTGGAGGCTGGCACTCAGCATCATCAGCAGCAGTCTTTTAGGAATTATTTTTCAGTCCCAAGAAACCAGTGGACTTGTACGTGGCTGGGAGGAGGTGGCTGCGGATCATGTCGTCCTTAGTGACCCAGAGGACTCCGGAGCGAATGCCTCAGCAAACCTACGCTGCATGGCCTCCCTGATCCTGCAAAGTCTGCGGAAGGATCCTCGTATTCTTCGGATCAAGGAGAGGGACCATTACTGGCTGGCCACTCTCCTTGATCCACGGTACAAGGGTAAGGTTGCGGACCTTATGTTACCGTCGCAGAGGGAGCAGAGGATGAGACAACTCCGGGAGGCCTTGCAGAAAGGTCTGTGCAACGCGTTCCCAGAGACTGGGAGGTTACAAACTCCTGGTCCTGGACAACGAGTTGCTGAGGCTTCGGCCAGTCAAAGAAGGAGCGGTGGGGAAGGTGGCCGTCTGACCGATGCGTTCAGACAATTCTTTAGTCCGCAGCCCCAAAGTATGATCGGTTCCAGCAACCATCGCCAGCGTCTGATAAACATGGTGCAGGAATATCTAGGGGCAAGGTCAGACTTGGACACCTTCCCCACCGAAAATCCTCTGGCTTACTGGGTCTTGAGGATGGATCACTGGCCAGAGCTTGCACAGTATGCAATTGAGCTACTGGCCTGTCCTGCATCCAGCGTTCTTTCGGAACGCACATTCAGTGCTGCTGGAGGATTTGTCACGGATCACAGGGTGCGCCTGTCCACCGACTCGGTTGATCGACTGACTTTCATCAAGATGAACCAGTCTTGGATCACCACCAGCTACCACACACCTGATGCTGATATAACAGACTAATTGATTTTAACATGTCACATCCCTTCAAGACTGATGCTGATGCTGAGTGCCTGTGCTGTTATGTTGACTGGCTATCCTCCTCCTCCGAGTCCTCAATGATACGATTGATGATGATAGCTTGGAAGATCATTTTTGTTTATGGGTGCCGCCACCAGTGGCTAAGGCCCAATTTTTCAGCCCCTGTTTTACAGGGGCGTGTAATTACAATTTTTTTAGCAATAATTTGCCATAGGGCTCATTGCTGTGCTCCAAGTACAGTATCTGTGAGGGGTTGGAGTGTTGTGGCACCAGTGCCTAAGGCCCAATTTTTCAAGCCCCTGTTTAACAGGGGCGTGTCATTACAATTTTTGAAGCAATACTTTGCAACAGGGCTCATTGCTGTGCTCCAAGTACAGTATCTGTGAGGGGTTGTAGTGTTGTGCCACCAGTGCCTAAGGCCCAATTTTTCAGCCCCTGTTCAACAGGGGCATGTAATTACAATTCTTGATCTAATAATTCACAGCAGGGCCCATTGCTGCACCCACCAAGAGTAACTCTGAGGGCTTACAGTGTTGTGGCAACGCCACCACCACCACCACCACGAAAGGCCCAATTTTTCAGCCCCTGTTCAAAAGGGGCATGTAATTACAATTCTTGATCTAATAATTCACAGCAGGGCCCATTCCTGCACCCACCAAGAGTAACTCTGAGGGCTTACAGTGTTGTGGCAACGCCACCACCACCACCACCACGAAAGGCCCAATTTTTCAGCCCCTGTTCAAAAGGGGCATGTAATTACAATTCTTGATCTAATAATTCACAGCAGGGCCCATTCCTGCACCCACCAAGAGTAACTCTGAGGGCTTACAGTGTTGTGGCAACACCACCACCACCACCACCACCACGAAAGGCCCAATTTTTCAGCCCCTGTTCAACAGGGGCATGCAATTACAATTCTTGATCTAATAATTCACAGCAGGGCCCATTGCTGCACCCACCAAGAGTAACTGTCAGGGCTTACAGTGTTGTGGCACCAGCACCACCATAAAAGGCCCAATTTTTACTACCACTGTTCAACAATTATATGTAATTAAAATTCCTGATATAATAGTTGACAGCAGGGCGTTCCAGCACCAACCAAGAGTAACTGTGAGTGCTTACAGTGTTGTGCCAACACCAACAACTAAGGGGCCTATTTCTGCAGAGTATATACGGCAGGTCCCTACTTTCAAACATCCAACTTACAAACGACTCCTACTTGCAAACGCAAGAAGACAACAGGAAGTGAGAGGAAATCTACCCCTTGGAAGGAAAATTCTCTCCTGTAAGAATTAATATGGGAGAAAGGTGTCTCCTCTGTACTGATGCTTTATCAGCAATCCTTGTTTCAAGAAAAACACCACATTTCAAAAACAGTTGTCATTGGGACGGAAAGTGAGGTGAAATGTTCTGAACAGGGGCACAGACAGCAAAACAAATGTTACAGGGGTGATAACTAGGCTTGTGCAATTCGTTTCGTAACGAATTGAAATTCGTCCGAATTTAGCAACTTTCGGACATTCGGAAGCATTCGAATTTCCGAACAAAGCAATTATGAATAAGACCGAATCCGAAATAAATTATACCGCAAATAGCGAATGCCCGAATGTCTTCGGCATAATTCGTTATGAAAAAGTTACGAATGTACGAATCCATACGAAGCACAATAACACTCACTCTGCTCTGCTCTCTGCTTCTCCCACACCGTGCTGAACTCCCTCTCAAAATGGTGTACAGGGGCGGAGGTTATAGCCGCATGTAAAAAACGAAAGTAAAATACGAGATTTCGAATCCATTCGAAGCACAATAACACTCTGCTCTGCTCTCTGCTTCTCCCTCACCGTGCTGAACCCTCTCAAAATGGTGTACAGGGGCGGAGCCTATAGCCGCATGTTAAAAACGAAAGTAAAATACGAGATTTCGAATCGTTACAAATAACCGCAATGTATTTAGAAAAGTACAAATCCATTCGAAGCACATTAGGCATAATAGGCAGCGTCGTTGTGAGAGAGACACGGAAAATTACGAATCAACGAACCCAAAAAAAGTTACGAAAGTAGGAGTTGTGTCCAGAATCAACGAAAAACAACGTACTCTACCGAAAGTACGAACCCAAAAAAAGTTACGAAAGTAGGAGTTGTGTCCAGAATCAACGAAAAACAACGTACTCTACCGAAAGTACGAATTATAAAGCAACAAAAAATTCAACGAAAAATGTCGCTTGCAAAAATACGAAAAATCCCGTCTAGCAAAATTACGAATGATTACGAATCAACAGGACCGGAAAGAAACGAACCGAAACGGAACGAATTTTTCCGTTGTGCACAAGTCTAGTGATAACCCTTACCTATGTTTTCCAAAAAGTTTAAAAATAGATTTTTGGGCTGGAGCTACACTTAAACAATGTACCTGTTCAAAATTACAAACAGATTCTACATAAGAACAAACCTACAGTCCCTGTCTTGTATGCACCGCCTGTATACGGCTGTTCAGAGTATATAGGGCCTTTTTTATTTTATGTGCGGGGTTCCCCTTAATATCCATACAAGACCCAAAGGGGCTGGTAATGGGCTGGGGTAGGGGGGGGGGTCATGGGGTAGCTATGCCATTTTTCTTAAAGATTTTCATCCATATTACCGGGACCAGACATTACATTAAAGCCGCAAGCAGTTTTAAATGGCTTTTTTTTCCTTTAGAAGTGTCATTTTGTGCAGGGACAGTTCTAAACACGGGAAACACGTGGCACTTCACAGGCATACTTTAGACACCCCCCAGGTACGATATTTAAAGGAATATTTGACTTTTTTTTTCACTTTATGCATCATTAAAATGACTGCTTCCGAAAAACGACAGTTTTTAAAACTTCTTTTTGCATTGATACATGTCCCCTGGTGCACAACCCGGGTTCCCAAACCCTTTTTAGGACAATAACATGCATAATAGTTGTTATAATTAGCACTTTAGAATTCGAATGTTCGCATCCATTGTATTTAATAGGGTTCTAATGTTCGTACGAACTTTCGGTCCGTTCGCGGGTTCTGGTGCGAACCGAACCCGGGGGTGTTCGGCTCATCACTACTCTTATACAAGGAATGGGAGAACCCACTGAGGGTCTTTACAGCCCCAAAGAGGTTTACGGTACGGTACCCCTTTGAGGAGAGTTTTCTGAAGAAATGGACCTCTCCCCCCTATAGTGGACCCTCCGGTGTCCAGACTTAATAGAGCCACCACAATTCCTGTAGAAGGGGCTCCTGTTTTCAAGGACCCTGTGGATAAGAAGGCTGAAGCACTCGCTTGCTACCTATACTCAGTGGTAGGCTCGGCAGTACGCCCGGCATTGGCGGGGGCCCTAGTGTCTCACACACTTACTGAATGGGCAAGATTGCTACTCCAGGGGTTTAGGAGCGAGATGCTCCTCCTGATGAGATAACATTGGCCGACCTGTTGGTCCAGGGCCTTAGGCTTGTCTGCGAGTCAGACATGGATACTATTCCCCTGCTGTCTAAAGCTTTGGTTTATGCAGTAGCAATATGCCGCCTGATCTGGCTAAAAGGCTGGTCTGCAGACCAGACTTCCAAGAAAGCCCTGTTGGATCTGCCTTTTAAGGGCGACAGACTTTTTGGGGCTTCTCTGGATGACATCATCAAAGATGCCACAGGAGGTAAAAGCACTTTGCTTCCCTAAATTAGCAAGGGTAAGGGGCCACGCCAAGGGCAAGGGCCCTCCTTTACTGAACGCAAGCTTTTATTTCGTCCCCCTAGGGCGACAGGGAAAAGACCCCAGGCCGATAAAGCGCCTGCCCAAGGACAAAAGCGTCCTTGGTTCCGCATACCCAATAAGCCTGCGGACAAATTTGCGTCCGCATGAAGGTCCTCCCCCACCCAGCTCGGGTGGGGGGACGTCTTCGCAAATTCGCGACTCAGTGGACAGCTCTAATCTCCGACAGGTGGGTTTGCAAAGTAATCTCCTCAGGCTACAAGATAGAGTTTCTCTCTTGTCCACCGGACAGATTCAACACCTCCAATCTCCAGCTACTACCGACCCGTCGGGAGGCCGTGTAGGGGGCGGTCCAGGGTCTACTGGAACGCGGGGTAGTTATTCCAGTTCCATAACTGGAACAGGGTTTTTACTCAAATCTGTTCATTGTGCCGAAGAAGGAGGGGGTTCGTCCAAGCTTGGATCTCAGAGCCCTCAATTGCTTTGTGAAGGTACAAAGATTTCGGATGGAGTCGGTTCAATCTGTAGTCACGGCTCTCCATCCGGGGGACTTTCTGGCCTCCTTGGACATCAAGGACGCATACCTGCATGTCCCCATATACTCCAGACACCAGAGGTTTCTGCGATTTGCTATCGGGAAGGACCACTACCAGTTTGTGGCCCTCCCCTTCTGACTTTGCCTCAGCACCCAGGACGTTCACCAAGGTGCTCGCTACGATTCTGGCACTTCTAAGACAGCGGGGTATCGCCATCACAGGCTACTTGGACGACCTTCTGCTGAAGGCCCCTTCAAGCTCAGAATTAAAGGTAAGCATGTCCATTACCTGTCAGACTCTTCGAGACTGTGGTTGGATACTAAACACGCAAAAGTCAGTATTGGTGCCCACTCAACGCCTAGTGTACCTGGGGTTGATTCTGGATTCCTCAGAGGCAAAGGTATTCCTCCCTGTGGAGAAATTGCAGACCCTCCGGGCTGCAGTACGGCAGCTGACTTCCAGGAATTGGTCGTCACTCTGTTTTTGCATGCAAGTGTTGGGCATCATGGTAGCCTCCTTCGAGGCAGTCCCATATGCTCAATACCACACTCGAGTGTTACAGAAGGAAGTTCTGTCCAGATGGAACATATGCCCTTCATCTCTGGATTATCAAATCCGAGTGAGCCACCTAGTCAGGAGATCCCTGGTATGGTGGCTGACAGCACCGGCTCTAATGGCTGGGAAGTCATTTCTTCCGGTTTACTGGATAGTGATCACGACGGACACCAGCCTTACAGGTTGGGGGGGAGTCTGGGGTGTTCAGTCGGCGCAAGGTCGCTGGACCCCAGAGGAAGCCCTCCTGCCGATCAATGTCCTGGAAATCCAGGCGATCAGGCTGTGCCTCTTCAAATGGTCTCAGAGGCTGCAAGGGCATCCAGTCTGGATCCAGTCAGACAACGCCACAGCGGTGGCATATGTCAATCATCAAGGAGGAACAAGAAGCTCAGCTGCAGCATCGGAGGTTGCTCGCATCCTGAAGTGGGCAGAGAAGAGCGTTCCGGCACTGTCGGCTGTGTACATTCCGGGTGTGGAAAACTGGCAGGCAGACTACCTGAGCCGCCAGATGCTGGACCAGGGAGAATGGTCCTTACACCCGGAGGTGTTCCAACTCCTCTGCCAAAGATGGGGCACACCAGACGTAGATCTTCGGGCTTCCCGACTCAATCGGAAGGAATTGAAGTTTGTGGCCCGGTCAAGAGACCCATGGGCAGACCCAACGGACGCGTTGGTGACATCGTGGGGTCAGTATCGGCTAATCTATGCCTTCCCTCCCTTAAGGCTTCTTCCTCTTCTGCTCCACAGAGTGGAGGCAGAGGGAATTCCAATGATCCTAATCGCTCCAGATTGGCCTCAGCGTCCCTGGTAGCAGACGTCCCCTGGCGCCTACCACTACGGAAGGACCTGCTATCGCAAGGTCCCATACTCCAGAATTCTGCTGTTTTTACAGCATGGGGTGGACCAAAGGCTTGCCCTAAGTACGATTAAGGGACAGATATCTGCCCTTGCTGGGTTTTTTTTTCAGCGACCCCTGGCGACTCACTCTCTCGTGAGTACATTTGTGCAGGGGGTTTGACAGGTGGCCCCTCCGGTCCGTCCCCTGTTACCTCCGTGGGACTTGAACCTGGTCCTCTCGGTGCTTCAGAAGGCACCGTTTGAGAATATTAGAGATATTCCCCTGTTGACACTTTCTCAGAAAGTGGTCTTTTTGGTGGCTGTTATGTCAGTTAGACGAGTATCTGAGCTGGCAGCCTTGTCCTGCAAGGCTCCCTATTTGGTTTTCCACAAGGATAAGGTGGTGCTGCGGCCGCAGCCTTCCTTTCAAAAGTCGTTTCGGCTTTTCATCTCAATGAAGACATTGTACTTCTATCCTTGTGTCCTCAGCCGTCGAATCCTAAGGAGTCGGCGTTGCATTCCTTGGACGTTGTCCGAGCTTTGAGAGTATACCTATCTGCTACTTCCCTGTTCCAGGAAATCAGATTCACTGTTTGTTTCGGTGGCTGGTCCCAAGAAGGGCCAAGCAGTCTCGTCGGCCACCATCTCTAGGTGGATCCGACAGAGAGTAATCCAGGCTTACGTCTTAAAGGGTCAAGCGCCCCCCTTTCCGGTCACGGCGCATTCGACCAGGGCAAGAGGTGCCTCTTGGGCTTTCTGACATCAAGCGTCTGTTTCCCAATTATGTAAAGCGGCGACTTGGTCGTCCGCTCACACTTTCACAAAATTCTACAAAGTTGATGTAGGTGCATCTTCAGATGCCTCTTTTCGGCCGCAAGGTTTTACAAGCGGCTGTTTAGAGTTGCAGCTCCTCCGCTGTTTTGTGTTTGGGGAGAAGTTTATTTTATGCTGTTACCACCCCTCGTTTTTTCTCTGACACTGCTTTGGGACGTCCCACTTTGTCAATAGAGAAGCTGTGTCGGTCCATGGACGAAAGAGTAAATAGGATTTTTTACTCACCGTAAAATCCTTTTCTCTGAGTCCATGGACCGACACAGCACCCACCCCTCCTTTTAAGTTTGTACTGCTTTTTGACGAACTGATCTGCAATATGCAGACTGAGAGGATATACCCGGGGGGTCCGCCCCCTGGGCGGGACTGTAGAAGGTGTGATGCAACACTTTTTACAAGTTTTTCTGCCTAGTCACTCCTAATTAACGGATAATACCCACTTTGTCAATAGAGAAGCTGTGTCGGTCCATGGACTCAGAGAAAAGGATTTTACGGTGAGTAAAAAATCCTATTTTTAAGCTTTTTGGAGAACATAGGGAAGGGTTATCACCCCTGTAACATTTGTTTTGCTGTCTGTGCACCTGTTCAGAACATTTCACCTCACTTTCCATCCCAATGACAAATGTTTTTGGAAAATTTGTTTTTTTTATTAAAACAAGGATTGGTGATAAAGCATCAGTGGAGAGGAGACTCCTTTTTCACATATTAACTCTTACAGGAGAGAATTTGCCTTCCTAGGGGTAGATTTCCTCTCACTTCCTGTTGTCTCCTTCCATTTGCAAGTAGGAGTCGTTTGTAAGTTGGATGTTTGAAAGTAGGGGCCTGCCATATATAGTCTGCAGAAATTTGGCCTTTAGGTGTTGGTGTTGCCACAACACTGTAAGCCCTTACAGTTACTCTTGGTAGGCGCTGGAACGCCCTGCTGTCAACTATTATATCAGGAATTGTATTTACATGCCACTGTTAAACAGTGGTAGGAAAAATTGGGCCTTTGATGGTGGTGCTGGTGCCACAACACTGTAAGCCCTCACAGTTACTCTTGGTGGGTGCAGGAATGGGCCCTGCTGTGAAATATTAGATCAAAAATTGTAATTGCATGCCCCTGTTGAACAGGGGCTGAAAAATTGGTCCTTAGGCACTGGTGCTGGTGCCACAACACTGAAACCCCTCACAGATAGTGTACTTAGAGTGCAGCAATGAGTCCTGTTGCAAAGTATTGCATCAAAAATTTAGGCTTTAGGTGAATGCTATGCAAAGCACACTAAGTAGTACACTAAGTGAAACACTGACTGTCTGCAGCTAGCACAATCACCGGCCTGCCTGTCACATTATAGAGAATAACTGTATCCAGGTGAACTTTAGGTGATCGCTATGCAAAGGACACAGTAGTACACTAAGGCCCCTTTCACACTGGGGTGGTCTGCAGGCGCTATTGTGCTAAAAATAGCGCCTGCAAACCGAGCCTAAACAGCGGCTGCTGTCTCTCCAATGTGAAAGCCCAAGGACTTTCACACTGGAGCGTTGCGCTAACAGGACGTGGAAAAAAGTCCTGCTAGCCGCATCTTTGGAGTGGTTAGAGGAGCGGCGGTGTGTTTACCGCTCCTACACCGCTCCTTCCCATTGAAAGCAATTGGAAACCGCGGTAATACCGCCCGCAATGTGCCTCTACAGAGGCACATTGCGGGCGGTATTAACCCTTTTTTGGCCGCTAGCGGGGGGTTAAAACCGCACCGCTAGCGGCCGAATACCTCCGCAATTCCGACGGTATAGTGCCGCTAAAAATAGCGGCGCTATACCACCACCGCACCCACCACCCCAGTGTGAAACCAGCCTCAGTGAAACACTGAGGCTGGTTTCACACTGGAGCGGTGGGTACAGTGGCGGTATAGCGCCGCTATTTTTAGCGGCACTATACCGTCAGAATTGCGGAGGTATTCGGCCGCTAGCGGACGAAAAAGGGGTAATACCGCCGGCAATGCGCCTCTGTAGAGGCGCATTGCCGGCGGTATTACCGCGGTTTCCCATTGCTTTCAATGGGAAGGAGAGGTGTAGGAGAGGTAAACACACCGCTCCTCTCACTGCTCCAAAGATGCGGCTAGCAGGACTTTTTTTCACGTCCTGTTAGCGCACCGCTCCAGTGTGAAAGCCCTCGGGCTTTCACATTTGAGAGACAGCAGCCGCTGTTTAGGCTCGGTTTGCAGGCGCTATTTTTAGCACAATAGCGCCTGCAAACCGCCCCAGTGTGAAAGGGCCTGACTGTCTGCAGCTAGCACAATCACCTGCCTGCCTGTCACAGTATAGAGACTAACAGGAACGGATCTATCTAAACTCAATACAGTGTATAAATATATATACAACACCTAGGATTTATATATATCCTCTACACACTGTAACAGCAGCTAACTGACTCTCCTGCCTGCTCTATCTAACTCAATATAAATGACACTGTCTATCTCTCTGAAACTGCCTCTTTCACAAACGCCAACACACTACACAAGGCTGACTTCCAGGCGGCCTTATATAGTGTGGGGCGTGTACTAAACCCCTTGAGCCATAATTGGCCAAAGCCACCCTGGCTTTGGCCAATTACGGCTTTCCGTTTTTTCCGCGCTGTGATTGGCCAAGCATGCGGGTCATAGTGCATGCTTGGCCAATCATCAGCCAGCATTGCACTGCGATGCCGCAGTGAATTATGGGCCGTGTCGCGCAACATGAATTTAATGCGAACAGACCGTAAAGTTCGTTCCTTGTCGAACGATCGAACGGCTGATGTTCGAGTCGAACGTGTGTTTGACGCGAACGCGAAGCTCATCCCTAGTGGAAACTTAAACCTGTTATAGGCCAGTTAAACCCTCACTTGCATGCTTGTGATAGAGTGTGATATGTGCGTTATTCCTGATCAAGCCCCCTGTCTGTCTGCCCTGCTAGATTGGATTTCCCTGTATATGACCTTGAACTGGATTTTTGGACTATTGCCTGAACTTAGCCTGCCTTTTTACCTGGACTGTCATAGAACCATGCTGCCTGTCTGCCAACTGCAAGTACCTGTTTGCTTTGTTCAGTTTGCGCCTGCCCTGGTGTAGAAGCCAGGCACTATAGCATTGTGTATAAGACCTGGGGTCAACCGAGTACCGGTAGGCCTGCTTGCTTTATGGGAAAGGGGGCTGTTATAGGTGAAGCACACAGTAGCCAGCTATAGTGTCTGACCACCTGCATTGGGGTAGACGTGACACCTGTCAGATGGGGGTCAGGTCCCATTAAAAACTGATAGGCAGACCTGGTGTGAAAGGGACTTAAATGGGGCTTACTTACAGATCTGTCATGAGATCAATGAAGAAAAAAATCCTCCAGTTTCCATTACATTTCATTAGTCATAGAACGAATAGAGATATTGGGGGTCATTTACTATAGTGCGAATATGCGATTGCGCGGTGCATAAAAGTAGCGCCCAATTAAGCCAATTAAGAGATCAAGTGGGCGAACATGCGATTCCCGGAGCGTGCTATTAGCGGCAAACATACCTTTGTAAATTCAGAATCTGCGCTAATCTGCAATTCCGTTGATCTGCAAGTGCCAATTGCAAAGCCCATTGAAGTCTATGGGAGCCCAACAGGAAAAATAAAAAGTGCCCTTTTGAAGTCTTGAATGCAAACAATTGGCCATAAAAGGGGTACTGCCCTGGGGAACATGTATCAATAAACAAAAATATATATATATTTTTTTTTTCAGGAGCAATGTTTTTAATAATGCTTAAGTGAAACAATAAAATTGAAAAATTCCTTTAAATATTGTGCCTGGGGGGTCCCCTTGGTCTGCCTGTAAAGTGGCGCATCTGGCCAATGTATAGAAAAGTGCCGCAGCAAAATGACATTTCCAAAGGAAAAAATGTAATTTAAAATTGCTTGCGGCTGTAATGTATTGCCAGTTCCGGGCAATATAGATAAAAATCAAGAAAAAAAGTGCCAAAATTAAAAACAAAGTTGGCGTGGGGTACCCCCCAAAATTCATACCAGCACCTTATCCGAGCATGCAGCCTGGAGGACAGGATAGGGGGAGGGCAAGCGAGTGCGCCCCTCCTGAACTGAACCAGGCCACATGCTCTCAACATGGGGGGGTGCTTTGGGGTCCCCCCAAAGCACCTTTTCCTCATGTTGATGTGAACAAGAGCCTCTTCTCAACAACCCTTGCCCGGTGGTTTTCGGGGTATGCAGGTGGGGGGCTTATCGGACTCTGGAAGCCCCCTTTAACAAGGGGACCCCCAGATCCCACCCCCTATGTGAATGGGTAAGGGTACATCGTACCCCTACCCATTCACCAAAAAAGTAGTTTAATGTCTCAAAAGATATAGAATAGCTGTTTTTTGACAATTCCTCCATACTTCTCCTTCTTCCTCCAGTCTTCCTCTGTTCTTCTCCTTTTTCCTCCAGCTTCTTCCCCCGCTTCATCCTCCGTTCTTCTTCTTCCGCCAACGCTCCCATCGCCGCTCCCGCAGAAGATTAAAAAAACGAACCTCCTCTGATGCTGCAATGGGACGGATGACGTCATTCCGAGATCCCGCCCCTTGTGAATTTACCGCCCGGGGCATGATGGGTCCGTGATGTCACAAGGGGGCGGGGTCTCCAGATGATGTCATCCAGTGTCCACGCACCATAGCTATATAGAAAATGTGCCCTATGGAAGTGGACAGATCGGCTAGCCGCAGCGTCAGAGGAGGGTCTTTTTTTATGATTAGTGGGTCGTGGCGGGAGAGGCGGTGAAGGAAGAAGAAGAAGAAGGCCACCTAAAGAAGAAGCATGGCAAGAAGAAGCCGGAGGAAGACCAATGGAAGAAAAAGAAGAACGGAGGAAGAAGCATGGAAGGAGAAGAAGGAGGAAGACCGGAGGAAGAAGGACAAGACCAGGAGAAGAAGGAGAAGACCAGGAGAAGAAGGAGAAGACCAGGAGAAGAAGCGGGAAGAAGAAGAACACTTTTTAAATAAAGGAATTGTCAAAAACTGGCTACTGTCTTTTGTCACACTACACTACTTTTTTTGGTGAATGGGTAGGGGTACGATACCCCTTACTTGTTCACATGGGGGGGCGGGATCTAGGGGCCCCTTGTTAAAGGGGCTTCCAGATTCTGATAAGCCCCCACCCGTAGACCCCAACAACCAATGGCCAGGGTTGTCCGGAAGAGGCTCTTGTCCCCATCAACATGGGATAAAGGTCTGGTATGGATCTTGGGGGGGACCCCATGCCAATTTTTTTTTCATTTGGCATGGAGTTTCCCTTAAAATCCATACCAGAACCAAAGGGCCTGGTATGGATTTTTGGGGGACCCCATACCAATTTATTTTTAATTTGGCATGTAGTTGCTCTTAAAATCCATACCAGACCTAAAGGGCCTGGTATAATTCTTATAAAAAAAATTTAAACAGCAGTTTTTGGGGTATTTTTTGCTTAATTTGCTGCTTAGAGAGAATTCACATTTAGTTGACATATTTCATGGCTTACCTAGTCCACAAAATTATTATTAGAGCTCTAAATTTTAGCTTTGGAGACGTTTTTTTTAGGGGGTGGGGATTTTTTTCCCCTCCCCCATTACACTTTCTACTCAAGGACTTGCACAACCAAATACTTTTTTATGCAACTAGATTTAATACAGATTTGAAGGGGTATGAATTGTTTACACTTATAAAAAAAAAAGCAAAAAACAATAAACTTTTTATTTCAATATTAGTATAAACATTTGTTACTTTAATGTGCTTGGGCCAAACAAAAAAAAGGCATGGAAATGATGCTTCAGCATTTGACAATAGTTAGAAGGGCCCTGCTTAAAATAGCTTACAATCTACAAGGGCAGGACACTAAAAATTAGACACATTAAACAAATAACATAGCAATGCAGGGATACAAATCAAGCTAATAACAAGCATGACTAACCTTTTTTGTTATCAGAAGTCCTCTCCCCAAACTCCAAACTCCAAAAAATTACATGGCAGAATTATCATGAGCAAAAAAAGACAAAAGACAAAATACAAAAGGCAGAGTACAAATTACATTGACACACAGACAGCAGGAATGAATTCGCAGGATCATTACTTTTTATCTCAAACATTACAGTTGTAAGTCTAACATGTGAGATTTAGAAACAATCATCAAACAGCCTTAGTGGGGTGTGCAGGGTTAGGAATTATGCAACCACCCCCCCCCCCCATCTATTTGTAACCCAATATAACACTGCAAAGAAAAATTCTGGCCTTTAACCACTTAACCCCCGGACCAATATGCAGCTAAGGGACCAGGCCCCTTTTTGCGATTCGGCACTGCCTCGCTTTAACTGACAATTGCGCGGTCATGCGTCGTGGTTCCCAAACAAAATTGTCGTCCTTTTTTCCCACAAATAGAGCTATCATTTGGTGGTATTTTTTGCGCTATAAACAAAAATAGAGCGACAATTTTGAAAAAAAATGCAATATTTTTTACTTTTTGCTATAACAAATATCCCCCAAAAATATACATATAAAAAATTTCCTCAGTTTAGGCCGATACGTATTCTTATACATATTTTTAGTAAAAACAAATCGCAATCGCCGTTTATTGATTGGTTTGCGCAAAAGTTATAGCGTTTACAAAATAGGGGGTAGTTTTATGGCATTTTTATATATATATATTTTTTTTTTTTACTAGTAATGGCGGCGATCAGTGATTTTTTTCGTGACTGCGACATTATGGCGGACACATCTGACACTTTTGACAAATTTTTGGGACCATTGTAATTTTCACAGTGATCAGTGCTATAAAAATGCACTGGTTACTGTGAAAATTACACTGGCAGTGAAGGGGTTAACCACTAGATGGCGCTGTAGGGGTTAAGTGTACCCTAAGAAGTGATTCTTACTGAAGGGGGCGTGGCTACACGTTACATGTCACTGATCGTCTGTTCCGATGACAGGGAACAGACGATCACTGACATGCCACAGAGAAGAACGGGGAAAGGTTTGTTTACACTCACCTCTCCCCGTTCTTGAGCTCTCTGACCCGATCGCGGGACACCGGCGGCGATCGGGTCTGCGGGTCCCGCGGGCGCGGTCACGGAGCTCAGGACTGGGGTTCCATTATGTGAAACCCATTAAAAATGTTAGATAGCGCTGCACTTTAACCCACATTCATATACACAATTTGTCTAATTGTAGTGTCAGCGGCTTGTCAAATTTGATTGGTGGCGCAGTAATACCTCTTTTTTCCCATATTTTTTTTTAGCACTGGTGAAAAACAAAGTTTAACACCACAGCATATTAACCTCTAGCCAGCTAGCAGAATTGGGAATCAAACCAAGAAACTCAATGCTGCAAGGCTGAAGCTCTAGGCTGTGAACCACTGTTCTGTTGCATGTATTTAGGCTGCATCTCTGTGGTGTCAAACTGTCCTAAGTCCCAGGGGTGCAAGAAGTTAATCAATGCAGATGTACTGTGGAAGGCCAGAGAGCCAGTGAACAACCTGTTTCTGGCATATGCCATCTGTTTTGAAGGCTGGGTATGGCTGATTACTGTCAGCATGCTGAAAGATAAACAGCTGTAATTTTGTGGGTTTTGGCTTGGAAGGCTGCAATTAGTGGTGGAGGGCAAATGTTAAGGCTGATTATAATCCTTGCCCATGGAAAACATATGACACAATTTGCAATGGTGGTAGGACTCTTCTCAACAGAAATACTACATTTAGACAAGTCCCTGAGTCGGGAATTATGTTTATCAACATAGGAAGAACAGAACTTCTCTACATGAAGTGGCATGTTTGTCATGCGAACCCAAAAACTCAGCGCTGGTAGATGGAAATACTAACCTCTAAGCCACTGAGCTGCCACATGTGGAGCCCTCCCACACATAAATGTAAATGTGCATTTATTTGGACATATAGGTGGTGGAATTACATTAGTCAGGAATTATTCTTCTTGATTTATTATGTGGTGGTTCTTGGTGTGTAAGTGTAGAATAGTGATGTTACCCTTTGAATTTTGGGAATTACATTTTTATTTCTGATGTTGGTACACATCACATTATTTGGGCTCAAATTATGATTATTTAGATATAATAAAAAACACACAAAATCGAGACTCATTTTAAATTTGCATCATCAATGGTATTGTTTGTGGTTTATAAAGACACCTGTGTGAGTTTGGGTAAAGATTTTTGTGAGATAGAGAGCAACAAGTGAAAGGAACAGAGAAAAAAATATTTTACCAAAACATGAAAACATTACACATTCTAGCATTCTTAAAAACAAAATAAATGAAAAGAAGCAACACTGTTGCAAAGACAAATTTTTTGAGAGAAAGATACATTTCTCCTCAACATGAAAAAGATTTATTTGGGGAAGTTACAATTGTACCATTAGAATCAATGGTTGAAACTTGCATCACTAACTCTAATTTTCTAATTTTCACTCCCAAAAAACACTCTTTAACCCAGCGCTCATTTTGGTATTTACTATCTTGATAAAAAAGCCATAGGAGTTAAATGACAGTAGTTTGCAGGTCTGAGCATGCTCAGTTGTGTTGCACCTAGTTTTAAAGAGATGGGGGAATTTATCTCGCCTCAGAATTTTAAAGATATTTCAGTGTGGAATTTTTTTTTCACACAGTTTAATAGCAGATTATCTTTAACCACTTAACGACCGCCCACTGTAAATATACGTCGGCAGAATGGCACTGACAGGCACAATCACGTACATATACGTGATTGCCTTTGTATAGTTGGGGGGTCCAATCGGACCCCCTTCTTTACAGTGAGTGGTGGTTATTTCTTCGGGAGCGATTCGGGATGAGGGGACGGCCGTTCGATTCCGGCCACCCCCTTTTGATCGCTCCCGTCGAATGAGAAAGCTTCCCTGCCTGTGTAATGTTTACACAGGCAGAGGAAGTGATGTCATCTCTCCTGCGGCGCTCACATATATCGAGCGCCATACAAGAGAAGACACACAGGTTAGTGCACAAACAGCACACTGACACCAGGACACATAGGAACATAAATCGCCCCCCCCAGATCACCCCCCAGCCCTGTCACAGTGTCACTGATTGCAGTGACCATTTATTTACTGATCACTGCAATCAGTGACATTTGTGACTGTAAAAGTGTCACTACAGTTTAATTTTAGGTCCAGTGTAGCCCCCTAACCCCCCCTAATAAAGGTTTAACCCCCTGATCGCCCCCCAGATATCCCTTTCACCCCCTAGCACCACTGTCGCTAAGCGATCGTTTTTCTGATCGCTGTTTTATTGTCAGTGATGCAGATCGGTAGCCAGTTATTTTTTTTAGGTTCGCCGCAGGTTTTTATAGCGTTGGGTACCCCCATATATTACCTAATAAAGGTTTAACGCCCTTGATCGCCCCCCAGATAACCCTTTCACCCCTAGCACCACTGTCGCTAAGCGATCGTTTTTCTGATCGCTGTTTTATTGTCGGTGATGCTGATCGGTAGCCAGTTATTTTTTTTAGGTTCGCCGCAGGTTTTTATAGCGTCAGGTACCCCATATATTACCTAATAAAGGTTTAAACCCCTTGATTGCCCCCCAGGTATCCCTTTCACCCCCTATCACCACTGTCGCTAAGCGATCGTTTTTCTGATCGCTGTCTTATTGTCGGTGATGCCGATAGGTAGCCAGTTATTTTTTTTAGGTTCGCCGCAGGTTTTTATAGTGTCAGGTACCCCCATATATTACCTAATAAAGGTTTAACCCCCTTGATCGCCCCCCAGGTAACCCTTTCACCCCCTATCACCACTGTCGCTAAGCGATCGTTTTTCTGATCGCTGTCTTATTGTCAGTGATGCCGATAGGTAGCCAGTTATTTTGTTTAGGCTCGCCGCAGGTTTTTATAGCGTCAGGTACCCCCATATATTACCTAATAAAGGTTTTAACCCCCTAATTGCCCCTAGTTAACCCTGCGTCACACCCCAGGCAGCGTCAGGTTAGTGCCAGTAATCCCAACACCCACGCGTGAAGCATACACTCCCCTTAGTGGTATAGTATCTGAACAGATCAATATCTGATCTGATCAGATCTATACTAGCGTCCCCAGCAGTTTAGGGTTCCCAAAAACGCAGTGTTAGCGGGATCAGCCCAGATACCTGCTAGCACCTGCGTTTTGCCCCTCCGTCCAGCCCAGGCCACCCAAGTGCAGTATAGATCGATCACTGTCACTTGCAAAACACAACACACATAACTGCAGCGTTCGCAGAGACAGGCCTGATCCCTGCGACTCCAGTGCTGTAGGAGGTGATTTCACCACCACAGTTAAAAAAAAAGCACATATGCCGAAGCATTGGGGCAGCAGGGGCTCCTAATGCCGCGTACATACGGTCGAAATTCCGATGGAGGCTTGCCCGTGGAAAAGTCTGACCAAGTGTGTGCGGCATAATTTTTGCGGGAGGATGCCCCAATGCTTCGGCATGTATGCCCATCATTAGAAGTGGGTGGATGAAGGGCGGTATTCTAATGGTGGGCATACCCATCGATCAATCTCTTTTTTTCGTTCAGCCAACAGGCTGCATGAAAAAAAAGATTACAATACATGTCCAACAAGGACCAGCAACGTACTGGTATGTTGCTGGATTTTAATGGTTATACCAGATTGATGCCTGCGGGTTTAGGTATCATCTTGGTATCATTCTTTTCAGCCAGCGGCCGGCTTTCATGCAAAAGCAATCCTAGTGGCCAATTAGCCTCTGGACTGCTTTTACAAGCAGTGGGAGGGAATGTCCCCCCCCCGGATATAAAAAGCGCCATTGGGAAATTGGGAAAGCATTTTATCACACCGATCTTGGTGTGGTCAGATGCTTTGAGGGCAGAGGAAAGATCTAGGGTCTAATAGACCCCAGTTTTTTCAAAAAAAGAGTACCTGTCACTACCTATTGCTATCATAGGGGATATTTACATTCCCTGAGATAACAATAAAAATGATAAAAAAAAAATATGGAAGGAACAGTTTAAAAATAAAATAAAAAAGCAAAATTAATAATAAAAAAATAAAATAAAAATGCACCCCTGTCCTGCCCTGCTCTTGCGCAATGGCGAACGCAAGCGTGGGTCTGGCGTCATATGTAAACAGCAATTGCACCATGCATGTGAGGTATCACCGCGAAGGTCAGATCGAGGCCAGTCATTTTAGCAGTAGACCTCCTCTGTAAATCTAACGGGGTAACCTGTAAAGGCTTTTAAAGGCTTTTAAAAATGTATGTAGTTTGTCGCCAATGCGCGTTTGTGCGAAATTTTAAAGCATGTCGTGTTTGGTATCTATGTACTCGGCCTAAGATCATCTTTTTTATTTCATCAAACATTTACAGTAGGTGCCGCCGATATTGTGTTTCTATCGCGCTCCCATCGCCGAGATTCTCGGCGACAGGAGTGCCGAGATGTCGGCAGCAGGGTGGCGACACGTGTCGCGCTCACTGCAATGGCGAGGAGACGCGACACTGTATTGAGCGGGGATCCGACGCGGATTCCCGCCAATACCAGGCACTGCGTTTGGTATGAATCCTGAGTGGGAACTCCACGCCAATTTTTAAAGAAAAAAACGGCGTGGGTTCCCCCTCCAGGGGCATACCAGGCCCTTGGGTCTGGTCTGGATTTGAAGGGGAACCCTACGCCAAAAAAATGGCGTGGGGGTCCCCATCAAGATCCAAACCAGACCCTTATCTGAGCACACAACCTGGAAGGCCGCAGGGGAAGAGGGGGGGACGAGAGCGGCACCCCCTCCCTCCTGAACCGTACCAGGCCACATGCCCTCAACATGGGGGGTTTGGTGCTCTGGGGCAGGGGGGCGACCTGCGGCCCCCCACCCCAGAGCACCCTGCCCCCATGTTGATGAGGACAGGGCCTCTTCCCGACAACCCTGGCCATTGGTTGTCGGGGTCTGCGGGCGGGGGGCTTATCAGAATCCGGGAGCCCCCTTTAATAAGGGGGCCCCCGGATCCCGGCCCCCCCACCCTATGTGAATGAGTATGGGGTACATCGTACCCCTACCCATTCACCTGGTGGAAAAAAAATGGTAATAAAAACACAACACAGTTTTTAAAAGTATTTTATTGCACCGCTCCGGAGGTCTTCTTCCGACTTCGGGGGTCTCCGGTGTCGTCACCGCGCTCTCCGGTTCTTTCTTCTGCCGGGCCTCCGCTAACTTCTTTTTAGCTCTTTTGCTAGCAGAGGCCCGGTCTTCTCCGTCGCCTTCTTCTTCTCCCGCTCTCCGGTTCTTCTCCCGCTCTCCGGTTCTATCTTCCGCCGACCCCTCCACTAACTTCTTGTAGCTCTTTTGCTAGTGGAGGAGCCGGTCTTCCCGTTAAAAGGGGGCTCCCGGATTCCGATAAGCCCCCCGCCCGCAGACCCCGACAACCAACGGCCAGGGTTGTCGGGAAGAGGCCCTGTCCTCATCAACATGGGGGCAGGGTGCTCTGGGGTGGGGGGGCCGCAGGTCGCCCCCCTGCCCCAGAGCACCGAACCCCCCATGTTGAGGGCATGCGGCCTGGTATGGTTCAGGAGGGAGGGGGGCCGCTCTCGTCCCCCCCTCTTCCCCTGCGGCCTGCCAGGTTGCGTGCTCGGATAAGGGTCTGGTTTGGATCTTGAGGGGGACCCCCACGCCGTTTTTTCAGCGTAGGGTTCCCCTTCAAATCCAGACCAGACCCAAGGGCCTGGTATGCTCCTGGAGGGGGAACCCATGCCGTTTTTTTCTTTAAAAATTGGCGTGGAGTTCCCACTCAGGATTCATACCAAACGCAGTGCCTGGTATTGGCGGGAATCCGCGTCGGATCCCCGCCTATCGGCAATGCGTGTCGCTCATCGTGAAAGGAACATTTTTTCCTTTCCCGATGACGAGACAGCTCGGCGCTGGCTCTCGCGACGGAGCTCATAGGGTGTCAATCTCGCCGCTAGAAGCGGCGAGATTGACACTATATCGGCGGCACCTACTGTAGGCAACACCCACCATTTTAATCCGTAGGGCCTTTGCTTTAAAAAAATATATAATGTTTGGGGGTTCAACATAATTTTCTTGCAAAAAAAATAATGTTTTCATGTAAACAAAAAGTGTCAGAAAGGGCTTTGTCTTCCTTCAAGTGGTTAGAAGATTGGATGTAAGCTTCCTAATGTTGTGTATAAAATGCCAGGACAGTTCAAAACCCCCCCAAATGGCCCCATTTTGGAAAGTAGACACCCCAAGCTATATACTGAGAGGCATGTCGAGTCCATGGAATATTTTATATGTTGACACAAGTTGCGGAAAAAAGACAATTTTTTATTTTTTTTATTTTTTTTGCACAAAGTTGTCACTAAATGATATATTGCTCAAACATGCCATGGGCATATGTGGAATTACACCCCAAAATACATTCTGTTGCTTCTCCTGAGTACGGGGATACCACATGTGTGAGACTTTTTGGGAGCCTAGCCGCGTACGGGACCCCAAAAACCAAGCACCGCCTTCAGGCTTTCTAAGGGTGTAAATTTTTTATTTCACTTCTCACTGCCTATCACAGTTTCGGAGGCCATGGAATGCCCAGATGGCACAAACCCCCCCCAAATGACCCAATTTTGGAAAGTAGACACCCCAAGCTATTTGCTGAGAGGTATTGTGAGTATTTTGCAGATCTCGCTTTTTGTCACAAAGTTTTGAAAATTGAAAAAAAAAAAATATATATATTTTCTTTCTTCATTTTCAAAAACAAATGAGAGCTGTAAAATACTCACCATGCCTCTCAGCAAATAGCTTGGGGTGTCTACTTTCCAAAATGGGGTCATTTGGGGGGGGTTTGTGCTATTTTGGCATTTTATTAGGCTTGTGCAATTCGTTTCGTAATGAATCGAAATTCGTCCGAATTTAGCAACTTTCGGACATTCGGAAGCATTCGAATTTCCGAACAAAGCAATTACGAATAAAACCGAATCCGAAATAAATTATACCGCAAATAGCGAATGCCCGAATGTCTTCGGCATAATTCGTTATGAAAAAAGTTACGAATGTGCGAATCCATACGAAGCACAATAACACTCTGCTCTGCTCTCTGCTTCTCCCTCACCGTGCTGAACCCTCTCAAAATGGTGTACAGGGGCGGAGGCTATAGCCGCATGTAAAAAACGAAAGTAAAATACGAGATTTCGAATCGTTACAAATAACCGCTATGTATTTAGAAAAGTACAAATCCATTCGAAGCACATTAGGCATAATAGGCAGCGTCGTTGTGAGAGAGACACGGAAAATTACGAATCAACGAACCCAAAAAAAGTTACGAAAGTAGGAGTTGTGTCCAGAATCAACGAAAAACAATGTACTCTACCGAAAGTACGAATTATAAAGCAACGAAAAATTCAACGAAAAATTTCGCTTGCGAAAATACGAATTAGTCCGAACACGAAAAATCCAGTCTAGCAAAATTACGAATGATTACGAATCAACAGGACCGGAAAGAAACGAACCGAAACAAAACACATTTTTCCGTTGTGCACAAGAAACTAACCGAAACGGAACAAATTTTTCTGTTGTGCACAAGTCTACATTTTATGGCCTTCGAAACTGTGATAGGTAGTGAGGAGTGAAATCAAAAATTTGTGCCTAGAAATCCTGAAGGCGGTGCTTGGTTTTCGGGGTCCCGTACGCGGCTAGGCTCCTAAAAAGTCCCACACATGTGGCATCCCCATACTCAGGAGAAGCAGCAAAATGTATTTTGGGGTGTAATTCCACATATAACCATGGCATGTGTGAGCAATATATCATTTAGTGACAACTTTTTGTAATTTTTTTTTGTCATTATTCAATCACTTGGGACAAAAAAAAAATATTCAATGGGCTCAACAGGCCTCTCAGCAATTTTCTTGGGGTGTCTACTTTCTAAAATGGGGTCATTTGGGGGGTTTTGTGCTATTTTGGCATTTCATGGCCTTCGAAACTGTGATAGGTAGTGGGGAGTGAAATCAAAAATTTGCGCCCTTAGAAATCCTGAAGGCGGTGCTTGGTTTCCGGGGGCCCGTACGGGCTAGGCTCCCAAAAAGTCCCACACATGTGGTATCCCCGTACTCAGGAGAAGCAGCAAAATGTATTTTGGGGTGCAATTCCACATATAACCATGGCATGTGTGAGCAATATATCATTTAGTGACAACTTTTTGTATTTTTTTTTTGTCATTATTCAATCACTTGAGACAAAAAAAAAATATTCAATGGGCTCAACATGCCTCTCAGCAATTTCCTTGGGATGTCTACTTTCCAAAATGGGGTCATTTGGGGGGTTTTGTACTGCCCTGCCATTTTAGCACCTCAAGAAATGAGATAGGCAGTCATAAATTAAAAGCTGTGTAAATTCCAGAAAATGTACCCTAGTTTGTAGACGCTATAACTTTTGCGCAAACCAATAAATATACGCTTATTGACATTTTTTTTACTAAAGACATGTGGCTGAATACATTTTGGCCTAAATGTATGACTAAAATTGAGTATATTCGATTTTTCTTATAACAAAAAGTAGAAAATATCATATTTTTTCAAAATTTTAGGTCTTTTTCCGTTTATATCGCAAAAAATTAAAATCGCAGAGGCAATCAAATACTATTAAAAGAAAGCTCTATTTGTTGGAAGAAAAGAACGCAAATTTTGTTTGGGCACAACATTGCATGTCCGCACAATTTACAAGCAGTGCAGTGAAAAATTCTGAAATCACCTCTTGTCCTTTAGCTACCAAATGGTCCGGGGCTTAAGTGGTTAAACAATATACCGCATATTTCAGTACCATTTAGGCAATTCTATCATGCTCTAAATATTATTTCCATGTGCAATAGTCGTGGTCCTAACAATAGTAAGGGTTTGGGCGTTATTTGTTTTCAGGGAGCTATAGTAAATGTTTTTGAGAATACTTTTGCACCAGCACTATAGTGAATACCATTTTAGTGCTAATTACCACGTTTATCGCTAATTAGCGCACGGCCATATAGTAAATGACCCCCACTGTGTTCATTTCAAAATTAAAATAATGCATGTTTATTGTTAAAGTATATCTAATGCCAAAACATCTTATCTATTTTTGATAAATTAGGGGATAGTTTTTTTTGCAATCTGTTTATAATAAGCAAAATTTCTCTTCACTTGCTATACTTTAGATTCAATAGAAAGAATATATTTCAAAAGTAGGAAAATATTCCCTCTGTTTCTGTTTTGGTGGCAACTTGAACTTTTGGATTTAACCTCTTTTTTATTCCCAGTGGGTAATTAGAACAATTAGAGAGGTTAAATAAGTCTAACAGAGGCAGCAATAAATACTTGACAGTGATCCTAAACCCTTTCTATTTAAATTTAAAATAAGAAAAGTTTGCTTCAATCTATTCTGAAAATCACATAATTAGGGAAACACGCTGATTGGTTGGAATTTGTTGAAACCAGATCCAGCTCTAGAAATACACATGTTCAAAAACAAAGTGCAAAGTGCAAACAAAGTACACCCCCCATGCCAGATTGTTACAGTTTAACAAACAACACCTTTACACCCTAAGGCGCCAATAGCAGGACCACCTTTACATGTTCAAAATCACAGGCCATTGACTGGCAAGCCCTTGGACTAGCTATGCAAAAAAGTAGAAACCATCACAACCTATAACTTGCCTTTGCAGTAAGGTGCACATGAAAGAGAAACGCACATCACTAAGAAACAAAAAAATAAATAAAATACCAGCACACTTTCCAGCCAGACAGCCTACAAAATAACCAAACTGACCCTGTATAACAATGCTGGCTGGTAAGTATTCTGGGAAATAATTGGACTAGCTACCTGTCCTGGTGGGCATGGTACAAATGCTGATGATGCACCTTTTAAATAATTCTGTACCAAATTATTAAAATATTGCCATGTGCAAATTCACAGGCCCTGTTTTATTAGGATAATTTATTCCATACTCAAAAATTAATTATACAAATATAATATATAATATATATGCCACAACAATCACATCCCCTGCTCCAGAACTTACTGAAGGTGGTGAAATTTTATTTCACAAAGAATGCCCAATCACATGCAAAAGAAAAACAAAAACACTATTTGCTTGCACATGATTGGATGATGGAAGTCAGCAGAGCTTCACCACATTTAACAAGCTCTGTGGAGTACAACTTCCCTTGCAAAGCAGTCTATTTGCCTTTACTAAATAAGCCTTTATAACTGAAAATTATGCAACAAGTTTACCAGCAGATCGTACTACACTGAAATTTTGAGATTGGAGCTATCAGTTGCCTGAAAAACATTAATCTGGGAGGAAAAGGTACCCCATTGTATAAATACACAAAGTATTCAAATGTATTGGTTAAATTGGGATAAAACGTAACGGTAATCCTCTTAAAAAAACAGTGCTAATTTTCTTCAGCAAGTAACCCATAATATCAAATACTTAGTCAAAGTAGACCTAAACGTAAAAACATATAAAAGCACTTTAACATATAATTCTCAGTTAGATGTAGCAGAAGACTTGTGCATGTGTGCTTAAATGCCCTCTGTTCTCGCCACACCGGAGTCAATCACCAGTTTGATAGGAATCCCCACCAACTTCTGCTTCTGGTTACTGGATTACATTGATGGTGTCGTCAGGGATCAGGGTCTAGGAACAAGTAGATTTATTCCACAGAGATGCGGAGAGAAATGTAAAAAAGTCAGCCTGGGCAAAAGAGCAAATGGAGAATGCGTATTGTGAGTGTTTTATCACTCATAGCTGATTTGTTTTACACTATATGAGGGATATGATTGCTGTATCTAGGTCCACTTTAGGTTAGGTTAACACACTTTGAATATGTAGGATATTATTAAAAATATTCCCTAGCTGATTTTGAAATATAATCTACTGTATAACTTTAGTTCTTTAGCTCCAGTGAGCTAAAGTTCTTTTGGAAGCCAGTATCACTCGATTTGATTATATATATACTGTAATATATATATATATATATATATATATATATATATATATATATTACATACACACACAAAAAGTGCAGACTACAGTAAACAAAAAAGCCCCTTTTATTAGTCGATGGTTTGCCCTTTATCTGTGCAAGTATCATTTTAAATGCTGTTCATTTTGTTCGTGGCAACTTCAGAAAAGAATGAGGACATGTAATGCTCCTTTTTCAAAAGGTGCAAAGTGAGTTATTTTCACAATGCTGATAGGGAGGGAAAAGGCATATGAAAAGAGAATCCAAGCCTAATCTCTGTAATAAGGGCTTACGAGGGTACTAACATGGTCACCTGAATTATGCATGCCTATTGTGTTCGAATATCATAAATCGATGCATGAATACTCTCCAAATCATTTTCAGTTCATGAACATTTATATACAGAGCTCTTGAGCACTGCAAAGACAATTAGTCATATTTGTATGCCGGAATTAATTGAGAGTGAGATGCGGGAGGCAGAAAGGGAGAACAAAGAATGCTTTTTGTCAGTTCTTCCAACTGACAGGGATAATTAGATATATGAAATTGAAATTCCTCAGCAGGGGGTTTCTGTTGACAATGAATTTTCTTTTGATTCCATTCTGTTATTCTTTTATGCTGTCATCTGTGGCAATTTGTTATTCAGCTTGAAGCTTAAAAAAGCAAAGCATTCTGCTTTTATGAGTAGATGATGTCAGTTTGTACACTGCTGGGAAATAGATATTAAATGTAATCTTTAAAGTGAGAAAAAAACACTGTTAAAGTGACAGTGCCTTGTTTACAACACAAGAAAAAGTTAGAAATTTAACTATTTTTTTACATAGAACTTAGTAAATGAGCAATACTAGTTATTTAAGAGCATTGACATTTTTTTAAATATAGACTTATAACATGATAACTTGTGATGTATCCAACATTATTCATATGGTAAGCTAACTGCATATAAGTAAATCAATTAATATTGTACTTTCTTTATAGGAGATATGAAATCAGGACATTCCAAGAACTAGTTCATGTAGGGTTCCTTCCTCTTCAATGTATTTTTTTTTAAATGTGATGAGGGCTGTGAAGCTTTGATGCACAGTATTAAGAGAAGGGAAATGTCCTTAATAAATAATTGAGTAAGTAATTTCAGAAAAGATAAATAATGCTGGCCATGGACAGATATTATATTTATTTATTGTCTGGCAGCGAGCTGAAAAAAAAAACTGATTCCTTCATCCACACAAGCAAGGATATTGTATTCTGTCAGTGGGACTTGTAGAATACACTGATCAACAGCAGCAGCCTATTGACTGCTGCCGCTGATCAACATATTTTTACAGCTTGACCATTCAACAGGACAGCCAGACACTGATCTAAATTCATCCGATCCCTGCTGAATTGGCTGAATTCTGATCCAACTATGGCCAACTTTAAGACTAAAGGGGGTCTTGTTACAAATATAGTGGGCTTTAGCTCAAAACTGAAAATTAAACTTTCAGATGAACATAAAAGTAAAACCTACCAGCTGTGTGGTTAAGTCCTCCTTGTAGATATTGCTCTTCTGCACCAGTCCACCCCACTCTATTTTATTTGTAATCTGAAGATCAAATCTTGGGACATATCTGCTGGTGTTGCTGGATAGGGATCAGCAAAACTGAGAGTTTTCATGTTGCCAGAATTGTAGAAAAAGTCATGAGGTTTCAAGAATATTTTGTCAAAATGCATTGGAGGCATAGATATTAGAATTGGAAAGTTTCTTATAGGCTAAGTTATTAAGGGTGTAATGTGTAATATGTTCTAGACCTGCACCCTCAATCTTTCTCTCAGCTACCAATCTAATACGTTTGATTGTGATAGATTATGCAGGAATCTACAAGGGTAGATAGGTAATTACACTGCATAAGTTTCAGGAAGTTCCCACCTTTTGTCCACCTACTAACCCCTTGTGAAGATTTGTGTGCTTACACACAACTTAGATGGAGGTAAATTGAGTTGTTGTGTAGTTCTATACCCACCCACTTTTATCATTGACACAGATGACCCGTTGACAGACAGAGTTTGCATGTTGAAGAAAATAATAGAATAATAGAATGGTTCATCTCATTGAACGTTTTGGGTAATTCTCCCGTCTCCGGGTCAATTGGGACAAATCACAGATCCTCCCCCTAGACCTAGGTCCTCCGAACTTAGACCAAGCCCACCTCCCTTTGATAAGTGCTAGCCAAATTAAATACCTGGGGATTCAGGTCCCTGACTCCCCAGAAGAATACGTCAAATTGAATATAGAACCCCTATATGCATTAATTAAAACTAAAACCCGATCAAGATGATCTTGTTGCCCAAGCTCCTATACATTTTTTGGCACTCCCCAACTTACCTGCCGCTCCGGATATTTAAAATTATGGACTCTATCCTCAACTCATTTGTCTGGGGCAACTCTCGGCACAAGGTATCTTGACGAGTCCTAAAAAAAACACGGAGCTGGGTGGCGCTGCATTACCCGATCTCCCCGCTTATTATCTCATTATTATCTAATTTCTTTCACTTCGACAAAGGAGACCAACTTAGGTACCTGGGCCTAGCATGTTCCGCAGCGGTTACCCAAGTAGCACACCCCTTTCAGATAATTTTCAATGACAAACGTAATTTGACTAGAATGGGGGGCCGAAGGGGACTGGTTTATCACCACTGCAGGATCTGGGCGCTGGCACTGCGCCGGTTGAGGGCTTCCACCATTCACACCCATATGCCACTCTGGGACAATTTTAACCTTTCCAAGCTACTCACCCTGCCAGATGTAGATCTCTGGATTAACCGGGGGGTGAAATATCTCCACCAGGTAATTGACACTGCGGGAGTTAAATTGTTTCAGGATCTTAAACTCACCTTTGACCTGTCTAACTCTATGTTCTTTCACTTTCTCCAGCTACGTCACGCACTGCAGTCCCAGTTTGGAAACTCTACACCTGATCTCACCTCCATATACCTAGTAGACGTTCTATTTGGTGAGGACTCAAAAAAACAAACCTCTGTTTGCTATTCCAGCCTTACCCTGCCCGCAGCGGCAGAATTGTCCAGCGGATTGAGGGGCAGCTGGGTGGCGGACGTAGGGGAGCTGGAGGAGGATGAGTGGATGGATGCCTTGGCCGCCGGTAAACTGGTTTCTCCGTGGCTGGCTGATAGACTCACCCATCTATACATACTCCACAGAGCCTACCTAACCCCAGCTCGTATAGTGACATACAACCCTCAATGGGACCCCTTGTGCCCCAGATGCAAAGACCGCAATAGTTCCTTCTACCATTTGACCTGGTCTTGTCCGGCCATACGATCCTACGGGGAACAACTGGTCAAGTTCCTACACGACGACATGGGCTCTCCCCTAAAACTATGCCCCAAACAGTGTCTTTTGGGAATACTCCCTGAACATGAGCAGGACAGACCTCTTCATATTTTTATGCAAAAAAACATTATTTGCAGCCAGGATTCTGATAGCTAGAAAATGGCTGCGACCTGATACACCAATGGATGGCCACTGTCAACCAATCCCTACCCTACAAAAATATTATATATAAGCACAGAAACTGACCAGCAAAATACCACAAAATTTGGGACCGTTGGCTGGAATCGACGTCCACATCTACAGAACTAGACCTCGGAGCTGATTGACCACTGATATTATTAATAGGTAGAGGGCCCCTACAGCAACATACATGCTTCCCTCTAGTACATGTCAACGCTTGCTTGTGACTGTCCTGCACTTGACTTAGCCATGGCATAATGCTCTACGTACTCGCTTGTGAACCACTGAGGTACGCCGAAATGTATACAACATAAACATTTATTTTCTCTGTTGTAAAGCTGAACTCTGCATACTACAAAACCTATGTTGTACTCCAAAACTGTATATACACATTGTCCTATTTCTGTTATCCTTGTTTACCAGAAATAAAAGTTTGTTGGTTTAAAAAAATAAAAATAATAATAGAATGGACCTAAAGTAGAATTATGGGCAAAACTTTTTATTTTATTTTGGATAGAGTAATGGAGGGTCATAACCCCTGTCGGTTTATTTTTGCCATCTGTGTCCCATTGGGGAGATTTCTCTTCACTTCCTGTCCCATAGCCAATACAGGAAGTGAGAGGAAATCCCTGCAAATTAGGGGAATCCCTTGGGGCCCCCCAGGTCACCAGAATTGGTGTCCCCATTGAAAGATCTCCCCTTTTTTTCTAGGGACAACCAAAAATATGGGATTTTCTTTTACTTTCACTTTTAATAGAAAACAGGACAAATAGAGAGTGTGACTCTCCCTAATGAGGGCACAGACAGCGATAAAAACTGACAGGTGTTCTATTTGATCTACACTCTGTCCAAAACTAAAGAAAAATGCCTTCAGTTGTACTTTAATAATTACACTTATTACTTTGTATTCAGAAGAAAATCTTCTAGTAATTGTTTCTGTAGACCACAACTGCCTGTATGGCAGAATAAAAATGATTTTTCAAGTGTTGTATGAATAACTAGTCTGCTGTAGACAAATGCCCATTAAGAGATAATATCAAGATATCAGATATTTCAAAATGAAAAAAGTTTTGGCTTTAGATGTACTTAAAGTGCAACCAATCAAAACTAATTTAATAAAGTTAGGAAAGTAGTTATTACATTTCGATTGGATGCAATGGACTTTGTTCTGTTGGATTACAAAATTTTAAGTGGAACTGAAGTACACATACTACTTATACTCCAGTGCCTCAACTGTTGGATTCCTTGCAGGCCACTGACTCCTCCTAGTAGTTGCCAGGCTTCTTACGAGTGCCAGATTTTTGGCCTGTTGATTGGTCACAGAGGGTGACATCAATCTTGTGCATGCATATGGGAATCATTAATCCTGGCTTACTGGCACTATCCCTAGAATGTATGCTGAGCTAAACATGCGCAGCTCGAAGAAGATTGCAAACAGGCAAGTAAGTTTGTTGTATTGCAGACAAGACGTAGCATGTTTCTTAATTATTAGCACTCTCACTGTATATCACCTGCTACTGTATGTCATACTAACTGAACTATAGTGTTTAGTTCAAACCCCTCTTAAAAAAATTGTGGCTTTGTGCATAATGCATGTGAGGTTTAACACACATCTTAGAATACCCAGTTTGAGAACTCACTACAGTGTCCCATTGCAGCAGTGTTCTCATTCAGGCAACCAGCAATAGAATAAGTAAAGACTTTGTATGTGTTGTACATCACTCAAATCACATTCTACAGATTCAGGCATATAAATATATTGCTTTTAAAGAAATAGATTTTTTTACATTAGCTTTTACAGAAAATTTGATTACGGTATTTGTCTTCTAAACACTAAAATTAAATAAATATATTTAGCAAGACACAGAATTCTTTTGTGATATACAAACACATTGGAACCACAAGAGAATCAGCTAGGGGTATACACTGCACTGCAAATCCACTACTGGCAGTGTACACAAAGTTAAAATGTTAAGAGCAAAGGGGAAACATTTTAGACAAAAGAGACTTCGCACACATCCGAAGTCTCTCGGGTTGATTATCTAAAGTCATATAGACTGTTTGCTGACTCTGCAAAATAATTTTCCCCTGTGATCCCATCATGTGCAAGCAAAAATGCTGTTCTTTTTATTTTCCTTGCACATGATTCGTTGCAAAGTGAAGCTTCACCACATTCACTAAGTTTGGGGAAAATTCCCTTGCAGAGTTCAAAGTGAACAGTGTATTTGCTTTTAGTAAATCAAACCCTTTTGTCCCCTAGTTTTATTTTTGGACTTTATTTCAGCTTCAACTAACAGTTAATTATAATAAAAAATAAAAAATAAATCACTTTTTATGTTTCTGCATGTAACAGCTAAAACACATTACAAGTAGCAAAAGTGTTGCATTGTATCTGTAAAAGATCACTATGACAACTTGCTAGAGTAACCATCGAAGGAAGACATTTGGGTTGATTTACTAAAGACAATCAGGCTGTTTACTTTGCAAAAGAATGTTAATTTTGCGCTGTTTTCAAAAAGTGACAGCTGGTACGGGAACTTCTCCCCTTACTGCTTGCACAGCAGGATTGGCCGGTCCATAAGGAGCGCAGGGGCACCGCCCCCCTACTTTGTATGTGGGGTTGCATGCGGGGCGCCAAACTCATAGGTTTCTATGAGGTTTTTTTTTTCAAGCGCATGACTAAAGCCTGAGGCTCTAATTGGCTTGAAAAAGGTTGGACTTGGGGCGCAGAGCACTGCGCTCTGAACCCACCCACTTGTGACACTAGAGAATCAATATTCGCTATTGGTTTCCGGCTTCTCCTCCCAGCCAATCAGGACAGGAGGCAGATCTAAAGAGGACTGGTGTCAGAAGGGGGTACTCACCGAGGCCAAGATGCTAATACTAAGCGCACTCAACCCCCTGGAGATGGTACAGAGGGTGAATGGCGCAAAGAGGCACAAGCTACCAGCAGGCAGGGCAGGACTTGCATGGAGGTCTTGTAGAGCTGGGTGGCCATGCAGGAACTGGCAGATACTGGAACCCAATTGGAGAAACAAGTCAGCAAGTCCGGGGCAGACCGAGGGTTAAGTACAGGAGAACCAGGCAATCCAGATCACAAGTAAAGGGTCAAGGCACAGGAGACTGAAGACAAATCCGGGTCACAGGCAGAGGGTCAAACACAGGAGACAAGAGCAGAGTCCATGAGGCAAGCCAAGGGTCAGATCCAGGAGAAGATCAGAGTAAGTCAGGGTCATTTCGGGTCACAACAGGTAAAAAGTAATGCACAGGAAGCTTAAAGACAAACTAGCGATTTGTTTGGGCATTTGAGGAGCTTTTATAGGCCAGGCCAGGAAATCACGTTATGCGTGCACTAGTGGGCATGCGCGCGTGCCGTTCAGTTGGACCACGAATGCGCGTGCGCAGGAACGCCATTCCACTACGCATGCGTGCAGGGACACGGCTAGGCTGACAGGGTTGAATCTGGTTATTTCTCTGACAACCGGGTTGGCCAGGAGGAGAATCTGGGGAAGCCGCGGCCCCGTGACCCTGGAGGGGCACCAGCCACCACTTTTCCCCAGAGAAAATGAGCAGTGGGCGGTGGCTCTAGCAGTAGGAACATGTTACATGTTCCACCCTGAAAACAGGTGGAACATGTAACATGTTCCCAAAGGTAAATTTATCCTTTGAATATTTGTAGTGTATCAAGTCTGTGGTGAAGTCTATGGTGAATTTAATATACCCATGAGTATTTTTTAATAAACAACATCATTCAAAAAAACTGTATGTGTTTTATTTTCTTACCTGTCAATTTGCTCAGTACATATCAATACTATACAAATATATGAATCATTCAGCAGTAGAACATTGCAGAGCTATTTGGGAAGTAATCCTGCAGGGATTATTTAAGGGTTATTGCAAAATATGAGTTAAGGGCCACATACATCTTGCTTTCTGCTGCGAACAACTAGTAGCTGAACAATTATAATATTTTACATAGAGCTTTTTTTTCTAATGAACATAACATTTAATAAATGTCATAAGGGACATGTACAGTATGTTGGATTCCCCCTAACATCAAAAAGGAGTTTGTATGTTTTTGTTGATTTTTAGATTTCACATTTACCATCTGCATTTATAGTATGTCTGCATTGATCAGTCACCTAATTTTTTTCTCATAGATAAATCTGGTCTCTACAAGGAGTACTGGTGAAGATACAAGTTTAAAAAGAGAATGTTGAACAGCGCCTGATCTGTATAACAGGGCATTTAAAACTAATTACTACTACTGTTTATACAACCTAATTTTGCTAGGAAAATGTAGTAAATTAACTCATAATGTCAAGGTTAAGATCCCCCAATATGGTTTGTTTTAGTTTAATTGTTACAAATTGAATTCATTACAATTGTCACTGATGCTACAAGACATAGAAACTGCTTCCTTTTCAGAGTCTTAAAGCAAAGATTCTTTTGTTCTTTATATAATCAGCCTAGAAAATATATTTAGAACAGCAGGAATTAAAATACTGGAACACACCAGTCTGATTTCTAAATGGCAATAACTAGAGTGCCGTGTAAAGAGCTGTGTTCAATAGAAATCAAAATATTGACCCTTTTCCCCTTTGCACCAATCTTAAACACATTGTATTCATTCTGAATTACATACTCACACATTCTACAAAGTCGTTTATTAATTTAGCAGATTTTCATACCTAAGGTTTTATGCTGTACAGATGTTTGTAAATGAAAATTTGATACAATGCAACAAAAGGTATTTGCTACAGAAATAGAAAGTGTAATTTTGATATAAAAAGTATAGTAAACATAGCAATCAATCAGGAATCATCTCTTATTTAATATAACTACCATAAATGAGATGAACCCAAATGAATATGCAGGGGGAGCAAAGAAGAGTCAGAAGGTTATTGTTTTGACGGAACATGGTTCTATTTCTCCTTTCCTAATCACATGACACAAGAGGTAGAGCTTATACAAAAGTCACCATTATTCCAGTGGGGCAGATTATAAATACAACCCTACATAACCTGAATTACTAGGGATTACTGCACTTAGTATATCTCCATTGTTCTTGGCACTAGCAAAATGATGGAATCTGAAAATGTGCAAAAAAGCAGAATACTTATTTTTTGGATCCCTCAGAACACTCATTCTTTAAATTAAAACCCTTTACATGCTTGGTGCTGCTTAGGGTCTGTCACAAAGGGTAAGAGTAGAAAACCTGGCAAATATTGCTGCAGCACCCCCCAGACCCCCCCCCCCTTTTTCTTACCTGAACCCGATCGCTCCAGTGATGGAGGCGGATAGATTGATAGCAGCAGGAGCCATTGGTTCCCGCTGCTGTCAATAAAATCCAGTAACACAGGAGCCAGGGGGCAGGGCTGAGTCCCGCTGTCTTTGTCAATGGATGCAGCAGTAGGACACAAGAGGGCACCCACAGGAGTTCCCCAATGGAATGCGGCTCTCCATGGGGCTTTCAAGAAGAGGAGGAGCCAGGAGCACTGTGGGGGACCCCATAAAAGGAGGATCAGGGCCCAGATACCTGCTTAGACATGCACATGACTCAAAAATTATTTATTTTTTTGAAAGGCAAAGTAGTTATCACTACACTACAGATGTTTCCTAATGTGGTGAAGAACATATACATTTTATTTGTTTTTATTTTTTGAAGCAAGCTCACAGACTTGTTTCTGATGCTTGATGAGGAAAAACTGGCAGATTTCCAGGTAAATTTCCAACCAGAGCTTTGGTTTCAATAAAAATATAACAATTTAACAACAGCTTTAAGAGCCTGATTGACAAATTCAGGGCCCAAACTGAATAGAAACTTGTGCCAAGAGTAAAATGTAAGATTCTATTTGCTGAACTCTCACCATGAAAATGTTGATTCTGATGTTGATGCTGATTCAAAGACTTGAAGACTTTCTGAGGTACCTGGAACAAGTGTACAGAAAGGGAATTCTGATCTCACCCTTTTTATTTTACTTTTTTTTTTAAATGTTTTATATTTATTGCATGCTTGTTCTAGATCAATGACTCCAGCCCCTACTTTCCCCATTCCCTCAATGAAACCTTCTCACCATTTTTTTTTCATTGCTTTATTGTCTTTAATCATCAGTCTTTTGACCAGTCCAGTAATGTCACAGGTCTTCTTTCTGGCCTGGGTAGCACTGACATAATGACATGTAGGAAAGGGTACTGTGAGGGCAGGCTGCATGATGTCTCACCCCCACTGGGTGTGTCATTAACAGACTGTGCACACAGGAAGTGGGTTAAATGACACTAGCCAACTATGGAGTTGATCACAGAAGGCATTTCAGAATCATGGAGAGGATGAGTTGGCTTTTTTCTAGTTAAAAAAGGATTTGGAAACCTGCTTTAGTCAGAGAGTCTTCACATTCCAAAGATAATGTTTAGGGAAGGTTCTTCAGAATAAATCAGATTGATACCAACTGGATAAAAATAGACACAGAGGAGATGTGGATTTAAAACTGTCCATGCACATTACAATCTGATTTAGCATTTTCTATACAAGCTCTATTAATTTTATTAAAATGATGTAGCATGAGGACCTACCTAAGCAATCCCTTCAGTTTGCATCAAATATGTCAGACTCTTGTCCTACATAATAATTGGTAGATTGTACAATGTGGTTAAAAGGTGCATGGTCAGCATTATGCCAGTTAAAGTAGAAAATCCTCACTTGGTTTATAGCAAAGGTAGCTAATGTTTATGGGTGTCCATAAAGAAAGACAGTTGAGAACAGTCATTTTGTTGTAATAGCTTATTTAAAGGTTAAATCACTATACAACACATTTCACAGTATATGAAAAACACTTTTTCAGGTTTAGTGTTGAAAAAAAGCTCTTGCTGGTGCTGTGTCATCCTTGATGCTGAACTGAGTGTTCTGGTCAGCATTATGCAGAAGTAGGTGATCTCACAGTTTTAATCTTTGAATGTTATAGGCAGCTGTCAATAGCCGAACCATGCGTCCATTCAAATGAAGATATATTCTTCCTGTATCATCTACGTACTTATTTAAAAAAAAAAATTTTTTAGAATGAATAGCAATAATACCAAATTATAAAATGAACATAACATAGGTGAAAATCATTAAATTAAATAGAACATTTTAAAATATTCAAGTTAGAATCATTCAATTCCATACCTTAATCTGAATTATACACGCTAATGTCATATCTTATTGCAATATTTCTCGGTTAAAGGTTTTATTTGCTACTAAGAGACCTATTTAATCAATTTGTTCCATACTTACTTAAGCTAATGCATATTACAATTAAACCATTCTACAAATCTGCATTTCTTTTGAATCATTTTATTACTTCCTGATAAATTTCACACCAAGGGGCAATTTAATAAACTGTGGTGGTGTAATGTGTTTAACATGCAGAACAAAATGTATTATGTTTAAAATCCCGTGCTGTCCCTTTGTGCAAGATAAATTGTATATTCTAAAAATAAGCATAGTATTAAATTCTAAGTCTGTGTTACAGTAGAAATTATTACCAGGTGTAAATTTTGTCTAGAATTTACACTGCCTCCTTTATATTTAGTTCTTTATATAATATACTCTTCTTCAAATTTCACAAAAGAATAATTAATTTTGCACATGATCGAATATCCTAACATTGCTTTCCAGACTTATTCCCTTTGCAAACCACTTTGGGGTATAAAAACCTTAATTGCTAATTTTTCAACCGGGGTACATTTTTATTTCCGATGGAAAAAATACCCCCTACTGGGTTCTCATATGCTTCCCATCTTTTTTTTTTTTTAAACATCTACAATTGGTCTTCATATAAAATATTACAGTAGAAGAGTACTTTATATATATATATATATATATTGTAAGTAACAATTTAACTTTTAGGGTCTGGACAGCATATCATCAGCTAACCAGTATGAGCATTTAATGCATATATTTTTTTTGGTGACACATTACATAAAGTGGCACTAAAAGCAGCACCACTTGAGATCAAAGACTTAAATAAATAGGAACAACTATATATATTTTTTTACTGCATCAGGCAGAGGTGGATTCAATTCACTTGTGTATTCAAGATTCATTAATTTTGATGAAGATTAAAAATGTCATACTTATGCCACCCTGACCCCCCTGACACAAGGTCATAGAGCACAGCTTATAGAAGATTTTGAGAGGCGCTACTACCCTGCCCCCATTTCTAAGGAAGACGCATGTAAACTCAAAGCTCTGATCTCTGGGAATGAGTTTGACAGAGCACTCAAGGAAATCAAGGCAGGGAAAAGCCCTGGACCAGATGGCTTAATATTACAGGACCTTTGTGGATTTCCTAAGACCTTGATTTTTGAAGGCCTCTTGTGACCTCTTCTTCCCCATCTCATCACCTTCTTGAGGCTCGCATTACTGTACTTCCCAAGAAAGGGAAGGATGAGACACAAGTCTCAAACTATCATCCCATACCAGTCCTCAACACGGACATGAAGCTTCAAGATAAGATCCTGGCTAATCAACGTCTGCCTTTCCTCAATTACTCTAAATCACAAGCGCAAAATGTGCTTCTCCCAGAGATGATTGTTACACAGTGCAAGGCTAATTTCCCCTTTTCATTTTGCTCGGAAGCCTTGAGCTACTTAGGAACCTCTGAACTTATTAGGGAGGAAACATCACATGATCCAGGAGGCTATGCAATGGGATGTATGCACTTAAACTAGTAAAAAAATGTATTGTGGTCTGGCAGAGCAGTGCTCATAAAAATGACACTTCTCCCTATACTACTGTATGTCATGCAGGGTCCCCATCCATCTTCCACCAGCCTTCTTTTCCACTTTCAAGAGGGAATGCACAATTATCCTGTGGCACAATAAGCCCCCCGAGAATCAAGCACTCTTTCATCATCTTTCAGAAACACAAGGAAGGCATTGGCCTGTCCAACCCACATACAGTAGGTATTACAGGGCATGCTTACTCTCCATTCTGGTGGATTGGAATATCCACAAAACGGTGAATGGACCCCTCGAACAATCTCTGCATGCTTCACCTTTACATTGCCTACCATTGCTTCTGCCCTGACAGGTTCTTCCATGTATAAAAACTCACACACTGATAGACACACTGCTTACAGTGTTCCATCAAATGTTCTAATCTGCCCCTAGCGGGGCACACTAAGATCCTCTGATGTCTTTGCACCTTGACCCAGGCATGTCCGCTAACCTCTTGAAACTGACCTGGCCACATAAAGATGACCTTACAACACATTTCTTTTGACTAGAGAAGCTACTCACCCTGGAGGCACTTAATACATTAACCACACCATATACCATACCGGTGTTGACACAAATCCAAATCAAACACTCCCTCACTTAGGACCAGAACTCTTAAACCACTTAAAGCACTACAAAATACCCACAATGTCATGTCATTTTTTCACTTCATGCATTGTTACTAGCTTTCCACCTTCTCTGTTGCCTTATACCAGGCCTGGAAATGGGAATTAGATAGGACCTTTGTGGACAAAGACTGGGAAAACATCTGCATTCATATCCATAAGGGCTCTCTGAATGCCGCTACACCAGGTGGTACCGCACACCTTCCTTACTACATACATTTTGCCCTACAATTCCTAACACATGCTGGCTTTGTGGGGATGAGGTGGGGACAATGCTTCACGTCTGGTGGGCATGCTCCATACTGTACATCAGCCCTTCTGGAGACAGGTACATGACATCATAGTGCCATTCACTACTGATGTGTTGTGTTACACTCCGGCACAATATTTAATTCACCACTGTTTACTCCCTAAAAGAGTATACCATAAATCCCTAGTAATGATTATGGTCAATGTATCCCATGTCACTGGCACTCAAGTCAGATACTAACAGTGAGTGAATGGTTCCATAGGATAAACAAAATGGAAGAGATGGAGGAATGAATTCATATATCACAGGACAGAATGACTAAGATCATGACTACATGGTCTTGTTGGTCCTTCTTTCTCTTCATTTTTTTTTGTATGCTACCTGCTTGGGCCTGAGGGAAACCTTTGTGGCTTTGCTATTTATGCTTGATCATGATCCTGTCCAAATGCATGACTAACTCCTTGTCTGGGCATGTAGATTGCCTGTGGACCAGGCATTACATTACAGCGGTTTCCTTATTTATTTTTTCTCTTCTGTGATTTAATTTTTTGTAACAATATCTGAATGCTCTTTTAAAAGTGTTAATTTGTCTTAATGACTCGTTGCTTACTTCTGTGTGACACTTACCTTGCCACTGTTGATGTTTTGACATGTTATACTACCCACAACTTTTTCAATAAAAACATTATGGAAAAAAAATGCCATACTTGCAGTTGCATTGGGGTAATAGTGCTGTTTGTTACATTAAAAGCCTTGAACACTGTTATAGTTTACAGAAAAAAAAGATAAAGTGCTTGTAAACTCTTACATATACATATAAGCAGGGCTTTTTATCAGGGGGAACTTGGTGGAACTGAGTTCCACCACCTCTGGCTCAGACCCTTTAGTGCCTGCTCACCACAATCACTTGTAAACACAGAAGTCTGGTTTCTGTGTTTACAAGTGACAGCTCTGCACTCTGTGTGTAACCCCCGTGAACTCTGTACTCTCTATGTAATGCAATCCAGGTATTTAATGCCCCTTTAAGACCCTTCTACTGTTTGTGAAATCTGACCACACCCACTATTTGATGTGATTTGGAGGGTGTGTGTGGGGGAGGGGTTTTGGGGGGTCGTGGTTGAGTTCCAGCACCTATTGTTTGAGGAAAAAAGCCCTGCATATAAGTGAATTGACTAGCCTCAGGTGATACACAGAGATGAAAGAAATCCTCCTACATAAGTTGTACCTGTCTATCTAAAGCCTTTTTTCCTCTAAAGACATTCAAATTGCAGAATGTATAGATGTTTTCTGACCTTCTAGAAACCGGGGCGGAGAGCTGAAGTTACACTCTGCAGAGCTCAGTGAGGAGAGCTAATAGCTGATTGGAGGGAAGGGAAACCCCCCTTCACACAGCACACAGGAACAGAGCTGAGGCTGTCAGTCACAGACTGTGTACTGGAGCTCCCTCCCCTGTCACCTTTTTTCTCTTGGTGTCAGGAAAGCTTGTCAGAAGTGACTCATGCAGATACCAGAGAAACAGCAGACAAAAATAACTTTGTTATGATACAAGTACACATTATAGACGGTTATGATTTGTAATTGTAGATGCAATGGTTCTGGTAGTAATGACCTTTCTCCCTAAAAGCTGATCCTCTCTTCTGGTTGTACCCCCTCCCATCCCACAGACGTAATTCTGTACAATACAAGATCAACTGCCACTGCTGGTCCTGCATTGTAAGCTATGCCCCATAGTTTAAATGAGCAATACATTATATATACACAGGAAGGGGAACACGTACATTTCGGATTTATTTTCAACGTAGACCCAAGTTCTGCTTTTAAGATAAAGCTTAGCCTGAACCTAACATGTAACACTAATTGTAAATCTCGGACAATGTACTATAATGCTGTATTAACACAATTATATATACCATCATTGCAATAATGTTGATGATAATGGCATATATGCTGAAAACATCATATATTGAAAGTTTTGGTGCCTATTTACAGTATAAAGCACCAAATTATTAGGCTATTGGTGTGATGAAATCTCATTGCCAAAACAAAATAATCCATTAGGGGAAAATCTTAAACTAGGTGGACAAATTGATTCTAATAATAATTGCAAATAATAATAACAATAATAATAACAATAATAAAAAATAAAAAAATAAAATGTTCCCTATTTTGAGAATACATATCTATATAACATTTTTTATTCTTACTGTAGTTATCATCATCTAGTATGTGTTTGCCAAAGACATTAAAGTAAAATAAATGAAAAACTCTAATGTTAATATTTGATTTACATGAGGCTGTAGTTAAGGTAAGAATAAATTGCACACAAAAAAAAAAAAAAGAAGCCAAATGGTATAAACTAAATTACCTAAAAAAAAGATGCTCAGTTTTTCCTCTTCAACCTTACTTTCCTAAGAAATCAGTGTTATTTTTGTAAAGCTTTTAAAGTGTGACCTTTTTGCATATATCATCTTACAGAGTTTGAATAGAAGAGTGAAGGACAGACTGTGTGGTCAGTGTTTTCAATATCCCCCCTGCAAGCTATTACATCATTCAGCTACTCTAAGAGGATTTTCAGCCGGCTTGGCTTCGTTATTAAAATAGTAATTAATTTTTTTCTCTTCACAAAACCTGTAGACCTTCAAATGGAGGCCTTAGAGCTGGGGCACTTTTCTTTTGAAAGTGGCCTTTCTGGGAGCCATAATCGGCTCTCCATCTTTACAGTACACATGTTCCTCAGTAAATGTGATTAAAAAGCCATACGGAAAAAAAAAACTCACAGAAAATTAATTCAGTTTCCAGAATGAAAAGTTTGATAAAGTTGTGTAATGCTTCGATGACAACACATAATAGAAGTGTAAAGTTCTATCCCCTTTAAGGATAAATGAACGGCCAAAAAGGTCTGGTAGTTCCCAGAGTAAAAACATCTGCTGCAACTAATTCACTTTAGCTTTTGATTGTAAAATTCATTAGCCATATCAGGCAGCTGTAGCTTCAAACATGTTGCTGGAAAGAACATTTTTACAGGCTCAAATGCCATTTAATCTCGTAGCAAAGAAAATGCATAAAAAGTCATCCAAATGAAGTGGTATTCTATAAATTCTGTTTTAAGGTGACAAGTGACTCTTTATAAATAAGATTTCTCCAGAAGATTACAGCCTTACAATTTAAATATGGAATATGGCACAATGGTATAATGTGTTATAGGTACCTTAATGGTGTCTGCTATAAGTTATCTGTAAATGTAAAAACCAAAAACACTAAAGATAGATTTTCACGCACAACCATCTCTAGGATTTACAGAGAATGATTTGAAAAGAAAAAATATCCAGTGAGACGCAGTTGAAGATGACAGAAAGGCAACAGTAACTCAAATAACCACTCGTTACAACCAAGATATGCAGAATTCCCTCTCTGAACACACAACACATCGAACCTTGGAGCAGATGGGCTACAGCAGCAGAAGACCACACCAGGTGCCACTCCTGTCAGCTAAGAACTGGAAACTGTGGCTACAATTTGCACAGGCTCACCAAAATTGGACAATAGAAGATTGGAAAAATGTTGCCTGGTCTAATGAGTCTCGATTTCAGCTGAGACATTCAGATGGTAGGGTCAGAATTTGGCGTAAAAAACATGAAAGCATGGATCAATGCTGCCTTGTATAAATTGTTCAGGCTGGTCGTTTAATGGTGTAGGGGATATTTTCTTGGCACACTTTGGGCCCCTTAGTACCAATTGAGCATCATTTAAATGCTCAAATGGTACTAAGGGGTCCAAAGTGTTCAAATGGGCTCAAATTGGTACAAAGGAGCCCTAGCTGAGAATTGTTGCTGACCATGTCCTTCCCTTTATGACTACAGTGTACCCATCTTCTGATGGCTACTTCCATCAGCACCATGTCACAAAGTCATGTCAAACTGGTTTCTTGAACATGACAATAAGTTTACTGTACTCCAATGGCCTCCACAGTCACCAGATCTCAATCCAATAGAGCACCTTTGGGATGGAACAAATCTGCAGCAACTGCGTGATGCTATCTTGCATTTGTGGACCAAAATCTCTGAGGAATGTTTCCAACACCTTGTTGAATCTATGCCACAAAGAATTAAGGCAGTTCTTAAGGCAAAGGGGGGTCCAACCTGGTATTAGCAAGGTGTACCTAATAAAGTGGCCGGTGAGTATATACAGTATATATATATATATATATATATATATATATACTGTATATACTCGAGTATAAGCCAATCGAATTTAAGCCGAGGCACCTAATTTTACCCCAAAAAACTGGGAAAGTTTATTGACTCGAGTATAAGCCTAGGGTGTCCATCTGCATGCCTCACTGTGCCTCAATTTGCCTCACTGTGTCCATGTGCATGCCTCACTGTGTCCATGCCTCACTGTGCCCATGCCTCACTGTGTCCATGCCTTACTGTGTCCATGACTAAACTGACGTTTAACAAAAATTGGTACTCCCCGGCCGTAGGTCCCCCAGACAAATAACTTTTCACACTTATAGAGGAGAAATGGAGCTACATGTGCGCCAAGTTCCAGGTCCAGGGGACTTACGACCGGCCGGTACTGGGTCCCCAAATTCACCAAAATTACCATTTAACATGGGAGTCTATGGAAGGGTTTGAAAAATCGGTGCTCCCCGGCCGTAGGTCCCCCGGACAACAAACTTTGCACACTTATAGATGAAGAGTGGAGCTACATGTGTGCCAAGTGTGGGGTCCAGGGGACCTCCGGCCGGTACCGGGTCCCCAAAGTCCAGGAGATCAGGCGCAAAAAGGTGATTCGAGTATAAGCCTGGGGGGGCTAATTTTCAGCACAAAAAAATGTGCTGAAAAACTCGGCTTATACTCGAGTATATACGGTGTGTATATATATATATATATATATATATATATATATATGTAGCGGGGTGTACAATTTAGGGGAGTGTCTGAGTGGTAGTTGGGCTCAGACACATTATTGTTAGGGTTAAGGGACCATTTGTGTGCCATGGGAGTTGGTATTGGTGTGTAGTTCCCTGGGACCTACAGGTGGCGCTGTCACCCTGGGTCCGGGTTGAACCGCAATACAGGGTTGCATCTTTTCTTGTCCCCTTTTGGCAGCAGTACGGCAGGGCGGGGAATCTGCTGTGCCTGTCGGGAGAGGGTATAAAAAGGGGCGGCCATCTTCCATCTGGGTTGATCGTTCACGCCCAGGCACCTTCGGCCTGGGTGTGTGGGTTTGTTATCTCCGGGTGCCCTAGGCCCGGAGGCCGAGTTCCTGTTCCATCCCAAGGGTGAGGTACTAATTTGGAGGACTGGAGCACAGCACCTTCGGCTAGGTTCCGCCGGGGATCGAGAGCTCCCAGGGTGCCGCCTTGCGAGGGGACCCGTATCTGAGATGAGGAGGCCAGGGAGGTAACCCTTTCCGAAGACCTAGCGCAGAGTCGTGGTGATGGTGAGGGCCTCTGGTAACTCTCCGGAGGGATGGTTTTCTCCCTCACATGGGCCCATACTTTAAGAAGGAAATTCACCAGGTCAGTGGCAGTGACTATACTCGCTTCAAGTCAGTGGCAGTGACTTCATAGGGCAAGGCCCTATTCACCCGGTCAGTGGCAGTGACCTGTTCTCCAAGTCAGTGGCAGTGACTTTCTATTCACCTGGTCTGTGGCAGAGACCAACCTCACGGTCTGTGGCAGAGATCGTGCGCCATAACTGTTTGTGAAAATCTAAACAGTAAAAGAACCTGATTCAAGTTTGTGCCTGGAACTCCTCCCACCTAAGCTGTCCTGTGTCTTGTCCCAACCTGTCTGCTTTCAAAGAGGCATATTTATTATCCGTGTGAAATAAATATAGAAGTTGGAATTTCAGTTGGTGTGGACAGTTACATTCCTGGGGAAACATCCTTGGGAGGATTCAACGTCAGCCGCAGGCAGGCCCGAAAAGTAACACTGCTCAACGTCCTTACTCAGGAGGTTTCGGGCTTGTGGGGGGTGTGCCTCTCCCCTCCCTGCGAGGAGCCGAAAACACATACAAAGGTGCAGGTAGAGGGAGAGGTGAAGGGCGCTACATATATATATATGTGTGTGTGTTGTAATGTTGCTGATGTTGTAAAGCGCTGCACAAACTGTTGGCGCTATATAAATTCTGTATATTAATAATATGAAAAACGTAGTTGTTTAGAATCATTATTTAATAGAACGCATGATATCAATGATACCAGGTTCAATCTTTACTTATTGCACTTGCATATTGATTCTGCATGGCTGACAGGGTACAGTAATAAAAGGTCCACTCTAGCCAACACTTAATTTAAATTGTGTGATTAATAATAAGGGGAACATAGCTTACCAACCTGTGAAAATCACTTGTTGCTATTTTTTTTGTCCAGTGTGTTGCACATATTTTTAGTACCACCTACTTCAGTCCTTATGCTCCTATGAGGGCTAAGGATGGGTTATTATGCCAGTGATGCAATCTCCCCTCACCCAATAGATGAGTGAATAATAGTCTTAAAAGTGATTGTCTCTTTGAACAATTTAGGTTGGGTCCAGATTGAGGACCAGCTGTAACGACGAAGAGAAAACAAAGCAACATATGTTCCAATAGTTATTATATAATATGCTCCAATAGTTATTATATAAAACAGATGTTTCAATAATCAACGATGTAGCCCTAAAAGAAAAACTGCTGGGGCTAGATATGCTAAAATAGGAACAGCTAGATTATAGAATTTGGAGACCATAATCCGGCAAGTCCTTAACTGGCAGATACTATACTGGTACTAAGGAAGTACCTAGTAAAACTATTTTGGGATGGGTTGTCCAGGGGCCTGGATGTTTGTATGGATGAACCTTTCTTTCATTAACACAATATGGGGGTAAGTTTAAGGCCATAAGTGGCGTAAATTTGAGCTTTTCTTTGAACCCTCAAAGTGATAATATTATTTTAAATTTTTAAAGTCAAATATATACATTTATGAAAATCCTCCTTTCACAAATGACCCTAGCATTCTAAGGAACTGTATTAAAAACCAGCTAAAAGCTGTGTTTATGTAAGGGGGTACTTAACAACTCCCCTACCCGCCCATAGTCAAATGACGTCCACAGATGGGATCTCCCATCCTGGGTGGACGTCATATGATGTCCTGGGTTTTGTGGGGGGATATCTGAAAGATGCCTGCAGCTAGAGGCATCATTCAGATATCCTTCTATTCTGCCGGCGATTCTGCGCACAATAAGAATGATCATAGCGGCGGTTCCATCGCTTGATCATTCTTATAGGCGGCAGGAGGGGACATCCCCCCTGCTCCTGATGGGGAATGTGAGAAGGGGCGGGTCTATTCATTTTTGACGTTTCAAGTGGAGACTGCAGCGCTGGACATCGGATCGCCACGGGACATTGGATTACATCGCTGGAATGTGTTTTTATTTTTTTATTTTTTTATTTTTAATAAAGGACTTTTCCAAGGTATCTGTGTGTTTTTTTTACAATTTTTTTTTACACCTTCTTCGTGAAATGGTAGGGGTACAATGTACCCCTTACCAATTCACATGGGGGGCAGGATCTGATCTGGGGGTCCCCTTTGTTAAAGGGGTCTTCCAGATTCCGATAAGCTCCCTGCCCGCAGACCCCCACAACCATGGGCTTGGGGGGGTACCCAAGCCGATTTTCTCAATGATTTTCATCTACATTGCCAGGACCACACATTACCAATTCACATGGGGGGCAGGATCTGATCTGGGGGTCCCCTTTGTTAAAGGGGTCTTCCAGATTCCTATAAGCTCCCTGCCCGCAGACCCCCACAACCATGGGCTTGGGGGGGGTACCCAAGCCGATTTTCTCAATGATTTTCATCTACATTGCCGGGACCACACATTACATTAAAGCCGCAAGCAGTTTTAAATGACTTTTTTTCCTTTAGAAATGTCATTTTGTGCAGGGACAGTTCTAAACACGGGAAACACATGCCACTTCACAGGTATACTATAGATACCCCCCAGGTATGATATTTAAAGGAATATTTCACTTTTTTTTCGCTTTAATCATCATTAAAATCACTGCTCCCGAAAAAATGGCTGTTTTTAAAACTTTTTTTAGCATTGATACATGTCCCCTGGGGCAGGACCCGGGTCCCCAAACCCTTTTTAGGACAATAACTTGCATAGTAGCCTTTAAAATTAGCACGTTTGATTTTGAATGTTCGAGTCCCATAGACTTTAACAGGGTTCGATAGTTTGCGCAAACTTCGCAGGTGCGAACCGAACCGGGGGGTGTTCGGCTCATCCCTACTCTCTAACTACACATTGCTGTTTCTGTTCTCTTCCTTCTTTTGTGCATATGTTCTCCCCCATTGGCGCCTGCTCTTTGTTCTCTCCTTTATTTCAGCAATGTAGCCACTCTACATTGTTTATGTCTCTGCCCACTCTCTACTCTATTTTTACTCTGCATATCTTAGCAATAAAATAACTACACCTAAAAAAGTACGCCTATTTCCCATATTTTCTTTTTCATTTCCAATACTTTTTATTTGTTTTTGGAGAAGTGTACAAAACAAAAGTAAGCTCTTACAAACACATTTGAATGTCTTATTTAAAGGAATAAAGTACCATCCACAAATTTTGCATTGGCAAGAAACCATTAACAGGCTTAATGAAAAATACTGATGGCATCCCTACCCCATCCATAAGTAGCCCATGCCATTTGAGATGAGGCTGACTTAGGTAAAGCTATACTTTCCATGCGTTATAAGTCTAAATGAAGCATTGACTTCATAGATACATATCAATCTTACGTATGTGAGGTAAACTCTGGATGTTGCGAACAGGACACCTTCCTTGGGAGAGAACATTTCCTTGTTTCTATGCTCATCCCAAAACCTTAGTGATGTGCTCCATGGAGAGTATTGCATGGGCTAGCGACAAGCCTCCAGCACTAGTTGACCCAAGAAGGCTTGCTGTTGGGATTTCATAGGATTTTTCTGGGTCAGAGAATAAATTAAGTTATATATACATATCAAGTATCTTTTTACTTTTGGAAAGGACAACCAGATACTGTATGTTGGAGCATACCCTCCTGACTGCAACCTCTGAAGCAGAGTGGGGAGGCTTCCTATATGTAGAAGGTCAATCTAGATGGAACCATATACCATCTAAGCAATATTTTATAGTTGGCTTCAGTAAATAATCTGGAAGCATAACCTGCCGTTTGGTACCATTCCTCAATTTTCCTTTCCACATTTAAATCATGTTCCCATCTCACCATATACAGCAGTTTTGTGGAGTTAGACATCAGTAAATTGCTGAGAAATGACTATAACGCTTACCAAAATTTTTATAAAGATGATTCTAAAGCAGTCATACTAGAAAGATCACTCTTGCTTTGCAGGAAGTTTATGAAATGTGCTCTCTGATTATAAGAATAGAGTTCTGCATCTGGTAGGTCATGTTTGGATTGGGTGAGACCTGGGGTGAACTGCGAATTGTAAACTAATACCGCATACACACTGCCGGACTTGAAACCGGAAAAAATTCAGTCCGAATTTCCGACGGAAAAATAGAGAAAGTGCTCTCTATCTAAGTCCGTCGGAAATTCTGACTGAAAAAGTCCGATGGGGCATACACACGGTCGGAATATCCGACCAAAAGCTCCCACCTGACTTTTTCCATCGGAAATTCCGGCCGTGTGTACGCAGCATAAGAGTGTCAGGGGACTTTGTGGGGATAAATTTATTAATTTCAGGTACTTATATTGTTCCATCAATTTATGCAGCTCTTTACATATACATTGTACATTCACATCAGTCCCTGCCCTCAAGGAGCTTATAATTTAAGGTTCCTAACTCACATTCATAGTAGGTGTCACGTACCTGACGGTGACGAGCCCGGATCTGCAGAGGGAGGCCTCTCTTACGGCTTCCACCGGCGGCCCCTGGTACTGAAGACAGGAGGCACGGAGGTAGAAGGGGTACGAGTGCCTGGCAGGATGGATCAAGGTAGAGTAGAGTCTGAAGACTGGGACGGATCCAGGCACCCAGGAAGTATGGCAGGCTGAACCGGAACCAGGAACACAGCAACTGGACTGGAACTGAAGAGACTGGCTGGACTGGAACCAGGATACAGCAACTGGACTGGAACCAGGAACAAGCAACTGGACTGGAACTAGGAACAAGCAGCTGGACTGGAACTGATGAGGCTGACTGGACTGGAACCAGGACACAGCAACTGGAGAGATTGGTCGGACAAGCCGGGTCGGTAGTATTGGCTGACGGCAAGGTACTGGAGGATCAGGCAGAAGATTGGTCAAACAAAGCCGGGGGTCAGAGGCAGGCAGGAAACTGGAAGGGTCAAGGCAAGCCGGGTCGGATACAGGTAAATACACGAATCAGGTCTCTTTGGGTACTACACGCTGTAGAGCAGACAGCAGGGACTGTCTGTCACAGGCATGTTTAAATAGCTCTTCTGGCGCGCTTTGTGGAGCGTGCGCGCGCCCCCGCTAAGCGTGTGTGCGCGCACGTGCTCGCCATCGCGCGCAGCGCGTGCCCGCGCGCGTGGACGTGCCCGAGATTCGGAATCAGGAAGTCCAGGAATCCTGTAGCTGACAGGATTTCTATGACATTGCCCCCCACCATGGGGCAGCCTCCGGATGCCCAGCCGGGTGAACCTTCCAGGGTGAGTCCTTTTGAAAGCCTGTATCAAACTCCTGGCATGGATATTCTCCTCGGGTTCCCATGAGTTTTCCTCGGGTCCGTAGCCCTTCCATTTAATTAGGAATTGGTTCTGGTTATTTCTTCTCCTGAAGTCCATGATAGCTTCTACTTCGAATTCCTGCTCACCGTCAATAATGATCGGATCAGGGTGATCCGGCTTCCGATCTGGAAACGGATTAGAGACTGTGGGTTTTAGGAGAGAGACATGAAAAACTGGATGGATTCTAAGAGAGTCAGGAAGTTCCAATTCATAAGCTACTTCATTAATTTTCCTCTTAACAGGGAATGGACCTAAAAATTTGGGGCCCAGTTTTTTAGAAGGGCATGCCATTCTTAGGTTTGTGGTAGATAGCCATACTTGGTCGCCGGGTACCAACACTAATTCACCCCGTCTCTTCTTGTCATAAATTGTCTTGTTGCGTTCTTGAGTCTTGGTCATGGTCTCTTGTAAAAGCTGGTTATTGACCGAGAAAAAATTTAACTTTTCCTGGACTGCAGGTACAGGACACTCAGGAAGGGAGTTAGGCAGAAAAGTAGGATGAAAACCATAGTTTGCAAAGAAAGGAGTCTGGCAGGTAGCGGAGTGGATGGAATTGTTATACGCAAACTCGGCCAACGGAAGTAGGGAAACCCAGTTGTCCTGAGCAAAAGAGGAGAAGCATCGCAGGTATTGCTCGAGCGTCTGATTCGTTCTCTCCGTCTGTCCGTTGGTCTGTGGATGGTAAGCAGAGGAAAACGATAATTCGATTTTCAAGGTTTTGCAAAGGGATCTCCAGAATCGAGAGGTAAATTGAACCCCGCGATCGGAAACAATATTGGCTGGTACCCCGTGGAGTCTGACTATTTCTCTGATGAATACCTGTGCGGTTTCAGGAGCGGAGGGAGTCCCTTTCATAGGGATGAAGTGTGCCATCTTGGACAGACGGTCCACAATAATGAAGATGGTGGAATGGTTCTCGGCCGGGGGTAACTCGACAATGAAGTCGATGGACAACATTCTCCAGGGCCTATCTGGAACGGGTAAGGGTTTTAGTAGTCCCCAGGCCTTGGATCTGGAACCCTTGTTTCGGGTACAAGTTGTACAAGAATCTACAAACCTCCTACAGTCTTCACGTACTCGAGGCCACCAGAAGGTGCGCTGTACCAGGTCAGTGGTCTTGGCAACGCCAAAATGCCCGGCCAGGGCGTGGTCGTGGCAGAGTTCTAATGCGGTTACTCTTAGTTTCTCAGGTACGTAGATTCTGTCTTGGTACCACAATAGTCCATCCTTAACCTGCAATTCCGGCTCGGAGAACTGTCTCTGCCCGGTGGAAGCTTGTTTGATTTGAGTGAACAGGTTCTCCTGTAGAAGAAGGAAATTTCCGGGGGCAAGGATGGTATCAGGCGGAGAAGTCTCCTTGGACTTATGGAACATCCGAGACAGGGCGTCAGGCTTAATATTCTTGGCCCCAGGACGATAAGTAACATGAAAAGAGAACCGGGAGAAGAAGAGTGCCCACCTGGCTTGCCGTGGATTCAATCTTCTCGCGGCTTTCAGGTACTCCAGGTTCTTGTGGTCAGTGAATATTAGGATCGGATGAGCCGCGCCCTCCAGCAGGTACCGCCATTCTTCTAGTGCAGACTTGATCGCTAGTAGCTCCCGATCCCCCACGTCGTAGTTCCTCTCTGCTGCAGAAAGCTTGCGGGAGAAGAAGGCTACTGGGTGGAGCAAGGCTTTGACTCCCTGTCTTTGGGACAGTATTGCTCCTACCGCTATTTCGGAGGCGTCTACCTCAAGTACGAATGGTAGTGAGGAGTCTGGGTGTTTCAAGATAGAGGCTGAGGTAAATAGGGCCTTCAGGCGTTCAAAAGCTTCTTGGGCTTCAGGAGACCAGTGAAAACGTGTTCCTTGCTTGGTGAGTTGAGTAATGGGTGCGATAATAGCTGAAAAACCCCTGATGAACTTGCGGTAGAAGTTGGCGAATCCAACGAAACGTTGGATTCCCTTCTTGTCCACCGGTTCTGGCCAGTCCAGGATTGCGGTAATCTTTTGAGGATCCATCTTGATGCCCTCGCTGGAAATGATTAACCCCAGAAATGATATACTCTCTTGCTCGAACTCGCATTTTTCGGCCTTCGCATACAGGCCATGCTGGCGGAGCCGACCCAACACATTTTTGACATGTCTGCGATGAGAATCAAGGGAGGAAGAAAAAATTAAGATATCATCAAGATAAACAATAACAAAGAGGTCTAGGAAGTCCCGTAGAACATCGTTGATAAAATACTGGAAAGTGGCAGGGGCGTTACACAACCCGAATGGCATTAACAAGTACTCAAAATGTCCATACCGGGTACGGAAGGCGGTCTTCCATTCGTCACCTTCTTTGATACGGATCAAGTTGTAGGCTCCGCGGAGGTCAAGTTTGGTAAAGATGGTGGCAGTACCTAGTCTCTGAAATAACTCTGGTACCAGGGGGAGAGGGTAGCGATTTTTTACTGTAATTTTATTCAATTCCCGGTAATCCACACAAGGTCGAAGGGTGTGGTCCTTTTTCTCTACAAAAAAGATGCCTGCGCCTGCTGGGGATGTGGAAGGGCGGATGAACCCTTTTTGCAAGTTCTCATCAACATAATTTTTTAAAGCCCCTTGTTCCACCTCCGTTAAAGGGAAGACTCTACCGAACGGAATCTTTGCTCCAGGAAGTAGGTCGATGGGGCAATCATAGGCCCGGTGGGGTGGTAGAGTCTGCCTTTTGTTTACTAAATACGTCAAGAAAGTCGTGGTAAACTTCTGGGATGGATTGACGGGTGCCATCTTCGGTGTCAATGCATAGTAACGAGGCCGGCCCAGGAGGTTTATATGAGCCACAGGACTGTTGGCAATAGGAAGAAGGAAAGGCAACTATTCCCGTAGTCCAGTTGATAGTGGGATTGTGGGCTTGTAACCAAGGCATACCAAGGATCAAGGGAAACAACGGGGAAGAGATGATGTCCAGACACAAGCATTCTTGGTGGGTTCCAGAGGTGGTAAAGATGGTAGCGGGTATAGGAGTGGTCTCCTGGGTCACAGGTCCGGACTTAATGACGGAACCATCAGCCAGATGGACACGAAGTCCGTGGGTCTTGGTACGAAGGGGAATTTGGTGTTTAATGGCAAAGGCTGAGTCCATAAAGCAGCTGCATGCTCCGGAATCAATAATGGCGGGTACTTGCAAAGTCCTTCCTGGGAGCTGTAATGAAACAGAGAGGGCAAGGTGAGATGTGGTTTTGGCTTGTAGGTTAGTCATGTTAGAAGAAACTGAAAGAAACTTACGAAGCTTCAGGGGACAGGTTCTAACGAAATGTCCGGGGTCCCCGCAGTACAGGCACAGATTATTTATTCGGCGGCGCTGGCGTTCCTCAGGAGCGAGGGATGGACGAAGGAGCCCGAGCTGCATTGGTTCAGGCGTGTCAGATGTGGGAGTTGGAGGTGTAGCAGGAGCCGAGTACAGGTGACTAGGAGCCCGAGGAAGCATCCAGGTTGGGCGGGAGAAGCCAGTGGTCCTCTCAGCCCTCCGTTCCCTCAGACGTCGGTCAATCTGGATGGTTAGATCAATCAACAGGTTGAGTGTCTGTGGTACACCAACTCTAGCTAGCTCGTCCTTTAAGGAATCGGAAAGTCCTAAGCGAAACTGATGGCGGAGGGCGGCATCATTCCAATTGGTATCCGCACTCCACCGCCTGAATTCTGCCACATAGTCCTCCGCTGGTCTGCGTCCTTGTTGAAGGGAACGCAAGGCGGCTTCTGCGGTTACTGAGAGTTGGGGATCTTCGTATAGCTGGGCCAGGGCATCGAAAAAAGCAGCAAGGTTGTTTAGTGATACATCCTTCTGTTCAAAGAGACGGTGGGCCCAGCTCTGAGGGTCTCCAGCGAGCAAAGAGACCACAAAGCCCACCTTGGTGGCCTCTAGAGAAAAGGTACGGGGCTGTAGGGCAAAATACAGTTCACACGAATTCCGGAAGGCCCTAAACTTGCTCCGATCCCCGGAAAATCTTTTGGGTGTAGGAACCTTAGGTTCAGGAGGAAGCATGACCACTGTGGGTGAGGAACTTGTTCCGGCTGTGGAAGCAGAGGCGTGGGGCCCCTCTTGGATGGCAGAGGGATTGGTGAGGACCCGCACTTGTTCTTCCAAGCGGGTGTATCCTTGTTGAAGACTCTTGACTGCTTCAGACAAACCTGCCAGGTGCCGACAGAGTTCCTCCATAGGTGAGGCTCCCTGCCCGGGCTCAGACATGGCTGTCTGCTACTGTCACGTACCTGACGGTGACGAGCCCGGATCTGCAGAGGGAGGCCTCTCTTACGGCTTCCACCGGCGGCCCCTGGTACTGAAGACAGGAGGCACGGAGGTAGAAGGGGTACGAGTGCCTGGCAGGATGGATCAAGGTAGAGTAGAGTCTGAAGACTGGGACGGATCCAGGCACCCAGGAAGTATGGCAGGCTGAACCGGAACCAGGAACACAGCAACTGGACTGGAACTGAAGAGACTGGCTGGACTGGAACCAGGATACAGCAACTGGACTGGAACCAGGAACAAGCAACTGGACTGGAACTAGGAACAAGCAGCTGGACTGGAACTGATGAGGCTGACTGGACTGGAACCAGGACACAGCAACTGGAGAGATTGGTCGGACAAGCCGGGTCGGTAGTATTGGCTGACGGCAAGGTACTGGAGGATCAGGCAGAAGATTGGTCAAACAAAGCCGGGGGTCAGAGGCAGGCAGGAAACTGGAAGGGTCAAGGCAAGCCGGGTCGGATACAGGTAAATACACGAATCAGGTCTCTTTGGGTACTACACGCTGTAGAGCAGACAGCAGGGACTGTCTGTCACAGGCATGTTTAAATAGCTCTTCTGGCGCGCTTTGTGGAGCGTGCGCGCGCCCCCGCTAAGCGCGTGCGCGCGCACGTGCTCGCCATCGCGCGCGCGTGCCCGCGCGCGTGGACATGCCCGAGATTCGGAATCAGGAAGTCCAGGAATCCTGTAGCTGACAGGATTTCTATGACAGTAGGGCCAATTTAGACAGGATCCATTAACCCACCAGCATGTCTATGGAGTGTGGGAGGAAACCGGAGTACCCGGAGGAAACCCACACAGGCACAGGGAGAGCATGCAAACTCCAGGCAGGTAATGTCGTGAAGAATAAAAGGACGCTCAGCGAAAAAGATAAAGTTGGGTATAGGTGGTCTATACCTATCTGGTAACCACATCAAGTGGCTAATGGGTCTCGGGGAATAAGGCAAGGATTCCAGTGACATCCAGGGTAAGTATGGTGTTTGAGTGTGGTTTCGGGCAAACTGCACCAGTTATGCAGCCTGAAAATACTTTATAAATATTTTTCCCTTTCAATGAACAACATTTGTTAGTTTAATGCAACATAAAAAATACACAGTCAGCATCTTAGTAAAACACTTGTTCCTATCACTGGCATGCTGCAAACAAATAATTGGGTATTACTTTGGCATAAGGCTTACTAGCCTTTCCAAGCATACAATACAAAATGGAGAACACAGTAAAAAAGGACAATGTGATCTTAAAATCTTGTTCTATATCTATAACCACTTTTTTTATAAATATTTTCTTCTCCTTTGAATGATAGTTGTAATAAAACTTTAAACACAGCCTAATGCATATCTTTTTTTTTTTTTTATAAACCTATAATGAGGTACAATTTAAAAGAAACACTTACGGTAATCATTTTAAACGCCATGTAACTTATTATTTCCAGTGGATGTTTCCACTATTAAAGTGATGATTGCTAATTCTTTAATATAATGAGAGAGGACAATATGTTTCCTGGTAAGTTCTGTGCAACCCTCTCCATTTTAAACAAAATGATTATCAGCATTTACCTGCTTGAAATATTTCTAAGTGATTTATGCATGTAATGATTATATGCACATAAACAATGATGAAATACATAATTTACTCTATTTTAACATGGATACTTCTCATTTCACAGCTTCTAATGAGCATAAATAATCTGCTTTGTTAGAAAGATGGAATAATTCACTTTTTCTTAACAGCACAGTTGTTTTAATAATATCATGAATGAAAGTATTATGGAAACCTAAGATTACTGAGATGCTTTTGTAATACAAATTTTTATAGAAACTGATATTTTACTCTATCTTTAGTTTGTATACAATAGAAAATTAGATGATTGCAGGTAAATGACATCACTGAAGCGAAGAAGTATGTACACCATGGAACATGATGTTAAATTGTTTTGTAGTCAGGCTGAATTAACTAGCATGAGTTTGGGTAGATCAACATCTTGTGTCCCTATCAATATAATTAGCTGAGCCTTATTAGGTTAAAATGAGATGAGGTCAGTGCCAGATTAAACTCTGTGGAGGCCTCTAGGCAGTTTAAAGTCCCCCCCCCCCCCCCAGGTTTCTGGAAGTTTCTTGTGGATGTGCTCTAGTGGGATAACATTGAAGTACCGTGTTTCCCGGAAAATAAGCCTGGGTCTTATATTAATTTTGGCAACAAAAGACACAGTAGGGCTTATTTTCGGGGTAGGTCTTACCATGTAATGTGCTGTCTTCTCTCCCCCTCTCTCTCCCTGCCTGATAGGAATCCCCAGTGTGAACTGAGTTAAAATACTTGTAAAATCCTATAATCCACTCTATTACAGTAGTAGTATATAATGTACAATGTGTGTGTTTCTGTAATATAATTGTGCCAAACACCTTCGTTATAGCGCCGCTCTGCGCTTCTGTGACCCGCCGGAGGTCTCTTCCCTGCATTTATATTACAGAAACACACACATTGTACATTATATTCTACTGTAATAGAATGGATTATAGGATTTTACAAGCATTTTAAACTAGGGCTTATATTCGGGGTAGGGCTTATATTGCAGCCCTCCTGGAAAATAACGCTAGGTCTTATTTTTTGGGTAGGTCTTATTTTCGGGGAAACACGGTAAGTAGTGTGCATGTCGGCTGTTAGATGGAGATGACCATCACTACTGTACATTACACGTATGTAGGTTACACCAATCTATTTATCAGTGACAACACTGAAGACATGACACTTTGCTAGTTGCTACAATGTAAAGTAGTGAGTATACAGCTTGTATAGCAGTTTAAATTTGCTATCCCCTAAAAATATCTCAACACATAGCCTTTAATGTCTAAACCGCTGACAACAAAAGTGAGTAAGCCCCTAAGTGAAAATGTCCAAATTGGGCCCAAAGTATCAATATTTTGTGTGGCCACCATTATTTTCCAGCATTGCCTTAACCCCCTTGGGCAAGGAGTTCACCAGAGCTTCACAGTTTGCCACTGGAGTGCTCTTCTACTCCTCCATGATGACATCACAGAGCTGGTGGATGTTAGAGACCTTTCCGTCCCAATGACAAATGTTTTTTGAAAATTTGCTTTTTTTTATTGAAACAAGGATTGGTGATAAACATCAGTGGAGAGGAGACACCTTTTTCCCATATTAACTCTTACAGGAGAGAATTTTCCTTCCTATGGGTAGATTTCCTCTCACTTCCTATTGTCTCCTTCCGTTTGCAAGTAGGAGTCGTTTGTAAGTTGGATGTTTGAAAGTAGGGGCCTGCCGTATATACTCTGCAGAAATTTGGCCCTTAGGTGTTGGTGTTGCCACAACACTGTAAGCCCTCACAGTTACTCTTGGTGGGCGCTGGAACGCCCTGCTGTGAACTATTATATCAAGAATTGTAATTACATGCCATTGTTGAACAGTAGTAGGAAAAATTGGGCCTTTGGTGGTGGTGCTGGTGCCACAACACTGTAAGTCCTCACAGTTACTCTTGGTGGGCGCAGGAATGGGCCCAGCTGTGAAATATTAGATCAAGAATTGTAATTACATGCCCCTGTTGAACAGGGGCAGAATTTTTTTGCCTTTGGTGGTGGTGGTGGTGGTGTTGCCACAACACTGTAAGCCCTCACAGTTACTCTTGGTGGGTGCAGGAATGGGCCCTGCTGTGAATTATTAGATCAAGAATTGTAATTACATGCCACTGTTGAACAGGGGCATAAAAATTGGGCCTTAGGCACTGGTGCCACAACACTGCAACCCCTCACAGATACTGTACTTGGAGCGCAGCAATGAGCTGTGCTGCAAAGTATTGCATCAAAATTTTTAATTACACGCCCCTGTTAAACAGGGGCAGAAAAATTGGGCCTTAGGCACTGGTGCCACAACACTGCAACCCCTCACAGATACTGTACTTGGAGCGCAGCAATGAGCCCTGCTGCAAAATATTGCATCAAAAATTGTAATTACAAGCCCCTGTTAAACAGGGGCAGAAAAATTGGGCCTTAGGCACTGGTGCTGGTGCCACAACACTGCAACCCCTCATAGATACTATATTAGGAGCGCAGCAATGAGCCCTGCTGCAAAGTATTGCATCAAAAATTGTATTTACACGCCCCTGTTAAACAGGTGCTGAAAAATTGGGCCTTAGCCACAGGTGGCGGTGCCCAGAACCAAAAATGTTCTTACAAGCTCTCAGCATGATCATTGAGGAGGAAGAGGATAGTCACTCAGCATAACAGGATAGTCACTCAGCATCAGCATAGGCAGTCTTGAAGGGATCTGACATTTAAAAAAAAAATATTCGGTTACATCAGCATCAGGTGCTTGGTAGCTGTTGTTAATCCAAGACTGATTCATTTTTATTAAAGTCAATCGATCGACCGAGTCGATGGACAGGTGCACCCTGTGATTGGTTACAAAGCCTCCAGCAGCACTGAATGTGCGTTCCGCAAGAACGCTGGATGCAGGACAGGCCAGTACCTCAATTGCATACTGTGCAAGCTCTGGCTAGTGATCCATCCTCAAGACCCAGTAACCCAGAGGATTTTCGGTGGGAAAGGTGTCCAAGTCTGATCTTGTCCCTAGGTATTCCTGCACCATGTAAACCAGATGCTGGCGATGGTTGCTGGAACCGATCATACCTTGGGGCTGCGTACTAAAAAATTGTCTGAACGCATCGGTCAGATGGCCACCTTCTCCACCACTCCTTCTTTGACTGACCGAAGCCTCAGCAACACGTTGTCCAGGACCAGGAATTTGTAACCTCCCAGTCTCTGGGAACACGTTGCACAGACCTTTCTGCAAGGCCTCCCGAAGATGCTTCATCCTCTGCTCCCTCTGTGACGGCAATATAAGGTCCGCAACCTTACCCTTGTAACGTGGATCAAGGAGGGTTGCCAGCCAGTAATGATCCCTCTCCTTGATCGCACGAATACGAGGATCCTTCTGCAGGCTTTGCAGGATCAGGAAGGCCATGCAGCGTAGGTTTGCTGAGGCATTTGGTGCAAAGTCCTCTGGGTCACTGAGGATGACATGATCCACAGCCACCTCCTTCCAGCCACGTACAAGTCCATGGGTGTCTTGGGACTGTAATTGATCCCTTGAAGACTGCTGCTGATGCTGAGTGCTAGGCTCCACCTCCATGCTGACACAATAATCCTCCTCCTCCTCTTCCTGTGTGATAGCCGGGCCAGCAGGAACACTGTCTGGGTAAAGGAGGCCTTGAGAGGTAAGGAAGTCCTCCTCTTCCTGCCTCTGTTCTGCCTCAAGTGCCCTGTCCATTATTCCAAGCAGCGTGTGCTCCAACAGGTGGACAAGAGGGACAGTGTCACTGACGCATGCACTGTCACTGCTCACCATCCTCGTGGCCTCCTCAAATGGTGCCAGGACAGTGCATGCATCCCTGATCATGGCTCACTGGCGTGGGGAAAAAATCCAAGCTCCCCTGACCCTGTCTTGGTGCCATATTGCAACAGATATTCATTGATGGCCCTCTGCGGCATGTGCAGCCGCTGCAGCATGGCCAACGAAGAGTTCCACCTGGTGGGCATGTCACAGATTAGGCGGTTCTTGGGCAGGTTGGATTCCTTTTGCAGGTCAGCCAGCCGAGCACTGGCATTATATGACCGGCGGAAATGCCCACAGAGTTTCCTGGCCAGCTTCAGGACCTCCTGTAAGCTCGGGTACCTGCCCAAGAACCGCTGCACCACCAAGTTAAGGTCGTGAGCCAAACAGGGCACATGGGTCATTTGTCCCTGTCGGAGGGCAGAGAGGAGGTTGGTGCCATTGTCGCAAACCACCATCACGGCTTAATCTGGCGTGGCATCAACCACCTCTGATCCTGACCCTGCAGAGCTGACAGAATCTCTGCCCCAGTGTGGCTCCTGTCCCCCAAGCACACCAGCTCAAGCACTGCATGGCATCTTTTTGCCTGCGTACTTGCGTAGCCCCTTGAACGCCTATGGAGCACCGCTGGTTCCGAGGACAAAGCACAGGTAGAGGCCATGGAGAAAGATGAAGAGGAGGGGGTGGAGGAGAGAGGTGTGTCAGAATCACCAGTAGTAGCATTTTGGAGGCGTGGTGGCGGAACAACCTCCAACACTACTGCACCTTGTCCTGCATCCTTCCCAGCTGCCAGCAGAGTCACCCAATGCGCTGTGAAAGATAGGTAACGTCCATGTCCATGCCTGCTGGACCATAAGTCAGCGGTAATATGCACCTTACCGCTGAGCGCCCTTTCCAGCGAGGCCAATACATTGCCTTCCACATGCCGGTAGAGAGCCGGAATTGCCTTCCGTGAGAAAAAGTGGCGTTTGGGAACCTGCCACTGAGGAACCAGGTCAGTTGTCTCTGTTGGAGGGCAGAGAGGAGATTGGTGCTATTGTCGCAAACCACCATTCCTGGCTTAAGCTGGCGTGGCGTCAACCACCTCTGAGCCTGCCCCTGCAGAGCTAACAGAATCTCTGCCCCAGTGTGGCTCCTGTCCCCAAGCGCACCAGCTCAAGCACCGCATGGCATCTTTTTGCCTGCGTACTTGCGTAGCCCCTTGAATGCCTACGGAGCACCGCTGGTTCCGAGAACAAAGCACAGGAAGCGCCATGGAGGAAGAAGAAGAGGAGGCGGTGGAAGAGAGAGGTGTGCCAGAATCACCAGTAGTAGCATTTTGGAGGCGTGGTGGCGGAACAACCTCCAACACTACTGCACCTTGTCCTGCATCATTCCCATGCACCGTGAAAGATAGGTAACGTCCCTGTCCATGCCTGCTGGACCATGAGTCAGCGGTAATATGCACCTTACCGCTGACCACCATGTCCAGTGAGGCCAAGACATTGCCTTCCACATGCCAGTAGAGAGCCGGAATCGCCTTCCATGAGAAAAAATGGTATTTGGGAACCTGCCACTGAGGAACCGCACATTCCACAAACTCACGGAAGGGGGCAGAGTCTACCAACTGAAAAGGCAGCAGTTGAAGTGCTAGCAATTTAGCCAAGCTAGCATTCAACCACTGGGCATGTAGATGGCTGGGAGCGAACTTCTTTCCGTGGTGCAGCAGCTGGGGCAGGGAAATTTGCCTGGTACAATCGGACGTCGGTGTACCAATAGCAGATTGCCCGCAAGTACTTGGCTGTGACACAACTAATTCTACACCTTCATTCCTCTCAGTGCAGGTTTTAGAGGGGACTGAAGGTATGGTGGGGTTGGAGATCCCAGCTGATGAGGAGCAAGGAGAGGTTCGCTTTGTTCTTTGGTGTGGGTCTTTTAGGTACGCTTGCTAACGAACTGCATGGCAGGTCGACATATGTCTGGTCAAGCACGTGGTGCCCAAGCGGCTGATGTTTTGGCCATGCGAGATACGCTTTAGACATGTTACAAATGGCAATGGTGCGATCTGCTGCACACGTCTGAAACAAGGCCCAAACCAAAGAACTTTTGGAATAACGCGCAGAGACAGCAGCGCCCTGCACATGCAGAGCTCTGCGGTGTGATGCAGTCGGTGTGCTGCCCTTAATCTGGCCCCTGGAGGGCATCCTGACTCGTTGGAGATGTGCCTCCTCCTCCTCCTCCTCTCTCCTATCAGGCACCCACGTGGAGTCAGTGACCTCATCATCCCCTTTGCCAGACAAAGTACCCTGAGAGAGGATGAGGAGGATGAGGACGGCTTGGTCATCCACTCTACGAAGTCTTGGGCATGTTGCGGCTCAACATGGCCAGCTGACGAAAAGAAGGACAAGCGTGTCCCACGGCTATGTGCTGATGAGGATGCACTGTGTCCACGACCAGCACTGTTGCCTCTAGACACAGAACCTGCTTGCCCTCCTTTATTGCCTCATGACTTTCTGCCTCTCCTTGTTTGCCTTTTAGCCATACTAATGGCCTGCAGTGAGATGTAGCTGCACAAAGGTGGGATGTATATATATATATATATATATATACTGATTATAATGCAGCTATCAGAATCAACTGCCTGCTGTGGTATTAGTATGGGAAAATCAGCAATTGTCTTCAATTCGTTTTAGGTGAAAACTGTGCAGAGGACACAGTACACTAACTGAAAGTACTTGCAGCTCTCTGCCTGTGGTTTTATTATGAGAACACCACTATTAGTCACTAACTGTATTCAGATAAGCTTTAGGTGAATGCTATGCAAACGCTAAGTGAAACACTGACTGCAGCTAGCACAATCACCTGCCTGCCTGTCACAGTATAGAGAATAACAGGAACGGATCTAGCTAAACTGAATACAGTGTATAAATATATATACAACACCTAGGATGCATATATATCCTCTACACACTGTAACTGCAGCTAACTGACTCGCCTGCCTGCTCTATCTAACTTAATATAAATGACACTGTCTCTCTCTGTAATCTCTCTCTTTAACCACTTAAGCCCCGGACCATTTCGGGCCATTAGGACCAAGCCTGTTTTTGGGATTCGGCACTGCGCTGCTTTAACTGTAAATTGTGCGGACATGAAATGTTGTACCCAAATGAAATTTGCGTCCTTTTCTTCCCACAAATAGAGCTTTCTTTTAATGGTATTTGATTGCCTCTGCGATTTTTATTTTTTGCGATATAAATGGAAAAAGAACAAAAATTTTGAAAAAAAAAGATATTTTCTACTTTTTGTTATAAGAAAAATCGAATAAACTCAATTTTAGTCATACATTTAGGCCAAAATGTATTCAGCCACATGTCTTTAGTAAAAAAAATGTCAATAAGCGTATATTTATTGGTTTGCGCAAAAGTTATAGCGTTTACAAACTAGGGTACATTTTCTGAAATTTACACAGCTTTAAATTTATGACTGCCTATCTCATTTCTTGAGGTGCTAAAATGGCAGGGCAGTACAAAACCCCCCCAAATGACCCCATTTTGGAAAGTAGACACCCCAAGGAAATTGCTGAGAGGCATGTTGAGCCCATTGAATATTTTTTTTTTTTGTCCCAAGTGATTGAATAATGACAAAAAAAAAAAAATTACAAAAAGTTGTCACTAAATGATATATTGCTCACACATGCCATGGTTATATGTGGAATTGCACCCCAAAATACATTCTGCTGCTTCTCCTGAGTACGGGGATACCACATGTGTGGGACTTTTTAGGAGCCTAGCCACGTACGGGACCCCGGAAACCAAGCACCGCCTTCAGGATTTCTAAGGGCGCAAATTTTTGATTTCACTCCTCACTACCTATCACAGTTTCGAAGGCCATAAAATGCCAAAATAGCACAAAACCCCCCCAAATGACCCCATTTTGGAAAGTAGACACCCCAAGCTATTTACTGAGAGGCATGTTCAGTCCATGGAATATTTTATATTTTGCCACAAGTTGCGGGAATATGACAAACTTTTTTTTTTTTGCACAAAGTTGTCACTAAATGATATATTGCTCACACATGCCATGGGCATATGTGAAATTACACAACAAAATACATTCTGCTGCTTTTCCTGAGTACGGGGATACCACATGTGTGGGACTTTTTGGGAGCCTAGCCGCGTACAGTGCCCCAAAAACCAAGCACTGCGAACGCTGCAGTTATGTGTGTTGTGTTTGGTAAGTGACAGTGATCGATCGATACTGCACTTGGGTGGGCTGGGCTGGGCTGGGCTGGGCGGAGGGGCTAAACGCAGGCGCTAGCAGGTATCTGGGCTGATCCCGCTAACACTGCGTTTTTGGGAACCCTAAACCGCTGGGGATGCTAGTATAGATCTGATCAGATCTGATCAGATACTATACCACTAAGGGGGGTGTATGCTTTGCGCGTGGGTGTTAGCGTTACTGTCACTAATCTAACACTGCCTGGGGCGACGCAGACCCTCTCTGGCGCTAAAACCTAATTGATCTCACCCGCCGGGCGATCAGGGGGGTTAAACCTTTATTGGGTTATATACGGCGGGTGCCCTGATGCTATAAAAAGCAAACTAATCAACCAGCGTCACCCGTAACCTTTATATGGTGATCACTGGTGAAAGGGTTAACTAGGGGCAATCAGGGGGTTAAAACCTTTATTAGGTTAAATATGGGGGTACCTGACACTATATAAAAACCTGACGGGTAACCTAAATAACTAAATAACTTACTGGCTAACCAGTGACACCAGTGACGCTTATACGGCGATCACTGGTGAAAGGGTTAACTCTAGGGGCAATCAGGGGGTTAAAATAATATATGGGGGTACCTGACACTAATAAAAACCTGCGGCGAACCTAAAAAAAAATAACTGCCTATCTAAAACACCAGCGACACGAATACAGCGATCGGAAAAACAATCGCTTAGTGACGCTGAAGTTAGGGGGTGAAAGGGTTACCTGGGGGGTGATCAAGGGGTTAAACCTTTATTAGGGGGGGTTAGGGGGCTACCCTGGACCTAAAGGGGCCTAATCCTAACTGCCCTGCAACTTTTTACAATCACAGATGACACTAAATGCAGTGATCAGTAAAATAAATGATCACTGCAATCAGTGACACTGTGATTGGGGGCTTTGGGGTGACCTGGGGGGTGATCTGGGGGTGACTGGGGGGTGATTTGTGTGCCTATGTGTACCTACGTGTCAGTGGACTGTTGGTGCACTAACCTGCTTCTTCTCTGCTCGGCGCCGGGAACGAAAAGACCGCGGCGAGGGAGATGACATCACTTCCTCCAGCCTTGTTTACATCACATGGCGGAGGAAGCATTTTCATTGGCCGGGAGCGATTGCAGGGGGGGGGGGCAGAATCGAGCGGCCGCCCCCTCATGCCTGATCGCTCCCGAACACTTAACGGCCGCTCACTGCAGTGAAGGGGGGTCCGGATGGACCCCCCAACTGCACAAAGGCGATCACGTAGATCTACGTGATTCTGCCTGTCCGTGCCATTCTGCCGACGTAAATCGGCGGTGGGCGGTCGTTAAGTGGTTAAACAACTCCAACACACTACACAAGGCTGCCAAGCCGGCGGCCTTATATAGTGTGGGGCATGTACTAAACCCCCATAGCCAATTACGGCTCTCTGTTCAGACGGCACTGTGATTGGCCAAGCATGTGGGTCATAGTGCATGCTTCGCCAATCATCAGCCAGCAATACACTGCGAGGCCGCAGTGAATTATGGGCCGTGACGCGCCACTCGAATTTGTCACAAACGGCCCATAATGTTTGCAATTCGGCAAACAGCCGAACAGACGATGTTCGAGTCGAACATGGGTTCGACTCGAACATGAAGCTCATCCCTACTGATAAATATTCACTCTGCTCCTTTAACAAAAGTAAATTAGAAAATTATCTTTTTTTTAATCAGGCATCAGTATAAAGAAATAGATAGTAAAACTCTGTGGAGAAAGGGGTGAACACAGGCATTGGTTCACCAGACACAAGCACCAGAAATGCTTGTATTAACCTCCCTGGCGGTATGATTGATTATGTCAGATTTTTGATGCTCAAAGCGGTACAATGTTTTGCATGGAAATTTGGCGTTTTACATTGTAGGCCTGTAATTCTTAGTAATAACTCACTTAAATCTGTCCAAACAAGATTCTAGTAGACATCCCGGGTATGATAAAGTTTGAAACACAAAATCATAAATTAAAATATAATAAATAACTATAAATAATTATAACAAATAATAATATAATAATAATAAAAATTATTCAATAATGTAATCAAATCAAAAACACTGAAATTTGCTCAGTTGCAGAATTGTCTCTGTCATTACTTTCAGTGTTTGATGACGAATTTCCCCACAAATCACTATCGCTCAATTCTGCAAGTGATTCTAATTTATTATCGCTGTTTTCTAGCTGGTCTAAAACCACTTTTGACGTAAAGGGACACTTTTTGGTTGCTATGGACAATCTCCAGTTTCAAGGCATTAAGTTGGGACAAAGGGGATGTGAAATAATTTGATACAGTACTGTAATCTGTAAGATTACAGTACACTGTATCTATACTGTGTTTTTATTTTTTTGAATTTGGCGGCGAACTCCGTCCCCGTGCGTCACAACGCTCGCAGGGAACGGAGCTTGGCACTGTGAATCGAGCGAGGAGACAGCTCGCAGACACAAAGGGAAGACATCGCAGGATCCACGAGACAAGGTAAGTAACTTTCCCTGGATCCTGCAATGCGATCCCAAGTGTGGCTCAGGGTTACCGCTTTTGGTACTGAAATTTCACCCCGAGCCACACTATACCGGCAGGGAGGTTAAAGGATCACATTTGCTTACAGCATCTGCAACTACATTTCAGATGGTCTTTTGTTGGAGCACATTGCAATGGCTGTAATGAATATCTCTGTGTACAATAAATATGGCTGGGTTCACACTAATGCCCTGCTGTAATGTGTGCTTGTTTTGCATGTTATTCAATTGCAGTTCCATTCACCAACACACCTTGCCAACAGATATGTGCTGCAGTGCATCACAACAAACAGTAATGCACAACCACGTTTTATGGTGTGCTGTGCCAAAAAATAGTATATGCACCTTGTTTGGTGTGTTTTGGTGCATTAGGGAGCCGATTCAAACGAATTGCTGCTTTAACGCAACACAAGTAATCCACGTGCGTTACTGCGCTGGAGATGTACTGAATGAACCCAGCCTTAGAGCCCATTCCCACATATGTATTTACTGCACTCATTTTAATGCACATGAACACAGGTTTGCCATTGTTTTAAATGTTGCTTGTTCACATCTTTTCAATAAATTGACATACATTATCTCTTTAAATGCATTTGCATGCATTATTGGGATCATTGATGGCGATAGAAGAGCATAAAATTGCACAATTGTTTATAACGCATGTAAAAATGCATGAAACTATCCAAGAAATATATGAATCCAGCCTAAAAGTATTTAGAGGTCACAAGTAGAATAACAGTTTGTCTAAAATAAAAAAGGATGTACCTAATAATAGAGTGCAGAAACCTGTGAATAGCTATTTGCATAATATGAAAAGTGGTGTGTTTGTGTAAATCGCTATATATGTAAATATAAGCACTTAACTAACATTCCCACAATCCAGAGCCTTCTATTTTGTGTCATTTGACAGAAGCATAGTAAAACTGTAAAAAACAAAACAAAAAAAACAGCATCTGCACAGCAGGTAAGCTCAACGCATTTGTTAAATAATGTTCTATAATGCGCTAGCTGAACTGACTTGACCGAACACATTTTTTGTAATAGCAGTAGTTATGAAAGGTTCACTACACATCATTTCCTTGTGTCACATATATTGATAAAACTGAAGTGAAAAGCATGTGGGAGATTAATTTTTCCCAGACCAAAGGATGTATTTCTGATTGTTATGAAGACTCCTCCTTCAACAGGAATTCCCACAAGCTGCACAAACAGAGGCACTCTCTGCCTTGACTATTTGATAAAGCGTACACAGTGTGTGTTTGTATATAGAGCAAGAGCATATCAGAGAAACGATGCCAAAGTATCTAGATAAAGAAAATACGATGGGTTATGAACTATTGTGACAATGTAAAAGCAAAAATATTTCTAAAAATATTTAAATTATTTAAATATCATAAAATGACATGGGACAAACATGTCTATTTGTGCTTATAAATCACAAGCAATGCTTGCCTTTAAAAACTAAAATTGTTTTTAGATCTTGAAAAGGAATAGAAAAAAACATATATGCAAATGAAAATATATATGCAAATAACTGCTTTTTTATAGACTATTACAGAAATGTTTTCCGAAATGAAGCACGAATGTTAGATGAAATACAAATGCGTATTATTTTTGATTAAAATTTTTGATTAAAACATTTATTGAACCCGAACAATTAAAGTTTCCTATTTGCTTCCTTTTGGTATGCTAAATATACCATTGAAAACATTGTGTTATCTGTTTCACCTGCTTAGTTATATTCTGCGGACTACAGGACCTCTTTTCCACATATTATGTAGACAAGAAAAAGGGGATGTTCAAATCAGGAGCATGCAACTTAATGACAACAGTGCTTCCCCATAGTATGGCGAGGGAGTGTTATTCTAGGACAAGAGGTCTATTTCTGTCATGACAAGGGTATTCGATATATCCTGGCGTTACCTGGGCCAACCAAAATCTACACTCACCTCAAATAGCTGACACCACACTAAATCTGGGGTTGGTGGCTTCAGCAACCATTCATTAGATAGAAGGCCAAATAACATCCTGGTAAACTATACATTTAAACAATAAATAAAGATAAAATAATCCTGAATTGGGATCAAGGTCCTTACATAACAAGTACAGCTTGCCAAATTTCCTTTCTCTCCCTCTGTGGAGTCCTCCCCCAGAAGTGATCCCACGACCCGTGACGTCACATCCCGTGCATTCCACGTTGGTCCTAGCCTCTTCCTGGTTGCCACAGGATATGCTCCAGACCGAGTAAACAGCGTTACAGCCATACAGCCCTGCATAGGAAGCGGATCCGGACCGAAGGATTTCCCCAGCGACTTCCGATATACAGCTGAGCCTGTTATTTTCTACTTACTGTAAGTGTGATTCTATACTGTGCCATTAAAGCTGTTTTAATACTACACTAAGGTGGCACTTCCTTTCTCTACCTTCTTCTTTCCTATATTATATAACAAAGCAACTAGTGTTTGCATACTAGGACCCCAATCACACTATATAAGCCAGCCTGCACGTCGGCTTTGTGTAGTGTGTTGCGGCGTTGAGGGAGAGAGAGAGAGAGAGTGTCATTTAATTTAATTTAGATAGATTGAGCAGGCAGGCGATTCAGTTAGCTAGATTGAGCAGGCAGTTGATTCAGTTAGCTCCAGTATATTTAGTATATATATGCATTCCAGGCTTTGTATATATATATATATATATATTTATATAAATATATATATATATATACTGTATACAGTTTAGCTAGATCTCACTGCAGAGCGTTCCTGGTGTACTGTTCCTAATATACTACAGGCAGGCAGTTGATTCAGTTAGCTGCAGTATATTCAGTACTGTATCCTGTGCACAGTGTTCATCTAGATCTCACTGCAGACCATTCCTGTAGTTATCTTCCTAATATACTACAGGCAGGCAATTGATTCAGTTTGTTGCAGTATATAAAGTACTGTATTCTGTGCACAGTGTGCAGCTAGATCTCACTGCAGACCATTCCTGTTGTTCTCTTCCTAATATACTACAGGCAGGCAGTTAATTCAGTTAGCTGCATTATATTCAGTATATATATATATACATCCCAGCTTTGTGCAGCTACATCTCACTGCAGGCCATTCCTGGTGTACCTATTCAAATACATCAAATACAGTATGTCTGGAAGGCCAACAAGGAGAGGCAGACACTCACAGGCCACTAAAAGAGGGCAAGCAGGCTCTGTGTCTAGAGCCAACAGTGCTGGTCGTGGACACAGTGCATCCTCAGCACGTTGCCGTGGGGCACGCTTGTCATTTTTTCCGGCAGCTGGCCGTGTTGAGCCACAACATGCAGAAGAGTTGGTAGAGTGGATGACCAAGCCGTCCTCATCCTCCTCATTCTCTGTCACCCAGGCTCAGAGAACCTTGGCTGCCAATGCAGGTGCCAAAGCATCCTATTCCATCGGCTCGAGGTCATCAGTTACTCCTTCCCTAGCCCCACCATAATGCACGGAGGAGTCCCCCAAACTGTTCGACCACAGTGTTGGGTACATGCTTCAGGAGGATGCGCAGCGTTTTGAAGGCTCCGATGATGGTACCCAGCTTGAGGAAGGCAGTAACGTGAGCCCAGAGAGAGGGGGTGCCCAAGAAGGACAACAAACTGGCAGTCATGTTCCCCCAGCTGCAGCATACTGCCAGGGGCACAGACAGCAAAACAAATATTACAGGGGTGATAATAAACCCTTCCCTAGGATATCCAAAAAGCTTAAAAATAGATTTTTTGGCTGGAGCTACACTTACAAAATGTACCTGTTCCAAATTACAAACAGATTCAACTTATGAACAAACCTACAGTCCCTGTCTTGTTTGGAATGCCTGTATACTGCTGTTTAGAGTATATAGGGCCTGGGGGCCCCAAGCCTTTTATTTTTTTTTATTTGGGTGCGGGGTTCCCCTTAATATCCATACAAGACCCAAAGGGCCTGGTAATGGGCTGGGGGGGAGGGGGGGTTTTCTCAATGATTTTCATCCATATTGCCGGGACCCGACATTGCATTACAGCCGCAAGCAGTTTTAAATTACTTGTATTCCTTTAGAATGTCATTTTGTGCAGGGACTGTTCTAAACAAGGGAAACACGCGCCACTTCATAGGTATACTATTGACACCCCCAGGTACGATATTTAAAGGATTATTTAACTTTTATTTTTTCACTTTAAGCATCATTAAAATCAATGCTCCTGAAAAAACGGCCGTTTATAAAACTTTTTTTGCATTGACACATTTCCCCTGGGGCAGGACCCGGGTCCCCAAACCCTTTTTAGGACAATAACTTGCATATTAGCCTTTAAAATTCGCACTTTTGATTTCTCACGTTCGAGTCCCATAGACTTTAACAGTGTTCGAAAGTTCGCGCAAACTTTCGGTCCGTTCGCATGTTCTGGATGCGGACCGTACAGTGGGGGTGTTCAGCTCATCCATAGTGTCTAACTTCACTCTTCATTTCACTCTAAGAATTAACTATTGCTACCCCTTCCCTCTCCAAACCTATTCATGCAAGCCTTACACAGACACCTCTGTCTACTGCTTAAGGACTGACTGGATAACCAAATATAAGGAAAAATGGCCTGTAAAATGCATCCAGCACATCTATAGACTGGCAAGATGATTGTTACTTATGTTTAGATGCTGAACACTTTGAGCATCACACACAATTTTTGTAGACCAGTGGTTATATTAGTTGTTGGTTTTAAAGACTCATTTAGTAGGCACGTGTTATTTTGTACCTAGAAGAGGTTCTTTCAGATTTTCACTCTTATGGGAGAAAACCTGGCTTAATCAACCTCTGTCTGCATCTACAAGCATCTTTTGCCTTGCAGTATCTCTTTAAAGTAATCATGTATCCTTATTTTATGACCTTGACATTCTCACTCTGTCAAAAAAATAAAAATAACCATAATTTTGGATAATTTGTTAGAACTTGCATCAGCTTCGTGTTAGAGTCGAACCCATGTTTGACTCGAACATCGGCTGTTCGCCGAATTGCAAACATTATGGGCCGTTCATGCCAAATTCGAGTGGTGCGTCAGGGCCCATAATTCACTGCGGCATCGCAGTGCATTGCTGGATGATGATTGGCCAAGCATGCACTATGACCCGCATGCTTTGGCCAATCACAGCACTGTAAGATTGGAGAGCCGTAATTCGCCAAAGCCGGGGTGGCTTTGGCCAATCATGGCTCAGAGGCGTAGGTACACGCCCCACACTATATAAGGCCGCCAGCTTGGCGGCCTTGTGTAGTGTGTTGGCATTGGTTAAAGTAAAGAGACAGAGAGAGAGAGAGAGAGAGACAGTGTCATTTATATTGAGTTAGATAGAGCAGCCAGACGAGTCAGTTAGCTACAGTTACAGTGTGTAGAGGATATATATGCATCCTAGGTGTTATATATATATATATATATATATATATTTATTCACTGTATTCAGTTTAGCTAGATCCGTTCCTGTTATTTTCTATACTGTGACAGGCAGGCAGGTGATTGTGCTAGCTGCAGTCAGTGTTTCACTTAGTGTACTGTGTGCTTTGCATAGCGTTCACCTAAAGCTTACCTGAAAACAGTTAGTGGTGTTCTCATAATAAAACCACAGGCAGAGAGCTGCAAGTATTTTCAGTTAGTGTACTGTGTCCTCTGCACAGTGTTCACCTAAAACTAACTGAAGACAATTGCTGCTTTTCTCATACTAATACCACAGCAGGCAGTTGACAGAGATAAATATATATATATACATCCCACCTTTGTGCAGCTACATCTCACTGCAGGCCATTAGTATGTCTGGAAGGCAAACAAGGAGAGGCATACAGTCATGAGGCAATAAAAGAGGGCAAGCAGGCTCTGTGTCTAGAGGCAACAGTGCTGGTCATGGACACGGTGCATCCTCATCAGCACGTGGCTGTGGGACACGCTTGTCCTTCTTTTCGGCAGCTGGCCTTGTTGAGCTGCAACATTTCCAAGACTTGGTAGAGTGGATGACCAAGCTGTCCTCATCCTCTCTCACCCAGGCTCAGGGTACTTTGTCTGGCAAAGCAGCTGCCAAAGCGGCCTCTTCCCTCGGCTCAATGGCATCAGTCACTTCTTCCCTAGCCCCACCATGTCCTCCTGAGGAGTCCCCCAAACTTTTTGACCACAGTGTTAAGTACATGCTCCAGGAGGATGCCCAGCGTTTTGAAGGCTCAGATGATGGAACCCAGCTAGAGGAAGTCAGTAACATGAACCCAGAGAGAGGGGGTAGTAACGTGAGCCCAGAGAGAGGGGGTGCCCAACAATCACAGCTATCTGGCAGTCATGTTCCCCCAGCTGCAGCATACTGCCAGATTTGCTCCAGTGATGAGGAGGCAGGGGATGATGAGGTCACTGACTCCACGTGAGTGCCTGATAGGAGAGAGGAGGAGGAGGAGGAGGAGGAGGAGGCACATCTCCAACGAGGCAGGATGCCCTCCAGGGGCCAGCTTAAGGGCAGCACACCGACTGCATCACACCGCAGAGCTCCGCATGTGCAGGGCACTGCTGTCTCTGCGCGTTATTCCAAAAGTTATTTGGTGTGGGCCTTTTTTCAGACATGTGCAGCAGATCGCACCATTGCCATTTGCAACATTTGTCTAAAGCATATCTCGCGTGGCCAAAACAGCAGCCGCTTGGGCACCATGTGCTTGACCAGACATATCGACCTGCCATGCAGTTCGTTGGCAAGCCTACCTGAAAGACCCACACCAAAGAACAAAGCGGACCTCTCCTTGCTCCTCAACAGCTGGGATCTCCAACCCCACTATACCTTCAGTCCTCTCTGAAACCTGCACTGAGAGGAATGAAGGTGTAGAATTAGGTGTGTCATAGCCAAGTACTTGCGGGCAATCTGCTATTGGTACACCGACGTCAGATTGTACCAGGCAAATTTCCCTGCACCAGCTGCTGCACCACCGAAAGAAGTTCACTCTCAGCCATCCACATGCCCAGCGGTTGAATGCTAGCTTGGCTAAATTGCTAGCACTTCAACTGCTGCCTTTTCAGTTGGTAGACTCTGCCCCCTTCCGTGAGTTTGTGGAATGTGCGGTTCCTCAGTGGCAGGTTCCCAAACGCCACTGTTTCTCATGGAAGGCGATTCTGGCTCTCTACAGGTATGTGAAAGGCAATGCCTTGGCCTTGCTGGACAGGACGGTCAGCGGTAAGGTGCATATTACCGCTGACTCATGGTCCATCATGGATGGACAGGGACGTTACCTATCTTTCACGGCGCATTAGGTGACTCTGCTGGCAGCTGGGAAGGATGCAGGAGAAGGTGCAGTAGTGTTGCAGGTTGTTCCGCCACCACGCCTCCAAAATGTTACGTCTGGTGATTCTGACACACCTCTCTCCTCCACCCCCTCCTCTTCTTCTTCCTCCATGGCCTGTACCTGTGCTTTGTCCTCGGAACCAGCGGTGCTCCGTAGGCGTTCAATGGGCTACGCAAGTACGCAGGCAAAAAGATGCCTTGCGGTGCTTGAGGTGGTGTGCTTGGGGGACAGGAGCCACACTGGGGCAGAGATTCTGTCAGCTCTGCAGGGGCAGGCTCAGAGGTGGTTGATGCCATGCCAGCTTAAGCCAGGAAAGGTGGTTTGCGACAATGGTACCAACCTCCTCTCCGCCTTCCGACAGGGACAACTGACCCATGTGCCCTGTTTGGCTCACGACCTTAACTTGGTGGTGCAGCGGTTCTTGGGCAGGTACCCGGGCTTACAGGAGGTCCTGAAACAGGCCAGGAAACTCTGTGGGCATTTCCGCCGGTCATATAATGCCAGTGCTCGGCTGGCTGACCTGCAAAATGAATCCAACCTGCCCAAGAACCGCTTAATCTGTGACATGCCCTCCAGGTGGAACTCTACGTTGGCCATGCTGCAGCAGCTGCACACGCAGCAGAGGGCCATCAATGAGTATCTGTTGCAATATGGCACCAGGACAGGGTCAGGGGAGCTTGGATTTTTTTCCCACGCCAGTGGGCCATGATCAGGGATGCATGCACTGTCCTGGCACCATTTGAGGAGGCCACGAGGATGGCTAGCAGTGACAGTGCATGCATCAGTGACACTGTCCCTCTTGTCCACCTGTTGGACCACACGCTGCATGGAATAATGGACAGGGCACTTGAGGCAGAACAGAGGCAGGAAGAGGAGGACTTCCTTACCTCTCAAGGCCCCCTTTATCCAGACAGTGTTCCTGCTATCACACAGGAAGAGGACGAGGAGGAGGATTGTGTCAGCATGGAGGTGGAGGCTAGCACTCAGCATCAGCAGCAGTCTTCAAGGGATCAATTACAGTCCCAAGACACCCGTGGACTTGTATGTGGCTGGGAGGAGGTGGCTGCGGATCATGTCGTCCTCAGTGACCCAGAGGACTCCGCACCAAATGCCTCAGCAAACCTACGCTGCATGGCCTCCCTGATCCTGCAAAGCCTGTGGAAGGATCCTCGTATTCGTGCGATCAAGGAGAGGGATCACTACTGGCTGGCAACCCTCCTTGATCCACATTACAAGGGCAAGGTTGCAGACCTTATCTTGATATTGCATAGGGAGCAAAGGATGAAGCATCTTCGGGAGGCCTTACAGAAAGGTCTGTGCAACGCGTTCCTAGAGACTGGGAGGTTACAAATTCCTGGTCCTGGACAACGTGTTGCTGAGTTTTCGGTCAGTCAAAGAAGGAGCGGTGGAGAAGGTGGCCGTCTGACCTATGCGTTCAGACAATTTTTTAGTACGCAGCCCCAAGGTATTTTCGGATCCAGCAACCATCGCCAGCTTATGGTTTATATGGTGCAGGAATACCTAGGGGCAAGATCAGGATTTGACACCTTTCCCACTGAAAATGTTCTGGGTTACTGGGTCTTGAGGATGGATCACTGGCCAGAGCTTGCACAGTATGCAATTGAGCTACTGGCCTGTCCTGCATCCAGCGTTCTTTCGGAACGCACATTCGGTGCTGCTAGAGGCTTTGTAATGATCACAGTATCTGTGAGGGGTTGCAGTGTTGTGGCACCAGCACCAGTGCCTAAGGCCCAATTTTTCAGAGAGGGGGGCAAGGCCGTGGCTCAATGTCTGAATGGACACAGGGAGCTGTGGCTTGGCTCGAGTGCCCCCATAGCACGCTGCTTGCTGTGGGGGCACTCAACAGGAGGGAGGGGCTAGGAGCACCAAGGAGGGACCCGAGAAGAGGAGGATCTGGGCTGCTCTGTGCAAAACCACTACACAGGGCAGGTAAATATAACATGTTTGTTATTAAAAGACAAAACAAAAAAAAACAAGACTTTAGAATCACTTTAAAATCTATAATCCCTGTAGCACTGTCAGCACCTAGGGACTGTATACATCAGACTCTACAGTGCTTGTGATGCACATACAGTATAATGTAGTTCTGGAGACATTCTGGAACCAGAAGTATGTCACTTCCAGGCATTATGTCAGTGTGCTGATAGTCCCACTGCTCACAGAAGGAGACATATAACTCGGATGTTTGTGGTCATGTGACTGCCACTAAAGCCATCTAAAAGGGCATTTCTGACATAGGATTTACCCAAACCTTTTAGCCAAATGTTGGTGCTGCCCAGAAGAACCAGCAACATTTATAGATGTTTTCTGTCTGTGTCCAATAGTTCAATACTTTTGGAAGGATGTTAATGATTGTATTAAAGAGTATACTTTGATCTCTATTCCATTGACGGTGGATGTCTGTATACTTGGTTTGGTCCACTTGCTGGCCATGGCCAGAGCAATGAGAACGCTGATTGGGTTACTGCTATTTTATGCCCACAAAGCCATCCTGCCCGAATGGAAGTCCCCAACCGCACCTACACTTGATTTTTGTAATACCGCTGTATAAATTCACTTATGAGTCTAGGGGTTGCCACGGGAAATTTGACAAATTTGGGGATATCAGGGTGGACTCCTTGGCAACAAACCCTTCTGGGGATACCACCACGTGATTCATTCCCCCTCCCAGACTCTACTCTATTGACCCATCTACAGAGTAAAGACAGATTGAGTGATGTCATTTATGGCTATGCCTGTGCCAATAAGCTTTATTTAAATCAGTCACCTTGGTTGCCAAGCAAATAGTTAAGCCAACATTGTTTTATAATTCTGTAATTTTTTTCTCTTTTTCTTTTAATGTTTACTGTGTTACCTTGAAGCCTAGGTATGCCTATAGGCTTTGTTTTGTATCTTAACCTCAAAATACTTTAACAAATGTATTTCTGGATTTTTTTTTTATATTTTTCAAACTGGTATAAAGCCAGTTCTTGAGGTTGCGTGGAGACTTTTGGTGTACACTGTCTTTCCATCTACTTCTCTCATTATAAATGTACTTTAAATTATATTGTGTATATTTAATAAATAAATATGTGCTAAATTAATATTATTATTAATAATAATAATAATAATAATAATAATAATTTGGTCATCTAATTTAATTACTGTTCCCAGAAAACAAACTGAATGAAGAAATATTATATTAATCATCCGATAAAAGCAACTGCTGCAAGCTAGTAATGTTACTAATACAGTATGCAATCAGGCTTTATTTGCAGTGTGTGTATTCCCTTTACTGATGTACCTTGCATTATGCAGTACCAGGGTGTCTCTTTTTTCACTTTAAATTGCCCACAAATGCAGGCAAGCTTTACAATCAAAACAATCAATTCTAAACTGCCTAAACGAATCAGTCCACGTTGACTGTGACCCTTTAAATTGAGTGTGAAATTGAGAGATGGAACTCCCTTTTCTCTCTCAAGTACAGTGCACTGTACTCAGAAAAGCCATCACTTAATTTTGTAAGTAGGTATGTTAATAATAGTGCTGCTCCTGCAGGTATTATGTGCTAACAAAACCATGTGTGCCTAGTTCTTTAGAGGGTTACTGGAAGGCAAAGCAAACCTTGGCCATCTGGCATCACCACATTGCATATATATTATCCAGATACTGATGCTTAACATACTTGTAAAGCTAACTTGTCTCTCTCAGGGTTTGATTTTAATTTGACTAATATTCCTGTTAATAATAACATCTAATTAGAAGATCCATTAAAAGTTAGTAACATTAATTTAACAGGGAAACATCTAATGGAGTTCTTGGAGCAGCTTTGGCATGCTTCCATTAAATTAATGTTACAAACTTTTTTAAAGGATGTCTTAAATGGGAATCATTAGTGGTGGGAATATTAAACAAATTAAACTCAGGCCTTTATTAAGAGGTGGGAGCTTTTTTATTAATCAGAGCAAAGGTGTCTGTTATTTTCTGAGCCTATTTAAAATGTGCAGCAGGAAACAAATCTGGCCAAAACGATGCTGTTTGTGAACTTTGCTTATAGTTCATAGATTGCCTTATGTCAGTATTCATATATGCTGGATTGTAGTGTGTTTAATTCACCATTAAAGTGGTTGTAAACCCACTTTTTAAACAAAGACCTACAGGTAAGCCTAGATTAAGGCTTACCTGTAGGTGCATGAAATATCTCCTTAACCTACACGGTTAAGGAGATATTTGTATGTAAATGTGGCGACGCTGACGTCACCCCATTCACAAATTCGGCTAGGTCGCAACATTCGACGACGTAGCCGAATTTGACAGCTCACGTGCGCATGCGCGGAGTCACGTCTTCGCCGCTCCGGCCAATCACAGCGCCGGAGCGGCGCTGTGATTGGCTGCAGCGGCGATACCCGGAAGTAACATTCCGGCTATCGCCGCAGCGATGGATGCGGCTAGAGGAGGGACACGGACGACTTCGGGGGCCCCGATCGAAGGTAAGTGGTACATAATGAGCTAGTATGCTAGTCATACTAGCTCATTATAGCTTTGTCTTGCAGGTTAGAAAAAAAAAAAAACGACAAAAGGGTTTAAAACATTACTGTATATTATTATACATGAAAATGAGGTAAACAATAAACCAAGTAGTAAGCTTGGTTATTAAAATTACACCAAACAGCGCTAAAATTTAAAAAACTCAAATAAGACTCGTGGTCAAAACCACTAGTAAAGTCCAAGACGTAGATATGTGGCAAAGTCAGTCCAGAAAAAAATTAGTGAGTAACAGCAATTGTCCATGTGAACACCTTCCTCCACCAGAGACATGTATTGCAATCCACCACGTGATGTAACTTTCCCCTTAGGGGTTCACACTCACCAGAAACACATAATAAATATGCCTTGTATGTAAAGTGGATACATCCGTTAATCTGTTATGGCTTGTCACTTCTTATCAAGGGTCACCAGAATGAGAATAGGCTCCACAGCAGGTCATAAAATAACAGAGAAATAACAGCAAATAGCGTAATCCTGTTTAATTAAAGAACTGATTCCCATACATTTAGGAGACCCCTTTAACTAGCTACGTACAGTAATGCAGAATATAACAAGCATTGAGTGGCCCCAGAGGGCGCTATCACCGTATATGGCCGTCACTCGGAGCGTGTGTGTATCCTGCAGACACTTCCGATTCAGGAGATGGGCGGTGGAGCGCAACGATGGAGCGCACTCATCACTTCCGGGTCGCGTGTTGTCGTAGTTACGCCCTAATATTATTATATGTTTATTTAAATGCACAGATTACAATTTTGAATACAACATAATAAAATCTTACTATAAGTTAATGCTTCAAAATGCAGCAATCTTTAGCCAAAATATTTTTTTTTTTATGGTTTTGAAACAGGGACCTCTGCGCGGTTGTAAATGCTGTCCCTATTGAAGATTTTTTTCCTTATTTTACTCTATGACTAAGCTCCTAAAGTAGTAAAATGTGTAAGAAGGAGCATGTGGATTACTACTGTACCGAATAACAATAAAACTGATGTTAGGCTTTTAGAAGGAGAATGGCTTCACTTTTGTCTTTGGTGCTATAATTGTGAGCAGGTCACAGACCCGTCGGTGGAGGGTAGTTGGAGTTTGGGGGGCTTGGAGCCGAGTTGTTGGGATTGTTTTCTTTATTTTCTGTTCTGTTTGATACTTATCACCTTGATAGGAAATGAGGACAGATTTCCCCCATGGGGACACTGGCAGCCAAAAAAAAAAGTTCCAACCATATCCCACATACTATTTTTTTTTGCTGCCTGTATACCCATGACAGGGATTTCACCCCACTTCCTATTCTTTCTAATAAATATCAAATAGACAGAAAGTTATAAGATATATCCCATGCAGGGATAAAGGCAGGAATAAAATGTTGACAGAGGCTTTAAGCTCTTTTCACGTTTTTGTTGTTATTTACGTCCCCAACGAAAAAAATCATACCTCACTTTGTGCTTTGGTGGATTGCCTGTCACATTGTGAAAAATTGGGTTTTGGGAGGACAAGAACTTAGTCACAGACAGCATGTAGGGGCTCTTTAAGGGAAACATGTTTTCCCTGTGGAGAACATAGCAGCCTCCTGGAGATCAGGAGTTTTTTGTTAAAGGGAACACCTGACTGTGTCCCCAGGATTGTTGGAGTTAAACTCAGAGTGCATATCTTATCAGTTTACTGTGAAATGGAGAGGGGAAGAGAATCTTTAATTGATTTGTCTTGTTTTCTACATTGAAATTTATAGCATTACCTTTACAAATATAATCAATTTCTTGGACATTGCTTTATTATATAGCACCATAGAAAGATCCCTAAAACATTCTGATGGGAAAAGGATAATGAATGGATGCAGAGAGCGAAGTGAATATATCAGCGTGCATGGATTCTATGAATTAACTAAAAGCGCATGGGTCAGCCTAAATGAAAGAGTGAATAAGTCACATTGTTACAAAGAGAAACTCTGGTGACTTGAGGAACTGTTTTAGGACTGTTCTCTGAACGAATACGAATATGACTTGAGAGTTAGTTGTGGGCCTGTCCTCTGTGTCCTCTACCACAACGTGGATGTAACATAGAAGAAGGAACTAAATATAATGTAGAATAATTCTACATCTAGTTAAAATATTCTACATCTAGTTAAAGTAGTCTGTTTTTTTGGCAACGTGGTGGCTGGATGTAAATAGACTTGCGTCCATTTTTATCAGGCTACATCTGATCCATCACGTTTAGGTCTGGAAACCTGGAAAAGGATTGCATCTTTTTCCTATTTTTTTCAGATCTGGATGAATTCGCAGGTAGACACAAGTCTGTTTACATCCACCTGCCTATAGAGTTGCCGATCAGGCAAAAACTGACTAGTGGACCTGATCACAAAGCCGTATGAAAGGGGCCTACAAAGCAAGATGGCTAATGGGTCCCAGAGGTTGAGTGTGAGCATTCTGTTTAGGGAAAGGTGGGCTATACCACTCTGTGTAACAAAATTAACTGCTAAGTAAGTGGTACTTTGACACACGTTAACCATTTCACTAATACCTCCAGGCAAATCTATGTAGAAGAACAAATAATAAAGTTCATTCTACAGAAAACACTCATATCTCTTAAAACAGACCTGAGCAAAGACCGATTTATAACCTGCATCTTATTTGTGTGTTGTGTATTATGTAATAAAGAGTCCACAAAATTGTATACATTGCTTAATAATATGCAAAACTATTTATAATGAAATGTAACAGAGAACTCATTATATCAGGAAATCTGATTTGTTATTTAAAAGGTGAAAGAAAAGGAACATGGTATCACAAGCTAAATATTCCAAGGCAATAACTAAAAATAGAAAGGGTTGTTAAAACATGCCTTTGTATATTGTTCAATGATATACGGTACAGTATTGACCTTTCTCTAGAGGTTTTATATGCAGGAAGTAATTCACTGGTAATTATGATTGATTTGTTGTGGTCTGTGTTGCACTGTTAAGTCACCTTTTTCTAAAAAATCTTAATGACCTTGCATTAACCATTGATTTGAGGACAGCTGTCATGATTTCTTCGTATTATCTTGCTCTGTGTAATCTTGTCTATAACCTATCTATGAAATATTATGGGATGAACAACCTGCATTTCATTACACTTTTTGAGTTTATAAGTGAGAATACATTTTACTTCATTATATCCATGGACCAAGAGGCAAGTTATATATTCTAATGTAGTTTATATTTTCGATCATAGTTTATTTGCACATATGTTTTAAAAGCTCACACTTTCCAAGTTCTAGGTGATCTAGGGCACAACATATTTCTTTATACATGTAAATGTAAGGAATTTTTTTAATCTTTCCAGGATTGATGGGTAACCTTGGGCAAGCAGTTGTAATGGAGGTCATATGTTCTGTAAAAATGTACCTCTCTTTCCAACAATATCAATATATTGTATATGCCAGTATCTGTGTCCTACACATTTAGCATCTGCTGTATAACATGGAGCCATACTTACATTTTTTCTAGCAATAAAGAATAAGGGAAAAGGTTATAAACTTTAACTGGTTTGAATATTTTTTATTATATTGACTATAAAGTAATTAAGTCAATTAAATTATATTGAATTGAGTTTACCCATTGCAGTAATTTTTAATGCATATTCTGAATCTGTCAAAAATTAGAATTTGTGATATAATGTAGATATTGATATAGAAATTAGGCACATATGTTCTAATAGTAGAACAGCAATCAGAAAAGATAGATAGTTAGCCTGAGATAGCTATATATTTGGTGAATATGGGTTCCCATTTGAATTAAATTAAGAACTGACAATTGTGTGAGCATTCATGCTCAGGTTGTTGATTGTTGTTATTGTGTGCATGTGGAATGATAAATCTGAATTTAGATTTTGTATATATGTAATGGATTTTTTAGGTATAATAATAATTATTACAGTAGAATCGGCAGAGGATAGAATCAGGGTCAAGAAATTTCTGACACATGTGGAACAGAAAAAAATTACAAATCACAAATACAAAGTTAAAGTGTAATTATACCCACAAGCTTTGAAAGTGTCACTGTATACTGCTGCCCCGGTTTGGACTACAAATGCCTCCTCTCATATCCATTTCATAGGGAAAATTATTTGTGTAGTTCACAGATGATAGCAGGGAAAGCTAATAACATTGTGTGGGCTACAGTGGTGCTGCATTTTTATGGGGGGGGACATAAACGACTGTCCGCTCACCCCCCAGCCCGCACATAGCCCATCCAGGTCGTGGGTGGCTTCCCTCGGCTTCTCCTCCCGGCTAATCTGGATGCTTCTCCTCCCGGCCAATCTGGTTTTAGGACCCGCTTCATGTCCCGATTGGCCAAGGGAAAAATCAGGAAGACAATAGCGAATTAACATTCGCTAATGTCACAAGTGGGTGGGCTCGAGGCACAGTGCTCTGTTCCCCAAGCCCAACCTTTTTTAAGCCACTTAGAGCCTCAGGCTCTACTCATGTGCTTCAAAAAAAGAAAAAAACTCATAGAAATCCAGGAGTCTGGCTCCCCGCAATGGAGATTAGGACAGGCACATGGAGATTAGGGGGGCGGCACCCCTGCGCCCCTTATGGACCGGCCTTTGCTGGTGGGCTATCATCTTAGTGCAAAGAAAATTACAAGAACACTAGAATTCTGGCATTGTATTTATAATATATTAGCTGGCCATTAATGTGTCCGGTTCAGCAGGAAAAAGCTGAATTTTGATCCAAGTATGGCCATTATCCTTCATAAGAAGTTGATCTATTAATTGACTTCATAGCAATAGGACTGCTGGAAAATTTCAGCTATATAGGCCACAGCGCTGATCTCCATATTCTGACAGCCTAGAAGTGAGGGAGTCTCCTCCCTGCTGTAAAAATACAATAATACAGTGAGGAGGATTCCTGCATTCACACTAAATGTGTGAATGAGGGAATCAGTTAAGTTTTTCTGTTCAGCCGTTTGGCTGAACAACAAAAAAACATAAAACTGACCCATTTATGGGCAGCTTTAGTCCTCTCCAAAAAAAGAAAATTAATACAGCCACCACATTAAGAAACTGGTAAGCTGCAATATATTACATTTTCATTCTAGGGTTTAGCACTTCAGTACTAACCTGTATAAAGAGGCACAAATCCATTAAGTTCAACCCAAAAAAAATAAAATATCCTATCCCATATACACAAACCTACACCCACAGTTGATTCAGAGGAAGGCAAAAATCCACAGCAAAGCATGCTCCAATTTGCTACAGCAGGGGAAAAAATTCCTTCCTTCCACCAAGAGGCAATCGGATTTTCCCTGGTTCAACTGTACCTATAAATGTTAGTACCCAATTATATTGTGTACATTTAGGAAAGAATCCAAGCCTTTTTTAAAGCAATTGACTGAGCTTGTCAGAACCACCTCTGGAGGGAGTATATCCCACATTTTCACAGCTCTTACTGTGAAGAAACCTTTCCGCATTTGGAGATGAAATCTTTTTTCCTCTAGACTCAAAGAGTGCCCCCTAGTAATTTGTGATAACCTTAAAGTGAATAACTCAACACCAAGTTCACAATATGGACCACTTATGTATCTGTACATGTTTATCATATTTCCCCTTAACCCCCTCTTCTCAAAAGGGAATAGATTCAGTTCCTCTAATCTTTCCTCATAGCTGAGCTCCTCCATGCCTCTTATCAGTTTGGTTGCCCTACTCTGCACTTTCTCCAGTTCCTTTTTGAGAACTTGTGCCCAAAACTGAACAGCATATTTCAGATGAGGTCTTACTAATGAGTCCATACCACTTTTAATACATGAAAGGACTTTGCTCGCATTGGAAACCGCAGCTTGGCATTGCATGCTATTATTGAGCTTATGATCTACCAAAACCCCCAGATCCTTCTCCACCATTGATTCTCCCAGTTGTACTCCCCCTTGTATGTATGATGCATTCATATTCTTAGCCCCAAGTGCATAACTTTACATTTATCAACATTAAACCTCATTTGTCACTTAGTTGCCCAATTTGACAGTGCATTGAGGTTGGCTTGTAAATTAGAGACATCATGTAAAGATGTTATTCCACTGCATAGACAGAAATTTTATTTTTAATTCCAGGCCCTATATCATTTATAAGGATATTAAAAAGTAAGGGTCCCAGCACTGAACCTTGGGGTTTACCACTGATAACCTTAGACCATTCCGAGTGCGATTCATTAACCACTACTCTCTGAATTCTGTCTTTTAGACAGTTTTCTATCCATTTACAAATTAATCTTTCCAAGCTTGTAGACTTTTCCTTACACATGAGCCGTGTGTGGGGAACTGTGTTACATGCTTTTGCAAATTACAGGTATACCATGTCCACAGCCAACCCTCTGTCGAAGGTTTTTCTTACCTCCTCATAAAAAGAAATCAGGTTTATTAACAAGAACTCGTTTATGTGGTCTGTTATTAAACTATCCAGTATCTTCCTGACTATAGAAGTTAAACTAACAGGTCTATAGTTACTTGGCAAAGACTTTGATCCCTTTTTAAATATGGGCACCACATTGGCCCTGCTCCAATCCAGTGGTACCATTCCAGTTACAATGGCCTCGAAATGACAGAGCTCAATTCTTTTAGGATCCGTGGGTGGATGCCATCTGGTCCAGGTGTTTCATCTACCTTTATTCTGTCTTAATATTTCTGGACCATATCCCTTTTGAGCCATTGTGGATCATTTAGGGCTGTCTCAATACCACCCTCATTATGGACATGAGCTCCCCCATGCTCCTTTGTATACACAGAGCTGAAGAAAATATTTCATAAATTTGCATTCTCTTTGTTCCCAGTCACCCGCTCACCCAGATTATTTTGTAAAGGGCCTACATGCTCAGACCTGACCTTTTAACTATTAATATATTTGAAGAATTTTTGGGGGTTTGTCCTACTATCTTTTGCAATCTGTTGTTCATTTAGAATTTTTGCATCCTTGATTTCCTTTTTACATATTCTGTTATATTCCATGTAACGTTTAAACGATGATAGCGTTCCTTCATTTTTACATTTTTTAAAGGCTCTTTTTTATTATTTATAGCCATTTTAACTTTGGCTGTGAGCCACATAGATTTTATTTTTAGCCATTTAAACTTATTGCCCATGGGAATATACTTTGCAATGAGTTTACATTCAGTCACTTTGAAGAATTCCCATTTCTGTTCTGTGTTCTTTGATGCCAATATTCTCTCTCAGTCTAAGTCCTGGAGAGCAGCCCTCATCTTTGGAAAATTTGCTCTCTTAAAGTTAAGTGTATTTATCTTACCCGTATGTGTTTGTTGCTTACAGCTAACATTAAATTAAATCATGTTATGGTCACTGCTACCCAGATGCTCTTTTATATGAATATTGGTAATAAGCTCTGCATGGTTTGAGATTACCAGATCCAGCAGAGCGTCATTCCTAGTCGGGGCCTCAATAAACTGGACCATAAAATTGTCTTGTAATAGGTTTATAAATGTTTGCCCTTTAATTGTCCCAGCAGTACCATTACCCCAGTCAATTTCCGGGTAGTTAAAATCCCCCATTATTATCCCTATCCCAGCCCTTGCAGCCCTTTCCATCTGTGCAAGGAGCTGAGTCTCTACCTTCTCACTAAGACTGGAAGGTCTATAACAAACTTCAATGACAACCTTTGGAGTACGCACGCCCATGTACAGTTCCATCCACAATGCTTCAGACTCATCACACTCTCTATAAACTAGGTCCTCTTTCACACTAGTTTTCAGATCACTTCCCACATAGAGACAGACACCACCACCCCTCCGTTTTACCCTGTCTTTCCAAAAGAGAGCATAGCCAGGAATATTAATAGCCCAGTCATGAGAAGAATGAAGCCAAGATTCAGCAATACCAATTAGATCATAGTTCTCCTCGTGCACCAGAGCTTCCAACTCACCTATTTTGCTTGGCAGACTTCTGGCATTGGTGAACAAACACTTTAATTCACTGTCACATTTTGCAAACGTATGTTGCATATTTTCTTATTTTAGTACAAATAGTACAATTTCCAATGGTTGATTGTATCATCTGCCATAGCCCTCCCCATCTATCCCCATTCCACCCACCAAAAGGGGCTGACCCCTGTCTGACCTGTTTGCCCCATTATAATCGAATTCACCCTCCCCCCACGCTCCTAGTTTAAATACTCCTCCAGCCTTCCCATATACCCTTTCATTACCAGGCCATTTTTGCATTTTCAGTGCTGTGATAGTTTGACTCACAATTACTTGGTCATGCAAATTAATTTGCTAAAATGTTTTTGAGCAGACAAAGCTTTCCTTTGGTGTTTTTTTTTGCTATATAAATAAAAAAGGCCAAAAATATAGGAAAACATGTTTCCTTTAATTTAGGTCATGAAACATATCAAATAAAAATGCCAGGACAATGTAAAAATACCCCATAATACCCTTTTTTGACAAGTAGACACCCTAATATTATCTCATTTTTTTCAGAAAGGAAGGCTGGAGGAGTATTTAAACATGTTGATATTGTGGGGGTAATGCAGTTATATAATGGTGCACTAGATACATTAACCACTTGCAGACCGCACACCGTACATATTTTGCGACACGTACGTGATCTGACACTTCCGTGCCTGGGGCGTGCGCCACCAGCGACCTGCTCCCACTGTAATCGCACACAGTGGGAGCCCAGGGGTGGCTAATGTGGACTCGATGTCTGCCCGTACCCGCCGGTTAGACAGTACACAGGCTAAACGACAATCTGGCAGATTGCTGTTCTGTCAGAAGGCAAAGTATTGATCCTGTGTCTCTACAAAGCAGGAACATGGATCATTGCTTTCCCGTAGTCAAAGCACCTTCCACATAGCGAGAAAGCACAGGCTAGGCACACAGTTAACTTTTTGATTGCCCCTGATGTTAACCCCATCCCAGCCAGTGCCATTTGTACAGTGCATATTTTTTATCACTGATCACTGTATTAGCAGAATACATATTAGCCTAAATTGATGAAGAAATTTGATTTTATACAATTTTCTATTGGATCTATTTTATAGCAGAAAGTAAAAAATATAGTCTTGTCATAAAACAAACGTTGTTTTTCTCGTCGGTTTTCTTGTCAAGTTTGACGAGATTCTTGTGAAGCTTTGCTTGCATACACACTGTCATTTCAAAATCTCGTCGGTCTAAAAACGCGGTGACGTACAACATGTACGACGGCAGTATAAAGGGGAAGTTCCATTTTCATGGCGTCCTCCCTTGGGCTGCTTTTGCTAATCTCGTGTTACCGCGTGTTAATTAAAGTTTGGGAAGAGACGATTCGCGCTTTTCAGACTTTTTGCTTTCAGTTCGTTTTCTGCGGTTCAGTAGGTGCTTGTGGGTTCGTATCTTGTCTTTCAGGGCGAGTAGTCAGGTCGTATCTGTTTATCAGTGCGTTCTTGTCCACTCGTTTCTGTTTTTCAGGTCGATCTTCATAGGCCTTGCTGTTCTTCAGTGCGTTCTGTTTAGTTCGTTCTGTTCAGACGACCGTTTCTTAGCCATGTTGCGGATACGTTCTCATCGTAGAGATCGTGTTGTGCACCGACTTTGTGTGTCTGTTGGTCTTCTTGTATTGGACCAAGACAAGTCTATGAACAGGGTGAGGAGGAGTTCATGGACCAAGCATTGGTTGCTCCAGCGAGACCAATTCTCTCACATGCCTCTGCTGCGGGAGATCGTGGAGAATAATCCTGAGGACTACAGGAATTTTCTGCGGATGTCTGACCTCATATTTCAGCATCTGTTGGCTTTGGTGTCCCCCTATATTACCAGGCAGGACACCGTTATGCGGGAAGCCATCAATGCTGAGCAGAGGCTCATCGCCACGTTGCGCTACCTGGTGACAGGGAGAAGTCTGCAGGACCTGAAGTTCCCCACAGGCATCTCCCCCCAGGCTCTGGGCGTCATAATCCCAGAGACCTGTTCTGCTATCATCCATCCATGACTATATGAGGGTAAGTTTTCGTAAATAATATCACATTCTATGTATTTCATGCATGATAATGTATTGTATTTCTTTCATCCTTCCCTAATTAGCATGATTGTAATATGCTGAGAATGTCCTCTTTGTCCCCATGCATGCTGTTCTTTTTTAAGTAATTTTTTGGCCTACATGCATTTTTCCCTTCACTTACCTCTCCAGCATGCTCTCCTGGGCCCAAACACATCTAGCCTAGTCTGTTAACAATGTATTTTTTCATATCCATTGTATTCCCCCCCCTCAAATTGTTAATTAATTTTCCTGAATGTGAGATTTGGGGGGTCCCAAACACATCTAGCCTAGTCTGTTAACAATGTATTTTTTCATATCCATTGTTGTCCCCCCCTCAAATTGTTAATTAATTTTCCTGAATGTCAGATTTGGGGGGTCCCAAACACATCTAGCCCCCCCCAAAGAAAATAAATGGGCAATCAGAGGGGGGTGAGCAATGTGCGAATTGTGAATTTGTTTCTCTTTTTTTAATAATCCTTAACCAAAATGTTATACTTATGTTGGCCACCAATGTTTTTGTCTAATCTGCTTGCAATGTTATTTTCAAAAGTACTAAAAATGTTTTATCTTGTTTGATTCCCCATATTCCTTCCACGCCACAGGAATGGCAGACTGTGGCATTGGAGTTTGCCAGGCGTGTGGGACTTCCCCAACTGCGGAGGAGCCATTGACGGAAAGCAAGTCCGCATCGTGCCACCACCCCGTTCTGGCTCCTTTTTTTATAACTTCAAGGGGTTTCATAGCATCGTGCTGATGGCGGTGGTGTCAGCACAGTATGAATTCCTCTATGTGGATGTGGGGAAGAATGGCCGGATGTCGAATGGGGGAGCCTTTTTCAAAGTGTACTTGTAGTGCCAAGTGTATTTTCCTTAGTAAACAACAAACATTTCACTGCTAACAACAAAACTAAATCCAAAAAAGGCTAGAGTGGTTTAAAAAAAAAAAAAAACATTTTTGGTATTTTCTTGTATTTTACTCTGTGCACAATCACACATATGGCTAGGTATACATTTTTGGTGTCTCTACATTTTAGAAACCCATCTTAGGCTTTTCACCTAACATGGCAAATTTTGCTGCTAATGAAATTACAAAAAATCTCCTCAACATTCCTCCAAATACAACAATGTTAAACGTATAGGCAACATGTCAGACCATTTTTTGAAAAACAAATGTCTATCTGCCCTTTCTCAAAAATGGAGTGTTGTCACCCCTGAACCTGACAAATTTAGAAGATGCGCACATTTTTAGGGGGGTAAAATAGGTTAGTTACTTCCTCATCCCTATTGTCAACATGTGCTACCCGCCATCATGGGGGATCATTCAACATGTTTTGGGGGGGCAACCCCTTCTTCCTTTCTCCTACTTGAGTTGTGAGGAAGAGGTTGCACCCCCAAAACACATACATGGAGATCCCGTGATGGCAGATAGCACATGTTGACCCACTGTGTGCATCTTCTAAATTTGTTTTTGCAACAAAGTGCTACAAAAGTGAACAGAAACTAGACAAAAAAAGGGGTGTTTTAGTCTATTCTCCCCAACACATCTATGATGTCCTTAAATGTATTCTCCATATCCTGAATCCTTTTTTTTAATGAAGTCCAGATGAGTACTACAATCCATTACCTGTTGTATGAGTCTTTGTGCACTATCCCTGGAGAATCTTGGACTTTCAGCAACATATTCATCCCCTAAAATAAAAATAAAAATATAACAATCTCCAGGCCTACATCTCTTTTACCTGAAGCTGTGGTGACAGATACTGACCTGTTGTAGTGACAAGTTCCACCACCTCATCCACCTCTCCTTCCTCAACTTCTGCTTCCTCCACCTCTCCTTTATCTAATTTGACATCCTCCACATCCTCAGGTTGGGCTTGTTGGGGAAGTTGGGGTTCTTTAGAAGGTGTGGTTTTGCTGGGCTCCGAGGTGTGGCATCCTCCCAGTCTTCTCTCCCATATGAGATTCAAACAAATGGTACACATAACACACACATATATGAAGTCAGAACTAGGAATATGAACCATTTTTTGCAGCTAGGTTACACTTGTCTGTTTAGGCCCAGTTCCAAGATGAAGACCAGATTCAGGAACTATACAAAGCTAAAAAACAGACCTTTTGGTGACAATTTTACCACATGCCCCCCCCCCCAGTACCCACTGTAGCACCTGTGGCGGACACCCTAAAAAGGTTCTTCTGGTGGCCCACACTATAGTGCTCCTGTGAGTGCAGATGTGTAAACAACTGCTGAGTGTCCTCTCCTTTATATTGATTCAAGTTTGCATTTCAATCTAGTTACAAACACATCATCTTGACAACAAGGTCATATCATTTATATTTTTTAAACGTTCTTTTTTTTTTCCCAAAAAATTATATTGGCAAATCATCGTATGTAGTGTGCAAACGATGTGTCTATATCGACCGATTACTGTGCCCACTAAATTGGAGAAGATGTCATTTAAGAATGTTAATTAATAAAAAACAACAACATGGAGCAACATGAACGTTGTGAAAAACAACAATAGGGACACAGGAGAAGTACTTACTTTTTTTAAGCATTCTGTTAATGCTCCTTAACTGCTCCGGCTCCCTCAGTTTGACATCAGGCCACCTCTTTCTGAGCTTCTCCTTGGATCTTTTCACCCCGAAATTATTATTCAGACTTTTCACTACTTTCTTCATAATTTTGTCCTACCGAAGATTAGGGTGGGAATACGGCCCATGCTTGGCATCATAATCACAATTGTTCAATATGGCCACCATTTACCCCATATCCTCAAAGGACATATTAGATGCCTTGTAGCGCCTCCTTGTTCGTGACGTTTCCCGCTCTGGGCTTGTCTCCTCATTGGAATTCTCTGAATTCACAGACACCTGCTGTGACTCCGCCATGTTGCCTGCGCGCCGAAAGAGAAGGGGCGGGGAAACATTGAGAAAGACCGTCATGGGCGGGCGACGTGTGTCACGCATGCATAGTGTATATAAAGCTAACACACATGTGATGTACCTACGTTCTGTGTACGGCAGAAGGAGTTTAGAGCGCCGAACGTTAAGCCCGAAGGTATCATTTACTAATTGGTACATCAGTGGCCTATACTGCATAGATATTGGAGAGGCATATATGGGCATAAATATTTCACGAGTTTAGAGTGTGATTGACATTTTTAATTTTATCTGGTGTTTTGTCTTGCAGAAACAATGAATGTGTTTGGGAAAAGAGAATTTCTAGCGGAATTCATTGACAGATTAAGGGAGCTGCCCGCTCTGTGGGAGACCAAAAATCCCCAGCATAAAAAAAGGGGTTCGGAGAGCAGCGCTGGAGAGCCTGCTCCCATTTTTGCAGACCAGGGTGCTCCATGCAACCATTGAGCAGCTTGACACCAAAATTGGGACCTTGAGAGGCACATATAGGACTGCGTGCAATCGGGTCCTGGCATCTCAGAGGTCAGGAGCAGCAGCAGGGGAGGTATATGTCCCACATTTGTGGTACTACGACAGATTGGCCTTTCTGAATGACCACATTACAGCAAGGGAATCACTGTCCAGCCTTCCCTCCAGAAAAAAGACCGCAGGTCGTCTTTTTTCTCGTCGAGATTTTGGACAGTTTTCTCGACAAGAAAGCATACACACAAATGGTTTTCTCGGCAAAAAAAGACAAGAAAACTGTTGGGAGAGCTTTGTTGCTGAGAAAACCGGTCGTATGTACGCGACCTAAAGCACAAAAAATAAAAAGCGTATAGGTTATCAAATACCACCAAAAGAAAGCTCTATTTGTGGGAAAAAAGGACAAAAAATGTATTTTGGTACAGTGTCACATGACCTCGCAATTGACAGTTAAAATAACGCAGTGCCGTATCGCAAAAAATGGCCTGGTTATGAAGGGGGGTAAATCTTCTGGAGGTCAAGTGTTTAAATGTACAGGTCATACACAGAGGAAGGAGGGGCGAATGGGTTAATGTACAGGTCCAATGGAGGATGAAGATGTGGAGGTAATTGTGCTGATTGTCTGATATGAGAAGTGAGGAGGTTAATATACAGGTTACACAGAGACATCACAGTGAGCACAAGGTACAGGGCTGCTCAAATTGGCTCTGTACATTCTGTCTGTGATGTTAACCACCCAAGAATGGGTCACAATGTAGCCATTAATGGGTTCATTGGCCTCCCAAGGGTTATTTCTTTCTATTTCCATAGTAAGTGCCAGTGCAAAAGTATAAATCTCTTTTTTGTTTAAAGACATACAGTGGTAGCAAAGTGGTTAATGCAGATACACTAGCCACTAAGGGGTTAATGTACATACATTGGAGCTTGGTCCCTGAGGGACTAACCCTGATATGTTTGAGATTGATCACTGAGGGTTTAAAGCATTTACTTTGAGGGTTGATCAGCCAGAGGTTACTACGCATATGTTAGAGATTAGGCTTGTGCAATTCGTTTCGTAACGAATCGAAATTCGTCCGAATTTAGCAACTTTCGGACATTCGGAAGCATTCGAATTTCCGAACAGAGCAATTACGAATAAAACCGAATCCGAAATAAATTATACCGCAAAATAGCGAATGCCCGAAGGTCTTCGGCATAATTCGTTATGAAAAAAGTTACGAATGTACGAATCCATTCGAAGCACAATAACACTCACTCTGCTCTCTGCTTTTCCCTCACCATGCTGAACTCCCTCTCAAAATGGTGTACAGGGGCGGAGGCTATAGCCGCATGAAAAAACGAAAGAAAAATACGAGATTTCGAATCCATTCGAAGCACAATAACACTCACTCTGCTCTGCTCTCTGCTTCTCCCTCACCGTGCTGAACCCTCTCAAAATGGTGTACAGGGGCGGAGCCTATAGCCGCATGTAAAAAACGAAAGTAAAATACGAGATTTCGAATCGTTACAAATAACCGCTATGTATTTAGAAAATTACAAATCCATTCGAAGCACATTAGGCATAATAGGCAGCGTCGTTGTGAGAGAGACACGGAAAATTACGAATCAACGAACCCAAAAAAAGTTACGAAAGTAGGAGTTGTGTCCAGAATCAACGAAAAACAACGTACTCTACCGAAAGTACGAATTATAAAGCAACAAAAAATTCAACGAAAAATGTCGCTTGCAAAAATACGAATGAGTCCGAACACGAAAAATCCCGTCTAGCAAAATTACGAATGATTACGAATCAACAGGACCGGAAAGAAACGAACCGAAACGGAACAAATTTTTCCGTTGTGCACAAGTCTATTAGAGATTATTCACTGGTGGTTCATGCTAATTGAGTATGCTCCCCTCAAAGTAAAATTGGTTAATATGTATAATGTGAGGACTAGTCACTGAGGAATGATGCATATACGGCATGCTAAAAAAATTCCCTCAGGTTTATTACCTATGCTCTAGTGACCGACTGCTGAGTTTATGTTTATGGTCTGGTGGCTAATTACTTAGTTATTGCACATACTGTAAGGATTTATCTCTCGTCATGTGAAAAACAAGTTACTGAGTGGTTACTGAACATGCTTTGGAGACTGCTGGTGTGAGCTGCTGCTGGCTAGTGGGCTTTTTGTACTGATGAGGCCATCTCACTTATGGAGAGGGTCCTGGAAAGTAAGATTTGTGTACTTTTGTCAGGATCTTGAGTACTAATTGGACTGGTGGTAACCTTTTTGGACCTGCCAAATTCCTTTTCCTTACTTAGTTCTTGCAGTACATTTGATACAAAGTTTGCTAACTTTTTCCCCACAGAAAGGATATTGACTGAAGCATGGTCACACAAATACGTTCCTACTTGGAGGATAAACGCCACTTAAATTATTCTAAAATGCTTGTTAGATCTTTAATGATATAATCATGTTGTTTGCCATTGCTGAACTCCTCTGAATCCTTTCTGAAAAGATAATACTGTTTGGGCAATTCACAGTCTATGCCCATTTTTCAAATTTGTAATTTGTTGTTGGCTGCCAGTTAGTACAGTCATACATCTCTAGATTCCAGTTAAGTATTTTTTCTTTATTTTTATTAAGTAGTTATGGGTATAATTTTAGTTATCCGTACATTGTTGGAATACAAGATAAACAAATAATCTGTCCCAAGTTTATAAAACCAAAATCATTGCTCATGTGTTATTTTCCTGCTGAGTTGGCTTTACAGAGTTGAAGTTGTATCTCTTTTTAATGCAACACATACAGAAAATCCCTTTGCATGCTGTTCCCAAAGAATATTTTCTGATTTTCATCAAACGGAAATGTTTTCACCCTTCTGAGATGAAAAGTAAAATGGTCAGGGTGAGAAACATTTAGGTTTGTTACAGTCTCTTGGGATCTTTCAAAAAATGCTCTCAAGCATGAATATTTAATCTTGTCAATCCCTTTAGAGTCAAGATTTCAAGGGATGAAATTAAAGTAACCCTGATATGTGATCTATGACCTCTTGGGATAAAATACAGAGGCATTAAAAGCAAGTGTTTTATGTGAGCTCTTTTGCAATATCACCTTGTCAGTCAATCACAAACCAAGAAAGGTGGCATTAGTGGGTTCTCCACCCTCAATTATCATTCAGTTGCTGTGAAAATGTAAAGGGCTTGGATGCCATTCTTGTGATTTTCATTCTTCCTATGGAGAACTCTGATTAAAGCAAAAATAAAGGTTTATGGAGGGATGTCATATGTGTCTTTTCTCTTTTTATAAAACATGTATTTCTTTTTCTGTTAAGACAGACAAACAACTCTACTAGATTGAATCTGAACATGGTTTTAAGATGTTAGGAGCTTCTCTATGTTAATATTTCAACTGGCTTATAAACCCTGTTCTTCCACAAGTTCTATCACTTTATCCTTTTAGGTTTCTGGGTTTATTCTTCAGGTCTCTTCTATTTTAAAGCTGAATTCAATTATTTTTTTTACTAGAAATGGATGGGATTATCAATACCAGCATAGATCATACCTCTGTACCATGTTGCTCTGTTGTCTGCAGATCCCCAGATATTGGTTTTGGAGTTTCTGGATCAAGGGGGGAGGTGCTGCTGGTCAGGATAGCTGCTCCGTAGGATGAACATGCTGCAGAGCTAGAGCAAAGGAAGCTGGACTGTGAAATCGTCGATTAAAACTCTAATCGCCCTGCCGAACAACACCTATAACAGCACCTATAACAAACTTGTGGGTGTCTGGTACCTGATGCTGGGCTTATTGAGATCCGGTTCCTGGTTCCTGACTCGATAATTTAGGATCGGACCACGAGGCTGTGAACGCCTAGGAAGACCGTGCCTGTGCCGCTGTGTGGGGAAGGACCCATGGTGAACTGAGCCATTGAGCCGCTGAGCAGCGAGAACAGAGAGCAGAGAGCGGGTCCATGGGCCTGTGTTTACGGGCTTGCCATGGGCGGACACCCTCGGGATCCCATCGTGGTGACCTGGAGGGAACAGATAAGGGACCGGCAACGATCGCTAAGGATCGGAGAGCCTTGGCGGACCTCGACAGAACCTGGGCTGGGGGGCAGTACTGAGAAGGCCGGAGGTCAGGACGGAAAAACAGAAAAGTTCTTACGGACGGAGTTCCTGGGTTGAAGTCTCGTACGCCTGGGATACCAGAGGGGTCGGTGAGTTGAAGGTCCCAGGACCCTGGCAGTATACATGACTAGCCTAAAGCCACTAAGCTTAAAGCCTAGACTTATTCTGAATATACACATATGGCATACTTAAGAGAAAAACACTCGCACCAATATTTGTTTCTAAAATTTACATCCACCTAGAGACACTTTGGTACATGGTACATGGCAGTAAGATGTGACAGCAAGTTACCTGTTAACTGAAACCAAGCAAAGGTGAAATTATGTAAAAATGAGACAAAATACTATTTAAAATGCTATATGTGAGAAATCATATGTTCAAGGAATAAGGACATCTGCGCCTAAATATGCATTTAAATACCTATACATATTCAGAGGCATTTTTGTGTATTAAAACTGACTGAGACAACAAACAACCAGCTGGTAATTGAAAACGAACTGAAAATTGAAAATTACGGGAAATCGGTGTTAGAGGACAATATTTGTTTGTTTGTTTGTTCCAGGATTAACGTCCCAATTGAACTATAAAACTTAAGGTGATTTTTATGATACCAAAACCAAACACAGATGATACTTCTTGGTCTAACTACAGACCAATATCAATACTTAATATAGATATAAAATTGTTAGCTAAAATCATCTCAAACAGGCTTAACCCTATTATATGTACTTTAATACACCGAGACCAAACAGGATTTATTCCTTATAGACAAGTGGTAGATAATATACGTTGGGCGGCAATTTTAGCCCACACAGCTCGTATCTGGGACATCCCTACCTGCTTCCTCTCGTTGGACATGAGAAAGGCATTTGATTCCTTATCTTGACCCTATCTAAACTCAATCGTCCATAAATGGGGATTCGGTACACACTTCCTGAGATGGAGTTTCGCTCTTTATCAAGGTCCAAAGGCTTTTATATCCTATTCTGGATTCCACTCAAATTCCTTTAATATTGAGAGAGGATCTCGTCAGTGATGTCCCCTATCCCCCCTTCTCTTCGCTTTAGCGATAGAACCCCTGGGGCAACTCGTCCGATCCAACACTGATATCAAGGGACTAGAACTTGGTAGCCATCATCACAAAATCTGTTTATTTGCAGATGATGTCCTAATTTTCCTCACTAGTCTCCTGCTGTCAGCACCAATTCTTCTTAAAATCCTCAATGAATTTGGACATATACCTGGCCTCATAGTTAATATACAAAAATCTAAAGCATTGAATATATCATTATCTCTTGAACTTCAATCACAATTACAAAGTTCTCTCCCATTTACTTGGTCAATGACTCACATCACCTACCTGGGTATCAACTTCACAGCCAACCCATGTGATCTTTATCCAATTATCCACCGATGTTAACACAACTATCCAAATTACTTTCCACATGGTCATCCATACCTTTAGCATGGATGGGTTGAATAACTGTCATAAAAATTTCTATTCTCCCAAAAATCCTTTACCTATTTAGAGTACTTCCTATAACAGTTCCTTCACATTTCTTGCGTATCCTCCAACGCAAAACCATCCAATATATCTGGAATAAACTCAGACCTCGCCTTCCTAAACATACACTATATACTCCTAGAATAAAAGGAGGCCTTGGTGTACCTGATTTTACAAAATATTATTATGCGGCACAATTGGCTCAGTTAACAAAATACAACAACACAAAATAAATACCGTTATGGGTAGCATTAGAATCAGTAGACTGTGATCCCCTCTCCACTGCTAATCTCCTCTGGCTCTCCCCAGCTCAACGGAAATCAATGACAAATCCTTACACTAAACATGGCCTTATCATATGGGATAGATTAAAAACTAGTTTTGGCCTACAATCTAAACTAAACTAAACCCTCTTCTCTCCTTCCTTCATAACCCTTCCTTCTATCCAGCCTGGTCATTCCCCAAATCGTTTTCGGCATGGGCCACTGCAGGTCTCCTAAGGAACCAATTTTTCCAAGCTTCAAAAATACTATATTTTCCGACTTTATGTGAACAATACAACCACTACACCTCATAAATTTAAAATTTTCGAGCAAAGCTGTATGTCAAATCCACATAGGATTGATTTCAGATCTATATGCCCAATTGATTTCTCATACAACTTCCTCTCTTCCATCATACATAGAGAAATGGGAGAATGATCTTCACCTTCAACTAGATGAACACGACTGGGCCCAAATATGGCAATCAACCAAATCAGCTACTCCCAACATAGTAGCTCTTGAGACTAATTACAAAGTCCTTACTAGATGGTACTTAGTACCATCCCGCTTAGCTAAATTTAACCATCAACACCCTGCCAATTGCTTTAGAGGCTGTACAGACCCAGGCACATATATACACACATGGTATATATGATGGTGTCCTATAGCTAACTCATTCTGGAAGAAAGTTTTCAAAATTCTCTCAACAATATTCAAAATAACCTTACTGCCTGACCCAGTAGTGGCTCTATTAAATTTCAAACCCCAATGCTTGAACCGTCGCCAATTTAAACTATCATTATTTGTTACAACAGCGGCTAAGCAATCCATAGCAATGGAAAAAAGAAAAGGTTGGGACTTTGAATGAGGCCTGAGACAATTAAGTCACTAGGCCTCCATCCCTGTCAATGCAAAGACAGAAAAGGGTCGGGACTTTATATGAAGCATGCGGATTGAAAGCCAGACAGAGCTAGTAAATCAGATAATGTAAATTTACTAAATATTATACAGTAAAATACATAAGACACCATGGTACATATTCCATCACCCAACATGGTTAGTTGGTTCATTAGCATTTGTTCGTAAATAAATTGAGTAAAACAGTAAAAACATGAGGTAGAACTGCATGGTAAATATTATTTGGCATCTGAATCTCGACGCGTTTCACGGCTGTCATGCCGCTCATCAGGAGCTGATAGTTAATGGATGTCTATAATACAAGAACATTGTATCAAATGATAGGTTAGGCTTGTTAAGGAAAAATTATATATAAGGGTGACAGAAATATGCACTTAAATCAACAGCCCATACTTACAGGTCGGGTGATGGTATGGGCACGGCAGGGGGCATGTAGGCGGCCGGGGACACAGTCCGACATGGGAGCTGAGGCGGCATAACAGGTAGTGCAGCAAGGAGGCAGGCATCATTGTGTGAGCTGAACATGTGATCTTCACCAGGGTCAAGGGGCACATGCAGAAAGAGTCCTGGGCCATCTGAAAATGAATGTGAAATGCAAAGAATTTGTGTGTTAAATTGCTGAAGGGTGATGGACCCTATGTACAGCAGTGGAAGGGTAAAAAGTGAATGTGAATGAGAAGGGGTGGTAATAAACAGAATAATTAAAATATGTGATAGTGTAGCTATGTTGAAAGCAATAAAGTGCTCCAACGTTAAGAACGCTATCAATGAAAAGTGAGAAAATTGAAAAAATGAAAAAGGGTAAATGTGTGATGGTGAGCTTGTTGAGGGCAATGAGGATGCTCCAACATAAAATCACTGTCGTGGGGGGATTGAAAAAAGGGGGGGAAAGAAAAGAAGAGAAAGGGAGGGCGTAAGGTGTATGATAGTGAAGCTATGTTGGAGACATGGAAATACTCCAACATTGTGAACTCTATCAATGATATGTGATAGTGAAGCTGTGTTGCAAACAATAAAAATGCTCCAACATAGGGAACACTGTCATAGTGAATAGAAGGGACTGTGTGCCAACAAAAATTTGCATAAAGAAAAGTAAGAAAGGGGAAGGAAGGAAAGGAGTGTGCGATTAGGGACAATGAATTTGAATGGAAAGAGTTGAAGGTGCATTTCCATCCGGGGCCCTGGGGACCTCTGGGCCTCTTACAAAAAATAAATAAAAATTAAATAAAAAAATTAAATTAAATTAAATTAAATAAAAAAAATAATAATATATTTTTTTTATAAAAAATAAATAAAAAAAGGGAGGTTTCCATCTGGGGCCCCGGGGACCTCCGGGCCCCTTACAAAATAAATAAATAAATAAATTAATAAAATAAAATAAATAAATAAAAAAAACAAATTAAATAAAAAAATGAATAATAAAAAAAAAATAAAAATTAAAAAGGGGGGTTGACATTCGGGGCCCTGGGGAACTCCGGGCCCCTGGGGACCTCTGGGCCCCTTAGAAAAAAAAAAGAAAAAAAAAGGGGGGCCATCCGGGCCCCTTACAGGTGTACTGCCTGTACCCCCCTGATGGCGGCCCTGATGGCAACCATGGATAGATAATTTTCTTCCACCAGGTACAAATACATTATTGATATAGACTTAAAATATGATAAATACTGTAATGATTTGTTCCACGATTCCTATTAAACCACATGATATAATTCTCTGGACGTTTCTTTTTTTTTCCCCCTCTCCCTACAACTATCCCCTTTCCCCCCCCCCCCCCCTTACATTATTCATAGTATAAATAGGGGTAGAAAATGTGTTAATTTATTCTTTCAGGATACGCCAAGCCACATAGCCGGACCTTGGACCTGATTGCAGACTGATATTCCCCCATTACTCTATCATATTCTAAATACTATTCTATCTCTACCCCCTATCTTATCTTGTTTTGTTTATAGTATTTAACTTTCATATTTATTCCAGCTTATAAACCTTATATCTGTTCACTTCATTTATTACTCACTGTGTATCTTATTTTATTTTATACGTAATAGAAATATTATAATATGTAACATAATTTTTTCTATTTTTGTTATACAATCGATTGTTATAAAACACAACTTGTACTATAAAAAAAAAATAAGGTGACAACAAGGATCCCTGTATTGAGTCAATAAAGAAACATTTATTTTTTATTTTTTTATTTTTTCCATTTTTCTTCATAAGATATAAACCATTACGTGATTGGATATTATAAATACAGCAAAAGATTTACCTTTTTTTTTGGTATCCTGGTAGTTTTTTTTTTTTACCTTCCCTTGTTTAGCAGACTAACAAAAACACAGCCGGGAGGACTTAGGCTGCATTCACACCTGAGCGTAGCGATTCGGGTGTTTTTACCGTCGTTTTTACCATTGTTTTGTCGCGCGAATTTGCGCTCGTCGAAACGCTCGTTGTCGCGCTAGACGCTTGAATCGGGCGTTTCCATTACATTATATGAATCCTAAAACGCCCAATCTGCCCGATTCGCGCGACAAAAAAGGGTCCGGAACTTGTTTGAGCTTCAGGCGTTCGGCTTCAGACGTTTTTGAGTGGAGATGTGAACCATCTCCATAGAGAATAATGTATTTTTTCCCCTCTAGCGTTTTGTAGCTTCAGGCTTAGGGCTACAAAACGCTCAGGTGTGAATGCAGCCTTAAGGGAAAGTAAGGAAAATGTATCTCTTCCTTTTTAAAATATGGCACCCAAGAAGGGTAATAGAACCCTGCAGTCTCAAAAGGGTAAAAAGGATAAAAAGGAAGGTATAAAAAAAAACACTACAGGGGCCCAAGCAACTCAAACAACAGACATTAACCACTTAACAACCGCTCACTGTATATATACGTCGGCAGAATGGCACTGACAGGCACAATCACGTACCTGTACGTGACTGCCTTCGTATAGTTGGGGGTTCCCATCGGACCCCCCTTCTATACAGTGAGCGGTGGTTATCCGTTCGGGAATGATCTGTGATGAGGGGACGGCCATTCGTTTCCGGCCACCCCCTCACGATCGCTCCCGGCAAATGAGAATCTTCCTCTGCCTGTGTAATGTAAACACAGGCAGAGGAAGTGATGTCATCTCTCCATGCGGCGGTCTTTTCGTTCCGGTGCGAGGAGAGAAGACATCTCACAGTAAGTGCACCAACACTACACTGACACCAGTACATGTAGGCACACTTACACCCCCCAGTCACCCCCAGATCACCCCCAGTACCCCCAGTCACAGTGCACCGTTTGCAGTGGTAATTTTTTTTACTAATCACTGCAATCAGTGTCATTTGTGACAGTAAAAAGTTGCAGGGCAGTTAGGTTTAGGCCCCTTTAGGTCCAGGGTAGCCCCCTAACCTCCCCTAATAAAGGTTTAACCCCTTGATCGCCCCCCAGGTAACCCTTTCACCCCCTGGTTAGAGGCCATCAACACATGGATGTCTGCCAACTTCCTGAAACTTAATGGGGAAAAACTGAGGTGATCATATTCAGCGATCTGGTCACCCCTCCAGATATCCCACCTTGGCCTCCCTCATTTGGTCCTGACCCGGAAGTGGCCCCCCAGGTCCGTGATCTGTGATTTGTGCTAGATTCAGGTTTAACTTTGGCTCCTCAGGTAAAGAGGGTCGTCAGTGTATGTCACTGACAGCTAAAACTCCTGAGGGGGCTGTTTAAATATTTGGATATCTCAGACAGAAAAACTGTCATCTGCGCCATGATAGGTAGCTGCGTAGACTACTGCAACTCTCTTTATCTGGGATTGCCAAAGATGTTAGTGCAGAAGCTTCAACTTATTCAAAATGCTGCGGCTAGGTTACTCATGGATGTCCCGCTGAGGGATCATATCACCCCTGTCCTCTGCGCCTTGCACTGCTTGCCAGTCCACTATTGCACCTTATTTAAGGCAGAATGTATTATGTTTAAGATAATGAGAGGCCTGGCCCCAAGCTATCTCTGCTCTCGTTTTAATAAACAAGCTTTTGTTAGATCACTCAGATCTACCGGCAGAGATCTCCTCCACATCTCGGTGCCCAAGAAGATCCGACGTGGTGGTCGGGCCTTCTCCCACCAGGGTGCCGTTTTGTGGAATAGCCTCCCTGTCGAGCTCCAGGAGGCCCCTACTATTCCGGTCTTCCACGGGTTACTGAAGACTTGGCTTTTCACGCAAGCCTTCCCTGCGTAGCCTCTCTCTTCCCCCCTTTCTGCCACTCTGTGCTGCTTCTGGTTCCGGGGTCCTCTTTTCCCAGAAACTCTGCTATGCGCGTCGGGACCCTTCGGGGTAAGACCGCGCTATATTAAGATACCTCTCAACTCAACTCAACTCAACTAACGCCAGCGTCACTAAGCGATCGTTTTTCCGATCGCTGTATTAGTTTCGGTGGTGCCCTAGATAGCCAGTTATTTATTTTTAGGTTTGCCGCAGGTTTTTATAGCGTCAGGTACCCCCATATATTATTTTAACCCCCCGATTGCCCCTAGAGTTAACCCTTTCACCAGTGATCACCGTATAAGTGTCACTGGTGACACTGGTTAGCCAGTTAGTTATTTAGTTATTTAGGTTACCCGTCAGGTTTTTTATATAGCGTCAGGTACCCCCATATATAACCTAATAAAGTTTTTAACCCCCTGATTGCCCCTAGTTAACCCTTTCACCAGTGATCACCATATAAGTTTTACGGGTGACGCTGGTTGGTTAGTTTGCTTTTTATAGCATCAGGGCACCCGCCGTATATAACCCAATAAAGGTTTAACCCCCTGATCGCCCGGCGGGGTGATATCAATTAGGTTTTAGTGCCAGAGAGGGTCTGCGTCGCCCCAGGCAGCGTTAGGTTAGTGCCAGTAACGCTAACACCCACGCACAAATACACCTCCCTTAGTGGTATAGTGTCTGAACAGATCAATATCTGATCTTATCAGATCTATACTAGCGTCCCCAGCAATTTAGGGTTCCCAAAAATGCAGTGTTAGCGGGATCAGCCCAGATACCTGCTAGCACCTGCGTTTAGCCCCTCCGCCCAGCCCAGCCCAGCCCACCCAAGTGCAGTATCGATTGATCACTGTCACTTACCAAACACAACACACATAACTGCAGCGTTCGCAGAGACAGTCCTGATCCCTGCGATCGCTAACAGTTTTTTTTGAAGCGTTTGATACATTTGCTGACAGTCAGGTGCTTTTTTACCTGTGAAAATTACTAGTGTACCCCTAAATTTAGAGCCCAAAATGGCAAATGCAAGGTACACTAGTAAAGAGGCCTACGAGATTCTGAGCATGACAGATAGTGAAGAGGAGGTCACGTATCTGTCAGATTCAGGCTCAGAATATCTTCCCGTAGAAGACAGTGAAGTCAGCGGCTCCATGTCAGATAGCTCTGACGACGAAGATGAGGTCCCTGCTAAGGTCAGGCGTACCCGATCCCAATCTTCTGAGGTTGTTGAGGAGCAAGAACCGCATGGAGCAGAGTAGTACTAGCGCCGCTATTCCTTCTGGTGAATTGGCAAGCACCAGCGGCCTAGTACAGCCTGGGAGTACATCCAGCACTGCAGTATCACGTGGTGATGTGGCGAGTCCCATAAGTGCAGTTCAAGCTGGCGAGGTGGCAAGCACAAGTAGTGTCCCGCTGCCACCAAGAAGAAGACAAAGGCAGGCCCGTCGTGCCCATAGTGCCCTTCCTGCGGAATTCGCCTATCCTAATTGGGTCCCCACCACTTCTGCAGAACCCGTACTTCCCCCATTCACTGCCCAACCCGGTATTCAGGTGGAAACTGCTGATTTTATGCCAATTGATTTTTATTCGCTGTTTTTCACGGAAGATAATTTATATGCTGGTCAATTCATCACCGCTAATCCCCAGTTGCCTTCCATTGCCAAAGATTGGAAACCAATTACGGTTTCCGAATTTAAGCCCTTTCTGGGCCTTTCCCTCAACATGGGCACACATAAATTCCCGTCATTGCGTGTTTATTGGTCCACACACCCAATTGACCACATGCCCGTGTTCTCTGCCTCCATGCCCAGGAAACGATACGAGCAGATCTTGCGGTTCATGCATTTCAACGACAATGAACTTTGTCGTCCACGTGGAGACCCTGAATATGACCGGCTCTACAAAATTCGGCCCCTCATAAACCACTTCAACTAACGTTTTGCAGCCTTGTTTATTCCCGATCAAGTTGTCTGCGTTGATGAGTCCCTGATTAAATTTTCTGGCCGCTTGTCTTTCAAGCAGTACCTTCCCAGCAAGCGTGCCAGATACGGGGTCAAGCTCTATAAGTTCTGTGACAGGGCAACAGGCTATGTATGGAGCTTTACGGTTTATGAGGGATTGAGCCGGTCAACTGCCCGGATTACATAGGGAGTGCTGGCAAGATAGTGTGGAACTTGGTGTCACCCTTATTCGGAAAGGGGTACCACTTGTATGTGGACAATTATTACACGAGCGTGCCACTGTTTAGTCACTTGTTTGATCATCAGATTGGAGCACGTGGCACCGTGCGACCTAATCGCTGGGGCTTTCCCCAGGGGCTTGTAGATTCCCATCTTAGGCTGGGGGAGAGAGCCTGCTTGAAGTGTAATAATTTGCTCGCTGTGAAGTGGAGGGATAATAAGAATGTTTTCCTTTTTACCTCCCTTCATGCAGACATGACAGTCCAAATTCGTACGTCGACTGGTGTTGTGGAGAAACCCCTCTGTGTCCACGAATATAACCAAAATATGGGAGGGGTGGACCTCAACGACCAGTTGATGGCGCCGTATCTAATTGATCGTAAGGCGAGACGCTGGTACAAAAAAGTGTCTCTATCTTTATTTCAATTGGCTTTGCTGAACGCTCATGTGCTATACAGAGCTTCAGGACGTTATCTCTCCTAAAATTCCAGGATGAGGTAGTCACAGAACTCCTGTATCCAGGTGGTTCTGCACCTCACCATCCCCAACCAAATGCAGTAAGCCGGCTGCATGAGAGGCATTATGCGTATGTCCTCGAGAGTACCCCTACCCAACGAGCCCCCCAAAAAAGATGTTGTGTCTGTATTTTTGTCCACGCTGTCCTGACAATCCTGGTCTTTGCATTGGTAAATGTTTTGAACGCTTCCACTCAAAAGTGAAGTTTTAGCATAGGGTACAGCATTTCACAGACTAGGACACACTTACACAGGGTCTCCCAAAATACCATCGCATTTTGAGAGACCCGAACCATTACAGTTGTTAAAGTTACAAAAAAAAGTGTAAAAAAACAAAACAAAAACGTAAAAACAAAAAACACAAAAAAACATAAAATAAAAAACCCAAAAATAGTTGTCGTTTTATTGTTCTCTCTCTCTCTCTCTCTCTATTTTCTCTCTATTGGTCTGCTCTTTTTTACTGTATTCTATTCTGCAATGCTTTATCATGCTTGCTTTTCAGGTATGTAATTTTTTGTTTTCAGGTGCGCCATTCAGCTGCAGCGCGGAATTATTTATCTTGACAGCAACAGTGTTTGCTCCCACGATACATAAAGCCGTGACTCCAGTGCTGTAGGAGGTGATTTTATCACCACAGTTAAAAAAAAGAGCATATATACCGAAGCATGGGGGCAGCAGGGGCGGAGGAGCGATTTTGCTCCTAATGCCGCGTACATACGGTCGAAATTCCGATGGAGGCTTGCCCGTGGAAAACTCCGTCCGTGTGTACGCGGCATAACCTTTTTGCGGGAGGATGCCCCCATGCTTCGGCATATATATATTTTAGGCACAGGTTGTGTTAAAAAAATGTTTTATTTTTTACTAGTTTTTTTTTATATTTGCTTTGCAGGTATGGTATGGTAAGGTCTTACTGTTATACTGTAATGCTACTTTGTTTTAATGTTAACCATCATTTGCTTAGCAGGTATGCCATTCAGTTGCAGCGTGGATTTATTTATCTTGACAGCAACAGCGTTTGCTCCCACGATACATAAAGCCGTGACTCCAACGCTGTAGGAGGTGATTTCACCACCACAGTTAAAAAAAAGAGCATATATGCCGAAGCATGGGGGCAGCAGGGGCGGAGGTGCGATTTTGCTCCTAATGCCGCGTACATACGGTCGAAATTCCGACGGAGGCTTGCCCGTGGAAAAGTCCGACCGTGTGTACGCGGCATAACCTTTTTGCGGGAGGATACCCCCATGCTTCGGCATATATAAATGGTGCATGTACTGTATGCCCATCATTAGAAGTGGGTGGATGAAGGGAGGTATTCTAATGGTGGGCATACCCACTGATCAATCTCTTTTTTTCGTTCAGCCAACAGGCTGCATGAAAAAAAAGATTACAATACGTGTCCAACAAGGACCGGCAACGTACTGGTATGTTGCTGGATTTTGAATGTTTATACCAGAATGATGCCTGCGGGTTTAGGTATCATCTTGGTATCATTCTTTTCAGCCAGCGGCCGGCTTTCATGTAAAAGCAATGCTAGCAGATAATTAGCCTATAGACTGCTTTTACAAGCAGTGGGAGGGAATGACCCCCCTCGGATATAAACAGCGCCATTGGCAAATTGGGAAAGCATTTTATCACACCGATCTTGTGTGGTCAGATGCTTTGAGTGCAGAGGAAAGATCTAGGGTCTAATCCCCCAATTTTTTTCAAAAAAAGAGTACCTGTCACTACCTATTGCTATCATAGGGGATATTTACATTCCCTGAGATAACAATAAAAATGGTAAAAAAAAAAAAAAAAATATGGAAGGAACAGTTTAAAAATAAAATAAAAAAGCAAAATAAATAATAAAATAAAAAATCACCCCTGTCCCCCCCTGCTCTTGCGCAAAGGCGAACGCAAGCGTCGGTCTAGCGTCATATGTAAACAGCAATTGCACCATGCATGTGAGGTATCACCGCGAAGGTCAGATCGAGAGCAGTAATTTTAGCAGTAGACCTCCTCTGTAAATCTAATGTGGTAACCTGTAAAGGCCTTTAAAGGCTTTTAAAAATGTGCCGTATTTTTTGGACCATAAGACGCACTTTTTCCCCCAAAAAATATGGGGGAAAATGTCTCTGCGTCTTATGGTCCGAATGTACATCAGGCACCACCCCCCGCCGCCGCTGGCAACGCCCCTGCCACTGCTGGTATCGCCCCCCGCTGCCGCTGGTAACTCCCCCCGCCACTGCAAGAAAGCCGCCCCCCCGCACAAAAAAAAGCTCCCCACGAGTTCCGACGGCCGCACAAATAGAGTCCCAAATAAAGCGGCATATAGTGAATGTCCTGGGGCGGTCCCCGCTCAGCTGGGCTCGGCTATACTCGGGCTGGAGGGGGCAGTCCCCGCTCAGCTGGGCTCGGCTATGCTCGAGAAGAGGGGCGGTCCCCGCTTAGCTGGGCTCGGCTATACTCGGGAAGAGGGGTGGTCCCCGCTCAGCTGGGCTCGGCTATACTCGGGAAGAGGGGCGGTCCCCGCTCAGCTGGGCTCGGCTATACTCGGGCTGGAGGGGGCGGTCCCCGCTCAGTTCACTTCGGCTGTGCTCGGGTGGGAGGGGGCGGTCCCCGCTCAGCTCACTTTGGCTGTTCTCGGCTATGCTCGGGCGGTCGGTCTTGACGTTGTCCTGGCTCAGCAGAGGGACAGTCACAGTGATGTAACATGTAAGCAATAATGACCAGAAAATGTATTAGAAGAAGGATGCTGACCATGTCCGCAGCCCCTGTCCCTGTCCATGTCCACAGCCCCTGTCCATGTCCGCAGCCCTTGTCCCTGTCCATGTCCGCAGCCCCTGTCCCTGTCCATGTCTGCAGCCCCTGTCCCTGTCTGCAGCCCCTGTCCCTGTCCATGTCCGCAGCCCCTGTCCATGTCCGCAGCCCCTGTCCATGTCCACAGCCCCTGTCCATGTCCGCAGCCCCTGTCCATGTCCACATCCACGTCCACAGCCCCTGTCCCTGTCCGCAGTCCATGTCCATGTCCACAGCCCCTGTCCATGTCCGCAGCCCCTGTCCATGTCCGCAGCCCCTGTCCCTGTCCATGTCCGCAGCCCCTGTCCCTGTCCACATCCACAGCCCCTGTCCCTGTCCGCAGCCCCTGTCCATGTCCATGTCCGCAGCCCCTGTCCATGTCCGCAGCCCCTGTCCCTGTCCATAGCCCCTGTCCATGTCCGCAGCCCCTGTCCATGTCCGCAGCCCCTGTGCATGTCCGCAGCCCCTGTCCCTGTCCACATCCACGTCCACAGCCCCTGTCCCTGTCCGCAATCCATGTCCACAGCCCCTGTCCATGTCCGCAGCCCCTGTCCATGTCCACAGCCCCTGTCCCTGTCCACATCCACGTCCACAGCCCCTGTCCCTGTCCGCAGTCCATGTCCATGTCCGCAGCCCCTGTCCATGTCCGCAGCGCAGCCTCTGTCCATGTCCATGTCCGCAGCAAATATTTGGTTCAGAATATTTTTTTTTCTTGTTTTCCTCCTCGAAAACCTAGGTGCGTCTTATGGTCAGGTGCGTCTTATAGAGCGAAAAATACGGTATGTAGTTTGTCGCCGCTGCGCGTTTGTGCGCAATTTTAAAGCATGTTGTGTTTGGTATCCATGTACTCGGCCTAAAATCATCTTTTTTATTTCATCAAACATTTGGGCAATATAGTGTGTTTTAGTGCATTAAAAATAAAAAAAGTGTGTTTTTTCCCCAAAAAATGCGTTTGAAAAATCGCTGCGCAAATACTGTGTGGAAAAAAAAATGCAACACCCACTATTTTAATCTGTAGGGCATTTGCTTTAAAAAAATGTATAATGTTTTGGGGTTCAACGTAATTTTCTTGCAAAAAAAATATGATTTCATGTAAACAAAAAGTGTCAGAAAGGGCTTTGTCTTCAAGTGGTTAGAAGAGTGGATGATGTGTGACATAAGCTTCCTAATGTTGTGCATAAAAGGCCAGGACAGTTCAACCCCCCCCCCAAATGACCCCATTTTGGAAAGTAGACACTAGGCTTGTGCACGGAAAAATTCGGTTAGTTTTGGTTAGTTTCTTTTCGGTCCTGTTGATTCGTAATCATTCGTAATTTTGCTAGACGGGATTTTTCGTGTTCGGACTAATTCGTATTTTCGCAAGCGACATTTTTCGTTGAATTTTTAGTTGATTTATAATTCGTACTTTCGGTAGAGTACATTGTTTTTCGTTGATTCTGGACACAACTCCTACTTTCGTAACTTTTTTTGGGTTCGTTGATTCGTAATTTTCTGTGTCTCTCTCACGACGACGCTGCCTATTATGCCTAATGTGCTTCGAATGGATTTGTACTTTTCTAAATACATAGCGGTTATTTGTAACGATTCGAAATCTCGTATTTTACTTTCGTTTTTTACATGTGGCTATAGCCTCCGCCCCTGTACACCATTTTGAGAGGGTTCAGCACGGTGAGGGAGAAGCAGAGAGCAGAGCAGAGTGTTATTGTGCTTCGAATGGATTCAAAATCTCGTATTTTACTTTCGTTTTTTACATGCGGCTATAGCCTCCGCCCCTGTACACCATTTTGAGAGGGAGTTCAGCACGGTGTGGGAGAAGCAGAGAGCAGAGCAGAGTGAGTGTTATTGTGCTTCGTATGGATTCGTACATTCGTAACTTTTTCATAACGAATTATGCCAAAGACATTCGGGCATTCGCTATTTGCGGTATAATTTATTTCGGATTCGGTCTTATTCGTAATTGCTTTGTTCGGAAATTCGAATGCTTCCGAATGTCCGAAAGTTGCTAAATTCGGACGAATTTCGATTCGTTACGAAACGAATTGCACAAGCCTAGTAGACACCCCAAGCTATTTGCCGAGAGGCATGTTGAGCCCATTGAATATTTTTATTTTTTTGTCCCAAGTGATTGAATAATGACAAAAAAAAATGTATAAAAAGTTGTCACTAAATGATCTATTGCTCAAACATGACATGGTTATATGTGAAATTGCACCCCAAAATACATTCTGTTGCTTCTCCTGAGTACGGGGATACCACATGTGTGAGACATTTTGGGAGCCTAGCCGCGTACAGGACCCCGAAATCCAAGCACCGCCTTCAGGATTTCTAAGGGTGTAAATTTTTGATTTCACTCCTCACTGCCAATCACAGTTTCAGAGGCCATGGAATGCCCAGATGGCACAAAATCCCCCCCAAATGACCCAATTTTGGAAAGTAGACACCTCAAGCTATTTGCTGAGACGTATGTTGAGTATTTTGCAGATCTTGCTTTTTGTCACAAAGTTTTGAAAATTGAAAAAAGAAATAAAAAATCTTTCTTCATTTTCAAAAACAAATGAGAGCTGTAAAATACTCACCATGCCTCTCAGCAAATAGCTTGGGGTGTCTACTTTCCAAAATGGGGTAATTTGTGGGGGTTTTGTGCTATCTTGGCATTTTACGGCCTTCAAAACTGTGATAGGTAGTGAGGAGTGAAATCAAAAATTTACGCCCTTAGAAATCCTGAAGACGGTGCTTGGTTTTTGGGGCCCCGTACGCGGCTAGGCTCTCACAAAGTCCCACACATGTGGTATCCCCGTACTCAGGAGAAACAGCAAAACGTATTGTGGGTGCAATTCCACATATAACCATGGCATGTTTGAGCAATATATCATTTAGTGACAACTTTTTGTACATTTTTTTTCTTTTTGTCATTATTCAATCACTTGGGACAAAAAAAAATATTCAATGGGCTCAACATGCCTCTCAGCAAATAGCTTGGGGTGTCTACTTTCCAAAATGGGGTCATTTGGGGGGGTTTTGTGCTATCTTCGCATTTTATGGCCTTCAAAACTGTGATAGGTAGTGATAGGTAGTGAGGAGTGAAATCAAAAATGTATGCCCTTAGAAATATTGAAGGCGGTGTTTGGTTTTTGGGGTCCCGTACGCGGCTAGGCTCCCAAAAAGTCCCACACATGTGGTATCCCCGTACTCAGGAGAAGCAGCATAATGTATTTTGGGGTGTAATTTCACATATGCCCATGGCATGTGTGAGCAATATATCATTTAGTGACAACTTTGTGCAAAAAAAAAAAGTTTGTCATATTCCCGCAACTTGTGGCAAAATATAAAATATTCCATGGACTCAATATGCCTCTCAGTAAATAGCTTGGGGTGTCTACTTTCCAAAATGGGGTCATTTTGGGGGTTTTGTGCTATTTTGGCATTTTATGGCCTTCGAAACTGTGATAGGTAGTGAGGAGTGAAATCAAAAATTTGCCCCCTTAGAAATCTTGAAGGAGGTGCTTGGTTTTTGGGGCCCCGTACGCGGCTAGGCTCTCAAAAAGTCCCACACATGTGGTATCCCCGTACTCAGGAGAAGCAGAAAAATGTATTTTGGGGTGCAATTCCACATATAACTATGGCAAGTTTGAGCAATATATCATTTAGTGACAACTTTTTGTACATTTTTTTTTCTTTTTGTAATTATTCAATCATTTGGGACAAAAAAAATATTCAATGGGCTCAACATGCCTCTCAGCAAATAGCTTGGGGTGTCTACTTTCCTAAATAGGGTCATTTGGGGGGGTTTTGTGCCATCTTGGCATTTTATGGCCTTCAAAACTGTGATAGGTAGTGGTAGGTAGTGAGGAGTGAAATCAAAAATGTATGCCCTTAGAAATCTTGAAGGCGGTGCTTGGTTTTTGGGGTCCCGTACGCGGCTAGTCTCCCAAAAAGTCCCACACATGTGGTATCTCCGTACTCAGGAGAAGTAGCAGAATGTATTTTGGGGTGTAATTTCACATATGCTCATGGCATGTGTGGGCAATATATCATTTAGTGACAACTTTGTGAAAAAAAAAAACGTTTGTCATATTCCCGCAACTTGTGTCAAAAATATAAAATATTTCATGGACTCAACATGCCTCTCAGCAAATAGCTTGGGGTGTCTACTTTCCAAAATGGGGTCATTTGGGGGGAGGTTGTGCTATTTTGGCATTTTATGGCCTTCGAAACTGTGATAGGTAGTGAGGAGTGAAATCAAAAATTTGCGCCCTTAGAAATCCTGAAGGCGGTGCTTGGTTTTTGGGGGCCCATACGCGGCTAGGCTCCTAAAAAGTCCCACACATGTGGTATCCCCGTACTCAGGAGAAGCAGCAAAATGTATTTTGGGGTGCAATTCCACATATAACCATGGCATGTGTGAGCAATATATCATTTAGTGCCAACTTTTTGTAATTCTTTTTTTATTTTTTTTTAGTCATTATTTAATCACTTGGGACAAAAAAAAAATATTCAATGGGCTCAACATGCCTCTCAGCAATTTCCTTGGGGTATCTACTTTCCAAAATGGGGTCATTTGGGGGGGTTTTGTACTGCCCTGCCATTTTAGCACCTCAAGAAATGAGATAGGCAGTCATAAATTAAAAGCTGTGTAAATTCCAGAAAATGTACCCTAGTTTGTAGACGCTATAACTTTTGTGCAAACCAATAAATATACGCTTATTGACATTTTTTTTACTAAAGACATGTGGCTGAATACATTTTGGCCTAAATGTATGACTAAAATTGAGTTTATTTGATTTTTCTTATAACAAAAAGTAGAGAATATCATTTTTTTCTAAATTTTCAGTCTTTTTCCGTTTATATTGCAAAAAAAAAATCATAGAGGCAATCAAATACCATTAAAAGAAAGCTCTATTTGTGGGAAGAAAAGGACGCAAATTTCGTTTGGGTACAACATTGCATGTCCGCACAATTTCCAGTTAAAGCAGCGCAGTGCCAAATTGTGAAGTCACCTCTGGTCATTATGGTCCATATTGGTCCGGGGCTTAAGTGGTTAAAAAGTTTTTTCAGCAACTACAATCCTCACAAATATCACAAATATCACAAACATCGCAGGAATTGCTGAATATTGTGGAATCATCCACAAATTTAGGAACATCGGGGGGATGAGGAGATCAATCACCTTAGGAACAGCTCACCAATAGATACAATCAGATTGACAACAGAACAGGAAGAAATAAAAAAAGAAAAATGGGATATGAAAACATATATTCGCTCTCTCCCCACTAGGGTAGATATGGATCAATATGTACATAGACTGGAAACCTCATATAAAATGGAAATACAGGAGCTTAACCACTTGACAACTGGGCACTTAAACCCCCTTCCTAACCAGACGAATTTTCAGCTTTCGGTGCTCTCACATTTTGAATGACAATTACTCAGTCATACAACACTGTACCCATATGAAATTTTTGTCCTTTTTTTCACACAAATAGAGCTTTCTTTTGGTGGTATTTAATCACTGTTGGGTTTTTTATTTTTTGCGCTATAAGAGAAAAAAGACTGAAAATTTTGTAAAAAAATGAATTTTTCTTTGTTTCCGTTATAAAATTTTGCAAATTTGTATTTTTTCTTCATACATTTTGGCCAAAATTTATACTGCTACATATCTTTGGTAAAAATAAGTACAAATTGGTGCATATTTTTTGGTCTTTGTGAAAGTTATAGAGTCCACAAGCTATGGTGCCAATATCTGAAAATTGATCACACCTGAAGTACTGACGGCCTATCTCATTTCTTGAGACCCTAACATGCCAGAAAAGTACAAATACCCCCAAAATGACCCCTTTTTGGAAAGAAGACATTCCAAGGTATTTAGAAAGAGTCATTGTGAGTTTTTTGAAGTTGTCATTTTTTCCCACAATTCTTTGCAAAAATCAAGATTTTTTTTTCTTTTTTTTTTTTCCACAAAATTGTCATATTAGCAGGTTATTTCTCACACACAGCATATGCATACCACAAATTACACCCCAAAACACATTCTGCTATTCCTCCCGAGTATGGCGATACCACATGTGTGAGACTTTTACACAGCGTGGCCACATACAGAGGCCCAACATGCAGGGAGCACCATCAGGCGTTCTGGAGAACCCAGGCCAATTCTGACATTTCTCTCCTACATGTAAAAATCATAATTTGTTTGCTAGAAAATTACATAGAACCCCAAAACATTATATATGTTTTTTTAGCAAAGACCTTAAAGAATATAATGGTGGTCATTGCAACTTTTTATCTTGCACGGTATTTGCGCAGAAATTTTTCTAACGCGTTTTTTACGGAAAAAAACTGTTTTGTGCCTAAAAGAAAAAAAACCAGTAAAGTTAGCCCAATGTTTTTGCATAATGTGAAAGATGAAGTTACGCCGAGTAAATAGATACCTAACATGTCACCCTTCAAAATTGCACACGCTCGTTGAATGGCGCCAAACTTCGCTACTTAAAAATCCCCATAGGCAACGCTTTAAATATTTTTACTGGTTACATGTTTTGAGTTACAGAGAAGGTCTAGGGCCAAAATTATTGCTCTCGCTCTAACGTTCGCAACGATACCTCACATGTGTGGTTTGAACACCGTTTTCATATGTGGGCGGGGCTTACGTATGCGTTCACTTCTGCATGCGAGCTCGCGGGGGCAGGGGCGCTTTAAAAAAAATATATATATTTTATTGTTCATTTTACTTTATTTATTTTAGTTTGACATGTTTTTCCGACCCAAATTTTTTTTTTATCACTTTTATTCCTATTACAAGGAATGTAAACATCCCTTGTAATAGGAATATGGCATGACAGGTCCTCTTTACAGTGAGATATGGGGTCAATAAGACCCCACATCTCACCTCTAGGCTGGGAAGCCTGAAAAAAAAAAAAAAAAAAAAACAATCCTGGCTTTGATCGTAGCGGTGAGTCGGTAGAAGCACCGGAGGGCAGCGGGAGGGGGGAGCATCCCCTCTCACCTTCCGTAAGAGCGATCAAGCGGTGGAACAGCCGCTATGATCGTTCTTATGGTGCAGGGAATCGCCAGCTGAAAAAGCGAATATCTGAATGATGCCTGTAGCTGCTCCCATCATTCAGATATCTCCGCACAAAGTCAAGGACGTCATATGACGGCCGGCGGGCGGGAAGTGATTATTGCAGAGTATTGCCGGGTATTGAGGAGTATTGCCGGGTATTGCGGAGTATTGCCGGGTATTGAGGAGTATTGCCGGGTATTGAGGAGTATTGCCGGGTATTGAGGAGTATTGCCGGGTATTGCGGGGTATTGCCGGGTATTGCGGAGTATTGCCGGGTATTGCGGAGTATTGCAGGGTATTGAGGAGTATTGCAGGGTATTGTGGAGTATTGCAGGGTATTGTGGAGTATTGCCGGGTATTATGGAGTATTGCCGGGTATTGTGGAGTATAGCTGGGTATTGTGGAGTATTGCCGGGTATTGTGGAGTATTGCAGGGTATTGAGGAGTATTGCGGAGTATGGCAGGGTATTGCGGAATATGGCAGAGTATTGCACAGTATGGGCAGAGTATGGGCAGGGTATTGCACAGTATGGGCAGAGTATTGCACAGGGTATTGCACAGGGTATTGCACAGGGTATTGCAGAGTATGGGCAGAGTATGGGCAGGGTATTGCACAGGGTATTGCAGAGTATTGCACAGGGTATTGCAGAGTATTGCACAGGGTATTGCAGAGTATTGGCAGGGTGTATTGCAGAGTATTGGCAGGGTGTATTGCAGAGTATTGCACAGGGTATTGCAGAGTATTGCACAGGGTATTGCAGAGTATTGCACAGGGTGTATTGCAGAGTATTGCACAGGGTGTATTGCAGAGTATTGGCAGAGTATTGCACAGGGATGGCTGAGCAGGGATGGATGGATGGCTGGATCTGTGACTGCAATTGTCACAGATCCAGCCCACAGCTGACATGGGGGAGGGAGCGGACATGATCCGCTCCCTCCCCTCTCCTCTCGGACTGTACTGATCGGTACAGAGAGGGGAGGGAGGAACGGGTGTCATCACATGACGCCGGTCTGTTTACAAGTGATCGCTCCGTCATTTGACGGAGCGATCACGTGGTAAACGGCCGCGATTAGCGGTCATCTACCGTGATCCGTGATGCGCCGGGTCTTCCGGACCCGGCGGTCACGGACATATCCTGGAGCGCGCCCAGCAAGATTCTGTGAGGACGTCCCTGGGACGTCCACTCAGGATAACTCGACCGCGCTGTGGACGTCTTTTGTACATGGCGCGGTCGGGAAGTGGTTAAAACATCTATGCAAGACACTTAAGAGAAAATAGGCACAATAGACACAAGAATGACAAACATGGAACAAAAACTGATACAAACAGAGGAGAAAATACAAGAGCAAGGTAAACAATTAAAACGAACCACAAACGCTCTTGACGAGCAGGAAAACAGAAATACAAGAAACAATATAAGAATTAGAGGCCTATCTGAAAACGTGAGCTCAAAAGATTTGATAACAACATTGCAAAATATATTTAAGGAATTAATACAGGATCCAACCGAAACAATAATTGATCAAGCACACAGAATAATGGATTCAAGAAGACCAGACCCTAGTAGACCAAGAGACGTTATATGCAGGATGAATTATGCTCAAACAAAAGATAAAATCATGATAGCTGTACGCCATAATAAAAACATACAATATCAAGGAACACAACTAATATTTTTCCAGGCCTTATCTAAATACACACTGGATAGGAGAAGAGCACTAAAGCCCCTTCTGGAACAAATAATAAAGAAGAATCTCCAATACAGATGGAAATTTCCATTTCAGTAACAAGTTCAACATGAAGGATTAACAGCGATTCTCAGGGACTTGGAGGATCTACCGGAATTTCTGGGGACTCTCCGGCTCACGGAAATAGAATTGCCAGACTGGCCTAAGATGTATATGGGAACATTTAGAAGGCCATAGAGGGACTTGGACATTGGGGATGGGGGGGTGGGGGGACTGAATGGGGGGGATTGAAGGGGAGAGGGGGGAGGGGAACTGATTAAATAAGGAGGAGAATTAACTAATCACATTCATTATTGAACACATAAAATAACACATATAAGCCACAAGGTAACATCCATAAATGCACATGTAATAAGGGAAAATAAGGGTAGGAAGAAGGGGGAAGGGAATAGGGAAGGGAAAAGTAAATAGAAAGAAGGGAAATATTTTAAAAAAGAAAATTGTTATATATATATATTTTTTACTAAAAGGGTAAAATAGAACTTTTGGTTCCTTAAAACACACTTGCACTGATACACTATAAGGGAGAATTTAAGAGAATGGAGGGTAATATGGGGGTTTTCCTTTTTCTTTTCTTTTTCTTCCATCCCCTCCTTCCCTCCCCCCCCTTCCTTGGTCCCTCGTCTCTCCCTGCTCCTAACTCCACTGCATTCGCTGTAAGTTTTTATAGTGTGGGAATGGGAGGGAGAGTAAAGTATTGTGGAGATATTACTAAATACCTATATAACGATTATTAATGTCTTTGAAATGAAAGGAAAGATTATAGGTATATAAAAATGGAATTAGAGGTAAAATAAGAGAAGAAAGGGCAAATGGAAAAACAAAAAACTGTCCAACTAATTTTTAAAAGGATTAGAGAAAGCAGCAGGTATAATCTTGATGGGTGTTAGATTGGGAAAAGCAGCTCCAGTTCCCCCCTCAATAGGGACCTTACGTATAGTAAGATAGACTTGATTGAAGTCAACATAGATTAGTAGTGAGAGAGTGGAGTGGTGTGTGTTGAGTGGGTTAAGTGATACGAGTGGTGAGTGAGTGAGTGTATAAGGGTTTTTTTTTTCCTCCCTCCCTACCTCTTTTTGTCTACCCCTCTCCATATTTTTAAAATGGGGGGGGGGATTTGTTCTTTTAATGCAAGAGGCCTTAATTCACCCTTTAAAAGATCTCACATCATAGATTCATTTCACAAACAAAAGATTGGAATTATTTTGTTTCAAGAAACACATTTTCGTTCAGATCACATTCCCAAAATAAATAACAGAAATTATGTTACTTGGATTCATGACACATTTCCCTACCCTAAAGCAAGAGGAGTGTCTATTTTGTTCCACAAAGATATACCCCACCAAATATTGCAAAATTGGACAGGTAAAGATGGCAGGTCCTTAATTATAAAGGTCAGACTATATGGAAAAATGTTTACAATCATACATTTGTATCTACCAAATTATGAACAAATTAAGGTTGAAATAAAATATTTTGTGGAGCAATGGAGAAAGCGGAAGGAACAATAATTATGGGTGGAGACTTTAATTTCATAATAGATACAACAAGTACCCACTCCCACAGGAAAAATAGCCAACTAAAAGAGTTCAAACATCTACTGGGAATATACCAAAGGACAGACATATGGAGGGCTCAACATCAGACGGAAAAACATTATTCATATTACTCAAACATACATAATTCATACCATAGAATAGATTATTTTTTTATTAACCAATCCGGTCTGAAGATTACTCCCTCAACAGATATACAGTCAGGTCCATAAATATCGGGACATCGACACAATTCTAATCTTTTTGGCTCTATACACCACCACAATGGATTTGAAATTAAACAAACAAGATGTGCTTTAACTGCAGACTTTCAGCTTTAATTTGAGGGTATTTACATCCAAATCAGGTGAACGGTTTGTATATGTGCCTCCCACTTTTTAAGGGACCAAAAGTAATGGGACAGATAAACAATCATAAATCAAACTTTCACTTTTTAATACTTGGTTGCAAATCCTTTGCAGTCAATTACAGCCTGAAGTCTGGAACGCATAGACATCACCAGACACTGGGTTTCATCCCTGGTGATGCTCTGCCAGGCCTCTACTGCAACTGTCTTCAGTTCCTGCTTGTTCTTGGGGCATTTTTCCTTCAGTTTTGTCTTCAGCAAGTGAAATGCATGCTCAATCGGATTCAGGCCAGGTGACTGACTTGGCCATTGCATAACATTCCACTTATTTCCCTTAAAAAACTCTTTGGTTGCTTTCACAGTATGCTTTGGGTCATTGTCCATCTGCACTGTGAAGCACTGTCCAATGAGTTCTGAAGCATTTGGCTGAATGTTCCAAACAGTTGATTTGGCCACACCTAATGTTTTTGCTATCTCTCTGATGGGTTTGTTTTGTTTTATCAGCCTAATGATGGCTTGCTTCACTGATAGTGAAAGCTCTTTGGATGCAAATGCAAATAGCACACTTGAAATTAACTCTGGACCTTTTATATGCTCCTTGTAAATGGGATAATGAGGTAATAACACACACCTGGCCATGGAACAGCTGAGCAGCCAATTGTCCCATTATTTTTGGTCCCTTAAAAAGTGGGAGGCACATATACAAACGGTTGTAATTACTACACCGTTCACCTGATTTGGATGTAAATACCCTCAAATTAAATCTGAAAGTCTGCAGTTAAATCACATCTTGTTTGTTTAATTTCAAATCCATTGTGGTGGTGTATAGAGCCAAAAAGATTAGAATTGTGTTGATGTCCCAATATTTATGGACCTGACTGTAGGTAATTTTTCCTGGTCAGATCATGCCCCGATATATTTGGAACTTAGGATAATCGAATATAAAAAACCAATGGGAACGTGAAGATTAAATGATAATTTAATTAAAGACAAAGAATGTGAAAAAGACATACAACAAGCAGTAAGAGAATTTTTGTTAACTCACGAAAGTGATGATACCTCAATTCCCATACAATGGGAAACACTCAAATGTGTGTTGCGGGGACTATTCATCAAGCATGGATCAAGATTAAAAAAGGAAAAAGAACAGAAAAAATCTCAATTAATGATGGAAATTAAAAAATTAGAAAATAAACATAAACGGAGCCTTAAACCAGGGGACAGAATAGCTTTAAAAGATAAACAAATGCAGTTATAGTCCTTGCTTGATGAAGAGTCCCTCCGGTTGAGGGATAAAAATAAAATACAGTGGTACCAACAAGGAAATGAAACAGGAAAAATATATGCTAGAACTTTAAAAAATCAACAACCTATGACCTCCATAGTTAAAATCTTACAATACAAAAGTTTCCCCTCACAGGGCGGGACTTTATAGGTATGAATTTACATAACCACTAGGGTAAAGTATAAAAATAATTTATTACAAAAGTAGAAAGTATGATTACATAAAATTGTAGGCCAATAGAAAAGACTTGATATATGCAGAAAAAACAATCAATGAATCAATGGAATAGATGTTGAATTATGCCCAATGCATCGCATGCCCAGGGGAAAGGATTATACCCTAGACTGCAATGCTAGTGCACAATTATATGAAAATTGGAATAGTAATTATATAGGTCAGATCCTACGCGTTACGGAGATAACTCCTTCTTCAGGGATAATCCGACATATAATTCAGAATTGAAATCTAAAACAGAGAAGAATACAGTTGTCTCATATGATGGCATTCATTAAACATAAAACACAAAACAAAACATAAACAATAAATATGCAAATGAGGGTGAGCATGGAAAACACCCAATTGGCAGAATACTCACCTCTGCAGCCATATATCAAGCTTATATATCAGTCATCATAGAACCACAACACCCAGAAAACACAAGGGTTATGGTTTGAAAACAAGTGGTGAAAAAATCCCCTATATGGGGAAATGGGTGGAAACTGCGCACATGCGATGTCCAGACAGCGACCCGGGACTGCAAACGTCTCCAAAGGGAAGCATAGAAAAATCAATATACCTGAGGTAAAAAGAAAAATTCTCAAATTAATTATGGATTAATGCACATAAATGCGTCAAAGAAGCATATTGTACACTATATGGTATTGTCCCAAAATGTATACCCTTTTCCCCAAAGAGAGGGATTCAAGGGTTAATAGTATAAAAAATATAAATATATTGTTGACACAAGATGGAAATCAAGTGGAATTCACATGGATATTGGATAGATTTTTCTTACCTCTTCCCAAAATACTGTATAGTTATGGGAAATGGGGAGATGAGGGGAGGGGCATGCAGATAGACAATATGGAGAACTTTTGATGTAGTATGCACAGCTCCCACAAGAAGGAAAAAACAAGATACAGGTGGAGTCCTCACAGATCCAGCATACACGGAAAACGGAGGAAAGGGAGACCAACTCCCTATCTTGTATTGCAAGTCCACTCATCAAGCAAAATTGCCTATGGAGTCTATATGAGAGGAGAGACAAAAGAAAAGACACAAGATTGCATCATTACTTGATGCATTTGTAGTATCACCCTACATTTGTGGTCTCAAATGGACCCAGAGTGGGGGATGATAGTCATCTGCTAATATTGCCAAAAAGTCACCGCCACGAGTTGAAGATCAAAAAATCACATCTCACCTGGTTATTGTCCTGCCCCACGTGCTCTCTCCCCATCAGCCACAGCACTATTGAAGAACTGACTTCATCGCTTATAAAGAGCATCAAGGCACAGTGATTGGCTTCCTCAGCGATACACATGGGTGTCAAACACCACGTGTGCCCTGTCATTAGAATGCTGCGGTCCCCCGGGCGCGCGGCGCACCACCAAGTCCTCCCCCCAAAGGCGAGATAGCCAGTGAGTGAGAGCCACGTCATGCGCCACGCTCCCACCGACACATGGGTGCGGCACAAGGGATTCACACATGATCCCAGTGGACGAATGGAAACGGAAAGGCCGTCAGACGTCAGATGATCCCGGATTGCATGAGTGGCAGTGCCGCAAAAAATAGGCCAAACCGACGCAAAAAGCCGGCTCATACAGATGGCAGCATCCATAAGAGATCCGGCCAGCAGCCGGAGAGGCCTACGTGTGCCGGGATCGAATCCAGACAGGGAAACGTGCGCAGCAAAAGGCCCCATAATTACCACCACTGCTGTTCAATCTTGAACAGGCCAATACAGATTTCATAAACTACTGAAAAGTATTTGTATTAAGGGCCAATAGCCACAAAATGTATCCAAACGGAATATAGATAAATAGGCAGCTGCAGAAGTGAGTAAATATCACCAAATCATAAAGTGCATAAAATTTAAAATAAAAACAAGCATATAAATGTGAGAATACAAAAAATTGATTACTACATACATAAAATATGAAGCGGGCATCCCTGTGAGAACACATGGGACATACCTCCAAATCCTGATTAACCTGAAATAGGCATTGTTTGCAAACACAGAAATTGTTTTGATTGCAAGAAACTCCATAGGATTAAATCAAATTATAACATACAATGAAATAAGTATTCCAACATGTGCAACACAAAATCCCAACTGATTGTTGGACAGATCTTATTTCTCCATGCCTCCCGATACAAAACCCTCCAAGAAGGGCCTGTAATTGACAGCCTCATTGAGGCCGGGGAAGGTGGTGGCATGGAGGAGAAAGATCCATCTCAACTCTCTCTGTAACAGTAGCTTGTTCCAGTCACCTCCTCGTGCATTTGGATGCACTCTGTCAAGTACTATGAATTTGACCTTGGGGAAAGTCCCATTATGAAGAGCAATGGGGTGTCATCCCAAAGGGAAGTCAGGATTGCATCCCTTCATGCTCCATATATGTTTGGTCATTCTTGTTCGTAGCTCTACTTTGGTCTTCCCAACATAGAAAGAGCCACATTCACAGAGCAGGAGGTATACTACCCCCTTGGTGTAGCAGTTGGCATAGTGAGCAGATTTAAAAGTCCTTCCATTAGGCAGTATACACGTAGGTCCCACATGTATATAGCGACAAAAACTACAGCCTCCACAGGTGTAGGTTCCCTTGATTTTACATGGATCCCCCCGGTTTTCACCCTTGAATTCACTGTGATCCACTCGATCACGAATGGAAGTTGCCCGCCTAAAAGTGATGGATGGTTTGGTGGTCACAAATCTACCCAGATTAGAGTCCATAGACAAAAGGTGCCAATATTTTTCAATGACATTGCGGATCTTACTATGCTGATTGGAGAATGATATTATCAATCTAGTTTCACTATTGCTAGGACGTTCTTTTTCAGGTTTCCGTGAATATAGAAGTTCGCATCGTGTCTTTATCAGAGATTTTTTATATGCCTTTTTGAGGCAGGTCTTAGAATAGCCTCTCTCCAAGAGACGCATTTGTAGTTTTTTTTCCTCTGTTCGAAAAATGTCCATATCTGAACAATTTCGTCTTATGCGAAGATATTGGCTAAATGGTATCGACGCCATAAGTGGGTTGGGATGGAAGCTAGATGCGTGCAGCAAGGAGTTGCCCGCCGTAGCTTTCCGAAAGAGACGTGTCTGTATTGCCCCTTCCTTCCCCCGGAAAACAGTAACATCGAGGAAAGTTATCTCATCAGCATCATGCATCATCGTAAATGCTAGATTGAATTGATTTTTGTTCAACCTATTGAGAAACGCTGATAGCATCTCCATTGGTCCATCCCAGATCAGGAAAACATCATCGATGTATTGTACCCACATAGTAATGTGGTCAGTAAATATTGTGCAAGAATCATCAGCCATCAAAGCTCGCTCCCACTCCCCCAGGTACAGATTGGCGTACGATGGGGCACAGCAAGTCCCCATTGCAACACCCTGTACCTGGAGGTAGTGGGAGCCAGCAAATGAAAAGATGTTGTGATGTAGAATGAAATCAAGGGATTGAACTATAAAGTCACTGTATGGCCACTGATCGTCAATTTGTTGTGACAGTATGTGATGTATGGCTGCTAAACCTAAGGTGTGGGGAATGGAACTATAGAGTGCCTCGACGTTGATCGTGACCAGCGTCGAGTGCTCTGATATAGTCATGCCATCTAGAATTTTCAAGATGTGAATTGTGTCTTTTACATGGGACGGAAGACTAACCACAAATGGTTGCAGATGTTCATCAATTAGGCGGCTCAATTTTTCGGAAATTGAGCCATTGCCAGAAATTATGGGGCGGCCCGGCGGATCATGCTTGTTTTTGTGTATCTTTGGGAGTGCATAGAAGGTTGGAATTTTGGGATGCTCAGTTCGTATGTATTTCCACGTAGTGGCTGTGATTATTCCCTCTCTTCCAGCTTTATCTATTAAGTCGTAAAAATCACTGTTGAATTTTTTGATAGCGTTGACAGATATCAAACGGTACCAGTTATCATTCAACAGGATTTTTTTACACATATCTATGTATTGGGTATTATCCATTATTACGGTGTTTCCACCCTTGTCGGAAGGTTTAATTACTATAGAACAGTTTTTTGACAAATTTTGTAAAGCTCGCTTTTCTCTTGCCGTCAGATTCTCTTCAGACTTGATAGTACCTGACATCTTATCTATTTCACGTGATACAAGTTTTAAAAAAGTGGCTGTATTGGGGTTGGAACTAGGTGCCGGAAATTGATCTGATTTTGTTTTTAGCAGGGATTTGGGTTTGGATATTGGGTCTACCGATTTTGCCCCAGCATCAAAAAGGAGTTGTTCTATGTTCACACTATCGATCAGATCAGATTGATCGTTCTCCTCTAATAGGGAGATAAGCTGTTTGATCGCCAAATCCTCCTTTTTACTAAGTTGTGTGATCGGATTAATATCCTTACTGTACATATTTCTCAATAAAAGTTTCCTTACAAAAAGTTGCAGGTCCCTTATTAATTCAAATTTGTCAAAATCTTCATTTGGACAGAATCCCAAGCCCCTCAATAGAACATCTCTCTCATCCAAACTTAAAGTATGTGAAGAGAGGTTGATTATGTTCATGGAGGGAATGGGATTGGGAGAGTCAGTCCCTCCATTTTCTAACTCACTGATGGCATTGTATTTAATGTGGGTCCTTTTTGAATGTGAGACATCGAGCGGGTCTGAAAAGAAGAAGAGGAGGAAGAGAAAATAGGTGCCACGGGAGTGGAGACAGTTTCTTTACGATCTAATGAATATCTGATGTCTGTCGGATCATGCAGATCTTCGCATGAAGATATAGAGGATAGTTCCACAGCCACACCCATATGTGAATTACCTGTTACCAAAGAAGTGGAAGGACACCCAGAAACCTGCATGTTTTGTGTTGAATGTGTATTTGGTCCTCGCATAGATTTTTTCACTGTATGTTCCTGTGGTTCCTCCTGTTGTCTCAATCGTTTAGTTCGTCCATTGCCCCTATGTCTAGAGGGAGGTTGTTGTTGAGAGGAAGAAATGTTAGAAGAAGACTGTGAAACATTGTTTACATATGTTTTGGATAAATTAAAATTAGACTTAGATGGCATTTGAGATTGATAAGTTGACCACTTATACGCTTTCCCCTCCCTAAAAGCAGTTCTATCTCTCATCATCTTCTTTTCTTTTTTGCCAAGAATACCCTTGTTGAATTTTTCCAAGCGCTCTGTCATGAGCTTTTCTCGTTCACTATAGGATGCTTGTCCCTGCAGGGGCTGTAATAAAGCCAGAGTCTGATCCAGATCTAGTTCTAGATCAGACATCTGTCTCCTATAGGCCTCTATTAGATGTTTCATCATGTCTCTGGAGCATTTGTTCAGGGTTTTTTCCCATTCTTTCTTAAATACATTGTCATGAATCTCAAATGTGGGAAAGATTTGGACACGAAGTCCAAATGGGTTAATATCTTCTTTTATATAATTTTCAAAAGACTGTATATGCCAATAAAGTGACAACTTCTTTTCCAAGACTTTGTTTAGCCGGAAAAATAATGCCGTAAGATCAGATTCCAAACGCTCAGTTTTACTAAAACTGGTCAAATAGCTCGTCATTCGCAAATCCCAATCCTTGCCTCTAAAGTTCGCCATGGTAGGAGATACCCCAGGAGAATGTTAAAATAATGTAAACAAAAAATTATATATAACAAAACAAAATGAATACCAAATGAGATCAGCTGAGGATTCCCTCTCTTAGCAGATCATCTAAAGTACTAAGTTGGTGGATAAAGAAATTAAGTAAGTATATTTCACAACCAGATACCTCCTATGGGACGGGGAAAGCAAAAATTGGCATCTACTGCCTGGGGATAGATATCAAGGAAATAGGAGGTTGTAGAAAACAGGTCTGATGTGATGTAGCCAACATCCCTAACTGATACAATACAAAAGTTTCCCCTCACAGGGCGGGACTTTATAGGCATGAATTTACATAACCACTAGGGTAAAGTATAAAAATAATTTATTACAAAAGTAGAAAGTATGATTACATAAAATTGTAGGCCAATAGAAAAGACTTGATATATGCAAAAAATACAATCAATGAATCAATGGAATAGATGTTGAATTATGCCCAATGCATCGCATGCCCAGGGGAAAGGATTATACCCTAGACTGCAATGCTAGTGCACAATTATATGAAAATTGGAATAGTAATTATATAGGTCAGATCCTACGCGTTAGGGAGATAACTCCTTCTTCAGGGATAATCCGACATATAATTCAGAATTGGAATCTAAAACAAAGAAGAATACAGTTGTTTCATATGATGGCATTCATTAAACATAAAACACAAAACAAAACATAAACAATAAATATGCAAATGAGGGTGAGCATGGAAAACACCCAATTGGCAGAATACTCACCTCTGCAGCCATATATCAAGCTTATATATCAGTCATCATAGAACCACAACACCCAGAAAACACAAGGGTTATGGTTTGAAAACAAGTGGTGAAAAAATCCCCTATATGGGGAAATGGGTGGAAACTGCGCACATGCGATGTCCAGACAGCGACCCGGGACCGCAAACGTCTCCAAAGGGAAGCATAGAAAAATCAATATACCTGAGGTAAAAAGAAAAATTCTCAAATTAATGCATTAATCCATAATTAATTTGAGAATTTTTCTTTTTACCTCAGGTATATTGATTTTTCTATGCTTCCCTTTGGAGACGTTTGCGGTCCCGGGTCGCTGTCTGGACATCGCATGTGTGCAGTTTCCACCCATTTCCCCATATAGGGGATTTTTTCACCACTTGTTTTCAAACCATAACCCTTGTGTTTTCTGGGTGTTGTGGTTCTATGATGACTGATATATAAGCTTGATATATGGCTGCAGAGGTGAGTATTCTGCCAATTGGGTGTTTTCCATGCTCACCCTCATTTGCATATTTATTGTTTATGTTTTGTTTTGTGTTTTATGTTTAATGAATGCCATCATATGAAACAACTGTATTCTTCTTTGTTTTAGATTCCAATTCTGAATTATATGTCGGATTATCCCTGAAGAAGGAGTTATCTCCCTAACGCGTAGGATCTGACCTATATAATTACTATTCCAATTTTCATATAATTGTGCACTAGCATTGCAGTCTAGGGTATAATCCTTTCCCCTGGGCATGCGATGCATTGGGCATAATTCAACATCTATTCCATTGATTCATTGATTGTATTTTCTGCATATATCAAGTCTTTTCTATTGGCCTACAATTTTATGTAATCATACTTTCTACTTTTGTAATAAATTATTTTTATACTTTACCCTAGTGGTTATGTAAATTCATGCCTATAAAGTCCCGCCCTGTGAGGGGAAACTTTTGTATTGTATCAGTTAGGGATGTTGGCTACATCACACCAGACCTGTTTTCTACAACCTCCTATTTCCTTGATATCTATCCCCAGGAAGTAGATGCCAATTTTTGCTTTCCCCGTCCCATAGGAGGTATCTGGTTGTGAAATATACTTACTTAATTTCTTTATCCACCAACTTAGTACTTTAGATGATCTGCTAAGAGAGGGAATCCTCAGCTGATCTCATTTGGTATTCATTTTGTTTTGTTATATATAATTTTTTGTTTACATTATTTTAACATTCTCCTGGGGTATCTCCTACCATGGCGAACTTTTGAGGCAAGGATTGGGATTTGCGAATGACGAGCTATTTGACCAGTTTTAGTAAAACTGAGCGTTTGGAATCTGATCTTACGGCATTATTTTTCCGGCTAAACAAAGTCTTGGAAAAGAAGTCGTCACTTTATTGGCATATACAGTCTTTTGAAAATTATATAAAAGAAGATATTAACCCATTTGGACTTCGTGTCCAAATCTTTCCCACATTTGAGATTCATGACAATGTATTTAAGAAAGAATGGGAAAAAACCCTGAACAAATGCTCCAGAGACATGATGAAACATCTAATAGAGGCCTATAGGAGAAAGATGTATGATCTAGAACTAGATCTGGATCAGACTCTGGCTTTATTACAGCCCCTGCAGGGACAAGCATCCTATAGTGAACGAGAAAAGCTCATGACAGAGCGCTTGGAAAAATTCAACAAGGGTATTCTTGGCAAAAAAGAAAAGAAGATGATGAGAGATAGAACTACTTTTAGGGAGGGGAAAGCATATAAGTGGTCAACTTATCAATCTCAAATGCCATCTAAATCTAATTTTAATTTATCCAAAACATATGTAAACAATGTTTCACAGTCTTCTTCTAACATTTCTTCCTCTCAACAACAACCTCCCTCTAGACATAGGGGCAATGGACGAACTAAACGATCGAGACAACAGGAGGAACCACAGGAACATACAGTGAAAAAATCTATGCGAGGACCAAATACACATTCAACACAAAACATGCAGGTTTCTGGGTGTCCTTCCACTTCTTTGGTAACAGGTAATTCACATATGGGTGTGGCTGTGGAACTATCCTCTATATCTTCATGCGAAGATCTGCATGATCCGACAGACATCAGATATTCATTAGATCGTAAAGAAACTGTCTCCACTCCCGTGGCACCTATTTTCTCTTCCTCCTCTTCTTCTTTTCAGACCCGCTCGATGTCTCACATTCAAAAAGGACCCACATTAAATACAATGCCATCAGTGAGTTAGAAAATGGAGGGACTGACTCTCCCAATCCCATTCCCTCCATGAACATAATCAACCTCTCTTCACATACTTTAAGTTTGGATGAGAGAGATGTTCTATTGAGGGGCTTGGGATTCTGTCCAAATGAAGATTTTGACAAATTTGAATTAATAAGGGACCTGCAACTTTTTGTAAGGAAACTTTTATTGAGAAATATGTACAGTAAGGATATTAATCCGACCACACAACTTAGTAAAAAGGAGGATTTGGCGATCAAACAGCTTATCTCCCTATTAGAGGAGAACGATCAATCTGATCTGATCGATAGTGTGAACATAGAACAACTCCTTTTTGATGCTGGGGCAAAATCGGTAGACCCAATATCCAAACCCAAATCCCTGCTAAAAACAAAATCAGATCAATTTCCGGCACCTAGTTCCAACCCCAATACAGCCACTTTTTTAAAACTTGTATCACGTGAAATAGATAGGATGTCAGGTACTATCAAGTCTGAAGAGAATCTGACGGCAAGAGAAAAGCGAGCTTTACAAAATTTGTCAAAAAACTGTTCTATAGTAATTAAACCTTCCGACAAGGGTGGAAACACCGTAATAATGGATAATACCCAATACATAGATATGTGTAAAAAAATCCTGTTGAATGATAACTGGTACCGTTTGATATCTGTCAACGCTATCAAAAAATTCAACAGTGATTTTTACGTCTTAATAGATAAAGCTGGAAGAGAGGGAATAATCACAGCCACTACGTGGAAATACATACGAACTGAGCATCCCAAAATTCCAACCTTCTATGCACTCCCAAAGATACACAAAAACAAGCATGATCCGCCGGGCCGCCCCATAATTTCTGGCAATGGCTCAATTTCCGAAAAATTGAGCTGCCTAATTGATGAACATCTGCGACCATTTGTGGTTAGTCTTCCGTCCCATGTAAAAGACACAATTCACTTCTTGAAAATTCTAGATGGCATGACTATATCAGAGCACTCGACGCTGGTCACGATCGACGTCGAGGCACTCTATAGTTCCATTCCCCACACCTTAGGTTTAGCAGCCATACATCACATACTGTCACAACAAATTGACGATCAGTGGCCATACAGTGACTTTATAGTTCAATCCCTTGATTTCATTCTACATCACAACATCTTTTCATTTGCTGGCTCCCACTACCTCCAGGTACAGGGTGTTGCAATGGGGACTTGCTGTGCCCCATCGTACGCCAATCTGTACCTGGGGGAGTGGGAGCGAGCTTTGATGGCTGATGATTCTTGCACAATATTTACTGACCACATTACTATGTGGGTACGATACATCGATGATGTTTTCCTGATCTGGGATGGACCAATGGAGATGCTATCAGCGTTTCTCAATAGGTTGAACAAAAATCAATTCAATCTAGCATTTACGATGATGCATGATGCTGATGAGATAACTTTCCTCGATGTTACTGTTTTCCGGGGGAAGGAAGGGGCAATACAGACACGTCTCTTTCGGAAAGCTACGGCGGGCAACTCCTTGCTGCACGCATCTAGCTTCCATCCCAACCCACTTATGGCGTCGATACCATTTAGCCAATATCTTCGCATAAGACGAAATTGTTCAGATATGGACATTTTTCGAACAGAGGCAAAAAAACTACAAATGCGTCTCTTGGAGAGAGGCTATTCTAAGACCTGCCTCAAAAAGGCATATAAAAAATCTCTGATAAAGACACGATGCAAACTTCTATATTCACGGAAACCTGAAAAAGAACGTCCTAGCAATAGTGAAACTAGATTGATAATATCATTCTCTAATCAGCATAGTAAGATCCGCAATGTCATTGAAAAATATTGGCACCTTTTGCCTATGGACTCTAATCTGGGTAGATTTGTGACCACCAAACCATCCATCACTTTTAGGCGGGCAACTTCCATTCGTGATCGAGTGGTTCACAGTGAATTCAAGGGTGAAAACCGGGGGGATCCATGTAAAATCAAGGGAACCTACACCTGTGGAGGCTGTAGTTTTTGTCGCTATATACATGTGGGACCTACGTGTATACTGCCTAATGGAAGGACTTTTAAATCTGCTCACTATGCCAACTGCTACACCAAGGGGGTAGTATACCTCCTGCTCTGTGAATGTGGCTCTTTCTATGTTGGGAAGACCAAAGTAGACATGTGCATTCGTTTTCGTCCGAATGCATTTTCGTCCGAATTTCAGCTATTTTCGTTATCGTTTTAACAAACGAAAACGAAAGCACAGAATCCGAAAACCGAAAGATCCGACATAAACAAATGCTTTATTTTCGTTTTCTTTGCTACAACAGTTCGATATAGATAGGAGATTCGACGTGACGCTGACAATAACAATCTGTGTCTATCGAACCTGTGGTCGAATGTGCCTAACCTTAACTCTATTAGTCCAAGACTATTCTACATAGGAGAGAAAAGATTCGACATTATAGAGAGAAAAGATTCAACATAGGAGAGAAAGATTCGACATAGGAGAGGAAAGATTCGACATAGGAGAGGAAAGATTCGACATAGGAGAGGAAAGATTCGACATAGGAGAGAAAAGATCCGACATAGGAGAGAAAAGATTTGACATTATAGAGAGAAAAGATTCGACATTATAGAGAGAAAAGATTTGACATTATAGAGAGAAAAGATTTGACATTATAGAGAGAAAAGATTCGACATAGGAGAGAAAAGATTCGACATAGGAGAGAAAAGATTTGACATTATAGAGAGAAAAGATTTGACATTATAGAGAGAAAAGATTCGACATAGGAGAGAAAAGATTCGACATTATAGAGAGAAAAGATTCGACATAGGAGAGAAAAGATTAGACATTATAGAGAGAAAAGATTCGACATAGAGAGAAAAGATCACTGCTTGTGGGCGGAACATTCGACCGGAAATGTATGATTGCAGAGTCGTACAGTTTCGCTGCTCCGTCGAATCTTCTTTGAACATTCGACAGACACCATAAGCCTTCAATGACAGATTCGACCTTAATTAATTCAGATTTTCGGACGAATGCAATTTTTAACGAAAAACAAAATAAATAAAAACGAATTTCGGGAGTAACTAAATAAATTTATTTTTTGGACGAAAACGAAATTCCGAAACGAAATATTTCAGTGTGCACATGTCTAGACCAAAGTAGAGCTACGAACAAGAATGACCAAACATATATGGAGCATGAAGGGATGCAATCCTGACTTCCCTTTGGGAAGACACACCATTGCTCTTCATAATGGGACTTTCCCCAAGGTCAAATTCATATTACTTGACAGAGTGCATCCAAATGCACGAGGAGGTGACTGGAACAAGCTACTGTTACAGAGAGAGTTGAGATGGATCTTTCTCCTCCATGCCACCACCTTCCCCGGCCTCAATGAGGCTGTCAATTACAGGCCCTTCTTGGAGGGTTTTGTATCGGGAGGCATGGAGAAATAAGATCTGTCCAACAATCAGTTGGGATTTTGTGTTGCACATGTTGGAATACTTATTTCATTGTATGTTATAATTTGATTTAATCCTATGGAGTTTCTTGCAATCAAAACAATTTCTGTGTTTGCAAACAATGCCTATTTCTGTTAATCAGGATTTGGAGGTATGTCCCATGTGTTCTCACAGGGATGCCCGCTTCATATTTTATGTATGTAGTAATCAATTTTTTGTATTCTCACATTTATATGCTTGTTTTTATTTTTAATTTTATGCAATTTATGATTTGGTGATATTTACTCACTTCTGCAGCTGCCTATTTATCTCTATTCCGTTTGGATACATTTTGTGGCTATTGGCCCTTAATACAAATACTTTTCAGTAGTTTATGAAATCTGTATTGGCCTGTTCAAGATTGAACAGCAGTGGTGGTAATTATGGGGCCTTTTGCTGCGCACGTTTCCCTGTCTGGATTCGATCCCGGCACACGTAGGCCTCTCCGGCTGCTGGCCGGATCTCTTATGGATGCTGCCATCTGTATGAGCCGGCTTTTTGCATCGGTTTGGCCTATTTTTTGCGGCACTGCCACTCATGCAACCCGGGATCATCTGACGTCTGACGGCCTTTCCGTTTCCATTCGTCCACTGGGATCATGTGTGAATCCCTTGTGCCGCACCCATGTGTCGGTGGGGGCGTGGCGCATGACGTGGCTCTCACTCACTGCCTATCTCGCCTTTGGGGGGAGGACTTGGTGGTGCGCCGCACGCCCGGGGGACCGCAGCATTCTAATGACAGGGCACACGTGGTGTTTGACACCCACGTGTATCGCTGAGGAAGCCAATCACTGTGCCTTGATGCTCTTTATAAGCGATGAAGTCAGTTCTTCAATAGTGCTGTGGCTGATGGGGAGAGAGCACGTGGGGCAGGACAATAACCAGGTGAGATGTGATTTTTTGATCTTCAACTCGTGGCGGTGACTTTTTGGCAATATTAGCAGATGACTATCATCCCCCACTCTGGGTCCATTTGAGACCACAAATGTAGGGTGATACTACAAATGCATCAAGTAATGATGCAATCTTGTGTCTTTTCTTTTGTCTCTCCTCTCATATAGACTCCATAGGCAATTTTGCTTGATGAGTGGACTTGCAATACAAGATAGGGAGTTGGTCTCCCTTTCCTCCGTTTTCCGTGTATGCTGGATCTGTGAGGACTCCACCTGTATCTTGTTTTTTCCTTCTTGTGGGAGCTGTGCATACTACATCAAAAGTTCTCCATATTGTCTATCTGCATGCCCCTCCCCTCATCTCCCCATTTCCCATAATTATACAGTATTTTGGGAAGAGGTAAGAAAAATCTATCCAATATCCATGTGAATTCCACTTGATTTCCATCTTGTGTCAACAATATATTTATATTTTTTATACTATTAACCCTTGAAACCCTCTCTTTGGGGAAAAGGGTATAAATTTTGGGACAATACCATATAGTGTACAATATGCTTCTTTGACGCATTTATGTGCATTAATCCATAATTAATTTGAGAATTTTTCTTTTTACCTCAGGTATATTGATTTTTCTATGCTTCCCTTTGGAGACGTTTGCGGTCCCGGGTCGCTGTCTGGACATCGCATGTGCGCAGTTTCCACCCATTTCCCCATATAGGGGATTTTTTCACCACTTGTTTTCAAACCATAACCCTTGTGTTTTCTGGGTGTTGTGGTTCTATGATGACTGATATATAAGCTTGATATATGGCTGCAGAGGTGAGTATTCTGCCAATTGGGTGTTTTCCATGCTCACCCTCATTTGCATATTTATTGTTTATGTTTTGTTTTGTGTTTTATGTTTAAGGAATGCCATCATATGAGACAACTGTATTCTTCTCTGTTTTAGATTTCAATTCTGAATTATATGTCGGATTATCCCTGAAGAAGGAGTTATCTCCGTAACGCGTAGGATCTGACCTATATAATTACTATTCCAATTTTCATATAATTGTGCACTAGCATTGCAGTCTAGGGTATAATCCTTTCCCCTGGGCATGCGATGCATTGGGCATAATTCAACATCTATTCCATTGATTCATTGATTGTATTTTCTGCATATATCAAGTCTTTTCTATTGGCCTACAATTTTATGTAATCATACTTTCTACTTTTGTAATAAATTATTTTATACTTTACCCTAGTGGTTATGTAAATTCATGCCTATAAAGTCCCGCCCTGTGAGGGGAAACTTTTGTATTGTATCAGTTAGGGATGTTGGCTACATCACACTAGACCTGTTTTCTACAACCTCCTATTTCCTTGATAGTTAAAATCTTAAAAACTAATGGGGAACTGACTTATGACCCAAAAGAAATATCAAAAACCTTCCATACATACATAGGTGTGCGCAGCCTGTTGCATTAGGGTGTGCACCTGAAAGCTCAAATACATGGTACCGATCTCTCACTGTGTTCATTCAGAAAGGGAAGGGGCCGGTAAACGACATTACCCCTTCCCCCACTCATCCTGAAATATCATCTATGTGTGCCCACTGCAGTAGCCAATGGGAGAGAAGGGAAGCCAGCCATGCTGTAGGAGGAGACACCGAGCAGCAGGGGGAATCTGCACTGCAGAGAGTGATTAGGGTGTGCCTGGGCACACCTGGCACACCCTGTGCGCACGCCTATGCATACATATTATTCCAAGTTATAAAGGAAAAGAAGGGGGAAGAGATTCGAAAATATATAAAGGAGACAGCTCTACCGGTATTTTCAAGAGAAGTAATGGAAGAATTGGAAAAATAAATTTCATCAGAAGAAATCCAACAAGCTATCTCCGAACTGGTCTTGGGCAAAAGCCCGGGACCAGACGGATATACTCCCAGATTTTATAAGTAATTTCAGGATATAATTACACCTATTCTTAAAAAAAACATATACCGGTAACTCCATATCCAAAACACAAAGTATGGAAGCTCATATTACAATAATTCCAAAACCTCAGAAAAACCATACATTATGCAATAACTACCGACCAATTTCTCTGACAAACATAGACATAAAACTATACTCAAAAGATTATCTCTAATAGATTGACACCTATTCTACCTGGACATAGAAATTTAGATCAAACAGGCTTTAAGGGTGAGAAACGAGGGATAATTTTATAAAAACTTGTACATTGGTAGAATATGCCCAGAGAACTGCCATCCCAACATGTCTTGTATCTATCGACGCTGAGAAAGCGTTTGACAGGGTGGAATGGCAGTTTTTAGAAGAAACATTAGTTCAGATAGGAATGGGCCCTAAAATGCTTAGTAGGATTGTCACATTGTATTCTAATCCAAGGGCCAAAATAAGAACAAACGGAATGTTATCGGAGTATATAGAAATATCAAATGGAACTCGACAGGGATGCCCCCTATCCCCCTTATTATACATAATAGTAATGGAACATCTTATAACAGCAATAAGGAAAAATAAAGATATACAAGGGATTATTATTAAAGGTAAAGAATACAAAACAGCAGTATATGCAGATGACCTATTAATATATGTGACAAACCCCATTATAACAATACCAAACTTAATAAAATAATTTAAACGATTTGGGGGAATTAAGTAACTTTAAAGTTAATTACGATAAATCTAAAATGTTAAATGTATCACTAATAGAAAAAACACAGGTATTATTGCAAAAAGACTTTCCATTTAAATGGCAGCAAGAAGCAATTAAATATTTGGGAATATATATCCCGAGTAATTTAAATCAATTACAAGATTTGAATTATAATGCGACAATCCAAAAAGTAATAAAATTATTGCATAAATATGAAATAGCAACATATTCATGGATGGGAAGATTTAATATAGTAAAAAATGGACATATTGCCAAAATTATTATATATTTTTCAAACAATACCGTTAGCCCTTCCAAAAAAAATACTGATTGAATTAAGAAAAGCAATAGGAAGCTTCATTTGGGCCCAAAAAACACCTAGAATAAAAAGAGAAATCTTAATTAGAACTAAGAAAAACGGAGGTCTAGCACTATCTGACTTCTTAAAATATCTACAAGCAGCCTCCCTGACTAGGATTATGGATTGGCATCACAATATAGAGGACAAACAATGGGTTAAACTAGAAGAAGATATTATAGGAGTACAACTTAAATCCCTCCCGTGGATAAAACCCCATCTAAGACCTGGAAATAAAAAAATAACGATCTTTGTAAGAGCCACATTAAAAATGTGGGATGCGGTATTAAAAAGGGGGAAACTATCCACTACGATCGGACCTATGACCCCATTATTCTCCAATCCAGAATTCCCGCCAGCTTTAGAAACTACAAAGTACTTAAAATGGAACATATTGGAGAACACAAGGGTGGCCCATTTCCTAGTAGATGGTAAACTGCCAAAAATGCAAGATTTAGGATCTGAATATAAACATAAATGGCTACAATATCATCAATTAAACATATATTGAAACAAAAATAGAACTATTTTTAATAAATAGACAAAAAAACAAATTTGAACAAATACTAACAGATGGACAAAAACCAACTAAAAAACTATCTAAGATATATGATTTATTACTCCCTTCCGGATCTCTTAGAGAGTTAACAAAAATGAAAAAATGGGAGAGAAAGATAGAAATTATAAAATAGTAATGAGATGGTATTGGAGCCCAGTAGCATTAAATAAAATAAATAATGGAAATACAGAGACCTGTTGGAGATGTATGGTTGAAAGGGGGACTATGGTCCACATCTGGTGCGGTTGTCATTTGGTGAGGAACTTTTGGAGTAAAATATTTGAGATATATCAGAAAGTTTCGGGAGAGGAATCCAAGTATAGATATTTAATTGTTGTCTCTGATGTCAGACTCAATAAAGAGCATTAAAACGGATATTCTTCACCATATGACAAAGGCAGCCAGAACAATGATAGCTCGTAATTGGAGAGAAAATAAAAGCCCAACGATAACAGAATGGATATGTGAAATTAACGGAATACAGTATATGGAGAGACAGACAAGAGAAGAAAGTTACATAAAGAATCAAATGCCAGGAATATGGCAAAAATGGGAAGAATTTCGGTCCTCTACAAATATGATAGAATATTTATAAAGGGAAAATAACAATTAACCCCTCATGGGGATATAAAAGGACAGGAAGGAGGGAATTGGGAGATATAAAGGGGGGAGATAAATGGTCCCGCCTTTTTTTTTTTTGCTGTATGCTAGGGTGAATGGGTTTGAATGATGTAGGAACATGTGTGTGAGATTGTAGAATCTTTTTTTTTTTTTTTAAAGATAAAGAAGCTAATAGATAATAATCAATATTCTTTTTTAATACATAAGGAGAAGGAATAATTGCATACTGTAATGAATCTTGTATAATTGTATTTTTTTTTATAAATTAATAAAGTGAAATTGAAAACAGATCCCCTGATATTCTGGGTTTAGTTGTTGCTTTGTGCCATGTGACACTCTGCATAGCCTGTTGATAGACTCTGTTCCTTCCACAGCTACTTCCTGCAGTGCCCAGAGACTATACACTCCCCTTTGTAGTCTTTAAGACTGTAAAAGATGTAATTAGCATCCAATCCTTCCAAGTCACACCTATAAAAAGGGTCCGAACCTCCCAAGTCTCATCTCACAGATCACAGCATTATTCAAGGAAACCCCTTAATATAATATACACAGTCTGCTGTGAAATATAGCTGTGCTGATTCTGGGGGGTATGAAAAGATCACAATTAGCCCCGGTTCACACTTGCACGACATGAAAGTCGCTGCCACGTACCTGATCTGAGGCCAATGTGCAGAGGGGCTCCCCTTGCAGCTAAGTGCAGTATACCCCTGAGAGTGGAACAGTAGGTATAGTGCCTGAAGAAGGACAGGTTGCCAGCTGGGTCTGGACAAGCAGGGCGAATGATCACCTAGAGACTATTTAGGATTGCTGTGTAGGTGGCAAGGTGAATGTCTCTTAAGAACTCCAGCTGTGCTTAAGGCAATCAATGCACTCAGGATACAGAAATAGAAGCCAAGCCGAGGGTCATACACAGGTGGGCAAGCCGGTAATAGATAGCCAAGTCCATAGGGCTCATAAACAGGTGATCAAGCCAGTAAGCAGGAGCAAAGTCTGTGAAGCAAGCCAGGGTCATACACAGATGATCAAGCCAGTAAGCAGGAGCAAAGTCTGTGAAGCAAGCTGGGGTCATACACATGTTATCAAGCAGGAGGAAGGTCAGTAGAACAAGCCAAGGGAAATGCCAGAAGAAGAGGTCAAGCTGGTCTGGAAAAAGCCAGGTCACAAGAGGAAATCCAAGAAAAAGACACAGAGGTTCAGGAGCACAGGCAAGCTGGCGAAAATCCAGCAATTTGGAGGAGACAGCAGTAGCCTTTAATAGGCTAGCAAGAGATCCCATCTGTCATGTTATTGCGCGTACTCCAATTCATCAAACTTCTACCAGTGGACATGCACTCAGGGATGCACCTATGGCGCCCATCTCTGTAACTGGCAAGATTAACAATTCTTCTACAGCCATTTCCTTGACAGTCGTCCAACTTTTTTGTATGACTTCCCCCAAACCAGGTGCGACTTCAAAGCAATTTTACTGATAAGAAGCATTCCTATGGGACTTTGATGGATCTGGGTTATTTTTTTTCTAACCCTCACCTCTCCTCCCCGGTCATTCTTGCTGCCTGAACATTTCCTCTCAAGAACATTCCTTTCACACCTGAGCGTAGAGGAGATTTCTCTTTGCCTTTTTTTGCACATTTATCAAGTGTAAATGTGCATCGCACATAGGGCAGCCCATTCAATGAGCTGCCCTATGCGCAACAAATTTCCCAAAGTAGCACTACAACTTTTTCTGTTGTGAAATGTCACATGTTTTTTCAGTGCGTGTTTTGGCGTGATTGTAGCATGGCAAAACACACGCATGCTAACTGTGATTGGAGCATCATTAACAATTGGGCTGCATTTACATCAGCGTGCATGGCAACTCATACATAGAATGCCTGGCTGCACACTTCAGAAAGGCGCTGCAAGGCCCCTTTCACACTGGGGCGGTGGGCGCAGTGGCGGTATAGCGCCGCTATTTTCAGCGGCGCTTTACATTCGGAATTGCCGCGGTATTCGGCCGCTAGTGGTGCGGTATTAACCGCAGTATTATCCCCTGCTAGCGGCCGAAAAAGGGTTAATACCTCTGCAGAGGCGCATTACCGCGGTTTCCCATTACTTTCAATGGGAGCTCCAAAGATGCTGCTGACAGGACTTTTGGAGCGGTTCTGCTAGCGCACCGCCTCGGTGTGAAAGCCCTTGGGCTTTCACATTGAGACTGCAGGGGCAGGAGTTTTCAGGTGGTATTTAGGCGCTATTTTTAGCGCTAAACCACCTGAAAAACTCCTCAGTGTGAAAGGGGTCAAAATGCATATTGTGATTGCCTTGCCATAATGACAAAGCAAGCACGTTGAGCGTTTCCAAAACGTGCGGCAAAGTATGCCTTTTCTGTGCGGATTGCCATTTGTTTGTAAATTCGAATTCAACCAAAATAGTAATGCAAGCGTTCCGTACTTTGCCACACGTTTTTGAAATGCATGGCAAAGCGTGCATTTTCTTGTGGGTTGATGTGCATTCGGGAAAAAAAACACACAGATGCGAACAAGTGGTAAGGCAAGAGAGGCAAGAGTGAAATGCACGGTAAAGCATGCGTTTTCTGTGTGGGTTGACGCACGTTCACAAAGGTGCAGGTAAGAACACAGTCTAATTGGTAATGCAAGCATTGCCCACATTGCAGCACGTTGTCAAATCGCATGGCAAAGCGTGTGTTTTTAGTTTCGGGTTGCAGTGCATTTGGAAACACGCAGTTGCGAGCGAACGGTAACACAAGCACAAAGCACATTGCTCCATGTTTTCAAAATAAAGGGCGAAGCATGCATTTTTTTGCCATGCATTCGGAAATGCTCAGATGCAAACAAATGGTTATTTGCAATGCATGCAATGCACATTTTCACGTGTTTTTGAAATGCACAGCAAAGGGCGGATTTTCTGTATGGGTTGCCGCGCATTTGGAAACGTGCAGGTGATAATGCAGCCTAAATGCTAACGCAAGCGTGGCACACATTGCTGCACATTTTTGAAAAGCACGACAAAGGTTGCCGTGCGTTTGGAAAAGTGCAGATGCAAATGAATGGTAATGCAAGAGCTACACGTATTTCCAAACGTTTTTAAACAGGTTGGTACGCAAATGAGGACTCAAGTACGAAGTGCATTGCCGCTAGGGATGAGCACGAACATCGGCTGTTCGATTGTTCGACGAAGATCGCCACAATACACTGCGCCATCGCAGTGCAATCCCGGTGCTGTGATTGGCCAAGCATGCACTGTGACCCCGCATGCTTGGCTAATCCCAGCGTCGGCAGCGAGGAGAGCCATAATTGGCCACAGGCAGGATGCCTGTGGCCAATTATAGCTCAGGGGGGTTTAGTACACGCCCCACACTATAAAAGGCCGCCAGCGCGGCGGCCTTGTGTAGTGTGTTCCGGTTCAGGGAGAGAGAAGGATAGGCAGGGACAGTGTTAGTGATATTTGTTCATTTAGCTTGTGTGTAGGGAGAGAGAAGGATAGGCAGGGACAGTGTCAGTGATATTCTGCTAAACCTTGTGTGCAGGGAGAGAGAAGGATAGGCAGGGGCAGTGTCAGTGATATTCTGCTAAACCTTGTGTGCAGGGAGAGAGAAGGATAGGCAGGGACAGTGTCAGTGATATTCTGCTAAACCTTGTGTGCAGGGAGAGAGAAGGATAGGCAGGGGACAGTGTCAGTGATATTTTTGCTAAGCCTCCTGCACAGTATACACCTGAAGCTAGCCCTTATTGCTGTGTTTTCCTGTTGTGTAACACAGGCAGGCATCTGCAGCAGTTACAGCAGGCGTAGTGTGCTTCCTGCAAAATATACACCTGAAGCTAGCCCTTATTGCTGTGTTTTCCTGTTGTGTAACACAGGCAGGCATCTGCAGCACTTACAGCGGGCGTAGTGTGCTTCTTGCAAAATATACACCAGAAGCGCTAGCCCTTATTGCTGTGTTTTCCTGTTGTGTAACACAGGCAGGCATCTGCAGCAGTTATAGCAGGTGTAGTGTGCTTCCTGCAAAATATACACCTGAAGATAGCCCTTATTGCTGTTTTTTCCTGTTGTGTAACACAGGCAGGCATCTGCAGCACTTACAGCAGGCGTAGTGTGCCTCCTGCAAAATATACACCTGAAGCTAGGCCTTATGGCTGTGTTTTCCTGTTGTGTAACACAGGCAGGCATCTGCAGCACTTACAGCAGGCATAGTGTGCCTCCTGCAAAATATACACCTGAAGCTAGGCCTTATTGCTCTGATTTCCTGTTGTGTAACACAGGCAGGCATCTGCAGCACTTACAGCGGGCATAGTGTGCATCCTGCACATTATACACCTGAAGCTACCCCTTATTGCTCATAGTTTTCTTTCTTTTGTGTTACACTAACAGGCATCTGCAGCACTTACAGCGGGCGTAGTGTGCTTCTTGCAAAATATACACCAGAAGCTAGCCCTTATTGCTGTGTTTTCCTGTTGTGTAACACAGGCAGGCATCTGCAGCAGTTATAGCAGGCGTAGTGTGCTTCCTGCAAAATATACACCTGAAGCTAGCCCTTATTGCTGTTTTTCCTGTTGTGTAACACAGGCAGGCATCTGCAGCACTTACAGCAGGCGTAGTGTGCCTCCTGCAAAATATACACCTGAAGCTAGGCCTTATTGCTGTGTTTTCCTGTTGTGTAACACAGGCAGGCATCTGCAGCACTTACAGCAGGCGTAGTGTGCCTCCTGCAAAATATACACCTGAAGCTAGGCCTTATTGCTGTGTTTTCCTGTTGTGTAACACAGGCAGGCATCTGCAGCACTTACAGCGGGCGTAGTGTGCCTCCTGCACATTATACACCTGAAACTACCCCTTATTGCTCATAGTTTTTTTTCTTTTGTGTTACACTAACAGGCATCTGCAGCACTTACAGCGGGCGTAGTGTGCTTCTTGCAAAATATACACCAGAAGCTAACCCTTATTGCTGTGTTTCATGTTGTGTAACACAGGCAGGCATCTGCAGCAGTTATAGCAGGCGTAGTGTGCTTCCTGCAAAATATACACCAGAAGCTAGCCCTTGTTGCTGTTTTTTCCTGTTGTGTAACACAGGCAGGCATCTGCAGCACTTACAGCAGGCGTAGTGTGCCTCCTGCAAAATATACTTCTGAAGCTAGGCCTTATTGCTGGGTTTTCCTGTTGTGTAACACAGGCAGGCATCTGCAGCACTTACAGCAGGCGTAGTGTGCCTCCTGCAAAATATACACCTGAAGCTAGGCCTTATTGCTGTGTTTTCCTGTTGTGTAACACAGGCAGGCATCTGCAGCACTTACAGCAGGCGTGGTGTGTCAGTTGCTGTGAGACCTTTGGAGTGAGAGGACGTGCCTGTAGGGAGCTCCTGGAGCTCCAGGAGGAGGGGGTGTGATGGCCTCCTCCAGCCCAGGACTGGGGCAGCTTTCCCGGCCTGATGCTGCTGCCTCCTCCCTGGGGATTAAGGACCTATCCAGGGAGGAGATGCTCTTTTTACGGACCCAAGGGGAACTAATGGACTGGACCTTGCCCCAGCCTGGGGAGGGTCCGGCAAAATTACAGAGGAGGATCGTGAGGGTCAAAGACCTGATCCAGAAGGCCAGTCGGGCCTTCTGTGGGAAGATGGCAGTCCTAACGGACCTAAGGAACAGGAGAGACCGGGCCAGCAGTTTCAGAAGAGGCGAGTATGCCGAGGCCATTGGCCTTTTAAAGAGCCAGAGCGGTCACCTATGGACCCTGCTTGGTGGGCTATGTGAGAGAGGCCGAGGGGAGACAGATTTCCTCCTAGAAGTGAGGACTGAACTCCGGAGAGCGAGTAAGGAGGGCTCCCAGGCTGCCAGACGTAGCAGCCAGAAAAACCTGCAGGACCACCTGCAGCCTAAAGAGCCTGTGGAGGTGGTAAGTCCCGGTGACGGTGAAGGACCTCCCCCCTCCCTGGGAAGTGCGGTCCCTGTGGTCTTGGCTGTGGAGGGTCCCCGGATCCATGCTGTGTTGCGGCCAGGAAAAACTGCCAGCACGCAGGCAGACCTGGGTAGGGTACCCCATGATGCAGCCAGGAAAGGCCAGGATGGGAGCACTGCGGGAGCAGGAAAGTTGGGGGGAGTTGCGGTGGTGGTCCTAACGCCACTCCCGGGGACTAGGTCAGAGGCAGGGAGGAAGGATATGGCCAGGCAAGATGGCGGGACCCCCAGGACCCCTGTGAATCCCACATGTGGCATCAAAACTGCACGTGTTGTGGAGGAGGGAGAGGGGTCCGCCATGCAGACAGAGACTGCCATGGAAATCATTACCACAAAGGCTGCAGGAGAGACTGTGAAGGCAGAAACAGCAAAGACTACAAGTGTGCCAGTGTTTGGGGGTGAAAAGACTAGTGGTGGTGGGGTGGTGGTTGCAGTGGGTGTGGGGGAGGTTGTTGGTGAGGGTGGGGGGGCGCCATTTTCTGGTGAAGATGGAGGAGGACTGGATGCTGCAAACAGCTCACAAACAATGGACGCTATGGCGCCTGGATGTGCGGCTTCCACTGCTGACAGTGGGGACGTGGCCAGTGGACGGAGCCTGGACGGGCTGGGGGGCCAGGGGGAGGAGCTGGGGCGGGAGTCTGGGTGGCAAGAGGAAGTGGGAGGGGCTAGCGGCGTCCGTGCGACCACTCACGGTTTTCCTGGTCGGCCTGACCCGGAAGTGGCGGGGGGGTTGACCAGGAAGTAAGTCCTGAACCGGAAGTGGTCGGGGACTTCCGGTCTGCGGCCGCTGATGGCCCTGAAGGAGATGGGATGGAGGTATGTGGGGAAGGGAAAATGTGTGGGGATATTATGGCATTGGATTCCACAGGGGACCCGAGCCCAGCCCAGAGGATGGGCAGGTGGAGCGAGGCAGAGGCTGGGGAACTTCTTGGGGATCACCCAGCCTTGGCCTTTATCAGAGATATGGAGTCTCAGGGGGGACAGTCAAAGGGGAAGGAGCAGCCACGGCCGCAGGAGCAGGGGGAGGAGCCACCTGGGGCTCATGCCTGCAGCTCCAGTGGGCCCCCAGTGGTAGACCCTCCTCCTAGTGTTAGGAGGAGGGATGTTGTGGGTGTGGCTTGCTCCGGGGGGCGGTGGATGGGAGGGACCCCCCCGGCAGGATTAGGCCGGGGGGTTCCCCCGGTTGGTGTGTCAGCCATGTGTGCTGGGGTGCCCTCTGAGGGTGCCCCTGGTGATGCGGCGGAGGGCTCTACTGGCGCTCAGGCTGGGGGTATTTTGGGGCAGGCTCAGGAGGCAGAGCTGCTTGAGACGCTTAGGGAGACCAGGTCTTTTTCCCGGGTGGCAGGGACCAGCGTCCCTTTGGCCCCTCTGTACAGCCAGTTTGGCGCCCAAAACTTCCGGGTTCCCCCCGCAGACCAGCTCCAGGGGGTGAACCCGTGGTCGAGGGGTACAGGGGGTCCGGAGAGGCACAGGCGCAATGTCGTGCAGCTGCGGTGGGAGGGACCTGGACAGTGCCCCAGCAGGGGGCAGGTAGTGGATCTTCTGCTGAAGGGGGCCAACTTCAAGGTAGCCGACTTCTTCGCAGTGATCCATCCCACGGGCACCAAGGAGTTTGATGTCAGTTTTTCCTCCTTGGTGCTAATGGAGCTCTTTCTCACCGTCTATGAGCTCCTGAAGAGGTCGGAGCCTTGGAAATTCTTTAGGGTGGTCCCCCTGTCCAGGCAGGAAGATATAAAGTCCCTGACCATTTTGGTCAGGAACGAATCCCTCCCACCTGAGGACATTGCCACCTGGTTGGGGAGGTATGGGCAGCTGCAGTCTCCCCTCTGCAAAAACCTGGATGAGCGCGGGGTCTGGACCGGGGCGTGGCTGGCCAGGATCCGTCTCAAGCGCCAGGGGACCAGTGTGACCCATGTCCCTGGTAGCGCGTTTATTGGAAGAGATAGGATCCTGGTCTTTTACCCCGGTCAGCCCCGTCGCTGCTTCAAGTGTGGGAGTCCCACCCATTTGAGTGCGGATTGCACAACGCCCCGGTGCATCAGGTGCAACAGGCCTGGGCACTCCTCAGAGACTTGCAGACTAATTGTCTGCAACCTCTGTGGGGTGTCCGGCCACCCATTCAGCCGCTGCCCCAAGGCTTTTCGGGGGCGTGCGGCTGATGGGGATGGGCCAGGCCCAGATGACGCACTGGAGGGAGTGGGTCTCCCACCCCAAGCGCCTCAAGCGGGCCCAGGTGATGGGCCTGGGGCTGGTGGCCCAGAGGGGCCTTTGCCGCAGAGGCAGAGGTCCGGGCGTAGGCGCGGTGGAGTGGGGGCCCCTGCTGGGAATGTGCCTGGTCCCTCGGGACTTGTTTCTGGGGGGCCGGGTGCGCCAGCGCCGGGTCCAGTGGGGGTGAGGGGTCGGGGGGCCCTCTGCTGAGGGTCGTCCCCCGCCCCCTCTTTCTTCTACGCCTCCTCCTCCTTCTGCCCCCTCTCTTCCCCCCCTCCCTCCCTTCCTCCCCCCCCTCCTTTTCCCCTTCCCCCCCCTTTCCCCCCTCTTTTCCCCCCTTCCCCCTATTCTCCCTCTCCCCTCCCCCTTCCCCTATTCTCCCTCTCCCCTCCCCTCTCCCTCTTCGCCTCCGTCCCCTTCCCGTCCCATCCTGGATCCCCTTTTGTGTTTCCAGGATTCAGGGGGGGAGGGTATGGAGGTGGCTGAGTCGTCAAAGGGCTTGCACAAGAGGCCCAAGGATGCCTCTAGCGGGCACTCTAACGACAATGTGGGCGGCCAGACCCAGGAGGGCTGGCTGCAAAAGAAAGTTAAGAAAAAAGTAAAAAAGAAGGGTCCTGGGCAGGTTGGGGTTTCTGTACCCCGGGTTGTCCCTAGTAGGGACCCTAGGGGGCCCCCCAGTGATCCTGGGAAATATGTATGGGGTCCTCTCCGATTTGGAGGAGGACCCCGGGTGTAGGCAAAAACGCAGAGGAGAATGCAGGCCAAAATCACTAAGGATGGCGGTACCCTCTCCAATACGCGTTGCGACCATTAATGTCACAAGTGTGCGTTCTGCGGCGGCTCGTTTCATGGCCTTCGATTTTCTCAGCCGAGTTGAAGCTGACATTTTGTTTTTGCAAGAGACCTGGCTGGCATCGGTGGCAGAGATGCATCTAGCAAAGAGGGAGTGGAGGTGCGGGCCCTCCCTCTGGTCTCTTGCGACCGAGCCCTGCAGTGGAGTTGCAGTCCTTTTTAAGACTGGTCCGGTGGCTTGTCGACAAGTGATTGAGGTAGAGGTCGGTAGGTGCCTGGTAGTGGACGCCGTCGTGAGGGGGCAATTCCTTAGGCTGATCAACTTCTATGGCCCTCAGACCAGGAGGGACAGGAAGAGCCTCCTCACGATGGTCAAGCCCTACCTGTTTACGTCCCAGCTGGTGGTCTTTGGTAGTGACTACAACATGGTCACCAGATCAAAGGATCGGGCAGGCGCCTCAGGCCCCCTGGGATATGATAGCATTTTCTTGAATAGTATAGTAAGGGAAGCTGGGTTGGTGGATGCGCATGTTCAGCGCCTCCCCAACCACACTGGGTTCACCTATGCCCGAGGTAGTAGTAGGAGTAGGTTAGATAGTTTTTTTTTTAAGGGGGGACTCTGCCTTTGCAGCACCTGTGTTGCAGGTGGTAGAGTTCTCCGATCACTGTATGGTTTCTGTGACCCTGAATGTGGCCGACACCCCTCAGAAGGGTCGAGGTCTCTGGCGTCTTAATGGATCGCTGCTCGAGGACCTCGAGGTTAGGGAGGCCTATGAGATCTTCCTTGCGGATCAGGCCTCGCTTCTTGAGAGCGGCTGCTCCCGCCAGGAATGGTGGGAAGTGGTGAAGAAGAGGTCGGAGGGCTTTTTCCGCAGGATCTCTAGGTACGGGGCGACATCCAAGTACCTGGCCTACCAGAAGTTGCGCAGGCAGTTAGACCGCCTGGTTTCAGCTGGGGGCCCTCAGGAACAGATATCCGATCTGAAGCTTCAGATGAAGGGGTGTCAGTATGACCGTCTTGCCTCCCTGGTCCTTGAAAGGGATTACGGGAAGTTTTCCTCCCCGGATCCCTACAGGAGCTGTGGTAAGGCGGTGAGTTCAAAGGTCATACATGGCTTGAAGGATGCCTCGGGGTCCCTGGTCCGGTCCAGACCAGGTATCCTGAGCATCATCAGGGACCATTTTTCAGACCTCCTTTCGAAGGAAGCCTTTGGATATGGAGAAAGCCAGGGCGTTTCTTGATGAGACCCCGGACTCTCTGATAGCGGAAATCTCGGTTGCAGAAATCGAGCAGGCCATCGACTCTTTGTCCTTAAAAAAGTCGCCGGGGCCCGATGGGCTTACGGCTGAATTTTATAAAACCTTTAAGAGTCTTTTAGCTCCTCACTTGAGGGAGGTTTTCAATAAGTGTTTGGCCAACGGCCTGCTCCCTCCCTCAATGAGAAGGTCAGCCTTGATTCTGCTGTCAAAGGGGAAAGATCCGACTGTGATTGAGAACTGGCGCCCGATCGCCCTTCTCACTACAGATAGGAAGTTGTTGGCGAAAATACTCTTTTTGCGTATGTCAGCAGTCGCTGACAAGATGCTGTCTGTCTCCCAGCACTGCGCAATTCCTGGCCGGATCACCTTTAGTGCCGTCCTGAGCGTCCGGGAGGCCGTGGAAAGGTGCAGGGCAACGGGGGATGGGCGGTATCTGCTGGCATTAGACCAGGCCAAGGCTTTTGACCGGGTGAACCATGAGTACCTCTGGCTTCTTCTGAGAAAGTACGGTTTGCCTGAGCAATTTGTGAATTGGCTGAAAGTATTGTACAGGGGGGCGGTGAGCTTCCCTCTTGTCAATGGTTGGGTGGGTCCTGCCTTTGCCTTTGCTGTGGACTCTGGGGTCAGGCAGGGTTGCCCGTTGAGCCCCCTTCTCTACGTCTTTGCCGTCGATCCCCTTGTGAGAAGGCTCGACTGTGAGCGTTTGAGGGGTGTTCCGGTGGAGCCTTGCATTGGTCCGGATCCGGCAGTGAGGGTGGTGGCCTACGCAGATGATGTCTCGGTGGTGGTGTCCAGCCGTGAGGAGGCCCTCTTTGTGGAAACACAGATTGGGAGCTACTCCGAGGCATCTGGTTCATTGGTCAATTGGGGCAAGAGCGAAGTTCTCTGGTTGGGGAAGGAAGGCGAGCAGTTCGCTCTTCCGGACGTATTTCCTCAGCCCCAGCCAGAAGTTAAAATCCTTGGCATCCTATTTGGCCCGGGTGATTACCCCAAGCTAAATTGGGAGCGCAGACTGGTCGGTGCATCTCGGAAGGTGAATGCCTGGAGGGGCTGGAAGCTGTCATTGAGGGAAAGGGTAAGCCTGGTCAAAACATACCTATTGACAGAATTCCTCTATGTCAGCTACATTTGTATTTTGCCTGCATCTCTCTATGCCCGGATTTCTGGCCTGTTTTTCCTGCTGTTGTGGGGAAACAGGCTAAATCTGATCAAGAGGGAAGTCACGTACCGACAGAGGAGGCACGGTGGGTTGGATATGATCAATCCGGTGGTGTTTTTCATCACCTTATTTGTGAGGTTCAACCTGCAGTCCATCTTTGTGGACCTGCCTACTCTGTGGGAGCGCTCATGCAAGAACTGGCTCTTGCTGTTCCTGAGTAGGTGGGAGGATGGGGGTCGGCCTTGTGATCTTCGCAGATCACACGGGTATGTCCCGTCCTATGTCCCCCAAGCTTTAAAGGTACTGAGGCAGTGGCGGATAACTGCCCTTGAGGTGGGCTCTTCGGGTCGGCGTGAGCTGTACTCAAGAGTCATGGCCTCGGACATTTTGAAGCCCCTGTCTTTAAGGGATTGTCCGGAGAGAGTCCTTGAGAAGGGACTAGCCCTTCTGAATTCCCCAAGAATCCCAAGCAAGTTTTTCTTGCGTGGGGGGCCTTCCACGGACGCCTCTATGTCCGTGGAAACCTAAAGCACAGGAACCTAGGGGACAGAGGTTGTCCTCGTGCAGAATGTGGGGGGGCATTGGAGACCATGGACCATTTTTTGGTCGAATGCCCCTTCAACATTGAGGTTCTCGAGGGGGCAGGGGAAGCCATCGGTTATCCCCGACTCTCGTCCTTGACTTACTCTGAGGTGGTGTACGGCGACTTCAGGGTTCACAGAGGGTTTGAGTTATCGTCACTTTATTTAGCTAGTTTAGTGGCTCTCTATTACACATGGCACGCTCAGTGTTTGGTGTCCACTAGGGGCAAAGTCCTGTCCACGCATGAGGTGGTGGGTGATATCTTCCGGGAGTTGGTGAAGGTGAGGAGTCTTGAGAGGGAGAGGGTTGGAGCCAATAGGAGTGCCCGGCTGTGGAGGGGTTTCTCCTTCCGGCCTCCTTGAGGCTCTAGGCCTTTTTCCTTTCGGGGGGTGGTTCTTTCTGTCCTTTTCACCCCCCTTAGATTTTGAGTTTCTTTTTTTAGTAGGGCTTGCAGGCATTCTAGACCTCGTTTGCGTTCTCGCCTGTAAGTAGCCGATGGGTGGTCGGTGTTAGTGTTAGGTTTGGTGTTAGTGTTAGGTTTGATGTGTGTTAGTATTAGTATTTTTGTAGGATTAGTGGGTGATGTGTTTTTCTTCTTGTATTTTAGGATTTCGGATATGTATATAATGTGAGACCCACATGTGGGTGGTCGGTCAATGGGTAAGGGTGGTGGTGGTGAGTTTTTGTAAATATGTGTTAGTTTGATGTGTTAGGGTTTCTTAAATGTATATGTTATTTCTTTTTGTGTATACTATAAATATCGGCAGTAGTTTTCAAAATAAACAAAAATTTACAGCAGGCGTAGTGTGCCTCCTGCAAAATATACACCTGAAGCTAGGCCTTATTGCTGTGTTTTCCTGTTGTGTAACACAGGCAGGCATCTGCAGCAGTTATAGCAGGCATAGTGTGCTTCCTGCAAAATATACACCTGAAGCTAGCCCTTATTGCTGTATTTTCCTGTTGTGTAACACAGGCAGGCATCTGCAGCACTTACAGCAGGCGTAGTGTGCCTCCTGCAAAATATACACCTGAAGCTAGGCCTTATTGCTGTGTTTTTCTGATGTGTAACACAGGCAGGCATCTGCAGCACTTACAGCGGGCGTAGTGTGCTTCTTGCAAAATATACACCATAAGCTAACCCTTATTGCTGTGTTTCATGTTGTGTAACACAGGCAGGCATCTGCAGCAGTTATAGCAGGCGTAGTGTGCTTCCTGCAAAATATACACCAGAAGCTAGCCCTTGTTGCTGTTTTTTCCTGTTGTGTAACACAGGCAGGCATCTGCAGCACTTACAGCAGGCGTAGTGTGCCTCCTGCAAAATATACACCTGAAGCTAGGCCTTATTGCTGTGTTTTCCTGTTGTGTAACACAGGCAGGCATCTGCAGCACTTACAGCGGGCGTAGTGTGCCTCCTGCACATTAAACACCTGAAGCTACCCCTTATTGCTCGTAGTTTTTTTTCTTTTGTGTTACACTAACAGGCATCTGCAGCACTTACAGTGGGCGTAGTGTGCTTCTTGCAAAATATACACCAGAAGCTAGCCCTTATTACTGTGTTTTCCTGTTGTGTAATACAGATAGGCATTGGCAGCACTTACAGCAGGCGTAATGTGCTTCTTGAAAAATATACACCTGAAGCTACCCCTGATTGCTGGTTTTCCCATCTCCCTGCAGGCCTTTAGAATGTCTGGAAGGCAAACAAGGAAAGGCAGACAGTCAGGAGCCAATAAAAGAGGGCAAGCAGGCTCTGTGTCTAGAGACAACAGTGCTGGTCGTGGACGCGGTGCATCGTCATCAGCACGTGGCCATGGGACACGCTTGTCCTTATTTTCGGCAGCTGGACGTGTTGAGCCGTATCATGCCGAAGACTTGGTAGAGTGGATGACCAAGCCCTCCTCATCCTCCTCATCCTCTCTCACCCAGGCTCAGGGTACTGGCAAAGCAGTTGCCAAAGCGTCCTCAATGTCATCATCAGTCTCTCCTTCCCTAGACCCACCATGTCCTCCTGGGGAGTCCCCCGAACTGTTTGAGCACAGTGTTGGGTACATGCTCCAGGAGGATGACCAGCGTTTCGAAGGGTCTGAAGATGATACTCAGCTAGAGGAAGGCAGTAGCGTGAGAGCAGAGAGAGGGGATGCTCAAGAAGGACACCAATCTGGCAGTCATGTTCCAGCAGCTGCAGCATACTGCCAGATTGGTTCCAGTGATGAGGAGGGAGGGGATGATGAGGTCACTGACTCCACGTGGGTGCCTGATAGGAGAGAGGAGGAGGAGGAGGAGGATGAGGAGGAGGCACATCTCCAACGAGGCAGGATGCCCTCCGGGGGCCAGCGTAAGGGCAGCACACCGACTGAATCACACCGCAGAGCTCTGCCTGTGCAGGGCACTGCCTCTGTCCGTTATTCCAAAAGTTCTTTGGTGTGGGCCTTTTTTAAGTCGAGTGCATCAGATCGCACCGCTGCTGTTTGCAACATATGTCTCAAGCGTATCTCGCGTGGCCAAAACATCAGCCGCTTGGGCACCACATGCTTGACCAGACATATGTTGACCTGCCATGCAGCTCGTTGGCAAGCCTACCTTAAAGACCCACACCAAAGAACAAAGCGGACTTCTCCTTGCTCCGCATCAGCTGGGATCTCCAACCCCACTACCTTCAGTCCTCTCTGAAACCTGCACTGAGAGGAATGAAGGTGTAGAATTAGGTGTGTCACAGCCAAGTACTTGCGGGCACTCTGCTAGCAGTACACCGACGTCCGATACTAGCAGGCAAATTTCCCTGCCCCAGCTGCTGGACCATCGAAAGAAGTTCACTCCCAGCCATCCACATGCCCAGCGGTTGAATGCTAGCTTGGCTAAATTGCTAGCACTTCAACTGCTGCCTTTTCAGTTGGTAGACTCGGCCCCCTTCCGTGAGTTTATGCAATGTGCGGTTCCTCAGTGGCAGGTTCCCAAACGCCACTTTTTCTCACGGAAGGCGATTCCGGCTCTCTACCGGCTATGGAAGGCAATGTCCATGCCTCACTGCATATTACTGCTGACTCATGGTCCAGCAGGCATGGACAGGGACGTTACCTTTCTTTCACGGCCCATTGGGTCACTCTTTTGGCAGCTGGGAAGGATGCAGGACAAGGTGCAGTAGTGTTGGAGGTTGTTCCGCCGCCACGCCTCCAAAATGCTACTACTGGTTGTTGTGACACACCTCTCTCCTCCACCCCCTCCTCTTCTTCTTCCTCCATGGCCTCTTCCTGTGCTTTGTCCTCGGAACCAGCGGTGCTCCGTAGGTGTTCAAGGGGCTACGCAAGTACGCAGGCAAAAAGATGCCATGCCGTGCTTGCGCTGGTGTGTTTGGGGGACAGGAGCCACACTGGGGCAGAGGTTCTGTCAGCCCTGCAGGGGCAGGCCGAGAGGTGGTTGACGCCACGCCACTGTACCTTTCCTCCTACAGCACCAGGACAGGGTCAGGGGAGCTCGAGTTATTTTCACCACGCCAGTGGGGCATGATCAGGGATGCATGCACTGTCCTGGTACCATTTGAGGAGGCCACAAGGATGGTGAGCAGTGACAGTGCATGCATCAGTGACATTGTACCTCTTGTCCACCTGTTGGAGCACACGCTGCGTTAAATAATGGACAGGGCACTTGAGGCAGAACAGTGGCAGGAAGAGGAGGACTTCCTTGCCTCTCAAGGCCCCCTTTACCCAGACAGTGTTCCTTCTGTCTCACCCATCCCACAGGAAGAGGAGGAGGAGGAGGATTGTGTCAGCATGGAGGTGGAGCCTGGCACTCAGCATCAACAGCAGCAGTCTTTTAGGGATGATTTACAGTCCCAAGAAACACGTGGACTTGTACGTGGCTGGGAGGAGGTGGCTACGGATCATGTCGTCCTTCGTGACCCAGAGGACTCCGGACCGAACGCCTCAGCTAACCTACGCTGCATGGCCTCCCTGATCCTGCAAAGTCTACGGAAGGATCCTTGTATTCTTCGGATCAAGGAGAGGGACCATTACTGGCTGGCCACTCTCCTTTATCCACGGTACAAGGGTAAGGTTGCGGACCTTATCTTACCATCGCAGAGGGAGCAGAGGATGAGACAACTCTGGGAGGCCTTGCAGAAAGGTCTGTGCAACGCGTTCCCAGAGACTGGGAGGTTACAAACTCCTGGTCCTGGACAACGAGTTGCTGAGGCTTCGGTCAGTCAAAGAAGGAGCGGTGGGGAAGGTGGCCGTCTGACCGATGCGTTCAGACAATTCTTTAGTCCGCAGCCCCAAGGTATGATCGGTTCCAGCAACCATCGCCAGCGTCTGATATACATGGTGCAGGAATACCTAGGGGCAAGGTCAGACTTGGACACCTTTTTCACCGAAAATCCTCTGGCTTACTGGGTCTTGAGGATGGGTCACTGGCCAGATCTTGCACAGTATGCAATTGAGCTACTGGCCTGTCCTGCATCCAGCGTTCTTTCAGAATGCACATTCAGTGCTGCTGGATGCTTTGTCACGGATCACAGGGTGCGCCTGTCCACCGACTCGGTTGATCGACTGACCTTCATAAAGATGAACCAGTCTTGGATCACCACCAGCTACCAAGCACCTGAAGCTGATATAACAGAATAATTTTTTTTCAAATGTCACAATCCTTCAAGACTGATGCTGATGCTGAGTGACTGTCCTGTTATGTTGACTGACTATCCTCCTCCTCCTCAATGATCTGATTCATGATGATAGCTTGGAAGAACATTTTTGTTTCTGGGTGCCGCCACCAGTGGCTAAGGCCCAATTTTTCAGCCCCTGTTTAACAGGGGCATGTAATTACAATTTTTGATGCAATGCTTTGCAGCAGGGCTCATTCCTGCACTCCAACTAGAGTATCTGGGAGAGGTTGCAGTGTCGTGGCACCAGCACCAGTGCCTAAGGCCCAATTTTTCAGCCCCTGTTTAACAGGGGCATGTAATTAAAATTTTTGATACAATACTTTGCAACAGGGCTCATTACTGTGCTCCAAGTACAGTATCTGTGAGGGGTTGCAGTGTTGTGGCACCAGTGCCTAAGGCCCAATTTTTCTGCCCCTGTTTAACAGGGGCGTGTAATTAAAAATTTTGATGCAATACTTTGCAACAGGGCTCATTACTGTGCTCCAAGTACAGTATCTGTGAGGGGTTGCAGTGTTGTGGCACCAGTGCCTAAGGCCCAATTTTTCTGCCCCTGTTTAACAGGGGCGTGTAATTACAATTTTTGATGCAATACTTTGCAACAGGGCTCATTGCTGTGCTCCAAGTACAGTATCTGTGAGGGGTTGCAGTGTTGTGGCACCAGTGGCTAAGGCCCAATTTTTCAGCCCCTGTTCTACAGGGGCATGTAATTACAATTATTGATCTAATAATTCACAGCAGGGCCCATTCCTGCGCCCACCAAGAGTAACTGTGAGGGCTTACAGTGTTGTGGCAAAAAGTAATAGCTTATACAAAATAGGGGACTGTTTTATGGCATTTTTATTAATAATTTTTTTTTTTACTAGTTATGGCGGCGATCAGCAATTTTTATCGTGACTGCGACATTATGGCAGACACATCGGACACTTTTGACACCATTTTGGGACCATTGTCATTTTTACAGCGATCAGTGCTATAAAAATGCACTGATTACTGAAAAAATGACACTGGCAGTGAAGGTGTTAACCACTAGGTGGCACTGCAGGGGTTAAGTGTTTCCTAGGGAGTGATTCTTACTGTTAGGGGGCATGGCTACACGTGACACGTCACTGATGACCGATCCCGATCAAATTGGAGCCAGCAAGTGAGTACTTGCTACCAGGGGTTGAGAGGCAGAGCTTCTGTGGACGTTCCATATGTTTGGGGACCTGGAGAAGTGCGTACACAATGCTAGGTATCTGTTCCACACCGGGGACTACGGACTTGGTCACTGAGTGTTATTTTATCACAGTGGAACCCAAAGCTGGAGGGACCTGTTGCCGTGTGGGCCTACTGTCTTGGTGAGCTAGTCAGGAACAGATCATGAGGACCAAGAGTTGGAGGCAGAGGAGGATGACCAGAAGAGTGTTTGGCAGAGGAGGGTGGGAGACAGGAGGAAAACATTGGATCAATGTAGTAGAGGTCAAAAAAGAGGTAGGCAGGCTAGACAATGAGGGAGTGGGAATAGAAGAATTAAGGAGTCTAGCGCCCATCCCAAATGGTTGGGACGCTATTCAAATCTAGAGGGATGTCTGAAACAGTAGTTGGGCTCAGATGGTTGATAATTACATTTAAGTTCGCCTCTGTCTCAGTTATGCTTTGCCTGGTAGTGATTTCCCTTTTTGCCTGTAGGTGGCGTTACCACCTCAGGCACCTGTTGGAACACGGGCAGATCATGGTGCATCGAGTGGCCCTTCTCGGCAGTGGTATAGTGGGAGTGGTTAACCCGCTGTGCCTGCTGGGAGGGGATACTTAAGGGGCAGACGCCATTGATTGGGGTTGTTCGCGCGCGCCCCGTAGCCCTCTGGGTGCAGTGTGTGTGTGGTCCTGGTCTCGGGGCCATGTTAGCCCGAGTCTGCATAGTTACTTAGTAGGCCCCGTTAGTCTGGCTGGGGCCTATATCCAGAGAAGGGATCCAAAGCTTTCCATTCAAATGGGGAGGAAAAATCTTAGTGAAGGAGTCCAGGGGAGGATTTGCCCCGGAGGAGACCGGCACAATACTGCTGTCTCAGGAGAGGCCTGGCAACTTCAGTGAGGAGGGAGCCACTATGCTACAAGCCCTACAGTTCGCCGGATCGGCTTAAAGGTTCTTAAAACTGTACGGCTGGAAGTTTGGGACTTTGAAATCCTGGCCTATCCAATTGATTACTTTAACAGAGGTCTGTGGCAGAGACTTTGTACACTTAAAACAGGTCTGTGGCAGAGACCCAACTCATCTTGGGCAGTCTGTGGCTGCCCTATTGTTGATTCGTGAGTCATCCCGGCTGCTAGGCCATTTGAGAGGGGACTAGCCGGGTGACCAATATCCACTCTAGTATTGAGAGTGGTGAGTGACTTTGAACTTCTATCTTTGTCAACTTTTAGTGGCGAGTGCCTGAACCTTCCCCTGCTCTTCTATACCTTCTACTTCTCAACGTTTACTGCATATGGAAAAATAAAGCCTAACTGTTTGAGGTTTTACATCGGTGTGGACATTGCATTAATACAGACTTTCCTACCCGGACAACGCAGCTGAAGAGGTAACGTGCAAAACCCAAAACTAACCAGAGGCCCTAAACAGGGTATTGCTGCAGGAGGATTTAAAAAGGAGGAGGTTGGCTCAAATGAGAATTGGAAGGGACAGAAGAAGGGGGGGTGGACCGTTGTGGGAGAAAACAGAAGAAGATTGGAGAAAGAGGAGGGTGGATGATTTTGGCAGTGATCAGAGGGGGAGCAAGAGCCAAAGAAGGAGAAATGTGAGTGTTTTTTTTTTGGGGGGGGGGGGCAGAGGGTAAATAGAGGCAAAAGGAGAAAAAGGAGAGTTAGTGATTGTGGGAGAAGAGGAGGGGTAGTGGGCAAAGTATAAGCAATATTAAATCCGGTAATGAGTTGTGTCAGGTGGGGAATGAGGGGGAGGGTGGATAGGGGTTTGAGGTTGTTGTTAAGCATGAACGAGGTTAAATGGACATAGTTAGTTAGGGCAGAATAGCAAGGATGGGTGCGGTAGGGATAGATAACTTGGGATGGTTTGGTAGAGGTGGCTGGGAGGGGGTTTATAATGGGAATGTTTTGGGGAAGAAAATTAAGATCAAGTGTTACATGTATTAGGGAGGATGTGAGGATGGTAAATTTTGTTTTGAATAGGTGCAGGTTTGCAGTCTTGTGCAGGTGCTTAATGTACACTTTCATGTGCCATTGGATTCTGATCTGCATACCAAAGACATGACTATGGTATTAACTACGGCTACTGCTATTAAACAATGCCCCATCCCTCCCCCCTAATAACCACACAAGACTCGAATGGGGTAAATTGGCCAAAACTGACATTATTATTAACCAAAATATATATAACCCAATATATATATATATATATATATATATATATATATATACAGTTGGAAAAAAAAGTATGTGAACCCTTTTGGAATGATATGGATTTCTGCACAAATTGGTCATAAAATGTGATCTGATCTTCATCCAAGTCACAACAATAGACAATCCCAGTCTGCTTAAACTAATAACACACAAAGAATTAAATGTTACCATGTTTTTATTGAACACACCATGTAAACATTCACAGTGCAGGTGGAAATAGTATGTGAACCCCTAGACTAATGAGATCTCCAAGAGCTAATTGGAGTAAGGTATCAGCCAACTGGAGTCCAATCAATGAGATGAGATTGGAGGTGTTGGTTACAGCTGCCCTGCCCTATAAAAAACACACCAGTTCTGGGTTTGGTTTTCACAAGAAGCATTGCCTGATGTGAATGATGCCTTGCACAAAAGAGCTCTCAGAAGACCTACGATTAAGAATTGTTGACTTGCATGAAGCTGAAAAGGGTTATAAAAGTATCTCCAAAAGCCTTGCTTTTCATCAGTCCACGGTAAGACAAATTGTCTATAAATGGAGAAAGTTCAGCACTGCTACTACTCTCCCTAGGATTGGGCATCCTGTTAAGATGACTGCAAGAGCAGACTGCTCAATGAGGTGAAGAAGAATCCTAGAGTGCAGCTGAAGACTTACAAAAGTCTCTGGCATATGCTAACATCCCTGTTAGCGAATCTACGATACGTAAAACACTAAACAAGAATGGATTTCATGGGAGGATACCACAGAGGAAGCTACTGCTGTCCAAAAAAAAACATTGCTGCACGTTTACAGTTTGCACAAGAGCACCTGGATGTTCCACAGCAGTACTGGCAAAATATTCTGTGGACAGATGAAACCAAAGTTGAGTTGTTTGGAAGAAACACACAACACTATGTGTGGAGAAAAAGAGGCACGGCACACCAACATCAAAACCTCATCCCAACTGTGAAGTATGGTGGTGGGCATCATGGTTTGGGGCTGCTTTGCTGCTTCAGGGCCTGGATGGATTGCTATCATCGAAGGAAAAATGAATTCCCAAGTTTATCAAGACATTTTGCAGGAGAACTTAAGGCCATCTGTCCACCAGCTGAAGCTCAACAGAAGATGGGTGTTGCAACAGGACAACGACCCAAAGCATAGAAGTAAATCAACAACAGAATGGCTTAAACAGAGGAAAATACGCCTTCTGGAGTTTCCCAGTCAGAGTCCTGACTTCAACCCGATTGAGATGCTGTGGCATGACCTCAAGAAAGCGATTTACACCAGACATCCCAAGAATATTGCTGAACTGAAACAGTTCTGTAAAGAGGAATGGTCAATAATTACTCCTGACCGTTGTGCACGTCTGATCTGCAATGACAGGAAACGTTTGGTTGAAGTTATTGCTGCCAAAGGAGGTTCAACCAGTTATTAAATCCAAGGGTTCACATAGTTTTTCCATCTGCACTGTGAATGTTTACATGGTGTGTTCAATAAAAACATGGTAACATTTAATTCTTTGTGTGTTATTAGTTTAAGCAGACTGTGATTGTCTATTGTTGTGACTTAGATGAAGATCAGATCACATTTTATGACCAATTTGTGCAGAAATCCATATCATTCCAAAAGGGTTCACATACTTTTTTTGCAACTGTATATAAAACTCTCAATAATTAACAATAATTAACATAAAAACACATTAACCTTTTATTTATAACTTCCAGTTTTATACCACCCTGGGGCACAAGGTCCAATCGGCATAACCCCTCACTGTACCTGCTAGTCACTTCTAGGCCTCCAGCCGCTAAAAACCTCAGACTCAGAGACAACTAGCAGGTACCCATCTACCAACTGGGAGACGTACCTCAGACGGGTCCCTAACCATGCCTACTAGGTGCCCATCTGACCTAGCAAGGACCTTGCACCCCGCCACCATTTCCGCCACTCGCGGCCATCACAACCCCCATACCAGTAAAACAAATGATCCCTTAAAAAACAGGGCGGGAGGGTGGGAAGCTGCTTACCCCCTGCGTTCCTCGTGGCAAATGGCCCCTCCTCTTCCTTTTCCTTTCCCTGAGCCAACTTCCTTCTCCCCTCTGCTCTGCCACCCCACGCTGCCCCCTACGCCCTATAGGCTCTGCCCCGTTAACCCCTGTCATGCCGGCCCTCCACCTACACCTTCGGCGCTGCTCTGTGCCTCTCATGACTATGGTATGAACTACGGCTACTGCTATTAAACAATGCCCCTTCCCTTCCCCCTAATAACCACACAAGACTTGAATGGGGTAAATTGGCCAAAACGGCTATTTTTATTAACCAAAATATATATAACCCAATATATATATATATATATATATATATATATATATATATATATATATATATATATATATATAAAACTCGCAATAGTTAACATAAAAACACATTAACCTTTTATTTATAACTTCCAGTATTTTATACCACCCTGGGGCACAAGGTTCAATCGGCATAAGCCCTCATCATACCTGCTAGTCACTTCTAGGCCTCCAGCCGCTAAAAACCTCTGACTCAGAGACAACTAGCAGGTACCCATCTACCAACTGGGAGCCGTACCTCAGACAGGTCCCTAACCATGCCTACTAGGTGCCCATCTGACCTAGCAAGGACCTTGCACCCTGCCACCACCACTCGAACCTGACACCTTAGGTTTGAGTGGGCCTCCACACCCTCAGGGCCCTCCGCAAACCTTCCTCAAATCCAAGAAACCACATGTCGATCCCAACATCGTTCAGGTGCACACCATCCCCCCGCAAGTACCTCCAGGGTTCCCCTTCCAGCTCCTGGTGACACACCGCCAAACCCCCATTCTGCATCAAAAACTTGGCCACCTCCCGATTAATTTGGGTTCTGGCCCTGTTCATGCCCACCACCGACCTGGCCCACCTCCATTGCATGTGGGCAACTAAGTCAGACCAGACAATGAGCAAGTCCGGGTAATCCATCCCCAGCCGCAAAAGGTCAAACTTTATGTCCCGGACTAACTCCCTCATGGACCGTAACCCCAAATCATTCCCCCCAGAATGTACTAACAACACATCAGGAGGCCTGTCCAGTCGAGCATAGCGCTCAAATTCCGGAATTATTCTGCTCCACAAAAGCCCTGGCATCCCGATCCAGCGGACTACAGCCTCAATCCTGGGTATGCCCAATTGACGTCCATCTGGCCGCAAGTTAGCTCTCCTCGCTCCCCAATGGACAAAAGAGTGCCCCATTATCCAAATTAGACAGGGGGCCCTATCTGAAAAGAAAACAACTTACCAAATGCATATCAACAACCACTCGAAGCGACTCACCCCCCCCCCACATCATAACAGAGAGGACACACATGACAACATCCATACCACCAACACCCCCAGCGCCACCTACTCACAGTAACTGAGGACGAACATACAAACGGAAACGCTGAGATTCCCACCTACCAATGCTCTTCAACACCCCTTCACTCAAGCCCCAGCGTGCTGATTCAGTAGCGGCCCCAATCCGGAAGGAATGGGACGCAAAGTCCCCTGGACGCAGCCCCAACACCCCCAAACACTTTCTAAACACCGCCGTGAACTGATACCTAGACAACGCCTCACCGTTGGCATGCAACAGAAAAGGTCCCAGCCCATCTGGGCGGGACTCCAGGAAATGAGAAACCACCCGGACCGGGCAAGCCGGCGACCCCTCTACCCCAAACAACTCCACCCGGGACCCTCGCCCAGCCTGATCCGTCTTGGATTTCCTAATCCTAATCCAAAAGACCACCGAAACCCCACTGTATTGCACCACATCATGGAACAGGCTATAGGTAATAGAGATCTGCTGCATGCATCCCTGCATTGTTTCAGAAAACGTTGCTGATGTTTAATGTTAGATTAGTGTCATGAGTTGCTGCATGTCAGAATTATGCTGTTGCCATTCATCATTGAAAAGGGCGAACATGCCCTGCAAGTGTTGGTTATTTATTTTTGTGGTCCTGACTCAACTCTGGTGGTCCTATTAGAGCTTCATTATTTATGTCTAATCAGGACTTTCCTTGGATGGCCTCCTCTGCCCAAATAATGTATTACAGTAGGAAGCCAGCCTTTCACCTACATACAAGGCAAGATTCACACTAGCCTGTATGATTTATTGGAGCATTTTCCTGTGCACGGTAGTGCCAGTATCTACTCCAGTGTGGATTGGTGTAAAACACGTTTTAATGCATCACATCACTTCCGTGTTCTTTTTTAAAATGTATTTGAAGTGTCACATGGTGACAATTCATTCATGTCACTGCACAGCAGTGTGATGAGATGCGCTGCTATGCTGTGTCACTTGGTGTTATCCAGTGCACTGCAGTAAAATGTAGACATGCTGTACTTTTGCACATTGTATAGCATTGCACCAGGACACATAGAAAACAATTGTTTTCCATGTGCCTTAGGCCTCATGCACACTGGACGTTTTTACAGCTGCTTCTAGCGGCATCTGGTGTTTTTTTTTGTCCTGCCTCTAAACGCCCCTTCATGTTAGCTTATGTGTCCATGCACACATAGGCTTTTAGCAGCGCTTAGTGGCAGGAGCTTTTAGCCCTCATTCACATTGACTGCGGCTTTCTCTGAAATCGCAAAGTGCGATCATAAATTAATTTCAGTGGCCAGAATAAATGATTTATTCTGGCCAATGAAATAAATTAATGCCCAGAAGCTTGACGCCTGCAAAAGCTCCTAAAAGCTTGGAAAAGCTTTAGACACTTTTAGGCTTGATTCACAACTATGCAGTTTGCTATTGGTGCGTTCTACAATTTTTTGCAGAGTGTAGTTGTTGGACAGATTAAAAAATGGAAAGCGGAAATAGTCCTGTGTGCATGGCTCCGGCTGTCTGACTGGTGCGTGGGAGTCTCGGCCGAAGCATACAGCTCTGAAGGAATGGCACGGGTATGCCGATTGTCAAAAAATTACCCCCCCCACAGAACATTATATATTTTCTGAAAGCAGAGTCCCCATGGAATAAAAAGATTGTATGTTGCATGATATTTGTGCAGTTGTTAATCAAAAACAAATTTTCAGAAAGTATAAGAACTTTAGTGAAAACACACACAATATAATATAATTTTTTGTGGAAAATGTAAAAGATGAGGTTGCATTGAGTAAATAGATACCAAACATATGAAATCTTAAAATTACGTGCACCCGCAATATCCCAAAAAACAATGGTACCCAAATATCTCCATGAATGAAGCTTTAAAAGCCTTACAGCTCATCAGTTTAAAGTTTAGATTATGGTTTACATACACATGCACACCTGTTTGTTTTTGCGACCGTGTGCAGGGCAACAGGGGTAAGGGCAAATTTTTAAAATATATTGTATTTTCATTTTATTGTTCTTTAACTTTTTAATTTTTTTGCTATACCAAAGGGTTAATAAACCCCCATGTAATAACACTGTGCAGGTGACAGGCACTGTTTATGGAGACATTAAGGATCTAATAGACCCCAATGTCTCCCCTGACCTTCTAACTGAGCACAGATCTGCTCTCTTACCACTTTTACCGGCCAGAAAATTAAGGATCTGAAACCGGAAGTAACAAACCATTATCCCTTCCGCTTTCTTTTCATACAGGGGAAATTGAGGCATGGATGTGACACTCCACTCTCCGTTGTGAAGTTGACACTTGTGGTCCCAGGCTCCTGGTAAGAGCAGAAGAGCCTGGGAACCAAGCGGGGGGATCACCTCGCTGTTTGCTCTGTGAAAGTGATCGCGGCTATACAGCTGCAGGATCACTTTCACTTTCAAGCTGGGAGTCGGCTGAACAAAACAGGCACAGGCTGATGGCTGTACAAAGTACATCCAAAGAGTTAAACTAGATAAAGCAAGAACATTTAAAAAAACAAATGAGTGTATAAACATGTTTTTTAAAATGTAGGAAAAAAAATTAAATTTTTTTTAACACAAAGATGTCACATAATAATATATTTCTAATGCCGCATACACACGATTGGTTTTTCTGATGAAAAAAGACCGATGGACCTTTTTCATCGGACAAACCGATCGTGTGTGGGCCCCATCGGTCTTTTTTCCATCGGTATAAAAAAATAGAACATGTTTTAAATTTTACCAATGGAAAAAAAAACGATAGCAAACTCAGATCGTCTGTGGGGAACTCCATCAGAGAAAAAACCTGCGCATGCTCAGAATCAAGTCGACGCATGCTCAGAAGCATTGAACTTAATTTTTCTCGGCTCTTCGAAGTGTTTTACGTCACAGCGTTTGGGAAGGTCGGATTTTTGACTGATGGTGTGTAGGCAAGACTGATGGAAGTCAGCTTCATCAGATTTCCGATGGAAAAATCCATCGGATTTTATTCCATCGGAAATCCGATCGTGTGTACAGGGCATAACACAGCATAGACATACTTCGAATTGCATCTCAAAAAATATTCTGCTACTCTTCCTGAGTATGGGGATACCACATCTGACACTTTTTTACAGCCTACCTACAGTGTCCTCAGGTGTTCTAGGGGCATAAATTACAGGCCCTGGAGCACCAACACAGTAGAAACACCATAAAATGAATACCTCATGGTATCTTCTAAGAGTCATGAATCTCCTTTTGAAGAGTCTACTTTTTTGCCACACGTTTTAAGAAAATGCAGAATGAAAATGAAAAACTTGTCTGTTAACAAGATTTTGTAACACACAGCATGGGCATACTTAGAATTACACATCAAAACAAATTTTGCTACTCTTCATGAGTTTGGCAATACCACATGTGTGAGACTTTCACAGTCCCAATATCCAATGAACACTGTAAGGCTTTCCAGGGGTATGAATTGAACATCTAATTTCCGGACTACCTTTAACATTTTTGGAGGCCCTGGAGCACCAGAACAGTAGAAACACCAACAAAATGACCACATTTTGGAGTGTAAACACCTCAAGGTATTTTTAAGGGGTGTGGTGAGTCTTTTGAAGACTTATTTTTTGCCACAAGTTTTTAGAAAATGTGTAAAGAAAATTAAAATATTTTTTTTACACAAAGTTGTCAGTTTAAAAATATATTTTTCACACAGCATGGACATGCTTAGAATTTAACTACAAAACACATTCTGCTACTCCTCACAAGTGTGCAGATATAACATGCGTGAGACATTTTCAATGTTTGGACTGATCATGTACCAGAAATTGTATCTTGTGCATTACAAAAATAAACTACTTGTATCAAAAACAGTGTACTGTAATGGTTGTCTCTGTATGAGAGGTCAGGGAATATAGCTTAATGTAGAGTCACCTATAGTAGTTCCCATTTCTATAAACCAAGCAAGCCTAGCCTACTGGTACATGGCTGCCCATAAGAAAGTCATGTTTACTGGCCAGGTAGTACAGGAGGCAAAAGAAAGGAAGAGCAAAAGAGCTCCTGTAGTTCCAGGAGAGCATGTGTCCGAAAAACAGTGAATGGGAGGAACTGGTGTCTAAACAGAGCATAATCAGTGGGACATGCAAATGGGTCAGTTCAGGTGGCAGACAGAAACATGGTCAGCAAACAGGCAAATAATTGGTACAGGCAGCAGGCACAAATGTAGTCAATAAACAGGCCAGTACAGGTGGCTGGCAGAGGCAACACTGCACTGGTGTGGTGGTGATCAGGAGTACTGTTGATGGCTGCACTGCCTCTGGTGACACTGGACTAATATGGGGGCAATCAGGGACACTTTTGATGGTTGCACTGTCTCTGCTGACACTGGCACTGCACCAGTGTGGCTAGCAATCACGAACATTGTTGCTGGCTGCATTGGTCTGGGGACATTGTTGCTCATGTGGCATCAATCAGGAACACGGTTGATGGTGTACACTGATCTGACAACACTGAGATTGGTGTGGTGGTGATCAGGAACACTGTTGCTGGCTTACACTAGTCTAGTGACACTTGAACTTGTGTGGCGGTAATCAGGAACACTGTTGCTGGCTTACACTAGTCTGGCAGGGTTGCCAACTTTCAGTAAATTTATGAACAGTTTGTAAAATCCATAATTGCTGCATCTGTCCATGAATGTCAGTTACGGACATGCAGCCTACATGTCCGTAATGGACATTCAAGGACAGATGCAAAAAGTACAGATTTTACAAACTGTTCATAAATTTACTGAAAATTGGCAACCTTGTAGTCTGGTGAGACTGATGACTAGTGTGGCAGAGATCAGGAACATTGTTGCTGGCTTACAGTAGTCTGGTGACACTGAGATTCATGTGGCAGTGATCAGGAACACTGTTGCTGGCTTTCACTGGTCTGGTGACACTGGTTCTTGTATGGGGGCTGGCATACACTGGTCTGGTAAAACAGTGAGATTGGTGTGGCGGTGATAAGCAACACTGTTGCTGGCATACACTAGACTGGTGACACTGCAACTGGTGTGGTGGAGAGCAGGAAAACTGTTTCTAGTTGTGCTGGTCTAGTGACACTGGGACCTGTGTGGTGGTGATCAGTGACAGTGTGACTGGCTGCACTATTAGGGCTTATTCATGCATAATGTTAGGGGACAGTGAAACCTTGCAATTGAGCCACAGTTTTACCCCCAACCACCACCCTTTTAAGCTAAAGAGGCAGCACTTTTTAGAGAGCACCACACATGTGAACAAGACCCTATGGTGAGATTGGTACTAGTGTGGTGGTGAACAGAGACACTGTGATTTGCTGTACTTGTCTGGTGACATTGTTCTGTTTTGGCGCTGATCTGAAATAATGGCTAGCTTCACTGACATACAGTGATATCAGAGCAGCCAGTCATTGTACATAATTACCGCCACTGCAGTAAATTGTCACCATAGTGTAATCAGTGGAATACAGTGTCATCAATGCAGCAATCAGTGTCACAGACACAGCAGTACAACAGCAGCTTCCATTTTTTTGTCAAAGCTTAATTAAACAAGCTGCAGTAGATGTGGTGCTCTCCAGTTTTAGTAAATGAACCCTTTTGAGTGCTTACTACAGTCCCTGTATCACTGTAGTAAGCACTTATTTACCACATGCAGCTGATTGCTGTGAGAGGAAAAAGCTGCATCATGTAGCCTTTGTCTACAAGTGCGATCTCTGTTGTTGATCACATTAATCACAAAGTACAGGGTCAATTTCATTGCCCGAAGGACACAAAAATAACACTAGTGCTTCTACTTGCCCCAGAGGGAGCTCACAAGCAGCAGCTCCGGGAGGCCATGTACTGTATGTACGTCCTCCTGTCAGGCTGTTTATCTGCATTGGTCAGATGGTAAGAAGTTAAAAAAATATTAGAGCCTTCTATTGCTGATCTTCTGAAAATGCTAGATGCTAGGTCATAATGCAAGCAAACATGCCAATCTGAATAAAATCTGAACTCAGATTTGGATGCCTGTGTTGCTATAAAAGAAAAAAAAAAACACACACACACACACTAATACAACTGGCTCCAAGGCATCTGTGTTGAAATAGAGAACCGTTTTAGAATTTTAAACCAAACAAATAACTATTAACAAATTTATATTTGAAATAAATTTACTATATTGAGTTATTTTTCAAGTGAGACAACTGTTGACTTTTAAGTGTTAAAACAAAAAAATGCTAAATCTAAAAATCCATGCTTGATAAATGAAAAATCATACTGGTAATATATTTTGCTGAGACTATGTACCAGTTCTATTGCCTACATTTGTCATAATTTAAAATGTCAGTCTTTACCTCACTATATTTCAATGGTTGTGCTATCTGGGTTTTTGCAATTTCATACTTATGTAGTTAGAAAATGAAAGCAGAATTCTGAATCTTTTATTCCCAGCCTGCGAGTTCCAACTGTGTTAAAGAGTACTGTTTGTTATAAAACATTTTTTAAGCCACGCTGTCTTTATAGTAGTACTAAAGGTTCTACGTTTTTCATAAATACATTGGTATAGATAGCTTCAGCATATGCCAATAAATTATTCCTTTCTGATCAGTCCATAATTACTTACAATTACTTACAATTTTCAATTACAGATCCTGCCTCTGAATTCCTCTGCACTACTTTCCTAAATCTCAAGTTGGGCAGTGCGCATAAATAACCTAATTTAAAGTATTCCGACCCCCCTCTATAGGACCACATGTTCCATAATTCGTAGCTCCATTGGGCCTGCATGCCCAATTTAACCACTTCGTACACCGCCCATAGATGTCCGCAGGAGGGATCTCCCATCCTGGGCGGGCGTCATATGGCGTCTTAGAATGGGTAACACACATATATGAGTTGTGGGTGCTGCACACCCCAATTATACTATTTGAATGGAAGATCCCTCAAGGGGGTTTTTAGCAGCAAAATTAATTTTGAAAAGCAAAGATATTACATAAAAAAGTTTATTTATTGGTTTGATGGTATCAAGGATATTTTACATAATTTAATAAAGGTCAAAGTCGTAAAAAACAGTTCCCAACATTAACAACATACTCATTAAAAAAAAAATTGTATGTTGTTAATGTTGGGGCCAGAACAGTTTTTTACGACTTTGACCTTTATATAACTTTTTTATGTAATATCTTTGCTTTCCAAAATGAATTTTGCTGCTAAAAAAAACCCTTGAGGGATCTTCCATTCATATGGCGTCCTGGGCTTCCTGGCCATCTGGGGGAGTGCTCCGTTGGCACCCGTGATTGCCATTAATAGAGCAGGGACGTGGATCTGTGTGTGTAAACACACAGATCCACGTCCTCTCAGTTGAGAGGAGACCGATGGTGTGTTCCCAGTACAGAGGAACACCGATTGGTCTCCTCCCCTTGTGAGTCCCCTCCCCCTACAGTTAGAATCACTCCCTAGGTAACACATTTATCCCCTTGATCGCCCCCTAATGTTAACCCCTTCCCTGCCAGTGACATTTAAACAGTAATCAGTGCATTTTTATAGCACTGATCGCTGTATAAATGTGAATGGTGTCAAAAGTGTCCGATATGTCTGCCGCAATGTCACAGTCACAATACAATCTGCAGATCACTGCCATTACTAGTAAAAAAATAATAAATAAATAAAAAATAAATGCCAAATCTATCCCCTATTTTGTAGACGCTATAATTTTTTGCCAAACCAATCAATATACACTTATTGCGATTTTTTTAACAAAAATATGTAGAAGAATACATATCGGCATAAACTGAGGATTTTTTTTTTAAATTGGGATATTTATTATAGCAAAAATTCAAAAATATTGTGTTTTTTTTTCAAACTTATCACTCTTCTTTTGTTTATAGAGCAAAAAATAAGAACCGCATAGGTGATCAAATACCAACAAAAGAAGCTCTATTTGTGGAGACAGTGTTGCATGACCACGCAATTGTCATTCAAAGTGCGACAGCGCTGAAAACTAAAAATTGGCCTGTATTGAAGTGGTTAAGCAGGAGGAGCAGAGGCATGTCTTCTCATATGCCCCATGCAAGCTGCTGCCAAACATTGTTCTCTGCTTGTGTGTGTCAGCACAGGCAGCATCTTGAAGTCAACCTGTAGTCCTCTCCCAGGAGAGTGAACAAACAGGTGACTCTAATAAACATAGCCACCCCAAACCAGAAATGGGACCAGCTGAAAATGGAAAAACATAGCCTTAAGAGATGAAGATGCAGCATACAAGGTAAATATTGATCTCAGTGGCTGTAATTAGGGTTTTGATATCACTCTATTAATGCTATTCAAATGTTACAATTTTATATCATTGATCATTTAACCACTTAAGCCCCGGACCATTATGCAGCTAAAGGACCAGGCCCCTTTTTGCGATTCGGCACTGCGTCGCTTTAACTGACAATTGCGCGGTAGTGCGACGTGGCTCCCAAACAAAATTGGCGTCCTTTTTTTCCCACAAATAGAGCTTTCTTTTGGTGGTATTTTATCACCTCTGCGTTTTTTTTTTACTAGTTATGGCAGCGATCAGCGATTTTTATTGTGACTGCGACATTATGGCGGACACATCGGACACTGTTGACACCATTTTGGGGCCATTGTCATTTTTACAGCGATCAGTGCTATAAAAATGCACTGATTACTGTGAAAATGACACTGGCAGTGAAGGGTTTAACCTCTAGGTGGCGCTGTAGAGGTTAAGTGTTCCCTAGGAAGTGATTCTTACTGTAAGGGGGCGTGGCTACACGTTACACATCACTGATCGTCTGTTCCGATGACAGGGAACAGACGATCACTGACATGCCACGGAGAAGAACGGGGAAAGGTTTGTTTACACTCACCTCTCCCCGTTCTTCAGCTCTGTGACCCGATCGCGGGACACCGGTGGTGATTGGGTCCGCGGGTCCCACGGCTGGGCTCTTAAAGGGCAACGTACCTGTATGTTGATATGCCCAGCCATACCATTCTGCCGACGTATATCGGCTTGAGGCGGTCCTTAAGTGGTTAAACACAGAAATAGGTGTCCCTTCAAACAGCTTAACATCCACAGTAGCTAAAGTAGCTTTCAGTAATTTTGCCTGTCTACATGAATAAATTCCTGACATGTCACAATATACATGAACAGTATAATTAAAAAATTATAGACTGATTAATTTCAAAACCGGTTTTGGGCTTCAGAACGTAACTGTGCAGAGGATGAGAGGTGCAATCCAATTACATTACGTCATCACTCTGCTGAAGGAAGAAGGAAATTATTATCTCAGTCACTTTTGTCCAGGTGAGTAATAAGGAAACTTGCTAAACCTGTAATACTAGGTGTGCTTTAACCTTTTCCATGTCAGTGACATACAGTATGTATTACTTTGGAGACAGTTACACTCAGGGCTTTTTTTCACAGAAAACAGGTACAAAAACTCAACCACAACCCCCCAAAACCCCCTCACACACCCTCCAAACCGCATCAAATTGTGGGTGTGGTCAAATTCCACTAACAGTGGGAGGGTCTTAAAGGGACAGGATGATCATTCAGTGGGGGTGTCAGCATCTGCACTGTACCCTGGACACCTGCATCTCCCTTGCCCCCATCTGGCATTCAGTGGCAGCCATTGAGAGACAAACTGTCACTTGTAAACACAGAAGCCGGACTTCTGTGTTTACAAGCGATAGAGGTGAACAGGAAGCAGAGGGCCTAAGCCAAAGGTCGTGGAACTGAGTTCCACCAAGTTCCAGCTGAAAAAAAGCCCTGGTTACACCTATGTCAGTTGCATTTCCTCAAACTGTAGGTGCATGGTCACTTAAAGAGGAAGTAAACCCTCTGACACTTTTCCCGAAAAAAAAAAAAAAACCTGCATAATGCTATGCATACTAGCTCATTATGTGGCACTTACCTGAAATCGAAGCCCCAAAGTCCTCCTCATTCCCTTCCGCCGCACCCTCTGAGCTTCTTCCTAGTATCAACGCTCCGGCGCTGTGATTGGCCGGAGTGGAAATGACGTCACATGCATACGGCATTCGCCCATTGAGAAACCCTGCATGTCCCATTCATTATGCAGGGACGCTCAGTGCGCCTGCGCCGTTGTCTACAGCGCGCATGCGCCATAGACATCGGTGCAGTGTTATCTGCAAATATCTCCTTAACCGTGTAGTTTACAACCACTTTAAGTAACCATGAACTTACCGTGTAAATGTGCCCAAGAGTCTGGGCAATAATAATAAAAGCTTCCCCAATAAAATGTGGAACAACTCTCCAGAGCCTGATAGCCTTACCTTTCTGGCAGTACAGGCTCTGCTCGCATTCCCTTGCTTTAGTTGGCGGTCATGTTGTTCACTGCCTTTCTCAGCCCTGGAAGGAAAGCAGAGTCAGATGTCCGAGTAAAGGAGATCAGGGAATTTCCTTTCAATAGTTCAGTTTAAAACCAAAAAAATGAAAGGCAAAACATTTTCGTATATATATAAAAAATAAATTATAAATACCCTTTTTCCATTTTTTTATAAGTGATCACATTCCCTCTGTTCTTAGCTGCATAAAAGCTGGGAGGAGTAGAAACAGCGGCATACTGAGCTTCCCAGTAAATGGCTGTGCAGAGGAGGTGTGTTAGGACAAATCTTATCATTGGAGGAGAGCAGGCTGAGTTCCCAGCACAGCAGGGAACTAACCACGTTGTGTTCTATTGCTTAGTGTGGTCAGTCTTTAATAGAAACGCAGAGGGACTGACAGGAACACCAGTGATTTCACACAAATAAAGCAATACAAGGAGAACAGGATACTTTCTCATACAAGTACATGGAACAGCAGACACATAGTTACATAGTTAGTCAGGTTGAAAAAAGACACAAGTCCATCAAGTTCAACCATAAAAAAAAAAATATATATGGTACAATCCCATATACCCAATTCTATACCCACAGTTGATCCAGAGGAAGGCAAAAAACCCCAGCAGAGCATGATCCAATTTGCTACAGCAGGGGAAAAAATTCCTTCCTGATCCAACAAGAGGCAATCGGATATTCCCCGGATCAACTTTACCTATAAATGTCAGTACCCAGTTATATTATTGTAGCGATACCTTCACTTAAGAAGGCCGCAAGTTTAGTTTGGGCCCTGAAAGCAGCTCCGCCAACCCCCGGCAATGTACTCGACCCCCTACTGGCACAGTTAGTATTGGCAGCAGTATATCTATTCTTATACTGTATGAGTAAACCCAGACACCAAGACAATAATAGTAAAAGGTATAAGATTTACTTAAGCTTTTGATAAGAAAAGGGTTTAACAGTAGTAACAGTTCACAGGATAATAAATTTGCAGAGCCCTGCAGATTAACACACTATGCATATAGAATGAACAGTAAAAGGTGCGCCACCTGGGCGACCGTTAACTAGGCGTCCTATGACGCAGTAACCAAATAAACTAACTAACTGACCAGGCCTGGCTCAGATATCTACAACTTAGTCTATAGTGGATGATGGTTGTTTTTCTTCACCGGCAGGTCTTTAACGGTGGTGCACATTAACAGAGTATGATTTGTAATCCAGTGAGAAAGATAAAGATGGGGTAAACACTGTACTATATAAAGTGTTAGTTCCGCTCCTTTGAGGTCCTCTAATGAGAGTATCAAGAACAACTTGTGGGCCACGGCAGTCTATAGGCCTACTAGCAACGACAGTATATGGTTTAGGCATACGCCCTCTCACCCGCCCGGACAGGGTCCCAGTCCGGGGAACTTCCACCGACTGTGTCACACACACACATAGTGTCTCCAACGATCGGGTCCTCGATCAGGTCCAGGCTGTAGACAAACGAGGTCCGGAGCCACCCAGGCTCGCAGTGGGGTGGAAGGCTCTTTGGTGCTGTGCAAGGTCTCAGGCTTCAGGCCTTGCACTCCGACACATCCGCACAGGAGGATCAGTCTCTGAAGTCTCGTGTCCCAAAGAGGCCGAGCGCAGCCACGCCTCCTCCTTATATAACCCCTCCCATGAGTCTCTGCGGTGAACACTGCCGAATGGGTCTCTGGGTGATGTAGTCTCCGGGAAGTAAAAGGGGAACACCCCGCTACACACTCCCCCCACTTGAACTCTTTGGTCCCCAAAGATATACCTTAACAAAGACTATGTACAACTTTAGACAATTCTGCGAACGATGTTGGCATAGGGAATTCCCACCAAAACTGAGGGGCAGAATTCCCTTGCCCACAGGTCACATTATCATGGGTGGCCTGCCTAACTGTGCCAGAGAGTGAGCTGGGGTTGCCCTCCACCAAATGGACAGTGGAGGGATCTGGGTTCTCAGCATTTCTCCTAGCAGTAACTACAGAGTCCTCCGAGCTATTCCCCATTTGTGGGTAGGTCAGCCTCTTAGGAGGCCGGATGACTCTTCGAGCCCTTTGCTCTCTTGGGACTTCTGGCTCTGGCGCCACAGGCTCCTCTTCCTCTGAGTAACTATCACGGGCATCTTCCCAGTGATCTGATGAAGGACTTGATGGGATGAACTCTGTGGCCTCTGGGTTCAGTGTTCCATCTGGAGTGTCTTCAGTAGTTGGAAGATCTATAGTGGAAGTTCCTGGAGTTGGGGAAGGCCACAACCAATCAAGTTCTCTTTCTTCATCTTCACTAAGTTGAGAGGCCTCTCCATCTTCAGCTCGGGAGGTCTGCGACCGAGTGTTTGGCCTGGGAGTATCCAGAATAGAGACCGGTTCAGGAGAATCTCTCACGGGAGGTATCCTGACAGCCTCAGCAAGTGGGAGCAGGTGGTTTCGATGCCACGTCTTCAGTGGGCCTACCCTCCCTTCTGGCTTCAACTTGTAGACAGGTAGGCCCGGCAACTTCCTACAGATGACATAGGGTTCAGATCTCCATCTGTCCGCAAGTTTGTGCTTCCCAGGGACCCCCAGATTGCGTAACAGTACTCTATCCCCGGGCTGTAGGTCTTGTATCCGGACCTTCAAGTCAAAGTTTCTTTTGTTCCGAGCTCCTCTTTGATCTGAGGCCGCTTGAGCTTGTTCATAGGCCACTTTCAGGCTGTGTCTGAGCCTGTCCACATATCCTCTGTGGGATGTGGCTGAGGAATGGTCCAGAGAGGTGCCAAAGGCCAAGTCCACAGGTAGTCTCGCCTCTCTCCCAAACATGAGTCGATAGGGGGAGTAGCCTGTAGCATCACTAGTGGTTCAGTTGTAAGCATGTACTATTGCTGCTATGTGTTTGCTCCAATGTTGCTTCTTCTCACTTTCCAGAGTCCCCAACATGTTGAGCAAGGTTCGGTTAAACCTCTACGGCTGAGCTTCTCCCTGTGGGTGGTAAGGGGTAGTTCGAGTCTTCTTGATTCCCAACGAATACAGGAGTTTCCGGATCAGTCGACTCTCAAAGTCCCTTCCTTGATCTGAATGAAGTCGTTGGGGCAGCCCATAATGGACAAAATACTTCTCCATGAGTATCTTGGCTACTGTGGAAGCCTTCTGGTCTTTGGTTGGGAAAGCTTGGGCATACCGGGTGAAATGATCGGTTATCACCAGAACATTTCCTAGTCCACTCAGATCGGGTTCGAGGCAGAGGAAATCAATGCATACCAGATCCATTGGGACTTGACTTTGTAGATGGCCCATTGGGGCAGCTTGATGAGGTAAAGTCTTCCTCTGGATGCAACGTGCACATGAGTGGCAGTACTCTTCTACCTCTGCCCTCATGCAGGGCCAATAGAACCGACTTCTAACAAGTTGAAAGGTCCTTTCAGCCCCTAGGTGACCATGATTGTCATGCAGGGCAATCAGAACAGTCTCTCGATGTTTCTCTGGGAGGAACAGTTGCCATTTATCTTCTGAGTCATCAGAGGGGCCCCTTCGGTAGACCACTCCCTGATGCACCTGCAACCTGTCCCACTCTTTCCTCAACAGGCGGGCTTCTTTTGAGGAGTGACTCAGGAGTTTGTTTGGATCCTGATTCTCCAGAGCTTCCAGAACCAATTTCCCCATTGGATCTTCTAACTGGTCACTTCTCAGTTCCTTCTTGGACAACTTTGGCAGATAGTCTTCTCCCAGCTGAGTTACTCCACAGTATTGTTTGGGGACTCCTACCATGGTAACTCCTATCTCTTCCGCCCTTGAGCCCCCTCTGGCTTGCAATTCAGCCCCTTGACAAAGGGCCCGCACCCCATCAGGTGCTACTTGAGTCCAGTCTTCCATGTCACAGTTGGGACCATGGGATCTCCTGGACAGAGCATCTGCATCTCGATTCCCAATCCCTGGCCTGTACTTTAGGCTGAAATTTAATCCAGACAATGTGGCCAGCCACCTGTGTCCAGTGGCGTCCAGTTTTGCTGTAGTGAATAAGTAGGTCAGGGGGTTGTTGTCGGTCTTCACAATGAACTCCGCCCCATACAGGTAGTCTTTGAGCTTGTCTACTACCGCCCACTTAAGGGCCAAGAACTCCAGTTTATGAGTGGGGTAGTTTTTCTCAGAGGGGGTCAGGCTCCTGCTCACGTAGGCAACGGGCCGCAGTTGCCCTGCGTGTTCTTGATAAAGCACTCCCCCCAGACCGTCATGACTATGACTAGCATCTACGTGTAGTTCATAGGGTTTGGTTGGGTCTGCATAGGCCAAGACTGGAGCAGTGGTTAGGCTCTTCTTCAATGCCTGGAAGGCCTCTTCACATTTCCGGTTCCACTGATCTTGGACTGACTCTCCCGGCTTCCGGGGTCCTGAGTCATCCTCTTCTCCCTCAGTCTTGAGCAGTTAATTCAATGGTCTAGCAAATTCGGGCAAATCCTTCCACAAACCTTCTGTAATAGGAGCAGAACCCCAAGAAGGACCGGAGTTCTGTTACTGTGGTGGGTCGCGGCCAGGAGGTAACTGCCTCCAGTTTCTCAGGGTCTGTGGCCACCCCTTCTTCAGACACTATGTGTCCCAGATAATTCACAGAAGATTGGTAGAACCGACACTTCTCAGGCGAAAGCTTGAGTCCCTCCTCACTGAGTCTCCTCAAGACTTTTTCCAGCCTCTCCTCGTGTTCCTCCAGGGTTCTTCCAAAGACAATGACATCGTCCAGGTATACAAGGACTTCAATAAGGTTCATGTCCCCTACAGTCTTTTCCATGAGACGTTGGAAAGTAGCTGGGGCTCCAGACAGACCTTGGGGCATTCGGTCGAATTCAAAGAATCCCACTGGGGTTATGAATGCTGTCTTCTCCTTGTCTTCTGGGTGCATAGGGATCTGATAGTATCCACTCTTGAGATCCATAACGCTGAACCACTTGGCTCCAGATAAGCTCTGCAAGGCATCCTCTATCCTCGGAGTGGTGTACTGGTCGGGTATGGTTCTACGGTTAAGGGTCCTGTAATCGATACAGAGCCTCAACGATCCATTCTTCTTCCTGACCACCATTATCGGTGAGGCATAAGGGCTTCTGGATTCCCGTATCACACCGGTCCTTTTCAATTCTGCAAGTTGTTCCCTTAGATCCTCCAGATCTGCTAGTGGGACCCGCCTGACCCTCTCCCTGAAGGGCTTATCTTCTTGGAGGCGGATCCGATGGGTGGCACTCCTTGCACACCTCACATCGAACTCATCCCTGGAGAAGATCTTCTCCCATCTGGTCAACTGGGCCTTGGCTCTCTCCTTCCAAGCCCTGGGCAGGTTTGGGTTTTCCATGGATAGCTTCTCCCAAGCATCTCCTCCTTCGCCCGCCCCCTTTACTTCCGACAAGTTGACCGGGGCAGCAGGGCTCACCTGGCCCAGCAGCATTCTGGCTGGGATTTCCATGGGTCCATCTGTATTGTTCCTAACACTCACTGGAACTCTACAATGGGCCTTCTTCAGGGCCTTCAGCGGAATCACTTCTGGTATCACTTCCAGGCCGGGAAACTCTTCCCTTGGGTCAGACTCCAACATGACAAAGGGTCCAGGTTGCTCCCAAGTAAGCTTCACAGTGGCTCTGAGACAGGTTACTTCACCGGGCTGCAACACCACCCCTTCTCTTCCAAGTCTCCACACCTTCCCTATCCCCTCTCCAGTGGTCTTCTGCTCTAGGACCAGCCGTTGATAAGCCGTCTTCAGCATGGGGTGAATCTTGGTGGCCGCTGACCCCTTCTCTTTCACTAGAGGGGTCAGAAGTCTTCGGACCAGGTCCGTGTTTGTTCCTATTATAAGGGAACTCTTGTTGGCTTCTGGCGGCCGAGGGCATACAACCGCCAGAGTATCAAACACTTCAGCTTTTCCAGCCACGGATGGGTCAAAGATCATCCTGACAGACAAATAGCCATCGTAGGGGAAATTCTGGGTCCCAATCCCACATATCTCTAGTCCCTCTATCTTCTGGATGGGCAGGTGACTCAAGTGCTTCTCGTAGAAATCTCAGTATAACAGGGTCACTTGTGCCCCAGTATCCAAGATGGCTCTGGTGTAGACTCCCTCCACTTGAATGTGCACTATGGGAGATGGGCCTACTAGCCTCTCCGGATATGGTCCGGCAGGGGTCGCCTTTTTCTGGCCCTTTCCCTTCGGACTCTCTCCCATCCAGTTCCCTTTGGACTTTAATCTTTCTTGAGCCTGGTATGCATTAATTTCCTTCCTCTCAATGGGTGTACAGACCCGCTGAGGGATATTATTGATTTTCCTAGGTGTGCACCCCCTCTGGGGAGCGCTGTGCCTCCTCTGAGGGGTCTTGCCCCCTTTCTCTGGAGTGTATCTTTGTTGAGGAATGATGTATTTCTTCTGAGGCGTTTTATCTCTTCTTTCTTTCTGCTTCGCTTTCAGCTTGGAGCTCACTGAAGGTGATGGGCACCCGGTTGACTCCTTCACCGGGGCCCTCTGGAGTTTCCCGCCGGCTTGCGGTTGTCCAGCTTCTTCTTCTTGGGACTGGAACAAGTAGCCGCAACATGGCCAATTCCTCCACAGTTAAAGCAGACTATATCTCCCCATTCTTGTAAAGATGCGGGTGTAGAAGCAATTGGGAATAGTTCCTTCCGTGGTACCTCTCTCATGGGACCCTCTGTGTCTTTCGCCATCAGAGAGGTCAACATTTCTAACACCTTGGACATTTGTGCTTTTAAAGTGTCTACCTCTGAGTCTCTTTCAGTAGTCATCACTGGGTTGACTAGCACCTGTGCGGGGACAACATTTGCCTTAATCATTTGCTGGTCCTGTTGTAGCGCCTCCTCATCTCTGATGATTTTTATCAAATCAGCATAAGTCAGCAACGTTCCTCCTCCCGAGGTTTTTAGGTGCAACCAGACTGGATCCGAGCGTAATGCTCCCTTTAAGACTTGCTTCATTCTTGCCGCATCTGCATCTTGGGGCTTCATTCCCTTCTTCAACACAATCTTGCACAGCAACCTGTTTAGTCTCCTAACATATTCTGACAGTTTTTCCCTTGGTTGTTGGAAAGTATGTTTAAATTGGTAGACCATCTCTGTCACCTTTTCCAATTGACCAAACTCCTCCTGTAGCATAGCTAGACAGTCTTGAGCCGTGCAATTGGCATTCCCAAACCGAAAACTTTTCACTGCTTCTGCTGCTGCGCCTTTCAGGCTTTCTATCACTCGTTGCCTCTTCTGCGCTTCATGCACCTCCCATGCCTCTACTGCCTGCAATGCCTGCTCCACCCAGGTATCAAAATCTTCTTCCCCTGCAGGGACAGGGAGCTTCCCTGAGAATGTCTTCAGTCTCCGGTAGCTAGTTTCTACATGCACTGTGTTTGTCTTCTGACATTTGATTAGCAGACCTCCTATCGCCTTTATCAATTCTGGTGACATAGCAGTGGCAGGTGCGGGTGTCACCGGGGGCGTCACCCTGTCTCCCTTTACTGGTGAGGCGCGGGCCGCAGCCTGCGGTGATCCCATCGGTGATGGTTCCTTCTTTATAGTTAAAACGGGCGCCACCCTATAGGTTCTATTATCTGGCGTCTTTACACACTTGCGCCTGCACGCCTCTGGTATCCCGTCTCTATATTCCACTAGTGCATACTGATATGAAGTATCCGGGTCTGCCTTTATATCTATCACCCATGGTGTGTGATCTGGGGACACTGACTTCATCAACTCCTCTACCGTCTCAGTCTTCCATTCCTCCCCTGGGAGGCTGATGACTATTGAATTGTTTGGCTCTGCCCTTACGGCTTTGCACCACTCTTCTATCGCTTGTGGATCCATGGGGTCCATGCCGGCACTTCTGGCGTTCACCTGCTGTATCAGGATCCCGGACCCGAGCCCCCACGTGTAGCAATACCTTCACTTAAGAAGGCCGCAAGTTTAGTTTGGGCCCTGAAAGCAGCTCCGCCAACCCCCGGCAATGTACTCGACCCCCTACTGGCACAGTTAGTATTGGCAGCAGTATATCTATTCTTATACTTTATGAGTAAACCCAGACATCAAGACAATAATAGTAAAAGGTATAAGATTTACTTAAGCTTTTGATAAGAAAAGGGTTTAACAGTAGTAACAGTTCACAGGATAATAAATTCGCAGAGCCCTGCAGATTAACACACTATGCATATAGAATGAACAGTAAAAGGTGCGCCACCTGGGCGACCATTAACTAGGCGTCCTATGACACAGTAACCAAATAAACTAACTAACTGAACAGGCCTGGCTCAGATATCTACAACTTAGTCTATAGGGGATGATGGTTGTTTTTCTTCACCGGCAGGTCTTTAACGGTGGTGCACATTAACAGAGTATGATTTGTAATCCAGTGAGAAAGATAAAGATGGGGTAAACACTGTACTATATAAAGTGTTAGTTCCGCTCCTTTGAGGTCCTCTAATGAGAGTATCAAGAACAACTTGTGGGCCACGGCAGTCTATAGGCCTACTAGCAACGACAGTATATGGTTTAGGCATACGCCCTCTCACCCGCCCGGACAGGGTCCCAGTCCGGGGAACTTCCACCGACTGTGTCACACACACACACAGTGTCTCCAACGATCGGGTCCTCGATCAGGTCCAGGCTGTAGACAAACGAGGTCCGGAGCCACCCAGGCTCGCAGTGGGGTGGAAGGCTCTTTGGTGCTGCGCAAGGTCTCAGGCTTCAGGCCTTGCACTCCGACACATCCGCACAGGAGGATCAGTCTCTGAAGTCTCGTGTCCCAAAGAGGCAGAGCGCAGCCGCACCTCCTCCTTATATAACCCCTCCCATGAGTCTCTGCGGTGAGCACTGCCGAATGGGTTTCTGGGTGATGTAGTCTCCGGGAAGTAAAAGGGGAACACCCCGCTACATTATGTACATTTAAGAAAGAATCCAGACCTTTCTTAAAGCAATCTACTGAGCTGGCCAGAACCACCTCTGCAGGGAGTCTATTCCACATTTTCACAGCTCTTACTGTGAAGAAACCTTTCCGTATTTGGAGGTGAAATCTCTTTTCCTCTAGACGCAAAGAGTGCCCCCTTGTCCTTTGTGTTGACCGTAAAGTGAAAAATTCAACACCAAGTTCACTATATGGACCCCTTATATATTTGTACATGTTGATCATATCCCCCCTTAATCTCCTCTTCTCAAGAGTGAATAAATTCAGTTCCTCTAATCTTTCCTCATAGCTGAGCTCCTCCATGCCTCTTATCAGTTTGGTTGCCCTTCTCTGCACTTTCTCCAGTTCCCCAATATCCTTTTTGAGAACTGGGGCCCAAAACTGAACTGCATATTCCAGATGAGGTCTTACTAATGATTTGAACAGGGGCAAAATGATATCTCTCTCTCTGGAGACCATACCTCTCTTAATACAAGAAAGGACTTTGCTCACTTTGGAAACCGCAGCTTGGCATTGCATGCCATTATTGAGCTTATGTTCTACCAAAACCCCCAGATCCTTCTCTACTACGAATCCCCCCAGTTTTACTCCCCCTAGTATGTATGATGCATTCATATTCTTAGCCCCCAAGTGCATAACTTTACATTTATCAACATTAAACCTCATCTGCCACATAGTCACCCAATTAGACAGAGCATTGAGGTCGGCTTGTAAATTGGCGACATCCTGTAAGGACGTTATTCCACTGCATAGCTTAGTGTCATCTGCAAAGACATAAATGTTACTTTTGATCTCAGACCCAATATCATTTATAAACATATTAAAAAGTAAGGGTCCCAACACGGAACCTTGGGGTACACCACTGATAACCTTGGACCATTCAGAGTAAGAATCATTAACCACTACTCCCTGAATTCTGTCTTTTAGCCAGTTTTCTATCCATTTACAAACTGATATTTCCAATCCTGTAGACTTTACCTTACACATGAGCCATGTGTGGGGAACTGTATCGAACGCTTTTGCAAAATCCAAGTATACCACGTCCACAGCCACCCCTCTGTCCAAGGTTTTACTTACCTCTTCATAAAAAGAAATCAGGTTTGTCTGACAACTTCTGTCTTTCATGAATCCATGCTGTCTGTTGCTTAAATAGTTTTTTTCCAGCAAGAACTCATATATGTGGTCTTTTATTAATCTCTCCAGTATCTTCCCAGCTATGGAAGTTAAACTAACAGGTCTATAGTTACTTGGTAAAGACTTAATTCCCTTTTTAAATATAGACACCACATTGGCCCTGCACCAATCCAGTGGTACTATTCCTGTCATTAATGAGTCCCTAAAAATGAAATACAATGGCTTTGAAATTACAGAGCTCAATTCTTTTAGGATCCGTGGGTGTATGCCATCTGGTCCAGGTGCTTTATCCACCTTTATTCCATCTAAATATTTCTGGACCATATCACTTTTGAGCCATTGTGGATTTGGTGCTGTGTCACTACCACCCCCATTTTGGACATGAGCTCCCCCATGCTCCTTTGTTTACACAGAACTGAAGAAAGTATTTAATAAATTAGCCTTCTCTTTGTCCCCAGTCACCCACTCTAGATTATTTTGTAAAGGGCCTACATGCTCAGACTTGACCTTTTTACTATTAATATATTTGAAGATTTTTTTGGGGTTTGTTCTACTATCTTTTGCAATCAGTCGTTCATTTTAAATTTTTGCATCCTTGATTTCCTTTTTACATATCCTGTTATATTCTTTGTAACATTTAAATGACACTAGTGTTCCCTCATTTTTATATTTTTTAAAAGCTCTTTTCTTATAGTTTATAGCTTTTTTAACTTTGGCAGTGAGCCACATAGGTTTTATTTTTAGCCTTTTAAACTTATTGCCCATGGGAATATACTTTGTAGTGAGTTCACAAACAGTCTTTTTGAAGAATTCCCATTTCTGTTCTGTGCCCATTGATGCCAATATTCCCTCCCAGTCTAAGTCCTGGAGAGCAGCGCTCATCCTAGGAAAATTTGCTCTCTTGAAATTAAGTGTTTTTATCTTTCCCGTATGTGATTTCTGCTTACAACTAACATCAAATTAAATCATGTTATGGTCACTGCTACCCAGGTGTTCCTTTATCTGAACATTAGTAATACGCTCTGCATGGTTTGAGATTACCAGGTCCAACAGAGCATCATTCCTAGTTGGGGCCTCAATAAACTGGACCATAAAATTGTCCTGCAATAGGTTTATAAATTTTTTCCCTTTAACTGTCCCAGCAGTTCCATTACTCCAGTCAATTTCTGGGAAGTTAAAATCCCCCATTATTATCACCGTCCCAGCCCTTGCAGCCCTTTCCATATGTGCAAGGAGCTGAGTCTCCACCTCCTCATTAACATTGGGTGGTCTATAACAAACTCCAATGATTAGCTTTGAACTATGCACATCTGTATGTAGTTCCACACATAATGCTTCAGACTCATCCCACTCTCCATCCACCAGGTCCTCTTTCACACTCGCTTTGAGATCACTTCTCACATAGAGACAGACCCCTCCACCTTTCCTTTTTACCCTGTCTTTCCGAAAGAGTGCATAGCCAGGAATATTAATAGCCCAGTCATGTGAGGAATGAAGCCAAGATTCAGCAATACTGATTACATCATAGCTCTCCTCATGCACCAGAGCTTCCAACTCACCTATTTTTCTTGGCAGACTTCTGGCATTGGTGAACAGACACTTTAATGCATTAATATATTTTGACCGGTCACATACTATCCTCTTGGGTGTTCCCAGATTGCAACTAGGACTTGCTACTATACTTACCTTGGGTTTATGTGCTTTGGTTACCCTACCACTAATGCCCCTAATACTACCCTCTAGAATATGTTCCCCGCTGACTCTCACAATCTCTGGACCCTCTGGACACATATCAGGAATATTACATGTGGTAACAAACGCTTTAAGGTTCATGCTTGGTATACCAGTACTAATCCAGATGACTGAAGGCAGAGGGCTATTTGTCTCCAACCTCCACATACAGCACAGGGCATATGTATATCTCTGATGTCACTACAAAGTGAAATTTCCCCTCATTGGAAGTAGTAAGATGACGTTAGGCTCATGTGATCCCTTCAGTGACCCCCATAAAGCCACAAACTTCTCTGATGAGGTCCTATGCATTTTGTCATATAGTGATAGTAAAAACATTCAAAAATGTTTAAAAAAGTTAAATTAACCCATTTACTGCTCCATAAAGGTTAGGCTAATTTCACACTTTGTCCTAAAAAGTCACAATTTAAAGCAAATTTTAGCAAAAAGATATAGCATGTACAGTTGCTACACAAGTCATATACTAGATACCAGGCAGATTTTGAGCATCCTCTGCAACAAGAATGTGAGATACTCCCAAAGGGAAATCACATCGAAAGAGATGCAGACCCTACCACTTTCCTCATTAGAACCCTGCAGGTGCAGAAGCTGATTGATAATTATAAAATCACTCTCATAAACAACATAGACACAGAGAAACAAACAGATATTTTGTCAGAATAACCAGACAACAAAGTTTGTTAAAATCCATGCAATGTATATTAATAACCGAGAGGGGAATGATTTTTTTCAATAAAAGTGGAGTTAGTCTTTAAAATGTACAAATATATTTGTTATTTATTACCTTACAGTTAAATCTTTTGGATTTATTAGGAATTTTGGAAGGATGTTTACGTGCAGTAATAATTATTTTGGATTATTTTTTAGTAAAACTCTTGACAGCAGCACCATCATTTATTTGTACATGTCCTGTGCTGTCATAATATATCTACAATTTCGGGAGGGGTATGTTTTACAAACTTTCAAAGCTGTAAACAAAAATGAATGAACAATAGCAAAAAAGGGAAAAATTGCAAAATGGTCCAGCCACCTAAGGTGAAAAATGTGAGGCAAGGCCCCTCATCAAAAGGTTTAAAGTGAGCATTTAACCATAGAGTGGGCATTAAAATACTGTAGTTACACAGTCCTAACAGAAAGCAAATGAGCTTTAAAGCAAGCCCACCAAGCCCACAGTGACCTATGTAGCTGAAGGCCTTGCAAATAAATGTATTATCATAATTCAAAGCAAAATCACCAAGGTCATTCAGGTTATCCTTTCAGGCAGTGTAGCTTGTCCTGCTCCCACCTCTCAGCAGTGACTTGGAATTCTTCCAGCCTTCTAATTTCTGATGTGAACACAGAGATTTGGGAGTTAGGGTGTGCGTGGGGCGGGGGGGGGGGTGAGCTGCTGAAATGCTGAAAGGACAACTTTAATGGTTGGCAAGAAACACTGCTGTAAACTTTGAGGATGATTTCTCCACAGTGCCTGTTGCTATAGAGATCAGTGAGGACTTGGTTTGAAGCTCATTTGTGCAAGTGCTAAAATATGAATAGCTGGTAAAATCAGAACTTCAGTCCTTTGGCTGATAAAGAAACTAAAATACTCAGTAAGTATGTCAGATTCTGTAGATCTCTTGAAAACATAACTTTGTGAAAGCTAATTATATACGGTATGCACCTGATTGGTGGACACTCTGTGCGGTTTTATGCCCAGGTTCACACTGGGCTGCGGGAGTCAAGCCGTGCGAGTTCAGCTGAACTCGCATGATTTCACTCTCGCTGGCAGTCCCGATTTCAGCCGCGATTACAAAGACATCTGACACAGATGTCAATGTAAATCGCGTCCGAAATCGCAAAAAGTAGTACAGAAACTACTTTTTGAAATCGGTGCAGCGCCGCAGATTAGGACGGTGCCATTGCCGGCAATTTGCTGCAAATATCGCCGATTTGACATGTCAAATCGCGTGTCAAATCGCACCAGTGTGAACCAGGGCTATATCAGCTTTTGTGAATACTTTTAAATTAGATAATTTTATCAGATTTTTAGATGTTTATCATACTGACCCTGATATAAAAAAATGACACCCAAGTTGCTATGGTTTCCCGAGTAAATTTTTAAGTAATATACATTTTTGCAATATACTGTATTTATTGTGTTACTGATTACTTCAAATGATTAACTTTAATATGTAATATTTAAATAATTACGTACAACTATTGCTTTTTGTACACCAAACCAAAACATTATTGTAGGGGAAAAACGTTTACATTTTTGATATAAGATAATATTTCAAATTGCCATATCTGTAATTTTGCATTATGACTGTGTTGCAATGAACACAAAAGCTTTTTTTTATTATTTATTTGCTGGCAATAACACAATATACAATGCATTGTCATTGGGTTAATTATGATTCTATTGTATTGTATGATGAAACAAAATGTGTAATATTATTCCTGCAAGCTATTCCAAGTAGTATTTGTAAAGCTGGACACCACTTTCAGTGAAAATAAGAAGGGGGCATCACAGCAGCTACTGATTGCCGAGTCGTGGTGTGAAAAGGATTCAGGCTGCCTTTCCCTTGTCAGTGGGGTGGCCGTGTATGATTCAATCTGCATTCAAAAATAAAAGCTTTCAAACCACACCAGCTATCACCTCTTACAAACTCTAAGTACCCTTTTGACTGCTATTGCTTTGCTGGAAAATAACACATTTAGTCATTTGTCATAATTATAAGAGTACCAACGACATGGAATGCAGGACCGCCTATTAATGCTGCCAAGACTGTTATAATACAATCAGCAGGGGATTGTTGCTGTGAGCAAATCACAACCGCAGTGCCAGTTAAATTCCAACTGAAAGGTCATATATGACCTTTGTAAGCAGTTCATCTCTAGTGATTGATCTGTTAGCAACAAAACTAATAATTACACAGCTCTTCATTTCCACTTCGTCTTTGTAACATAACATTTCTCTCAGTGTGGAGGATCCAGGCCACATAGGAATAAATTGTTGTACCATAAACCCTGTAAAACCCCACAGGTGCATCTCAAGTTTCCACTGCTTATTTTCTCCGCTCTGCAGGTAGTTTACAAAGAAGGCTAAACAATGACACATTAATTTCTATGTTTCATTTTTAATTCCCCACCTGTTAACACAAGTAATGTATTTTTAATGATCTGTCTCACGTATAGCTCTACTCTCTGGTGTGTATTAACAATTCTTTGTTTTATGACTTACTTTTTACCTAATCATTTCTTTTCAGAGAATTGAGGCTAATTGTTTGCTGCTTGTGCGCAAAATGAATAATCTGGACATGTACTCTTGTATGCTTTTGTTTGTGGTTCCCTTAAATATTTCCACTATACTGTACATATTTTAACCACTTAAGCCCCGGACCATTTTGCTGGCCAAAGACCAGGCCACTTTTTGCGATTCGGCACTGCGTCGCTTAGAACTGACAATTGCGCGGTCGTGCGACATGGCTCCCAAACAAAATTGACGTCCTTTTTTTCTCACAAATAGAGCTTTCTTTTGGTGGTATTTGATCACCTCTGCGCTTTTTATTTTTTTTGCACTATAAACAAAAAATAGAGCGACAATTTTGAAAAAAATGTAATATTTTTTACTTTTTGCTATAATAAATATCCCCAAAAAATATATAAAAAAAAAATTTCCCTCAGTTTAGGCCGATACATATTTTTGGTAAAAAAACCCGCAATAAGCGTTTATTAATTGGTTTGCGCAAAAGTTATAGCGTCTACAAAATAGGGGATAGTTTTATGGCATTTTTATTAATATTTTTTTTTTACCAGTAATGGCGGCGATCAGCGATTTTTATCGTGACTGCGACATTATGGCGGACACATCGGAGACTTTTGACACCATTTTAGGACCATTGTCATTTTTACAGCGATCAGTGCTATAAAAATGCACTGATTACTGTAAAAATGACACTGGCAGTGAAGGGGTTAACCTGTAGGGGGCGCTGAAGGGATCAAGTGTGACCTAGGGAGTGCTTCTAACTGCTAGGGGGCGTGGCTTGCCGTGACACGTCACTGATCGCTGTTCCCGAAGACAGGGAACAGACGATCAGTGACACTAACATCTCCCCGTTCTTCAGCTCTGTGACCCGATTGCGGAAATTCCTGCGGACATCGAGTCCGCGGGTCCCGCGGGCAGGGTCGCGAGCGTGCCGCTGCCGGAGCGTGCGTGACAGACGGTTTGCAAATTTAAGGGGACGTATAAATACGCCCATTTGCGCAGCCGTGCCATTCTGTCTACGTAAATCTGCGTGCGGCGGTCGGCAAGCGGTTAAAAGATACATTTTAAACACAATCAAATCAAAACAATAATAAAAATAAAGTAAATGTTTTGAGATGTTTTATGTATATTAGGGGTAGGTTGAATCTGCCCACGTTTAATTATCCAAGGACTTGGGGGATCCTTTTTAAAATATAGTGAACTCCAACATAATACCGAATCCCATTGAATTGTGAATTCAATTCTGCCAATGTTTAGAGTTATTAGGCAAACTACTTTCCAAAATACTGTACAGTGGGGAGAGACCTTGAGGGCAATGTTGAAAATATACAAATCCTTTAAAAAAAAAAACATACTTTGGGAATGCCTTTAAAGTGGTTGAAAACAACAGGCATGCAAAGTGAACAAAACACATCCCTCTATAGTGTGTACTAGCCTGAATCGAAAGCACCGAGTTTGGTTCTTCTCAAATATCTGACCCCTCTGCTCTCTGCGGGAGTCACTGATAGAACTCTAAGCTGACACCTCAGCCTCCCAGGAGATGGCCTATCCTCTTCCAGCACACAGCAGATGGCTCATAGACTCAGCTCTGTGTCTTCCTCTATGAGCCTGATAGATGGGGAGCGGGGGTTCCTTTCCTTTCAATCAGGTGCTCTAGCTCTGCAGCTCTGCTGTGTGTGTGACATCAGATCCCCGCTCCTTGATTTCTCCTTGATTTCTGCTGCTGAGGGATGCTGTGTAAAATGTTTGTTTTGGAAGGCTGTAGAGAAGAGAAGGATGCATAAAAACAGGTACAACTTGTAGGAGGATTTGTTTCATCTTCAATGTTTTACTATTATTTATGCTCAATAAAAGTCAAGAAAATTAAATGCATATATCCAAATTTGCTACCAAATTAAGCGCTTGCCGACCATGTCATGAACATATACATCGGCAGAACGGCACGGCTGCGCAAAGCAAAGTATATATACATTGCTTAGAATTTTGCGCCGTGTGTGCGCGTGCCCCTGCCGCAAGCTCCTTGACCGTGCCCGTGGTGCCCGCGTACTCGATGTCCGCCGGTGTCCCGCGATCATGTCACGGAGCTGCAGAACAGGGGGATGCCTATGTAAACAAGGCATTTCCCTATTCTGCCTTGTGACAGGACACTGATCTACTGCTCCCTGTCATCCGGAGCAGTGATCAATGTCCTGTCACTGGTAGCCCAGCCCCCACACAGTTAGAATCACTCCCTAGGACACACTTAACCCCTTCCTAGCCCCCTAGTGTTAACCCCTTCCCTGCCAATGTCATTTACACAGTAATCAGTGCATTTTTATAGCACTGATCGCTGTATAAATGACAATGGTTGCAAAATAGCGTCAAAAGTGTCCAATGTGTCCGCCATAATGTCGCAATCACGATAAAAATCGCAGATCGCTGCCATTACTAATAAAAAAATTATAATAATAAAAATGCCATAAACCATCCCCTATTTTTTAGACGCTATACCTTTTGGTCAAACCAATCAGTATATACGTTTTTTGCGATTTTTTTACCAAAAATATGTAGAAGAATACATATCGGCCTAAACTGAGGAAAAATTTGTTTTATTCTATATTTATTTTATTGTTTTTTTTTCAAAATTGTCGCTCTTTTTTGTTTATAGCGCAAAAAATAAAAACCGCAGAGGAAATCAAATACCACCAAAAGAAAGCTCTATTTGTGGGGAAAAAAGGACGTCAATTTTGTTTGGGTGCAACGTCGCAGTTAATTGTCAGTTAAATCGCAGTGCAGAATCGCAAAAAATGGCCCGGTCATTGGGCAGCCAAATCCTCTGGGGCTGAAGTGGTTAAAGCCCTGCAATGTTTAATAAGTTAGGGTAGACTACAAAACGTTAAAGATATAATGGCACTGAGACTTCACCAAACCAGGCCCTGCCACTTCTGAGCCACTGTAAATGCACGTACAATGTCAAAAAACTGACATGGCAGTTAGCAGCCAAAATGCACGCCCCTATTTTTGGGGACTAAGACATACTGTACCTATTTATATGGTAGCCTTATGCTCATAAGAGGTAGCTAAACATATTGTTGGATGCAGTTTTTACCATGCCATCCTTGTGTTTACAAAAACCATCACTGAATTTATGCTTTCAGTGAAAATTGTTACATTTTTTTTTCTAACTGCCCAATGCATTCTGAAAAATGGGGGCTAACATTCCAAGTCATACCTCTTGCCAAATATCTTGAGGGGTCTAATTTTATAAATTGAGTCATTTTGGGGTAGTTTCTGGCACTGTCACTTCAGTAGTAATATAAAGTATTTTATAGCATCATTACCTACTACATTACATAAGAAACTGAAAAAAACAACTAGAAAAGGCACATTTTTTATTTATTTGTAACTTTTTTAGATTTTTCCCTGTAATTTCAAGTAACCCTTATAAAAATAATTATATATGTTTAAAATATTCTCAGACTAACACTTCAGACTGTTTTCTGATCAGAATGGTGTAATTTGGGGGTTTTTCTATCTATTTTTAAAGATGGGGCTTTGTCATTTCATAGAGTGAGAAAAAAAAGCTTTGTAAATAAAATCTAATACATAAACCATTCTTTACATACCATATATACCCCATAACTTGGGAAAAAATGGGACAAATGTGTTATTTTTTATTTCAGACAAATAAAAATATTTAAAAACAATACTGTACTGTGCCTTGTCCTTTGCATTTTATGTGGTTGAAATCAACAGAAAGTAGCTTTTTTCTAATTTTCACAATTTTTGGATTGTAAGACAATCTATCACATGTTGAAAACCTGAAAAAAGTGTTGGGACTCAAGGGAGTTTATATGGGTTTAAGGTGCTGGGACTCATGTGGTTAAACAGTGACAAATGCTTTTTCATCAAGTGTTAGTAGGCCTGTTTTGCATGGAAGACAGAAATTTGTCATTACTCACTTGGGCTATCCCTGTTGTCACTGGTGAAAAACTGTCCTGCCACTGGCCAATTTCTATAAAATTCTAATGAAGACTTCAGATAATATACAGTGGAACCTGGGATTACGAGCATAATCCAGGAGAATGCTCGTAATCCAAAGTACTCGCATATCAAAATGAGTTTCCCCATAGAAGTCAATGGAAACGGCCGGAAAGGCCCGAGGACAGTTCGGCTGACCTCGGCAAAGCTCGGAAAGACTCCATTCATGAGCCTTTTCGAGGTTTGCCAAGGTCAGCCGAGCTGTCCTCGGGCCTTTCCGAACGGCACCGATCAGCGGCGCCCCCCCCCCCACCTCAGGCCAAACGCGGTACTGCACAATGCTTTGGCCTGAATCCTGCTCATTTTGCGAGACAACACTCTCAGACCGAGTTAGGATATTTTAAAATACAGTGCTCGTATTGCGAACCGCTCGTTAACCGTGTTACTCGCAATCTGAGGTTCCACTGTAGCAGTGTATTTAGCCAGCAACAGGACATTTTTAATAAATGGGAATTGGCTGAAATGTGCTACAGAAAAAAAATGTGATGATACTGAGGTCTGATGTACCACAAACTGTATGGAGAGAATGAGGAAGAAGTACTGCACTCCATGCCCAATTTTCTTCTCTCATACGTTATACTCTCAAATCGGTAATAAAAATGGCTAGATTTAAATCTCATGTGAAGCAGCAATGCTTAAGCCATTTTAAGGCACATTTGAAAAACAGCTGACAAAGTTAGATGCAATACAAAAGTATTATAAACGTTCACTAGCCAAAGACTGCTAGGGAGATCCTGTCATAAATGGTCAAGTATCTGACCACCACAGGGCTTTTCCTTGTGGCTGCAAAGTCACTAACAAATCGCTAACAACTACACCTGTAAGTCAAGCTTCCCAGTGACCAGCATCCAGAGTTCCTGGTATCAAGCTGGCACCAGCTGATTCCTACAGGTGATACAGGACATCTGTTCAGAGCAGAAGAAGCTGCTTAGCTGTCCAGCATACTCTTCCATACAGCATCCATAATCTTACTAAAGTTGAGTGAACCCACTTACATGTACCCCATGTATGTGTCAGGAAAAACACTTTGCATCTACTATAAACAAGTGCACATACATGCCTATGTCAGACAAGCTTCCCCATTTGTCCTTCCTACTTCCACGTTCACTATAGAGCTAATGTTATGCTAGTGTTCTTTACTGTGTTGTTTTGGTTCTAAGACTTCCATATTCCGTATCTGTGTATCTCCTTTTTTAATGCCTGCTTAACCACTTCAATACCAGGCACTTATGCACCTTCCCGCCCAGACCAATTTTCAGCTTTCAGTACTCTCAGACTTTGAATGACAATTACTCAGTCATGCTACACTGTATCCAAACAAAATTTTTATCATTTTCTTCTCACAAATAGAGCTTTCTTTTGGTGGTATTTAATCGCCACTGGGTTTTTTATTTTTTGCGATATAAGCAAAAAAAAGCGATTTTTTTTTTAAAACACACTTTTTTTTAGTTTCTATTGTAAAATTTTGCAAATAAGTAATTTTTCTTCATAAATTTGTGCCAAAATGTATACTGCTACATATCTTTGGTAAAAATAACCCAAATTAGTGTATATTATTTGGTCTTTGTGAAAGTTATAGAGTCTAAAAACTATGGTGGCAATCACTGAAAATGTATCACATCTGATCACGCCTGATGTACTGAAGGCATATCTCATTTCTTGAGACACTAACCAGAAGGTTTTGGAAAATGTGGAGAAAAAATGAAAATGCATTTTTTTTACACAAAGTTGTCCATTTATAAGATATTTCTAACACATAGCATATACATAGCAAAAATGACACCCCAAAATGCATTCCGCTACTCCTCCTAAGTATAGCGATACCACATGTGTGAGACTTTTACACAGCCTGGCCATATACAGAGGCCCAACATTGAAGTAGCACTTTCAGGCGTTCTACAAGCATAAATCGCACATATCCTTTCTCAACCACCTATTACACTTTTGAAGGCCCTGGAGCACCAGGACAATAGAATTTTCCACAAAATGACCCCATTTTGGAAAGCACACACCCCAACGTATAATCTATGAAGCATTATGAGTCTTTTGAACGGTTCATTTTTTTCCAGAAGGTTTTGGAAAATGTGGAGAAAAAATGAAAATGCTTTTTTTTACACAAAGTTGTCCATTTATAAGATATTTCTAACGCATAGCATATACATAGCAAAAATGACACCCCAAAATGCATTCTGCTACTCCTCCTGAGTATAGCGATACCACATGTGTGAGACTTTTACACAGCCTGGCCATATACAGAGGCCCAACATTGAAGTAGCACTTTCAGGCGTTCTACAAGCATAAATCGCACATATCCTTTCTCAACCACCTATTACAATTTTGAAGGCCCTGGAGCACCAGGACAATAGAATTTTCCACAAAATGACCCCATTTTGGAAAGCACACACCCCAACGTATAATCTATGAAGCATTATGAGTCTTTTGAACGGTTCATTTTTTTCCAGAAGGTTTTGGAAAATGTGGAGAAAAAATGAAAATGCATTTTTTTACACAAAGTTGTCCATTTATAAGATATTTCTAACACATAGCATATACATAGCAAAAATGACACCCCAAAATGCATTCTGCTACTCCTCCTGAGTATGGCGATAACACATGTTTGAGACTTTTACACAGCCTGGCCACATACAGAGGCCCAACATCCAAGTAGCACCTCCAGGCATTCTAGCAGCATTAATTGCACATATCATTTTCTGACTACCGATCACATTTTTGAAGGCCCTTCATATATCTAACACATAGCAGGTACATACCAAATAACAAAAGATTACCTGTGGTTTTAGAAGTGCAGTGGTCCACAGAGGAGAGCATCGGTCCAGGCAGCAGGCAGGGATGAGGTCAGCGACAGCAAAAGCAATCATCTAGGCAGCAGGCAGTAATACTGTCCATAGTTCGCACAGGCAGAGATACTGTCAGCACAGCCAAAGCACAGGTCCAGGTAGCAGGCAGAGGTGTCCCGGCAGAAATGCTGTCCAAAGTCAGTAGAGGCAGGAGGCAGATATATGGTCAACACAGCCAAAGTATTGGTCCAAGCAGCAGGAAGAAACATGGTCCATAATGTCATGGGTCATTACAGGCAGTAATATGGTCAGCACAGCCAAAGTATTGGTCCAGGCAGCAGGAAGGACCATCCGGGCAACCAGACCCTGTTCTTGGAGCACAGAAAACGAAAAACTGTTTTTCTGTACTCAGAACGCTATTCTGAAGCCCCTCACATATGTGAGACCCCTGTGTACTAAAAGTAGATGGCCAAAAGATCAGTCCAAGTGGCAGGCAAAAACATGGTCGATTAACAGGCCATGGTCGGTACACGTGGAAGTCAGAAACGTGGTTTAAATCGGCAGGCAGAGGCATCGTCGGTAAACAGGCTGAGGTTGGTGCACATGGAGGTCAGAAACGTGGTTTAAATCGGCAATCAAAGACATCGTCGGTAAACAGGCCAGGGTCAGTTAATTAACATGGAAGGTAGTAACATGGTAGCAGGCAAATGGGGAAATGGCAGTCTGTTAATAATAAGGTGAACTAATGGATGTATGATAATTTTTGAAGCAATTTCCGATGCACAGGGCAGGTTGGGAGGGACAATCGGGACAATAATAGCCGGTGTCTTCTTCCAGATTCTGTGGGGGGGATGCTAAAGGGATAGTGTCGCTCGTGAAGCCGACTCACACTATCAGAGCGAATGCTTCCTGGGGCGGGATCTTGTTGGTAAATGAGGGCATCAATGATATCTTCGATATATTGGAGGTAGTGGAGTTGTTGATTTTGAGTTGCTTTTTGGTAGCAGACAAACGAATTAAAAAGGGCCATGTGAAACAGGTGAAACGCAACTTTTTTGTGTCAATAACGGGACTTTCTGGTTGATAAGTAGGGCTGTAGCATCTGGTCGTTTAAATCCACCCCCCCATGTACAAATTGTAGTCATGGACACATTCAGGCTTTACAATGGGGCCACATCTTCTTTGGATCTCCACCACGGTGTCATTGTGGATTGTAGAGAGGATGTGGACATCTTTCTTGTCCCTCCACTTCATGGCCAACACCTCCTCGTTCCTCATGAATGCCGATTCTCCAGGTCGCAATTTTTTGGTCAATACATTTTGTGGGAATCCCTTCCGTTTTTTTTTTTAAGGTACCGCAGGCCGGGGTTTGCTTACTGTAAAGGTGGCGAAAAAGGGGCAGGCTGGTATAGTAATTGTCAACATATAAATGGTAACCTTTTCCGAACAGGGGGTATGCCAACTCCCAGACAATTTTCCCACTGGTTCCAATATATGTGGGGCAATCACGGGGCTCTAGCTGGGAGTCTTTGCCTTCGTAGATCCTGAATTCGAAGACGTATCCAGTGGCTCGATCACATAATTAATTTAATTTTAACCCATACCTGGCTCTCTTGCTTGGTATGTACTGCTTGAACTGCAGTCGGCCGGTGAAATGTACGAGGGACTCGTCCACACAAATTTTTTGGTCTGGGATGAAAACTTCTTGAAATCGCTGGGAAAAGGCATTGATTAGGGGGCGTATCTTGTACAATTTGTCGTAGTTGGGATGATCTCGGGGAGCGCACTGTGAATTGTCATTGAAGTGGAGAAAGCGCATAATCATGTCGTATCTTTTTCTGGACATGACAGAGGAATATATGGGCATGTGTTGGATGGGGCGTTTGGACCAATATGCATGGACTTCGTTCTTTTTTGTAAGCCCCATATTGAACATAAGGCCCAAAAACAATTTAAATTTGTCCAATGTTAGACGCCGCCACTGGAACATGCGGGCGTAGGAAGAATCGGGGTTGGCAGCAATAAATTGGGATGCATACAGATTCGTTTGATCCACTATATTCTGCAGCAAATATTGTGGGAAAAATAAACAAAAATAATCAAATTTAGAAAAATTTGTAGTGTCGGGCTGCACACCTGGCTGTGCGGTGAAAGGGGGGATGATAGCGGATCCTGAGTTGGCAGGCAACCATAAGGGGTTTGCCAGGGCATCGGGAAGGTAGGACTGGGGCTGGATTCTTTGGGTTGGGCGTGCATTTCCATTACTTGTACTGGGCTCCTCTTCCTGGGGTATGGCGCTGCTGGTGGTGGGCAGTTCTCCTGATCTTGGTCCTGATCTTGGTGCTGATTGCCTTCTTTTGGGAGGGACGGTTTCCTGCGGGGACTCGGACTCTGAGCCACTATCCTCCACTGGCTTGTATTCCGAACCAGAATCGGATAATGGGAGCTCCCCGCTGCTCTCATCATCCGACATGGCAAGAATGGCATATGCCTGCTCAGGTGTGTAAACCCTTTGGGACATTATTGCAGTGCTTATTGGTGGGCCTGTGTAATGGTACTGCTGGTGGTAGTGGTGGCGGTCTGTGTGGTAGTACCGATGGAGGTATTAGTGGTGGGCCTGTGTGGTGGTACCGATGGCGGTATGGGTGGTGGTGGTACCAATGGCGGTACAGGTGGTGGTGGTACCGACGGTGGTACGGGTGGTGGCGGTACCAATGGTGGTACAGGTGGCGGTACGGGTGGTGGTTGTAGCGATGGCGGTACAGGTGGTGGTGGTACCAATGGCGGTACGGGTGGTGGTGGTGGCGGTACCGATGGTGGTACAGGTGGCGGTACGGTTGGTGGTGGTACCAATGGCGGTACAGGTGGTGGTGGTACCGATAGTGGTACGGGTGGTGATGGTACAGATGGCGGTACAGGTGGTGGTACAGATGGTGGTGGCACTACCAACGGTGGTACGGGTGGTGGTACTGGTGGTGGTACCGATGGCGGCACTAGTGGTGATACTGGTAGCGGGCCTGTGTGACAGTATAGATGCTGGGCCTGATGGCGGTACTAGTGGCGGTACTGGTGGCGGTACTGGTAGTGGTACCGATGGCGGTACTTGTAGCCTGTGTGGCGGTACCAATGGCGGTACCGATGGAGGTGGGCCTGTGACAGATGATTGACAGATGGGCTGATTGATTGATTGACAGATGGGCTGATTGATTGATTGACAGATGGGCTGATTGATTGATTGACAGATGGGCTGATTGATTGACAGGTGGGCTGATTGATTGATAGATGGGCTGATTGATTGATTGACAGATGAGCTGATTGGCTGGGCTGATTGATGTGCTGGGCTGTGTGACAGGTCCTCTTTATTGGGGGGGCATGTTGTGCACTGTAAATGAATGTAGACAAACTACACTGAGCTAACTTACTGATCTCTGCTCTCTCCTCACAGATCGGTGTGTGAGGAGAGAGCAGGGATCAGGTAGTAACTCCTGCGGTTTGTTTACATTTGTGACCGGCTGTGATTGGACACACCCGGTCATGTGGTAAACAGCCAATTTCATTGGCTGTTTACCCTGATTGGGGACGCGCTGTGTCCAAGGGACACTCGCCTTCCCCGATCCCCGCTCTGCAAGCCTCTGGCGGCGCGCACGGAGCGCGCCGCCGAGTCTGTTGTGACATGTGATTGGCTGTGACTTTGACACAGCTGATCACATGGTAAACAGCCAATGAAATTGCCTGTTTACCGTGATCGGGGAAGCGCTGTGTCCGAGGGACACACGCCGTCCCCGATCACCACGCTGTGCGCCCCCGCGGGCGCGCGCAAGGCATTATCCTGCAGGACGTCAATAGACGTCCAGTGTGGATAATGCAACCACTTCCCGGACATTAATTTGCCATTGACTGGGCGGGAAGTGGTTAATAACTCTCTGCCTCCTGTCTCCTGTATAATTTACTATAGCAAAACAGAAAACTGTAAACAAAAAAATAATCCATTAAAATTGTCAATAAATGAAATTTCCTGCCCACATATTCTGTTTGTAAACAAAGCTGCCTGGAGAATTCCTTCATCTATACCAGACCCTTATCTTCAATGAGGATATAGATGCTGCTATAGAAGTTAATGAAAACCTCATGCAAAATAAAACAGTATAGGGTTCCCTGGAAAATACCATTCCAGACCCCTAAGGTCTAATATGGATTTCAAGGGGGAACCCTGTACAAAACACAAGGAAAAAAGTGTGAGATTCCACCCGAAATCCATACCAGACCTTTATCAAAGCATGCAGCTTGGCTGGACAGGAAAGAAGGGCAGCAAACATATAGCCCTCATCCTGAACCATACCAGCCATACCAGGTCACCTGGTCTCAACATTAGGAAGTTACCTTGCCAGAGGGATCCCCCATGCAAAGCACCTTTTTCTACTGTTGATAACAACAAGAACCTCTTTGTCACAATCCTGGCCCTATACTGGAAAGAAAAAACAGTGACCGCACATGACGTTCTGATCCTGATGGACTCCATGTCACTAATAACAATGACTTTTTGACCTTCCTCATGACAATAGTTGGTCAATGATGTCTTGTGGAATGCCTGCCAGCTTGTTTACTTGTAAACAAATCAGCGGGTATTGTGGGTGATGCCATTGTCCAAATATGGCTGACCAGTGAGCTATCATACATCTTGAAAGTCTGTTTGTAGTTCATCATAATTTCAGTAGGATAAATATGACTAAAGTTGGATTTATACTGTGGGACTTTTTTTAAATAGATGATACCATGGTGTAGGTGTATTTATTTTAAAGATAAGGGTCTATGGATTCCTAGGTGATCCCAAACACAGGAGTGTGTGTTTATTTACTAAATAAATATTTTTGGGAATGAGTAACCAGGAGTACCCTTTACTCACTTACATGGGGGAGGGTCAGATATCTAGGTCCCCCCTCTTTTTAAAGGGGGCTTTTAGATTCTGATATCTCCCACTCATGCAGATGTTCACATCTCTTGGGTGAGGAATATGAGGAAGATTTCCTTGTACCCATCAGCATTGAGACAAGATGCTTTGAACCTTTGATAAGAGTCTGGTATAAATGTTGAGGGGAATCCTTGGCTACTTTGTTTACAAACTGGCTCCCTTGTTTTCAAACTGAACAAGCTGGCATATAGTAGCAATAGTTTTTTTTGTTATTGTAAATGTTACTTTTGCTGTAGTACAGGAGCAGCACGTTGTGCCATGTGCAGGTTTAAAGGACTTCCCCAAGCATGTTATTTAACCACTTGGGACCCGGTCCATTGTAAATTAATGGCCACAAGATGGCTCTACAATGCCGGGATTACGTCATCCTGGCATTGTAGCCTCCCGGCCGTTAGGGATCGCGCGCGTGCCCGCCGCATCACTCAGGTGCCGATGCGCGTGCCTGGCGGCTGCGATGTCCGCCAGGTACCCGTGATCTGCATTTACCGAGCCAGGGATGTGGATCTCTGTGTGTAAACACAGAGATACACATCCTGTCAGGGAGAGGAGAACGATGGTGTGTCCCTTGTACATAGGGACACCGATAGGTCACCTCCCCCAGTCAGTCCCCTCCCCCCACAGTAAGAATCACCTAGCAGGGCACACATTTAACCCCTTGATCGCCCCCTAGTGTTAACCCCTTCCCTGCCAGTCACATTTATACAGTAATCAATGCATATTTATAGCACTGTTCGCTGTATAAATGTGAATGGTCCCAAAAATTTGTCAAAAGTGTCCGATGTGTCTGCCGTAATATCGCAGTCCTGACAAAAATCGCAGATCGCCACCATTACTAGTTAAAAAAAAAAAAGAAATAAAAATGTCATAAATCTATCCCCTATTTTGTAGGCGCTATAACTTTTGTGCAAACCAATGACTATACGCTTATTGCGATTTTTTTTTTACCAAGAATATGTAGAAGAATACATATCGGCCTAAACTGAGAAAAAAAATTTGGGATATTTATTATAGCAAAATGTAAAAAATATTGTGTTTTTTTCAAAATTGTTGGTCTTTTTTTGTTTATAGCACAAAAAAAAAACGCAGAGATGATCAAATACCAACAAAAGAAAGCTCTATTTGTGGAAAAAAAGGACGTCAATTTTGTTTGGGAGCCACATCGCACGACCGCGCAATTGTCATTCAAAGCGTGACAGTGCTAAAAGCTGAAAATTTGACTGGGCAGGAAGGGGGTATATGTTCCCAGTAAGCAAGTGGTTAAAGAAATTAAGATTTTTAATGTTGCCCTTTAAGTCTTTTAAAAAGAACCCACTCCCTGGTGAACAGAATTTTAAAAAAAATTTTTGCATTGATACATGCCCCCCAGGGCAATGCTGAGCTACCCATGCCTTTTAAAAAAAAAAAATCTTGCAAACTGGCCTTGAAAAAAGTCATAAAAGCCAGCCATCCCCACTGGGAGAAGACAGTGAGTATATTACACAATATAATAAATATATATAGTTATATAATTCCAAGAGAATCCGGCAGGCTGGTTGTACCCAAGTTGATCGATCAATCAATTTGGTAAATTCAGCCTGCCCATTAACGGTTCGAATCTTGGCCGGTTCAGCAGGAATCGGACAAGATTCAAACCATTTATGACCGGCCTTAGATATACAATTGAAAGTGTTTTATTTTATCCGTTTGTACAACAAACATTACCTGTTAGTTTTGCCAGTAATCACCAGTTGATAATTTTCCATTCACTTTGCCTGTGATTACTGTTGTCTATTGCATTGTTCCCAGCTATCTCTGAGGACAAAAGAACCAAGCCTCTTTATGATGTTTATATCACGTTTGAAGTGCCACACAAACCATTTCAATGTTCAGATACAGCTTTTTCCAATATCAAATAAATAGGAATTGCTGTTGAGCTAACACATTTTGGGGGTCAAACAACAAAGCTATAGATATAATAATGTGGAATCTATTATAAATTCGGTAAATAGAATTACATTCAAATCAACTAAAATAATATCATGTAAAAAAACGTATATACAAAGGGTATAAAATTTTAAAAAGGTAATCTACTGGTTAAAGCCCCGTACACACGATCGGTTTGACTGATGAAAACCGTCCGATGGATGGTTTTCATCAGACCAACCGATCGTGTATGGTACCCATCGGTCTTTTTTCCATCGGTTGGAAAAAATAGAACTTGTTTTAAAGTTTTCCCATGGATAAAAAACCGATGGGAATTTCCGATCGTCTATAGGCAAGTCCATCGGTTAAAAAACCCACGCATGCTCAGACTGAATTAGGAGACGGGAGCGCTCGTTCTGGTAAAACTAGCGTTCCTAATGGAGAGAGCACATTCGTCATTCTGCAAGTTATTGCTTCATTTAATGCAGCGCATGTTTTTTTGCTTTAGAACGGTCTTTAAAATGTCATTTTGGCAGCAGATCTTTCTCATGAGTTCTGAGAAACGTATGTCTTTCTTCTTTCTTGTGATCTTAGGAATAATTTGTTTAATTCTTCAAGGCCGACCTCACAAATTACACCTTTTTTTTTGGTTTTTGTATTAAAATTTGTGGTGCATTTTTTGGTGTGTCAATTTCTCCGAAGAACATATTTTTTTTATTTTTTACTCATGGAGGTTGGTGTCCCTTGTTATTAATTACACATTGTATTTATGAAATCTTATTGCTACTTCCAAAAAAAACACATCAGGCATGTATGTTGGCTGAAATCAAATTTCCCTTTATTTCGGAAAAAAAACAAAAAAAAAACCGAAGGGCAACTATTCAGAAATTAGCAGAGAATATGAAGTCATTAGATCCCAAATGCAGACCTGACTATGATCAATAATAAAATCAACAACAGCATGAAATCAGGAGCAGCAGCCAAAGACATACATCATCCCAAGCTGTGGTACTCCATCAACCTTCAATTTCTGGATGAGCAGCTCGAGGCCAGGGAATCACCTCCTGCTCTTCCCTGTAGCCTTCCTTCCACGCCTCTCTGCAGCGTTCTCTCCACGGCCCCGTCCATGCACCCTTGCAGGCTGGGCCACTGTGGGTGGTGATGTGGCAGGAGGAGGAGGAGAAGGAGGAGAGGGATTGGCCTGCTGCGAGATATGGGTGGCCTCAGTCAGCAGCCCCCTCGCCCCCATGTGTACGGCCATATATATGAGGTGCTCACAAAGGGCCCATTGTCCCGCCTCCATTCTGAGAAACTTATCCGCCAGATAGGTGCTAAAGCCCTCCGTAGGGTTGAGGGGGGCCCTCATAATGGCAGCAGCCTCCTGAATCATCTTTAGTGACTCCTCCTCCACTTGTGTCATCCGCCGTTGTTTTGGCGGTCTGACGTGGAGGGGAGCCACTTGGGAGACGGTGCTGCCACTAGGCCTGGGGACCTGCTGAGTCCAACTTGGCCCTGCCTCCTCCTGCCTGCCACACTCCTGACCCTCTTCCTCCTGGCTTGCCTCATCCTGTTTTTAAAATAAAATGAAAAATTGGATTATTTGGGGAATCTATCACACACAATTTTGATCTCATTACTGTTTTTTTTTTTTTTTTTGGGGGGGGGGGGTGATATCATTTATGGCTAATCCAAACAGTTCAACAAAATATTACTTAGTGGACAATAATTATGATCAAAAATACTATACCTGGCTGAAGATGCGAAGATCTGGCTCTTCTAGCTCGGGAGGCTCCTCCTCCGCCTGTGCAGGGGTGGAGGGAAGGGTGGAAGGAACGCTGGGGGGAAGGGTTGAAGGAAGGGTTGAGGGAAGGCTGGAAATAGATTCCCTGGCCTCGATCTGGTCATCCAGAAATTGAAGATGTCTGTAGTACTACAGCTTGGGCTTTACTACATCGTCGGCTGCTGCTCCTGATCTCTTTGACTGGCGCACTTCCTTGTATTTTTTTTTATACGAATTACGCAGGTTGTTGATTTTATTATTGATCATAGTGTAGTCTGCATCTGGGATCCATGGCTTCATATCCTCTGCTAATTTGGTAATAGTTGCCCAACGTACATCACTTTTGTGGTACGCAGGGTGTTTTAGTTCCCACAGGTTGCGCTGTTCCTTATATTTTTCAATAAAAGTCAGCATCACCTCCGGCTCTCGTAGTTTATGCATCTTTTTGGATCATCAAGTAAAAAAAAAAGTAAAAAAAAGAAAAGGATCAGAATTGTTTCTCCTCAACTTATCACAATATTGCCGTTTACAATCATGAACCATTATAGGCCACTGCAGGCCCGAGTTCCCTTCTTACCTTAGTTCACTTCGTTGGTTCACTTCCGGTCGTCCTTACTCCGCGCATCCCTAATAACTTCTTTCCCTTTTTATACCCTGCGCATGCGTGTAACTCCGCCCTCCTCGCCCGCCCATGATGGACTTTTTCAGCATTTCCCCGCCCCTTAACGATCGGCGCACAGTGTGAGACGGCGACATGTCGCAGACACAGGTGGCTTCTTTATTAGAAATTACCGACGAGGAAAGTCCGGAGGCGGAAACGTCCCGATCCTGTAAAAAAAGATACAAGGCGACTAATATGTCTTTTTCTGAGATGGCGGAGATGGTGGACATTCTGCGGAGGAAGGATTACGACGGCAAGCATGGCCCATATGACACCCCTAATCTCCGGAAGTCACAAATTATGGACAAAGTGGCGAAGACTCTCTATAAAAAATATGGGGTCAGGAGATCCAAGGAACAACTCCGTAAAAGGTGGTCAGACCTGAAGCTCAGGGAGCCAGAGCAGTATAGGAAGCTTATAAAAAGCATTGAAAAAAGTAAGTATATTTTACTGTGTTCTTTCACATTGTAATATGTATTCTTCCATGTTTTGCAACATGTGCTTGGCTTGACTGGTTTCACATTTTAAAATCTCAACTTTTATATGTTAAGTGGAGAGTCCACTTATTTGCTAAATGTTTTGTAAAAATAATTGCTGCTCTTCCCCCAAACATGTTTGGCACATATCCACGTAAACTACATGTGGGCATGCCTCATTTTACTTCAACAATGTTTATCTACACATTGTTGGCTAGATGATGTGTTGTAAGGAAATGTAGAATGTGAATGAAAGGATAAACTGTATTCTGGGTAAAGGAGATGACACTCCAGCAGTTGTGTACTCTTTTTTGTTCTTCATCAAGATACTATACTCTGGGCCACATGACCAAATTTCTTAACGGTGTCACACACAGGTGGTCCAGTGGATACCTTGGTGGTTATCCAAGTGTATCTGTGAGTGTCCTCCAAAATAACATGTTGCTTTGTTGAGTTTGCAAGATCTCATATGTTCATCTTGAAACTCAGGGCCAAATATCAATTGGACTCCACTTTAAAACTTTGAGAATCCATTTTCAGGCCTAAAAAGTCTGTGTGCTAAAGGCTACATTTTTTTTGCTATTCCCATAGGGGAGAGGAGAGTGGGAGGACACCATGCTCATGAGACGAGGAACCCAACACCACAGAAACTCCCCGAAGATCCCAAAGCAGACCAAGTTCAGCAGGTTCAGGAAGCGGAGGGGGAGAAAGTGGAGGTGGAGGAAGGGGAGGTGGAGGAAGGAGAAGTGGAGCTTATCAGCACAATAGGTCAGTGTCTGTCACCACAACTTCAAGGTAAATCCTGATGTAGGCCTGCATAGTTTTAAAATATTTGTTTATTTTTAGGGACTGAACGTGGGGGTGTGTCAGGAAGTCCAAATCCTCCATTCTCGAGTGCCAGCACCAAAATAATCATTCAGGAAATCATGGAATGCAGTAGCAAAATGGACATTATGAGAAAGAGAATGATTGTGATTGAACAAAAATATAAAAACATGATAGATATTTTGGGGAGAGTAGTATGAACCCCCCCCTTTTTGTGTGTTTTGTTATGTGTCGGAATTTTTCTATGGGATTTCCACCAGCCCAAATGTGAGGATGCACACACTGAAGACTCAACATGTGCTATCTGCCGTCACAGGATATCTATGTCCCTGTTTTGAGGGTGCAACCTCTTCCTCCCTCCTCAAGTAGGGGAGAGGAAGGGTTTTCACCCCCAAAGCACGTCCATTGATCCCCCATGATGGCAGATAGCACATGTTTACCCTAGCCATGGGATCATGTTGAAGATACCCATTTGAGCCCCAAAAAGAAAGTGTGGTTCTTCACATTTGGGATGGATCAGGGGTAACATCACCCCATCTCCTGTTTGTATTTTTCACTGTGTTATTTTATTACTTTTTCTTAAAAACAAATGTGGCTTTTGACCCATGCATGTTTCTGCTAAAAAAGCCGCACAAAAACCAAAAAAAAATATATTTCGAAAAAAAAAAAAAAACTGTGGTGCAATCAATAAAAACATTTGGGAAGTCTAAAAAAGGTGTGCCTTGTTCTTTCTATGCTCAATAGCAGTTCTGAAGATGCAAAATTAGTGTTTTTACCTCTGAGATTGGAGGCTATTTACTAAGGAGAAATACACTTGGCACTACTAGAACCTGGGAGACACAAACCCCAAATACAAGAATGACAACACAAGTTTGTAGTAAATCAAATATTTTTGTTTATTTTAAAATGGTAAAAGCAAACACTTGTAAAGACACTCTCCGGAGATTTGAAAACAGCTTTGCTGAACGTCTACTACACAGTGGACGTTATAAAATCTTTGACATCTACAAACCTCTCCTGCAAGAATCTTCCCCGTCCTTATCCACCTCCTCTATGGCTAACTGGGCTAGGGATTTCCCAGATCCGGACATAACCGAAAAAATCCTATCTGGTTTGCGAAAGACCCTTCGACTGACACCCAACGAAATCTGGAGAGAAACTCAACTCAAGATAGCACACCGGGCTTACATCCCATTTCTCTCTCCCAACTCCAATAAAGATGGCGCCTCCTGTCCTTTATGCAAGGTACCCAGACCCTCTCTCTCCCACCGCTTCTGGTCCTGCTCCTTCATCTCCTCATTCTGGGATCAAGTCCTTTCTTATATATTCAAAACCACTTTGTTGAAAATCCCCAAAGACCCTTTGCTTCTCATATTTGGATATTGGGACCCTCTGTTGCTGCCCTGGTCTATGTCTCCGGCTGCCTCGAACCCTTCCGGGACTACCAAATGCCCCTCCTCTAAAGACTGGATCCTGCTATGTTTGCTTGTTGCCAGGAGACTCATTCTCAGGCACTGGATCTCTCCCCAAGGCCCTTCTCTCGCCCAACTCGAAAAGGACTGCCTCCACCTCTTTTATGAAGAAAGACTTCTTACGGACTTCAAAGAACCCAGATCTAGAGCCCACTTCTACCACAGATGGGAATCCTTCATCACCACAACCCTCTCGACAGCCGATCAAGCGGCTCTGGACCTACTTTCCTTCTCATACGTTGAACCTATCCCTAAGGGGCTGTAATTCTTGCAGACTTTGCTCAGTCTTTACATACCGGAGGGCCCTCCGGGACTGTTTCTTCTCGGGACCATACATGTTTTGGAATGAACAGCACGCTATAGTCTATGGAGCTCCCTCCCCCTCCTCCCTCCCCCTTTTCTACTTACTAGTTTTTTTTGTTGTTTTTTTTGAACTTTTGTACCATTGTACTTATCTTTTCACCTGTACAAGTGTCTTTTATTACTCTAATAAAAATTTGTTAAAAAAAAAAAAAAAATGGTAAAAGCAAAGGTCAGATGTGGTCTGGCATTGCGATGGCCCCCCTACCCGTGAAGTACTCTACGTATTTCTGACGTACTTCACGGGCACTTTGGGGGGCCAAGCCAGTACGGGCAGTGCTGAGGCCGGTCAGATTTATAAGTTCAGAGGGACCGGCCTCAGGCCCAACTGATGACACATAATTTGTGGAGAATTTCCGTAAAAAATTGTGCAACAAGCAGCAGCAGTAGACAATGTTGTTGAGTTTATAATCCGCCAAATTTATAGCTGTCTGGAACAGGCGGAACCGGCTGGCCATTATCCCGAAGGCATTCTCCACAACTCTCCGAGCTCTGGCCAGCCGGTAATTAAAAACCCTCCTCTCCGGAGTGAGGGTGCGTTGGGGAAATGGCCGCATGAGGTGTGGTCCTAGTCCAAAAGCTTCATCCGCGATGAAAATGAACGGTAGCCCTTCCACGCTCTCTGCATCTGGAGGCAGTGCAAGACCCCCAGCCTGCAGACGGTGAGCGAACTCCGTCTCTGCGAATACTCCGCCATCGGACATCCGGCCGTTCTTCCCCACGTCCACATACAGGAACTCGTACCGTGCCGACACTACCGCCATTAACACTATGCTATTAAAACCTTTATAGTTAAAATAGTATGACCCCGAACGGGGGTGGCGGCACTATGTGGACGTGCTTCCCATCAATTGCCCCTCCGCAGTTGGGGAAATCCCACCGCTGGGCAAATTGGGAGGCCACAGTCAGCCATTCCTGTGGTGTGCTAGGGAACTGTGGAGTCAAACAAAAAGAAGACATTAGCACGGTTTATGTTTACAGTGCAAGCAGATTACACACAAAAACAGTGTTGACCAACATCATTCTAACATTATTATTTAAGGGAGTTTTTCCTACCAATAAACAAAGGCCCACTTAGCAGATGCCTCACCCCCGCTGAGTGGACATTCTAAAATAATGTAAGGGGGGGCCTAAGGTGATTGTGGGGATCCAAAAAAAGGCTCTACCACTCTGCTGAGCTTGATTGAGAACTAAAATTTTTTTAACATCTTTAGGGGGGGGGGGAGGGTTGTCAAACTACGTGGACAATGACCCCAAAAAAATGAAAAGGAAAATAGAAGGCTAGCTGGGTTTGCGCCTACAAGAGCATGCTGGAGAGGTTAGTGAAGGGAAATAGGCATGTATGGCCCAAAAAGGCCTTTACAGGTAAAAAAAAATGCATGGGGAAAATGGGGACATTAAAAGGATATTAAAAATAACAGTGTACTAAGAAATAAACCGCCCCCTTTCCTTAACACACTCCACTGCGCCTTGGAGAAACGTCTGATAAATTCAGACTGAATTACCCTATCAGCTGCTACTTTAAAAAATAAAAAGTGAAAAATAATTTTGAATAACCAAAATAGTAGCGCTCAGTGTCTTACAACACAAATCTAAATATAAACCATATACACTCCGTGAGATAGTGCATAAATGCGAATGTTCATAAATATACACCCTGTAAAGAAATGTGCATACAATAAACTCATCAAGTGTCCATAACGTTCATGACAGTGATTTAAAACAATTGATATAAAGTGTTTAACTGAAAATGAGTCCATAAAAAAGTGCACAAAATACGTCCATAAAAAGAGCATCCAAAAGTGACTTCAAATGAAGATGATGACAAATAAAACTTTCTTGTGTTTTCTTCAAACCTTCACCACACCAATGTGCTCAGTGATTCCACTCCCTAAGGACTTGCACTCACCACAAGAATATGCCTCGCACTCTCATGCTTGGCTAATCAGCTTGATTACCCCCCAGGGTATCACAAACGATTCCAAAATGATGAAATTAGGTCAGTCAAGTCTCCCACATGAAAAAAACAAATGCTTCCAATAGTGAAGTATATCAAAACTTTTAATTAAAATAACACAGCACAAGTGACCATCAATGGTTACACTCACATTTAGACAGATCAAATTGGGCACTTCAAGGCAAACATTTCCAAACGCCAGGCAAGTTTATAGTAGGCTGCCGCGATGTATTGCGGTCTCGGCGGACCATATAAGCATGTATGTCTCACCCTCCTTCATGTACGCTTGCCTCTCCACTGCAATCGAATCACCGCAGACTCCCGCCCAAACACCAAACTGTATATTCGACGAGTGGTCGAAAGATCCGAACGCTGCACACCAGGTGACTGTCGTGTAGCTCCTCCCAGACTAGTTTTGTCGTAAGACTTCTTCCAATGGGGAAGAAGTCCCCATTGGAAGAAGTCTTACGACGAAACTAAAGGAGCAAAATTACCTTCATATAGTCCTTCTGCAGGACCTGAATGATGGCCGAACACGTCTCAGGGATAATGATCCCGAGAGCCTGGGGGGAGATGCCTGTTGAGAACTTGAGGTCCTGCAAGCTTCTCCCAGTCGCCAGGTATCTCAACGTGGCAATAAGCCTCTGCTCGGCAGTGATGGCCTGGCGCATCACAGTGTCCTGCCTCGTGATATAGGGGGACAGCAAATCCAACAGACGGTGAAATACGGGGTCCGTCATCCTGAGATAATTCCTGAAATCATCAGAATTATTCTCATGGATTTCCCGCAGCAGAGGCATATGAGAGAATTGGTCCCGCTGGAGCAACCAATTCTTAGTCCATGAACTCCTCCTCACTCTGTTCACAGACTGAACTCGGGTTACAGTGTTAACTGCAACACCAAGCCCAAAGCCAGCACGAGCTCGAGAACGAGAACGCACTTCAAACATGGTTTTAAACCGGTCGGCTGGTCAGAACGCACTCAAACAGAACGCACCGTGGAACAGCAAGGCCTGAGAAGAACGACCTGAAAAACAGTAAACGAACGGCCAAGAAGGCACTGCAAGGCAGTAACGACCTGACTGCACGCACTGAATCACAAATACAAACCCACAAGCACAAACTGAACACCAGGAAACGATCTGCAAAGCACGGAGACTGAAAAGCGCGAATCGGCTCTCACCAAACTTTTACTAACACACGGTAACACGAAATCAGCAAAAGCAGCCCAAGGGGTGGCGCCATTAGATTTGTTCGGCCCTTTTATAGCGCGTCGTACGTTTTGTACGTGCCGTCGTTTTCTTGCCGTCGGTTTTTTAACTGATGGTGTGTGGCCAAGACTGATGAAAAACAGTTTCATCGGATTTCCGATGGTCAAATCCATCGGATGAAAATCCATAGGTTATCCGATCGTGTGTACAGGGCTTAAGGTAATCTACTTTCCTTTGTCAAAGGAAAGTAGATTACCTTAACCAGTTGAGCTGTAGAGCAATTTCTTTCATTTTTGAACACATAAAAATATTCATTTTTGGCAATGCAATTACCTAAACCCCCAGAACATTATATATTTTCTGAAAGCAGAGGCCCTTTAGAATAAAACAATTATATTTGGAAATTTTTATTTTTATTATTTATTTTTATTTTATTTTTAGTATTTGTGCAACTGTTTATTAATCACAAATTTTCATCAAAAACACATGCGTGGGCCTGTGATATCGCAAAAAACAATGTTGCCCAAAAATCGCTGTAGGTGATGCTTTAAACCAGTGGTTCTCAACTCCTGTCCTCAGGACCCACTAACAGGCCAGATTTTAAGTATTACCTTGGTGAGATGCAGACTAGAATACTGCAATCCCTGAGCAGCAAATTATATCACCTGTGATGCATTTCAGTTATATTGCAAACCTGGCCTGTTGGTGGGCCCTGAGGACTGGAGTTGAGAACCACTGCTTTAAACGCTTGTACAGCTCATCAGTTTAGAGTTAACAGAAGATCTTGTATGCTAGAATTATCTGTCGCATTCTGACATTTGTGGCAGAATGTCACACATGTGGTGCGACCTCTGTTTACATTCGCGTACGCACCTTGGACTGCATTACAGTGCGCGTCGGGACCCTTCGGGGTAAGACCGCGCTTTATTAAGATACCTCTCAACTCAACTCAACTCAACTCATTACATTTGTGCATGTGTGCGGAGCTATTTTTGCTTTACGTTTTTCACACAATTAATTATTTTATTTTTAAAACAGTGTTTATTTCATTTATTTATTTGTTTTTTTACTTGATTGCTATCACAAGGGGTTAATAAACCCCTATTTGATAACATTGGGCAGGTGATAGGTACTCTTTTGGAGACATTAAGGGTATAATTGTCTCCCCTGTGCTTCACACCATCTAACCAAGCACAGATCTGCTTGGTTAGATGTGTCCCCTGGCTGTACTGGCCAGTAAATGGTGAATCCAAAATGGCAAAATCATTGTCGATTTTGTTGATTAACCCTTGGGGAATATTTCAACAAAATGTACACTTTTATAGCAGAGGGTGCTAAGACTTTTATCCTAGTAGAGACCCCAGTAAAAATCAGTGAACCGATCACACAAGCAGGAAATTACACTTTTGGGGGTGATCCATACACTAGCGGAGTACAGAATGTCTCCATGTTGCCATATTGCATTGAATTTAACAAAAAGTTACAACATTGCAGTTTGAAACGAAAGTTAATATTTAATACCCGGAAATTACAGCATGACTTGGGTAGAAGTTGTTTACAGTGTGCTATATTCTTTTTTTTTTCTTATTTGCTAATTTTTAAAGTTACTCTTTATGGGTTCATTCGCTCCAGCGAGCCATACTGATCGCACTCCATGACACAGTGATTTTTTTACAGATCTTTATTGAAATGTCACTTGTGTGTTGTGTGTTACCATAGACTATACAATAAAAAACTTTGAAAAGGAAGAGGTTTACTACACACAAATATGCGACCAGAAAGAAAACAAGTGGAACAGCCCTTGGCATGACATTTTGTTGATTTACTAAAGGCAAATAGACTGTGTACTTTGCAAGTGCAATTTTTTACTAATTTTCCCCAGAGCTTAGTGAATGTGGTGAAGCTTCACTCTGTAAAGAATACCCAACCACGTGCAAGAAAAAAATGAATTTTTGCTTGCACATGATTGGATTATGGAAATCCACAGAGCTTCACCACATTCACTAAGCTCTGGGGAAAATGAGTGCAACTGCACTTTCAATCTATTTGCCTTTAGTAAACCAACCCAAATGTCCAAATCAAAATATACTATTATCTATTCAGTGCCGAAGCTTAAGTGATTGTAAAGTCTTGTTTAAACAATAAAAATAAATAACAAACAAATTATACTTACCTGCTCTGTGCAGTTGGTTTTGCACAGAGAAGCCCAGATCCTCTTTTTCTCTGGTCCCTTTTTGCTGCTCCTGGCCCCTCTCTCCTATCAAGTGCCCCACAGTCAGCAGATTCCTATGGGGGCACTGGAGACGAGTCACAGCTCTGTGTGTCCATTTGGACACAGAGCCCCAACCTGGCCTCACCCCTCTCTCCCCTGATTGGCTGACTAACTTTGATTGACAGCCGTGGGAGCCAATGGTGCCACTGCTATGATTCAGCCAATCAGGGGGAGTGACCCAGACGGCTTAGACATTCGTGGACATCGCTGGAGATAGATGAGACTCAGGTAAGTAATAAGGGGGTGCTGGGGAGGCTGCTACACACAGAAGTTTTTTTTTATCTTAATGCATAGAATGCATTAAGGTAAAAAACCTTCTGCCTTTACAACTCCTTTAAACGAGCAGGTAATAGGAAATTGCTTGTTACAAAGAGGCAAGTCTTCTGGTTCACAAATTAAATAGGCTGCATCTACCTTATTTGAATCCTGTTTTTGATTTTTATTTATTTTTATAATAGGATCGATATTTGTATATAGTATATGATGTTTTATGTTTTTGCTTGTTTTTAGATACTTATACTCCTGAGAGGAAAGATCATCAAGGTAATGGTAATGGTATGCCTCTCTCTTTTCAAAGATTTTGATTATATACAGTAGGCTTGTGCAATTAGTTTCGTAACGAATCGAAATTCATCCGAATTTAGCAACTTTCGGACATTCGGAAGCATTCGAATTTCTGAACAAAGCAATTACGAATAAAACCGAATCCGAAATAAATTATACCGCAAAATAGCGAATGCCCGAATGTCTTCGGCATAATTCGTTATGAAAAAAGTTACGAATGTACGGATCCATTTGAAGCACAATAACACTCACTCTGCTCTCTGCTTCTCCCTCACCATGCTGAACTCCCTCTCAAAATGGTGTACAGGGGGCGGAGGCTATAGCCGCATGAAAAAACTAAAGTAAAATCCGAGATTTCAAATCCATTCAAAGCACAATAACACTCTGCTCTACTCTCTGCTTCTCCCTCACCGTGCTGAACCCTCTCAAAATGGTGTACAGGGGCGGAGCCTATAGCCGCATGTAAAAAACGAAAGTAAAATACGAGTTTTCGAATCGTTACAAATAACCGCTATGTATTTAGAAAAGTACAAATCCATTCGAAGCACATTAGGCATAATAGGCAGCGTCGTTGTGAGAGAGACACGGAAAATTACGAATCAACGAACCCAAAAAAAGTTACGAAAGTAGGAGTTGTGTCCAGAATCAACGAAAAACAACGAACTCTACCGAAAGTACGAATTATAAAGCAACAAAAAATTCAACGAAAAATGTCGCTTGCGAAAATACGAATTAGTCCGAACACGAAAAATCCCGTCTAGCAAAATTACGAATGATTACGAATCAACAGGACCGGAAAGAAACGAACCGAAACTAAACAAATGTTTCCGTTGTGCACAAGAAGCAAACCGAAACGGAACGAATTTTTCCGTTGTGCACAAGTCTAATATACAGTAGATGTGAGTGCTGATGTATTAGTATGTATAGTGCCTTAAAAAGTATTCATACCCCTTAACATTTTCCACATTTTGTCATATTACAACCAAAAACATAAATGTATTTTATTGGGATTTTCTGTGATAGACCAACACAAAGTGGCACATAATTGTGAAGTGGAAGGAAAATGATAAATGGTTTTCCAAAATTTTTACAAATAAATATCTGAAAAGTGTGGCGTGCATGTCAGATTGGATGGAGAGCATCTGTAAACAGCAATGTTCAAGTCTTGCCACAGATTCTTAGGTCTGGACTTTGACTGGGCCGTTCTAAAGCCTCGTACACACGACCGAGTTTCTCATCCAAAACCGGCAAGAAATGTGCCGCGAGAGCTTTTTTGTCGAGAAAAACGTTCGTGTGTATGGTTTTACGACGAGAAATTTGCCGAGAATCTCGACGAGAAAATAGAGAACCTGCTCTCTATTTTCTCGTCAGGATTCCAGATTTCCTCGTCGTGTTTCTCGTCGGGCTGTTTTGTGATGAGAAAATGGTTCGTGTGTATGCTTTTACGACTCTTCCAAAAGCGCGCATGCTCACAAGCAACTATGAGACGGGAGCGCATCTTCTGGTAAAACAAGCCTTCGTAATGGAGAGAGCACATTCGTCACGCTCAAAAATATTGCATCGTTTAAATGTTCTGCCTTGAAATCTTCGTTAGAATGTTACATTAATCAAAACGAGTGACCTTCTTTTGCTGCTGATATTCACACAGAGTTATGACTTATTTTTTAACCTTTTTCATGCTGCTCTTAAGAAGATTTATATGTATTATATCGTGCAAGTTTTTAGGAATAATTTAAATGGTAATATTTTTAAAAATGATGTTAATTATAATTTCGCAATGTTTTGGTAGTGATCTCCCATTTAATTTTGGACTCTATATTAGTTAAATTTCCCACCATGTTTTTTTGATAATCAGATTTAGTTATTCTTTTGGGGGGTTGTTATCTGTCCCTTTTTTTGTCAGTCAAATGTATCTGCTTACTCCAAAGCTAGATTTTTAATTTTTACAAATACACATAGTCAAGTATGAACGTAAACAAAAATCACATTTATTCATGTTTAAAAATAAAATAAAGAGAAGGCAGCGCTGGAGAACCTTCTGCCATTTGTGCATCCCAGGGACCCCAGAGCACACAGCAACCCTATGTGGACACTAAAATTGGGAGCTTGAGAAGGCCAACATTTCTGAACACAATCTGATGCTGGCCTCCCAGAGGTCAGGAACAGCAGCAGGTGAGATATATGTCCCAAGTCTGTGGTACTACAACAGGCTGCCTTCTGTCCGACCACAATGAAGCAAGGCCATCACTTCCTCTTCTTCCTGGCAACCTTCCCTGCAATCTTCCCTGAAGCCTTCCCTGCAGCCTTCCTTCTTTGTTTGGCTGGAGGCTGGCCCACTGGAGGGGTACTCCTGTCAGGAGGAGGAGGAGGAGATGTAGCAGAAGGGGGTGGGGCAGAAGAAGAAGGTGGAGGTGTAGCAGAAGGGGGTGGGGCAGAAGAAGAAGGGGGAGGTGTAGCAGAAGGGGGTGGGGCAGAAGAAGAAGGTGGAGGTGTAGCAGAAGGGGGTGGGGCAGAAGAAGAAGGGGGAGGTGTAGCAGAAGGGGGTGGGGCAGAAGAAGAAGGTGGAGGTGTAGCAGAAGGGGGTGGGGCAGAAGAAGAAGGGGGAGGTGTAGCAGAAGGGGGTGGGGCAGAAGAAGAAGGGGGAGGTGTAGCAGAAGGGGGTGGGGCAGAAGAAGAAGGTGGAGGTGTAGCAGAAGGGGGTGGGGCAGAAGAAGAAGGGGGAGGTGTAGCAGAAGGGGGTGGGGCAGAAGAAGAAGGGGGAGGTGTAGCAGAAGGGGGTGGGGCAGAAGAAGAAGGGGGAGGTGGAGGTTGAGATTGGGTCAGTTGTGCCACCTCACATATAGCGGTATTGGGGGTAATTTTCTCCATTACCCCCTTGTTGAGCAAGGTGATGAGCAGGGGCTCGCATAGGAGGCGTTGCTCCATGCTCATCACCTTGAACTTAGCCTCCACTAGGCCGGCAATGGCCTCTTCAGGGGATGTGGGCTCCTGGAGGGTGGCATGGGCCTCACGAATAAGGGCCATTGCTGCCTCACTCGTGCTCCTGTCCCTCCTGCCTCTTTTGTGAAGCCGGATGGGAGGCACCTGGGATCTGGTGCTTCTCCTTTGCCCTGCCACCTCCTGTCTGCCACTGGGCCCTGCCACCTCCTGGCTGCCACTGGGCCCTTCCTCCTGCTGCCTGACAGTTTCCAGACCCTCCTCCTGGCTGATTTCATCCTGTGTATGAAAAAGGGACATAGTTTAATATGTTTGTTTAATCTTTGCATCAAACTTTGTAATCCTGATTGAAGCAATTAGAATGTAAATCCATAAATCCTTGCTTTAAATTTACCACTACATCAGATTGACTATTTAGCACCCAATTAAGTGCAGAATAATGTCTACAGATCTTGATTTCACTTGTGCAATCCAAAATAGTTTATGTTTGTCATCTTGACATATTTGTCAAACATTAAGTTTATCCCAATACATTTTCGAAAAATACTATACCTGGCTCCAGATGGCCAAATCAGGATCATCCAGGATGGCTGCCTCCTCTTGCTCCAGAGAAGGCTCAGGTTGGCTGCAGGAAAGTCTGGGGGGAAGAGTGGAGAGTGATGGCCTTGTGTCAATGTGGTCATCCAGGAAGGACATCCTGTTGTAGTACCACAAAATCGGGACATACACATCATCTGCTGCTGCTCCTGACCTCTGAGAAGCCAGCACCTTAGAGCGTTCAGTCCTGTAGGTACCTCTCAAGCTCCCAATTTTAGTGTCCACTTGTTTTGCTGTGGCTGTGGGCACCTTGGTATGCACAAATGGGAGCAGCTTCTCCAGCGCTGCTTTTCTCACCCCTCTTTTTTTGTGGATGGAAATCCTTGTCGCTTATAAAGACATTCATATTGTATCTGCAAGTTAAATAAATTATATATAACTAATGTGAGGCAAACAGTCTAACCTCCTTAATATGCTAGTCACCATATATATCCTCCAACATTCTCAAGACAGTATAGGCCAACAATTTGTACAAGTCACAAAATCACATACCTTCGTTCGCACATCCGTCACTTGAACTCCTCTCTCCGCACACCGAACGTACTATAGTCACATGTGTGTTTGCTATATACACACCACGCATGCGTCAAAATACAAACACGTCGCTCCGCACACGTCGCCCGCCCATGACGTTCTAACTAACATCTTTTCCCCGCCCCTTCTCTTTCGGCGCGCAGACAGATATGGCGGAGTTACAGCAGGTGTCTGATAATTCCGCAACTGACGAGGAGGAGACAAGCCCGGAGACCGAGGAAACGTCACGATCAAGGAGGAGATTCAAGGCATCGAATATGTCTTTGGCGGAGATGGCGGAGATGGTGGACATCTTGCTCAAGGCTGATTATGATGCCAAGCATGGGCCGTATAGCAAACCAAATAGAAGGAAGGCCAAAATCCTCACTAAAGTCGTGAAGAGTCTGAAGGCGAATTTCGGGGTGAAACGCTCAAATGAGCAGCTCAGAAAGAGGTGGTCAGACCTCAAACTGAGGGAGCCAGAGCAGTTGAGGAGCATAAAGAGAATGCTCGCTAAATGTAAGTAAAATGTAGACTTTTCTGATATTAATCTTTTTCTAAACTGACATGTTGCTCTTTATTTTGGTTTCTCATATTGGACTCGCTTCCAAAATTTAATATTTTGAACTTGGTTGGGCACAGTAATCGTTCGTTACGTTACCGACACTTCGTTCGGCCACTATCCGCGGTTTTGACTTATTTTAGAGCCACAAAAGTAATTATACATCTGCCATTTTTGCTCCAAAATTGTGGCGTATTTTTTCGTCTAGATGATGTGTTTGTAAAGAGAATGAAATGCAAACTTTTATCAGTGTAAAGGAGAGGACACTCAGCAGCTGCTTCCACATCTGTACTTTGGAGCACTATAGTGTGGGCCACCAGACCCGCCTTTTTTGGGTGTCCCACACAGGTGCATACGAGAATTTTTGTGGTGCCTCCATGTCAAATAAATTACATCCAAAGGTGAATACTAAGCATATTCTTGGTCATAAATAATGCATTCTTCTTTAAATTCCGCCCAAACACACACTTGTACCACACTTCCAATCAATTTAGCCTGTTTTTATTTTAACATTGAGATTTACAGTGTGATTAATTGACCTTTTGTTTGCTTCTCATAGGGAAGAGAAGACTGGGAGGAGGACACTCCAGGGAGCACATGCACCCCACAACTTCCAAGCAACCCCAAACTCCCAAAGACCCACAACCGAAAGATGTGCAGGAAGTTGAGGTGGAGGAAGGAGAAGTGCAGGAAGGAGAGGTGGATGACGTTGTGGATCTGGTCACCACAACAGGTCAGTATCTGTCACCACAGCTTCAGGTAAGAGATGTAGGCCTGCAGAGTTATAATACCTTTTGTTTTTTGTTTTTAGGGGATATAAATGTTGTGAAGGATAGTACACGGTTCTCTGCTGACAGTGCCCTCCGCCTCATCCAGCAAGTGATGGAATGTAGCACGGAACTGGACCTTATTAAACAAAGAATCCATGTGATGGAACAAACATTTAAAGACATTCTCGATGTTTTGGGGAGAATTCAATAAGCCATCCAAACACATTTGTTTTTACATGTTTGTTTTTGCAACTTTTCGAATTTTTTGGACAATCAAACCAGCCAAAAATTGAATCTGCACACAGTGTGTCAACATGTGCTATCTGCCATCAGGGGATATCCATGTACGTCTTTTGTGGGTGCAACCCCTTCCTCGTATCTAAAGTTGGTGAACTGAGGAAGGGGTTGCACCCCCAAAACACGTCCATTGATCACCCCTGATGGCAGATAGCACATGTTGACAATAGGGATCAGGATTGTAAACTTCATAGATGTAAAAAATCCCAAATGTGTGCATATTCAATTTTTGCCTGGGCAAGGGGTGGTAGGACCCCATATTAGGACGGGCACATAGAGACATAGTTTGTGTAAGTGAATGTCTCAGATTGCTCAGAGGTATCCAATGTTGTAATTTTTGGAATGCAACTGTTATTTTTGTATTTTCATAAGCAAAAAATTGCTGGGTTGGGGCCAGGCCAACCCGAAAAACTAAAAATGGTGAGAATGTGCACAGAGTAAAATATTTGACCACAAACAACGTGTAGCTTCTTTTTATAATACCCTCTAAGCTTATTTGGTTATTTTGTAAGGTTACATAGTGAAATGGTTGTTATTTACTAAAGTAAAATACACTTGGCACTACAAATGCACAAAGACAAACTAGGAGACAGGAAAGAACAAATAATTAAAGGTTTAAACAAGCTTTTTATTGGGATCCTTAGACATAGGCTGGCATAGGAATTGCCCCCCTACCCGTGAAATACTCCATGTATTTGTCCCGAACCTCACGGGCATTTTGGGAGGGCAAGCCAGGACGGGCAGATTCCAGGCCCGGCAGGGGATTTGCAGGGGAAAGTCCAGCCTCTGGCAAAACTGAGGCCATATAGGAATTTGATTTTTGGCTCAGAAAGTTGTGTAGCACACAGCAGCATAATACGACATAGTTTATTTTGTAGTCCGCCAAGTGTATTGAAGTCATAAAAAGGCGGAACCGGCTGGCCATTATGCCAAAGGCATTTTCGACAACTCTTCGGCCCCTGGCCAGCCGGTAATTGAACACCCTCTTCTCTGGGGTCAGGGTCCTCTGTGGAAATGGCCTCATAAGATGCCGTCCGAGTCCGAAGGCTTCATCAGCCAAGAAAACAAAGGGGAGTCCTTCAATATCCCCTGCATCCGGTGGCAATGCAAGGTCGTCACTCTGGAGACAGAGGGCAAACTCCGTCTGGATGAAGGATCCCCCATCGGACATCCGGCCATTCTTCCCTACATCAACATAGAGGAATTCATACCGTGCTGACACCACCGCCATCAGCACAATGCTATGAAACCCCTTGTAATTGTAGTAGTAGGACCCAGAACGGGGTGGCGGCACGATGCGGACGTGCTTCCCGTCTATGGCACCACCGCAGTTGGGGAAGTCCCACCGCGTGGCAAACTCCGATGCCACAGTCTGCCATTCCTGTGGCGTGGAAGGAAGCTGTGGAGTGAAACAAGATGAAATAATATTAGAATACCAAAGTCAGACATTACAAGGAAATTTGTTTAAAAAAAAAATCAAAGGCCAACATCAATCAAATTCTACGTTTATTAAGGTGTTTAAAATAAGTATAAGGGAAGGCTCATTTATCAGATTCCTCACCCCCTCTGATGGGCCATTACTAAATTATTTTGGGGGGGGAAATGTGTTTGGCCACAGGATAGCATTGCAGTGGCGGTGCGTCCAGAGTGGGCGCTGGAGCACTGCCCCCTCTCTCCTGTGCCCATCACTCAGAACAATACATAGGTTCATGCGTTGCATTAACCTATGTATTGTCTATGCCGCCCACTATTCAGGTGGATGGCCTCTTGTTTAGCGACCGACATATGAATAATTGCGGCATTTAGGGGGTTCAAATTGCATAGCAGAAACAGGTAGTAAAATAGTCTTGCACATTACAACCTGAGGGATGTAATTGGCTTCCGAAAAGTAAAATAGGGGATGCAGGGGGGGGGGGGCATTCCTTGGGGAAACACTGGCAGGCTGCTCTGCCAATCATGTTCACCAAGTCTGTTTAATGGTAACATGATTGGCTGATGCAACATCAAGGGAAGGAGAAGACATCAAGGACAGAAGAAGGATGGCGCTGACCACAAGAAGGTAAGTGCAGGGCTGGGGGGAAAATGGCTGCATTGGAGGGAACCAAATGGCTGCATTAGAGGGGACAACTGGGGGCGTTTAATAGGCACCTGAGCAAAAAAGGAGGAAGTTTAGTTCATAAATTGGGGTGGGACCCCCAAACATTTGGAGCAACAGGCGCCCCTGCTGGAAAAGTTAGTGAAGGGAAATATTTATGGAGGAGAAAAAAGGGGCAATCTAAAGCTTCCAGCATGCATGGGGACAAAGGGGACATTCTCAGCATATTACAATCATGGTAATTAGGGAAGGATGAAAGAAATACAATACATTAGCATACATGTAATACATAAAATGTGATGTTAATGGAGAAAACTTACCCTAATATAGTCCTCCTGCAGGACTTGTATAATAGCAGAACAGGTGTCTGGGATTATGAGGCCCAGAGCCTGGGGGGAGATGCCTGTGGTGAACTTCAAGTCCTGAAGACTTCTCCCTGTCGCCAGGTAATGTAACGTGGCGATGAGCCTCTGCTCAGCACTGATGGCTTCCCGCATAACGGTGTCCTGCCTGGTAATATAGGGGGACACCAAAGCCAACAGTTCCTGAAATACGGGGTCAGACATCCGCAGAAAATTCCTGTAGTCCTCAGGATTATTCTCGACGATCTCCCGCAGCAGAGGCATATGGCAGAATTGGTCCCGCTGGAGCAACCAATTCTTGGTCCATGAACTCCTCCTCACACCATTCATGGACTGGTCTTGGTCCAAAACAAGCAGACCAACACCAAGCGCACGCACAGCACGAACTCGACGACGAGAACGTCCAGGCGACATGGCTAATAAGAAACGGTCGTCTTATCAGAACGTACAGAACAGAACGCACTTTAGAACAGCAAGGCCTATGAATAACGAACTGAAAAACAGAAACGAACAGGCAAGAACGCACTGTAAAACAGATACGACCTGCCTAGACGCCCTGAAAGTCAAGATACGAACCCACAAGCACAAACTGAACTGCAGAAAACGATCTGAAAAGTACGAAGACTGAAAAGCGCGAATCGTCTCTTCCCAAACTTTTACTTCACACGCGGTAACACGAGATCAGCAAAAGCAGCCCAAGGGGTGGCGCCAAGAAAAAAGATCTTCCCCTTTATAGTGCTGTCGTACGTGCTGGACGTGAGCGCGGAGAACAACGAGGAAATTGGGAAATGTCAGTGTGTACGCATAGAAAGCTTGACGAGAAAATCGACAAGCTTAACAAAAATCTCGTCGAAAAAAACGACGTGTTTTTTACGACGAGAAAATCGGTCGTGTGTACGAGGCCTAACACATAAATATTCTTTGATCTAAACCATTCCATTGTAGCTCTGGCTGTATATTAACCACTTCAATACAGGGTACTTTCCCCCCTTCCTGCCCAGACCAATTTTCAGCTTTCAGCGCTGTCACACTTTGAATGACAATTGCACGGTCATGCAACACTGTACTGTTTTTTTTTATCATTTTGTTCTCACAAATAGAGATTTCATTTAGTGATATTTGATCACCACTGGGTTTTTTTTTTTTTGCTAAACAAAAAAAAAGACAGAAAATTTGTGAAAAAATAAAGTTTTGTTATAACATTTTGTAAATAAGTAATTTGTCTCCTTCACTGATGGGCGCTTATGAGGCTGCACTGATGCGCACTGATAAGGAAGCACTAATGGGCATTGGTGAGGTGGTACTGGTGGGCACTGATGATGAGGCCTTAATATGCAGCAATGATGGGCACTGATAGGCGGCACTGATGGGCACTCATAGGTGGTACTGATGGGCACTGTTAGGCGACACTGATGGGCACTGATATGCGGCACTGATGGGCACAGATGGGCACTGATATGTGGCACTGATAGGCACTGATGGGTGACACTGATAGATGGCTCTGATAGGCAGCACTGATGAGGAGGCACTGGCAGACATTATTGCCGGGCATTAATTGGCATCTACAATGGGCACTGATTGGCAACCCTGATGTCATTGGTGGGCATGCCTGGTGGTCCTAGTTGGCATCCCTGGTGGCCCTGGGTACACATTCCTTGTGGGCATCCCTGGTGGTCCTGGGTGGCATCCCTGGTGGTCCTGGGTGGGCATCCTTGGGGGTAATCAATCCTTGTGGATAATATATCAGCACAGACCCCCCTGCCAGGAGAGCATCCGATCAGCTCTCCTCTAGTCGCGTCTGTCAGATAAATAGTACATGGCTTTTCCTGTTTACACCATGATCAGCTGTGATTGGACACAGCTGATCACCTGATAAAGAGCCTACCTCAGAGGCTCCTTACCCAGATTGGAGATGCGGTGTGTCAGACTGACACACTACACCTAAAACAAACAGATGGGTGATATGACGCACTCTGGTTATGGCTCATTATAATAGTAAAACTAAATGGGAGGAAGGAAGGGAACTGGGGTGGTAGTGGCAGCATATTTAGGAGAGTATAAGTCCATGTAAGGTAACAATAAATGGATACTGTTCATAGAAGGCTGCCAGTTCAAAGAAAGTTGAAGTTAAAAGAACTCTGCAATAGAAGAAAGGGAAAGAGAACAGCACCCTCTAAGTGCAGTAATGACATGTTTAATTGGCAACAAAGTAAATAATTACACTCACAGGATGGTAGTGCAAGCAGGCAAGGTATGGATCATCCGCTCCTGACTGACAGGTGGGATGGGATCCAGCGTTACTGTAGTGGACGAGTGTCCGCAGTGGAGTCTGTCCTCCGGGAACAAGGCTGGAGACGATGCTTCCGGATGGGAGGAACTCTGTCAATAGTGCACGATGGACTGTGTCACTTCCGGGTCAGGTCAGCGGGGCGGTGCTAGCGTTCGGAGTATTCTTACTCCTTCATCAGGCATTGGAAGGAGTTAGAATACTGATGAAGGAGTAGGAATACTCCGAATGCTAGCACTGCCCCGCCGACCTGACCCGGAAGTGACACAATCCATCATGCACCACTGACAGAGTTCCTCCCATCCGGAAGCATCGTCTCCAGCCTTGTTCCTGGAGGACAGACTCCACTGCGGACACTCGTCCACTACAGTGACGCCTTACCCCATCCCACCCGGAAGTCAGGAGCGGATGATTCATACCTTGCCTGCTTGCACTACCATCCTGTGAGTGTAATAATTTTCTTTGTTGCCAATCAAACAAGTCATTACTGCACTTAGAGGGCGCTGTTCTCTTTCCCTTTCCTGACACATCACCAACAATCGCCATGCTGCGCGCCCCTGGGTTATCCTGCTTCACATCATATGATGTCCAGTCAGGATAACTGAACCACTTTACACATGTCATATTGCTATATGGTGGGCGGGAAGTGGTTAAGGGTCATTGTCCTGCTGGAAGGTAAATCTCCACCTCAGTCTCAAATCTTTTGCAGACTCAAACATGTCTTCTTCTAAGATTGCCCTGTATTTGGCTCCATCCATTTTCCCATCAACTCTGACCAGCTTCCCTGTCCCTGCTGAAGAAAAGCATCCCTACAACACGATGCTGGCACCGCCACGTTTCACGATGGGGATGGTGAGTTCAGGGTGATGCGCAGTGTTAGTTTTCCACCGCACATAGTGTTTTGCTTTTAGGCCGAAAAGCTCAATTTTGGTCTCATCTGACCAGAGCACCTTCTTCCACATTTTGCTGTGTCCCCCACATGGCTTCTTGCAAACTGCAAACTGGACTTCTTATGGCTTTTTTTTTCAATAATGGCTTTCTTCTTGCCACTCTTCCATAAAAGCCAGATTTGTGGAGTGCACAACTAATATTTTTCCTGTGGACAGATCCTCCCACCTGAGCTGTGGATCTCTGCAGCTCCTCCAGAGTTACCATGGGTCTCTTGGCTGCTTCTCTGATTATCGCTCTCCTTGCCCGGTCTGTCAGTTTAGGTGGATGGCCATGTCTTGGTAGGAAATTGTGCCATACTCTTTTCATTTTCGGATGATGGATTGAACAGTGTTCAGTGAGATGTTCAAAGCTTGGGATATTGTTTTATAACCTAACCCTGTTTTAAACTTCTCCACAACTTTATCCCTGACCTGTCTGGTATGTTCCTTGGCCTTTGTGATGCTGTTTGTTCACTAAGGTTCTCTAACAAACCTCTGAGGGCTTTACAGAACAGTTTTATTTATACTTAGATTAAATTACACGCAGGTGGACTCTATTTACTAATTAGATTAGACTTCTGAAGGCAATTGGTTCCACTACATTTTAGTTAGGGTATTAGAGTATAGGGGGCAGAATACAAATGCACCCGACATTTTTAGGGTATTTATTTGTAAAAAATTTGGAAACCCGTATCTTTCCTTCCACTTCACAATTATACACCACTTTGTGTTGGTCTATCACATAAAAATCCCAATAAAATACATATTTACGTTTTTGGTTGTAACATGGCAAAATGTGGAAAATATCAAGGGGAATGAATACTTTTTCAAGGCACTGTATCTGCCTTTTGAAGCCTGATGAAGGTCTTGTCGCCCAAACCTGTAAACAAACTGTAATTTTTTGTCTGATGGACATTTAAATAAACTTTATGAATGCTGTAACCCCCTGGTTTTGGTATCTTGCTACATAGTGTGCCTAGAAGGCAGGGCTCCTGAACAGTGGGAGGATGGATGAGAAGGTAATAAAAGGACAGAGTTTTTTGTGTAGAATATGAAATATATGTTATGAGGAAGAGGACATAGGTGGAGACCTGTAGTCCTATTCTGTTTCTGTTGTCCTGATACAATAGGATGAGTATGTGCTGTCAATCTAAGCCTGAAGTATGGTACTGGCAGAATCACCAGGTGAAAAAATATTTAAAGAAAACTATAGTCAACACCACATCTAAGTACCGGTAAGATGCAATATGTTAAATTTTTTACTTTTGAGCTTAGATATACTTTAAGGATTTACTGCACTTCAGTTGCAATATTCAGCAATATTCTTGAAGCCAAACTCAGGGTAATAAAATGTTTATATTGCCTTATACCCCCAAATGGTATAAGGAGAAGTGAAACTTTAGTTAGAAATTCAGAACAGACTCTCTAGAAGTTTTTAAGATCCTCACTGCAAGTGGGAGCCATGGGAGTAGGTTGGATGATATTCTGGTCAGTACTCTTGAGTGCTGATTTCTGAACACCAATGATACAGGAAAGACCATTGCAGGGAACTTCTACAAAATACAGTGCTTATGTACTGACATAAACCCTGCCTTGAGAATGCTGGGAAGTAGGGTGAGTGTCAAACCAGTCACCAACACATTTGCAAGCTGCAATTGTGATTGATCCCCATAAAATGCAAGGGCTTAGGAGAAGGCATTACCAGGACTGAGATATCAACTTTTCTTTCCATACAGGCAAGATAACTTGCACTTCCTTTCAGGTAAGCCAAGATATAATCTATGCATAACTAATGATATTTCTTTGCACGGAGTTCAGCTTTAATACTACAAATGTTGCCCAAATATGATCACAACTAAGAAAGCAAACTAATATTTTCTGTAAAAAAAAAAAAAAGAAAGCAAACTAAGAAACTAAAGGGTCTATTTACCAATGTTTTTACTCAAGATTCAGCCAGCTTTCACCCAAGTTTAACTCATTTTTTACCTAAGCTTCGAGAGTAAGAAAGTTGTGGAAAGTTGGGCGAATTCAAATCAAAACATTATTAATTAGACTCAATAGAAAGCAAATGTTGCTAAAAGGGTAATCTCAATGGCTGTTTTATTTGTATATGTGATTGACTATGATAACGGAAATAACAAACAGTTGTTTGCAGCTAATCTAGAATAATAAAGAATATGTTATATTTGCATTTTGAAAATAAATAATCTTATTGATCATATGCAGCAGTTCTTAACCACTTGCCGACTGCCTAACGACTATATACGCCGGTAGAATGGCTCGGCTCGTTGCTTTGAAAAACCCACCGTGCTATGTCCGCCGGTGTCCCGTGATCATGTCACAGAGCTACAGAACGGGGAGATGCCTATGTAAACAAGGCATTTCCCTGTTCTGCCTAGTGACAGGACAGTGATCTACTGCTCCCTGTCATTGGGAGCAGTGATCACTGTCATGTCACTCGTAGCCCAGCCTCCATACAGTTAGAATCACTCCCTAGGACACACTTAACCCCTTCCTCGCCCCCTAGTGGTTAACCCCTTCCCTGCCAGTGTCATTTACACAGTAATCAGTGCATTTTTATAGCAATGATCGCTGTATAAATGACAGTGGTCCCAAAATAGCGTCAAAAGTGTCCGATGTGTCCGCCATAATGTCGCAGTCACGATAAAAATCGCAGATCGCTGCCATTATTAGTAAAAAAAATGAATAATAAAAATGCCATAAAACTATCCCCTATTTTGTAGACACTATAACTTTTGTGCAAACCAATCAATATACGCTTATTTTACCAAAAATATGTAGAAGAATACATATCGCCTAAACAAAATTGTCGCTCTTTTTTTGTTTATAGCGCAAAAAAAAAAAAACGCACAGGTGATCAAATACCACCAAAAGAAAGCTCTATTTGTGAGAAAAAAGGACGTCAATTATGTTTGGGTACCAAGTTGCATGACCGCGCAATTGTCAGTTAAAGCAACGCAGTGCCGAATTGCAAAAAGTGCTCTGGTCAGGAAGGGGATAAATTCTTCCGGGGCTGAAGTGGTTAAACTGAGCATTGCAAAATTTGATAATGCATTGAACACTCTCTATACAAAATTTATTTATAAACTTCTTAAAATCACTATGTATTGTTATTTTATTCTATTTACTGTACTGACATTTTCTCTATTTTCCTATTATAAACTGTAAAAGGTCTGTGAATTCAGCTAGCATCAAGTACAGGTCATTGTGAAAACTCACTGTACTGAATTGGAGTTGGTAAGCCAGCATTCAGTAGCTACAACCTTTAAAGAGATTGCTCTATAGGTATACTTTTAGGACTTGCCCTCCAGCGGCTGCTTCTGTACAGAAACTGAAATTAGCAATACCTGAAAAGAATAGAGATCAGACTATAGTATAAGATGGATGGCTTGCATTTTCCACCAATCACTGAGCAACACATTGGCTAAAGCATTGATTGATGAAGTATTTAAGTCATCAATCACACATCACAGGCCTTTTTACAAATGGCTGCTAAAAAGCTCAGACATGTAGGTAGTATCAATGAAAGTTGGTTTGCTACAAAATATAAGACCTCTGGCCTACAATTTGTTCACTTTTAAAATGTTCAATAACAATGTAGGTTGACTCCTTTGCGAACAAATGCTTCACTTTAAATGTCAGTATTCTTTATCCAATGCTGTGTCGCAGCTATATTGGACTTGTTCAAAGGGAAGATTTTAATTCACATACTTTACTTCTGGTTTTGTTAGACAGGTATGCCCATATGCTCAGAGATTTGTAATGTGTATCACTTTGTGAATACTGCTATTTATTTCATTAACAACTATGGTAAATGGTGAACTGTTTTTTATTTGAACTTCATATTTAAAAAATAAATTTAACACCGAAAGCAAGGAAGACTGGTTACAAATTTGGTCCACAGTTGCCTCGTGTTCCTTCAACATAACCTTAGCTTAATCAGCATTTAAGGTTCTCACCAGGTGGCACATGATTTCATTCAGATTGGCACATCTATATTTTTCACTTGATGTTACAGTCTTTGGACTTGCCTAGGACCTGCCCTATGTTAAGAATTCTTTAAACCAAAGAACTCAAACTCTTACAAACTCTGTTTAACAATCCTTTTCCTAGAGACCCTTGACTTGCACACATGCAACCACCCTCCACCTCCTCAACAGACCTCCAATGCAAAGGTAAGTGTTTCATTAGGAAGTGTACCAGTATTCTCCTGAATACCCACAAGACATTTCTTACTGTGTTGACTCCAAGTATCCACAATGTCAATGCTTCACTTCTGTCACAAAGCTGCACCAACACACTTTGTGCATTGAGCTACTCCAAATACCTTGCAGCCTTTCTGTGAATATTAAGGCTTTTTCATAGCATGATGTTATTCAGGATATTTGACTTGATGACCACCTGCCAAGTATAGGTACTTCTGGACTAAGGCAACATGCTTCTTCTATTAAATCTTTCAACATGATTAGTCTGCTTTTAATGGCTGCAAAGCAGTACTTGCTAAGGAAGTGGTCATAATGGTAAACTGCTTAGAACCACACTGACTGAACAAAGATTACATTTCTGTGCTATAGGGCATCTGGGGTGTCTGCCCCAAAGATACCTGCTCACTAGAGATAAGCAAATGGTTCAGTTCAATACCTCAGTTCAGACTGAACTTTGGCTGTATGGATGTTTGAATGAATGCTCAAACTTTTGTCAATTGGATCCCTCGGCAGGAGCTGAGCATCATATATAGAAGAAGTATTTCTACTGCTTCTATATATGACAGTTTCCTACTGTCACTAGTTTTTAAGGGAATCCCTGCCAGATAGGCAAAGGTGCAGAGATAGCCACTGGCCATATTTGGGCAATGATGTCAACACTATCCCTGTCCCTTCCCTTATATAGCTCATGACAGCTCAGGGTGCTGTCATTGAGCTATGAATAGTGTCGGGATGGGTCATTGTTTTTTTCTTTTTCTGGTGAGTTGGCAGGCAGGGAGCATTATGATTGATGATAGATTTACAATGAAATACTTTTTTTTTTTTCCAAAGTAAATTTTTATTGTATACAAAAGACAGGGTACATAAAAAGAACAGGTCATATGATGTATATATGTATATATAGTGTAATGGTATAAGAAATCATAATGGACTTTAGCATGTATACAATACATCTGAACAGGATATTTAAAAAAAAAAAACATTTGAACAGTATGAGGTACCATGCCCATATGAGTGAGAGTAATAACACTGAGGTCTCGTACACACGGCCGAGATTCTCGTCGAAAAAAACATGTCGTTTTTTTCGACGAGATTCTTGGACAAGAAAATTGTCCCGGCCGAGTGTACACACGCTCGATTCAAAGAACCCGCGGTTCTTTGAATGGAGCGTACGCGGTGACGTCATCGACTACGACGAGCATGCGCTCGTCACATTCGATGCCGTCGCCGCCATCTTGGTATACCCTATCTATGCCTAGGAAGCTACCGCGCATGCGTCAAAGTCATTTCGAGCATGCCCGGCGAAAAGGTAAGTGTACACACACACAATTTTCTCATCGAGAAACAGGCTGACGAGAATCTCGACGAGAAAATAGAGAGCAGGTTCTCTATTTTCTCGTCGAGATTCTTGTCACTTTTCTTGACGAGAAACCATACACACGAACGAATTTCTCGGCAAAAAATCTCTGCCAGCAAGTTTCTTGCTGGTTTTTGCCGAGAAACTCGTTCGTGTGTACGAGGCTAGAGAGTTAGGGTATTCCCTTCAAATAGCAGGTTGTAGTAGTTTAATGGAGGTCGCTGAAGAAGCCTACAAGTCGGGGTAATCTTGACCTCCCAGGCCTTGTGTAGAACATCCGTGTTATTGGTTTAGGTAGAGGGTGTAGGTATTGTAGGGTGCCCGGGTTAAAGGTAAACTAGTATAATTGTCTAATGTCAATTTGGGCATTTAATGGTTCTAATGCAGTGGTTCTCAACTCCTGTCCTCAGGACCCACTAACAGGCCAGATTTTAAGTATTACCTTGGGGAGATGCAGACTAGAATACTGCAATCACTGAGCAGCAAATGATATCACCTGTGATGTATTTCAGTTATCTTGCAAACCTGGCCTGTTAGTGGGTCCTGAGGACAGGAGTTGAGAACCACTGTTCTAATGGTTAGCAGCCTAGTATCTTCAGATCTGCTGAATCTATGTAGTGTTGCGGTCACCGGAACACTAGCAACCCCCATGGGAAGGTGTGGTTCTATCAGGCCTAGATAGTAGTCAAATTACATGAATAGGTTGGGGAGAGATTTTGTTCCGTGCGTGAGGAGAATAGGGGGGGTAAAGAAGGGAGAGGTCTCTTGTGTGGGGGGTATAAGCTAGTGGGAATGACTATCGGCAAGGGGTATTACACGTGGAAGGGAGGAGTGTGGGAAACTGTCTTTCGCTTGTAAAGGTCAATGTTTAGATCTGTAATATAGGTAGATATAGAAGGGGGGAGGGAGAGGAAAAGGGGGGTTAGAAATGGGTTGGGGAATGAATGTGTCATTCCTCCTCCTCCTCCGACCCAGCCACTTATAGCCTCTGATGTCACTGGGAAAGCAATCGGGAGTATTTGGCAGTTGATTGGAAGTGATGCCAGCAAGACCAAGTTTTCCGGAATTTGCTGGGTGTGTCATTGGCCTGATGTATCAGGTCCTCCATTTCTGCAGTTTTGTTTATGCGTCTGATCCAATTTGCAATGGTTGGGGGAGTGGTCGATTTCCATTGGGCTGGTATGCACATTTTCACAGCATTCAGGAGGTGCAGGGCCAGGGATCGTGATACTGTTTCTTAGGGATGGAAGAGTGGTGTAGTAGCATTTGGGCAGGAGAGAGGTCTATCGGATAGGTGGTGATTTGAGTAATGAGGCAGTGGACTTCTTTCCAATGCATTTGGAGTAAGGGACATAACCAGTATATATGTAGGAGCAATCCGTCTTTGTCAGAACATCTCCAACAATTGGAGGGAATGGTGGGAGAAATTTTGTGCAGTTTGAGGGGGGTCATATACCACCCAGAAAAGACCTTAAAGCCATTTTCTTGTGTGGACACATTGATCAATCCTTTATGGATATGGGAGTATATATTTTCCCACTCTTCTTCTGAAAGGTTGAGGGAGAGTTCCCTTTCCCGGCTAAGGCATGCTATTTTGGATTTTGGGCTGTGATCAGAGAACAGTATGGTATACATGTCTGAGATCAGGTGTCTCTCTCGTACAGAGAACCTCGAAAGGCGTACATTGCCTGGAGTAGTCTGAGCATGATTGGGGTTATTCAGGAAGTGCCTGAGTTGGGTATAAGTCCAAAACGGGAAGGAGTGTCCTCGCATCTGTGCGGACAATGCGGGTAGAGTTAGAAAAGCATTTCCGGCGAAGAAGTGTTCGGCTTGCATATCGGTATGGGGCCAGATTTCCGAAAGGAAGGAGTCTGCAAGACCCGGTGGGAATTCTGGGTTGTTTCAGATGGGTGTTAGTGGTCCAGGTGAGGAGGATATTAAACATTTCTGGCAGGTTTTCTTAAAGATTTGAAGTGTGCAGTTGATTAAAGGGTGTCGTTTGCAATCCAGTGGGATGTATATTGGAGCAGTCCATGGTAATTGACGTAGCCGAATAGAAGAGAACGCGTTTTCGATATTTAGCCATGCTTTAGTGTGTGTGTGTGGACGATCCAGTCTATTATTCTGGCTAGTTGGCAGGACCAATGGTATTTAGTAATATCTAGGAAGCCTATGCCCCCTTTTGACTTAGGTAGAGTTAGCCTCTCATAGCTTAGTCTAGGGCGTGTTTTACCCCAAACAAAGTCTGTACAGGCTTTGCAGTATGAAGCGTAGAAGCTTTTTTTTAGGGGGACCTCACACTTTTTATTAGTTTCTTTTTTTGCATAGCCCCTACTTAAAATTCATACTAAGCCCCAAAGGTCCGGTATGGATTTTCAGGGGGACCTCACATTTTTTTTCTTTTTTGCTGGACGCACCCCCTAAAAATCCATACTAGTCTCTAAGGGTCTGGAATGCATTTTGGGGTTGAAAAAAGGGTACAGTTTAAATTGCCAGCAAATTACATTTCATTTCTGGCTTCTTAAAAAAAAAACAGCATGCAAACCACAAACCCCTTTCAAAAGTTCCTAAAAAATAGCAGACCCTTAGAGGGGCCTGTGTGCTTCTTTTTTTTAAAGAACCTGGCAATGAAATGTCAGTTGTCTGCAATTTTAAACACTTCTTGTAAAGTCAGTACACTACTGAGATGCAGGCAGGATTGGGGCACCCCCTAGGCATGTTTTTTTTTAAAGGAATTGGACATTTTTATAGTTTCCCTTTACGAATGAAAAAAAAATCACTGCTCCTGGGCAAATGGAATTTTGCAAACTTTGCCACATTAGGGAAATGTCTTACCCTAATGTTTTTTTATGACACCCCTTGCCTATTAGCCTAGAAAATGGGAATTTTTAGTATGACAGATTTGACTCTCAATGATTTCAATGGAATTTGGGTTCGGCACCTGAATTTCTTTCAAGTTCATTTAACAAAACTTGAACCGAACCCAGGGCGATTCATCCCCACTGCTCACCTCCCCAAAAAGGCATACACATGTTTGTCCTTACTACACTAAAGCCATTATGATTCTTTTTCAAAGTGCCAGGTTTTTTCCTACTGGATATGAGGTTTTGCAAACCATCTATTCCCCAGGAAATTAGGGGGTAATTTTGGGTGGGATTTTTGGTTTTAACAAAGATGACAATTAAAGTGATAATTAACACATAATCAAAAATATATTGAATTGCAGCTCATTTCTTAGATGTGGTGGCTGCATTATTTTAGTATTCTTTCTGTATTTTCCCCTCGTGACCCAGCCAGTAAGTTTGTTATTTTTCAACTTACTTTAACAGATCAGTCTATCCAGACAAAATAGCAGTTAGAGGGTTGAGACACACCATTTACCACTGACATGGGTGCTTAATTAAATGGTCAGGTTTAATTAATTTATGTAAAACTTTTATCCAAAGACAAAAAAAATGTTTGCTGTAACTGCTTATAAAGTGTTAGCTGGAGTTCAGCATTAATTTGTCTGCCAAGTCCATCAAAATCTGTCTAACACTATCCTCCCCCTAGACTGATAATTCTGCTGTCCAAAGACGTCTGGATTACTACTTCATACAGAATATAGACTGCCTAAGACAGGAAGTGTGTTCCTGGGAAGATGGTTACAGATGACAAGGAGAAGGCAGCTGTATTAAGTGCTTTCTTCTCCTCACACTTCACGTCTTCACACAGGAAAAGGAAGGGTATACCGACCACAACAATATTTTTATAATATTAATAATAATAATAAACTTTTCTTTATATAACGCCTTTAAAGGTGGCTTCTCAAAGCGCTTTACAAGGAAAGCACAAGAAATATACAGGTTAACATAACATAAGGGAAAAGGGACAATTAGGTGAAAGCTTGTCTAAAGAAAAACATTTTTAGATTTGATTTGAATGAGTTTAGAGAAGACGACTCTCTAATGTTCTTAGAAAGTGAATTCCAGAGTTATGGAGCATAGCAGGAGAAGGCTCTGTCCCCCCATTGAGGGTAAGTGAGAAGGGGTGGGGGGGACACACAGTAAACCAGAGTTTGAGGAGTGGAGGTTACGAGGGGGGGAGCATGTTGAATTTTTTTTAGAGAGATAATAGATTTCCAGGCCATGAAGAGTCTTGTAGATGAGCAAGAGGATCTTAAAGTCTATGCGAAACCTGACGGGTAGCCAGTGCAAGGACTCTAGGATAGGGGTAATACGATCATATGTACCAGACCTAGTCAGTATTCTGGCTGCAGAATTTTTAACATATTGAAGTCGATTCATAGTGGATTTAGGTACGCCAGCGAGTTGAGCATTGCAATAGTCAAGTCGGGAGAACAGCTACAGTGTGTATGATAGCATAGGACGCAGCCAAGCAATGTTTCCCAAGTGGAAAAAAGATGTTCTGACAACATTTTGTACATGTGGCTCAAAGGTTATACTAGCATTAAATATCACCCCTAGATTTTTCAATTTAGACTGAAGCTCAAGTACAGTGCCATCAATAGATAAGCTATTAGGACTGGCCTTACATGATTGATGGAGGGTGCCAATAAGCATGACTTCAGTCTTGTCACAGTTTAATTGAAGGAAATGATTGGCCATCCAAGTTTTTATATCACAAATACAGTTTGATAGAAGAGAAGCAGCCAAAGTAGAATCCGGTTTAGTGTGGATATACAGTATATCAGTGTCATCAGCATAGAAATGATAATTGAGCCCGTGTGATCTAAGCAGTTGGCCAAGTGGAAACATGTAAATACTGAAAAGTAAGGGACCCAAGATTGAGCCCTGAGGAACATTGTATGTGACTGGACCAACTTCAGACTGGAATCCACCAAGAGAAACAAAGTGACAGCGATCGGTGAGATATGACTTAATCCATTTCAGAGTTATTCTGAGACCCCAAATATGGTTTCAAGGTGAGACCGTAAAACATTGTGGTCTACAGTATCAAAGGCAGAACTAAGATCCAGTAGAATAAGAATAGTTAGTGACCCGGAATCAGAAGCTAACAGAAGGTCGTTAGTGACTTTGGCCAAGGCGGATTCTGTGCTGTGCAGAAAAAAACAGATTGGAGGGGTTCAAATAGAATATTTAAAGTCAGGTGATTATGTAATTGAGATATCACAGCAAGCTCAATGATCTTGAGAAGGAAGGGTGAGTTAGATATTGGGCAAAAATTGTTTAAAGTGTCCAGAGCCATGTTGCTTTTTTTGGTACTGGGGTGATGGCAGCATTGTTGGCACAAAACCGGTGTTAATGGAGTCATTTATGATATTGAAAATAATGGGGCATAGAGAATTAAAACAGGATTTAAATAAATGGATGGGAATAGGGTTAAGTATGCAGGTGGAGAATTTCATATTAGAGACCGATTTAGTTAGAGATGCTGAGTCAAATAGAGAGAACTGGGAGATAGAAGAGCCAGTAAAAACTAGGTGGGTCAGGAAGTGATATGGATAAAACATGTGGTGTGGTAAGAATTTGGTGTATTTTTTTGTAAATTTTTGAGGAGAAAAAATCTATCAATGTGTTACAGAGCTGTTTTGAGGCACGTAGTGTGGATGGGCTGTGAGGTTTTAATTAACTGTCAATGGTGCAGAAGAGTTGTCTAGGGTTGCTAAGATTTTTTTTCAATAGCATTGGAGAAAAAGTTTGATGGAGCAGTCTCAATTTTACCCTTATAGGCACACAAATAGTCTTTACATTCTTGATAATGGACAGTCAAGCCGGATCGACACAAATTTCTCTCCAGTCTCCATGAGACTGCTTTCATTGAATTTAGTGAGAATTATACCATGGAGCCAGATGGGGAATGAGACGGCTCAAGTTTTTAATGGGGTAAAGGTGTCAGGGGATAATGAAAATTCCTGATTAAGGGCATTTATTTTGTCAACATGGGTGTTAAAAGAGGAGATGCAGGATAGGGAGGAAGTAACAGAATTTTAAACTTTGGTCTGGTCAATAGAAGCCCAGTTGCAATAATTTACAGATTGAGACATGGAGGTATTAGAAATTGCTAATTCCATATTGAAAAGAATAGCTAAATGGTTAGACAGTCCTAGGTCAAGGGGAGTGCAGTCAGAGACAATAGAGACATTTCCAATTTTAAGGTCCAGGGTGTGTCCTTTGATACACGTGGGGGTGCAGACAAATTGGGTTAGGTCAAAACATTCAAGAAGAGATAGGAAGTCTTTAGCTAAACTTGAATACTCTGAATCAATCTGTATATTAAAATCCCCAAGTATAACAATTATTTTAAAACTAAGGTATAAAACTACAGTAGATAAGCAAAGTCAACTAAAAAATCTCTACAAGACTTGTTGTAGTAACACGTCACAGGATCTACCCTTGAGGCTAACAGAGGGCGGAGCCCGGAATGGATTAGAGAAGCTTAACATAAATAAATCACCAGGACCAGATGGCTTACACCCAAGAGTCCTTACAGAACTCAGACAGGTTATAGCCAGACCGCTATTCCTAATCTTTATGGACAGCATACTGACAGCATTGGTACCAGCTGATTGGCGAAAAGCCCACATGGTAGCACTTTTCAAAAAAGGGCAGATATATATTCCTGGGAACTATAGGCCTGTCAGTCTAACGTCGGTAGTTTGTAAACTATTTGAGGGGATGATAAGGGACCATATCCAATAATTTGCTTATGAAAACAGTAACATTAGCAGTAATCAGCACAGATTTACGAAAGGTCGTTCTTGCCAAACCAACCTATTAACATTCTACAAGGAAGTGAGTTGCCATCTGGACAAAGGAGGCCGGTGGATGTGGTGTACCTGAATTTTGCCAAAGCATTTGATACAGTCCCCCAAAAACGCTTAATCTAAAAACTGAGGTTTGTAGGCATGGACCATAAGGTTTGTTCTTGGATAGAAAACTGTCTACAGGGGCGTGTCCAAAATAACGTATGCTCAGAATGGTCTAGAGTGGTTAGTGGGGTACCCCAAGGCTCTGTTCTGGGACCAATTCTTTTTAATTTATTTATAAATGATATAGATGGTGGGATAAGTAGCTCAATCTCTGTGTTTACTGACAACCTAAAAGATATGCAGGGCAATAACAACACAGCAGGATATAGAAACTTTACAAGAGGACCTCAATAAATTAATGGACTGGGCTACTGCATGGCAAATTAAGTTTAACACTGAAAAATGTAAAGTAATTCACTTAGGCGGTAAAAATATAAATGCAAGTTACTCATTAGGGGAGAAGCCCTAGGGCATTGTTTCTTGACTCCAGGCCTCAAGGCACCCCAACAGGTCATGTTTTTAGGATTTCCCCCAGATGAAACGGCTGTGGTAATTACTAAGGCAGTGAAACTGATCAAATCATCTGTGCAAAATAATGGAAAACCTGAAAACATGACCTGTTGGGGCGCCTTGAGGACTGGAGTTGAGAAACACTGCCCTAGGGGCTTCTAGGATACAGAAGAATCTAGGGGTCCTAGTATAAGACAGACTGAGCAATAGCATGCAGTGTCAAGCTGCAGAATATTAGCATGCATTAAAAACTGAATTTACTCCAGAGATAAAACGATTATTCTGCCACTTTATAAAACTCTGGTCTGGCCGCATCTGGAGTATTCCGTCCAGTTCTGGTCACCAATCCTCAGAAAGTATGTGCTAGAGCTGGAGAGAGTCCAGAGAAGGGCAACTCAATTAATATGGGGACTGGAGGACCTCAATTATGAGGAACATTTACAAGTGCTACATTTATTCTCCTTGGAGAAGAAATGTTTGAAAGGAGATATGACAGCAATATACAAATACCTTAACGGTGATCCCAGCGTAAGTATGAAGCTTTTCAGTCACAGGGAGTGTAGGAAGACACAGGGCCACACGATTAGACTGGAAGAGAAGCGGTTTAACCTTAAGCTGCGTAGGGGTATTTATACTGTCTGGGCGGTAAGGATGTGGAACTCTCTTCCAAAATTGGTGGTATCCGCAGGAAGTATGGATAGTTTTAAAAGACTCTTGGACATTCATCTTAGCAAAAACAATATACCAGGATATGGGAAATGATTTCTCTACACACACACCTACACAGGTTGAACAGGATGGACTGTTGTCTTTATTCAACCTTACCAACTATGTAACTATGGCTGGATCACCAGTTGAAATAAAAGAAAAAATGCCTGAAAAAATAAAACAAATGTAACCACTGCATCTAAGACCCCATTCACACAGGGGCGACTCGTCAGGTGACTCAGCCGCCTGACAAGTCACGTCCCATTCTGTACGTTCTAATCGCTCCGACTTAGAAAAAGGTTCCTGTACTACTTCAAGATGACTTCAGGGCGACTTTCATTGACTTCAATACAGAAGTCATTTTTGAAGTCACCTTTGAAGTCGTCTTCAGATCGCCCAGCAAAGTCACGGGACAAGTCGTGCTGCCCCTGTGTGAATGGGCTCTAAGGCTTAGTAAGCTGCAATATGCTACTTTCCATTTAGGGTTTCATTTTAGGTTTAATACTGCTTTAAGTTATTGCCCGAAAAAATAAAACAAATGTAATCACTGCATCTAAGGCTTAGTAAGCTGCAATGTGCTACTTTTCATTTAGGGTTTCATTTTAGGTTTAATACTGCTTTAAGTTATTTAACTATTAACTACTTAAAAATGTCAAGAAATTACTTCATCATTATTATTAATCATTTTATTTAAATAGTTTGAACCTCTCCATTTACAAATTCATAAAAGCAAGCCATGTTTCCCCAATGCATTTATATTATAGGGAAGACAGGAGGATGATCACTCAGCAAAGGCACAATTCAGGGAACATTTAGCATTTTCTCAATTTGTGCAAAGCTCACTTTTAAAATTTTTTAAAAAAAATGCACACATTTTTGCAGGTAAAACAATATGCATTTATTTGTTTTTATTGCAGGAGCCTGTAAAGCAGTGCACCAGTGATCAGTAGATCACTGGTGGTATGCAGGTCTCCTGCAGATCAGTCAGTGTATTGGCTTGGTCGTACCTCATATGAGGAAGCCGATACATTCTAACAGGAAGACTCAATGAACTACCACAGTGCTCACAGAGTTGTAGTAGGTAACCACTTGCCGACCACCGCCTGTACATTTACGTCGGCAGAATGGCATGGCTGCGCAAAGGGACATACCTGAACGTCCCTTTAAATTTGCCACCGTGTAGGCGCACGCGCGTGACCCTGCAGCGTGCTCGGTGAGCGTGCTCTCGGGAACCCGCGGACTCAATGTCCACGGGTGTCCCGCGATCGTCTCACGGAGAGGCAGAATGGGGATATGCCTATGTAAACAAGGCATTTCCCTGTTCTGCCTAGTGACAGGACAGTGATCTGTCATCGGGAGCAGTGATCAATGTCGTGTCACTTGTAGCCCTGCCCCCACACAGTTAGAATCACTCCCTAGGACACACTTAACCACTTCATCACCCCCTAGTTTTTAACCCCTTCTCTGCCAGTGTCATTTACACAGTAATCAGTGCATTTTTATAGCATTTATGGTCTGAAAAATGTGTCAAAAGTGTCCGATGTGTCTGCCATAATGTCGCAGTCATGATAAAAATCGCAGATCGCCGCCATTACTAGTAAAAAAAATATTAATAAAAATGCCATAAATCTATCCCCTATTTTGTAGACGCTATAACTTTTGCGCAAACCAATCAATATGCGCTTATTGCGATTTTTTTACCAATAATATGTAGAAGAAGACATATCGGCCTAAACTGAGGAAAAAAAATTGTTTTTTTATATATTTTTTGGGGATATTTATTATAGCAAAAAGTAAAAAATTTTTGTTTTTTTTTCAAAATTGTCGCTCTTTTTTTGTTTATAGCGCAAAAACATTTAAACCACAGGGGTGATCGAATACCACCAAAAGAAAGCTCTATTTGTGTGAAAAAAAGGACCTCAATTCTGTTTGGGTGCAACGTCGCACGACTGCGCAATAGTCAGTTAAAGCGACGCAGTGCCGAATCGCAAAAATGGCCCGGTCATTGGGCAGTCAAATCCTCCGGTACTAAAGTGGTTAATTGAAAATTTCAAGCCACCAGCCTTTCGTTTTCCATTCACAAAGGACTGTGAATAAGTGATGCAGCTGGGTGGGTGGAGCCCCACACAGCCACATCTTTTTTGAAATGTGGCAGCAGACATGGGGAGAAGATTCCTGGTCTGCTGACACAGTGGGGATTGGGGGGTGGGGTCGCGGGGGCCTGTGCATTCATTACATGTTATACCTTGAATATGGGTGTAACATGTAACATGTTATGAAGAAGTGAACTTATCCTTTAAATAGAGCAGTAAAAACTTGTAGCGGACCCCCCAATAATTGGGGGTCGCTATGCTTAAATTTAGGGGGTAGCCTGAGCACATAGTTGGACTCAGGCTGTTGAAGTCTTCAAAAACTGGCTTCTGCTCTGAGGTAATGTTGCCTGGCAGTACAGTTCCCTGTGGCCTGTGGGTGGCACTGTCGCCCAAGGCTCAGGTCGAACCACAGGTAGCATTGCAGCGCCATTGATGTCCTCTTTCGGGAGCCGTACAGTGGGCGTGGTCTACCCACTGTGCATGCTGGGAGAGGATACATAAGGGGCAGACGCCATTATTCGGAGAGCAGTTCGCACCTCCCGGCCCTCAAGGCCAGGGGTGCATGTCTGTACGAGCCCCAGGCACCTTTAGCCTGAGGCTGCATCGCTGTAAGTAGGCCCAGCACCTTTGACTGGGGTCTACACTCAAAGAGGAATCCCAGGGTACCCAAGTGAGGGGTGACCCGCTCTAAAGGAGAGGCAACCAGGGGAGGATCTACCCAAGGGGATCGGTGAGAGAAGTCACTGTCTCAGGAGAGGCCTGTTTACCTTTTCGGAGGGAAGGATTCCGTAGTCCGCCACAAGCCTAGTAACGTGCCCCATTGGCACCTAAGGACTCAAGTGTTACTAGACTGGGAAGTTCCGGATTTAGAGATTATCTCCTAAACGTATCCCTAGGAAACCACAAGGAATTGTTCCGTGCTCCACACCGGCTGCTAGGACCACTCTTAGGGGGACTATCCGGGTGAGCAAATCCCACTCAGGCCTGAGTGGCGATGAGTGCTGTTTAAGTGCCGCGTGCCTGAACCTGCCTCCCTGTTCACTCCTCCTTATCTCCAACTTTTCCTGTAAAGTTCTCAACCAAAGCAAAATAAACCTTTTTATTGGGTTTGATACTGTCTGGACATTGGCCTTCCTTAAGAGAGAGAGAGAATAGACTTCTTCCTACACTCTAGGGTGAAGAACCAACAGAAAGAGGTAACTCGCTGCAGGACCCAAACTAGATAACACCGCTCACCCTCTTCAACAAGGAGGATACTGGGCATGTGGCATGGCGTGTCCCACTTGCTAGCGGAGGTAAGCAAGCAAGGAACCTGTGTGCTACAAACTATTTAATGATAAGTTCTAATAGCCTTCATATTTTTACATTTCAAATGGAGCATGAGCATTAGCCTTTGGTTAGACCAATGTAACACTTCACAGCACTATTTTTAGATAGCTCATTTTAATATTATGCATATGTATAAATGATATTGGCTGGTAAAGCTCCTTTTTTACTGGTATTCAAAAACGTATTATTTGTGTTACTTTAAGGTTTCTACTACTTAGTTAACTTACAAGTATATTTTAAATTTTTTTTAATTAAAGTAGCTTTATGACTGTGTAAATTTCAGATACATATAAACCTCTCTTTCTTCTCCTGAACTGCTTTAAGACTGTTTTCATTTCTAAGACAGATTGCTTAGATTTTCTTGAATAGTCAGGGTCACAGATACACAATTGATGTTCAAAGATAATGTGCGGGGTCCATGTGTATATGGCTGCTCGCTCTGCTTTGCAGAAAGATTTATGTTTTCAGCCATGCAAAGTGAAATAGCTGCATTGTAGAAAAGAAGTCAAATGTTTGCTTGTTCAAGCAGAGCCCTTATTCATCTCACAGCTGACCAAATTCATAAAAGTAAACATGCCATGACTTCTTCAGCCCAGCAGTGACTGCATATTGTCCTCCAATAAATTCTGCTATATTTTAGCTCAACTCATTGGATATTGACAGGCTATGAAAACAAGATGAAACAATGCTATAACTCACAGCGTTCCCGGCCTTAGTTTTTCTTAATGTTGAAAAAAGAAAAAGGGATTAAATTGTCAAGTCTTATTTAACCCTGTTGAATTTCATTTTTCCTTATCATGATTGGGATATCCTTGAAGTAATTTTTCATATGTGAAGAAGTATTAAGTAGCTAGTAGCTACACTTTTCTCCAGCTGAGCCAAAGCACATTCTTTTAAATGAATCACGCTTCCATGGACGACCACAGCACTCTTTTAACTTCCAACCGGCAACACTTTTCAAAATGAGATCAGTGAGGCAGACATAAGCAGGACAGTCTTTGTATAACATGACAATATCCATTCCATAGCAATCTGTTTGATAATAAAAATAATTCAATGGGACATATTATGAACCTATAAAAAAAGTAAATGCAAGACACTGTAACCTTCCTAATATATTACTAAAAAAAATGAAAGGATAACTATGCTGAGAACAATATGAAGGTTGTCCTTATTGGCATACCTATAAAAATACTAACTGCCTGGCTGTCTTCGGGTTTAGTACTTTCTAAGTTAACTTCAACCTGAACTTCAACCTCTTGATCTACAAAAGTAGCTGAGAAAAGGACTTGGAGAGCTAAAGCCATATGAGCAGCATAAAGCTTTCTGTGTCACATGCATTGAACTGAAAATAGGATAAAAGCAGCTGCTGACTTTTCAGAAATGATTTAGTCTTTTTATTTAACTCTTTTTTCCCCTAGGTAGTTAACCACTTTAATACTGAGCATTTTCAGCCCCTTCCTGCCCAGGCCAATTTTCCATTTTCAGTGCTGTCGCACTTTGAATGACAATTGTGCAGTCATGCAACACTGTACCCATATGATTTTTTTAATATATATTTTTTTGAGACAGATAGAGATTTTTTTTTGGTTGTATTTATTCACAACTGGGTTTTTTATTTTTTGCTAAACAAACACAAAAAAATGTCTCAGCGTCTTAGCTTCCGCTATACAATTTTGCAAATAATCTATTTTTCTTCTTCACTGATGTGTGCTGATGAAGATGCACTGATGGGCACTGATAGGCTGCACTAATGGGCACTGATAGGCTGCACTGATGAGGCGGCACTGATGGGCATTAATGAGGTGGCACTCATGGTCACTGGTAAGCTGCATTGATGGGCACTGGTGAGGGGACAGTTATGAAGCTGCACTGATGAGCACTGATAGACGTCCCTGATGGGCACTGATAGGCTGCACTGATACGCACTGATAAGCTGCACTCATGGGCACTGATAAGATGCATTGATGGGCACTGATGGGGCTGCACTGATCATCAGGGCACTAATAATCAGCGCCTTGATTATCAGTGTAAAGAATGTACTGAGAGCCCTGCCAATTATCGCAAGCGCATAAGGAAAAGACTGCTGATAACCGGTAAGACTGTTTACTTGTTATCATCCAAAGGGCACAACAATCACAGAGCGCTGACGATGCTTACCCCAGAGGGAACACAGGGGGCGGAGTTCTGGGTGGACATCCATGGACGCTCTCCCGAAACCAGAAAGTCACTCTGTAGTCATCTTTTGGCTATAGTTCGTTATTAAAATGGTTAAATGTCATTATTTATTTAAATTATAATTCTTCTTAAATGCTATCCAAAACAGAAAAAAAAAAGTTTGAGTCACACTTTAAGATTGGGAGATTTATGCTTGTTGCCCTAAACAATGGTGACACAATGTGCACTTTGTCAAGCTGAGGTACATGATGTACTATCTGATACAACAACGTAATTGTTCTTTTTTACAGCTTTAAATACTTGTTTCACAAACAGCCATTAAAAGAAGACAATTTGGAGCCGGCGGTGACTCTGAGGGACTTTAGCCGCCCATCAGCCAGGGTCTTGCTTTTTTAAATGAGTTGTGTTGAGTCAGAATGAGACCGCACGGTAGAAGCCCGCCATCCCGGCGAAAGACCAGGCCTCCAAAGAGAGTGACACCACCTCCACCATCCCCAAAACCGGGGCCATACAGAGCAGGTACCTCCCAAACAGAAGGAACATTCCTCAGACAGAAATGTACGCATTGTTATCGGCCTGGGACACGAGCACTCATGGAGATAAGAAAATATCAAAAGTCAACAGAACTGTTAATAAGAAAAGCCCCCTTCACCAGACTGGCGAGAGAAGTCTGCATGAAGTATACTCCTGGCGTGCCATTCCTGTGGCAAAGTTTCGCAATCATGGCATTACAAGAGGCAGCTGAAGCTTTCCTGGTGCGACTCTTTGAAGACTCTTGCCTCTGCTGTCTGCACGCCAAAAGGGTCACCCTCTTTGTCCAGGACATGCAGCTCGCTTGGCGGATTCGAGGAACACAGGATGGACTGGGATAACGGCCTTCCATTTTAAATAGCTTACCCTGTCTCAATTACCATGAACTTTACCAAGCCAGGGTCCTGATCTCTGTGACTACCTTTTATTGTATTGAGGGTTTCAAATGCTGGACAGTTTGGCTTTCTCTAGGCCCACAGAACTTGTGGGCTTCTGTTCGAATTCGGCCAGTGCTGGGTGGGGGGGTGGGGGTCATTCACAACAATATGTTGATCATTCCACTGCACTCAGGAGGCCATTTTAATTTTTGCCTCTGGCTCTTATTGATATTGTATAAAATTTTTCTATGTTTCTACATAAAAAATGTTTGGCTCTTTAAAAAAAAAAAAAAAAAAAAAAAAAAAAAAGAAGACAATTTGTTTATAATTGTCATATCATAATTTACATTATACATACAATATAAAAATGCAAGTTTAACAATTTATTTTCCTATTTAACTACCCATAAATAATCAATGAGGTGCCTACAAACTCCACCCATATAGTATAAGTGTCACAATTTTACTTATTCTAGAAGTCCACTTTACATACAGTATATAACATTATATAATGGTGGATGTGTTAGCAGTATATTTTGAAAATGGCCTCCACATTTCAAGAGAAGTCTAGTTGGGTACTATGAGTCTATAAAGTCTAGTTTGAGCTAATCAGTTGTGTAAAAGAAAGAATATTTCACATTAACAAACACATGAGGAAGCTAGGAATTATGAAAATCAGCTTAGATCTCCCCCTGCTGACATATTAAAAGGCAAAATATTAATATACAATTATTCATATTCACCTATGAAATATACTGTATATGTATTTTTTAGTGTGACCATAATACTTGATCCACTTTTCTTTGTACTATAGTGAACAGTCTATTGGTTCAAAGGACCAAAGGAAGAGAAAGACAACTGCATGTGGATACATGCACTCTCTAATTTGGGAATTTCTACACTTCTTTGTGGCCCATGAGGTGCAAAGGAATTACATTGGCATTCAACACTAGGGGTTGATTTACTAAATGCAAATAGTCTGTTCACTTTGCAAGGGAATTTTCACTTTTCATAGGAATTTTCCCTTTAGCTTAATGAATGAGATGAAGCCCTGCTGACTTCCATCTTCAGTCGGTAAATCAGTCTACAACTTGCTTCTCTGCATTTGCTGACCTCAAAGAATAAATGGGCCAATAAAAGCTTGACAAGCTTGGCAAAGCTTACCAAAAGACCCATTTGCCAGATATCTGAATGATTTATTTTGCCAGGCAGGCAGCAAAAAAATATCTACATCAAATCTTTGCTAAACAATCTGAATAACCCTAGATCATATGAAACACTTTTGTACAAGATAAGCACTAGACAGCTCAGTCGGTAGTGCCTAACAATGATTAAATCCCATATTTTTACTGTGAACTTTAAATTTCAATAGCCATTTAAAAAATTATACTTCATTGTAAAGTGTCCTAGGATTGTACTACTGTTATTTGCCCAATAGAAAATATATTTTAAAATTACCCCTCAATAAACCTGTGAAATATTCATAGTTAAAAGATTTAGCAGAAACATAGTAATAACCATATAACTAAACACAGTATAACAACAATCATTTTCAACACTAAAGTGACTCTTATGTGAGACATTCATTATAAAAAATAAGCTAATTGATTTTACTTTTCATGTACAGATAGAATTTAAGGTTACATTTCATGGATTTTTCAGGTACATATTTTTAGTATATGAAGTTTGTCTCATCACAAAACCACTAGTAGATTTTATAATTCTTCTCAGGAGATACTTCTAGTATAGGTGTCCGTTTATGAAGCAGTGATCAGCGGTGATCCCAAGGATCGCCACTGATCACAGTCCATAAACAGTTTATGACACAGAGATAATCGGGGGGGGGGGGGGGAAAGTGTTTGAACATGATCTCTGCACAGTGAGAAGTCTCATTGAATGACACAGTAACGACCAGTTTATGAAGCTGCGATCTCAGCAGTTCACCGGCGATCTGTGTCAGAATTCACACTGCCCGATTCACCAGTTCAGAGGTGGTGAATCGGGGAGTGGAGAGGGAATCCCGGTGGATCTGAGGAGGAAGGAGGAAGATTTTTAACTTCCTTCTACCTCTTTCTGACCCCCCCAACACTGTAACCATGTCCCCCTGTTATATTTATGTGTATACATATATATACATGTAACAGGGCTTTGAAATTTAGGGGAATGTTTGAGTGGTAGTTGTGCTCAAACACACTATTTGATAGGGTTCAGTAAAACACATTTTGAGCTGCAGGTGGGATACTGGTGTATAGTTCCCTGTGGCCTGTTGGTGGCGCTGCCATTGGAGGCCAGGGTTGAACCGCTGGTACAGTGCTGTGCCTTGGATGTCCCCTTTCAGTGGTAGTATGGTGGGTGCGTCAGCCTGCTGTGCATGCCGGGAGGGGATATAAAAGGGCAGACCCTGTCTGTCAGGGGTGAGTTCCTGGGGGCACCTTTGGCACTGGGGCTGCGACGTGAGGCTTTGGGTCCAGCGCCTTTGGCTGGAGACGCAGAGGGAGAAGGAATCCCAGGGTGCTGCCTTGCGAGGAGGCCCGCATCTAGATGAGGAGGCCGGGGGAGGACCGTTCCGAAGGACTGGTGAGAGATCACAGTGAAGGAAGGGGCCCGGTAACTCTCTGGAGGGATGTCTATTTCCCGTTAGAGGCCTGAAACCAGAACCAACGTTCACCAGGTCTGTGGCAGAGACTGTGTGTGTACTCTAATTCGAGCATCATTCTGGCTGCTAGGATCCACTTCATTGGGAGACTGTCCAGATGAGCTGAGTCTACCTGAAGATGTGGGTAGTGAATAAGAATTTGTTTGTGCCTGGACCTATTCCCACACCTATTGCTGTCCTGCTCTTCCTCCAACCTTCTCCTATCTAATTATCGTGTATGAGAGAGAAATAAACTCTACGTTGGAGTTGCAATCGGTGTGGACCTTAAAGTTATTGGGGAATAGAGACTTGTCTTTGTAGTAGTAAAGACGGGAGACATTCTCTGGGGGACCTGATCACAGAGACCCAGGTACATTACACTGCTCAACCTCTTCACACAAGAGGGTATGGGCACATAGCACGGCGTGCCTTTACCTGCTAAGGAGCCAAGGGCAGGTAAAAGGTCAGTGTGCTACACGTGGGGGCTCGAGTCCGGGATTTCTGTGGTCGGAAAAAGGAAAAAAAAAAACAAAGTTGGACTTTATTCCCCTTGTGAGGCTCCGTGGAGGTCGGCCATCTTTGGAAGAATTCTGGCTGCGCCACGAGGAGAGCCCAAGCTGCGTAGTTCGTGGGCGTGTCAGGGAAAGTAAAAGCCCGCAAACATTGCAGGAAAATGGGAGGAGCCTCGCCATGCGGTGAGTTGTGTATGGTGGCTTTGGTGCCAAATGGACAGTGCGTGATGGATCGGCGAGTGAGCAACATGGCGACTAATGCCCCATGGATTCCAAGTTCTTCTACCATGAACGTTGCCTCTCTCGCTGCTCCCTTAATGGATACAGGGATTCGGCTGAAGCCTCGGGGTCGCTTCGCTCTCTACGTCTGCAGGGATGCAGAGGCCCTTGGAGTGGCTGGTCCCGGATGCCAGGGACTGGGGGTGCACCTTCGGCCCTTTGAAAGATGTGAAAAGTGCAAGGAATTCATCTTCAAGGTGGAGTAACCTACAGAAAAACCTCGGGCCTACCATTTGAATTGCCTTACGGGCACCACTACTCTTGAGGAGGAAACCAGTTCTTCTGCAGTCACCCCCAAGCGCACTGTCGAGACTTCGGAGGAAGTCATTGTGGACGTTTCGGTAGCTGAGGAACCGGAGACGGAGAAACCGGAGGATGCTGCCTCGGTTGTTACAGAGTCCTCGCTCCCACCGCCCAAGCAGAAGGTCGGCTATGTGAAAGCCTCCTGCGGCCATGGTTGAGCTACACCCCAGCGTTTACCTGAGTCGGATTGCCTAGTCGGAGGGACCTCCAGACGATCCGTGACAGCTACAGGTCGAGGTAGGCCGGGAAAAGGGACAAAGTTAAGTGTCCGAAGTATCGGGGATGTTTGGGTTCCTGACCCCAGGGAACTTGAACTTGTGAGAGATAGTGATTCCTCTACCACTAGGAATTACTTACCGGCAGAGGAATGTGACACCTCTGATTTAGAGTCGTCTTCTGAGATGGGAGTAGATGCCGAAATAGACGAGCTGTTCGTCAAGAAAGGCAGGGACAGAATACCCCTATCCTCCGCAAGAAGTAGGAAAAATGTACCCAAAGTTCCTGGGGCTGTTGTACCCCCGGCGGAGGCCCCTGTGTTAAAGGAGATATCTGATCCCAGGCCTGCATCGCCCAGACCTACGTTGCCTGTGCCTGCCACCGTGGCTGAGTATATGCCATTGCCGGCTACTATGTTGGGTCTCAGGGCAGTGAAGGTGCCTAGGCATCCGGATGCCATTGTCTTGCCGGGTGCTGGAGACCGTGCCACTCTTCCTCCACTCTCCAGGATGCAGCGGCTATTCAACCAAAGGGTGGCTGCTGATTACGGATGGGAGTACCCGTATCTCTCAAAAGACTTACTTTTTGAGGTGGAGGCCTACAGAGAGAGATGGTACGCTGACTTTCTGTGGGACTATTTGAAAGTGCCTAACGCCCGCAGGTATCTCTCCTGTTCTGCAGCTGTTGCGGAGAGGTACAAAGGGTGCAAGAAAGACTGGGTAGTTGGTCGGCACATCCATGCAGATCGGATGTTGTGTGTTGGAAGGAGCGTGAGGATGCAGTTTATTCCATTGAAACATTTGACAAGAATCGGAAGCTCCTTGTCTTGCCCGATCCGAAATTCTACCTCTAAGAGACTGGGCTCTGGTGTGTTCTATTGTTTCCGGAGTGTACTCTCCTGGAGTCCAGGGGCTTTGCCCTTGTAAATCGGGGTAGTCTACTCAGCTGGAGAGCAGGAGAGTTGTTGCTGTTCTCTCCGCTCACAGCATTACAAAGACAGAGACTTTGGGGAGTAGGTGCAGTTAGGGCCACAGAAGAAGAAATGGAAGAGACATTTTCAAATCTTGAGACGATGTTATGACGGTGATACTTCCACTAGGTGGCGGTGTTGTGAAGGGTTTCTGTGCGCTCATATGGAAAACATATATATAATTGATGTATATTGATAGTTTCTATTTACACTAGGACTAGTGTAATGAGTACTTTAGTAGAAGGAAAATATTCTCCCCTAGGGGAGAGTAGTTCCCTTCTTTTGTATATAGGTGTAGGATATGATCATGCTGGTTTTGTATGTGTTTCTCCCTTTGCAGGTGGACGTCTGGCAACCACTGAGCATGGGTGGGTTAGCTAGATGAGGAGGGGAGGGAGATGTAAGTGTATAAGGTAATGTGTTTTATAATATATATGTGACATTGAGAATGGGATGTACACATTTTTTTTTCTTCTCTTGTTGATCTTCCTTCATTTCTTTATTCAACCCCTTTCCCCACAATTAGCTTCCTGGACAAACAAACCATTTTTTTCTATTATTGTTTTTTTTTGTATATAGTTCTGAGATAAACATGCGTAGACTCAGGCTTGAGGTACGTGGGTTTAGTGTCGATCTGTCTTGGGGGAGTGTGTAGCGGGGCTTTGAAATTTAGGGGAATGTTTGAGTGGTAGTTGTGCTCAAACACACTATTTGATAGGGTTCAGTAAAACCCATTTTGAGCTGCAGGTAAGATACTGGTGTATAGTTCCCCGTAGCCTGTTGGTGGCACTGCCATTGGAAGCCAGGGTTGAACCGCTGGTACAGTGCTGTGCCTTGGATGTCCCCTTTCGGCGGTAGTATGGTGGGTGTGTCGGCCTGCTGTGCATGTCGGGAGGGGGTATAAAAGGGGCAGACCCTGTCTGTCAGGGGTGAGTTCCCCGGGAGCGTGTGATTCTGTTCATGGCCACCCCAGGCACCTTTAGCCCTGGGGTAGAGTTCCTGGTTCGGTACACTGGTGGATCAGTCCCAGGCACCTTTGGCACTGGGGCTGCGACGTGAGGCTTCGGGTCCAGCGCCTTTGGCTGGAGCCGCAGAGGGAGAAGGAATCCCAGGGTGCTGCCTTGCGAGGAGGCCCGCATCTAGATGAGGAGGCCGGGGGAGGACTGTTCCGAAGGACTGGTGAGAGATCACAGTGAAGGAAGGGGCCCGGTAACTCTCTGGAGGGATGTCTATTTCCCGTTAGAGGCCTAAAGCAAGAACCAACATTCACCAGGTCTGTGGCAGAGACTGTGTGTGTACTCTAATTCGAGCATCATTCCGGCTGCTAGGATCCACTTCATTGGGAGACTGTCCAGATGAGCTGAGTCTACCTGAAGATGTGGGTAGTGAATAAGAATTTGTTTGTGCCTGGACTTATTCCCACACCTATTGCTGTCCTGCTCTTCCTCCAACCTTCTCCTATCTAATTATCGTGTATGAGAGAGAAATAAACTCTACGTTGGAGTTGCAATCGGTGTGGACCTTGAAGTTATTGGGGACTAGAGACTTGTCTTTGTAGTAGTGAAGACGGGAGACAATCTCTGGGGGACCTGATCACAGAGACCCAGGTACATTACACCGCTCAACCTCTTCACACAAGAGGGTACGGGCACATAGCATGGTGTGCCTTTTCCTGCTAAGGAGCCAAGGGCAGGTAAAAGGTCAGTGTGCTACATACATATATATATATATAATGTGTACATGTATATATATATAATGTGTGTGTATATACATGTATATACAATGTATGTGTGTGTATACATATATATATTATGCAGGGGAACTTGTTATTTGTCAGTGTACTGAGCTGTGATTATTTATCACTGCTTACTAAACTGAAATCTCTGTGTTTCTGTGAATTTCTGGTACTGTAATCTCGTAAAGTCTCACGAGATTCCAGTATCAGGGGCCGTTCTTCAGTGTTGGTAGATCGCATCACTCCTGCAAGGGTGAAGCGATCTACTCTGCTTCATAAACTGGCACCTAGAGGAGAAAAGATCTCCACTGTGAATGCCGGCAAATGAAGCAGTGAATAGATTTCACTGCTTCATAAACGGACACCATAGTATTTATGATATGATTTAGAAAAGCAAGGAAATAGATATTAAGGTTTTTATTTTATGAATTATGATTCACATATGTATACTTTTTAATAATTTTAATGTCAAATATTTTAACATTGAAGCCAGTTTTTTTTTCTAAGTCTGGTCACACTGCAGCTGCACACCTTTCTTCAATCAGGGGTGCTTAAATCCCAGATAGCAAGCAATTGTGCTGCCAGTTTGAAAATGACTTGCTAAGGTATTGCTAGACTTGCCAGGCTTCACAAGTTTGTTGCACAATTGCAGCAAGCCTGCATTGCATGATTCCAAATCAACATTTTTTGCAAGCATTATGCAAGTCTGCTGCAAGTTCTGGTTCAGTTATGTTGTGTAATAGTCATCCCACCACAGGGGTCACTGTGGTTGAATTCTCATGCTGTAGACTTGCAAAGCTCTTGCTGTAGACTCACCACTGCAACTTTGTTTGTGCTAGAGATTTGCCACGCAAATTTGCTACAAATTGGAAGTGTCAATTAAAACTTGTACTTCAATTGTATAACTTGCCAGTGAAGATGTGCAGCAAGTTAAAAGTCCAAAAATGTAAACTGCCACAAATATGTGGCAAATTATCCTTGCTATCTGGGATGGAACTCAGAACACTCAGACACTCATTAAACATCCTACCTTCCTGGTTGCTATCATATTTTTGCATTTGTTAGCTATTAATACTTGGGCTGCTCTTGACTTCTGCTGTTGTCTGCTGCCTGCCCTCATTTGCAGCTTTTTCCTAACTGTGTTTGTGTGCCACAAGTCCTGGGCTTCATAACCGCTAACAGCACACAAATACCAAATGCTACCAGTCCAGGGCAAGAAAAAAGAAGCTAGTGTCCGTAAGCACAAAAATGCATTACCTGCTGTGGATCAGTTCCTGCAGGCTCCCCCTATGGACCTAGGCTGGTTGCAGCTTTTGTCTCTTGTCTTTTATGTACAAGCCATTGGCTTCAGTCTGTCCTGACTAGGGATGAGCCGAACACCCCCCAGTTTGGTTCGCACCAGAACTTGCAAACAGGCAATAAATTTGTTCGAACATCCGAACACTGTTAAAGTCTATGGGACTTGAACATGAAAAATCTAAAGTGCTAATTTTAAAGGCTTATATTCAAGTTATTGTCATAAAAAGTGTTTGGGGACCCAGTTTCTGCCCCAGGGGACATGTATCAATGCAAAAAAAATACATTGAAAAAATAATACAGAGCAATACAGAGAAAAGTCATTGATAAAAAAAAAATGTGTGGGGGTCCCCCCAAACTCCACGCCAAATTTAAAAAAATTGTGCTCGGATAAAGGGTCTGGTATGGATTTTTGGGGGGAACTCCACACCATTTTTTTAATGTGGTGTGGAGTTCCCCTTAAAATCCATACCAGACCTGAACGGCCTGGTAATTGAATTTGGGGGGACCCCCACGCATTTTTTTTTTATCAATGACTTTTCTCTGTATTGCCGGGAGCCGACAATTCATTATAGCCGCGAGTGCTTTAAAGGAATATTTCACTTTTATTGTTTCACTTTAAGCATTATTAAAATCACTGCTCCCGAAAAAACTTTTTTTCCATTGATACATGTCTCCTGGGGCAGGACCCGGTCCCCAAACACTTTTTATGACAATAACTTGCATATAAGCCTTTAAAATTAGCACTTTAGTTTTCTCCCATAGACTTTTACAGGGTGTTCCGCGGCTTTTTGAATTTGCCGCGAACACCCCAAATTGTTCGCTCTCCGGCGAACGGGCGAACAGGCAATGTTCGAGTCGAACATGGGTTTGACTCGAACTCGAAGCTCATCCCTAGTCCTGACTAATGCTCTGGGATAGTATGATACATTTTGGTTTTGCCTATATAGCTGGATGTCAACCTTCAGTGACCCAAATAATCCACTGTATCTGTTGACACTAATAAAAACAAAATTGTAGTTTTTATTTTATGTGTGAATTTGGGGTGTCATCATTATACATTGGACCATTACTGGTCATTAATAGAAAGTTCATAAAAAAATAACAATATAGCTCAAATTTAAAAACATCTGAACTAGTTAACTAATCCAGTTGAATTGAGAGGACAATTACTGAATATATTTAAAATATGAACAAATTATACTTTTCACAATGCAAAAATCAACTGTTAAGTGCCCAAATCATTTTTTACAAGAAGCTTTTACCTTGTCTTGTTAATATTACTTTCAGCGCATAAATATATTTTTACTCAGACATTTACACAAGCTGTTATGGACATACAAAGAAAAGTAAATAATAAAAGTTGGGTTTAAGCGTTTCACAAGTGTCTAGAATGTGAAAATTAGAAGCAGATATAGGTTGAAAGGATGAAGAAAAAATGGAGTCTGCCAGTGGTTAATTGAGCATATAGATTCCTAATGTGACAGACACTGCCCTCTCCGATGAAGGATGACACTTCTAAGGACGCATTCTCCTTTGTTAGCACTTTAAGTTTAATGAACCATACAATTTATAAACCTGATGCTTGACAGTAATCTTTTTGTAATTCATTCAGATTGCTGGGAGATTTGAAATGCATAAATCTATGCACACATACGTGGGTTGCAGAAGTGTTTAGTGTTTGTTCTTGTACACATTTAAGTGAACATAAAACAGATTTTAAAACTAAAGTTAGATGCAACTGTCTAGAGAATATGCTCCTACTGTATTTATAGAATCTTTGTAGAAGTAATTTTGTGAATGACATACTACAGCCAGCTAAACAAGATAACATAATTTGATAAAACATTTAAATCTTTACAAAAAACCCATATAAGTTCAAAATAAAACCTCTTCTGCATAATTTTACCTCAGCACAGCTGAATTTAAACATGTTACCTAGTGTGTTACCAATTTAAAATTAGCCTTGCAGCATGCCAATCCACATGAAAGCATTGTATATGCATTAACCCTGTCAGTTGGGGCTCTCACAATGATGTCAGGCTTTTTTTTCTCAGTTCTTAATATATAAAAGGCATGACCATGTTGATACTCTGTGAAGACTACCAGTACAGTCCACAAGTAAAAGAGTTGAAATTACCATAGAAAGTTAGCCATATGCATGCAGCTCTTCTGTTGTATATTAAACAGTAACTTGTGTCACAGTTATATGGGTTAAAAGTGGACGTTTACCTTAAAATTACACCTGTCAGGGAAGCAATGTGGTAGCTGCAATTGCTGAAGCTGTCATCGTTTTCCTGGTTTTATTACCTTGTAAATCATTAATCCAGAACAAGCATAGGCTTGTGCAGTGTAATTTTCCCATTATATGATGAAAAATACATGATTGATCCTGCCTGTTCCTGTGTCTCTCTGTGTGTGCTGATCATGGTAATCATGGCTGCTAATCCATTATACTATGGTTGGTTGATGTGCCTCCATCATCCCGCTCTCTGTGCTCTGCTGTGAGTCTCTCCCCCTTCCTTCCTGCCTGTCAGCTCAGTAGTCTGTTTAAGAGGCAATCTCCTCCCCACCCCTCCCCTCCTGCCACTATTCCTGTAAAGTAATGTATTAAAATCATTGGCATCCCCTCTGTTCTAGGCAGATATAAAGCACAGTGTGTCAATTTCTAAAAGAATTACAATCCTAAATACCTTCTTGCATAGATCCATGGTGTGGTCACATGGTCTCCCTCTACTGGCCAGCTGACTTTAGAGGGGAATCTTAGCCACTCCCGCTGCTCTGCTTAGATCAGAGAAGGAGAGCGGAGGGGGATCACGTGACCACACTGCGGAGCCATGCTTTATATCTGCCTAAAACAGAGGGGAGCATGCAACTATAAACAAGCAATTTCAGCTGCCTAATTTATAATCTGATGTGTTCCTGCTAAGGTATATTTTAAGCATTAAATCACCCTAATCCCCTACCCCATTAGCCACCATTCCATCGAACTAAGCACCATATTACTTTAAAAAAATAATTTTATTGACCTAAATTTGGGACTTAAGTCTGTCCTTCTTCGGGTGCCCACATCTCTGTCTGGGCGACATGGACACTTATATAGATAGATAGATAGATAGTATACAAGGTGATTTTAATGGACCAGTCACGCCTATTCAGAATCAGTATCCAAATGACAAGGTCAAACAAACAGGTTTTTAAAAACAGAAAAAGGTAGAAATTTGCAATAAAGTCTGTTAAAATCTATGTTAAATATATTGATCGCCAAGAGGGGATTGTTTTTTTTCTCAGCAAATGTGGAGTTACTTTTTAAGCAACATGACGCTATATAATTTGAAGGGAGCCATCCTTCACTTTTCATGTGTTGTGTTAGATAAAATGTTCAAGCTAGTAAAGACAGAATAGTGGTCACCAGAGTTATAATATTTTTTGAAGAGAAAGCAATTGTTGTTTAGTTAGCAACAAAATATCTGCCTTTGAATGGCATGGAATGAGTATAAAAGCAACCATTATTAGGAGTTGGCACACTAAAGCTATATTTAAACTACCATAAGTTTTTTTTTTACTTATACTCTGTTTTATCAAAGTAAAAATTTAATTGGTGTTACTTAATTGGGCAAACGATACCGACTGTTAAGAAAAAAAACAAGCGATAGTTCAAGAAATGCTATCTACAGTCCCCAAACTACTATAAAATGATAATTGATAAAATCTCTGTATGCGGTTTTTGTTACAATAGCATTTCCACAAAATGATAATGATCATAACTGGACAGAAGCCAAAAGCATCATTAATGGAAATGGAACATGTTCTCTCTTAGAAAACAGGCAATAATGATCTACTAAAACAATTAAGTGCACAAAATTGTATAAGGCAGATATGTAATTTGCATATTTTCCTCCTTTCTGCATAGAATGGTTTGAACTTTGAGTAACAATTCACTGGACAAAGTCTTTTTCAAATTTAAAAATATGTTTATTGTATAGACATGATTTGATAATTAATGTCAAAATCATACAATTTCACTCTGGATCTCATAAATTTATTTAGAAGCAATTTAAGTAGAAATCCAAATACATTAAATTCAACTAACTTAAAATCATTACTAATGGTTAGCAATGAATTGTTTAAAAATCCTGATTCTAGGAATGTCTTTATATCATTACAAAGCAAGTGAAAAATATAAACTGTAAAGCCCTGTACACACGATCAGATATCCTATGGATTTTCGTCTGATGGATTTGTCCATCAGAAATCCGATGAAACTGTTTTCCATCAGTCTTGCCTACACACCATCAGTCAAAAAACCGACCGTTCCAAACGTGGTGACGTAAAACACTCCGATGAGCTGAGAAAAATGAAATTCAATGCTACTGAGCATGTGTCGACTTGATTCTGAGCATGCTTGGGTTTTTTATCTGATGGATTTCCCCACAGACGATCGGAAATTGCCATTGGTTTTTTATCCATCAGATAATTTTAAAACATGTTCTATTTTTTAAAACCGATGGAAAAAAGACTGATGCGTCCCATACACGATCGGTTTGTCTGATGAAAACAATCCATCGGACGGTTTTCATCAGTCAAACTGATCGTGTGTACAGGGCTTAACTCTAAAGACCTGTAGCAAAATACGATGCAAACCTCAGCAGTATGCCCTCTGTAGGCTATGATTATGCAAAATCACTTGCATTATTTGTTCTGCAATAATTCATCCCCTATTGATTTAACTAGTATATAGTATAGGATTTGTTTTATTGACCAGTATTTAGAAAACATCTCACTAGAGATGAACAAATCAACCAGGGCAACTTAGGTCCTGTGGGAATGAGTTGGTAAAGGTGCAGCAGATTATCCATAGATATAATTTAATTTCAGGCTTGCCAATTTAAGAAGTAGGCAGCTCCAAGGCACATGGTCTAAAAATCTTACATTACCATGTTGCTAGAGTCTTTTGATTATCTAAGGCATGGATATGCAATTAGCGGACCTCCAGCTGTTGCAAAACTACGAGTCCCATCATGCCTCTGCCTCTGGGTGTCATGCTTGCTGCTGTCAGAGTCTCGCTATGCCTCATGGGACTTGTACTTTGGCAACAGCTGGAGGTCCGCTAATTGCATATCCCTGATCTAAGGTTTTTTTTGCCCGAGTCGACACTTTGATTTATTTAGCACTATATTAGATGTTAATAAATTTGTACGTGCAATAAGCCTTAGAAAACATTATTTAAATATTTCAGATAATTCGACAGATGCAGGTGATGGGAGTTCTGATGATGGTGAGCAGGCAGGTGAATCTTTTTCCTCTCTACTCAGTTTTGCAGAGCTTTGTGCCCAGTGTAACCTTGAGTCTGATCTTAATTTGGTTGAGTGGTCAGGTGAACACATGGTTATACCTTTCAGAATCCAATATGATTTTTACCCGATAAACTCCCAAGGTAAGGACATGGATCTCTTTTAGAAATTGGTGGAGAAGGACCTGACTCACCTAGCGCGTGGGTGTCGTGACATTCCGGGGTCTGATAATCTCACTAGTCTGGAGAGAGAAGCTTTGGTTCATCTCAGTGAGGACAGCAGTATTGTTATAAGAAATGAGGACAAAGGGGGGTCTATTGTGGTCCTTGACTCCGAAGTGTATAGAAATTAAGCCATATGCCAGCTGTCAGATGACAGTACCTATTTGAGATTAAAAAGGGATCCTACACCTACCTTCACAAAGAATTTGTGTACATTATTGGATAGAGAAGTGGCTATAGGTATATTCACTTCGAAGAAGAGGGAGATGTTTATCCCAGAAGCGCCCATTATGCCTATTTTCCACCACCTGCCAAAAGTACACAGGGGTTAAATCTCCTATTTGGTAGACATATTGTGGCAGGGATTGGATCTCTTAATGAGCGCTTTTAGGCCAAAGGGTAGACTACCAACTACAACTTCTGGTCTCAGGTTTACCTGGGTTTCTTAGGGACACTAAACAGCTGTTAGTAGATCTACAGCAGTTTATATGGAATCCTGAGATGGTGTGGATCACCTGTGATGTGACAAGCTTGTATTCATCTATCCCTCATTTGTTAGGACTTTAAAGATTTTAGTGACCACTCCCTTGTTCACCAATAATTCATTTTATTGAGCTTAGAATACCTGCTGACCCACAATTACTTTATGTTTGATGGGGACTACTACCTCCAGAAGTGTGGGGTCTCCATGGGAGCCACATTTTTCCCCTCCCATGCCAATTTATACATGGGATGGTGGGAGAGGTCCTGGATTTTTAGTGCTGTTGTCCCTATCGTTCAGCCATAAATTTATTTCATCGGTACATTGACGATCTACTCTATATTTGCACTAAAGAAATGGGTGACATCAGCGAGTGGCTTCTATATCTCATTGATAATGACCTTAATATGAGATTTACAGGCTGTATGAACTCAAAACAGGTAGAATTTTTGGATGTCATTTTGGTGGGCGAGGAGAACATGGTTTTGTCCAGATTATATAGGAAACCATCTGCTGACAATTCTTTGCTGAGAGCGGACTCAGCCAACCCTAAACATACTATTACAGGTATCCCAGTGGGACAATTCCTAAGGTTAAAGTGTGTATGCAGTGAGGAAATCAGACTTTAAATTAGTAGCACTGGGTATCAAATCACGTTTTGAGAATAGGGGTTATACTGAGTCTGTTCTTAACAGAGCCATGAATATTGCCAAAAACACAGCAAGGAATAATCTGCTTCAAGACGACACTAGTAAGTATAAAAATAGTAATAAATACAAATGTAAGAAAAGTAGTCAGAAGTGTATTGATGTTCCGTTTTTTTTCCACCCCCTTTAGTTTTGAATTTGATAAATCTAAGAATACTATTAAAAGATATTTGCCGGTGCTCTATACTGACCTGATCTATGCACAGATTTTATCAAAAGGAGTTAGAATTGTTTCTCATAAGGCTCCCACTCTGGGTAAAATGTTGTCTCCTAGTCTATATACTAGCAGATCGCATTGCCTCCATTGGTTGCAATTCAAGGGATCCTTTTGATGCGGTAGGAATGGATGCCCGTGTTATCCCCACATTAGGAGGGGAGAGGTAATCAATTCCTTTGCTTCTAACAAGGATTTCAAAATTTCATAATTTATTAATTGCAATACCTAGTATATATAGTTACAGGTGAATTGTGCTTGATACAATACGTGAGTCGTACGACCCGTAGACTGAGAGATTGGCTACAATGATCATCTATACGATATCGAGAAAAATTACTCTACCAATGTAGCAAGGCACTGGAATGAATATCATAACAAAAATTTAGCTAGTCTACGTATTCAGGGAGTTGAAAAGATTTTGTTACCTAAAAGGGGCGGTAATAGATTTAGGATGCTCTGTAAAAAAGAGGTCTATTGGATATTCCATATGAATACTAGAAAGCCTGCTGGCCTTAATTTTGAGTGGGATATTTCCCACATTTATGAAAAGAGTGATACATTGCTTATACTCCCTGCAGTACTTAGTGTACATTTAACACTTTATCTATACATAGATAAGTGTACACATTTATAGGTGTCGTTGCTCCATCATATCTGATGTGTTCTTACTGAGTGGTCGTTGCTTCTTACTTACATTTTCTCACTTCATATATTTTCTATTTTTTATTCTATATTTGAACCAGAGAGTCATGAGGATAGATTTCTTTTTGCTGTTTTGGGGTTCTATCCTTTTTACAGTGACATAAAATTGGTAGTTAGTTTTAGACATGATTATATGTATGATCATGAGAGGTTTATAGTCTTTATAGGGGCTTTTTCTTGAAATAGAATTATAGAAATAGAATGATGGTCACATCATTTTTTAATCTGTATATTATTCTCCTTCCATGTGGCACAATCAAAGCCCCATTTTTTTAAAATAATTGCCCTCTTTTTTGGGGATAAAACCGGCTTTGTTCCTTCCACTTACTGTGTGGCCTAAAAAAGCTGCTTATATATTTTCCAACCACTGCTGTCAGGAAAGGCATTTACGTAATCTGCCCGGCAACAGCAGCATCAGAAGAATGCCTGCCTTTGGAAGAACTGTTCGGCGCATGCGCGTGCGCGACAGCGCAATGGGTGCGCGCGCCCGCGCGCACGCCCGCTGGAGCGCGCACGTGCGCACGGTGACGGCGCTTGGCGCCAGAATCAGGTATTTAAACTCCCCTGTCATGCTGCCCAGTGCTGTCTGGTCTACAGCATTTCCTGAGACCCCTGCTGATCGATACCCCGCTGCTGAACTTCCTACCTGATCCGGCTTCCCTCTGTGTATCCTGTTTGCTGCCTGCCCTTCTGATCCCGGCTTGCCTTGACGACTCTCTTGCTTATCCCGCTAACCTGATTTCTGCCCGCCCAACGAACTGACCCGGCCTGGACTCTGACTCCTGTTTTGGATCCCGCTTCTGTACCTGAACCAGCCTGCCAGTGTTTGACCCGGTCTACCCTCACCTGCTCTGCTGCTCATCCACGAGTGTTCTACTACTGCACCTTGCCGTGGACTACAGCTTCTGCTCAAGGCCCCTACTCAGCTTACCAGTCAGGCACTTGTGCCCTCTGCCCTCGCGAGCTCCTGTTCCCTCTACCAGGGCCTCGTGAATCAGAGGCTACGAGAAGCCGCTCCCTGCACATTGGGCTCGTCTACCAGGTACGTGACAGTACCAGACAGCCATGTCCGAGCCCACGCAGGGAGCCTCTCCAATGGAGGACTTGTGCCGCCACCTGGACGGACTTACCTCGGCCGTCAGAAGTTTGCAAGAGGGGTACACCCGTCTGGAGGAACAAGTCCGGACCTTATCCACCCCGGCCTCTGGAACTTCTCCTGCGCCATCTGTGGTAATGCTGCCACCAGAACCTAGGGTCCCCACTCCGGAAAGATTCTCGGGGGACCGCAGCAAGTACAGGGCCTTCCGTAACGCCTGCGAACTGTTCTTTGCGTTACAGCCCCGGACATTCTCGCTTGAGTCCACCAAGGTGGGTTTTGTCATTTCCCTACTTTCAGGAGAACCCCAGACGTGGGCCCATCGCCTCTTGGAACACAAGGACATCTGCCTGAACCTGCTGAGCTCCTTCCTTCAAGCAATGGACCTCCTCTATGAGGACCCCCTTCAGGCGGCCACTGCAGAAGCCGCATTATGCTCCCTACAACAAGGCCGCAGGGCCGTGGAAGATTACGTGTCCGAATTCCGGCGTTGGAGCACGGATACTAACTGGAATGACGCTGCCCTGCGTCACCAGTTCCGCCTAGGCCTCTCGGAACCTCTTAAGGATGAACTGGCCCGGGTGGGCATCCCCGCAACGCTTGACGCTCTGATTCTGCAGGCTACCCAAATCGACAGACGGCTAAGGGAACGAAGGGCAGAATGCACCACGGGCCCTTCTCGCCCTGTCTGGATGCTTCCCCGTGTGTTTAACCCAAACCCTCCTCACTCCGCTCCTCCGGCGTTCGCTCATACGCCCACCGACGCTCCAGAGCCCATGCAGCTTGGTTTGCTTCGACCCTCGCTTACTCCCGAGGAGCGTCAACACCGGCGGAACAACAACCTCTGCCTTTACTGTGGCGAACCGGGACACTACGTGAGGTCCTGTCCCGCCAAGTCCCGTAAGTCTTCCTCTGTTTGTTCTACCTGCTCACCTGTTTCATTTGATAACGCAACTCATCTGGCTGTATCAATTTCTCTACAGCTTCCAGGAGGGAATATCCAAGCTACCGCCCTAATTGACTCCGGAGCGTGTAGCGGCTTTATGGATGCATCTTTCGCCAGCAAGTTCCGAATCCCCCTACAACCCAGAGCTAAGGGTCTATCCATCCATCTGGCCGACGGATCAGCCATCAAATCCGGGCCTGTTACCCAGGAGACGGCCCCTCTGGACACAGTCATCTCCAATAGCCACCGGGAATGGCTTTGCCTGGACATTATTGAGTCCCCCTTGTTTCCCATTATACTGGGTATGCCATGGCTGAGGGCTCACAACCCCAAGATTGACTGGATTACTGGAAAGATCAGCTTCCGCTCCCCTTATTGCCGCCAGAATTGCCTATTGAAAAACACTGATACGCCTTCTTCGCTACTGTGTCTTGATGCTGATGCCGAGACCCGCCAATCCGTCCCCAAAGCATACCACACCTTTCTGTATGTATTCAGCAAGAAAGGTGCAGAGACATTACCCCCACACAGGCCCTACGACTGCCCGATTGAACTCCTCCCCGGGGCAGAGGTACCATTTGGGAGGATCTTCCCTCTGACCGAATTGGAGCTGGGGACTCTTAAAACTTACATTGATGATAATCTGAAAAAAGGGTTCATCCGCCCTTCCACCTCACCGGCAGGAGCGGGGATATTCTTTGTCGAGAAGAAGGACCACTCACTACGCCCATGCGTAGACTACCGTGAGCTTAACAAGATTACGATCAAGAATCGTTACCCCCTTCCTCTGGTGCCTGAACTCTTCCAGAGACTTGGAACCGCTTCTATATTTACCAAATTAGACCTACGTGGGGCCTACAACCTAGTCCGGATTCGAAGCGGGGATGAATGGAAGACCGCCTTCCGTACCCGATTCGGGCATTTTGAATACCGTGTGATGCCCTTTGGTCTATGCAACGCCCCAGCTACATTTCAACATTTTGTGAATGAGGCCTTCAGAGACTATCTTGACCTGTTCGTTATCGTCTATTTAGATGACATCCTAATTTTCTCTCCTTCTCTGTCCATCCATTGGGAACATGTTGGGAAGGTATTAACCCGACTCCGTCAACACGGTCTGTATGCAAAACCTGAGAAATGTGTCTTCGAGCAGCAGAGCATCCAATTATAGGGGCTGATTATCTCCGTAGAAGGCATCAAGATGGACCCACAAAAGGTCTCCGCCATCCTGGATTGGCCAGCCCCTACGGACAAGAAAGGGATCCAGCGGTTTGTGGGGTTCGCGAATTTCTATCGCAAATTTATCCTGGGTTTTTCCACCATCATCGCCCCATCACCAGCCTGACAAAACAAGGCACGCGCTTCAACTGGACCCCAGAGGCCCAGGCTGCCTTCTCTACCCTCAAGGGTCAGTTCATCTCAGCCGCTGTCCTAAGACACCCAGACCCAGCCCTGCCCTATACCCTAGAAGTAGACGCCTCAGAGATTGCCGTGGGAGCAGTACTCTCCCAGAGGCAGGGTCCCAAGGCCCTGTTACACCCTGTAGCTTTCTTTTCTCGTAAGTTGTCCGAATCTGAAAGAAACTACGATGTCGGGGACAGAGAATTACTCGCAATTAAGGCAGCACTGGAGGAATGGCGCTACTTGCTGGAGGGGGCAGCACACCCCATTTTGGTCTACACAGACCACAAGAACCTGGAGTACTTGAAAGCCGCCAAGAGACTGAGACCATGTCAGGCTAGGTGGGCACATCCTGACGCCTGGAAACTTTCTTTTATTACAAGAAGATGTACTATCTCAGATCAAACGAGCTTACACAAGTGAATTACACCTACCGGACGTTACCTTACAGCGGAGAAATGACCTGCTGTGGTTCCAGGACAGGATTTTCGTACCTCAACAAGCACGAGTCAAGGTCCTTAAGTCTTGCCACGACCATGAACTGGCTGGCCATTTCGGTGTCCGCAAGACATCTGAACTTCTTCAGCGCATGTTTTTGTGGCCTCGCCTATTGAAGGACTGTAGAGACTATGTGGATTCATGCGCCGTTTGCACTCAAAACAAGGGCAGCAAGGCCAAAGCATGGGGATTATTAAAACCCCTACCCATTCCAGAAAGACCCTGGAGAATGATCTCCATGGATTTTATTGTTGAGTTACCACCATCTGAAGATTGCACTACCATTTTTGTGGTAGTAGACAGACTATCCAAAATGGCCCATTTTTTGCCTATGAGAGGCACACCTTCCGCTCCTGAAACCGCAAAACTGTTCATCAAGGAAATAGTAAGGCTGCACGGTATCCCTTCAAACATCGTATCCGATCGAGGGGTGCAGTTTACGTCCAGATTTTGGAGAGCACTTTGTGGATCCTTAAAAATTGACCTGTGCCTTTCTTCGGCTTATCACCCGCAGACCAATGGGCAGACTGAACGAACCAATCAGACGCTCGAACAATATCTACGCTGTTTCTCAGGCTTTTCTCAGGACGATTGGGTACCCTTACTACCTCTTGCCGAATTTGCGTACAACAACTCTGTCCACTCAGCTACTAAACAGTCCCCCTTTTTCGCAAACTACGGTTTTCACCCCTTGTTCCTATCCAATAATATACCGGAATGTGCAGTTCCAGCCGCCCAAGAGACTCTGAACTTCTTTAACAATAACAACAAACTACTACAAGAAAGAATGGCAAGGACCCAGAAATATAACAAAGAGATATTCGACAGGAGGAGGAGGGGGGAGCTTAACCTGGTGCCCGGAGACCAAGTCTGGCTGTCCACGGTGAACTTGAAATTAGCATGCCCTTCCAAGAAATTGGGCCCCAAATTTGTGGGCCCCTTCCCTGTTTTAAGACGGATTAACGATGTGGCTTATGAGTTGAAACTGCCGGAATCCTTCCGGATACACCCGGTGTTCCATGTGGCCCTACTCAAACCTGCAGTTCCAGATCCATTCTCTGATCGAGGTATAGGCCCCCCAGAACCAGTACTAATCAATGGGGAGGAGGAGTTCGAGGTCGAATCCACCCTAGACTGCAGGAGGAGGCGCAACCAAACCCAGTACTTGGTGAAATGGAAGGGCTATGGCCCGGAAGAAAATTCCTGGGAACCAGAGACTAACATCCACGCAGAGAGACTAATTCTGGCCTTCAAAAGATCCCACCCAGTTAGGATGGCCCAGTTGGGCATCCGGAGGCTGCCCGTTGGAGGGGGGCAATGTCAGGAAAGGCATTTACGTAATCTGCCCGGCAACAGCAGCATCAGAAGAATGCCTGCCTTTGGAAGAACTGTTCGGCGCATGCGCGTGCGCGATAGCGCAACCAGTGCGTGCGCACGCGTACGTGCGCCCGCAGGAGCGCGCACGCGCGCACGGTGACGGCGCTTGGTGCCAGAATCAGGTATTTAAACTCCCCTGTCATGCTGCCCAGTGCTGTCTGGTCTACAGCGTTTCCTGAGACCCCTGCTGATCGATACCCCGCTGCTGAACTTCCTACCTGATCCGGCTTCCCTCTGTGTATCCTGTTTGCTGCCTGCCCTTCTGATCCCCGCTTGCCTTGATGACTCTCTTGCTTATCCCTCTAACCTGATTTCTGCCCGCCCAACGAACTGACCCGGCCTGGACTCTGACTCCCGTTTTGGATCCCGCTTCTGTACCTGAACCAGCCTGCCAGTGTTTGACCCGGTCTGCCCTCACCTGCTCTGCTGCTCATCCACGAGTGTTCTACTACTGCACCTTGCCGTGGACGACAGCTTCTGCTCAAGGCCCCTACTCAGCTTACCAGTCAGGCACTTGTGCCCTCTGCCCTTGCGAGCTCCTGTTCCCTCTACCAGGTCCTCGTGAATCAGAGGCTACGAGAAGCCGCTCCCTGCACATTGGGCTCGTCTACCAGGTACGTGACAACTGCACTATATATGTAGTTATTTTCTCTGAAATTGGAAAAATAACTGGCACTATTGTCACTCCAGTTTTTATTTCAGGATGAAACCTGCCTTCTCTCTCTTACTTACATTCAGGCCTAAGCAATTTGCTTACACACTGTCCAGACACTTTATAATATGTATGGCTATTGTCTCTCAAACAATATGCTCTAATGTTTATTTTAAGATAAAACAAGTTTTGTGTCTCCCTTTTGTAATTAACTACTTCAATACTGGGTTCTTTCATCCCCTTCCTGCCCAAGCCAATTTTCAGCTTTGAGCACTTTCTCACTTTGAATGACAATTGCGTGGTCATGCAACCCTGTTCCCATATGAAATATTTATAATTTTTCTAAAACAAATATAGCTTTTTTGGTGGTATTTAAACACCACATTTTTTTTGTTAAATAAACAAAACAAAAAATGCAATACGTAAATATGAAGATGCTTAAAGTGGCCCTTCCTGCATGAGCACCGCTCAGCGCCTGGGATAAACACAATTGATGGTATGACTAGAGTAATATAGGGCTGAATGTCTATCTGATTGGAAATGGGGATCCCAATCACAACGAGCAGCTGCTGGAAGTGTGTGAATGATGTAAAAGCAGTATTTGGAGGAACACCCAAAGATTATTATAAATAAATAATGTAAAACAATAAAATTATGCACAATAAAAAATTGTAGACAATTAATACCGTAAAACACTAAAATATATATAAAAACTCAGTAAATGTCCATAAATATTGTAGCAGCGCTTCTTGTCATGAATAACAAGCTTCTTTATGTGTTGCCTACACAAAAGGAACTGATGAGCAGAGGGAAAGTGTGATTGATATCTCAAAGTGGTTGATATAGTTCAAAAAGTTCATCCGTCATGTATTGTATATACAGTAGAGAAGTCCCCTTTTGGGGATACACTCACCAAAAGGTAGATATGAATGAGCCTTATCAATGTCACCAGGATCACTTCTTTCCTTTCTTTCACTCCTTCCACCGATATCCAACTTTGTTTGTATGCTCAGGTGTTCAGGTATTCATATGAAAAAAGAATAGTCACATAGCGTGATATTGCTTTAAGCATTTATTTCCCATGAACAACCCCCTTACAAGTGGATACGTACAAAATTGCAGTTAAAAAACGGGCATAGAAAATGTTAGTTGCTCAGTACACATAAGGCGCCAGTAGATGGAGGCTCACGCTGTGTTAAACAGCGTGTGTGATGTTACCACTTCCTGGTTCCTGGATGCGTTGGAGCGCAAACGTCACTTCCGGTTTACGGCGAGACCACGACCCTGACGCGTTTCGTCACTTCCGGACTTCGTCTGAGGGCGTGGTCTCGAGCCGCAGTTACCGGTATTTTATCTGTGAAGGGCGGACATCTCCCCTGCGCTGCTAGCCAATCGCAGCGAGATACCCGCTCACACCCCTCAGACATGTTAAACACAGTAAATGAGACGGGTGAACAGAGCACGCCCAGGGGGAGGACCTGTTTCAACAGAACATATAGACAACAAACTAGTGTCTGCAAATAAACAGAATAAAGTGCATGCATATTCTACAGACACCATAACTGTTATTTACTATAAACGGAGAGGGGGAGATGGATGCATAATATAATGTAGCCTATTTCCATATGGAAAATAGATTGATCCACGATTGTATAGCATTGGTGCAGCGGGACGTCAGCCCAAATACAGGGCGATCGTATTGCTGCTTTATCTGCTGTTCTGACAACCGGGGTCAGAACAGCAGATAAAGCAGCAATACGATCGCCCTGTATTTGGGCTGACGTCCCGCTGCACCAATGCTATACAATCGTGGATCAATCTATTTTCCATATGGAAATAGGCTACATTATATTATGCATCCATCTCCCCCTCTCCGTTTATAGTAAATAACAGTTATGGTGTCTGTAGAATATGCATGCACTTTATTCTGTTTATTTGCAGACACTAGTTTGTTGTCTATATGTTCTGTTGAAACAGGTCCTCCCCCTGGGCGTGCTCTGTTCACCCGTCTCATTTACTGTGTTTAACATGTCTGAGGGGTGTGAGCGGGTATCTCGCTGCGATTGGCTAGCAGCGCAGGGGAGATGTCCGCCCTTCACAGATAAAATACCGGTAACTGCGGCTCGAGACCACGCCCTCAGACGAAGTCCGGAAGTGACGAAACGCGTCAGGGTCGTGGTCTCGCCGTAAACCGGAAGTGACGTTTGCGCTCCAACGCATCCAGGAACCAGGAAGTGGTAACATCACACACGCTGTTTAACACAGCGTGAGCCTCCATCTACTGGCGCCTTATGTGTACTGAGCAACTAACATTTTCTATGCCCGTTTTTTAACTGCAATTTTGTACGTATCCACTTGTAAGGGGGTTGTTCATGGGAAATAAATGCTTAAAGCAATATCACGCTATGTGACTATTCTTTTTTCATATGAATACCTGAACACCTGAGCATACAAACAAAGTTGGATATCGGTGGAAGGAGTGAAAGAAAGGAAAGAAGTGATCCTGGTGACATTGATAAGGCTCATTCATATCTACCTTTTGGTGAGTGTATCCCCAAAAGGGGACTTCTCTACTGTATATACAATACATGACGGATGAACTTTTTGAACTATATCAACCACTTTGAGATATCAATCACACTTTCCCTCTGCTCATCAGTTCCTTTTGTGTAGGCAACACATAAAGAAGCTTGTTATTCATGACAAGAAGCGCTGCTACAATATTTATGGACATTTACTGAGTTTTTATATATATTTTAGTGTTTTACGGTATTAATTGTCTACAATTTTTTATTGTGCATAATTTTATTGTTTTACATTATTTATTTATAATAATCTTTGGGTGTTCCTCCAAATACTGCTTTTAAAAAATGCAATACAATGCAAATGCAAATAAATAGTCATTCTTCATAAATTTAGGCCAAAATGTATACTACTACATATCATTTTGTTGAAATAACCCTGTGACAGACCTAACCAAGATAGGGGCTTCTGGAGAAGACTAGGACCAAGCCTCTTACCCACTGACTATAGCCCAGGGAGAGAGCAGATCATTCTCTAATGATGGACCACCACTTAACCGGTTAAGGACCGGCTCACGCCAATATACATCAGCAGAATGGCACGTGCAGGCAGATTATTGTACCTGTACTTCGCCTTTAAGAAGCGGCATTGTGGGCGCGCATGCAGCACACGCGTGCGCCCGATGCGACCTCCGTAAGTGTAATCGCGGGTCCCACAAACTCGATGTCCGTGGGAATACGCCTGAAAGAAGCCTCATCTGCAATCCCAATGTGAAAGCCCGAGAGCTTTCAGAGCCCTTTCACACTGCCAGCGCCGAAAAATGCTGGTAAAGCTCCGCTAAGACCCCTTTCACACTGGGGCGTTTTCAGGTGCTTTGGCGTTAAAAAAGCACCTCAATGGGAAGGGGCGATTTAGGAGCGGTGTATTCACCGCTCCTAAAGCGATGCAAAGAAGCTGCTTGCAGGACTTTTTTTGACGCCCTGCCAGCGCAGCGCCTCAGTGTGAAAGCACTCAGGCTTTTACATTGGGATTGCAGATGATGCTTCTTTCAGGCGCTTTACAGGCGCTTTTTTTAACGCTAAGACCCCTTTCACACTGGGGCGTTTTTCAGGCGCTTTAGTGTGAAAGCACTCAGGCTTTCACATTGGGATTGCAGATGCAGCTTCTTTCAGGCGCTTTACAGGCGCTTTTTTAATGCTAAAGCACATGAAAAACGCCCCAGTGTGAAAGGGGTCATACTAGTAAAAAAAAAAATTATTAATAAAAATACCATAAAACTATCCCCTATTTTGTAGACGCTATAACTTTTGCGCAAACCAATCAATAAATGCTTATTGCGATTTTTTTTACCAAAGATATGTAGAAGAATACGCATCGGCCTAAACTGAGGAAAAAATACGTTTTTTTTAAATATATTTTTGGGGGATATTTATTATAGCAAAAAGTAAAAAATATTGCTTTTTTTTCAAAATTGTCGTTCTTTTTTTGTTTATAGCGCAAAAAATTAAAACCGCAGAGGTGATCAAATACCACCAAAAGAAAGCTCTATTTGTGGGGAAAAAAGGACAGTGCAATTGTCAGTTAAAATGATGCAGTGCCGAATCGCAAAAAGTGCTCTGGTCTTTGGCCAGCCAAATGATCTGGGGCTGAAGTGGTTAATGGACACTGAGAATGTGGTGGATTACTTCAGATGGGACAGTTTTATTTATCCACAATATCTCTCAGGAAATACTGTATATAAAGAATATTCCTGGTTTGTTTAACTCTGAACTATACATGTTAATTTTTATTGAAAGAGCTGGTCACATTGGCCACTGGAACTGTGTAGGAGGCGGACAGTCTGCTACTGAGGTCTCCTGCTATTATCTGAAGGTGTTCTGTGTTTATACTTATGTTAATTCGTTTTGTACCTTCTGAGCTTAAAGCCTGCATGTCTGACCTGCAATGACACATCTGAGATCACCCAGGTGGCTAATTAACCTAATGTTTATAGTATGTCAGTTGTTGTAATTATGTTTCTGGTTAAAGTCTGTATTGTTAGGGTAATATGATCAGGAGGGGGGTGTCCTCCAGTGGGATATAAAAGTATGTGTCTGAGTTTCAAATAAAGTGTTACAGTTTTGTAACTGAGCTAGTCTCGCCCGGTTCTTGGTTGCAATATGTGGCTGTAATATCTGATATCTGAAGGTCCAGACTGGAGGAAGCAGTGTACTGAAAAAAAGCACTCAAGCAGAGTACAAAGGTGTTCCGTTACAAACCCAAATAAGCGTTTATTATTTACTCTGTAGGAAAGTCCACAGACTATGGTATACAATATATATGTAAAGATAGATCAATCCTGATGTCCTGAGGCCTGAAAATGGCAGGACAGTCAAATATTCCCCAAATGACCCCGTTTTGGAAAATAGACAGTCCGAGGTATTTAGCAAGAGGCATTGCAAGTTTTTGGAAGGTGTCAAATTTTTTTTGGTCACAATTTATTTTTTTATTTACACATACTGTCACCAGTGCAGTACAGTGTCATCATAAAACGTAAAAAGCAAAACAAAAAAAGTAATAATTTTTTTCAATGTTTTAAATACTTTTTTAAATCTTTTTTATTACATTTGTTCTTTTTTTAAGATTGTCTTGCATACTGTGACTAGAGCAACACAGTGTTATCATAGTAACATTGTACTACTATGAGGAGGTGATCAGGATTTTTGTTACACACTATGATTGTTTATTGGTCACAGCTAATCACATGGTACAATTGGGCTGTGATTGGCCCTGTCTGTACCATGTGCCCACTGTGACCAATCACAGAGATCAACACAAGAGTACACAATGAATATTATGAATGTAAGCCATCCATTGTGTACAATTGTCATGTGATCTGCTGTGATTGGTCACAGTGATCACATGGTACCAGCAGAGGTCCAGTACATTAAAATGTCATCTGCTGTGTCCGCTGGAAGTCGCACAAGACATCTTCTGGGGAGAGCATCATATGATGTCCATTAGGAATGAGCTTCGAGTTTGAGTCGAACCCATGTTCGACTCGAACATCGCCCGTTCAGCTGTTCGCTGAATTTCGAACATTATGGGCCGTTCGCGCCAAATTCGAGTGGTGCGTCACGGTCCATAATTCACTGCGGCATCGCAGTGCATTGCTGGCTGATGATTGGCCAAGCATGCACTATGACCCGCATGCTTTGGCCAATCACAGCGCGGACAAAATGGAGAGACATAATTGGCCAAAGCCAGGGTGGCTTTGGCTAATTATGTCTCAGGGGGTTAAGTACACGCCCCACACTATATAAGACCACCTGCGTGGTGGCCTTGTGTAGTGTGTTGCGGCGTTGGTTAAAGGAAAGAGACAGAGAGAGAGACAGTGTAATTTGATTTGAGTTAGATAGTGCAGGCAGGCAAGTCAGTTAGCTGCAGTTACAGTGTAGAGGATATATATGCATCCTAGGTGTTGTATATATATTTACACACTGTATTCAGTTTTGCTAGATCCGTTCCTGTTATTCTCTATACTGACAGGCAAGCAGGTGATTGTGGTAGCTGAAGTGTTTCACTTAGTGTACTGTGTCCTTTGGACAGTGTGCACCAAAAGCTTACCTGAATACAATTGCTGGTGTTCTGATACAAATAAAGGCAGGGAGCTGCAGTATTTTGCTTTAGTGCCCTTTGCACAGTGTGAACCAAAAGCTTACCTGAATACAATTGCTGGTGTTCTGATACAAATACAGGCAGGGTGCTGCAGTATTTTGCTTTAGTGTCCTTTGCATAGTGTGCACCAAAAGCTTACCTGAATACAATTGCTGGTGTTCTGATACAAATACAGGCAGGGAGCTGCAGTATTTTGCTTTAGTGTCATTTGCACAGTGTGCACCAAAAGCTTACCTGAATACAATTGCTGGTGTTCTGATACAAATACAGGCAGGGAGCTGCAGTATTTTGCTTTAGTGTCCTTTGCACAGTGTGCACCAAAAGCTTACCTGAATACAATTGCTGGTGTTCTGATACAAATACAGGCAGGGGAGCTGCAGTATTTGCTTTAGTGTCCTTTGCACAGTGTGCACCAAAAGCTTACCTGAATACAATTGCTGGTGTTCTGATACAAATACAGGCAGGGAGCTGCAGTATTTTGCTTTAGTGTCCTTTGCACAGTGTGCACCAAAAGCTTACCTGAATAAAATTGCTGGTGTTCTGATACAAATACAGGCAAGGAGCTGCAGTATTTTGCTTTAGTGTCCTTTGCACAGTGTGCTCCAAAAGCTTACCTGAATACAATTGCTGGTGTTCTGATACAAATACAGGCAGGGGACCTGCAGTATTTTGCTTTAGTGTCCTTTGCACGGTGTGCACCAAAAGCTTACCTGAATACAATTGCTGGTGTTCTGATACAAATACAGGCAGGGAGCTGCAGTATTTTGCTTTAGTGTCCTTTGCACAGTGTGCACCAAAAGCTTACCTGAATACAATTGCTGGTGTTTTGATACAAATACAGGCAGGGAGCTGCAGTATTTTGCTTTAGTGTCCTTTGCACAGTGTGCACCTAAAGCTTACCTGAATACAATTGCTGGTGTTCTGATACAAATACAGGCAGGGGACCTGCAGTATTTTGCTTTAGTGTCCTTTGCACGGTGTGCACCAAAAGCTTACCTGAATGCAATTGCTGGTGTTCTGATACAAATACAAGCAGGGAGCTGCAGTATTTTGCTTTAGTGTCCTTTGCACAGTGTGCACCAAAAGCTTACCTGAATACAATTGCTGGTGTTCTTATACAAATACAGGCAGGGAGCTTCAGTATTTTGCTTTAGTGTCCTTTGCACAGTGTGCACCTAAAGCTTACCTCAATACAATTGCTGGTGTTCTGATACAAATACAGGCAGGGAGCTGCAGTATTTTGCTTTAGTGTCCTTTGCACAGTGTGCACCTAAAGCTTACCTCAATACAATTGCTTGCTGTTGTTCTGATACAAATACAGGCAGGGAGCTGCAGTATTTTGCTTTAGTGTCCTTTGCAGAGTGTGCACCTAAAGCTTACCTGAATACAATTGCTGGTGTTCTGATACAAATACAGGCAGGGAGCTGCAGTATTTTTATTTAGTGTCCTTTGCACAGTGTGCACCTAAAGCTTACCTGAATACAATTGCTGGTGTTCTCATACTAATTCCACAGGCAGGGAGTTCAAAATTACAAACAGATTCTACGTAACAACAAACCTACAGTTCCTGTCTTGTTTGCACCGCCTGTATACTGCTGTTCAGAGTATATAGGGCCTGGGGGCCCCATGCCTTTCCTTTTTTAATTTGGGTGCGGGATTTCCATTAATATCCATACAAGACCCAAAGGGGCTGGTAATGGGTGGGGGGGTACCCATGCCATTTTTCTCAATGATTTTCATCCATATTGCCGGGACCAGATATTACATTAAAGCCGCAAGCAGTTTTAAATTACTTTAGAAATGTCATTTTGTGCAGGGACAGTTCTAAACACGGGAAACACGTGTCACTTCACAGGCATACTACAGAAAACCCCCAGGTATGATATTTAAAGGAATATTTCACTTTTTTTTTTCACTTTATGCATCCTTAAAATCACTGCTCCCGAAAAAACATCAGTTTTTAAAACTTCTTTTTGCATTGATAAATGTCCCCTGGGGCAGGAATCTGGTCCCCAAACCCTTTTTAGGACAATAACTTGCATATTAGCCTTTAAAATTAGCACTTTTGATTTTGAACGTTTGAGACCCATAGACTTTAATAGGGTTCTAAAGTTTGCGCAAACTTTCGGTCCGTTCTCAGGTTCTGGTGCAAACCGAACCGGGGGGTGTTTGGCTCATCCCTAATGTCCATCCAGAAATAGAGATCTCCTGCCTGGCTGGGAAGTAGTTAAGCTACTAACATACTGTCCAGCCACCAAACAATATGTCTCTCAGTTAAAAAACTCTAATCTCTATTGGAAGACAAAGTCTGATTTATCTTTTTCAATTTGCTGTTTGTTCAATTGCTTGCATACTGTACTGACTCCTGACTAAAGACAATTTCTACCCAAAGTCTATATTTCTGAAATAATTGGGGAAACAGGGATTGGAGGGAGTTAAAGGAATATTGGATTGTGGTTTCGAAAAAAAAATTGGCTCAGATTTGACTTTTTCTTTAACTTTTGTCCAAACCGACTAATTGGTACAAAGTAGTTTTTTTTTTCAATTGACTTACCTACAGCTTTTAGATCTTTTGTAGCTGTTATGGGTTCCATGGGTCAATTCAGGTTTATTACTGTTGGTTAAAAAAAGTGTTGCATCACAAAACAATAAAAAAGCATCCCACAAGCATATAATTTAAAGCAGGTATCTCTAAACTACAGCTGTTGCAGAACTACACATCCCATGAGGCATTGTAATACTCTGACATTCACAGACATGACTAGGCATGATGGGAATTGTAGTTCAACTGGAGGGCCATAGTTTGGAGACTCCTGATTTAAAGGATAGGTTTTTCTTCAAAGTCACGCTTAAAGTTGCAGTGCCCAGCTCCTCATGCCCCTTGTTATACAATCAATTGCCTATTAGCCTTTTAAATGAACAGAACTAACTTTACAATTGGTTTGACAAAGCCTAACCCAGTCATATTTACTCTCTTTTCTAATATTATAGACAGATGATATGAAGGGTGCTTTAGAATTGGTAGAGTATGATGAGTTTTCTAAGCAGGATCCCCAAAAAATTCGGGCAGGCAAGGTAAATCATTTATATCAGTGAGTCAAATAGAAATTCAAAAATACTATGTAATAATAATCTTCATTATTCGTATTTTAGCAGTGTTGATTATATAGTTGTAATTCTAAAATAAAAATAGTGTTTCATTGGCTATGTATTTTAGACACAAAAAGATTGTCCTTTCATCAAAATTTTTAGAAAATAAAATTGTTGTTATGACCCTTTTTTTTCAAAAGATGCTGTTGCCCAAGTTATGATGCTAATTGCAGCAATTACAAAGAAAGAAGACATATGACTGCCACCTATCCTTGTCTATGAGCAAATGTAAAGGACAATTAACAGCACATTAGCCCCTTGTTTTAGTTGGCCACGGGAGGACAATCACTGACCTTCTCATTTCATTCTCATTAGTGTCTCTGGTCAACAGAAACTCTGCTCTTTAATCATCACACCTCGTCCCCTTGTGTCCCCTTGCATGCAAGCCAGCAGTGTACTGCCATTGATGTTGCAGGTCAAATATGAATTTTGCTTTTGCAAAAAAAAAAAATGTTTTGGAATCTATCTATCTATCTATCTATCTATCTATCTATCTATCTATCTATCTATCTATCTATCTATCTATCTCAATATTTGTCAGTTATTGTAATACTTTATGAACATCAGACTTTAATGAAAGCATAACTAGAATAAAATTATATAATATTTCAAACATTACAAATAATGTTCACCATAACTATAGTGTCTTGTCTTTTATCCCTGTGATTTGCTTTGGATAACCTCTGAAGACTGTCAGTACTCGAGCCAGCTAGTGCCACTGTAAATGAGCCCCATTCATTTCCTGTCATTGGCATATGGCATGTCATTGTCCATGGCCGTCGAGGCAGAAGTGATGCAATTTGTTGGCATGTACTATCACAGCACAAACTATCTGTCCCACTGAGTCCTTGGAAAACAACAAAGCCAATAAGGGCAGCCAAAAACTTTACATCTTTATCACGAGTACACACATTTATGTTGACATTGGCAAAAATGTGTCTTACATGTTTGCCTGTATATCAAAGGCTTTTAGCAATGAAGTTCATACAGTACAAAGCAATACTTATTCACATGTGTGTGTTATTTAGCTATAAATGTATTTTAATATAAAAAGAATATCTTAGCATCCCCCCCCCCCAAGAAAATTAAATAATTAGTAGACCTATATATATAAAAAATATATTCTTTTTTTTCTTTTTTTTTTAAACGGATATGCTACTCTGTTGACTAAGTATGGTTTATTTTACCTGGCTGGCTTTTGTAGCATTGTGCTTCAATAGAATACGAGAATCATTTTCATGTTACAAAGGATGGTGAGTAAACATATGAAAAAATATACCACTTTATATTCATGTAATTAGTGAGTTAATTTTGTCTTAGTAGAAATGCATTCTACAAAACTGTATTTAGCAAAATTATATTATGTTTGCATTGGAAGTTTCCAACCATTAGCTTATACTTTTTATGAGACCAAAACAAACTTTATATATAGAATATTTTACTCTTGAAAGGAAGGAAGATAATTTCATTTCAAACCCCAAATTGTAAGCATCGAATAGCAGAGCCACCCAGGGCTAAATATGACCTGTAAAATAAAATGGCTCAAATTCAAAATTCTGGGGGACTGCTAATATGTAAATTCTATATCTCCTATAGAAAAAACCCTAAATGATGTGTTGTCTGTGTGATAATTAGACTCTCAAATTTTACCGCCGCCACTAGAATGTGACTATTAAAAAGTAAGATCCCACCCTTAGTAAAGATTTTCTAGTTATGTAGGTCAGGGTTTGGTCTACATAAGTGTCAAGGTCAGGTTTAGGGTCAAAGGACAAGGTCAGATGTTGGGGGGTCAATATGTGGGGTCAATGGTCAGTGTTGATGTGTCAGGATAAAAAAGCCAAACGTAGGTCTTCAGAAGACCGCTGCCTCCTGGACAGGCCAAATTGCCCTGACAAAAATGTTTATGCTACCACTAGTGCTATATCTATTTACTGGCGGGCACTGATGGGGCTGCACTGACGGCACTGATAAGGTGGCACTGATGGGCACTGATGAGGTGGCACCAATGAGGTGGCACTGATGAGGTAGCACTGATGGGTACTGATGATGGGCACTAATATGTGGCACTGATGGGCACCGATAGGTGCCACTTATGGGCACTGATAGGTGGCACTGATATGCAGCCCTGATGGGCACACATAGGTGGCACTGATGGGCACACATAGGTGGCCCTGATGGGCACTGAAAGGCTGCACTGAGGGGCACTGATGGGTGGCAGGGATGGGCATTTATGGGCACTGATAGGTGGCACTGATATACACTGATGGATGGTACTGATGGGCATCACTGATTGGCAGGCATTTTTGTTTGGCACTGATTGGCATCCATTGTGTGCACTGATTGGCAGCCATTGTTGGCACTGATTGGCATCCCTGGTGGCCATGGGTGGCATACCTTGTGGTGACTAGTGGTGGGCATCCCTGGTGGTTCTGGTGGCATACCTGGTGGTCCTGTGTGGGCATCCTTGGAGGGGCTGTGCTGATAATCAATCAGCACAGACCCCCCTGTCAGAGGAGCAGCCGATCGGCTCGCCTCTACTCGCGTCTGACAAACGTGAGTGAGGAAAAGCCAATAAACGGCCTTTCCTGTTTACACTATGATTAGCCGTGATTGGACACAGTGGATCATGTGGTAAAGAGTCTCTGTCAGAGACTCTTTACCTAGATCGGAGTTGCAGTGTGTCAGACTGACACGCCGCACCACTGATCGCTGTGCTGCGCGCCCCCACGGGCGCGCGCTGGCAAGGTATCCTGATCACGTCATATGCCGTCCGATCAGGATAACAGAACCACTTTGCCGCTGTCATTTTGCTAGATGGCAGGCGGCAAGTGGTTAAACACATCGCTGTGATTGTCAAGAGCAGGAACATTTGTTTTGGGTTGCTCTTTGGTGGTAGGTCATTGTAATACCAGGAAATAACACCTTAATTTACAATGTTCCTAAAAAAAAAGAAAATGTTACTATTTTGGGACAGTTTTCCTTTGATAAGAAAAAAAAAACAGGAGAAATCCATTACCATCTACCACCTAACGAAGGCCCTATTTGTCTTAAAAACACATGGTAGAATTCACTTGCATATACTGTACTATGTAGTTGTGGTGATATGTACAGTTTTACTAACACATGCCAAAGTTGCAAAACTGGGTTCAGGCATTAGGATTTATTTTAGCTTATTCATAAAGGGGTTTAAGAAATCTATGTAACACTCACTGAGACACCCAGACAGAAATGTAATAGAGTTTTCTAAATATAGTAACCTTTCACAGATGTAAATTTCTTTAAAAAATTTTTTTAGAGCATTCAGTGATTCATCTTAATGGTTTTTAAATATTCTAATAATGGAAAGAAAAGAAAGACAGTGTAAGAAAACTGTTCCAGAAAACAATTAACAGTTAAGCCCTGTACACACGATCGGTTTGACTGATGAAAACCGTCCGATGGATGGTTTTCATCAGACCAACCGATCGTGTATGGTACCCATCGGTCTTTTTTCCATCGATTGGAAAAAATAGAACTTGTTTTAAAATTTTCCGATGGATAAAAAACCGATGGTAATTTCCGATCGTCTATGGGCAAGTCCATCGGTTAAAATACCCACGCATGCTCAGACTGAATTAGGAGACGGGAGTGCTCGTTCTGGTAAAACTAGCGTTCCTAATGGAGAGAGCACATTCGTCATTCTGCAAGTTATTGCTTCATTTAATGCAGCGCATGTTTTTTTGCTTTAGAACGGTCTTTAAAATGTCATTTCGGCAGCAGATCTTTCTCATGAGCTCTGAGAAACGTATGTCTTTCTTCTTTCTTGTGATCTTAGGAATAATTAGTTTAATTCTTCAAGGCCGACCTCACAAATTACACCTTTTTTTTGCTTTTTGTCTTTAATTTTGTTGTGCATTTTTTGGTGTGTCAATTTCTCCGAACAACATATTTTTTTTATTTTTTACTCATGGAGGTTGGTGTCCCTTGTTATTAATTACACATTGTATTTATGAAATCTTATTGCTACTTCAAAAAAAAACACATCAGGCATGTATGTTGGCTGAAATCAAATTGCCCTTTATTTCGGAAAAAAAACAAACAAAAACCGAAGGGCAACTATTCAGAAATTAGAAGAGAATATCAAATCATTAGATCCCAAATGCAGACCTGACTATGATCAATAATAAAATCAACAACAGCATGAAATCAGGAGCAGCAGCCAAAGACATACATCATCCCAAGCTGTGGTACTCCATCAACCTTAATTTCTGGATGAGCAGCTCGAGGCCAGGGAATCACCTCCTGCTCTTCCCTGTAGCCTTCCTTCCACGCCTCTCTGCAGCGTTCTCTCCACGGCCCCGTCCATGCACCCTTGCAGGCTGGGCCACTGTGGGTGGTGATGTGGCAGGAGGAGGAGGAGAAGGAGGAGAGGGATTGGCCTGCTGTGAGATATGGGTGGCCTCAGTCAGCAGCCCCCTCGCCCCCATGTGTACGGCCATATATATGAGGTGCTCACAAAGGGCCCCTTGTCCCGCCTCCATTCTGAGCAACTTATCCGCCAGATAGGTGCTAAAGCCTTCCGTAGGGTTGAGGGGGGCCCGCATAATGGCAGCAGCCTCCTGAATCATCTTTAGTGACTCCTCCTCCACTTGTGTCATCCGCCATTGTTTTGGCGGTCTGACGTGGAGGGGAGCCACTTGGGAGATGGTGCTGCCACTAGGCCTGGGGACCTGCTGAGTCCCACTTAGCCCTGCCTCCTCCTGCCTGCCACACTCCTGACCCTCTTCCTCCTGGCTTGCCTCATCCTGTTTTTAAAATAAAATGAAAAATTTGATTATTTGGGGAATCTATCACACACATTTTTGATCTCATTACTGGTTTGTTTGTTTTTTTTGGGGGGGGGGATGATATAATTTATGGCTAATCCAAACAGTTCAACACAATATTACTTAGTGGACAATAATTATGATCAAAAATACTATACCTGGCTGAAGATGCGAAGATCTGGCTCTTCGAGCTCGGGAGGCTCCTCCTCCGCCTCTGCAGGGGTGGAGGGAAGGGTGGAAGGAACGCTGGAGGGAAGGGTGGAAGGAAGGGTTGAGGGAAGGCTGGAAATAGATTCCCTGGCCTCGATCTGGTCATCCAGAAATTGAAGATGTCTGTAGTACCACAGCTTGGGCTTTACTACATCGTCGGCTGCTGCTCCTGATCTCTTTGACTGGCGCACTTCCTTGTATTTTTTTTATAGGAATTACGCAGGTTGTTGATTTTATTATTGATCATAGTGTAGTCTGCATCTGGGATCCATGGCTTCATATCCTCTGCTAATTTGGTAATAGTTGCCCGACGTACATCACTCTTGTGGTACGCAGGGTGTTTCAGTTCCCACAGGTTGCACTGTTCCTTATATTTTTCAATAAAAGTCAGCATCACCTCCGGCTCTCGTAGTTTATGCATCTTTTGGGATCAGCAAGTAAAAAAAAAAGTAAAAAAAAGAAAAGGATCAGAATTGTTTCTCCTCAACTTATCACAATATTGCCGTTTACAATCATGAACCATTATAGGCCACTGCAGGCCCGAGTTCCCTTCTTACCTTAGTTCACTTCGTTGGTTCACTTCCGGTCGTCCTTACTCCGCGCATCCCTAATAACTTCTTTCCCCTTTTTATACCCTGCGCATGCGTGTAACTCCGCCCTCGTCGCCCGCCCATGACGGACTTTTTCAGCATTTCCCCGCCCCTTAACGATCGGCGCACAGTGTGAGACGGCAACATGTCGCAGACACAGGTGGCTTCTTTAGTTGAAATTACCGGCGAGGAAAGCCCAGAGGCGGAAACGTCCCGATCCAGTAAAAAAAGATACAAGGCGACTAATATGTCTTTTTCTGAGATGGCGGAGATGGTGGACATTCTGCGGAGGAAGGATTATGATGGCAAGCATGGCCCATACGACACCCCTAATCTCCGGAAGTCACAAATTATGGACAAAGTGGCGAAGACTCTCTATAAAAAATATGGGGTCAGGAGATCCAAGGAACAACTCCGTAAAAGGTGGTCAGACCTGAAGCTCAGGGAGCCGGAGCAGTATAGGAAGCTTATAAAAAGCATTGAAAAAAGTAAGTATATTTTACTGTGTTCTTTCACATTGTAATATGTATTCTTCCATTTTTTGCAACATGTGCTTGGCTTGACTGGTTTCACATTTTAAAATCTCAACTTTTATGTTAAGTAGAGAGTCCACTTATTTGCTAAATGTGTGGAAAAAATAATTGCTGCTCTTCCCCCAAATATGTTTGGCACATATCCACGTAAACTACATGTGGGCATGCCTCATTTTACTTCAACAATGTTTATCTACACATTGTTGGCTAGATGATGTGTTGTAAGGAAATGTAGAATGTGAATGAAAGGATAAACTGTATTCTGGGTAAAGGAGATGACACTCCAGCAGTTGTGTACTCTTTTTTGTTCTTCATCAAGATACTATACTCTGGGCCACATGACCAAATTTCTTAACGGTGTCACACACAGGTGGTCCAGTGGATACCTTGGTGGTTATCAAAGTGTATTTGTGAGTGTCCTCCAAAATAACATGTTGCTTTGTTGAGTTTGCAAGATCTCATATGTTCATCTTGAAACTCAGGGCCAAATATCAATTGGACCCTACTTTAAAACATTGAGAATCCATTTTCAGGCCTAAAAAGTCTGTGTGCTAAAGGATAATTTTTTTTTGCTATTCCCATAGGGGAGAGGAGAGTGGGAGGACACCATGCTCAGGAGACAAGGAACCCAACACCACAGAAACTCCCCGAAGATCCCAAAGCAGACCAAGTTCAGCAGGTTCAGGAAGTGGAGGGGGAGAAAGTGGAGGTGGAGGAAGGGGAGGTGGAGGAAGGAGAGGTGGAGCTTATCAGCACAACAGGTCAGTGTCTGTCACCACAACTTCAAGGTAAATACAGATGTAGGTCTGCATAGTTTTAAAATATTTGTTTCTTTTTAGGGACTGAACGTGGGTGTGTGTCAGGAAGTCCAAATCCTCCATTCTCGAGTGCCAGCGCCAAAATAATCATTCAGGAAATCATGGAATGCAGTAGCGAAATGGAAATTATGAGAAAGAGAATGATTGTGATTGAGCAAAAATATAAAAACATGATAGATATTTTGGGGATAATAGTGTGAACCCCCCCCCTTTTTGTGTGTTTTGTTATGCGTCGGAAATTTTCTATGGGATTTCCACCAGCCCAAATGTGAGGATGCACACACTGAAGACTCGACATGTGCTATCTGCCGTCACAGGATATCTATGTCCCTGTTTTGGGGGTGCAACCTCTTCCTCCCTCCTCAAGTAGGGGAGAGGAAGGGTTTTCACCCCCAAAGCACGTCCATTGATCCCCCATGATGGCAGATAGCACATGTTTACCCTAGCCATGGGATCATGTTGAAGATACCCATTTGAGCCCCAAAAAGAAAGTGTGGTTCTTCACATATGGGATGGATCAGGGGTAACATCACCCCATCTCCTGTTTGTATTTTTCACTGTGTTATTTTATTACTTTTTCAGAAAAAAAAATGTGGCTTTTGACCCATGCATGTTTCTGCAAAAAAAGCTGCACAAAAAATAAAAATAAATATTTCTAAAAAAACCAAAACTGTGGTGCAATCAATAAAAACATTTGGGAAGTCTAAAAAAGGTGTGCCTTGTTCTTTCTATGCTCAATAGCAGTTCTGAAGATGCAAAAATAGTGTTTTTACCTCTGAGATTGGAGGCTATTTACTAAGGACAAATACACTTGGCACTACTAGAACCTGGGAGACACAAACCCCAAATACAAGAATGACAACACAAGTTTGTAGTATATCAAATATTTTTGTTTATTTTAAAATGGTAAAAGCAAAGGTCAGATGTGGTCTGGCATTGCGATGGCCCCCCTACCCGTGAAGTACTCTACGTATTTCTGACGTACTTCACGGGCACTTTGGGGGGCCAAGCCAGTACGGGCAGTGCTGAGGCCGGTCAGATTTATCAGTTCAGAGGGACCGGCCTCAGGCCCAACTGATGACACATAATTTGTGGAGAATTTCCGTAAAAAATTGTGCAACAAGCAGCAGCAGTACACAATGTTGTTGAGTTTATAATCCGCCAAATTTATAGCTGTCTGGAACAGTCGGAACCGGCTGGCCATTATCCCAAAGGCATTCTCCACAACTCTCCGGGCTCTGGCCAGCCGGTAATTAAAAACCCTCCTCTCCGGGGTGAGGGTGCGTTGGGGAAACGGCCGCATGAGGTGTGGTCCTAGTCCAAAAGCTTCATCCGCGATGAAAACGAACGGTAGCCCTTCCACGTTCTCTGCATCTGGAGGCAGTGCAATACCCCCAGCCTGCAGACGGTGAGCGAACTCCGTCTCTGCGAATGCTCCGCCATCGGACATCTGGCCGTTCTTCCCCACGTCCACATACAGGAACTCGTACCGTGCCGACACCACCGCCATTAACACAATACTATTGAAACCTTTATAGTTAAAATAGTATGACCCCGAACGGGGTGGCGGCACTATGTGGACGTGCTTCCCATCAATTGCCCCTCCGCAGTTGGGGAAATCCCACCGCTGGGAAAATTGGGAGGCCACAGTCAGCCATTCCTGTGGTGTGCTAGGGAACTGTGGAGTCAAACAAAAAGAAGACATTAGTACGGTTTATGTTTACAGTGCAAGCAGATTACACGCAAAAACAGTGTTGACCAACATCATTCTAACATTATTATTTAAGGGAGTTTTTCCTACCAATAAACAAAGGCCCACGTAGCAGATGCCTCACCCCCGCTGAGTGGACATTCTAAAATAATCTAAGGGGGGGGCCTAAGGTGATTGTGGGGGATCCAAAAAAAGGCTCTACCAGTCTGCTGAGCTTGATTGAGAACTAATTTTTTTTACATCTTTAGGGGGGGGGGAGGGAGGGTTGTCAAACTACGCGGGCAATGACCCCAAAAAAAGGAAAAGGAAAATAGAAGGCTAGCTGGGTTTGCGCCCACGATAGCATGCTGGAGAGGTTAGTGAAGGGAAATAGGCATGTAGGGCCCAAAAAGGCCTTTACAGGTAAAAACATGCATGGGGAAAATGGGGACATTACCAGGATATTACAAACAGGCAAATTTGGGTTAGGAGGGAAAAAAAAAGAAGATACTAAAACAATCAAAACATATAATGTGAGGTTAAAGGAGAAAAATTACCTTCATATAGTCCTTCTGCAAGACCTGAATGATGGCCGAACACGTCTCAGGGATAATGATCCCGAGAGCCTGGGGGGAGATGCCTGTTGAGAACTTGAGGTCCTGCAAGCTTCTCCCAGTCGCCAGGTATCTCAACGTGGCAATAAGCCTCTGCTTGGCAGTGATGGCCTGGCGCATCACAGTGTCCTGCCTCGTTATATAGGGGGACAGCAAATCCAACAGACGGTGAAATACGGGGTCCGTCATCCTGAGATAATTCCTGAAATCATCAGGATTATTTTCATGGATTTCCCGCAGCAGAGGCATATGAGAGAATTGGTCCCGCTGGAGCAACCAATTCTTAGTCCATGAACTCCTCCTCACCCTGTTCACGGACTGAACTCGGGTTACAGTGTTAACTGCAACACCAAGCCCAAAGCCAGCACGAACTCGAGAACGAGAACGCACTTCAAACATGGTTTTTAACCGGTCGGCTGGTCAGAACGCACTCAAACAGAACGCACCGTGGAACAGCAAAGCCTGAGAAGAACGACCTGAAAAACAGTAAACGAACGGCCAAGAAGGCACTGCAAGGCAGTAACGACCTGACTGCACGCACTGAATCACAAATACAAACCCACAAGCACAAACTGAACACCAGGAAACGATCTGCAAAGCACGGAGACTGAAAAGCGCGAATCGGCTCTCACCAAACTTTTACTAACACGCGGTAACACAAAATCAGCAAAAGCAGCCCAAGGGGTGGCGCCATTAGATTTGTTCGGCCCTTTTATAGCGCGTCGTACGTTTTGTACGTGCCGTCATTTTCTTGCCGTCGGTTTTTTAACTGATGGTGTGTGGCCAAGACTGATGAAAAACAGTTTCATCGGATTTCCGATGGTCAAATCCATCGGACGAAAATCCATAGGTTATCCGATCGTGTGTACAGGGCTTAACAGTAAGACTAATAGAGCAACAGTAAAATAAATGAGATTAAAAGTGAAAAAAAACTGTGAAGTGGAGATCGTCTGGTTTGTGGCTCCATGCAGTGTCTAGTTTGCCTGCAGAGTTCAGCCTCGTACACACGACCAATTTTCTCGTGTGTATGGTTTCTTGTCGAGAAAACTGCCAGGAATCTCGACGAGAAAAATAAAGAACCTGCTCTCTATTTTCTCATCAGGATTCTCGTTTTTTTCGTCTGGATTCTCGTCGGCCTGAAAACCGGTCGTGTGTATGCTTTTCCGAGTCTTAAAAAAACACGCATGCTCAGAATCAAGTATGAGACGGGAGCGCTCCTTCTGGTAAAACTAGCATTCATAATGTAGATAGCACATCACGCTGTAACGAACTGAAAGCACGAAGACTGAAAAGTGCTAATCGTCTCTCCCCAAACTTTTACTAACACGCGGTAACACGAGATCAGCAAAAGCAGCCCAAGGGGTGGCGCCATTGGAATTGAACGTCCCCTTTATACTACCGTCGTACGTGTTGTACGTCACTGCGCTTTACAACGACAAGATTTTTAATTGACAGTGTGTATGCAAGGAAAGCTTGACAAGAATCCCATCAAGCTTGACAAGAATCTCGTCGAGAAAACCAACGTTTTTTTTACGACGGGATTCTCGGCCGTGTGTACGAGGCTTAAGTCCAATCTGATGTTTGCCAGGGTCACTGGCCCTCTGAAAAAGTCACTCTCAGGATTTATGGTAAATTTCATGCCAAACAAGAGCTACAGCTTTTTGTTGTCCATGGAGAGGGTGTTCCAGATCCACCTAGTCAAAGGGTTGGAGGGATGTGTCAATAGGTGTGCTGGAGTATTTTATTATGCTCCAGTGGTCACACTTTTAATGCCGGTTATCCTTAATACTCCTATATTTGCATACAACAAGGTTTCACAAACTGCCAGCAAACATATTATTTAACAGAATAACATTTTCTATTTAATAAAGACCAAATATGATATAGCTATTATTTATGTTTCGCTTAGGAGGTCAAATGTGTTTATAATCTTCTGAACCTTTAGGCCTCATGCCCACGGGCGTTTTTACTGCTGCGTTTTTGAGCGTTTTTTACAGCTTAAAAACGCCTGTCCATGTTAGTCTATAGCATGGATATGCAATTAGCGGACCTCCAGCTGTTGCAAAACTACAAGTCCCATCATGCCTCTGCCTCTGGGTGTCATGTTTGCTGCTGTCAGAGTCTCGCTATGCCTCATGGGACTTGTAGTTTGGCAACAGCTGGAGGTCCGCTAATTGCATATCCCTGGTCTATAGCTTCATGCCCACCTAGACGTTTTTGAGCTGCAAATAGCATAGACGTTTTTAAGCTGTAAAAAAAAAACAGGACCAGTGCGTTCCTCAGCGTCAGCGTTAGGCATAAAAAACGTTCAAAAACGCCGCAATTGCGTTTTTAAGCTCTGACGTTTTTTTTTTTTCGAAAAAATAAATAAAAATTTATACAATAACATGGACAGGCATTTTTAAGCTGTAAAAAACGCAGCTGTAAAAACGTCCGTGGGCATGAGGCCTTAAAAATAGATATGTTTTGTGTTTACCTTACTGATATTTTCTTATGCACTTGTCTAACTACTTTTACTTACAATTGTGCATTGCTTTTAGACTATTTTTGACAGGATATTTACAATAGAGCCTAATTAAAACTCTTCACATACCCTACTAATAGAGGTTTATGGCCTGCTCTACTCCTTCTTAGCTGGCCTATGTTCTGTTATATGTACATCAACCTGTTCTATGATTTATCAAATGAGCTACTTTCTCTGACTGCCCACCATAGACATGACTTATTTTAGAGAAATTAGGGTTGTACTTAGGGATGAGCCAAACACCCCCCTGGTTCGGTTCGCACCAGAACCTGCGAACGGACCGGAAGTTCACGCAAACTATCGAACCCCGTTAAAGTCTATGGGACTTGAAAGTTCGGAATCAAAAGTGCTAATTTTAAAGGCTAATATGCAAGTTATTGTCCAAAAAAGGGTTTGGGGACCCAGGTCCTGCCCCAGGGGACATGTATCAATGCAAAAATAAGTTTTTTTAAAACTGCTGTTTTTTCGGGAGCAGTGATTTTAATGATGCTTAAAGTGAAAAAAAAGTGAAATATTCCTTTAAATATCGTACCTGGGGGGTGTCTATAGTATGCCTGTGAAGTGGAATGTGTTTCCCGTGTTTAGAACTGTCCCTGCACAAAATGTAATTTCTAAAGGAAAAAAAGTCATTTAAAACTGCTTGCGGCTTTAATGTAATGTGTGGTCCCGGCAATATGGATGAAAATCATTGAGAAAATCGGCATGGGTACCCCCCCCCCCAGCCCATTTGGGTCTTGTATGGATATTAAGGGGAACCCTGCACCCAAATTAAAAAAAGGAAAGGCGTGAGGCCCTCAGGCCCAATATACTCTGTACAGCAGTATACAGGCGGTGTAAACAAGACAGTGACTGCAGGTTTGTTCTTAAGTAGAATCTGTTTGTAATTTAGAACTGGTACATTTTTAAAGTGTAGATCCAGCCAAAAAATCTATTTTTAAGCTTTTTGGAAAACATAGGGAAGGGTTATCACCCCTGTAACATTTGTTTTGCTGTCTGTGCACCTCTTCAGAAGATTTCACCTCACTTTCTGTCCCAATGATAATTGGTTTTTGAAAATGTTGGGTTTTTAGTGAGACAAGGATTGGTGATAAAACATAAGTGGAGAGGAGACACGTTTTTCCCATATTAACTCTTACAGGAGAGAATTTCCCTTCCTAGGGGTAGATTTCCTCTCACTTCCTGTTGTCTCCCTCCATTTGCAAATAGGAGTCGTTTCTAAGTTGGATGTTTGAAAGTAGGGGCCTGCCCTATATACTCTGCAGAAATTTTGGCCTTAGGTGTTGGTGTTGCCACAACACAGTAAGCCCTCACAGTTACTCTTGGTGGGTGCAGGAACGGGCCCTGCTGTGAAATATTAGATCAAGAATTGTAATTACATGCCCCTGTAGAACAGGGGCAGAAAAATTGGGCCTTAGGCACAGGTGCTGGTGCCACAAACCTGCAACCCCTCACAGAAACTATAGTTGGAGCGCATGAATGAGCCCTGCTGCAAATTATTGCAGCAAAATTTTTAATTACACGCCCCTGTTTAACAGGGGCAGAAAAATTGGGCCTTAGGCACTTTTGCCACAACACTGCAACCCTACACAAATACTATAGTTAGAGCACAGGAATGAGCCCTGCTGCAAAGTATTGCATCAAAAATTGTAATTACACGCCCCTGTTAAACAGGGGCTGAAAAAATGGGCCTTAACCACTGGTAGCGGTGCCCAGAACCAAAAATGTTCTTACAAGCTATCAGCATGAACATTGAGGAGGAAGAGGATAGTCACTCAGCATAAGAGAATAGTCACTCAGCATCAGCATAGGCAGTCTTGAAGGGATCTCCCATTCAAAAAAAAAAGTATTCGGTTACATCAGCATCAGGTGCTTGGTAGCTGGTGATCAAAGACTGATTCATTTTTATGAAGGTCAGCCGATCGTCCGATTCGGTGGACAGGTGCACTCTGTGATCGGTTACAAAGCCTCCAGCAGCACTGAATATGCGTTTCAAAAGAACGCGAGATGCAGGACAGGCCAGTAGTTCAATTGCATACTGTGCAAGCTCTGGCCAGTGATCCATCCTCGAGACCCAGTAACCCAGAGAATTTTCGGTGGGAAAGGTGTCCAAGTCTGATCTTGCCCCTAGGTATTCCTGCACCATTTAAAACAGACACTGGCAATGGTTGCTGGAACCGATCATACCTTGGGGCTGCGGACTAAAAAATTGTCTGAACGCATCGGTCAGACAGCCACCTTCTTCACCGCTCCTTTTTTGACTGACCGAAGCCTCAGCAACACATTGTCCAGGACCAGGATTTTGTAACCTCCCAGTCTCTGGGAACCCGTTGCACAGACCTTTCTGCAAGGCCATCCGAAGATGTTTTATCCTCTGCTCCCTCTGCGACGGCAAGATAAGGTCCGCTATTTTACCCTTGTAACGTGGATCAAGGAGGGTTGCCAGCCAGTAATGATCCCTCTCCTTGATCACACGAATTTGAGGATCCTTTGCAGGATCAGGTAGGCCATGCAGCGTAGGTTTGCTGAGGCATTCGGTCCGGTCCTGGATCACTCAGGACGACGTGATCGGCAGCCACCTCCTCCCAGCCACGTACAAGTCCATGGGTTTCTTGGGACTGTAATTGATCCCTTGAAGATTGCTGCTGATGCTGAGTGCTAGGCTCCACCTCCATGCTAACACAATCCTCCTCCTCCTCCTCGTCCTCTTCCTGTGTGATAGGCAGGCCAGCAGGAACACTGTCTGGATAAAGGGGACCTTGAGAGGTAAGGAAGTCCTCCTCTTCCTCCCTCTGTTCTGCCTCAAGTGCCCTGTCCACTATTCCACACAGCATGTGCTCCAACAGGTGGACAAGAGGGACAGTGTCACTGATGCGTGCACTGTCACTGCTCACCATCCTCGTGGCCTCCTCAAATGGTGACAGGACAGTGCATGCATCCCTGATCATGACCCACTGGCGTGGCAAACAAAAACCCAAGCTCCCCCCACCCTGCCATGATGCCATATTGGCACAGATACTCATTGATGGCCCTCTGCTGCGTGTGAAGCCGCTGCAGCATGGCCAATGTTGAGTTCCACCTGGTGGGCATGTCACAGATTAGGCGGTTCTTGGGCAGGTTGGAGGTCAGCCAGCCGAGCACTGGCATTATATGACCTGCGGAAATGCACACAGAGTTTCCTGGCCTGCCTCAGGACCTCTTGTAAGCCCAGGTACCTGCCCAAGAACTGCTGCACCACCAAGTTAAGGACGTGAGCCAAACAGGGCACATGGGTCAGTTGTCTCTGTTGGAGGGCAGAGAGGAGATTGGTGCTATTGTCGCAAACCACCATTCCTGGCTTAAGCTGGCGTGGCGTCAACCACCTCTGAGCCTGCCCCTGCAGAGCTAACAGAATCTCTGCCCCAGTGTGGCTCCTGTCCCCAAGCGCATCAGCTCAAGCACCGCATGGCATCTTTTTGCCTGCGTACTTGCGTAGCCCCTTGAATGCCTACGGAGCACCGCTGGTTCCGAGAACAAAGCACAGGAAGCGCCATGGAGGAAGAAGAAGAGGAGGCGATGGAAGAGAGAGGTGTGCCAGAATCACCAGTAGTAGCATTTTGGAGGCATGGTGGCGGAACAACCTCCAACACTACTGCACCTTGTCCTGCATCCTTCCCATGCACCGTGAAAGATAGGTAACGTCCCTGTCCATGCCTGCTGGACCATGAGTCAGCGGTAATATGCACCTTACCGCTGACCACCCTGTCCAGTGAGGCCAAGACATTGCCTTCCACATGCCAGTAGAGAGCCGGAATCGCCTTCCATGAGAAAAAATGGCATTTGGGAACCTGCCACTGAGGAACCGCACATTCCACAAACTCACGGAAGGGGGCAGAGTCGACCAACTGAAAAGGCAGCAGTTGAAGTGCTAGCAATTTAGCCAAGCTAGCATTCAACCACTGGGCATGTGGATGGCTGGGAGTGAACTTCTTTCGGTGGTGCAGCAGCTGGGGCAGGGAAATTTGCCTGATACAATGTGGCATTGGTGTACCGATAGCAGATTGCCCGCAAGTACTTGGCTGTGACACACCTAATTCTACACCTTAATTCCTCTCAGTGCAGGCTTCAGAGAGGACTGAAGTCATAGTGGGGTTGGAGATCCCAACTGATGAGGAGCAAGGAGAGGTCCGCCTTGTTCTTTGGTGTGGGTCTTTTAGGTATGCTTGCCAACGAACTGCATGGCAGGTCGACATATGTTTGGTCAAGCATGCGGTGCCCAAGCGGGTGATGTTTTGGCCACGCGAGATACGCTTGAGACATATGTTACAAATAGCAGCGGTGCGATCTGATGCACTCGTCTTAAAAAAGGCCCACACCAAAGAACTTTTGGAATAACGCGCAGAGACAGCAGCGCCCTGCACATGCAGAGCTCTGCGGTGTGATGCAGTTGGTGGGCTGCCCTTAAGCTGACCCCTGAAGGGCATCCTACCTCATTGGAGATGTGCCTCCTCCTCCTACTCCTCCTTCTCCTCTCTCCTATCAGGCACCCACGTAGAGTCCATGACCTGATCATCCCCTCCCTCCTCATCACTGTAGCAAACCTGACAGTATGCTGCAGCTGGGGAAACATGACTGCCAGATTGATGTCCTTCTTGGGCACCCCCTCTCTCTGGGCTCACGTTACTGCCTTCCTCTAGCTGGGTACCATCATCGGAGCCTTCAAAACGCTGCGCATCCTCCTACAGCATGTACCCAACACTGTGGTCAAATAGTTCGGGGGACTCCTCAGGAGGACATAGTGGGGCTAGGGAAGGAGTGACCTATTGCCATTGAGCCGAGGGAAGAGGCCGCTTTGGTAGCTGCTTTGCCAGACAAAGTACCCTGAGGCTGGGTGAGAGAGGATGAGGAAGATGAGGACGGCTTCCTCATCCACTCTACCAAGTCTTATGTTGCGGCTCAACACGGCCAGCTGCCGAAAAAAAGCATATCCCACGGACACGTGCTGATGAGGATGCACAGTGACCACGACCGGCACTGTTGCCTCTAGTCACAGAGCCTGCTGGCCTCTTTTATTGGCTCGTGACTGTCTGCCTCTCCTTGTTGTCCTTCCAGACATACTAATGGCCTGCAGTGAGATGTAGCTGCACAAAGCTGGGATGTATATATATATATATATACTAATTGTACTGCAGCTAGCAGAATCAACTGCCTGCCTGTAGTATTATTAGTATGAGAACACCAGCAATTGTCTTCAGGTAGCTTTAGGTGCACACTTTGCAAAGGACACAGTACACTAACTGAAAATACTGCAGCTCCCTTCCTGTGGTATTTTTATGAGAACACCAGCAATTGTCTTCAGGTAGCTTTAGGTGCACACTGTGCAAAGGACACAGTACACTAACTGAAAATACTGCAGCTCCCTGCCTGTGGTATTAGTATAAGAACACCAGCAATTGTCGTCAGGTAGCTTTAGGTGCACACTGTGCAAAGGACACAGTACACTAACTGAAAATACTGCAGGTCCCTGCCTGTGGTATTAGTATGAGAACACCAGCAATTGTATTCAGGTAGCTTCAGGTGCACACTGTGCAAAGGACACAGTACACTAACTGAAAATACTGCAGCTCCCTGCCTGTGGTATTAGTATGAGAACACCAGCAATTGTCTTCAGGTAGATTTAGGTGCACACTGTGCAAAGGACACAGTACACTAACTGAAAATACTGCAGCTCCCTGCCTGTGGTATTAGTATGAGAACACCAGCAATTGTATTCAGGTAGCTTTAGGTGCACACTGTGCAAAGGACACAGTACACTAACTGAAAATACTGCAGCTCCCTGCCTGTGATATTAGTATGAGAACACCAGCAATTGTCTTCAGGTAGCTTTAGGTGCACACTGTGCAAAGGACACAGTACACTAACTGAAATTACTGCAGCTCCCTGCCTGTGGTATTATTATTATGAGAACACCAGCAATTGTCTTCAGGTAGCTTTAGGTGCACACTGTGCAAAGGACACAGTACACTAACTGAAAATACTGCAGCTCCCTGCCTGTGGTTTTATTATTATGAGAACACCAGCAATTGTCTTCAGTAGGGATGAGCCGAACACCCCCCAGATCGGTTCGCACCAGAACTTGCGAATAGGCAATAAATTTGTTCGAACGTCCGAACACCGTTAAAGTCTATGGGACTCGGACATGAAAAATCTAAAGTGCTAATTTTAAAGGCTTATATGCAAGTTATTGTCATAAAAAGTGTTTGGGGACCCGGGCCCTGCCCTAGGGGACATGTATCAATGCAAAAAAAAGTTTTAAAAACTTCTGTTTTTTCAGGAGCAGTGATTTTAATAATGCTTAAAGTGAAACAATAAAAGTGAAATATTCCTTTAAATTTCGTACCTAGGGGGTGTGTATAGTATGCCAGTAAAGCAGCGCTTGTTTCCCGTGCTTAGAACTGTCACTGCACAAAGTGTCATTTCTGAAGCCAAAAAAGTCATTTAAAAGTACTCGCGGCTATAATGAATTGTCGGCTCCCTGCAATACAGAGAAAAGTCATTGAAAGTCATTGATAAAAAAAAATGCGTGGGGGTCCCCCCAAATTCAATTACCAGGCCCTTCAGGTCTGGTATGGATATTAAGGGAAACCCTTCGTCAAATTAAAAAATAAATGACGTGGGGTTCCCCCCAAATATCCATACCAGGCCCTTCAGGTCTGGTATGGATTTTAAGGGGAACTCCACCCCAAATAAAAAAAATGGAGTGGAGTTCCCCCAAAAAATCCATACCAGACCCTTTATCCGAGCACGCAACCTGGCAGGCCGCAGGAAAAGAGGGGGGACGAGAGAGCGCCCCCCCTCCTGAACCGTACCAGGCCACATGGCCTCAACATCAGGAGGATGCTTTGGGGGTCTGTGACCCCTCAAAGCACCATGTCCTGATGTTGATGGGGACAAGGGCCTCATCCCCACAACCCTTGCCCGGTGGTTGTGGGGGTCTGCAGGCTGGGGGCTTATCGGAATCTGGAAGACCTCTTTAACAAAGGGAACCCCGAGATCCTGCCCCCCTATGTGAATTGGTAAGGGGTACATTGTACCCCTACCATTTCACAAAGAAAGTGTAAAATTTTTTAACAAAAACGCACAGACACCGTTCGGATAAGTCCTTTATTAAAAATAAAAAAATAAAAAAAAGATTCCAGCGGTGGTAATCCACTCTCGGTCTCCACTCCAACGCTGTCGGTATCCTGCGATGGATGCTCTCCTCTCTGGGGTCCAGCGGTGGATGATCTCCTCTCCATCCAGGTCCAGGCTCCAGCGATGAGATGTCCAGCGCAGCGCATCCTTTCTAGGTGCACACTGTGCAAAGGACACAGTACACTAACTGAAAATACTGCAGCTCCCTGCCTGTGGTATTAGTATGAGAACACCAGCAATTGTCTTCAGGTAGCTTTAGGTGCACACTGTGCAAAGGACACAGTACAATAACTGAAAATACTGCAGCTCCCTGCCTGTGGTATTAGTATGAGAACACCAGCAATTGTCTTCAGGTAGCTTTAGGTACACACTGTGCGAAGGACACAGTACACTAACTGAAAATACTGCAGCTCCCTGCTAACTGACTCGCCTGCCTGCTCTATCTAACTCAAATGAACTGACACTGTCTCTCTCTGTCTATCTTTAACTGCCGCAACACACTGCACAAGGCCGCGATACGCAGGCGGCCTTATATAGTGTGGGGCGTGTACTAAACCCCCTGAGACATAATTGGCCAAAGCCAATTATGGCTCTCCGTTCTTACTGTGCTGTGATTGGCCAAAGCATGCAGGTCATAGTGCATGCTTGGCCAATCATCAGCCAGCAATGCACTGCGATGCCGCAGTGAATTCTGGGACGTGACGCGCCACTCGAATGGCGCGAACGGCCCATAATGTTTGAAATTCGGCGAACGGTCAAACAGCCGATGTTCGAGTCGAACATGAGTTTGACTCGAACTCGAAGCTCATCCCTAGTTGTACTGTGTATGACTTTCCTGTTTCTTCTCACAATTTGGGACCCATTAAACCTCATTAATATCACAGTTTGTTCTCTTCTTACTTTAAGATTATTCGACATAAATATGAACTAGTATTTGGGTTTGTGCTCTCCCCCACTACCGACACCTAAATTAGGGTTATGGTAAAGCTTTAGAGTTTAGGGGTTTAAATGTTAAGCATGATTAAAACCAATCTCCATACAAAAGTTTTTAATTTGTTTTGAATAGGGTGTGGATGGGTTAAAGCCTCTAATAGGCTTTTCTTACTATCTATATCAGGACAGAAAGTAATGGGAAATCTCTCCAACAGTGACACTGACAAAGGCAAAACATTTTAGTGTGGAAGTGTTATAATGTCTGTGCCTTCCTGTCCCTGTGGTGTCTGCACTTCACATTTCTTGTGCAGGTAATACAGGAGCAATAAGTGAGAACAAATCTCCCTATTGAGGTCACAGACAGAAACAAAAATCTGTCAAATTTTGTTGTTCTTCCTCCCTCTATCCAAAATGTAAAATTAAAGTAGGCTGTAATTGGGATTTATCAGTTGAGGTTAAGTGTTAAGAATTGTTTTAAGTATTGGTTTAAGGATTAAGACTAGGATAAGTTTAGGGGTTAAGTATTGAAGTTAGGAAAATTTTTATGGTTAAGTTAAATGTTAAGTGTTAGGAGGAAGTTTGGAGTAAATAATTTATTTAAGGGGCTAGGTGAGGTTTTAGGCGAGGGGGAGATTAAATGTTAAATGTCATCTTCATATAATGGTTTCTGTTCAAGTTATGGGGGTGCTGTTTTTACCCACATGAAACACTACTTCTACTGAATGCTGATGTACCTAACAAATAGTATTTTTTTCTAAAATTACATTGTAATAATGTTGACACTTTAGTTGAATATAGTAGTTACCAATATACTTTAACAAATGTTTTCTGTTTTCTTGCTCTTAAAGCATAGCTAAAAATGGCTCAAAATATTTAAATACAAACATCATGATAATAATTTGAATAAGTGTCAAGTCAAGTGTAAAATGTCAAGCCTGGTTTGATTCCAATGGTGCAACTGTGATTTCAAGTGTTGTAATTTTAGGAGCGCTCCTGAATTTTGAATGGAATTGCAAAGAAGGTGGGAGCACATATATGATTATGGTTTCTAAAAAGAGGGGCTACAGAAGGAAATCCTCTGTGTTTCATGAACCAAGAAGAAGGTGCTGCACATAAGCAGTGATTTTTACACCAGAAAGTCTGAGGATATCACTTGTTCACAATACTACCTTCCACTACATTATTATAGTATTATTCGCTTATATATGTAACCATTTTTTTTTTGGGGGGGGGGATCTACAATTCTTCTGTAGCCCCTGGATAAACAAGGAGAAAGCATATCCACATAGATAAGAGACAGCAGACTTTTAATGAATCTTCTCTAGCACAGTGCTTGCATTCATGAGAGCATTGGGCTTTAAAAGTGACACCTTCCTGAAAACATCCTATCTCTAGATAGGTATGCTTACTTTCATTTTGCAGTAAAGCAGGCCTAATCTTTGTATGCCTTTTTAAAGGCTTTATTAAAACTACAGTGGGGTCAGTTGCCCCCACTCCCCTCTAAAATTCTTAAAGCGGAGCTCCACCCTAAAGTGGAATGTCTGCTCATCGGATTCCTCCCCCCTCCGGTGCCACAATTGGCACCTTTCAGGGGGAGGGGGGTGCAGATACCTGTCTAAGACAGGTATTTTCACCCACTTCCAGGTGTAGACTCTGCAGGGACCTGCGGGCAGTACGCCACTTCCCCCCCCCTTGTGTTTTGGGAAACACACGGCTCCCAGAACACAGCGGGGAACAGTGAGGACGGCGCAGCGCGACTCGCACAAGCACAGTAGGGAACCGGGCAGTGAAGCCGCATCGCTTCACTTCCTGATTCCCTCACCGATGATGCCGGTGGGGGCAGCCGAGAGACGAGCGATTGCTCATCTTCTGCTGCCGACGTTGCTGGACTCCAGGACAGGTAAGTGTCCATTTATTAAAAGTCAGCAGCTGCAGTTTTTTTTTACGGTGGAGCTCCGCTTTAACAGCAAATATGAACTCATGTCCCAACACAATCTGCTGAGCCAGTGGAGACATTGGATCTTTATAAACCCTGCAATATACAGTATCTCACAAAAGTGAGTACACCCCTCACATTTTTGTAAATATTTTATTATACCTTTCCATGTGACAACACTGAGGAAATGACACTTTGTTACAATGTAAAGTAGTGAGTGTGCAGCTTGTATAACAGTGTCAATTTTTTGTCCCATCAAAATAACTCAACACACAGTCATTAATGTCTAAACCGCTGGCAACAAAAGTGAGTACACCCCTAAGTGAAAATGTCCAAATTGGGCCCAAAGTGTCAATATTTTGTGTGGCCACCATTATTTTCCAGCACTGCCTTAACCCTCTTGGGCATGGAGTTCACCAGAGCTTCACAGGTGTCCACCAGAGCCAGTGGAGTCCTCTTCCACTCCTCGGTGATGACATCAGGGAGCTGGTGGATGTTAGAGACCTAGCGCTCCTCCATCTTCCATTTGAGGATGCCCCACAGATGCTCTGGAATCTCCCAGGCTCTGGAAATGCGTTGGCTTAGACTTTCACATGTATTTAACCACACCAGGATCGGCTATGGCAAATGGCAGTCTCATGCTTAAAGCTTCCTTTGTGTTAACGCCTACAGAACCCAGTGTGCATGTGTGTGTGTGTGTGTTGGGGGGGTTGGTTCAAATGTAGCATTTGACATAAAAAGCCTCTGTTTGACCGGATTTTCAGTTTAATCAGACTTCAGCAGGACACGCTGCATCCAAAGAAACATAGTGCAAGGGAGCAGGTCAATCTCAGCCACTGAACTGTCATGGAGAAAACATCTTAAAAAAAAGTGATAGGTAATTAAAAACATTAGAAAAAGTGTACTTCCTTTGCTGTTCAATAAATATTTCACATTCAACATAAATTACTCTGCACATGTCTTTTCTCCCTGCCCTGACCTACACATACCCCCTGGCACAGATATATACTTTCCTGCACGCCGCCACAGCAGCCCCAATGTAATCAGAATTTGGTTAAATCTTTCTTGCTCTAGCTGTGGCTGTGAAGTAGACTCCCATTGGTTTCTGTGGAGCTAAATCTTAAGTGTCTTATGCCTCAAGAGATAAGTTCACAAACGTCTACAAGATTTATTTAAAGGCTGACAACATTGTGGTGGTCAGAGCCATGCAGGTAAGTATGTACCTGTGGCAGGGAAGGGGGTGTGGTTTAGATCCTAGGGGGGCAGAAGGAATAAGTACATTTTATGTGAAAAGTGCAGTTATACTTTAAAGATAACTCAGAAAATGTTCCTGACTGACTGTTTTATTCATTAACAAAAATATAAGAGTCTTTATTAAGATATATTGTGAAAAAAGATGATGCATACTTGAAAGGTAATGTCTCTTCCAGTAAAATCTAAGTCCATTAGGAATATACTACTTGAACATCACCTAATGTGGCAATAATGTGCACCACTATAAGGAAATTAGTATATTTACATCACAATGGACAATTTCAGCTTGTGAGTAATGCATCAGATGTTTCCTGACAGCTTTATAAAAAAAAAAAAAAAAACAAGTTTAAGATATTTTAATGCAATTCCTAGAATGCAATTGTGCAAAAGGTAAATTAAAATACTGTTAACATGTTCTTAAGACTCATTTGTATCATTTTAATCAAAGAGAGAAACAAAGTTTATTGAATACTAGAACTTTCCAAATGAACACCAGAAAAATATCAATTTGACTAATATATATTAATGTAATTTAGGTCTATGTGTAAAATTTGTCATTCTGCCATCAGACATGCACTTAAAAGTCCTCTTGAACTTCTCTGTCTAAGCTGGCCCCTTCCCATCAGATCTTTATCAGTAGCTAAAGTCAATATTTTGTCATGTAAACGTATACTTTTAAGACTGCATATCACCAAAGTTTTCCGCTACAACAAAACTTTTTTTAACAACTGCATTTCAACTCATAATATGAAAGGCCAACCTTAAATTTAAAACATATGATGTATATTAATTTTAAATTAGACTTCTTCCTTTATTTTATTATGTTACCTACATAAAAAATTGAGCATCCTGGACTTTATCCAGACTTTACATTAAATACACATAGACCATTGAAAAGCTTTAACTTATTTTATTATAAATACATATCCCTGGTACCTGCCACCTCCACTTCCTCTGGTGCTGTGTAGGGAAGCAGGTATCACACCCCCACTGAAGATTTTCTTCTTGCCTCTTTTCTTCTTCTCTTCTTCTGTCTCTCTTTTCTCCTTTTTTCATCCTCACTTTCTTGTCTCCTCGGGTCTCCTTCTTGACCTGTGCCTTTCTCTTGTTTGTTCTCTGGTTATGTTTTGTTTTATCTCATGTTACCTTTCACGGTTGATACACAGGACTTCTTCTTAATGACACGGCCATATCCCCTGTCTGTTGGGAGCAGTGGAGGCACCAAAGATGAGTCCCTAATGTGACCACTAACTAACAGATGCACTGAATATCAGTCTGTCGCCTTTTGGCCAGCAGTCATACATGTGTACGACCTCCCCTTGCTCGCAACGGACAACTGGGGTGTTTGGACATTAACGCCACACGAGGCGCATCTACGTCCTTTTTATATGGGCACAGTTACCAACACACTTAGAGTTCACACTGCATTATCCACAAGTGCTGACTCTGACGCCTATTGGATCTTCCGATCTGATTCTGGAACGACCATTTTCACAATTTTCCAACACACATAGTGCAATGATTAATGGTCTATTATAGCTTCCACCTGGGCCAAGTCTACATCGTTCCTCTTCCTCGATGTCACTTCTTCAGGGGGGGTGGCCCCCTCCCCCGGCACAGCTAGATCCCATTGGGGGTGCCATCATCTTCGCCCATGATTGAGGCACGAATGGGGACTGTGTTTGAGTCCGTCGGGAGACCACAGCTTACTATAATCTTTCTGATGAATATTATTTGTGCTTTATGAACTTTTGTGCATACACAACGTTTTTTTTCTTTTTTTGTACCTGTGTATCTATGTTGTCTTTGATAAACTTAATAAAAAAACATTTAAAGTAACTTATTTTATTAATATCTATATCAAAATTTCAGACCTTTAGCATTCACTTATTATGGCTATACATACTGTATATCATTGTTTCACTTTGCAGCAGATATGTTAGCAAAACAATGTTTTTTTGTACTAAAACTGGAGAGTGCAAAGTCTGGTGCAGCTGTGCATAGAAACCAATCAGCTTCTAACTTTGTGGGACACCACGCTCACACGCTCTGCGCATGTGCGATCGCTTCTACACGTCTGTGTTGAGGATTTTTTCTATTTGTAAGGAAGCTCCTTGCTTTTACCTTGTTTTATGCGAACTGGAGACTCAGTGGAGTCAGTTTACCTATATTCAGCATTCACATGTAGCATTGCACCTGTTTTATTTCATTAAATCTACTTAAAGAGACAATATCGCACTATTTGGAGTTTATTTTTTTATTTTTTGCTTGATTTGCACTTCCTTTGGATATTCGAGACACTTGCTTTAAATACCGCCCGGGATACGGAGGCTCCTGGTGGGCGACGCCCAGGAGATTTGAGACGCCCAAGAGATCTGGATATCCATGGTTGGGGACCTCTGATCCAATTAGCGCTTTGTGACCTCTCTGAGCAAGGGGGGTCGCTGGAGTTCGGGTAAGCCTTTCATCTCACTGGGGTGACGGTTCTCACAAGGTCAAGCATTTGTACCAAGTCACTTTATTTCCACGAGGATTTTTAGTCACTTATATGGACTTTTTATCACATATGTCACTTTTTAATATTGCACTTTATTGTTGCATCTTATTATATGGCACATGGTTTTGTTTACACATTAATTGATATATGCATATTTAATTTTATGTAGTTGCATTTCTCTGCACATTTGCACTTTATCGATACAGGAATATTGATACATATTTTACAAATGCTGCACTTCTCTTTATCCATTTTGACTTTGTGCCTAATATTCAGGTTATAGTGTTCAGCTGCTGCTTGATATATTTTAAACTGAGCGCGGATATTTCACCCATCTACATTTAAGCTTCTAACTTCAGCTTGTTCAATAAAGCGTTGACAAAAAAACATGGAAATTAAAAAAAAAGAAAGAAAGAATAAAAATATTTAATATAGACTTTATATATAATTAAATAAACCCATTATCTATAGATTATGCAAGATAATTTGAGTTTTATTAACTGATTAACTGTCATTAAAGTGTAAGTAAAGGCAAAACTTTAGTTTTTAATTTAAGATATAATGTAAAAGGGTTAAAACCTCTGTAATGTTTTTATTCTTGTCTTTGTCACCATGTGGGGCATTTTCTAGTCCTGGTAACCATTTTCTCTGATACGGAAACCATCTGAAATTTAAACTTCAACTTTAACTGCAGCAGATAAAAATGAGGTCACCAAACTGACTGACGTTTTTGCTAAGAATATCTCAGGAATGGATGGACAGGATTACATGTCCTTTAGATGGTAAAGCAGATTGCATATAGTATATGTATTTCAACTATATGTTTAGCGGTTTGCCTGGAATTCAGCTTTAACCTGAGCTCTGTGTTGCAGTGCATAAAGTAAATGGTTTGTTACAATGCATTTAAGCCTTGTGGGAATTAATAATACAACCAGTGAACTGAAAAAGCTATGTGAGAAACACTGCAGCTGTACTAATATCAGAATGACCACCCTATTACCTTAATTTGAGTTTTATATAATCTATTAATGTCAAATTTAGTTAGGCAGGACATTGTTCTATGCAAAACATCTTTCTTTTCTGGGAACAACAAACATGGGTATACATTATCTGGCGTGCGGAGCGACGTGCTGACGTCACCGCGCAATACGTCCCGTTTTTTAGTGCACGGGCATTTGTACTGTAGCCGGCCGGCCGCAGATTTTTACTGAGTTTTTATTCTTTTGTATTTCTCAACAATGTGCGGACTTTTAGCCTACCAATAAACATACCTATCAGGTTTTTACCTATGGAGGATCTATATGTTTTAATTTTTTCTGAGACATATCATCAGCTTTGAACAAGTTGGTGGAGGAACATCATTCAGCGGTGATCCTGTACATACAGCCTTCCAGGTGGAGCGGTCAGGACCATCCCTTGGGACCACCATGAGGAAAAGACCCCGGCTGGGTTTAAGCCACAGGCTAATCTGGTCTGTTCAGCTGGTAAGCGCACACTTCTTCCGGTGGTGGATTCATGGTGTTTAATAGTCACATGAAGTCGGATGTATGCACCCACTGACACCCCTTTCCTGATCTCTCTCTTAAAGTTTCATTTGCAAATAAATTTACTTTGGATCTTTTGGGATTACCTTCTATAAACTTTGCGTTTCAAGATCTGTGTTGATACACATGAGTTTTGGGACAATTGTTATTTTTATCTTATTTTATCTTTTCTTATCATATATATTTCTTCATATGCCTTTGCCTTCAGGGACTTTCCACTTGTATGTTTAATTGTGATTTTTTGGTGATTTGCATTCACATCACTTGCATCAATTTTCTGTGCGGACACCATCACTGGTTGTCTATGTGCATTTGCTACACGTATTCCCTTCACAGGGCCCAATATTTGTCATCCCTTAGCCGGGTTTGACAATATTGTTTATGTAATTTTTTATCTAGCCATTTATACTGGTTGTGTTAGTTTTCACATATTTAATTATTTGGAGCACGACCCTTATTTCTCTATATACATTATCTGGCATCTGTTTTTGAAGACCTAAATGTAGAGTTTTAAATGAAACCAATGTGGCGAGTAAAATACAAATATGAGGATGTAACAAAGTTGGACAAGATTTATTCTGTTTTACCTTCTAAGGGATGTTTTTTTTTTCTTGAAATTTACATGTTCTTCACACTCAACATAATCTCCTTGCAGCTCCCTATGTCACCTGTATGATTACTGGACAATGACTCAGATTTTCCGAACTTCTAAGTGTTGATTGGTTATGCACAGTAGTATAAGGGTCCTTAACTTTCCCATATTATAATCAACTATTTAAAAAACCTCAGCTAATTATCTTTTTTTTCCCAATGATGGAAATGCTAAGAACCCTTCTAAATCTTCAGTTTACATATTCTGATGGCAATGATCTCAATGAAATTATAGAATCAGCTACTGAGTAATAAAAATTACCACATTCCTTCTTTCATTACCTTTTTTCAACAGTCATTACAGATTGATCCATTACGGCTTGCTAGCTTCATTTGTATCTTGGGTAGACTGATGCTAAACATTTGTTATATGCACAGGATTAAAAAAACCTTGCTTTCTGATACATTTCTGATCTGAAATCTATCAGTTGCTGTCACGCTTCTATGTGTTAATCCTAATGTGAGCATTAAATAGATTTTTGCATTGTACTTAGTGATTTTCAGAGTATATACTTTGTTTAAATTTAAAGTGTTACTAAACCCATAACAGTAAAATCAGTATGTACTGTATATGCATTAAAGCATGCTTGTTACACCCCCAGCACACAGCACAGATCTCCCTGGGGCAGAGTGAAGACCTCAGAGGAATTATGGCAGCCTGAATCTTCTCCACATGTCTCTGGGTTGCATCCTCTATGAATTGTGTACTTTCAGACATGTTATTGACTGTCCCAGATGGATCAAACTGGTATCGATGATTGTTAATGATCCGTGTCCCAACCTTCCCTCGAGGTAATCTGCAGAGCTCAATGATATTCTACAAAGTTCCTGATTGAGGACATACCCATTCAAGGAGCGGGGATACCAGATTGAGCCACCTAGATTGGTGTTGCATTGAAGAGTCACAGGATTTCAGACTATATATTCAATTGGACATCCAATTGTGATTTATTTATATCAGGACTATATGTATATAGAAGTGTAGTCTTTGTAGGGATTGGCGCAGCTGTGTTCAGGATACTGGGTGCGCTCCCAACTGCATAGACTGGCTTCTGTTGGATTTCATCATTCTACATATATGAACTATATTAAGGTCATTCTTTGATCTTCACCTTATATCAATTTTGGTTTACTTATATTGTGCATCTTATTTTTATACAATTTACTACTTTGTGTGTGTCTCACATTTATAGTTGCAGCATTTTAATTTAGTTGATCACATCAGAAAGCGCAGTATTATACACCTTTTCATATGCTTGTTACACTCACTGTGAAACCTAAAGGGTTTATTCCAGCACATTGTATAAAAGGCTGTTTGATTCTGTCTTCTCTGAACCTCTCCTTCTTCCACAGTCCCCAATCCATCTCCTGATAGAACAGAGCCTTGGGGGCACTCTGCACATGTTCAGTTTGGTGTGAATTGCTAGGGAGTTTTTATTTTCTTGAAGGTGGGGGGGCGGGCAATCAGCACTGTCCAGACAGAGGGTCAGGGGTCCTGCAGCCTCATAGGATGGTCAGAGGTGAATATAAACTCCTCCTACAAATTTAACCAGTGCTCGGCTGGACACTGATAGAAGTCACAACACTGTATTATCCTCCCGATGAGAAAAGGTATTTAGCAGTTTATATTTACAAAAATAATTGCATTTCCATGATCTCTGTACTATGGGAGACCAGATATAGTGAATGCATGGTCCTGGATTTAGTAAAATTTTAATTTGCGATTTACAGTGGAAAAAAAGCCTAACTATAACTCTTCCTAAAAGTGTTCCCTCCCCCTCCTCCTACCTTTCCCACCTACCCTGTATAAAAAGATCTGTGTACTTACCTAATTTTAATCCTCTCTGGTCCAGTCATGTGATTCTGCAGCTCCAGCTTCCCTGTGAAAGGGAGTGCTCAACAACAGTTGTAAAATCCAGGCACCATGACATCACCTGTAGGCGCCCATGGCCCAGCCATTGTTGAATCTCCCCTGCAGCAGCTGCTCACTGACATAGATGTTTTGAAAGCTGTAAAATCACATGACTGGACCAGAGCAGATAAAAAATAGGTAAGTACAAAGATCTTTTAAAACCAGAGTAGGAAGGATACGTAGGAGGAAGGGAGAGCTAACATTTTTAAGAATAGTTAAAGTTAGGCTTTTCTTTCACTTTAGGTTGTTTGTTTAGTACCTTACAGGGGGGTAACTACAAATTATGGAGACCCATTGCAATTTTGATGGGGCCTCATGTCTATCCCATTATTATTCATATAAACATAACACATGGCTATATTAGGTAGAGGTAGTAGGAAAGCTGTCAGCATAATTAGTACACTACAAGGGACCAGAACTGTGCAGAGAGGTATTCAGGGAAGGAGGGGAGAGGGGCAAGAAATTAACCTTTAACTGGTATTTTCAGTCAACTGCTCTGTCTTCAGTAGCTCACTGGTCTTCTTTTACATCTCAGATCTTAGGTGCATGCACACTGGACATTAAAATAATGTTATAAAAATGCCAGTAGCAGTGACTCTTTCAAAGTATTTTAACGTTTTTGCAACAGTGTTTATTAGCGTTTTTTGCGTTTTTCCACGTTAGTGTTTTTCAGCATTTAAAAAAAAAAATTCCCAATGGATTAAAAACATAAAAAAAACGCTGGTGAGCCACGTTTTTGAGCGTTTATCAATGTTTGTCAGCGTTTATGAGCGCTTGGCATTTTTTGTGGTCAGAAAAACGACCTTAACGCGATTTTAGGGCGTTCAGAAAACAGCCCAAAAACTCCACTGCTGATAAACGTCCAAAAACTTCCACGTGTGCATTGACACATAGGATAGCATAGAGGGGAGTTTATGGGCTGTTAAAAAAAATGCCCAAACTCCCAAAAACGTCTGTTTATGAGCTCCAGTGTGCATGGAGCCTAAGGGCCCTTTCACATGGGCGGATCCCGTGATGAACAGCCCCGTGAACATCCGCTTGCTCAGCTGGGATCGCTCCGTTGATCCCCACTGAGCTGGCAGATGACAGGGAGGTCCCTGCACACTGTGCAGGGACCGCCCTGTCAGATCTCCGCTCTCCTCTATGGGGGGATTGGATGAACACGGACCGCTCTGCAGACGGATGGAATAATAGGATTTTCCTCCATCTGGAGAAACGGAGCATAGCGGAGACGGATGATATCGGGTGTCAGCGGATGTTCATATGCTGACACCCACTATCCCATAGGGATACATGTATGTCCGTATTTCATCCCAAAACGGATGGATGAAATACGGACATACGGTCCGCCCGTGTGAAAGGGGCCTTAGATCAAAGGTGTAAATAAGTTCTATCAACTTACAATCTACACAATCTACTTTATTTGTTGGTAAACACAAACAAAAACAACATGCTTTTCCTACAGTGCATCAGTGCACAGAAAACACATTGCAGTGTCTTTTCACTGCATAAAACAGTTTTTAAACACAGTAAGATATGTACTTTGCTTCATCACAATTCAAAATACAGCACAGCGGCTCACCAACCAGGAGAGAGTCTATGACAGGCAAGTCCTTTAGACACCCCAGCATGTCAGCTTTTCACTGAGATCCAGGCTGCAAACAGCTTTCTTTTTACATACCACCTCAACAGAATGCTTTTTTCCAAGTTTGGAAGTGTCTGTTTGCACTAGGAACTCTTTCTGAAAGTCTGGTGCTATGAGTACTGGTCCCTGGCACAAAGCCTGATTTAACTAGCACAATACTGCTTCTGCCTCAGCACTCCAGTGCATGACAGTAGGCCATGACGGTGAGGCCAAGCTGGCAAAGCTAAGGATAAATCTCCTACAATAACCCAAAATGCTGATAGAGGAGCATACTTCCTTTTTTTGATGGGACGGGCCACTTTTGTTTGGCTTTCACCTTGTTCATCTGGGGCCTCTTCTAATACAGTCTTTCTTTTTTCCTGTTAAAGTTACGTGAGTTTTTTTTCTGCGCAGAAAAAATCCTTACATGATATCAGTGTTGGGGTGTGAACAGGACACATAGAGAATAATTGTTTTCTTTGTGCCCTTGCAGAAACAGGTGCAGAAAACCTCATGTCTCTGTACATAATGTGAACGAGGCCTGAAAGTCTGTGATCCCCAGCTTCAGAATTAATGTGCCTGTATTAAGACACCCATTAGGGATTAGGGCACGTTCACACTACCCACAGAGAACTGATGGGGAGCGGTGCCTTGCGTTATTACAAGGCAAGGCACTGTTTCCATTTTATTTGTAAACTTTATGGAATGTCACTTTGTGACATTCCATTCATTTTTATGTACAGCGATCGCACATAAAAACATAGGCTCACATAAAGACCTGCAGAGTGGTGAGGAAAACTGCAGCAGTGTTGCAGTTTTCTGTACCGCTCTGCCCTGCAGGTGGCAGCTTCAGGGAAGTGTGAATGGGGCACATAGAAAACCACATTGTTTTCTGTGTGCCATTGCAGAGAACTGCAGGTTTTTTTTCATGCAGAAAAACGCAGATCTCTGCTATAGTGTGAACGAGCCCTAAGTTCAACGGACTACATACAGGTACTGTCTGATCACTTTGAGACATCACAAGCAGTTTGTTGCAGACTGCAATATGTCTTATTGTCATAATTTGTGACATGAGGTCATTTTAGAACTTCTCAATGTCTCTATAGCAGATGATAAGGAGTCAATTGTACCTCTGTATAGGTCTGTAAGTGCCAAAAACCAGGAGAGGTTGAGGAAGACTCTACCTACCAAGTGTGATCAGTTCCTAAGAGATTGGTAAAAGACTGCTCTATAGTGTGGTGTTATATCACGATCAGCCTGGGAGATGACAACTGGTTCTCCCATATTGTTTCTAAAAGATGGTCTTCAGAAGTCTGCTTGAGCACCATGACCATCTGAGACCTAAGAAAATGTATAGCCTAGTTAAAGACCATTTTTATTGGCCCAAGATGAAAGATAATGTGACTAGTCTATATAGGTTTAGCCTCAGATGTTTACAGTGGAAAGCCCTGCCAGTTTGAGCTGCTCCAATGGGGCACTTACAGAGTTCGGGCCTATGGACTTAGTCTGTATGGATTTTCTCTGCATTGACAATTATTCAAGAGGAATTTAAAATGTACTAGTAGTTACTGACCATTGTACCCAATACGCCTAAACTTTTCCTACCAAAGATCAAAGGGCAGTTACAGTCACGGTCCTATGAGAGAAGTATCTAATCCATTATGACTTACCCCACAGGGTACACTCAAATCAAGGCATAGATTTTCAGAACAAGCTAATTAGGGAGTAATTTCAGCTGTTTTACAAATTCACATTCACAAAAGTTGAACCACCTCTTATCACCCTGAAGGTGATTTTCTCCCTGAAACATTTAACACGGCCTTGCTTGATATGCTAGGTATCCTACAGGCTGACGACAAACATACCTGGAGCTGCAGGGTTGAAGCCATGATCCATGCTTATAACAGCACCAGGCATTAGAGTATAGGATTCTCCTTCTATTTCCTGATGTTTGTGAGGATACCTAGATTGCCCGTTGGGAAAAGTTTTGGAGGCTAATCAGGAAATAAAACTGGAAGAGATTCAAAGATGCCCAGAATATGGGGTAGATCACCACAGGGGTGGAACACTAAAGATTTTCCACGGATGTTGTTCCTCCTGCTGTAATTTTCAAGCTCATTAAGATGGCAAATTAGGTGGTATGTTCATTCAATACCTGGACATGTGTTTCCAATTTCTTCTGCAGCAACTGGACTGTGGCTTCCATTAAAGCTGATTCAGGTTTTTGGATGGAGGTACACTGCTCTACTGACACCACCCACTGTCTAACTGACACTGTTCACTCCCCTACTGACATCGTCCACTGCTCTACTGACACCGTCCACTGCCCTACTGACACCGTCCACTGCCCTACTGACACCGTCCACTGTCCTACTGACACCGTCAACTGCCCTACTGACACCGTCTACTGCCCTACTGACACCATCCACTGCCCTACTGACACCGTCCACTGCCCAACTGACACCGCCCTCTGCTCTACTGACACCATCAACTGCTCTACTGACACCGTCCACTGCCCTACTGACACCGTCCACTGCCCAACTGACACCATCCACTCCCCTACTGACACTGTCCACTGCTCTACTGGCACTGTTCACTGATCTACTGGCACCGTCCACTGCTCTACTGGCACCGTCCACTGCCCTCCTGACACAATTTGTCCAGAGAGGAGAACTGGGAAGGGGGGAGCTTTGTACAGAGGTAAGAGCTGCAGAAGGCAGAAGGCAGGTTGTGCAAAGTGAGAGATGTGGAGGAGAGGGTAGGGGAGGACAGGTTGTGCAAAATGAGAGCTGTGGAGGGTGGGGGAGGTTGTGCAGATGTGGGAGTTATAGGGAAAGCTGGGGTGTAGAGGTGAAACATGGGAGTGGAAAAGGTGAGAGCTGTGGATTGGGCTGAGCTTTAGATGGAGGTGCAGATGGGGAGCAGCGATAATATGGATAGGGGTGCACAGATAATATGGATGGGGGTGCAGAAGGGGAGCAGAGATAATATGGATGGGGGTGCAAAGGCGAGTTGTGGACTGGGGGTGTAATCTGTAGTTAGAGGGGTGCAGAGGTGAGATGTTTATGGGGGGGGGGCAAAGGTGAGATGAGTATAGGGATGCAGAGTGGAGCTGTGGACAGGGAAAGAAGAGGTGAGCTGTGGATGAGGGTTGCAGAGGTTAGGTGTGGATGGGGGACAAACAGGTAAGCAAAGAGATAAGCAGAAGTGAGGATTTGATGGTTGCTTTTGAGGTGATACTTGAGGGGGAAGACCAGGGAAATTTACTGGGGGACAGTAAAGCATACAGAGTTAGTGACCAAGAGTACGTAATGTATGGCACAGCATGCTGGGTCCAGTGGTGAGAATTTTGTAACCCCTTGTACATTACATACTCAGAACTGCTATACTCTGTATGTTGTGCTGTATGTTACATATTAAAGGTCTCTGGATGGTACTCCTTATGAATGCTGTACTCTGCACAATGGGTTTTGCATCACATACTCCTGAGCCACGCTGAATGCTGGACTGCATATTACATACGCTTTACCACTGCTTTCTGTGTGCTGGGCTCTATGTTACATATCCCTGACCCCTACACTCTGTACAGAGGGCTATGTGCTCCATATTTCTGAGAACAAGGGACACTTTGCATTAAATGTAAGCACTATCTTGTTTGCTGATTTTTTTTGCGCCTTGTGTGATATGCACTGCTCACAACTGAACAATACACACTCCTGATCCCTGTGTGTTATGAAGTCCAGAGTCCTGTACCTTGTGTGTTACACATAACTGATTCACATGCAGTTCTAAGCCTTCACTTATTACAATTATTTTGCGCCACTGTATTTCTCTCCTCTAAGGAAGGTGTGTCTGGGAGTGGGGTTTGGATGTGGTTGGGGGTGGGGTTTGGGTGTCGTTGTGGGTGCGGATTTGGATGGGGATGTTCTGAGAAAAAAAGCCCTGGATATATGTAAATGCATATATTACATTACAATGTATTATATGCGTTTACATATATCCAATGTATCCATGTTTTGTATACAATTTTACTCTGCATGTATGTATTATGTGTTAGATACACTTTTTGACATTAAATACTTTTATACTCTCATACATTATGGTCTGTCATATGCCTCATATAAAGTCCCAAACTTTTTTCCTTCTAAACCAATACAGGGATGGAGACACGTCTTTTGAGCCTCATATAAAGTCCCACCCATTTTTATTTCAAGCATTGTTTTGGTGGTATTTGATCACCCCTGCGATTTTTATTTTTTGCGCTATAAACAAAAATAGAGCGTCAATTTAGAAAAAATTCTATATTTTTTACTTTTTGCTATAATAAATATCCCCCAAAAATATATAAATAAATAAAAATTCCACAGTTTAGGCCGATGTGTATTCTTCTACATATTTTTGGTAAAAAAAAAACGCAATAAGCGTTTATTGATTGGTTTGCGCAAAAGTTATAGCTTCTACAAAATAGGGGACTGTTTTATGGCATTTTTATTAATATTTTTTTTACTAGTTATGGTGGCGATCAGCGATTTATATCGTGACTGCGACATTATGGCGGACACATTGGACACTTTTGACACCATTTTGGGACCATTGTAATTTTTACAGTGATCAGTGCTATAAAAATGCACTGATTACAGTAAAAATGACACTGGCAGTGAAGGGGTTAACCACTAGGTGGGGTTAAGTGAAGGGCGGCTAGCTTGGCACTGGCAGCGAAGGGGTTAACCACTGCAGGGGTTAAGTGTGACCTAGTGAGTGATTCTTACTGTTAGGGGGCGTGGCTACACATGACACCTCACTGATGACCATTCCCAATCACGGGGAACGGTCATCAGTGACTGTGTCACTAGGCAGAATAGGGGAATGCCTTGTTTACAAAGGCATTCCCCTGTTCTGCCCTTGCCGACCGCAATTGGAACTCGATGTTCCCGGGACCCACGGCCGCACTCGCGAGGGTAGTGGCGCGCGCACGGCACCCGCTGGGTGGCAGATTTAAAGGGACGTACCTGTACGCCAATCTGCCTGCCCGTGCCATTCTGCCGACGTACATCGGCGTGCGGCGGTCGGCAAGTGGTTAACGACGCAACAGTCGGCTTCCTGGCCTGCTGCTTAACAACAAGCTATTCTTCACACAGAATTTGAATCGCTCGATCATATTTCCACCGATCTGAATTCTAAATGTTCTGAAAAATTGGAATTTGTTAGAAGATTAATAAACAAAATGACATTTAATAAAAACGGAAATAAACAAATTCCAAAACGACACTAAGCAAATTCCGAAATGAAACAAAATTAGTAACATAACGAATATACCCGAAACAAAACAAATTTTTCCGTTCTGCACGTCTACTAGTCATTAATCTCTTATCTATAAGCATTAAAGTGTTACTAAATCCAGGACCCTACATTCACTATATCTGGTCTCCCACAGTACACAGAACATGGAAATGCAATTATTATAGTAAATATAAACTGCTAAATACCTTTTCTCATCAGCAGTATAGAGCAGTTTTGTGACTTCTATCAGTGTCTGGTTAAAGCTTTTAGGAGGAATTCTCATTCTCCTCTGACTGTCCTTGAGGCTGCATGACCCCTGACCCTCTGTCTGGAAAGTGCTGATTGGCTCTGTGTTGATCAGATACTTCCCCCAAGAAAAAAAGCTATCCAGACCAAACTGAGCATGTGCAGAGTGACTCCAAGGCTCTGTTCTATCAGGAGATGGATTGGGAAAAGTAAAAGAGGATCATAGAAGACAGGATCAAACATCCTTTTTACACAATGCAGTAGATTAACCGCTTAGGTTCCACAGTAAGTATAACAAGCATGCTTTACTGCATATACAGACTGGTTTTACTATTGTGGGTTTAGTAACACTTTAAATTAGGTAGCACTGATTGACTTTGAGCTGACAACATGAAAATAACAAATGAGCTTGTGCCATATAATTAAAACTGCAGGTTGACAGGTTGATTTACATAACAACATATAGTTTACAGATTGGTAGCTTTGGAACTTTTGCACAGGATTAGAAAGTTATGGTGTAAGCTGTAATGAATATGTCTTTATGCACCCTTTAGAAGATAATCATGTTTTATGTACCTTTGTTCAGAACTTGCCTGAAACTGAAAGTATTCCTTCACTTTTTGTTACGATAAATGACTGCAATTATTCTTGTATATTGTGCTCATCCTTGTGATTCCCTTGATATTTTTTCAAGATTTGTAATTTCTTAATTTCTTTAAGTAGAATATACTGTAGAATATACTGTAAATGAATGACTATATGGTAAGGATGCAGGTTGGTAATTTTTTTCTTAAGCATCAAACAAACTTTTCCCGGTTCAACCATTTGTCCCTAATGTTTTTTTTTTATTATTATTTTTGACAAGTTTAATTGTCTTATTGGAACTCTAGAGAATTTTGATCCTGAAGAACCAGATTTACTAATGTGTGAAAAGCAGTGAGTTAAATTTACTAAAAGGAAAAGTGAGTTTAATTTTTGCAGTTGTGAAGTTGTACTATATGTAGAGGAATTCAAATAAGCCCATTCTTTCCAAGATTGACTATTTGAAAATTTAACAGATTCACGTCAACTCACTTTCCACTTAAAAGTTAAGTACAGAATTACTTTACCTTTTGTCTCTGCCCTCATCCTTTACTAAATCTGCCTTTAATCTAAAAAGTTAGAAAAGTCTTTTTTTTTTTTGCTATGGTTGGGGATAGTTGCTGATTTTTCTTACCTATATATCAACGCATTTACAGGTATTAAAACAACTTTGGTCTAAGTATTTATTTAAATGAACTGTACATATACTTCATTCATATGCTCTGAATAGATAAAAGTGGTTCCAGTATGAAAGAACACTCTTCTGCAGTTCAGTTGAATAAACACGGAACATGGATCAGCCTAAACCAGTGTTTCTCAACTCCAGTCCTCAAGGCACCCCAACAGGTCATGTTTTCAGGCTTGCCATTATTTTGCACAGGTGATTTGATCAGCTTCACTGCCTTAGTAATTACCACAGCTGTTTCATCTGAGGGCAATCCTAAAACCATAACCTGTTGGGGCGCCTTGAGGACTGGAGTTGAGAAACACTGGCCTAAACTACTTGAAAATATGTGCATGACATTAGTAATATCAGGTCTTTCCTTTCATCAAGTTCTTTAGCTACACTTTAAAGCAGGGGTCTCCAAACTGTGGCCCGAGGGCCAGATGTGGCCCTTTGCTAGCCTTTATCCGGCCCTTGGGGCACTATTCCTCCCACTGATATGAGGCACTATTCCTCCCACTGACACCAACAATGATGGTCCACCGATACCAATGATGGGATACTATTCCTCCTACTAATAGGGGGAATACTCCTCCTCCTATTGACCACCAACCCTGAGGACATATGCCGGGCCCGTGACATTTTCTTCCCCTGCTGGCCACAATCCGGCCCTCCTAAAGTCTGAAGGGCAATAAAGATGCCCTTTGTTTGAAAAGTTTGGAGACCCCTGCTTTAAAGCCTCTAACCTTATGTTTACTGCAGTTGAGATCTCTCAACTACTAATTGCTAAAGCTTTTGCAATGGTATTAGTGGGCGAAGTCTGACCCAGGAGCACTCATTCAGAATACAGCTTTATGATTTACGACTTTTAAATTGGTGTGGTTCGGATACGGTATGTAGATATATAGTATGCACAGTAGAATTGTAATATGTCCTAATAAATAGTCTGCTAAAATGTATACAAAACACACTTCAAGAACAATAATACTTTTTAAATATAAATATATATATATGTATATATATATATATAAATATATATTTATTTATTTATTTATTTATTTATTTATTTATTTATTTTAAATACAGGAATTTTAAATAGTTCAGTAAGCTTACCCAATATGTACACAAATGCATTTTTAGTTTCAGGAGCTTTAGGAATCACATCAGCCAGAATTCCTTACTATATAATGAATTGGAAGCATCTAATGGCAGTCATTGCTCAAATGTAAAAAAAAAATAAAAAATAAATTACACATGCAATATGAGATTATTTAAAACGTAACACTGTATTAAAACAGCAGTTCGTGATTCATTAGCCTTGATTTAATATAGCTCTAAGATCTGGCAATCATACTGTTAAATGAATGTTAGGTAAGTTTTGCATCTTTTTTTTTTGTACAAGAAAATGTGCATAAATAATAGTGATATAAATAATAAAAATTTTAGTTACAAAAATACATATGCTTATGATACATATCAGCCATTCTGCTAAGAGTTTGTGACAGGTTTGGTAATGACAGAACACTACGATAATTATTTTGTTAACTTTGTCTGTAAAAGAATGTATGCCAGTACATAACATACTGGCATTAGACATACTCTTTTCAAAGGCTGGCTAGACAGCCCTGTTTCTGAAGCTGTGAAAAATCTGACATAATGAAAATCCAGCTACCGTACTTTCCAAGCTCTTGGTAGATATTTTCACTTACTTTGTCAATTTCAGTAGAGAAACAATGGTGGCATCTGTGCCCTGGTGCTAAGTGCTCATTTACATGCAGAGGCAGAGAGATATCCGTTTATTATCAATTTTATGCATTACTTCATTTCATGGTGTTAAAACAATTACATTCAAAGGGTTCAGCAGTCCACAGCCAAGCTATTCAGCGCTCCAGCAGCATCATATAATAACGTTATTCAGGGCGAGACACATACATCATAGTTTACTGACTTAAATGTAAGAAAAGAAAAAAAAAGGAAAGAAAGAAAACTGAGAAACAGCAGTTCCTATAGAACATGAACTGAATTTTTAAAACAGTAGTTATTACAATAAAAAGAATAATCTTAAATCTGTGGGCTCTTACTACTTTGTAAGAAAGTTAGCTGCATTTATTAGTTAAATCATAATACTGCCATGTGACATTATATAAGTGTGTGTTTAATATTAGTGTACGGCAAAACTTTACCAATGTAAGCTCAGACTATTTGAGGAAAACAGAAAACTATGTTTACATCATTACATGTTTACTTGTGTTACAAGTCTTACATTCTCAGAACTTATTCTGCTGAAATCAAATCTATCAGCACAACACTGATTTGAATTGGTTGCTATGGATGGCTGTACATAGGCTGAATTCACACTGACTTACAATAAGATGCAGGAAAAAGTGGATGTTCATTTCCATCCATGTTATGCTCATTTTAACGTGCATTGACTTGCGTTGATCTGCGTTTTAGCGCACTTTTAAAATTCAGGTCAATACATAGACACACAAAAAAACAATTGTTTTTTATGTGTCCTGTTCATACTACAATGATGCTGCATTGTCCTGTGTTGCATTCAAATGCATACATGTTGCATATAAGAATTAGGCTGAATTCACACTGACTTTCAGTAAAATGCAGGGAAAATGGATATACATTTCCATCCATTTTATTCACACTTTAACACGTGTTGATTTGTGTTGATCTGTGCTTTAGCGCACTTGTAAAATGCAGGTCAATGCACAGACACTCAAAAAAACTATTGTTTTTTTATGTGTCTTGTTCACACTACAAGGCTATGTTGACCTGTGTTGCATTAAAATGCATACATATTGCATATAAGAATTAGGCTGAATTCACACTGACTTGCAGTAAAAATGTATGTACATTTCCATCCATTTTATGCACATTTTAATGTGCGTTGATTTAAGTTTTAGCGCACTTGAAAATTGCAGGTTAATGCATTTTTTATGTGTCTTGTTCACACTACAATGTTGTGTTGATCTGCGTTGGGTAAAACACATACATGCTGCATTTTAACGCATGCAATGCAGGCCAACGCAGTGCTTTTTATCTGTCTATGCATTGACCTTTTATTTTACAAGTGCAGATCAATGCAAGTCAAAGTGCGTTAAAACACGCATAAAGTGGATGGAAATGTACACCCATTTTTCTGCCTTTTATCACAAGTCAGTGTGAATTCAGCCTTTAGTGTTTTGCTTCATGTACTCTTTTTCAATATAGGGCCTTAATTTTCAAAAATTCTTAAATTCTGTACTGGCCTGATTTCCACAGATTAAATTATTGTTGGAAGGTTGCTATGGATTATGACATTTTAACTTTAGTTGCTAAAATAAACTCCTAAATACAATAGTTCCTTACAAAGAAGAAAGTAGAAACTGACCTCTCTCATTGTCTGCCCCACCAACACCACTGTAATGCAGAAAAACAACTTTTCAGTGATTATAAATCTCCTGGTGCTCACTACTCCTAGTAAAACAAAAATCTCCTGCGCTCTGGTGTTTCGTCAAACACGGGTAGTGTGGTTCCGTCTTAAGGCAAGGTCTAGAGTCTTGCAGCCCTCCTCAGAACAATGGGTGTTCATACGGCTAGAGAAAGAAAGAAAAAAGGAGGGTGCACCGACCTAGTGCATTACCACTTAAAAGTTTTATTAAAAAATAGATAACAAGCAATGATCCTACTCACAAAAGGAGCTTAGGTAACTGTCAGAAAAGCGTTTACCTAAGCTCCTTTTGTGAGTAGGATCATTGCTTTTTATCTATTTTTTAAGAAAACTTTTAAGTGGTAATGCACTAGGTCGGTGCGCCCTCCTTTTTTCTTTCTCGCTCACTAGCTCCTCCCACCAACTTTTACATCAGGGGTAGGCAACCTTAGCACTCCAGCTGTGGTGAAACTACAAATCCCATCATGCCTCTGCCTCTAGGAGTCTTGCCTGTGATTTTCAGGGTCTTGCATTGTCTCATGGGCCGAGGTTGCTTACCCCTGCTCCACATCATCAAAGAAGGGAGTAATAATGTAGGGGTTGGATGGATAAACCATTGAGTGCAGTGGGGGGGGGAGGAAACTAAAAATCCCTAAGATGTTTATTTCTTAAGAGACCTCCAGGGTGATTTTTCTGCTTTAGAACAGCATAATCAGTGCAGGTGTAAAACTTAAAGTGTTACTAAACCCACAACAGTAAAATCTGTTTGTATATGCAGTAAAGCACGCTTGTTATACTCACTGTGGAACCTAAAGGATTAATCCTCCACATTGTGTAAAAAGGCTGTTTGATCTTATATGCACAGATCATCCCCTCCTTCCACTGTCCCCTGATAGTTTCCTTATAATACAGAGCCTATGGAGTCAGGCTGCACATGCTCAGTTTGTTGTGCATTTTTTTTCTTGTGAGAGTGCATGTGATCAGCACAGGGCCAATTAGCACTGTCCAGACAGAGTCAGGGGTCTTGCAGTCTCATAGGGCAGTCAGAAAACTCCTCCTACAAGCTTTAACCAGTGCTTGGCTGGTCACTGCTAAAAGTCACAAGAATGCTCTAAGACCACATGTACACTGCTGCTGGTAAACGGACGTTTAAGAGCAGTTGGGCATTTTTTTCAACTTCCCCTGAACTCTCCTCTATGTTATCTTATCAGTACATGTACACAGGGTCGTTTATAGTCGTTTCTAGGCAGTTGAGTTTAGAGGCTTTTTTTGGAACACAAAAAAATGGGTTCAGAAGCTGAGTTTAGAGGCATTTCAAGCTCCAAATGCGGCTAAATGCAGATAAACGCGATAAATCGCGTTTAGCCGTGTTTCGTTTGCAGGCATTTTTCATTTTTGGCTATTTAAAAATGCTTCTAAACTAAAACTATCTGTCAAGTTAAATCGTTCAGGAGAGGTTGTAAAAACGTCCCGTGTACATGAAGCCTGACTGCTGATGAGAAAAGGTATTTAGCAGTTTATATTTACTACAATAATGGAATTTTTCAACTAAGTCATTTTCAGAGATAACATTTATTATAAGAGCTCTCTATTAACTAAAGTTGTTTATTGTTATTCATTAAATCATTTGATAGGTCATTTGATAGGTACACTCTCCAGTGGTGACGATTAAGTTGGTAATTTTTCTGGCTATTTGCTTGAATAGTGTATTGTTATCCACAATGTACCTGTCCACAGATTTGCATTGAAAAAATCGGGAAAAGGAATATATGAAATGTAAAAAAAAGATAGATTCCACATAATCATTACCATATACAGTATGGGTTTCCTTCACTTGGCTATTGTTTATAAATCCAAATGTTTTAAAGTTTCATAGTATTATGCATTTTTTGGTTGGAAATTGTGCAATAACAAAAGGTACAGAGTTGCATGCACATAACAATATAATACATTGAAAATTAAAAAAAAAATTAGATAGGGTGAAAAATGTGCCATTTGATCTGGATTTTTGCATGAATTGTTTTAAAAAAAAAATAATGACAATCAACAGGGTTGACGTCACCGCCCGGGGCATGATGGGTGGTGACGTCATAAGGGGCGGGCCTCTGGTGACCCCGCCCCATACCTATATAAGTAGTGGTACACCGCGCAACGGGCATTAGAGCGGGAGAGAGCGTTGTGTCAACATCGGAAGAAGAGAAGGGGGAAGAAGACAATGGAGAAGACCGGGCAAGAGCGAGCAAAAGAGCGGCCAAAATAGCAGAAGATAGCGGAGGAGACCTGGCAGAAGACACCAGACAGAGGGAAAAGAACCAGAGAGAGCGGAGAAGAGCCGGAGAGGGGAAAATAAATCAGAAGAGACCCCCGGAGTTGCCTAATAAATTACTTTGAAAACCTGTGTAGTGTGTTTTATTTTTGACAATTTTTTCCAGGTGAATGGGTAGGGGTACCATGTACCCCATACTCATCCACATAGGGTGGGGGGCCGGGATCTCGGGACCCCTTATTAAAGGGGGCTCCCAGATTCCAATAAGCCCCCCACCCGCAACCAACGGCCAGGGTTGTCAGAAAGAGGCCCTTGTCCTCATCAACATGGGGACAAGGTGCTTTGGGGTGGGGGGCACAGGGCCCCCCTGCCCCAAATAACCAACCCCCCCATGTTTAAGGCATGCAGCCTGGTACAGTTCAGGGAGGGTGCTCACTCGTCCTCACTCCCTTTCCTGACCAGCCAGGCTGCGTGCTCGGATAAGGGTCTGGTATGGACATGGGGGACCCCACGCCATTTTTTCGGCGAAGGGGGTTCCCCTTAAAATCAGTACCAGACCGAAAGGGCATGGTATGCTCTTGGAGGGGGAACCCATGCCGTTTTTATTTTTAATTTGGCGTGTAGTTCCTCCTAAAGATTCATACCAGACACCGTGCCTGGTATTGTCTGGGATCGAAGTCAGATCCCTGATCATTGACTTCAGACACGTCGGACTTAAAATTGCAGGATAAAGTCAGATCCAAAGTCGTACGACTGTCGTATCGTACCAGTGTGAACCCGGCCTTAGGGATGAGCTGAACAAGCCCTGGTTCAGTTCGCACCAGAATATGCGAACAGACAAAATATTTGTGCGAACACCGTTAAAGTCTATGGGACATGCACGTGAAAAATCAAGTGTTCATTTTGAAGGCTTATATGCAAGTTATTGCGATAAAAAGTGTTTGGGGACCCGGGTACTGCCCCAGGGGACATGAATTAATGCAAAAACAAGTTTTTAAAACTGACATTTTCTCAGGAGCAGTGATTTTAATAATGCTTACAATGAAACAAAAAATTAAATATTTCTTTAAATATAGTGCATGGGGAAACCCTGTAAAGTAGCGCATCTTTCCCATGTTTATAACAGTACTGCAGCAAAATTTAATTTCTAAAGGAAAAAATATAATTTAAAATTGCTTGCGGCTGTAATGTATTGTCGGATCCCGGCAATATACATAAAAAATCATTGAAAAAACTATGTGGGTCCCCCCCCCCCAGTCCATTATCAGGGTCTGGTATGGATCTGGATATTAAGGGGAACTCCATGCCAAAAAAAAAAAAATGGCGTGGGAGTCCCCCCAAAATCCATACCAGACCATTAACTGAGCATGCAACCTGGCAGGCCGCAATAAAGGGGGGCGCCCCCTCCTGAACCGTACCAGGCCACATGCCCTCAACATGGAAAGGGTGCTTTGGGGTCCCCCACAAAGCACCTTGTCCACTGGGCAAGGGTTGTGGGGGTCTGCGGGCGGGGGTCTTATAGGAAACTTGGAAGCCCCCTTTAACAAGGGGGCCCAGATCCCAGCCCCCCTATGTGAATGGATAGGGGCAAATTGTTAGCCATTAATGCTGGTGCCAAAAGGCCTATATAAAGACAGCAGTTGCACTAGTGCAGTGCTGTCTGATCTGCAGCTTTAACCTGTGTTCTGATCCTGTGCCTGAATCTGATCCAGTATTTGACCCGGCTTTCTGATCACGCTGCTGTCTTCAGTCCCGACCTTTGGCTTGCCTTGACCCTGATTATTCCTGCCTGTCTGCCTGATTTCCTGTTGCCAAACCCAGCTTGAACTTTGACCATTCTCTGCCTGCTGTTTATGATAGACTGATCCTCCGTGTGTGACCTGGCTTTTCTGACTCTGCTCCAGTCTTCTGCTTCCAGCTTGTGTAGCTCCAGTACTGCTGTCCTGCATCTACAACTTACCTGCATCCACTGTCCTGCATCCACAGCATACCTGCATACGCTGTTCCTGCTACCTTCTGCTGCTCAGCAATCCAGTCTGGTCCTGCTACTCATCAGCTGCCACTACCGCTACCAACGGAGGACTTTGCAGGCGCTCTTACCTCACCGTGCTCTCACGGCCACTGTTGCAAGTGGTCCTTGAGCTGGGGCTGTACGAGAGGTCTCCTTCTACTCGTCCGACTCTCCCAGACGGTACGTAACACTATCTCCATCCACACACTATACACGGCCGCTATGTAAGTAGCCTTATATAGTGTGGGTCGTGGACTTAGTCCCCCCGAGCCATGATTGGCCAAAGGCACCCTGCTTTTGGCCAATTATGTCTCTCTCAGCAGGTAAGGTGCATGCTTTGGCCAATCATCATACAGCAATGCACTGCGATCTGCAAATTTCTCATGAACACCCCATATGTTTGGTTCATTTTAGAACAAACAAACACCCGATGTTCGAGTTGAAGTTACGTTCGACTCAAACCGCAGGCTCATCCCTACTGTGTATTTGCATAGTAACACCACAATACCAAATGATATTGAAGATATAATCTATATTTTGAAAAATTAGCCTGTTGTGCAAAAAGCTGCTTTCATTAGATGGGTTGCAAGAAAACAAAAGTAGGGTAAATTTGAGGCCTTTGTACAGTGTATACCCAGTGTCAAGTGTTCATTGGGGACACAAAAAATATTTTCTCACAATTACAGTTATCTGCATTCCTGCATATAGTGTTAGTTGAAAAAGTTTTTTTTTAGATGATAAGCTTACTTTAATCAGACCCATACAAGCAACTCCATTATCTTATGAACAGTGCATTTTAGATGTAATGGCTGCAGCTGCTGGAGAGTCTGTTCCCAACTCTAAACATTTTTGCTAAGTATTACCATTTTATTCTTGAACTCAAACATTTTTCAGCATGCTGGAAGACCACCTATCAGTTTTAGGCCTCATGCACACTGTTACTCTTTACACAGAGGGTTTAGCAGCAGCAGCAAAAATGCAGTGAAAAGCATAATTTTGCATAGGTGTTAATGTGCGTTAATGAGCATTAATGTGCATTCAGGAGCATTTGAGTGCTTTTTATGCTCAAAAGCTTTTCTACAAAACGTAAAAGTGATGTGTTTTTTTTTTTGCCTGTAACCTCCCCAGCCTCTTAACCGCTGAAAACGCATATAGTGTGCATGGACACATAAGCATACATGGAGGAGAGTTAACAGCCAGAGAAAAAGAAAAGCTCAAAGACTCAAAGAAACAGCTTTTTTGAGTTGTAGTGTGCATTAGGTCTCTCAGTTTTTTACTTTCTGCAGCTTGTTCTTCTATGTTATCTGATTATCGGAAGCAATGTTTAATACCTTTTTGGAGACTCAGGCCTCGTACACACGAACGAGTTTCTCGGCAAAAAAGAGCAAGAAACTTGCTGGCAGAGATTTTTTGCCGAGAAACTCGTTCGTGTGTATGGTTTCTCGTCAAGAAAATCGACAAGTATCTCGACGAGAAAATAGAGAACCTGCTCTCTATTTTCTCGTCGAGATTCTCGTTGGCATGTTTCTCGACGAGAAAAGTGAGTGTGTGTACACTTACCTGTCCTCCCGGAAGCCCGCGCATGTTCGAAATGAATTTGACGCATGCGCGGTAGCTTCCTAGGCATACGTAGGGTATACCAAGATGGCGGCGACGGCATCGAATGTGACGAGCGCATGCTCGTCGTAGTCGATGACGTCACCGCGTACGCTCCATTCAAAGAACCGCGGGTTCTTTGAATCGAGCGTGTGTACACTCGGCCGGGACAATTTTCTTGTCCAAGAATCTCGTCGAAAAAAACAACATGTTTTTTTCGACGAGAATCTTGGCCGTGTGTACGAGGCCTCAGACAATGAAAGCAAATATCTAAAAGATTTTTATATATATATTTCAAATAAGCCTAAAGTAATGTTTGTATATTGTTATATAAATTAAGAACCAGAAGGTTCTAGATTCGTATTTCTGTGAATAAATGTGAAGCAGAGAAAGAATTTGAGCAGTGAAGAAGCTAAAATAAAGCTCATGCCTTATTTTGGTTAAAAAAAAAGAAATTGTAACTTTACAACCATGGGAGAATAAAATGAAATCTGTTGCTATAAATTAAATCTGAACGTAACACAAAAAAAAAAAAAAAAAACAATTAATGGCCTACTCATTGCTTAACTTGAGGTCCCACCTCAAGCAACAATTACTGTATCAAAATAGTGAAAAATTAAAACACCACAGTAAATCAGTATCTTACTCCTTTGCAAACCTGACTATGATGGAAAAGATAAATTCCCACATGTTTTGCTTCAAGACTGCAGAAACTTGACATTTTTAATATTAACACCTAATAAAAATGTGCCATTTCAATTTTGTTATTTGGTTTTCTCATACAAAACAAAATGAGATCTATAATACACAGTAGAAAGATTTGTTAATTTGTTCTCTGATCCCTTTTTTTATGTCTGTAGAAGACAGCATTTAAAAGGAAATAATACATTATAGTTGTTGTGCTTCTGAATGAAATGCACATTTCTTCAGATTTTATTTAATTAAAATGCTACAATTCTAGAAAAATAACTCTTGATCCTGCTAAAATCCAGTGAGTTCCCAACTACCTGTTGTGATCTGACAACTCTGCCTCTGCTGCATTGAAATGCTATCTAAGCCTGAGTTGTCCCCTACTGGGCTGCAAAACACCTCCCCTTCCCCTTATCTCCATTACATAAGGGGTGGCGTTTCTAGTCCATAAAAGAGATTTCGACCCAAAAGTGGAACTTCCGCTTCAATGCTTCCTCCCCCCTCCGGTGTTACATTTGGCACCTTCCAGGGGGACGGGGACCCCTTTTTGATAGGTTACCTTCCCCACTTCTGGGAGAAGGGTCGCGGCCCAATCTCCCAGAAGTTTGGCCGCCCTCCTTCTTCTCCCGCCACTGGGCCAATTAGAAAGTGTAGAGCGCTTCACACATGCGCAGCAGGGAACCAGTAGTGAAGTCAAAAGGCTTCATGCCTGGTTCCCTTACCAGGAATGGCGGCGGCAGCACCCTGTATTCGATCCAATGATCGGCTGGGGTGCCGACATCACGGGCTCCCTGGACAGGTAAGTACCCTAATATTAAAAGTCAGCAGCTGCAGTATTTGTAGCTGCTGACTTTCCATTTTTTTCACCCATTCTAGACCTCCTCTTTAACACCTTCCTTCCAAGCCTATAGCAAAATGATGGCCTGGTGGGGTTTCCTTGTTGTGACTGGGTGTCATATGATGTCCTTCACAATATGCTGCTAGTGCTCAGCATGGCGATCAGTGGTGCGGTGTGTGTGCTATGACGTAAGCTCTTTACCATGTGATCAGCTGTATCCAATCACAGCTGATCACAGTGTAAATTGGAAGTGCTGGTTTGGTTCCGTGCAGCAGTGGAAGCATTGTCAGAGTACAAGAGGAAATTAGAAGCTCTGACAGGGTTAATAGGTAATTTTATGTATGTTAAGCATTTTTAAAAAGTAAAAAAATGGGGAAATGTGCATATATTGAGTTGTACTGAATACTTCTATGTATTTTCTTTCTATTTTTTATTTTTTTGGTCAAAACATACACTTCAACTGCTTCCTATCTGGTACATGTAAATAAATGGCCAGACAGGAACAGCACCGATGCAGGTGGATGTACTGGTATGTCCTCCCACATGAGAGGCTTACGCGCAGCTCCTAGATTCTTCTAGGTACTCTTGCATACACTTTTTGAAGGACATTGGGCAGATAGGTTGCTACAAAAATCTTGAAGAACCAACCACAGGATTTCTGTGGATGTAGTCTGCCTTAAAGTCTCTTCATGTAATCCCAGACAGACTTGATGATGATGAGATCAGGGCTCTGTGGGGGCCAAACCATCACTTCCAGGACTATTGTTCTTCTTTACATTGAATATACTGTAGTTCGTAATGTCATTGGGTGAAAGTTTTGGGTCGTTGTTCTGCTGCAAAATAAATTTGGGGCCAAATACATGTCTCCCTGATGGTATGGCATGATGGATAACTTTAATATCGTGATGGTGGCTGCGCTGTGGTGAATCAGGTAAATAGAGTGAGGGGGGGGAGTAAGGAATGTGGGGGGGGGGTGGTTGATAAATCACTGGCTGAAAACCGGCTAAATCACTGACTGAAAACCGGCTAAATGGTAATAATGTGCAATATGCACAGTGACATAAACATACGTGAAAAAATGATGAGTGGACAACTACTAATTGCAAAATGAGTACTGCAGCAGTCACCGAGGGGTCTAGTCCAAGTCAATAGTGAAACAATAGTGTCGTGATGGTGGCTACACTGTAGTGAATCAAATTAGATAAAGTGAGGGGGGAAGGGGGGAAGGGCGGGGGAAGTGGGAATGAGGGGGGGAGGGGGAGGGGGTGATAAATAATTCACTGACTGAAAACCGGCTGAGTGATAATGATGTGCAATGTGCACAGTGACACAAATATGTGTAAAATAATAATATGTGAACAACTACTAATTCCAAAATATTTAAAGTAAAACTTATAAAAAATAATAAAAACAGTGTCTGGGCAATCCAATGATGCACAGACGTGACTTCTAATATTCAAACATGAAAACAAACGTGAATCACTGAGGTATAATACAATAATCAGAAAACGGTGTCCATGAATAACATACACGTACTGAATGCATCAGTGAGCAAAGTAGAAAAAAGAATTCCAAACGGATCCTGATTATAGTTTCCAAATGTTGCAAAACATATATTATGAATGAATATTATTATGTGAATAAAGTCATATATAAAAAAAGTCCCATCACCAAGGATGTGCTTGAAGATTTTGATATGACATCCATCCAGTGATCATACGCAACTTACCTCCCTGCTAGGAGGGGGCAGTGTGAAGCAGATCTCTGTGGTGGAGAATGGTATAACGTCCTTATGGCACAGTCTTTATGATACAGTTTCCATATCACTCATTGGAATGCATGTGAGAAAACACAGAAGGAAGAGACATCAATAGCGCAACTCTGTGAATGCAGCAGGATGAATCGCAAATAAATGTATTCACACACTCACTTGATGTGTAGTGAGCGTGGACCTCAATCCAAACGAGCACCGCGCTCGTACCAGTGGGGAGGTGGATTGGCGTGTGTGGTGCACTCAGTGCGATCCTCAGATAGCGGCAGCGGCAGTCACAGAGTTAAAACAAAATACAAGAAGAAAGTATAGTGTAGATCGGTAACCGCTAAATAGCGTTTACTAAAAACAAGTAAAAAACTCACATTTGAAAATGTAAAGTTGGGTGCAATATCCTACGAGCAGCGGGCTCATCTCCTCTCAGTTCAGCTGGCGGTGTGTCTGTGCTACGTCCTGACGCGTGTCGTCATATCACATGACTTCATCAGAGGCTAGCACTAGACACATTGTATGGGGTTTAAATAGTCCTCATCACAGGGCGGGAGGCGGCCATTTTGTTGTAGACTGGTATATATTTACAAGCGCGGCCATGATGGATAACTATCTGTCTGTATTTCTCAGCATTGAGGATACCATTGATCCTGACTAAAACTCCAAATCCATTTGCAGACATACAGCCCTATACTTGCAGGGTACCCCCACCAGGCATCACTGTTGCCTGCAGACACTCATCGTTGTACTGCTCTCCAGCCCTTTGCAAAAACAAACTGACCCCTGCTACAGCTAAATATTTTAAACTCTGACTCATCAGTCCAGAGCACATGCTCTGGACTGACTCATCAGTCCAGAGCACATGCTCTAATTTTTCTGCACCAAAGTTCCTATGTTTTTTGTGCATAGCATGTGGAAACTGTCACAGATCAGCTGCGGAGCTGATCTGTGTCTTACCTTTACTGCTGTAATTCGGCTGGCACTTGTTGTTCCACAAGCTTGTGTTCAGCTCTGGTTGCACTCAGCAGCTATGGATGTTGCTTAATATATCCTTCCTTCCTGCTACTTCCTGTCCAGCCCCCCATGTGCCTCACTATTTAAATTCCACTCAGACCAGTTTCTGGTTGCTTGAACAACACTTGTTTCTGAGCACCCCTCCTGTAACCTGCTTACCTGACTTCTCGTGAACTGATCTCTTGTGTACCGAATCGGCTAGTTCTCCTGATTACGTTGTCTGCTGCCCGCCCCGACCTTGGCTCGCTATCCGGCTTTCCTTTTGCTTCATCCATCCATCCATCCATTTGTGTCTTCTGGTACTCTCCTCGCGAGCAGGGTGAACCTGGGGGTCGTGACCTAGAGTCAGCACGCAGCTAAGCCCAAACCCTCGTGAGGGGGTCCCTTCGAAAATACCGGCTGGCCCTTAGATTCCACACCCTGGGGGATCCCGTGTTCCCTGCTCGCCTGTGGGCTCACAACAGTACCAGTGTGACAGAAACAAGGCTAAGCGACCCAACTATGCATGAAAACATAGGAACTGGGGCTATATATATATGTATATATATATATATATATATATATATATATATATATATATGTCAAATATGTTTTTTTTTACATAATGTCACCAGAGCAAGTGCAGCATCACTCTTCAGAGAGCGCCACACATGTTAACGATGCCTTATGGTGACACTAGGAGTGTTGCAGTGGTGACTGGGGACACTGTGACTGGCAGCACAATCAGGGCTCATTCACATGTGTGGTTTGTTGCGATAAAACCTTGCAGTTGAGACACAATTTTACCGCCCCCATCCTCACAAGTGAATGAGCCTTAATAATGCAGCCAGCATAGTATTTTCAGTTATCACCACACCAGTCCTAGTGTCACCATAAGGCCTCATTTACATTCCTGGTGTTCGCTGTGTGCGATCTGTGTTCAGATTGCTCTTCAGAGAGCACTTAACACACAGTGAGGAAGTGTTGCATTGCCTCCTTACCACTTTCTTTAACTCCTTGGACCCTTACAAGCACCCCTATTACCTTGAATCAGTAGGGATTGGTGGGCACTATGCCACTGAAAGTGATAAGGGTATAATTCCTGCCATGGCTTCTAAGCAAAGCATTGCAGGAGCATCATGTGTACACCCCCAGCTAAAAGGGGTAGTGGTTGGGAAGGTAAAACTGCAACTCAACCACAAGGTGTGAATGACTCCTAATACCAGTGTACATAATTGTTATATATAGTCAGGAAACTAGATGTGTAATTTATACCCCTAGAATGCTTGAAGGTGCTTTTTGGATTTTCGACCTCTCAATGTGGCTAAGCTGTGAACAAAACTCACACATGTGGTATCATGTGTGTGTAATTCTAAGTATGCCTATGTTGGATATTAGAGATATCTTAATAATTATTTGTGTAAAAAAAAAATATATATTTTCATTCTGCATTTTCCAAAAACTTGTTGCAAAAAGTTAATGCTTTAAAACACTCAAAATATCTTGGGGTATTTTCTTTAAAAAATGTGGTGATTTTTTGTGTGTTTCTGCTGTCCTACTGCTCCTGGGCCTTCACAAATGTGACATGTAGTCATGAAATTAGATGCATCCCTAGAATGCCTAAATGTGCTCCTTGGTTTGAGTCTCTCTATGTAGCTAGTCTGTAAAAACACATGTGAGTGGCGGTGTAGCAAAATGTGTTTTGGGGTGTAATTATAAGTATGTCTATACTGTGTGTTAGAAATATCTGATTAAGGGACAACCTTGTGTAAAAAAATACACTTTCATTTTCTTTCCTGCATTTTACAAAAACTTGTGGCAAAAAAAACCCCACATTTTTAAAAGCCTCACTATGCCTTTCAGAATATACTTTGGGGTGTTTGCTTTCCAAATGGTGTGGTTATTTTTTGTGTGTTTCTTCTGTTCTGGCACATGAGGGACTCAAGAATTGTGATAGGTAGTCAGAAAATTAGATGTGTAATTTATGCTCCTTTGAAGCTCAAAGGTGCTCCTTGGATTTTAGGGCCCTATTTTTGTCTAGACTGTAAAAAAGTATCAGGAGGAGTGGCAGAATGTGCTTTGGGGTGGAATTGTAAGTATGCCTATGCTGTGTGTGAGAAATAACTTGTTAAAATCACAACTTTTCCCAAAAAATTGTGACAATAAAATTGCCAAAAAACTCTCACTTTCTGTGGACTGCTCTGGTTACATCAGAGAGGTTTATGGTGGTGTTTGTCTTCCAAGTGCGTAGTATTAGTGCTTGTGTTTCTAGTAGGATATGGCTTATTACAGGTCTATAGTCTGGAGGGAACTTTTCTATATGTACCTAGATGTAGAATTGCCAATGCTGGGGAGGGTGGAATCAGTATTCCCGTTAGGGAGGAAATTAGGTAGAATATTTGGTTCCACAAACTCCTTATATTTGGGCAATGCCAAAACATGTGAATAAGGTTTCCTATTTGCCCACATTCTCTCCAGCATTGTGGTGATGATCCTAGAAAGTCGTTTGATAACCTATATGGGGTGTAGTGCCATCTATTTGCTATTTTTATTGTCATTTCCCAGTGTTTAACACAATGTGAGGCCTTATGTATTTCTTTGAATGAATCCTGCTACTGATCATTAGAGAAGGAAATATTGAGATCAGTTTCCCATTTACTCATTGTTATAGTTTTCCTTAAAGTTAGTTTGTCTTGGAGTAGGTTATAAAATATTGAAATGCCTTTTGTTGTTTTGTCAGAGTTTGAGTAGATAAGTATCTCTGGGTTTGGATAAGTCTTGAGGAAGTGCGAGATGCGTAGGCAGGTGAACAACTTGTCACTAGGTAGATTATATTGTGTCATTGTTTGTGCTGGGGATTTGGGCTGGGGTCCATTATATAGGTCCGATATGTGTGAAATACTGTAACTCATCAAGTTTTTTACTGACAGCAATGGAATTTTTGCTTCTAGTAATGCTATCGGTAATCTGTAGGTTATTTTCTGGGCGTTAGTACCACTTAATCTAAGGCAAACTCTCCATGCTCTTAAAGAGGTCTGCGTGGGCGGAGAGAGAGTTGATATGTCCCATGGAGACCACACATCACTCAGAAGTAGCAGTGTTAAATCTGTTGTGGGTGATGTTATCCTTTCTATGTCTACCCATAGTGGCATTTCCTGATTACCTAGCCAGTATTTTATGTGGTCCAGTCTAACTGCCCATAGATAGTCATGTAGATCCACTAGGCCTGCCCCTCCTGCTTTTCTATGGGAAATAAGATTGTTACGTGAGCACCTAGCTTTTTTCTTACTCCATATGTATTTCCAGCTAATGCCCGACAGTTGATTAAGGTAGCTTTTACGTATGTGAACTGGTAGAGTGAGGAAAACATCCAAGATTTGTGGCAGTATCATCATTTTGTAGGCTGTTATTCTCCCCATCCATGAAATTTCTTTATTCGACATGTCCCTTAGTTGGGATTCCAGTTTGGCAATTAGTTTGGTCATATTAGTTTTAACTAGGTCTGAAATGGTATTAGTTATGGTGATACCCAAATAAGTGATACCCTTATCACTCCAAGTGTACGGCAGTTGGCTTTGCAATAGGTTTCGTGTCTTGGAAGGTACTCCAACATCCAGGATTAGGGATTTACTAAAATTCCCTTTGTAGTTGGAGATCTCTCCAAATTCCGTTAGAATTTTATGTGCCTGATGTAGGGATTTTAGTGGGCTTGTCAGGAGCAGGATGACATCATCAGCGAAAGGATTAATAGTGTGTGTACTAGAGCCAAACTGGAATCCCGTGATCAGAGGGTGAGTTCTAATTGTTTCAGCTAGTGGTTCAATCATGAGATTAAAGATGGTTGGCGATAAGGGGCAACCTTGCCTGGCCCCATTAGTTATGGTGAAGATTTTGGATAGAAAACCATTTGAATACACCTGTGCTGATGGACATGAATAGAGCGCTAACATAGCTATTAAAATATGACCTCTAAAACCAAACTTTGATAAGACTTATTGCATATATGAAAATCTCTTAGCGGGGTGATTTAGACCCCGTGCATTAATAGACAAACAGGTAACCGTCATTGCTTGGGTAGTGCATGTTGTTGTATGGTTGTGCAGTGTAGGTACTTACTGCGAGCACAGGGATCTTGATGGTAGGTTTAGACCTTATTGTGTGATGGGTCTCAGACCAGACGGACTCAGTATATGAGGTGCAGAAGCTTCCGAAAGATCTATGTATATCGTAGGAAGAACAAAAAAAACAAAGGGTAACAAGAACAAAAAACACAGTCAACATGGGAATCATAAGAAAAGGATCTTTAAACTGATCCGCGTGCAGGTTCATCTGCTACTTGTTACTGGGAGGCGTAGAGGAGAAAACAGGTACAGATCTCCTGTCCCCGGAGAATTGCTTATGCGTATTAGTGGTTGTTTCACGAGTTTCCACCAGCTGTTTCTTTATGTGAGCGCTTGTGAGATACCACTTGCCATTCGCTGTGCATGTATTGTGGACTTTCTGTTGGCACGTGGGTAGCGATTTGATCTGGTAAGATGTTCCACTTTCTTAAGGCAGCGATACCATCCTCCAGTGTGGAAATCATAATAGTGACTCCGTTGTGGGTGATTGAAAGTGTTGCTGGATACTTCCACTTGTGGAGGATGCTGTGGTTCCTCAGTGCTTTAGTGATGGTCGCCAGGTTTCGGCGCCTTTGTAGTGTATGCCTGGAGAGGTCTGGTAGCAGCTTTATGTCAGCGTATTGCGGGGGTATTTTGTCCGGTTTACGGGACACCAGCAATATTTGCTCTTTTACATGATAGTAATGAACTCTCAAAAGGACATCCCTTGGTGTTTCGTCAGGGAGGAAAGATGGCTTAGGGACCCTGTGAATCCTGTCCACAATGAGGTCCTATGCTGTCAGTTCTGGTACCAGTATGGAGAACATGGCCTGGGCATATTGCAGAAGTTGGTTAGGAGGGATAGACTCTGGGATGCCACGCATTTTGAGATTGTTCCTCCTGGACCTATCCTCAAGGTCTGAGATTTTATCCTTCATCCATTGTATGTCCTCTCCCTGTGCTGTATGCGCTTCTACCATCACATTGTAAGATGTGGTATATCCCTCCATCTTGTGTTCCACCCTATCTACCCTGGTGCCCAGAGCTTCTACTTCCTTATGACAGTTGTTGATCCCCCTCACCATGTCAGCATGCAGCGATGCCCGCAGTGACAACAGCATTTCTTTTAGCGTTGTGTTAGAGATGGGTTTATCTGTAGTTGGGAAGTCAGTTATAGGGTCTCCCTCAGGCATCCCCTGTGCTGTAGTGGAGAGTTGTGGCCCGCTTACCTCCATTAGTGGATCGTCTTGCGGCCCAGCTGGGGAGTTCCTCCGCAGCTTGGATTTCACCGGGCTTCTCGTGGAGGGGCTTGAGGTCCCAGAGGACGGTTCACTGTGAAGGATGGCAGTGCTGGGTGGTCCAGATGGCATTCCGTGGCGCTCTGTATGCATACCGGCCTTGTGATTTAGCTGTTGTGACCACACGCCGCCGCCATTTTGGCGTAGCCCGCCTTGCTCTGAGGTAAAGCAGCTGTCCAGCTTGCGCGGCTGTTGCAGGGCCTTTCGCCATCTCGTCATCCTCGTCGAGTGCCTCGGGAGGTAGGCTATCTGATGGTGCCTTTTGTGACCGTGGATGGGGCCGGTAGTCTCGGATGCGGATAGATTTCTCCGGCGGACGAGCGGAGCTCACAGGCTATGTGGCCATCACGGAGCTCGGTCGCCACGCCCCACTTCCGATTTTTTTTTTCTGGGGAGATATTGGGGTCTATTAGACCCTTAGTGGTTGATTTACTTAAACTGGAGAGTGCAAAATCTGGTGCAGCTGTGCATGGTAGCCAATAAGCTTCTAACTTCAGCTTGTTCAATTAACCTTTAACAAAAAAAAAAACCTGGAAGCTGAAAAGTTTCTGTGCAGAGCTGCATCTGATTTTCCACTCTCCAGTTTTAGTAAATCAATAACATTATAATAAAATATATTTAAAAAATTTGCCGTAATCCCTGTTGCCCTGCACACATTTGCAAAAACAAACGGTTTTGCACCAAACATGTGAGGTATAGCCGCAAACATCAAAGTGGGAGCAATTATTCTAGCACAAGAGCTCCTGGTTAACTCTAAACTTAAGAGTTGTAAGGCCTTTAAAGCATCACTCATCGAGATACTTGGGTACCATAGTATTTTGCAATATCACGGATGCAAGCAATTTTAAGTATAACCACTTTTAAGTCCAGTGATGTATGGGTACATCGCTGGTCCGTGAGTGGTTAAAACTACACCCTAAAGCACATTCTACAATGCCTTTCAAGTATGAGGATACGATAAGTGTGAGAGTTTTTCATAGTCTAGATTTGCAGAGGGGCCCAAAATCCAAGGAGCACCTTTGGGCTTTCAAGGAGCAGGAATTATGCATATAATTTTCTGACTACCTATCACATTTTTGGAGGCACTGGAGCATCTGAAACACCAACAAAATTACCCCATTATGGAAAGCAAATCCTCAAGGGTATTTTCATAATGATTATTTTGAAAATGTAATTTTTTACCACAGGTTTTTAAAAAATGCAGGAAAGAAAATAAAAAAGATTTTATTTTAAACACAGTTGTCAAGCCATATAGAGGGTCCCAAAATCCAAAGAGGCACCTTTAGGCATTCTAGGGGCATAAATTAAGCATCTAACTTTCTTACTACCTATAACATTGTTGGAGGCCCTAGAGTACCACAACAGTGCAAACACCCCAAAAAATTTGCACATTTTAGAAAGCAAACACCCCAAGTTATTTTTTAAAAGATGAGTCTTTTGAAGACTTCATATTTTGCCACAAGTGTTTGGAAAATATGGAATGAGAATGATTTTTTATTTTTTTTTCAAAAAAGTTGTCAATTTAATAAGATACTTCACACACGCAGCATAGGCATACTTAGAATCAGGGATGAGCCGAACATCCCCCTGTTTGGTTCGCACCAGAACCTGCAAACAGACAGAATGTTCGCGTGAACTTTAGAACCCTATTAAATACAATGGACTCGAACATTCGAAATTTAAAGTGCTAATTATAAAGGCTTATATGCAAGTTATTGTCCTAAAAAGTGTTTGGGGACCCGGGTCCTACCCCAGGGGACATGTATCAATGCAAAAAGAAGTTTTAAAAACTGCAGTTTTTTCGGGAGCAGTGATTTTAATAATGCTTAAAATGAAAAAATAAAAGTGAAATATTCCTTTAAATTTCATACCTAGGGGGTGTGTATGATATGCATGTAAAGTGGCGCATGTTTCCCGTGCTTAGAACTGCCCCTGCATAAAATGTAATTTTTGAAGGAAAAAAAGTAATTTAAAACTCACTCGCGGCTTTTAATGAATTGTCGGCTCCCGGCAATACATACAAAAGTCATTGATAAAAATAAAAAATAAAGCGTGGGAGTCCCCCAGAATTCAATTATCAGGCCCTTCAGGTCTGGTATAGATATTAAGGGGAACCCCGCCACAAATGTAAAAAAAAAATGCGTGTGGTTCCCCCAAATATCCATACCAGGCCCTTCAGATCTGGCATGGATTTTAAGGGGAACTCCACCCCAAATAAAAAAAAAATGGCGTGGAGTTCCCCCAAAAATCCATACCAGACCCTTATCCGAGCACGCAACCTGGCAGGCCACAGGAAAAGAGGGGGGGACGAGAGAGCGCCCCCCCTCCTGAACCGTACCAGGCCACATGCCCTCAACATGTGGAGGATGTCACCATGTTGATGGGGACAAGGGCCTCATCCCCACAACCCTTGCCCGGTGGTTGTGGGGGTCTGCGGGCGGGGTGCTTATCGGAATCTGGAAGACCCCTTTAACAAAGGGGACCCCCAGATCCCAGCCCCCCCTATGTGAATTGGTAAGGGGTACATTGTACCCCTACCATTTCACAAGAAAGTGTCAAAAAATGTAAAAAAAAACCACACAAACACCTTGGAAAAGTCCTTTATTAAAAAAAAAAAAAAAAACATTCCAGCGGTGAAATCCAGTGTCCCGCGGCGATCCGATGTCCAGCGCTGTTCGTCATTGGCTGAGCCTGAGCGGACCTGATGGGGAACTTCCTCCGCAGTCTATTACATGTATAGACCCGCCTATTCTAAAGTTCCCCATCAGGTCCGCTCAGCCAATGACTCGGTGTAAGGCTGAGGACCTGATGCAGAACATGAGAAGGGGTGGGTCTATTCATGAATTACACAATGAAGGAAGTTCCCCATCAGGTCCGCCCCCTCGGTATGTCAGACCGCACCTACGTCATAGGGCATGTGGCCTGGTACGGTACAGGAGGGGGCGCTCTCTCGTCGCCCCCTCTTTTCCTGCAGCCTGCCAGGTTGCGTGCTCTGATAAGGGTCTGGTATGGATTTTTGGGGGGACTCAACGCCATTTTTTTTTTAATTTGGGGTGGAGTTCCATTTAAAATCCATGCCAGATCTGAAGGGCCTGGTATGGATATTTGGGGGAACCGCACGCATTTTTTTTTTAATTTGCGGCGGGGTTCACCTTAATATCTATACCAGACCTGAAGGGCCTGGTAATTGAATTCTTGGAGACCCCCACGCTTTTTTTTTTTTTTTTTATCAATGACTTTTGTATGTATTGCCGGGAGCCGACAATTCATTAATAGCCGCGAGTGAGTTTTAAATGACTTTTTTTCCTTCAAAAATGACATTTTATGCAGGGGTAGTTCTAAGCACGGGAAACATGCGCCACTTTACATGCATATCATACACACCCACTAGGTACAAAATTTTAAGGAATATTTCACTTTTATTGTTTCACTTTAAGCATTATTAAAATCACTGCTCCCGAAAAAATGTCCGTTTTTAAAACTTTTTTTTGCATCGATACATGGCCCCTGGGGCAGGACCCGGGTCCCCAAACACTTTTTTTGACAATAACTTGCATATAAGCCTTTATAATTAGCACTTTAGATTTCTCCTATAGACTTTTCGAATTTGCAGCGAACACCCAAATTTGTTCGCTGTTCGGCAAACGGGCGAACAGGCAATGTTCGAGTCGAACATGAGTTCGACTCGAACTCGAAGCTCATCCCTACTTAGAATTACACCTGAAGACACATTTGGCTACTCCTCCCAAGTGTGGCAATACCACATGTGTGAGACTTTTTCACTTTTTGGACTGAATATATACTGGACATTGTATCTTGCGTATCACACAAATCAACCAATTGTATCAAAACCAATAGTACTGTAATAGTCGTCTTTATACAAGTTATCAGGGAATATAGCTTAGTGTAGTGCAGTGGTTCTCAACCTGGGGGTCGGGACCCCTCCGGGGGTCGAATTACTATTTGCCAGGGGTCACCGAATCCAGGGCTGTTCCTGGAGCCCGCGGCCACCCACTCAGCCTCTTCACAGCATGGGTGGGGGGCAGAGACTAGAGGTCAGCTGATTGGTGAGGAATGTGAAGTGGGAGGGGCTGGATGACACCCTATCTCCTAATTTTGGCAAAGGCGTCACTGCTACGAGACACCACAAAGCCGTAGACACAGCGAGTAACACTACCTATGTTTAGAGTTGCATTTAAAAGTTCCCACTACAGTTCTCAGATCAGCAGATGACCTTCATCAAGAGCACCTAAGTTGGCTGATCAGAACTCCCCCCCCACCAAGGAGTAAGAGAAGGAATGGAAAGTGAATACATGAAAGGGAGAGGAAAAGAGGGGGAGGAACAAAGAAAAAGGGAAAGAATAAGGGAACAAGAAAGAAAGCTAGAGAGATGGATGGGGGAAAAACAAGAACAAAGAGTGGTACATCCTAAAATGTACCATAAGGGGTTTTAATATTGTGCGAGTGGAAGGGGCTCAGGGAGCGCTAAATGTCCGTGGGTTAGGGGCGCAAATTACTTGTCTTGCCTTGGGTGCCGACAACCCACGCTACAAAAATAATTTTACTGTTAGGGGTCCCCAAAACTTGAGAAACGTTATCAAGGGGTCACGGCACTATAAAGGTTGAGAACCACTGGTGTAGTGTCACCTATAGCAGTACCCATTCCTTTACGCCAAGCAAGCCTAGCCTACTAGTACAGGGCTGCCCCCAGGGATGCCAGGAAGTACAGGAGGCTAAAGAAAGGAAGACCAAATTAGTTATTGTAGGTCAAGGAGTGCAGTTATCTGCAGGAGATGGCTGGGACTGGTGTTCTCACAGGAAGTCAGTTGTAGGTGTAGTCAGTCAGATGTGCAGATGGGTCAGTTTAGGTGGCAGGCAGAGACATGGACAGAAAACAAGCAAAGGATTGGTCCAGATAACAGGCAGAAATGTGGGCAATAAACAGGCCAGGGCTAGTGCAGGTAACAGTCAGGGACACCAACTGTGGCTGGCTGCACTATCAGGGCTCATTCACACGTGAGGTTGGGGGTAGTGTAAACTCTCAGTTAAGCTGTAGCAGAGGCATTGACTGGGGGAGTACACATGTTGCAGCTGTGATTTTTGCTTTGCAGCTGTGTCAAAAGTTGTACCCCCTGTATGCTGTGGCAGTGATCAGGGACACTGTAACTGGTGTGGCGGTGATCAGGGACACTGTAACTGATGTAGCAGTGATTAGGGACAATATGACAGGTTTGGCGGTGATCAGGGACACTGTCTAGTGATGGTATGTAAAAAAATTATCTCTTTCTTACCAGTTTTTTTTTACATACTGTTAACAAAGCAGTGCAGTGTCACCATAGTGAAACTGTACTACTCTGGGGGATGATCAGGGATTTTTTACACTTTGATTGCCTATTAGACATGTGCATTCATTTTCGTCCGAATGCATTTTCGTCCAAATTTCGGGGATTTTCGTGTTCGTTATGGTTTGTTAATCCAAAATCAGAAATATCTGACATAAAAAATGCTTTATTTTCGTTTCGTTGCGACAACAGTTCGATATAGATAGAGGATTTGACATGGCGGTGACAATAGCGAGCTGTGTCTATCGAACCTGTGGTCGAATGTGCCTAACCTAACTCTATTAGTCCAAGATTATTCGACATAGAGAGAAAAGATTCATTAATAGAGACATGAATATTCGACAAAGCAGCTAAAAACATGTGATCGCCGCAAGTGGACATTTATGGTCAAATGCTCTGCCCATAGGCTATAGAAGAATTCTAATGTTGGTTGACTAATAATATAATTATTATTAGTCATACAACATTAGAATTCTACTATGGCTTGTGGGCGGAGCATTCGACTGGAAATGTCCACTCGCTGCGATCGTATGTTTTTAGCTGCTTTGTCGAATCTTCTTAGAACATTCGACAGACACCATAAGCCTTCAATTGACAGATTCAACCTTAATTCGGATTTTCGGATGAATGCATTTTTAAATGAAACAAAATAAATAAAAACTAATTTCGGGAGTAACTAAATAAATTTATTTTTTGGACGAAACCGAAATTTCCGAAACAAAATATTTCAGTGTGCACATATCTATTTCCTATTACAGTGATGATCACTTCAGCTTCAGGCATTTTTTTTTTTTTACACTTTCATTTTCATGTAACAATCAGAATTTTTTGCTAGAAAATTAGAACCCCCAAACATTACATATTTTTTAAACCAGAGGCTCTAGAGAATACATGGGTGTTGCAATTTTTTATGTCACGCGGTATTTGTTCAGGTTTTTTTTTTAAACACATTTTTTTAATGCAAAAAAAACAAGACATAATAGCTGCAGAAGGGACATCCTCTTCCACTGCTTGTAATAGCAATTGAGTGGCTGCAGGCATCATCCCAGTAAAACCACTGAAAGTCCAGAAACATACAGGTACGTCACTGGTCATGGATAAACAGTGAAACTGTTCAAAGGTTTCAGTCATGATAACTTTAATTACTACTCTGATACAGTGATTGGTTACAACTATCACATGGTACAGGGCTGCTGAGATTGGCCCTGGTACCTTATAATCACTGTGACCAATCACAGAGATTAAAGAGTAAACAAGGTGTCGTGAATGTGAGCCTTATTTACAACTGTAACTGTGATCGCTGTGATTGGTCACAGAGATCACATGGTGCAAGGGCTGCTGACAGTAGCTTGGTTTAATGATCAGTAATCAGCTGTGTTCAGTGGACACAGCGGTCACCGATCACTCTAGAGAGTGTGCATTAGCAACCAATGTGGTACGTCGACCTACATTGGCACTGCTCCCTTCCAGCCGTATATGTATATTGGCTGGACAGGAGGTGGTTAAATAACATTCTTAAAAGTATAAGGAGATATATTTAGGCTATATATGGTATTACAGAATATTACAATTCTACAGGGCAGCATCAGCAACACTGTATTCTACCATCACATAAATTGCATGTGTAATAATTTTGTTTACTAATAAACTATTCCTTGACTTATATACAGCAGCAACAACCCAATACAATTGATTTCCACTAAAAAGTAATTATTGGGTAGTTTTTGCAAGGACAATAGATTTTTTTTTAGTGGTAGTAATAGGTCTGAATTTAGCAGTGGAAATCCCACTCACAATAGATTTAAAATATATTGGCAGGTAGGGATGAGCTTCGTGTTCGAGTCAAACACACGCTCGACTCGAACATCAGCTGTTCAATCGCTCGACGAAGATCAAACATTATGGGCTGTTCGCGCCAAATTCGAGTGACGCGAACGGCCCACAATACACTGCGCCATCGCACTGCACTGTGACCCCGCATGCTTGGGCAATCACAGCGCCGGCAGCGAGGCGGCCTTGTGCAGTGTGTTCCGGCGTGCAGGGAAAGAGATACATAGGCAGGGACAGTGTGTTCTATGTTCTGTTCTTTTCTCAGGCATCTGCAGGAGTTGCTGTTCATTGCTGTTCTCTAAGCTAGATAGGCAGGCAGGGACAGTGTGTTCTTTTCTCAGGCATCTGCAGGAGTTGCTGTTCATTGCTGTTCTCTAAGCTAGATAGGCAGGCAGGGACAGTGTGTTCTTTTCTCAGGCATCTGCAGGAGTTGCTGTTCATTGCTGTTCTCTAAGCTAGATAGGCAGGCAGGGACAGTGTGTTCTTTTCTCAGGCATCTGCAGGAGTTGCTGTTCATTGCTGTTCTCTAAGCTAGATAGGCAGGCAGGGACAGTGTGTTCTTTTCTCAGGCATCTGCAGCAGTTAGTGGGTGTTGTGTGCCCCAGCACAGTATACACCTGTATATACCCGTCATTGCTGTTCTCTAAGCTAGATAGGCAGGCAGGGACAGTGTGTTCTTTTCTCAGGCATCTGCAGCAGTTAGTGGGTGTTGTGTGCCCCAGCACAGTATACACCTGTATATACCCGTCATTGCTGTTCTCTAAGCTAAATAGGCAGGCAGGGACAGTGTGTTCTTTTCTCAGGCATTTGCAGCAGTTAGTGGGTGTTGTGTGCCCCAGCACAGTATACACCTGTGTATACCCATCATTGCTGTTCTCTAATACAGGCATCTGCAGGAGTTAGTGGGTGTTGTGTGCCCTAGTACAGTATACACCTGTATATACCCGTCATTGCTGTTCTCTAATACAGGCATCTGCAGGAGTTAGTGGGTGTTGTGTGCCCTAGTACAGTATACACCTGTATATACCCGTCATTGCTGTTCTCTAATACAGGCATCTGCAGGAGTTAGTGGGTGTTGTGTGCCGTAGTACAGTATACACCTGTATATACCCGTCATTGCTGTTCTCTAATAAAGGCATCTGCTGGAGTTAGTGGGTGTTGTATGCCCTAGTACAGTATACACCTGTATATACCCGTCATTGCTGTTCTCTAATACAGGCATCTGCAGGAGTTAGTGGGTGTTGTGTGCCCTAGTACAGTATACACCTGTATATACCCGTCATTGCTGTTCTCTAATACAGGCATCTGCAGGAGTTAGTAGGTGTTGTGTGGCCTAGTACAGTATACACCTGTATATACCAGTCATTGCTGTTCTCTAATAAAGGCATCTGCTGGAGTTAGTGGGTGTTGTGTGCCCTAGTACAGTATACACCTGTATATACCCATAATTACTGTTCTCTAATAAAGGCATCTGCTGGAGTTAGTGGGTGTTGTGTGCCCTAGTACAGTATACACCTGTATATACCCGTCATTGCTGTTTTCTAATACAGGCATCTGCTGGAGTTAGTGGGTTTTGTGTGCCCTAGTACAGTATACACCCGTATATACGCGTCATTGCTGTTCTCTAATAAAGGCATCTGCTGGAGTTAGTGGGTGTTGTGTGCCCTAGTACAGTATACACCTGTATATACCCGTCATTACTGTTCTCTAATAAAGGCATCTGCTGGAGTTAGTGGGTGTTGTGTGCCTCCAGCACAATATACACTACCCAATTGGTGGTTTTCCCATCTCTCTGCAGGCATTACTATGTCTGGAAGGCCAACAAGGAGAGGCAGACAGTCACGAGCCAATAAAAGAGGGCAAGCATGCTCTGTGTCTAGAGACAACAGTGCTGGTCATGGACACGGTGCATCGTCATCAGCAGGTGGCCATGGGACACGCTTGTCCTTATTTTCGCAGCTGGATGTGTTGAGCCGCATCATGCTGAAGACTTGGTAGAGTGGATGACCAAGCCCTCTTCATCCTCCTCATCCTCTCTCACCCAGGCTCAGGGTACTGGCAAAGCAGCTGCCAAAGCGTCCTCTTCCCTCGTATCAATGTCATCATCAGTCACTCCTTCCCTAGACCCACCGTGTCTTCCTGAGGAGTCCCCCGAACTGTTTGAGCACAGTGTTGGGTACATGCTCCAGGAGGATGCCCAGCGTTTTGAAGGGTCTGAAGATGATACCCAGCTAGAGGAAGGCAGTAGCGTGAGAGCAGAGAGAGGGGATGCTCAAGAAGGACAGCAATCTGGCAGTCATGTTCCAGCAGCTGCAGAATACTGCCAGATTGGCTCCAGTGATGAGGAGGGAGGGGATGATGAGGTCACTGACTCCACGTGGGTGCCTGATAGGAGAGAGGAGGAGGATGAGGAGGAGGCACATCTCCAACGAGGAAGGATGCACTCTGGGGGCAAGCGTAAGGGCAGCACACCGAGTGAATCACACCACAGAGCTCCGCCTGTGCAGGGCGCTGCCTCTGCCCGTTATTCAAAAAGTTCTTTGGTGTGGGCCTTTTTTGAGTCGAGTGCATTAGATCGCACCGCTGCTGTTTGCAACATATGTCTCAAGCGTATTTCGCGTGGCCAAAACATCAGCCGCTTGGGCACCACATGCTTAACCAGACATATGTTGACCTGCCATGCAGCTCGTTGGCAAGCGTACCTTAAAGACCCACACCAAAGAACAAAGCGGACCTCTCCTTGCTCCTTATCAGCTGGGATCTCCAACCCCACTGTACCTTCAATCCTCTCTGAAACCTGCACTGAGAGGAATGAAGGTGTAGAATTAGGGGTGTCACAGCCAAGTACTTGCGGGCACTCTGCTAGCAGTACACACGACGTCCGATTATAGCAGGCAAATTTCCCTGCCCCAGCTGCTGGACCGTCGAAAGAAGTTCACTCCCAGCCATCCACATGCCCAGCGGTTGAATGCTAGCTTGGCTAAATTGCTAACACTTCAACCGCTGCCTTTTCAGTTGGTAGACTCGGCCCCCTTCCGTGAGTTTGTGCAATGTGCGGTTCCTCAGTGGCAGGTTCCCAACGCCACTTTTTCTCACGGAAGGCGATTCCGGCACTCTACCGGCATGTGGAAGGCAATGTCCATGCCTCGCTGGACAGGGCAGTCAGCGGTAAGGTGCATATTACCGCTGACTCATGGTCCAGCAGGCATGGACTGGGATGTTACCTTTCTTTCACGGCCCGTTGGGTCACTCTTTTGGCAGCTGGGAAGGATGCAGGACAAGGTGCAGTAGTGTTGGAGGTTGTTCCGCCACCACGCCTCCAAAATGCTACTACTGGTTGTGACACACCTCTCTCCTCCACCCCCTCCTCTTCTTCTTCCTCCATGGCCTCTTCCTGTGCTTTGTCCTCGGAACCAGCGGTGCTCCGTAGGCGTTCAAGGGGCTACGCAAGTACGCAGGCAAAAAGATGCCATGCCGTGCTTGCGCTGGTGTGTTTGGGGGACAGGAGCCACATTGGGGCAGAGGTTCTGTCAGCTCTGCAGGGGCAGGCCGAGAGGTAGTTGACGCCACGCCAGCTTAAGCCAGGAATGGTGGATTGCGACAATGGCACCAACCTCCTCTCCGCCTTCCGACAGGGACAACTGACCCATGTGCCCTGTGTGACTCACGTCCTTAATCTGGTGGTGCAGCGGTTCTTGGGCAGGTACCCGGGCTTACAGGATGTCCTGAGGCAGGCCAGGAAAGTCTGTGTGCATTTCCGCAGATCATATAATGCCAGTGCTCGGCTGGCTGAGCTGCAAAAGGAGTTGAACTTGCCCAAGAACCGCCTTATATGTGACATGCCCACCAGGTGGAACTCAACGTTGGCCATGCTGCAGCGGCTGCACAAGCAGCAGAGGGCCATCAATGAGTACCTGTGCGACTACGGCACCAGGACAGGGTCATGGGAGCTCTGTTTTTTTTCACCACGCCAGTGGGGCATGATCAGTGATGCATGCACTGTCCTGGCACCATTTGAGGAGGCCACGAGGATGGTGAGCAGTGACAGTGCATGCATCAGTGACACTGTACCTCTTGTCCACCTGTTGGAGCATACGCTGAGTGGAATAGTGGACAGGGCACTTGAGTCAGAACAGAGGCAGGAAGAGGAGGACTTCCTTGCCTCTCAAGGCCCCCTTTACCCAGACAGTGTTCCTTGCGTCCCACCCATCACACAGGAAGAGGAGGAGGAGGAGGATTGTGTCAGCATGGAGGTGGAGCATGGCACTCAGCATCAACAGCATCAGTCTTTTAGGGATGATTTACAGTCCCAACAAACCCGTGGACTTGTACGTGGCTGGGAGGAGGTGGCTGCGGATCATGTCGTCCTTAGTGACCCAGAGGACTCCGGGCCGAATGCCTCAGCTAACCTACGCTGCATGGCCTCCCTGATCCTGCAAAGTCTGCAGAAGGATCCTCGTATTCTTCGGATCAAGGAGAGGGACCAATACTGGCTGGCCACTCTCCTTGATCCACGGTACAAGGGTAAGGTTGCGGACCTTATCTTGCCGTCGCAGAGGGAGCAGAAGATGAGACAACTCCGGGAGGCCTTGCAGAAAGGTCTGTGCAACGCATTCCCAGATACTGGGAGGATACAAACTCCTGGTCCTGGATAACGAGTTGCTGAGGCTTCAGTCAGTAGCAGAAGGAGCGGTGGAGAAGGTGGCCGTCTGACCGATGCGTTCAGACAATTTTTTAGTCCGCAGCCCCAAGGTATGATCGGTTCCAGCAACCATCGCCAGCGTCTGATATACATGGTGCAGGAATACCTAGGGGCAAGGTCAGACTTGGACACCTTTCCCACCGAAAATCCTCTGGCTTACTGGGTCTTGAGGATGGATCACTGGCCAGAGCTTGCACAGTATGCAATTGAGCTACTGGCCTGTCCTGCATCCAGCGTTCTTTCGGAACGCACATTTAGTGCTGCTGGAGGCTTTGTTACGGATCACAGGGTGCGCCTGTCCACCGACTCGGTTGATCGACTGACCTTCATAAAGATGAACCAGTTTTGGATCACCACCAGCTACCAAGCACCTGAAGCTGATATAACAGAATCATTTCTTTTGAAATGTCACATCCCTTCAAGACTGCCTATGCTGATGCTGAGTGACTGTCCTGTTATGTTGACTGACTATCCTCCGCCTCCTCAATGATCCGATTCATGATGATAGCTTGGAAGAACATTTTTGTTTCTGGGTGCCGCCACCAGTGGCTAAGGCCCAATTTTTCAGCCCCTGTTTAACAGGGGCATGTAATTACAATTTTTTATGCAATGCTTTGCAGCAGGGCTCATTCTTGCACTCCAACTAGAGTATCTGGGAGATGTTACAGTGTCGTGACACCAGCGCCAGTGCCTAAGTCCCAATTTTTCAGCCCCTGTTTAACAGGGGCGTGTAATTACAATTTTTGATGCAATACTTTGCAATACTTTTTGATGCAATACTTTGCAACAGGGCTCATTGCTCCAAGTACAGTATCTGTGAGGGGTTGCAGTGTTGTGGCACCAGTGCCTAAGGCCCACATTTTCAGCCCCTGTTTAACAGGGGCGTGTAATTAAAATTTTTGATGCAATACTTTGCAACAGGGCTCATTGCTGTGCTCCAAGTACAGTATCTGTGAGGGGTTGCAGTGTTGTGGCACCAGGGCCTAAGGCCCAATTTTTCAGCCCCTGTTTAACAGGGGCGTGTAATTACAATTTTTGATGCAATACTTTGCAACAGGGCTCATTGCTGTGCTCCAAGTACAGTATCTGTGAGGGGTTGCAGTGTTGTGGCACCAGTGCCTTAGGCCCAATTTTTCAGCCCCTGTTTAACAGGGGTGTGTAATTAAAATTTTTGATGCAATACTTTGCAACAGGGCTCATTGCTGTGCTCCAAGTACAGTATCTGTGAGGGGTTGCAGTGTTGTGGCACCAGTGCCTAAGGCCCAATTTTTCTGCCCCTGTTAAACAGGGGCATGTAATTACAATTCTTGATATAATAATTCACAGCATGGCCCATTCCTGTGCCCACCAAGAGTAACTGTGAGGGCTTACAGTGTTGTGGCAACACCACCACCACCACCAAAGGCCCAATTTTTCTGCCCCTCTTCAACAGGGGCATGCAATTACAATTATTGATCTAATAATTTACAGTAGGGCCCATTCATGCGCCCACCAAGAGTAACTGTGAGGGCTGACAGTGTTGTAGCACCAGCACCACCACCAAAGGCCTAATTTTTACTACTACTGTTCAACAATGGCATGTAATTACAATTCCTGATATAATAGTTCACAGCAGGGCGTTCCAGCGCCCACCAAGAGTAACTGTGAGGGCTCACAGTGTTGTGGCAACACCAACATGTAAGGGGCAAATTTCAGCAGAGTATATACGGCAGGCCCCTACTTTCAAACATCCAACTCACAAACGACTCCTACTTGCAAACGGAAGGAGACAACAGGAAGTGAGAGGAAATCTACCCCTAGGAAGGGAAATTCTCTCCTGTAAGAGTTAATATGGGAAAAAGGTGTCTCCTCTCTACTGATGCTTTATCATCAATCCTTGTTTCAATAAAAACCCCACTTTTCAAAAACATTTGTCATTGGGATGGAAAGTGAGGTGAAATGTTCTGAACAGGTGCACAGACAGCAAAACAAATGTTACTTGTGTGATAACCCTTCCCTATGTTTTCCAAAAAGCTTAAAAATAGATTTTTTGGCTGGAGCTACACTTAAACAATGTACCTGTTCAAAATTACAAACAGATTCTACTTAAGAACAAACCTACAGTCCCTGTCTTGTTTGCACCACCTGTATACTGCTGTTCAGAGTATATAGGGCCTTTTTTTATTTTGGGTGTGGGGTTCCCCTTAATATCCATACAAGACCCAAAGGGGCTGGTAATGGGCTGGGGTAGGGGGTAGACATGTGCGATTAGTTTCGTAAAATCGAAAATTCGTACAAATTTTTTGAAATTCGTACATTTGTACGAATCCGAATTACGAATTTTTATGAATACGAATTCTGTACAAAATACGAAATTTTGTTTACGAATTTTGGATCCAAATTATCCGAATCCAAACTACCAAATAACGAACAAACAAAAAAAAAAGTTACGAAAGTAGGAGTTGTGTCCAGAATCAACGAAAACAATGTACTCTACCCCGTCCGAAAGTACGAATTATGGTATTGAGCTTCCCTTTAATAGTGCCGTTGTACGTATTATACGTCACCGTGTTCTTGGCGTTCGGAATTTCCGACAGCATTTGTGCAACCGTGTGTATGCAAGACAAGTTTGAGCAAACATCCTTCAGAAAAAAAATACACGGTTTTGTTGTCGGAATTTCCGATCGTCTGTACGCGGCATGAGTCCGTAGAGTTCAATATTAACGATTCGTACGAAATTCGTATTTCGTACGAAACCAAATTTAATTCCGTACACGAATTGAGAATTACGATTTGTTTTTAATACAAAACGGAACGGAACGAAACAAAACAAATTTTTTGACGGCTCCCATGTCTAGTGGGGGGGGGGGGGTGTGATGGGGTAGCCATGCCATTTTTCTCAAAGATTTTCATTCATATTACCAGGACCAGGCATTACATTAAAGCCGCAAACAGTTTTAAATGGCTTTTTTTCCTTTACAAATGTCATTTTGTGCAGGGACAGTTCTAAACACGGGAAACACATGCCACTTCACAGGCATACTTTAGACACCCCCCAGGTACGATATTTAAAGGAATATTTCACATTTTTTTTCACTTTATGCATCATTAAAATGACTGCTCCCGAAAAACTGCCATTTTTAAAACTTCGTTTTGCATTGATACATGTCCCCTGGGGCAGAACCCGGGTCCCCAAACCCTTTTTAGGACAATAACATGCATATTATTCGTTATAATTAGCACTTTAGATTTCGAACGTTCGCTTCCATTGTATTTAATAGGGTTCTAACGTTCGCGCAAACTTTCGGTCCGTTCGAAGGTTCTGGTGCGAACCGAACCGGGGGATGTTCGGCTCATCCCTATTGGCAGGTATGTATTTGGGAAAATAAAGCTAAAGCCATCAACTTCATACAAATTGCCAAACAGTGGCAAAACAAGTTTTATAGCATAGTTTGTGAAATTCTTTTCAGTACCACATTGTATTGTTGTTATGGCACGATTTGATAAGTGACATGGGATCACCTGAGGCACAATTCCTTAGAACCAGCTGGTTTTCAACAGAGTTCCTAATGGTGGAGATGCATATTATGGTATTCTAGTACCAGGTTGCATCAATTAGGATCTACCCACCAAGGGGTGAACAATAACATTAAAGCCTCGTACACACGACCGAGTTTTTCGTCGTTAAAAACACGTTGTTTTTCTCGACGAGATTCTTGTCAAGCTTGACGAGATTCTTGTCAAGCTTTCCTTGCATACACACTGTCAATTCCAAATCTCATTGTTGTTCTGCGCGGTCACGTCCAGCACGTACGACGGCAGTATAAAGGGGAAGATCGATTTCAATGGCGCCACCCCTTGGGCTGCTTTTGCTGATCTCGTGGTTACCGCGTGTGAAGTAAAAGTTTGGAAAGAGACGATTCGCGCTTTTCAGTCTTCGTGCTTTCAGTTCATTTTCTGCGGTTCAGTTTGTGCTTGTGGGTTCGTATCTTGTCTTTCAGGGCATGTAGGCAGGTCGTATCTGTTTTACAGTGCGTTCTTGCCCGTTCGTTTCTGAATTTCAGTTCATTCTTCATAGGCCTTGTTGTTCTTAAGTGCTTTCTGTTTAGTACATTCTGATCAGACGACCGTCTCCTAGCCATGTTGCGGGTACGTTCTCGTCGTCGAGTTCGTGCTGTGCGGGCGCTTGGTGTTGGTCTGCTTGTCTTGGACCAAGACGAGTCCATGAACGGGGTGAGGAGGAGTTCATGGACCAAGAATTGGTTGCTCCAGCGGGACCAATTCTGCCATATGCCTCTGCTGCGGGAGATCGTGGAGAATAATCCTGAGGACTACAGGAATTTTCTGCGGATGTCTGACCCCGTTTTTCAGCATCTGTTGGCTTTGGTGTCCCCCTATATTACCAGGCAGGACACCGTTTTGCGGGAAGTCATCAGTGCTGAGCAGAGGCTCATCGCCACGTTACGTTACCTGGCGACAAGGAGAAGTCTGCAGGACTTGAAGTTCACGACAGGCATCTCCCCCCAGGCTCTGGGCGTCATAATCCCAGACACCTGTTCTGCCATTATCCAAGTCCTGCAGGAGGACTATATTAGGGTAAGTTTTCTCCTTTAACATCACATTCTATGTATTTCATGTATGCTAATTGTCAGGGTCACCTGTGGCCAGGTGACAGATGCACACCGTAGGGGGACAGGAGTGCACCGCGGGGTAGTGAACCCTATGGCTGGCTTCTGCGGATAGGAAACTGGGTGGTTGTGGAAAGCGGGACCAGAGGAGCACAACCGGGATCCTAACAGAAGCGAGAGCCAAGATTCCCCAGGGCGCGGAGTCTAAGACCCAGCTGGTCTTCTCCAGGGCCTCTAGTGGTGAGGATGTTACGCTGCAGGCTGGGACCAGGTCGCGGCCCCTGGAGTTTCCTAGCTCACGCCCCGTAGGATAAGGGGAAAAGAGGGGAAGCAGCAGCACACGATAGAGAGAACCGAATAACAAGCTGAAGGTCAGGGGCCACAAGCAGACAAGGATAACGAAGAACGAGCCGAAGGTCAAGGGTCACGAGCAGACAGGGATAGTCGGGGACAAGCCAATAACGTAACAGAGAGACAGACGTAGCACACGGCAGGCAGGAACCCAAACACACAATGCCTAACAAACACGTTGATCAGCAAAGCAGGCTTGCAGTGCACAGGTTAATATAGTGTTCTGTGATAGGGCCTGGGGTGGAGTCAGGCTGGGAGGAGATTATAAAGGAAGCCAGGTGAAGGAGGTCTGGTCTCTAGATGAACACATGAGGAGGAAGGTAAGATGGCAGACAGACATTAATGCATATCCATGACACTAATGTAGTGTATTTCTTTCATCCTTCCCTAATTACCATGATTGTAATATGCTGAGAATGTCCCCTTTGTCCTCATGCATGCTGTAAGCTTTTAAATGCCCCTTTTTCTCCTCCATGCATATTTCCCTTCACTAACCTCTCCAGCAGTGGCGGCTGGTGCTCAAAATGTTTGGGGGCCACCCCAAAATTTTAAAAGGAAAAAACATCCATTTCCACGACTGTGCCTATTAAACGCCACCAGTTGTCCCCTCAAATGCAGCCAGTTTGTCCCCTCAAATGCAGCCAGTTTGTCCCCTCCAATGCAGCCAGTTCCCCCCCAGCCCTGCACTTACCTTCCTCTGGTCTGCGCCGTCCTTCTTCTCTCCTCAATGTCTTCTCCCACCCTCGATGTTGCATCAGCCAATCAGGTTACCGGTAAACAGACTCAGTGAACATGATTGGCAGAGGAGCCTGTCAGTGTTTAACCAAGGAACGCACCCCCCCTGCGTCCCCTGGTTAACTTTTTGGAAGCCAATTACAGCCATCAGGCTGGCTCTGATAGGCACTTCCCAAAAAAAACAGATGCTGTTATTCAGATGTCCACCGCTCAACAGGGGGCCATCCACCTGAATAGTGGGCGGCATCGACAATACATAGGTTAATGCAAGGCATGAACCTATGTATTGTTCTGAGTGACGGGCGCAGGAGAGAGAGGGGGCAGCGCTCCTGCTCCCACTATGGACCCACCGCCACTGCAATGCTATCCTGTGCCCAAACACACCTAGCCGAGTCACTTCCAATGTATTTCTGCAGCTCCATTGTAGTGCTTTACCCTCCCCCCCCAATCACCCCCTAAAATTTCTCTATAAATGTTAATTCTCCTTATTTTTAACATTCACAAACTCATCTAGCCCCCCCCAAATATTTTTAGAATCGACCATCAGAGGGGGTGATGAATATGATACTTGAGCCTTCGCTTTGAGTTTTTTAAAACACATTAAACGGAAACTTAAAATGCTGTTGGGCTAGAATGTATTTTAGTATAATCTGCTTGCAACGTTATGTGCAAAAGTAATAATATTTTTTTTTCTTGTTTGATTCCACAGCTTCCTTCCACGCCACAGGAATGGCAGACTATGGCATCGGAGTTTGCCACGCAGTGGAACTTCCCCAACTGCGGTGGAGCCATTGACGGGAAGCACGTCCGCATCGTGCCGCAACCCCGTTCTGGGTCCTACTTCTTCAACTACAAGGGGTTTCATAGCATTGTGCTGATGGCGGTGGTGTCAGCACGGTATGAATTCCTCTATGTGGATGTGGGGAAGAATGGCTGGATGTCCGATGTGGGATCCTTCAGCCAGACGGAGTTTGCCCTTCGTCTCCAGAGTGATGACCTTGCATTGCCACCGGATGCAGGGAATGTTGAAGGACTCCCCTTTGTGTTTTTGGCTGATGAAGCCTTCGGACTGGGACCGCATCTCATGAGGCCATTTCCCCAGAGGACCCTGACCCCAGAGAAGAGGGTGTTCAACTACCGGCTGGCCAGGGCCCGAAGAGTCGTGGAGAATGCCTTCCGGATAATGGCCAGCCGGTTCCGCCTTTTCATGACTCCAATTCACTTGGCGGAGTACAAAATGAACTACGTTGTTTTCTGTTGCTGTGTGCTACATAATTTTCTTATCAGGAAATCCACAAATTATATTGCCTCAATTGTGCCTGAGGCAGGTCTTCCAACTGGCAATACCCTGCCGGGCCTAGAATCTGGCCGTCCTGGCTTGCCCCCCCAAAATGCCCGTGAGGTTCGCCAGAAATATCTTGAATATTTCACGGGTAGGGGGGTAATTCCTATGCCAGGCCATGTCTGAATATTTCTTGAGAAAGAAAAAAATAAAAATCTGGTTTAATGCATTTGTAGTGCCAAGTGTATTTTCCTTTAGTAAATACCAACCATTTCACTAGTAACACTAGTAACACCAAAAATATACACAAATAAGGTTATAGCGTATTTGAGAAAGAAGCTACACTTTGTGGTTGTTCAAACATTTTACTCTGTGCACATTCACACACATGGTAAATAGAACAGTATGTCTTTTTTTTTTCGGCTGCCCAGAAACAGGCCTTTTTTTTTGTTAGAAAATACAAAACCATCAGTAGCATCCAACAAACTACAACATTGTATACCTCTCGGCAATATGAGACATTCAATTTCACAAAAAATGTCTCTATCTGCCCGTCATAATATGGGGTATTGGCACTCCTGACCAAGCCAAAATTTGAAGATGCACACAATTTAGAGTCATTTTAAAATGTGATTTTTAACTCGTGATCCCTATTGTCAACATGTGCTATCTGCCATCAGTGGTGATCAATGGACGTGTTTTGGGGGTGCAACCCCTTCTTCATTTCACCTACTTGAGATGCGAGGAAGGGGTTGCACCCCCAAAACCCGTACATGGATATCCCCTGATGGCAGATGGCACATGTTGACACACTGTGTGTATCTTCAAATTTTGGCTTGATTGATTTTCAAAAAGCAAAAAAAAGGGGGAAGAACAATCAGAAAACAAAAATGGGGTGTTTGGTGCCTTATTCAATTCGCTCCAAAACATCTAGGATGTCCTTAAAGGTTTGATCTATCGCATTAATTCTTTGCTTAATTCTGTCCAGTTCTGTACTACATTCCATCACTTGCTGGATGATTCGTAGGGCACTGTTAGCAAAGAAACACATACTTTCTTTCACCTCAACATTTTCATCCCCTATAAAGAAATACAAAAGGTATTTTAACTCTGCAGGCCTACATCTCTTACCTGAAGCTGTGGTGACAGATACTGACCTGTTGTGGTGACCAGTTCCACCACGTCATCCACTTCTCCTTCCTCCACTTCTCCTTCCTCCACCTCTTCAACTTCCTCAACATCCTCAGGTTGGGGTTCTTGGTGAGGTTGGGGTTGTTTAGAAGGTGTGGGGTTCCTGTGCTCCCTGGAGTGGTGTCCTCCCAGTCTTCTATCCCCTATAAGAATCAAACAAAAGGTATACTTAGCACACAGATATTTTTGTAAAAATAAATGAACATGATACATTGCTTGGAAGTGGGGTACAAGTGTCTGTTTGGGAGGAATTTCAAGATGAAGACATTATTTAAAAAAAAAGATTCTTGACTATTCACCTTTGGCTGACAATTTTTACACATGGAGGCACCCCAAAAATGCACTGATGCACCTGTGTGGGGCACCCTAAAAAGGTGGATCTGGTGGCCCACACTATAGTGCTCAAGAGTCCAGATGTGGAAACAGCTGCTGAGTGTCCTCTCCTTTACACTGATTAAAGTTTGCATTTCATTCTCTTTCCAAACACATCATCTAGCCAACAATGTACTAACATTTATGGAATAAAAACAGGCATCTCTGTAAATTATTGGAACCCTGTAAAATGGCAAAACATCGTATATAGTGGTCGAACGATGTGTCTGTAACGACCGATTACTGGACCAAACCAAGTCCTAACGATGACATTTTGTAAGGTACAATTGTAAAATGCAACAACATGGAGCAACATGCAAGTTCTGAAATACAATAATAGGAACACAGGAAAAAAAGTACTTTTTTCTAGCATTCTCTTAATGCTCCTTAACTGCTTCGGCTCCCTCAGTTTGAGGTCAGACCACCTCTTTCTAAGCTGCTCCTTTGACCGTTTCACACCGAAATTCTTCTTCAGACTTTTCACTACTATCTTCATTATTTTGGACTTCCTTAGATTAGGGTGGGTATACGGCCCATGCTTTGCGTCATAATCCGACTTTAGCAATATGTCCACCATCTCCGCCATCTCCGCGTAAGACATATTAGATGCCTTGAATCTCCTCCTTGATCGTGACGTTTCACGGTCTGGGCTGGTCTCCTCCTCGTTATTTGATGAATTAGCAGACACCTGCTGTGACTCCGCCATATCTGTCTGCGCGCCGAAAGAGAAGGGGCGGGAAAAGTTGATACTTTGAATGTCATGGGCGGGCGACGTGTGCGGGGCGACGTGTGTGGAGCGACGTGTGCAGAGTTTCATGCATGCGTGGTGTATATAAAGCAAACACACATGTGACGATACTACGTTCGGTGTGCTGAGAGAGGAGGAAAAGTGACGGACGTGAGAACGAAGGTATGTGATTTTTATACTTTGTGAAATCGGTGGCCTATAATGCCTAGAGATTGTTGGAGGATATATATGGGGAATCAGATTTACAGGAGGTTAGATTGTGTGACTGGCATTACTTTTTTTGTCTTGTTTTTTTGGCTTGCAGAAACAAAATGAATGCTTTTATTAGCGACCGGGAATTTGTGGCTGAATTTATAGTAAGGGAGCTGCCCACTCTGTGGGAGACCAAAAACCCATTTCACAGGAAGAAAGGTGTAAGGAAAGCAGCGCTGGAGACCCTGCTCCCATTTGTGCAGACCAAGGTACCCACAGCAGCCAAAAAACAGGTGGACAGTAAAATTGTGAGCTTGAGAGGCACATACAGGACTGAGCGCTTTAGGGTCCTGGCTTCTCAGAGGTCAGGAGCAGCAGCAGCTGATGTATATGTCTGGAATTTGTGGTACTATAGCAGGATGTCCTTTCTGAACGACCACCTTGAGGCAAGGCCATCACTGTACAGTATTCCACCCAGTCTTCCCTGCAGCCAACCTGAGCCTTCTCTGGAGCAAGAGGAGGCAGCCATTCTGGAAGAACCTGATTTGGACATCTGGAGCCAGGTATAGTATTTTCTCAAAATGTATTGTGAGAAAATTAATGCATGAAAAATAAGATAATATGTAAATCCCCCCAAAAATTGGGAGTAAAAAGTGATCTCAAAATCAATAGACAGTAGTGTGCCCAAAATTGGGGGAGAAGAATGAAATCTGATGGGGTCATAATAATAGTCTTTTCTATTGATTTACATTCAATTTGCAAGAGTCATGAGCTATAATTTGTGTGTAAATGATGAACCACAAACTAAAACTATGTCCCTTTTTCATACACAGGATGACATCAGCCAGGAGGAGGGTCTGGAAAGTGTCAGGCAGGAGGAGGTAGGGCCCACTGTGAGCCAGGAGGAGGCAGGGCCCATTGTGAGCCAGGAGGTGGCAGGGCCCAGTGGCACACAGGAGGTGGCAAGGCCCAGTGGCACACAGGAGGTGGCTGGGCCAAGTAGCAGGACCAGATCGCAGGTGCCTCCCATCCGCCTTCCTAAAAGATCCAGGAGGGACAGGAGCACAAGCGAGGCAGCAATGGCCCTTATTAGAGAGGCACATGCCACCCTCTAAGAGCCCACATCCCCTGAAGAGGCCATTGCCGGCCTAGTTGAGGCCAAGTTCAAGGTGATGAGCATGGAGCAACGCCTCCTATGCGAGCCCCTGCTCATCACCTTGCTGAACAAGGGGGTGATGGAGAGAATTACCCCCAATACGGCCATATGTGAGGTCGCCCAGCTTTCCCAACCTCAACCTCCTTCTCCTCCTCCACCTTCTTCTTCTCCTCCACCTCCTTCTCCTCCTCCTGACACGAGTACACCTCCAGTGGCACAGCCTCCAGCCATACGCAGAAGGAAGGCTGCAGGGAAGGCTTCAGGGAAGGCTGCAGGGAAGGCTGCCAAGAAGACCAGGAAGTGATGGCCTTGCTTCATTGTGGTCTGACAGAAGGCAGCCTGTTGTAGTACCACAGACTTGGGACATGTATATCACCTGCTGCTGTTCCTGACCTCTGGAAGTCCAGGATCAGATTGTGCTCACAACTGTTGTGCTTCTCAAGCTCCCAATTTTATTGGCCACACAGGGTTGATGGGGTCCCATAGATGCACAAATGGCAGCAGGGTCTCCAGCGCTGCCTTCTATTTATTTTGTTAGATACATGAATAAATGTTTTTTTATTTTTACAGTTAATACTTGACTATGTGTTTTTATAATAATTATAAATTTAGCTTTGGAGTAGGCAGATACATTTTAACAAATAAAATAAAAGGGACATATAACACCAAAAAATCTCCTTGAAGGTCTAAAAAATTTAAACAAAGAAAAATTAAGGAGTAAACTTGACACAACAAAAATAATAAAGAAAATCATGGAGATCACTATAAAATAAAGAAGCATTTAAAATGAAGATCTGAATTCAAAATTAAAATAATATAATTATTAAGGAGATCTTGCTCGATATAATACAGCTAAATATTCATGAGATCAGCATGAAAAAAGGTTTAAAATAGTTAGTCAGAACTCTGTGTGAATATCAGCAGCAAAACAAGTTCTTTAGTTTTCATTATTGTAACATTCTAAAGAAGATTTAAATGCGCAACATTTAAATGATGCAATAATTTACAGCGGGACGAATGTGCTATCTCCATTACGAAGGCTTGTTTTACCAGAAGAAGCGCTCCCATCTCATGACATTCACCGGTCGCATGACATTGCATCAAAAATCGCATTGCAAAGTTGCATTGTAAATCGCACGACTTTGGGGTTGCAATAGTGGAAACAGAGCCTAAAGCCGTATTTGTCAAACAGATTGGATTTCTTTGTATGAGGAAGTTTGTTAAAGTGTTTGTCACAGTTTCACACACACAGCTAATGTGTAACTTAAAGTCTACAGGCTTACATAATTTATTTTGTAATTGGTAGGGATGAGCCGAACACCCCCACTCGGTTCGCACCAGAACAACACGATTGCGATTTCCGACCAGAAAACAGTTTTTTTTCAGCAGGAAAACGGCTGAAATTTGTCTTGCATACACACGGTCACACTAATCTTGGACGAAATTCCGACCGACAAGAACGTGGTGACATACAACACGTACAACGAGCCAAGATCAATGAAGTTCAATAGGCAGTTCTGCTCTTCTGCTTGATTCTGAGCATGCGTGTTTTTTTAAGCGTCGTAATTGCATACAGACGAATGCGATTCACGATAGGAATTTTTCCTGTCACGAAAATTGAGATCCTGCTCTCAATCTTTTCTTCACCAGAATTCTGACAGAAAAAGTGCGATGGAGCATACACACGGTCAGAATTTGCGACAAAAAGCTCACATCGCACTTTTCTCTTCGGGAATTGCGATCGTGTGTACGAGACATTAAAGTCTATGGGACACGAACATGAAAAATCAAAAGTGCCCATTTTAAAGGCTTATATGCAAGTTATTGCCATAAAAAAATATATGGGGACCCGGGTCCTGCCCCAGGGGACATGAATCAATGCAAAAAAAAAGTGAAACAATAAAAATGAAATATTCCTTTAAATGTCATGCCTGGGGGGTCTGCCTGTAAAGAACTGCATCTGTCTGATGTGTTTTTCAGCCCTGTAGCAAAATGAAAATTCTAAAGGCAAAAATGTAATTTAAATTTGCTCACGGCTGTAATGTATTGGATAAAAATCAAGGAAAAAAATGGCGTGGGTTCCCCCTCCAGTCCATACCAGGCCTTTTGGGTCTCATCCCCACAACCCTTGCCCGGTGGTTGTGGGGGTCTGCGAGTTGGGGGCTTACAGGAATCTGGAAGCCCCCTTTAACTATGTGAATGGGTATCGGGTACATTGTACCCCTACCCAATCTCCCAAAAAAGTGAATAACACAAAATACAGTTTTTGACAATTCCTTCTTCAATCACGGCGTTGACAGACCCGAAAAATAGAAAAAAAAAACGATGGGACTGCCTCGATGGGAGGCGTCCCGCTGACTGCTGTCTTTTCGCTGTGACAGCTGTTATAAAGGCAAGGGTGGGGCCACCCACTGATGTAACAGGATAACCCCGCCCCCTCTGATGACACATGACGTCAGAAGGGGTGGGGTCACTCGGTTACATCAGCGGTTGGCCCCACCCTTGCCTATATAACAGCTGTCACCACGAAAAGACAGCAGTCACCGGGACACTTCCCATCGAGGCAGAGATTTTTTTTTTCTATTGTTCGGGTCCGTCGGCGCCGTGATTGAAGAAGGATGGACATCACGGGACACTTTTTTTTCTTCTTTTTTAATAAAGGAATAGTCAAAAACTGTCTTTTGTGGTTTTTACTTTTTGACACTTTTTTTTGGTGAATGGGTAAGGGTATAATGTACCCCATACCCATTTACATGGGGGGCGAGATCTGGGAGCCCCCTTGTTAAAGGGGCTTTCAGATTCTGATAAGCCCCCCGCCCGCAGACCCCCACAACCACCGGGCAAGGGTTGTGGGGATGAGGCCCTTGTCCCCATCAATACGGGGACAAGGTGCTTTGGGGGGACCCCAAAGCACCCTCCCATGTTGAGGGTATGTGGTCTGGTATGGTTTAGGAGGGGGGAGGCGTTCACTCGTCCCCCCATCCTGACCTGCCAGGTTGCGTGCTCAGATAAGGGTCTAGTATGGATTTTGGGGGGGACCCCACGCCATTAAAAAAAAAATGGTGTGGGGTTTCCCTTACAATCCACACCAGACCTGAAGGGCCTGGAATGGATTTTGGGGGGACCCCCACGCCATTTTTTTATACTACACTGCCTAAATATAAAGTCTACACTGAATATCTAGTCTACACTAAATGCAGAGTATATATATTAAATACACTGTCTGTCCACACACTATACACGGCCACTATGTAAGCAGCCTTACATAGTGTGGGGCATTGACTTAGTCCCCCTGAGCCATGATTGGCCAAAGGCACCCTGCCTTTGGCCAAGTATGGCTCTAGCAGCAGAGCGCGTTGTGATTGGCCAAAGCATGCAGGTCAGGGGCATGCTTTGGCCAATCGTCAGACATCAATGCACTGCGATCTCACAGTGTATTATGGGGCGTTCCGCGGCGCTCTAATTTCCCGAAAACGCCCTATATGTTCGGTTTGTTTGTGAGACTCGAACCACGGACTCATGCCTAATAAATGGATAGAAAACTGTCTAAAATAACATATTCAAAGTGTAGTGATTAATTATTTATAGTTACATAGTTACATAGTTAGTCAGGTTGAAAAAAGACCATCCAGTTCAACCATAAAAATAAATAAAATAATAATAATGTAGCACACAGACCCTTTTCCCTACCTTTGGCTCACTTGCAGGAAAAAGACACACCGTACTATATGCCCGTACCCTCCTGGTTGAGGAGGTTTAGCGGTGTTATGTATTTGGGTCCCACAGCTAGGTTCTCCCGCCAGTTGGTTCTTGTCTCCTAGGATATAGGGACAAGTCTCTGTTTTCCCCTCAAGTAATTCAAATGTCCACACCACTCTAAACTCCAACGTTGAGTTTATTTTCTCAATGTTCAGCAGATAGGAAAAGGGTGGATGAGAGACAGGACAGCAAGGTTTTGGGAGGTTAGTCCAGGCATAAATGGATTTTTACACTCACTACTCTATCCCAGAGTAGGTTTAGCTCACCCGGATAGTCTCCTGCAAAGTGGATCATAGCAGCCGAAGTGATGCTCGAACGATCAATCAGATTCTTTTCCTAAATGCGATCGGGAGACTCTCTGCCACAGAATCTATCAGGCCCCGAACCTCTCAGTTTTTGGTACACAAGGACAGGTGCCAGCAGCAGCACATTACCAGGCCCTTGGTGGATAGATGAATCCCTCCAGAAAGTTACCGGGCCCCTTCCTTCACCGTGAACTCTCACCGGTCCATCAGAAAGGTCCTCCCCCGGCCTCCTCTTCTTAGAAGCAGGCTCCCTCGCGAGGGACACCCTGGGATTCCTCTTCCCAGAGGTGGGCTCCAGCTAAAGGTGCTGGGCCCAGTGTTGAATATGCAGCCCCAGGACTAAAGGTGCCTGGCACGGATGCACACATGACCCCATGGCCTGGAGGGCCATTCGCCACGCATTTGGACCCCGGCTCCTCTCCTCCTACGAAGACCCCTCCCAAGCGGCATCTTCCCCTTATGTATCCTCTCCCAGCATGCACAGCAGGCCAACCACGCCCACTGTACCGCTGCCGAGAGAGAACACCCCAAGGCACAGCACTAACCCCGATGGTTCAACCCTGACCCATCATGGCAGTGCCACCTACAGGCCACAGGGAACTGCACACCAGTATACCACCTGGAGCACAAAATAGCACAACCTATAAATTGAGAACGGTCTGAGCCCAACTACTATCTCAGACCAGCCCCTAAATTTGGGTATATAGCACCCCTAAATGGGGTGGGCGCTACATACACCCCCTCTAAAGGAGACACTGTCCCCAGTGTCTGGGATAAACTCACGCTCCTCAAGCCTGAGCCAGCGAAAATTTATCTCCAACTATGTACAATTTGAAATCCTTGTGCCGGAACCAACATAATGGGGAAGGGACATGAAATAAAGAAATGAAGGAAAGGTTAACAAGAATACAAACAGGACATCCCATACTCAATGTCACATTCACATAGCATTATACATTTTCAATCCCACCCCTCTATGACTAACTACTCCACCCATTCTCCGACAGTTGCTAGTAGTCCACCTGCAGAGGGAGAGAAAACACACAGATAAAAAATAACATCCTACCGATATCTATATGTACATGAAGTGAACCATCTTTCCGAGACAAGATGACTCCCTTCAACTAAAGTTGCATACACTAGGCCTAGCATATGTAATAACGCTCCTCAAGGGAGATGCATAATAAAAATAGAAGTCCTGCAAATCACCGCCACCTGGTGGTAGTGCGACCATCATAGCACTTGACACTACCTAACATGGTAAGGTACCACTGCTATACATTCCCCATCTTGAGCACGATGATCTCACCGATGAACCTAACTATATCTACCCCAAAAGTTCAGTTCTCTTGTGGAGCTGCAAGCGGAGAGAAACAGCAGCTCTCCTGACTCTTGGTAGAGCAGATTACCCCAAGCAGTGAAGGGCAAAGTCCTTGAGTTCTTAACGGTATAACTTCCAGAAGACAAGAAAAAAACAAAGTCTTGCCTTTTAGAGATAGAAGCGAGGATCGGGCAAAACAAGGAGCTTCCACTTTGTATCAAAGGTCTCTACAGAGTACACGGAATCTTCTCACTCACTGTTACAAATGACCACTCGATCCGCATGGATGTGTCGCCCATAACTCCACACCTGTTTGCATCCCTTGAACCGTTCAGTCATAGTAGCGGAGCACACAAAGTATCTGTGGGCGTTAGGCACTTTTAGGTGGTTCCACACAAAGTCCGCATACCACCTCTCTCTATATGCCTCGACCTCAAACAACAGGTCCCTGGGAACATAGGGCTATTCCCAGCCGTACTCAACAGCCACTCTCTTGTTAAAGAGCCGCTGTAGTCTCGAAAGGGGAGGAAGGGTTGCACGGTCTCCTGCACTTGGCAAAACAATGGCATCTGGGGACCTGGGCACTTTCACTGCCTCAAGTTTTGGCAAAGGGGCCCGCAGTGGCGCATGTTCAGCCACAGCAGCAGGCGCTGGCTTTACAGGTGCGGGCGATCCCTCTTTTATATTTCGGGGTGCGGACAACAGGGTTTTGTCCCATCCCTTCCTGGCAAACTGTTCATCCACCTCAAAATCGTCTCCCACATCAGAAGACGACTCCAAATTGGAAGGTATCATACTACTCAGCCGGCAGGTAGTTTTTGGTCAACATTGACTCATTGTCTCTCAAAAGTTCCCGCGGGTCAGGCACCCAAGTGTCCCCTATGGTACGGATGCTGAGCCTCTTCCCTTTCCCTGGCAAACTCTTCATTGACATGACCCCAGCCTCCTTACCGTTGCCTGTCGTGGATCTCCTGGAGGTCCCTCCGGGTCGGAGCTCCGGTTCAGGTAGGCGCTGGGGTGTACCTCGACCGCAGCCGCGGGAGGCTTTCACGTAGCCCACTCTCCGCTTGGGAGGTGGAAGGGAAGTCTCAGTAGCAACAGAGGCAGCATCCGCCGGCTTCTCCGTCCCCGGCTCCGCAGTAACCGGAACCTCGAACTTGACTTCCTTCTCGGTCACAGTGGTGCGCGTGGGGGTGGTTGTGGAAATGCAGGTTTCCTCCTTTAGAGTGGTGGCGCCTGTTAAGCAATTCACCCGATAGGCCCGGGGCTTTTCCGTAGGCTGCTCCACCTCGAAGAGGAACTCTCCACATCTAGTACATCTCCCGAAAGGTCGAAGGTACACCACCAGTCCCTGGCACGTGGGACAGATCATCCCCAAGACCTCAGCATCTCGGCACGCGCACAGCGCAAAGCGGCCCCGGGGCTTCAACCGAATCCCCGTATCCATCAAAGGGGCAGCCAGTGAGGCAACGTCCATGGTGGAAGCAGACACCGAACTCCATGGAACAGCAGACATGTTGTTCACTCACTATTCCAGCACACACTGTCCACTTGGCGCCAAGGTCACCACGTGCAACTCACGATATGTTGGGCTCCTCCCCTTTCTTCTTCCAACTCGCAGGCTTTTCTTGTTGAGACACGCCCACGAAATACGCATCCAGAAATACAGTTTAGGCCTGTACCTCCATTACTCACATCAGTGGCGCAGTTCAAAATTCTCCAAAATGGCCGACCTCCTCGGAACCACACGGGGAAACAAAGTCCAACTTCTTGGGGGGTATAGCTGCAGAATCCCGGACTCGAGCCCCCACGTGTAGCACATGGACCCTTTTCCCTACCTTTGGCTCACTTACAGGAAAAAGGCACACCGTACTATATGCCCGTACCCTCCTGGTTGAGGAGGTTGAGCGGTGTTATGTACGTCAGTTGGTTCTCATCTCCTAGGATATAGGGACAAGTCTCTGTTTTCCTCCCAAGTAATTCCAATCCCCACACCACTCTAAACTCCAATGTTGAGTTTATTTTCTCAATTGTTCAGCAGATAGGAAAAGGGTGGATAAGAGACAGGTCAGCAAGGTTTTGGGAGGTTAGTCCAGGCACAAATGGATTTTTACACTCACTACTCTATCCCAGAGTAGGTTTAGCTCACCCGGATAGTCTCCTGCAAAGTGGATCCTAGCAGCCGAAGTGATGCTCGACCGATCAATAAGATAATTTTCCTAGATGCGATCGGGAGACTCTCTGCCACAGAATCTATCAGACCCCGAACCTCTCAGCTTTTGGTACACAAGGACAGGTGCCAGAAGCAGCACATTACCAGGCCCTTGGTGGATAGATGAATCCCTCCAGAAAGTTACCGGGCCCCTTCCTTCACTGTGAACTCTCACCGGTCTGTCAGAAAGGTCCTCCCCGGCCTCCTCTTCTTAGAAGCGGGCTCCCTCGTGAGGGACACCCTGGTATTCCTCTTCCCAGAGGTGGGCTCCAGCTAAAGGTGCTGGGCCCAGTGTTGAAGATGCAGCCCCAGGACTAAAGGTGCCTGGGACTGATGCACACATAGCCCCATGGCCTGGAGGGCCATGCACCTTGCACTTGGACTCCGACTCCTCTCCTCCTCCGAAGACCCCTCCCAGGCGACGTCTGCCCCTTATGTATCCTCTCCCAGCATGCACAGCAGGCCAACCACGCCCACTGTACCACTGTCGAGAGAGGACACCCCAAGGCACAGCACTAACACCGATGGTTCAACCCTGACCCGTCATGGCAGTGCCACCTACAGACCACAGGGAACTGCACACCAGTATACCACCTGGAGAACAAAATAGCACAACCTATAAATTAAGAACGGTCTGAGCCCAACTACTATCTCAGACCAGGCCCTAAATTTGGGTATATAGCACCCCTAAATGGGGTGGGCGCTAAATAAATATCATACAATCCCATATACCCAATTCTATACCCACAGTTGATCCAGAGAAAGGCGAAAAACCCCAGCAGAGCACGATCCAATTTGCTACAACAGGGGGAAAAAATTCCTTCCTGATCCCCAGAGAGGCAATCAAATATTTCCCGGATCAACTTTACCTATAAATGTCAGTACCCAGTTATATTATGTAAATTTAGGAAATAATCCAGGCCTTTCTTAAAGCAAGCTACTGAGCTGGCCAGAACCACCTCTGCAGGGAGTCTATTCCACATTTTTACAAATGTCACTGTGAAGAAACCTTTCCGTATTTGGAGGTGAAAGCTCTTTTCCTCTAGATGTAAAGAGTGCCCCTTTGTCCTTTGTGTTGACCGTAAAGTGAATAACTCAACACCAAGTTCACTATATGGACCCCTAATATATTTGTACATGTTGATCATATCCCCCCTTAATCTCCTCTTCTCAAGAGTGAATAAATTCAGTTCCTCTAATCTTTCCTCATAGCTGAGCTCCTCCATGCCTCTTATCAGTTTGGTTGCCCTTCTCTGCACTTTCTCCAGTTCCCCAATATCCTTTTTGAGAACTGGGGCCCAAAATTTAACTGCATATTCCAGATGAGGTCTAACTAATGATTTGAACAGGGGCAAAATTATATCTCTCTCTCTGGAGTTGATACCTCTCTTAATACAAGAAAGGACTTTGCTCGCTTTGGAAACCGCAGCTTGGCATTGCATGCCATTGTTGAGCTTATGATCTACCAAAACCCCCAGATCCTTCTCCACTACGGATCCCCCCCAGTTGTACTCCCCCTAGCAAATATGATGCATGCATATTCTTAGCCCCCAAGTGCATAACTTTACATTTATCAACATTAAACCTCATCTGCCACATAGTCGCTAGGGATGAGCTTCGAGTTCGAGTCAAACTCATGTTTGACTCGAACATTGCCTGTTCGCATGTGAACAGCGAACAATTTGGGGTGTTCGCGGCAAAATTGAAAAGCCGCGGAACACCCTGTAAAAGTCTATGGGAGAAATCTAAAGTGCTAATTTTAAAGGCTTATATGCAAGTTATTGTCATAAAAAGTGTTTGGGGACCCGGGTCCTGCCCCAAGGGACATGTATCAATGCAAAAAAAGTGTCATATCTGAAGGAAAAAAAGTCATTTAAAACTCACTCGCGGCTAATTGTCGGCTCCCGGCAATACATAGAAAAGTCATTGATAAAAAAAAAAAATGCGTGGGTGTCCCCCCAAATTCAATTACCAGGCCATTCAGGTCTGGTATGGATATTAATGGGAACCCTGCATCAAATAAAAAAAAATGGCGTGGAGTTCCCCAAAAAATCCATACCAGACCCTTTATCCAAGCACGCAACCTGGCAGGCCGCAGGAAAAGAGGGGGGGATGAGAGAATGCCCCTTCACTCCTGAACCGTACCAGGCCACATGCCCTCAACATGGGGAGGATGTCCCCATGTTGATAGTGACAAGGGCCTCATCCCCACAACCCTTGCCCGGAGTTTTGTGGGGGTCTGCGGGCAGGAGGCTTATCGGAATCTGGAAGACCCCTTTAACAAAGGGGACCCCCAGATCCCGCCCCCCCCTATGTGAATTAGTAAGGGGTACATTGAACCCCTACCATTTCACAAAGAAAGTGTAAGTGTAAGACAATAACTTGTATATTAGCCTTTATAATTAGCACTTTAGATTTCGAACGTTCGAGTCTATTGTATTTAATAGGGTTCTAAAGTCCATGCGAACTTTAGGTCTGTTCGCAGGTTCTGGTGCGAACCGAACAGGGGGGTGTTCGGCTCATCCCTAATAGTCGCCCAATTAGACAATGCATTGAGGTCGGCTTGTAAATTGACGACATCCTGTAAGGACATTATTCCACTGCACAGCTTGGTGTCATCTGCAAAGACAGAAAAGTTACTTTTGATCCCAGACCCAATATCATTTATAAAGATATTTAAAAGTAAGGGTCCCAATACGGAACCTTGGGGTACACCACTGATAACCTTAGACCATTCAGAGTAAGAATCATTAACCACTACTCTCTGAATTCTGTCTTTTAGCCAGTTTTCCATCCATTTGCAAACTGATATTTGCAATCCTGTAGACTTTACCTTACACATGAGCTGTATGTGGGGAACTGTATCAAACGCTTTTGCAAAATCCAAGTTTCCACATCCACCGCCATGCCTCTGTCCAAGATTTTACTTACCTCTTCATAAAAAGAAATCAGGTTTGTCTGACATCTTCTATCTTTCATGAATCCATGCTGTCTGTTGCTTAAAATATTTTTTTCCAGCAAGAACTCGTCTATGTGGTCTTTTATTAATCTCTCCAGTATCTTCCCAACTATAGAAGTTTTTTTTTATATTATCTTTTTTATTAATTTTCCAAAAAGATATATAACACACATTACAATACATGAAACACATTTACAGTCTCAATATTTCCCATTACAAAACAAAAAAAAAAAAGGGGGGGAGAAAAGAGGGAGAGATGGGGAAATGGGGAAATGGAGAGAGAGTGAGAGAGAAAAAAAAAAAAAGGGGGGGGGGAGGGAGTGAGGATGATTTTAGAAGGGGGGGATGGGGGAATACAGTCCCTCATACTCTCCCCCAAATATATTATGTGCTATCACTCTAGTGTTAATGTCTTCTAAAGTGGAATTAAATAATAAAGGGAGACAAAAAGTGGTTCCGAATACTACTACGAACTAAAAAACAGGTGTTAAATCTAAAAGTAGACAGTATAAAGAACTAGGGGATGAATTTATGAGTGACTGTACTGATAGAGTGACAAAACATGTATATAAAGAGAAAAGTGAGGGGTAAATTTATCATCACCTGTGCCGGAAAAAAAAAAGGGGGGGAGGGGGAGGGGGGAGTGGGGAAGATTTTAGAAAGGGGGGGATGGGGGAATACGATCCCCCATACTCTCCCCCAGATATATTATGTGCTATCACTCTAGTGTTGATGTCTTCTAACGTAAAATTAATTAAAAAAGAGTGAAAAAAAGTGATTTCAAAAACTACTACAAACTGAAAAACAAGTGTTAAAATCTAAAAGTGGACTGTATGGAGGACTAAGGGATGAATTTACAAGTGACTACACTGATGAAGTGACAAAACATATATGTAGAGAGAAAAATAACAGGTAAAATTATCGTCACCTGTGCCCAAAAAAAAAAAAAAAAAAGGGGGGGGTATGGGAAGCCTCAGGGAAGAACAAATCTAATCCCCCTCTCTCACTCTCTCCGAGAAAAGGAAGAGAACAAAAATAGGGGTATAAAAAAGGAAAGAAAAGGGAGGAAAGGGAAGGCCGGCATGCATGGTATCCAATAAAATGTTTGTCACATTACATTTTAGTCTCTTAAGGGATAAGCCAAAGAATAACCACAGGGAATCATCCTTAAGATATAGATAGCTTATTCAATAGATGTAAACGGGTCTCAGTGGGATTGTGCAAGTATCTCTCTATAAGTTGTGGTGTCCTTGAACTCCATCCACGGAGTCCAAGTTAAAGTGTGTCGTTGAAAAGTGTCCTTGTTACAATGAGTGATATCTTCCATGAGATGGACCTCTGAAATTTTTTGAAACCACTTTTTCACGGATGGAGTCTCAGGCTGACCCCAAAGGGTAGGTATAAGTGCTTTAGCCGTATTAAGCAGATGTGGAACTAAAGAACATTTGTATTTTCTGACAGGTTCCTTGGTAGCATGGAAAAGAATGGTCCATGCATCAGCAGGAAGATTAATATTGGATATTTGTTGGATAATTTGAATAATGCTAGACCAGAAGGGGCGGATGAGTGGGCACGACCACCATATATGAGCGTGGGTTGCTCTGTTCCCACAATTCCTCCAACACAGCGGGGAGTTGTCGGGGAACATCTGATGAAGCTTTGATGGGGTGTAGTGCCATCTGGTTAGTAGTTTGTAATTGACCTCAGCCATCCTTGATGCAATTGAAGAGATATGAGTCAGCTGTAGGACTTTATCCTTTTGGCTGTCTGAGAGGCAGGATTCCAAGTCTGCCTCCCACTTAGCGAGAAAGGGAGGATAAGTATCACCTTGGAGCTTGATGAGTAATTTGTAGAATACCGAGATACAATGTTCAGGTGGATCCATTGAATTAAAAACTTCCTCAATACTGTCTAAGTCCTGCATCCCTCTAAGCAGCTGAGGCAGAGTTCTAAGGAAACCTTGCAATTGATTATATCTCCATTTATCAAGAAACGTAATGGGATTAAGTCCGAGAATTTCCTTAAGAGGCTTAAGCGCATTTGCTCGAAGAACATGATGTAGTAGAAGAGGTTCTTCTGGCAACCACGTCCTATAGCCAGGATCTAGTAGGCCAGGTAAGAAATAATCGTGGTCCAAAAGCGGTAACAGAGGAGAAGCATATGACCACGAGAACTTCCTATGTAAGGCATCCCATACATCAAGGGTGGAAGTGGTTAAAATGGAGGTACTTGGAGCAAGGTGTCTATGTAAGCGTGGCAACCAGGGTGTAGTTGCTAGGTCTGTGTTACTAAGAACATGTTCCAAACTCACCCAAAGTTTGGAATTAGCAGCATATTTCCATTCGGATATCCTAGACAGAATCACAGCATTATAATAAGCCTTAAAATTTGGAAGGGCCAGTCCCCCAGCTTCCTTGGAGCGAAATAGTACTTCTTTAGTTACTCTGGGGTGACTGTTCCTCCAAATAAAGCGGGAGACCATGGTCTGTAATAGGGAAAAAAATCCTATAGGCACACCCAATGGGATCATTTGAAAGAAAAAAAGAACTCTAGGCAGAATGTTCATTTTAATTATACTCACTTTACCCAACCATGAGTGTGTCAGCGTGTTCCACTTTTGTAAATCCCTTCTAATATTATTCAATAATGGGATGTAATTATATTTAAAGAGGGACTGAATGTAAGGCACAAGATTCACTCCCAGATATTTCATACTTCGTTGAACCCATCTAAAAGGGAAGAGGGGTTTTAAATTTTCCACCTCCCTTCCAGGTAGATTAATATTTAGAATTTCAGACTTAGATAGGTTAATTTTAAAGTTAGAGAGTGTCTGAAAAGTAGAAAACGCTGACATTAAATTAGGAAGCGAGATACGAGGCTGCTGGATAAAAAATAAAATATTGTCCGCATATGCCGCATATTTGTGCGTTTTATTACCTACTTGAATCCCATGTATATTTAAATTACATCTTATGGTTGCCAAAAAGGGTTCGAGGGTAAGGGCAAATAAAAGGGGAGAAAGAGGGCAGCCCTGTCTGGTCCCATTAAATAGTTGGAATGAGTCACTCAAAGTGCCATTTATGCGAATTTGTGCCGTGGGGTTAGAATAGAGGGAAGTAATGCGGTAAAACATCTTGGGTCCCAGCCCAAAATGTCGCAGGGTCAATTTTAAGTAATCCCAGTCCACCCTATCAAACACTTTTTCAGCATCTGTAGATACGAATAGGGTGGACTGGGAAGACCTTTGGGGGTATTGTATAAGAGATATCGCCCGGAGAGAATTATCCTTGGCTTCTCTGTGTGGCATAAAGCCTGTCTGATCCATAGAAACCCAACTAGGTATAAGAGGGAGTAGTCTGTTGGCCATTACCTTAGAATATAATTTGATATCAACATTTAATAGGGAAATTGGCCTATAGCTACTGCATTGAGTAGGGTCCTTATCTGCTTTAAGGATAACTGAAATATGGGCTGTAAGAGATTCCGGGCGTAGTCCCGAGGTCTGTGAGATTGAATTGGCATAAGCCGTAAGGCGGGGCAGAAGGATATCACTGAATGTTTTATAGTACCGGATAGTATAACCATCCGGTCCCGGGGCTTTACCTGTCGGTGAAGATTTCAGAGCCGCCTGAAATTCCTCAACCGAAAGTTCAGATTCAAGTTCCCTGAGAGTCAAATTTGAAAGTTTGGGCAAATTTGCTTCTTTTAGATATGTAAGCATAAGGTTACGTCTCTCCTTCACAGTCAGAGACGGAGAGTCACACTGCACTTTGTACAAATCTGCATAATAGTCCCTGAAAGCTTTAGAAATGTGAGGAGTCGCATGGACTAAATTTCCGTTTGATAGCTTTATTTTAGGAATAAACGATCTAGTCTGTTTTTCTTTGAGGGATCTTGCTAATTGTCTGCTAGGTTTGTCCCCCCACTCATAGAATTTTTGTGAATATCGTTGGAATTTCCGAGCTGTATCGAGGTTAAGAAGATTTTTTAATTCCTCTCGTTTCAATGTGAGAGCTTCTAGCTGGGATGTGTGCAAAGTGAGTTTATGTTGTTTATCAAGTTCTGTTATTTGGTGCAGGACCTGTTCAAGTTGTTGACCACGCTCTCTTTTTTTCCTTGCCCCAAGTTCTATGAGTCGGCCTCTCATAGTTGCCTTATGAGCTTCCCATACAATAGCAGGGGATGTCTCAGAAGGTTTATTGTCTTTAAAATATTGCAATATATGAGAGGCAAACACAGAAACTTCTGTTGGGTTAGAAAGAAGAGAACCATTGAGTCTCCAATTATTGGAGCGCTGAGTCAAAGTGGGCATAGTCATACTCATCGACACAGGTGCATGATCTGACAGTGTCGCAGTACCTATATTCGCCGATTGTACTAATGGGAGGTGGTAATGGTCTAAAAAGATATTATCTATTCGGGAATAAGACTGATGAGTCTTCGAAAAATGGGAAAAATCTTTTTCTTTTGGATGTAAAATACGCCATACGTCTATCAATTGTCGGTCTATTAGTCTCTTTTTAACAAAGGACAGGCGCTTAAAAGAGATGTTAGAGCGACCGTGGGATGTATCCAAAACAGGATCTAGAGACATATTTATGTCTCCTGCCAGTATGATTAAACCCTCAGTAAATTGTGATAAATCAGTAAGAATTTGAGAAAAAAAGGTAGGTTGATTTTGGTTCGGGCAGTATATGTTTGCTAGAGTACATTGGGTAGTACCTAAAAAGCCCTTTAAAAAAAGAAAACGACCATGGTCATCCGCTTGCATCTCTAAAAAACGGAAGGGTACGCTACTACTAAAACCAATAGCCACCCCCTTAGCTTTATTCGTATCTGAAAGGCTATAATACCACTGAGGAAAATAAAGCGAGGTCAATTTGACCTGCGTAGTATGGGTTAAATGTGTTTCCTGAAGAAACACAATAGAAGAGGCAAGTTTCCGTAATTCACGGATAACCTGATGCCGTTTTGCCGCAGCATTTAAACCCCTAACATTATAAGAAGTAACTTTAAGTGTGGCCATTTATCACAGTAGAGCATAACCCTTGAACCTACTTTGCCATGCATGCCAGCCTTGATAGGGAAAATAAAACAAGAAAGAAACGGGTAAGTATTGAGAAAAACAAAAAGACAAATTTACATAAACAACAAAAACGTCCATCTGGACGCATGTGGGAAACCTTAATTTATCACGCAGATTTCTGCGGTGGTCCCTATGGGGGGAGAGAGCACGGGCAGCCGTCCAGAACTCCCGTAGGAGAACGGATAAGAAAACTCGAAGGCTACCCGCTCTCCACAACCCCAAAAGGGAAGAAGGGGAGGGGAACGTGTCGTATAAAAGACACATAGGAGCATTGTGCTCCACCCGCATTCAGCTTGCGTCAAATAATGTGCAGAGGAATACTTTTTGCTCCAACAGTAAACCATAAACCTTTTTATAACAAATATACTTTAGCGGCCAAGTCACATCTCATTAGATATAATAACTTACAGGCATACTCAACCAAAGAAAAAAAAGGAAAGTACATAGGCATAATCACCCTTTACTCATCTATGTTATTATACAGGACCTGACGCTGAAGAGCGCCCTTTTTTAGTAGTAGGAGATTTTTGCCAATGGGAGTCCTGGATATGTAAAAACTTAGGGACCGGATCATGCCAGCCCGGGAGGTCCACTGAGGGCAGATTAAGGTCCTTTAAAAATTGTAACAATTCCTCTGGGAACCGGAGGGTGTGGGAGCGACCATTTTTGGTAGCAATAAGGCACGCTGGGAAACCCCATCTATAGGTAATCTCCTTAGAACGTTACTGTTCCAAAAGTGGTTTAACCACTTCAATACAGGGCTTTTTGTACCTATTCAATACCGGGCCTATTCTAGCACTTCTCTCCTACATGTACAAATCATCATTCTTTTGCTAGAAAATTACTCAGAACCCCCAAACATTATATATGTTTTTTTAGCAGACACCCTAGGGAATAAAATGACGGTCATTGCAACATTTTTTCTTGCACGATATTTGCGCAATAATTTTTCAAACGCCTTTTTTTTAAACAAAAAATGGTTTCATGAATTAAAAAATAACAAAACAGTAAAGTTAGCCCAATTTTTTGGGAAAATATGAAATATAATGTTACGCCGAGTAAATAGATACCTAACATGTCACGCTTTAAAATTGCGCACACTCATGGAATGGCGCCAAACTTCGGTACTTAAAAATCTCCATAGGCGACGCTTTAATTTTTTTTACAGGTTACCAGATTAGAATTACAGAGGAGGTCTAGTGCTAGAATTGTTGCACGCGCTCTAACAAACGCGGCGATACCTCACATGCGTGGTTTGAACGGCGTTTACATATGTGGGCGACTTACGTGTGCATTCGCTTGTGATCGCGAGCTACCGGGGACAGGGGCGTTTTAATTTTTTTTTTTTATAATTTTTTTTTTTTTACTTATTTATTAATTTTTTTACAATGATTTTACTTTTTTTTTTTTTTTTATCACTTTTATTCCTATTACAAGGAATGTAAACATCCCTTGTAATAGGATATGTGTGACAGGTTCTCTTTATTGAGAGATGCGGGGTCAAGACCCCACATCTCTCCTCCAGGCTGGAAAGCATGAGATCAGTGAACAATTTTTCACTGATCTCATACTTACAGCCGCAATGGCGGCTTTGTTTACATTTGAAGCCCGGGCGTGACGTCATCACATCGCGCCCTCGCCTCCGACGATCATCTGGTCACCAGTCATCTCTATGCTCATCACGTGACTCCACCAACGACGCCGGAAGATTCGCTCCGGCTCCCCGATCGCGTGGGGAGCCCGGAGAAGCACCGGATGGCGGCGGGAGGGGGGGATGTCGGAACCGCCGCTATGATCATTCTTATGGTGCGCAGAATCGCCGGCACTTCAAAAGGATATCTGAATGATGCCTCTAGCTGCAGGCATCATTCAGATATCCCCCTACAAAGCCGAGGACGTCATATGACGTCCACCCAGGATGGGAGATCCCATCTGTGGATGTCATTTGACTATGGCTGGGTAGGGAAGTGGTTAAGGGCTCTGCGGCGGTCTAAGGTTTCTTTAGATAAATCCGAGAAAATATTGAGAGTTGCTCCATCAAGGTCAATGTTGGGAATGCTCCTCAACTTGACCATAATGGCGTTCTTATCTGTGAAATAATGTAGATGGCATATTACGTCTCTGGGTTGCTCAGGAGCAACGGTACGAGACCTAAGAGCCCGATGAACCCGATCAAAACGCAACGGATCAGTGGGTTCATTTCCCAACACTGAATTAAATATATAAATAGTGTTGAGCGAACCCGAACTGTAAAGTTCGGGTCCGTACCGAACTTTAGCTTTTTCCCGAACCCGAACCCGAACCCGGACTTTGCCCAAAAGTCTGGGTTCGGGTTCGGCAATCTAATAACGCATTTAGAAATGCTTCAGGGGGCAGCCAATCACCTTTTGATTAGCTGGTGTGCCCTTAGAGGCCATCATAGCCATGCCTACTAATGGCATGGCTGTGATTGGTCAGTGCAACATGTGACCCAGCTTCTATATAAGCTAGAGGCACACAGCACACATGACACTCTGCTTCAGAATAGATAGGGAGAGGATTTAGTCTGCTGCTGCTGCTTTTAGGGAGAGATAGAAAGATAGATGAGGTAGTCCTGGTTCTACAATCTGAGGGGAAAGATAGAGAGATAGTGTAGTGTAGGGCCAGGTTCCTGTGTTGGTGCTTTCAGGGAGAGAGAATATTATATAGGAGTCCAGATTCAGAGATTAAAATCAGCGATCTGCATAGGTCTACCTATTTGTGTTGCAGTGCAGTCTTTTTACACTGCCATGAGCCCAGTGTCAGAGAAAATCTAACTTTTAGGGGAAAAAAAAGGCACTTTATTGTTCTCTTTTCCAAAAGACCCATAGGGCAAAAAAAAAAAAAAAAAAAAGCATTTTATTTTTCTCGTGCAAAAAAAGACCCGTTTAGGGCAAAAAAAAAAAAATTGCACTTTAACCTCCCTAGCGGTAATCCCGAGCGTGACTCGGGGTTGTTTTTTTATGCTAGGATCGGTAACCCCGAGTCACGCTCGGGGTAGACATTGCAGAGCCCGCAGCGGAGTTTCCTTACCTTCTCCTGGCGATCCAGCGATGATGTCCTCTGCTGTGATCGCCAGCGAGATCTCCGGCGAGTGTCGGCACTTTCGACCCCATCTGACTTCCTAGTTCTGTTCCCTGCGAGCCGCAGCGGCGCAAGGGAGCGGAACTGGGCGGCAAATTCAAAAAGTTACACACATAGTATACATACAGTATACTGTAATCTTAGAGATTACAGTACTGTATGTAATAATTACACACCCCCTTTGTCCCTAGTGGTCTGTCCAGTGCCCTGCATGCAGTTTTATATAATAAAAACTGTTCTTTCTGCCTGGAAACTGGAGATTGTCCATAGCAACCAAAAAGTGTCCCTTTATGTCAAAAGTGGTTTTAGACCAGCTAGAAAACAGCGATAATAAATTAGAATCACTTGCAGAATTGAGCGATAGCGATTTGTGGGGAAATTCGTCATCAAACACTAAATCTAATGACAGCGACAATTCTGCAACTGAGCAAATTTCAGTGTTTTTGATTTGATTACATTATTGAATAATTTTTATTATAATTAGATTACTATTTGTTATAATTATTTATAGTTATTTATTATATTATAATTTATAATTTTGTGTTTCATATTTATCATACCCGGGATGTTTACTAGACTCTGGTTTGCTCAGGTTTAAGTAAGTAATTACTAAGAATCGCAGGCCTATAATACATAACACCAAATTTTCATGCAAAATAATTGTACCGCTTTTGGTACATAATTCCAGAAAGAATCATACCGCCAGGGAGGTTAATGTACGCTTGCAAAAAACGCCGTTTAGGGGAACAAAAAAAAGTTTGCAGTGTGTTATACATATTTTGAGGTGTGTGAAATAAACAATTTCTATATAGTTTTCTGCTACTGTGCTATACTAAAAAAACAAAATTTTTTTTTAATAGCATTTTCTGCAGTTCTGTAGCTGTGCGATTCAGCGGTTACGTACTGTGGGTGTGTTCTGCTCTTCCAAAAAACGCAGTTTAGTGGCACAAAAAAAAGTTTGCAGTGTGTTATACATATTTTGAGGTGTTTGAAATAAACAATTTCTTTATAGTTTTCTCCTACGTTGCTATACTAAAAAAACAACATTTTTTTTGAATAGCATTTTCTGCAGTTCTGTAGCTGTGCGATTCAGCGGTTACGTACTGTGGGTGTGTACTGCTCTTCCAAAAAACGCCGTTTAGTGGCACAAAAAAAAGTTTGCAATGTGTTATACATATTTTGAGGTGTGTGAAATAAACAATTTCTATATAGTTTTCTCCTACTGTGCTATACTAAAAAAACAACATTTTTTTTGAATAGCATTTTCTGCAGTTCTGTAGCTGTGCGATTCAGCGGTTACGTACTGTGGGTGTGTTCTGCGCTTCCAAAAACACCCATTTAGGGCAAGATCCTAAATTTTGAAAATATGAGGAGAAGGTCAAAGGGACGTGGTGGCCCCGGTCGTGGTGCTGCTGGTGGAGCTCCTGTTGCAGGGAGAGGATGTGGTGGATCTGTGCCAGATACACGCACAAGTGAAACACCTTCCTCAGGTGCGAGTAGGCGACCGAGCCTGCGGCGGTATTTTGTCGCGCCTAATGAGGCTGTACGAATGTTTAGGCCAGGACAAGTACAGGCGATAGAAGATTGGGTTGCTGACAGTGCCTCGGGTTCCTTCACATTGTCTCCCACCCACTCTTCTGATGAAAGAACAGAGTTGGCACCTGAAACCCATGTCCATCAGTCTTTCACCTCACCCCCTTGCAAATCAGCCAAGCAGTCTGAGCCCCAAATCATGCAGCAGTCTCTTCTGCTTTTCGATGACTCTGTTAGCAGGGTTTCCCAGGGCCATCCACCTAGCCCTGCCCCAGAAGTGGAAGAGATTGAGTGCACCGATGCCCAACCACTTATGTTTCATGATGAGTACATGGGAGGACCATCGCAGTACGTCTCGGATGATGACGAAACACAGGTGCCAACTGCTGCTGCTTTCGCAATTGTGCAGACAGACAAGGAGGGCAGGGGTGAAGACTGGGTGGAAGATGATGTGGAGGACGATGAGGTCCTCGACCCCACATGGAATCAACATTATGCAGGTGACCAGTGTAGTTTGGAGGAAGAGGCGGTGGTCGCACAGAGCCACCAGCACAGCAGAAGAGGGAGCAGGGTGCAAAAGCGGAGCGTCTGTCAGCTAGACAGTATGTCTGCTACTGCCCAACGCAGCAAGGGACCGAGCACACCAAAGCCAGGTCCAAGGAGTTCCCCAGCGTGGCAGTTCTTCACACAATGTGCTGATGACAAGACACGAGTGGTTTGCACGCTGTGCAATCAGAGCCTGAAGCGAGGCATAAACGTTCTCAACCTGAGCACAACCTGCATGACCAGGCATCTAAGTGCAAAGCACGAGCTGCAGTGGAGTAGACACCTCAAAAACCAAGAAAGGTCTCTGGCTCCTCCTGCTTCCTCTTCTGCTGCAGTCTCGGCCTCTTCATCCACCTCTGTAGTGACAGTGGCACCTGCCACCCCGCAAACAGAGGATCTGCCAGCAACACTACCACCTGGGTCACCAACCATCTCCACAATGTCCCATGGAAGCGTTCAGCTCTCTATCTCCCAAACATTGGAGCGGAAGAGGAAGTGCCCCCCTAGCCACCCGCGATCCCTGGCCCTGAATGCCAGCATTTCAAAACTCCTGGCCTTTGAAATGCTGTCATTCCGTCTGGTGGAGACGCAGAGTTTTAAAAGCCTGATGGCATTGGCTGTCCCACATTACGTCGTGCCCAGCCGCCACTATTTTTCCAGGCGAGCCATCCCTTCCCTGCACAACCAAGTGGGGGACAAAATCAGGTGTGCACTGCGCAACTCCATCTGTGGCAAGGCCCACCTAACTACGGATGCGTGGACCAGTAAGCACGGTCAGGGACGTTATATCTCCCTAACAGCACACTGGGTAAATGCAGTGGCGGCTGGGCCTGAGGCAGATAGCAGTTTGGCGCATGTCCTTCCACCACCGAGGATTGCAGGGCGCTTCAGTTTGCCTCCTGTTGCTAACTCCTCCTACTCCGCTTCCTCATCCTCTACCGCCTCCTCATCCGGTCAGCGTAACACCTTCACCACCAACTTCAGCACAGCCAGGAGTAAACGACAGCAGGCAGTTTTAAAACTTTCCTGTTTGGGGGAAAAACCCCACACCGCGCAGGAGTTGTGGAGGGACATGGAACAACAGACCAATGAGTGGTTGCTGTCAGTGAGCCTCAAGCCCGGCCTGGTGGTGTGCGATAATGGGCGAAATCTCGTAGCAGCTCTGGGCCTAGCCGGTTTGAAGCACATCCCTTGCCTGGCGCATGTGCTGAACTTGGTGGTCCAGAGGTTCCTTAAAAATTACCCCAATATGCCAGAGCTGCTGCAGAAAGTGCGGGCTGTGTGTGCGCACTTTCGGCATTCTCACCCTGCTGCTGCTCGCCTGTCAGCGCTGCAGAGTAACTTCGGCCTTCCCGCTCACCGCCTCATATGTGACGTGCCCACAAGGTGGAACTCCACCTTGCACATGCTGGCCAGACTGTGCGAGCAGCAGCAGGCGATAGTGGAGTTTCAGCTGCAGCAATCACGCGTGAGTCGCTCTGCGGAACAGCACCACTTCACCACCAATAACTGGGCCTCCATGCGAGACCTGTGTGCCTTGTTGCGCTGTTTCGAGTACTCCACCAACATGTCCAGTGCCAATGACGCCGTTCTTAACGTTACTATCCCAGTTCTATGCCTCCTTGAAAAAACGCTTCGGGCGATGATGGAAGAGGATGTGGCACAGGAGGATGAGGAGGAGGAGGAGGAAGCGGGATCATTTCAAAGGCTTTCAGGGCAGTCTTTCACAAGTGGCTACGAGGGTGGGTTCCTGCACCAACAAACGCCAGGTACACAATTGTCCGGCAGAAAGGGCACAGTTCTGGAGGATGACGAGGTGGAGGAGGAGATGGAGGAGGAGGAGGAGGCATTTTCACAGCAGGGTGGCACCCAGACCAGCTCGTGGCCATCACTGGTGCGTGGCTGGGGGGATACAGAGGACACAGACGATACACCTCCCACAGAGGACAGCTTTTCTTTGCCTCTGGGCAGCCTGGCACACATGAGCGATTACATGCTGCAGTGTTTCCGCAATGACCACCGAGTTGCCCACATTTTAACTGGTGCTGATTACTGGGTGGCCACCCTGCTGGATCCCCGTTACAAGGACAACATACCGTCCTTAATTCCCTCACTGGAGTGGGATCGTAAGATGCGCGAGTACAAGCGCACGCTGGTAGACGCGCTGCTGGTGGCATTCCCACCTGACAGCGGGCGTACAGTGGAAGCACAAGGCGAAGGCAGAGGAGGAGGAAGAGGTCGCCAACGCAGCCGGGGCACCGGCAGCACCTCAGAAGGCAGGGTTAGCATGGCTGAAATGTGGAAAAGCTTTGTCAGCACGCCACAACAACCAGCACCACCAGCTGAGATGGAACGTCTTAGCAGGAGGCAGCATTTCACCAACATGGTTGAGCAGTATGTGTCCACAGGCCTACACGTACTGAATGACGGGTCTGCCCCCTTTAACTTCTGGGTCTCCAAATTGGGCACATGGCCTGAGCTTGCCCTTTATGCCTTGGAGGTGCTGGCCTGCCCTGCAGCCAGTGTATTATCTGAACGTGTATTTAGCATGGCAGGGGGCGTTATCACAGACAAGCGCAGCCGCCTGTCCAGAGCCAATGTGGACAAGCTCACGTTCATTAAAATGAACCAGGCATGGATCCCACAGGACTTGTCCGTACCTTGTGCAGAATAGACATGTATACCGGTGTTGTGACAAAAACTGTCCGGCCATCGGATTGTGTCCGGCCCATACTGCGAAGGCGCAGCGCTTGCTCAGTACAGAGGACAAGGAGATTCACAAAATCTCCGAAGATGAACGGCGCCTGCGCTGTGAGTGCAGGTTCAAGCCCCACCATCCAAGTGGACATACGGTAGCACATAGTAACAGGGCCCCTCACGGGCTCGGTTCGATCGCCACACTTCGGGCACGGCCTCACTTGGCTCGTCTTGAACCACGGATGGTGTGGCCTTCACCTGAACTCACCACGCAGGCGCCGTTCGTCTTGGGAGATTTTAGAAATCCCCTTGTCCTACATACTGAGCAAGCGCAGTCCAGGGTGGACACTATTTGAATTCGACACATCACCGGCATTACACAGCCATTGTTGTATTTTTGAATCAGTGTTGGCTACCTCATCCTCCTCCACCGCCGCTTCCACCTACACAGCCACATCCACCGCCACTTCAACCTCCTACTCCATATGGACCTCATCCTCCTAGGTCAAGATTTTTTTTTTTTTATGTTATTTTAAGTTATTTCCCTATCCACATTTGTTTGCAGAGCACTTGCCATGCTCTTAACAACATTTTGCTGCCATTTGCAGCCCTCTAGCCCTTTCCATTACCTTTTTAGAGCCTTTTTAGTCCTTAGAAGTCCGGGTCCCCATTGACTTCAATGGGGTTCGGGTTCGGGTCCGGGTTCGGATTAAAGTTCGGTCCCGATCCCAAACTTTTTTCCGAAGTTCGGCCGAACCCGTCGAACCCGAACATCCAGGTGTCCGCTCAACTCTATATATAAACTATAGAAGTTAAACTAACAGGTCTATAGTTACTTGGTAAATACTTTGTTCCCTTTTTAAATATAGGCACCACATTGGCCCTGCACCATTCCAGTGGTACTATTAATGTCATTAATGAGTCTCTAAAAATTAGATACAATGGATTTGAAATTACAGAGCTCAATTCTTTTAGGATCCGTGGGTGTATGCCATCTGGTCCAGGTGCTTTATCCACCTTTATTCTGTCTAAATATTTCTGGACCGTATTACTTTTAAGCCAGTGTGGATCATTTGGGGCTGTGTCATTTCCACCCCCTTTTTGGACACGAGCTCCCCCATGCTCCTTTGTATACAAAGAGCTGAAGAAAGTATTTAATAAATTAGCCTTCTCTTTGTCCCGAGTCACCACCTTTTTACTATTAATATATTTGAAGAATTTTTGGTTTGTCCTACTATCTTTTGCAATCTGTCGTTTGTTTTGAGGTTTTGCATCCTTGATTTCCTTTTTACATATCCTTTTACTGTATATTCTTTGTAACATTTAAATGACACTAGTGCTCCTTCATTTTTATATTTTTTAAAAGCTCTTTTCTTATCGTTTATAGCTTTTTTAACTTTGGCCATGAGCCACATAGGTTTTATTTTTAGCCTTTTAAACTTATTGGCCATGGGAATATACTTTGCAGTGAGTGATGAGATATACTAAATGGTCTAAGGTTATTAGTGGTGTACCCCAAGGTTCATTGTTGGTACCCTTACATTTTAACATAGTCCTAAATCACAAAGCTTGAGATCATGTCATGCATTACTTACACAGCACTGCAAGTGTGCACTTGTATTCATTTGAGGCATTTAATGCAGTAGCAGTGTGCTGGAAATATAAAGTATGTAGATTTCATTTGTAAAATTTTTGTTTGATTTTAAGGGATTTTTGGAGATATCTCCAGCAGCTATTCATAACTGGATATTAACATATAGGTAATAACACTAGGAAATTTTGATTCAGAGAATATCTGATTACCTCCTAGGGGATCAGGAAAGATTTTTTTCCCCCACGGGAGCAAATTGGATCATCTTTATTCGTTTTTTTAGTTTTTTTTTTATGCTTCCCTCTAGATTAACTGTAAGTGTAGGATTCTGAATATGGAGGTTTTGACTTTTTTCAACCTGACTAACTATGTAAAGGTGTAAAGATTCTGCCCACATATTGAAATTTACATGGTGATCACAAAAATGACATATTCAGAAGAAGATCAGTCTACCTGGGACTTAATAAGCCATGACATTCCATTGCTGTTTGACATTACTACTTTGTCTGAAATTGTGTTGCAGCAGAGGCATTTGGTGTGGTTACATTGTTTTTTTCTGAGACAGAAGACATCCAGTTTGTATAGATTTGATGCACAGCATGCACTCCTTTAGGCAGAGGATGCCTAAAGGATGACTTGTTTGGATGGATATCAGAGGGAGAGAGTGGGAGATTTAGGCTACAAATAAAAATTCTAGTGTTTTTTTTAGACAGAAGAAAGGAATATTGTACAGTACACACTTGAAGCCATTTTTAAAGTGGCTGTAAAGACAGAAGATTTTATTTTAACCTTAATGCATTCTCTGCATTAAGGTAAAAAAACTTCTGTGCTCAGTTTCCCTCCAACCCTCCGTAGCCCAATCTCAATCCAGTGCTGTGCTCAAGGGCAGAGTCTCTCTTTTCTCTCCTCACTGGAAATGGAGGCAGCATTGGGAACGTGCTGCTGTCAATCAAATCCTGTAAGTTGAAAGCAGGGGATGGGGCCACGCTGCGCTGTGTGTTTCAATGGACAAACAGAGCTTGGCTCGGGGTCCAGCATACATAGAAAAGTGATGCCAGAAGAAAGACACAAGGCAAAAATTAGTAGTCCATGGAGTCTGTCTGTTTTTTTTTGTTTTGTTTTGTCTTTTCATTAACTTTTTGTCTAAGTATAGATCTATGTTTTTCCCAAGTATGTTTGAAGAAGAGGCTGAAGAAGAGCATTGTCTTCCTTTGTGGTGTTATCACATGGACACCCTGCCCGTTCAAAGACTTATGTATGGTAGACTTATGAACAGTGATGTTTGCCAATTCCAGTAATGTCATCAAGCATTTTGCTGTTACCCATGGGTTCTTCTTTACATCATTGAAGTTTCTGCATTGTGCATTGGGAGTCTTCTTTGCTGGGCACCCACTTCTAGGAAGAGTAGCCACATTATTAAATGTGTATCCATTTATAGACAATTTGTGTAACTGTCGACTGATGAATGCCTAAACACTTTGAGATTGCTTTGTGTTTTTGCATCCCTTTATAGCCTTATGTATATCAACTACTTTTGATGGTATGTCTTCAGAGATCTCCTTTTTGTGAGGCATGGTTCACATCAGCTGATACTTCTTATGAACAGCAATCTTAAAATGTATTTTCTAAAGTGTCTTTTATCAATCAGAATAGCTCTAAACCACACCTCCAAGCTATTTGAATTAGCTGTGCAATTTATTGACACCAATTAGCTGTCATTGAAGTAATTAATCTATGGGTTTACTTACTTTTTTCTCTGCCACTGGGAATGTTTAATGGGTGTGTTCAATAAAGACATGATAAATTAGAATGTGTTTGTCTATTATTGGGACTTAAGCCTAGTACACACGACCGAGAATCTCGTTGTAAAAAAAAATGTTGTTTTTCTCGACGAGATTCTTGTCAAGCTTTCCTTGCATACATACTGTCAATTCCAAATCTCGTCGTTGTAAAGCACGGTCACGTACAACACGTACGACGGCAGTATAAAGGGGAGGTTCGATTCCAATGGCGCCACCCCTTGGGCTGCTTTTGCTGATCTTGTGTTACTGCGTGTTAGTAAAAGTTTGGGGAGAGACGATTCGCGCTTTTCAGTCTTTGTGCTTTCAGTTCGTTACAGCGTGACGAATGTGCTATCTCCATTACGAGCGCCAGTTTTACCAGAAGGAGCGCTCCCGTCTCATACTTGATTCTGAGCATGCGCGTTTTTTTTAGACTCAGAAAAGCATACACACGACTGGTTTTCTCCCGACGAGAAAAATGAGAATCCTGACGAGAAAATAGAGAACAGGTTCTCTATTTTTCTCATCGAGATTCCCGGCAGTTTTCTCGACGAGAAACCATACACACGAACGGTTTTCTCTGCAAGAAAGCTCTCCCAGCAATTTTTTGTCGTTTCTTGCAGAGAAAACTGGTCGTGTGTACGAGGCTTCAGACGAAGACCAGATAATATTTTATAGCAAATTACTGCTGAAAACCAATTAATTCCAATAGGTTCACAAAAGTTTTCTTGCCACTGTATGCCTAGGTACAGTTGGAACAGACTTTTTTTCTGGCAAAAAACTCCCTGCTGCAGTGAACACATTCTGAAAGCACTGTTGCTGCAAAATAGCCCAGCAGTTCAATTTGAACATAGGCAAATTCAAGTGGTTGTCCATTCTGAGTTTGTTAACACCTGCTCTTGAGTTTATATAATGCAATATCATATGGTTTATGTGCTCTCTATATATGATGCCAGCAGACAGCCCTGGGTGCTGAATATTAAATAAAGACTTGAAAACCTTGCTTAGGTATCCACTTACACCAATGCTCTTCCTTTAACAGAAAGAGAATCCAAGCCACCCTGGCCATAACAGGGGATACTGCCATTCTCTGGAAAATACATTAAGAGATTCCTGCACAGCATGTCCCAGATGTTTCATTTATTTTGCTCCCTCTGTGATAGCAGGGTAACTTTTGCCATGTTCTCCTTACAGCAGGGATTACAAGGGTGGCCAATTACTATTGGCCCCTCTCCTTGGTGATCCAAATTCTGGGGACATTTTGCAGACATTGCAGCATGAATGATCCCATTTGCCACAAATTTTCAAAGGCAAAGGAACCTGAACTTTTTTGGTCACTGAGGACAATGTTGTCATCAGCTATCTCCCATAAACCATATTCAACTTTGTGGGAGTTTGGTAGGGTTAAAGCATACCCCTGGAATCTTACACCATGTACTCCCCCACAACTCCATCATTGCAACCTCACTCATGCCGGGTGCTGCCTCACAGGAGCACAGTCGGGATAAAGCAGACTCTGAGATTTTAACCACTTGCCGACCGCTGCACAACTATATACGTCAGCAGAATGGCACGGCTGGGCAGATCGACGTATATATACGTCGCCTTTAAGACGCGGCATTGTGAGCCATAAAACTATCCCCTTTTTTGTAGACGCTATAACTTTTGCGCAAACCAATTAATAAACACTTATTGCGATTTTTTTTAACAAAAATATGTAAAAGAATACGTATCGGCCTAAACTGAGGAAAAAAATTTTTTTTTTTAATATATTTTTTGGGGATATTTATTATAGCAAAATGTAAAAAAATTTGCTTTTTTTTCAAAATTGTCGCTCTATTTTTGTTTATAGCGCAAAAAATAAAAACCGCAGAGGTGATCAAATACCACCAAAAGAAAGCTCTATTTGTGGGAAAAAAAGGACGTACATTTTGTTTGGGAGCCACGTCGCACGTCCGCACAATTGTCAGTTAAAGCGACGCAGTGCCGAATCCCAAAAAGTGCTCTGGTCTTTGGCCAGCCAAATGGTCCGGGGCTGAAGTGGTTAAAAAGTCATTAGAAAGTTGTCCTGTTGCTGTGCCTCTAGTGCCTGGCTTCTTACACCACACAGTGTGTGCTCCAGCAGGAACTGTATAGGGTGGTGTCAAAATTGTACATGCGTCCTGTAATGTGGTGAAAAAAAAAACAGATTCCCTGAACTTGTCCTCATGACATCCTACCGCAAATACTAATTCATGAACCTCTAATGAAAATGCAGCCACTAAATCATAGCCAAGGTGTAATTCCAGTGTGTAGGCACATCCCATATCAAAAGTTTTGCAGGCAGGTTAAGTTACTGCTGAATTTCAGACAGCTGAACACTGACTGGAAATTACTTCTGAAGTGGTTCCTAGCCTGTCTAAAAATGTGTGTAAGCCTAACTATGAACAAACTTTCCTACTATATAGAAAATGTGTGTCAGTCAAGGCACATGTGTGAACGTACCATACCGAAGGACGGACAGCAGGCTGGTGCTGTTGTCACACATGACCTTTCCTGGCAACAAATGGCATGGGTTTTGCCCCTTCTGAGCCTGCCCCTGCAGAGCTGATAGAAACTTTTCCCGGCTTGACCTTTGTCAAAGACATCGCTAAAATCGCGAAGAGGTGCACAGGGCCTTGGCTACCCTCTGGAAGCATCTCTCATTGCACTGTGGCAACCAGGACAGAACCTCAGCACAGAGCCAATCAAAAGACGGGTTGTGCCCCTGTAACCAAGGATAACCAATAACCAGCGGAAACTTAGGTGAGGAAATAACTTGGAATTGGATTATCTCATGGTGAAGAGCCCCTACGGTCATGGACAACGGAACAGTCTCATGAGTCACATGGGCAGGCTGTAGACGTCTCCCGTCAAGAGCCTCAATGGCAAGTGGAGTGTCACGCAGCTGCAGCAAAATCGAGTGCTTAGACACAAAGGCAGCATTAATGAACAGGCCTTGAACCCCCGGAGTCGATTAGAGCCTGTGTCTCGATGAATGACTCAGCCGAAGACAGGGTAACCGAAACCAGGGGCTTATCCTTCTGGGCAACTGGAGACGAAACAACGCCACCTAAGGCCTGTCCGTGACGGGAAGAACAAGACTTCAAAAAGTTACCGGCCTGGCCACAATAAAGGCACAATCTCTCCCTCCTCCTAAGGGCTCTCTCATCCGCAGAGAGATGCGTGAAGCCCAGGTGCATGGGTTCTAGGGGTGTTGAATATAATTGTAGCATCGATGCATCAGGATTCGACCGTCCACGATGCGGCATCGATGCTGTACCTTTAAATAATCGATTAATGAGGATGACGTCATCCTCACGCCGTGCCGCCGCACCATGTCAGGTTCAGAGGAGACAGACTGCAGCAGAGCCGAGCGACACCAGGCATCCATCAATCACCTTCCCTCCCCTCTTTGGCCCACCCCCTCACCAGCCAATAGACGGTGATCCCAGGCGGTGTCATGGGGACGAAATGCGGAAGTGAGGAGCCACGCTGTGCACGCATTGGCGGGGACATGGAGAGCTGGAGATGTTCCTGCTGCTAAGAGTGGCGGCTGCCGGCTTATGGAGCATGGAGCTCCGAGGAGGAGAATGGAGCCATCAGTGCCATTGGTCCCGGAAGGGTTCAGGGTGGCCGCGGCGTATCCACCCGGAGCTGTAATGGAGGAGGACGAGGCAAATCTGGAGGAGAGCCAGAAGAACGGTAGAGCCAGGTGAGGGGGCCGCGGGGGGGACACTGAGGACTGACATGGTAAGGCAGGTGCCAGACTGTATGCAGAATGCAGATAGGGCAATAAAACAAACCCAGTGCTTTGCAGTGATAAATGTACAAAAGAGTCTCTTATTAAGTAGTGAACAAATATAGTCCTGAAATATATTTATATATAAATCTGATCTGATTGAAAGAAATCTTCTGTGTATTCAAAGTAATTCCAGTGCTGAGTGTGCTCTGCTGTGTTCACCAGAAATCAGGAAGGATTTGAACACAGCAGAGCACACTCAGCACTGGAATTACTTTGAATACACAGAAGATTTCTTTCAATCAGATCAGATTTATATCTAAATATATTTCAGGACTATATTTGTTCACTACTTAGGACTTTTTTGTACATTTATCACCGCAAAGCACTGCACACCATTTTTTGTTTTATGGTCTATTAAAGTGCTAGCTGCCAACTAATCATACAGCGCCCACTTTATTTTGTTTTTAACTCAGATATGACGGCATGTTCCCCAGCTGGCTGTCAAACTGCCTAATGTCCTTCACAGCCCCTTCCTCCCCCCTCAGGTCCCACTATCTCTTGCCCAACCCCCCCCCACCTTATATATATATATATATATATATATATATATATATATATATCTCAAACTACTCCTGTTCACTAACCCCAGATCACCCAAACTACACATCAGACGGATATGGCTCCCAGCCCATTCCTCTTCCACCTCCCCATTCAAACCAATGGCCACCGCATAGCCCTCACTCACCTCACCTCCATTCACAATCTCCAACCCCCACCACATGCAGCCCTGAACAATCTGAGGTCCCACTGATTCTTATCTTTGGACCGACCCCTCCATCCTTCAGTTCCTATCACCCCCCCAGACTCTTCCATCTAATAATATTCCTGGACTCTACCAGCCTTCCATTCCTATCCTCCATCCTTTTTTCCTTGTTCATGGATTCCTATTTCCCAATCCCCAGACTCTTCCATCCTTTTAGTTCCCATCTCCAGACTTCTCCATTCTTCCTTTCCTATTCATGGATTGTTCCTTCCCTATCTCCAGACTCCTCCATCTTTCTAATCATGATGCATCGTGATGCATCGCGGAATAGAATCGAATCGAATCGTTGACATGATAATCGTAATCTAATCGAATCGTGAGACCACCGAAGATGCGCACCCCTAATGGGTTCATCTTCACACTCGGTACCAGGAGGTATGGGAGGTGAGGGTGGGACTGCAAAGCTCAGAGACAAACGTACAGGAAGCTTCCGCAAGAGCTCCTTAACAGAGGGTCTTTCTCTGAGTCTGGAGTCAATGAGGATGGCAAATGTGTTCAACTTCTCCAGCTCAGTGGGTATATCTCGGGCTGCTATTTCATCCTTGATGTTATCCGAGAGAGCATGAGAAAAAGCAGCCACGAGGGCCTCATTGTTCCAAGCAACCTCTGCTGCCAGAGTACGGAATTCAATGGCGTAATCGGCAACAGTTCTCGTACTCTGTTTGATGGACATGAGGCTCTTGGCAGCAGAAGCAGAGCGTGCGGGAATGTCAAATACCCTTTTGAAGGAAGCCACTAATTCTGGGTAACTCAGGACCACGGGTTTTTGCGTCTCCCATAGAGGGTTTGTCCAGGCCAAGGCTCTCTCAGAAAGCAAAGATATCACAAAATCTACTTTGCTTCTGTCCGTTGAGAAAACCTCTCCATTGGATTGGATCGCCCCCAAATCGCTGGGGAAGCGGGGCAGAACCAGACATACCTCTAATAGAAGGTAATACTCGAGGCGGGTGCCTGCACAGGGACTACCGGAGCAGCCTCAGTGGGAGACTCTAGACGAGCCATGCGACTCAGGAGCGTCTGTATCGCCGTGGCAAACTGATCCATGCGGTGATCCAGGTCATCCAATCTGGAAAAAATATTATTAACAAGTGGATTGGCTGCATCTTCTGAATTCATGGCCTTCGCCTATTGTCAGAAACCATGAATCAGACCGAGACAGAAGTGCAGTTAAATACACTAGTTTAATAATAAATAATAAAAAGGTAAACAGAGTAAAAGTAGTCAAAACATAGCCAGAGTTCAGTAACCGGATTGGGTAGTCGTCCAATCCTAAGTCCAAAAGCCAGCGATAAAGGTAATAGAACAGCAAACAGGATCCGTAGCCAGAGGGGACAGCAGTCAGGCAGGTCTTCAATTGGAATGCAGGAGAAAGTCTCTTGAGATGTTAACACAGGAGAAGGCGAAGTTTAAATGAACTGGAAGTCCTTAAGTAGGCAAAGCTGACAAGCGGATCATCAACAGGTGGATAACTGTGGAGAGATGGGAGCTGGCAATTAGCTGACAGCTGAGCTGCCAGCACAGAGAAGAAAGGGCTGAGCCCAGCCCTGACAGTACCCCCTCCTCAATGACCCCTCCCACTCAGTGGACCACCGGGCTTGAGGGCAAAACGTCTATGGAAATCACGGAGGAGGACAGGGGCATGTACGCCCGAGGATGGGACCCAGGAGCGTTCCTCCGGACCGTACCCCTTCCAATGCACCAAGTACTGAATGCGCCCACGGAACCTACGGGAGTCAACAATGGACTGTACTTCATACTCCTCATGGTTCTCAACCTGTATAAGGTGAGGACGTGGCACAGAGGTGGTAAAACGGTTGCAGACCAAAGGTTTCAATAAGGAAACATGAAACACATTTGAGATACGCATACTGGAAGGAAGGTCCAACGCTTAAGCCACTGGGTTTATCCTGTGAAGGATACGGAAAGGCCCAATAAACCGAGGTGCGAACTTCAGAGAAGGAACACAAAGTCGGTGGTTGCGAGATGACAGCCAGACCCTGTCCCCGACCTGGTAGGAAGGCGCAGGCAGGCGTCTGCGGTCAGCATGGAGTCTGTACCTCTTGTTAGCCTGTCGCAAAGCCTCCTGGACTTGTACCCAAGTGGAACGAAGACCACTGAGATGTTCCTCTAACGCAGGAATACTCTGAGGAACAAACGAGTCAGGCAACATGGAAGGTTGGAAAGCATAATTTGCCATAAACAGGGACAAACGGGAAGCAGAATTCAGAGCGCTATTGTGAGCAAACTCCGCCCATGGTAAGAGGTCTGACCAGTTGTTGTGATGGTCAGAAATGAAAATATTTGATTACAATTGGCCCTCAGGTGGTAATCTACACCTATTGGTAAAGAATGTGCCACATCCTATAAGAACTGAACAAGGGATTGTGGAAAGAATGGACTTTATAGGCACACGTAGTTTTTAGAAAAATAATAACATTTTAATTACATACATACATACATAACATGAATTTGACCTACGTCACCAGGACAATTGCAGGTACATAATATATGACATGTAAATAGCTAAATAGACACAAATACATAAATTACAACACATGTAGTGTGGACATTGCCAAGGAGATACCCCACAAGATTGCGATGGTTCCTTGGATAGAAGTTCACTGTGTGTTGATGCACTTTAAAACTTGGAGCTCGACATGTTTCGCGATCTGATCGCTTCCTCAAGAGCTTCTAAATATACAAGGAAAGATTTAATAGTTTTGGTACAAAAAAACATTTATTTATTCATTACACATAATATTAATATACAGTTAATGAACACTAATCACTCTCCACTATTCATCTGTAGGGAGTGAGTGTGATAAAGTTGTTGTGACCTTCTAAACTCTGTGTAAACTACACGTGGAAAAGGGTGGCCCCAAGAGGGGAGGCCTAGACTCCAATGTGGAGCGCTGCAGCTAAACAACCAGCCATGCACCAACATGTGGACAAATATGGAGATGCTCACATTAGCTGTAAAAAAAGTAATTGCATCGATTAGAAAAGACTAACCGGGCCATTGCTTACAGTGTACATGGGAGTAGCAAAAGCTGCCCCATATTCATTTGCGAATCGATGAACATAAACCAATTGGTAAAGAGTATATATAGATGTATTGTAAGGCAACCTACTTTTCAAGAAGATATCCAGAAAAGCATTTAAACTGGACCGGAACTCAACGAGTGATATGAAGCCTGGACAGGAGGCTAAAATAGCGACCACAAAATTAGTTAAAATAACCCCCATGCAGTATGGGGCATAGAAAATTATAAAGAAATATAAAGAAATATAAAGATTGAAAAATTACCTTAGAATAGATTTTTTGCAATAAGCCAACCCAATTGGATGATGGTTAGAATACCCAAGCTTTTTGTATGACTGGCATAAATGCTGATTAATAATCCCAGCTGGTGTGATAATTCAGTTGTAAATCCTGTAGATATATACATCTAATGAGTAATGACTACAGCTCCAGATGGGTACCAATACCCCAAATATGTAGGGGGATATGTGTGACCCAGGTACTACCAAACTAATAACAACACAAGGCCTAACTACACACATATAGAAAATGCATATATATACCTGAGGGCAGAGTACTTGAGAGTGAAAAACCAAACCCTCCACCATCCAAGGGATAAATGGTCAGATGCTGTGTGAGTGGGGTCTAATCACTCACACCACAGTGTAAGACAGCACTATAAAAAAAAAGAAGAACGCGTCTTATAGCAAACTACATAAAGGGAATGATGATAAGAAAAACGGAAGCAAAAAAAAAAAAAGGGGATATTGATCACTAAACAAAATAGCATAACATACCGATGGTACTCCAGAGCTCACTCGTGTCCAGTCCAGTAAAATCCTTACTACGGAGGCTGCCACACACCTCAACAACCTGGTGTTTGAGTGGTGCTATGGCCCCCATTTATGAGCAGCTCGCTTATGATGACGCTGTACGGCGCACAGCGTCATCAAGGCCGGCCAAAAAGCGTGTACTCACGCCGTGTGGTGACACGCATGCGTGGTGGATAAATGAGGGTAACGCCACTAAGGGCAAACGTATGACACTGCATACTGGCGTGTGTTCGCCAATCACCACAGACAGACAATAGCTGTCAAAATACGCTTATGCGTGCCAAGCCCAAGCTTGGTAATTGAGGGCGGAACTACTGCTAAAAGACGCCCAATCCAGGCGTCTCAGTTGCCATTGATAAAGGTGCCGCTCGGATATCACCGAACAGCACAACCAATGGCTTGGGTGGCCACATATTATCCACATTGCCAGTGCTAGGCAGTGCATAAGCCGCAGCAGACCCCATACCACGTGTGCATACACAGAATTAGGAGCAATCGCTGGCCGCAATTATAGAAAGAAAAAGACCATGGCTGATTATGTGACTAACCATCATAGTCTAGTAATATTTGACATTTAAAAGACATATATCTGTGGTGATTGGCGAACACACACCAGTATGCAGCGTCATACGTTTGCCCTTAGTGGCGTTACCCTCAATTATCCACCACGCATGCGTGTCACCACACGGCGTGAGTACACGCTTTTTGGCCGGCCTTGATGACGCTGTGCGCCGTACAGCGTCATCATAAGCGAGCTGCTCATAAATGGGGGCCATTAGCACCACTCAAACACCGGGTTGTTGAGGTGTGTGGCAGCCTCCGTAGTAAGGATTTTACTGGACTGGACACGAGTGAGCTCTGGAGTACCATCGGTATGTTATGCTATTTGGTTTAGTGACCAATATCCCCTTTTTTTTTATTTTTTTCCTTCCGTTTTCTTATCATCATTCCCTTTATGTAGTTTGCTATAAGACGCGTTCTTCTTCTTTTTTATAGTGCTGTCTTACTCTGTGGTGTGAGTGATTAGACCCCACTCACACAGCATCTGACCATTTATCCCTTGGATGGTGGAGGGTTTGGTTTTTCACTCTCAAGTACCCTGCCCTCAGGTATATATATGCATTTTCTATATGTGTGTAGTTAGGCCTTGTGTTGTTATTAGTTTGGTAGTACCTGGGTCACACATATCCCCCTACATATTTGGGGTATTGGTACCCATCTGGAGCTGTAGTCATTACTCATTAGATGTATATATCTACAGGATTTACAACTGAATTATCACACCAGCTGGGATTATTAATCAGCATTTATGCCAGTCATACAAAAAAGCTTGGGTATTCTAACCATCATCCAATTGGGTTGGCTTATTGCAAAAAATCTATTCTAAGGTAATTTTTCAATCTTTATATTTCTTTATATTTCTTTATAATTTTCTATGCCCCATACTGCATGGGGGTTATTTTAACTAATTTTGTGGTCGCTATTTTAGCCTCCTGTCCAGGCTTCATATCACTCGTTGAGTTCCGGTCCAGTTTAAATGCTTTTCTGGATATCTTCTTGAAAAGTAGGTTGCCTTACAATACATCTATATATACTCTTTACCAATTGGTTTATGTTCATCGATTCGCAAATGAATATGGGGCAGCTTTTGCTACTCCCATGTACACTCTAAGCAATGTAAGCAATTAGTCTTTTCTAATCGATGCAATTACTTTTTTTACAACTACTGTGAGCATCTCCATATTTGTCCACGTGTTGGTGCATGGCTGGTTGTTTAGCTGCAGCGCTCCACATTGGAGTCTAGGCCTCCCCTCTTGGGGCCACCCTTTTCCATGTGTAGTTTACACAGAGTTTAGAGGGTCACAACAACTTTATCACACTCACTCCCTACAGACGAATAGTAGTGAGTGATTAGTGTTCATTAACTGTATATTAATATTATGTGTAATGAATAAATAAATGTTTTTTGTACCAAAACTATTAAATCTTTCCTTGTATATTTAGAAGCTCTTGAGGAAGCGATCAGATCGCGAAACATGTCGAGCTCCAAGTTTTAAAGTGCATCAACACACAGTGAACCTCTATCCAAGGAACCATCGCAATCTTGTGGGGTATCTCCTTGGCAATGTCCACACTACATGTGTTGTAATTTATGTATTTGTGTCTATTTAGCTATTTACATGCCATTTATTATGTACCTGCAATTGTCCTGGTGACGTAGGTCAAATTCATGTTATGTATGTATGTATGTTATTAAAATTTTATTATTTTTCTAAAAACTACGTGTGCCTATAAAGTCCATTCTTTCCACAATCCCTTGTTCAGTGATGGTCAGAAATATAGCAACGCAGGAATTGCTCCAAGGACTGATTGGCTCGTTCTGCGGCCCCATTAGACTGTGGGTGATACGCAGAGGAGAAAGCAAGCTGAAGTCCCAACTGTGCACAAAAGGCTCGCCAGACCCGGGACACAAACTGACTTCCCCTGTCAGAGACAATGACCTTGGGTAGGCCATGTAAACAAAAGATCACCCGAACAAAAATGGAAGCCAGTTACTTAGACGTAGGCAACTTCTTAAGTGGAATACAGTGAGACATTTTCGAGAATCGGTCTACCACCATAAGGATAACTGTGTTGCCCTGGGAGTTAGGTAACTCCACAATGAAATCCATAGACAGGTGGGTCCAGGGCCTCTCACCATTGGGTATGGGTTGTAGGAGGCCCACTGGAAGGTGTCGTGGAGTCTTACTCTGAGCACACACGGAACAGGCAGCTATGAAGGCGGCTACATCGGCACGTTGACTAGGCCACCAGAATTACAGGAAATACTCTGAGGAACACACGAGTCAGGCAACATGGAAGGTTGGAAACCATAATTCGCCATAAACGGGGACAAACGGGAAGCAGAATTGAGGATATCGTTGATCATCAACAGGTGGATCACTGTGGAGAGATGGGAGCTGGCAATTAGCTGACAGCTGAGCTGCCAGCACAGAGAAGAAAGGGCTGAGCCCAGCCCTAACAATAATACACTTCAATCTGTAAGATTACATTACTGTATCCAAATCATTTCACATTCCTTTTCTCCCTAGTGCTTTGTCCAGTGCCCTGCCTGCACTTTTATATTATAATTATACTGTTCTTTCTGCCTGGAAACTTGAGAATGTCCATGGCATGGCATCCAAAAAGAGTCCCTTTACGTCAAAAACGTTTTTAGACCAGCTAGAATCACTTGCAGAATTGAGAGATAGTGATTCGTGGGGAAATTCGTCATCAGACACTGAAAGTGACGACAGCGACAATTCTGTGGCTGAGCAAATTTCTGTGTTTTTGATTTGATTACATTATTGAATAAAATATATTATTATATTATTCCTATTTATAACTATTTATAATTATAACTTATTTATAACTATTTATAGTTATTAAATATGTTATAATTTATGATTTTGTGTTTCAAACTTTATCATACCCGGGATGTCTACTAGACTCTTGTTTGGACAGATTTAAATGAGTTATTCCTAAGAATTACAGGCCTACAATATAAAACAACAAATTTCCATGCAAAACAATGTACTGCTTTGAGACGCAAACATAAGACATAATCATACCGCCAGGGAGGCTATAATGACCTTGGCACTTACAAAAATAAAATTGAAGCTCCTTACAATAAAGCCTCCAAATACTCATCTGACAGGTGGAGAATCCAAAATCTGCCGTCTCTTCACCCTTTGGTAAAGTTTTCAACACTTCACGCTATGGTAGTGTTGGATCCTTGAGTACTCTTCCATGTACTGTGGTTCTATTTGCTGACCTTATGTTACTATCGGACACAGTTTTAAAAGAGCAGGGGACCAGGCATCTGACACACCTGTAGCTCTTGATAGATTTGGACTTTGGATTTTGGATTTTGGACTCACTGCCTACAGATGAGGTGAGTATTCGGAGCCTTCTACTACAGGAAGCTTTTCTTATATCGTTTTGTGACAGAGTCACTTTGAGGTTGGACTCATATTTTATAAAAAAGAACAAAGAAAGAGTTTCTCTTGAGGGAATGACTTGAAAAGTGTCATAAAGTACAGTTATATACATGAAAAGTGCACACATGCATGCATTATTTGTTATCTTGTGAAATAAGAAGAATCATAGCTTATTTCATGTGGAAATTCATTCAACTCGTAATTGTAATAATCAAAGACAATGCCATACCTATTATCACTGCATGACCTTTTTGTGAACTGTTATCTATAATTATGTGCATACAGGTCTTTGTGTAGCTCTTGTGGTTTTGTAGTGCTGACAAGGGGACACCTGGTATAAAGCCATGTGCTCTGTTGACAATAATGATTCAAATCAATTAAATAATGTTAAATCATAAAGTAACAGGACATAATATAGTTAAACATTACATTTTATTTATTTTATTCAGAGAAAGCTATTAGATAAAATTAGTAATTTCTAATATAAAAGTAGGAGGCAAGCTTTCTGTGTATTTGTGTCCTAATGATACTAGAAGCCATTATGAGGGATAGGTGAAAAGATGGAGGAGGGATCTCCCTTACACTATTGATCATCTGGGTGCCCTCAATAAGGTTCCAGCATGCCTTATTCTTTTAGTATTTTGACACAAGATGTTGTCTGTTGGTACTGGTAAAGTCATAAAATATAGTTCATTCGTGTTGGCAGGGAGCTTAGTAAAATTTGACCCGAAGACTCAGTTACCAAGAACATCTCAGACTGTTCTTTGCACAGGGCCCACTGCACTCTGCGTCTGTCATTAACCAATGTGCCCTTTCAGCTATAGAAAAAACATCAGACTATGCTACCTTCTGAACAGCACTATAAATCTGTCAGAGAGCCAAAGCTACCGGGAAGTCATAGCAGCCACTTATACATCATGTGGCCATCAATAAACAACTTATTGGTTTTTACAAACACTACTCCATAAGAAGAACACTTAGCTCAATGTTCAACAGATATCCAACCAGAGTTGTTATCCTAGATCACTGGCATTATCTTTTGATTTTTTTAAATCATAATCTGCCACAAACTACTTTAAAGGGAATCAATCATCAATAAAAATAAAGCATCCTCATGTAGACATTCTTAAACAATGTTGCATGTTTCCAGTGAGCTCCTTTAATCTATTTTATATTGTGATGTAATAATTTTGATTTTCCTAACATTAACAAAGAAAAGCAATAGGACCCTCTAGATTTTTCTCATGAAAGAGATTCTTTAAGCCCCGAGTGTCATTTGTCAGAGTTCTGTTTTTTACATGTGAAGAATTACGTCAAATAAGCCATCACTTGTAACTTGCAAATCTTCAATTTTTTGCATTTGCTATGTCAATGTGCTTTACTCAAGGCATATGCTCTGTACCCCTTTACTTGCATCACATGTCTTTTGCCTACCAAATCTTTCATTTGATGGGTGTGAAGCACCTGTACCAGACATCTGTCAGACATTGTGATTGAATTGGATCTATTTTGCTGGATGACCTGCGTTATGATTGATCTTGGGGCTTTTTTGTGAAAGGATTTGTAAAAAAAAAATGTGTCTGTCTTTATTTACACTTTACTTTTTTTTGTGAATGTGTAGGGGTACTCATTCATACAGGTGGGTGGAATTTGGGTGCCCTCTTGTTGTTAAAGCGACTTCCAGATTCCCATAGGCTTTCTACCCTCAGACCCCCACAACCATCGGGATTAGTTTGTGGGAAAGAGGCCCTTGTCCTCATCAACATGGTGACAAGGGGCTTTCCCGGGAAGGGGTCAAGGGTCGTGTTCACAATTGGAGCACTGGGACTGTGTACTGTTTTATTTTTTTAAAAGAAGCCAGCAATTTAGAAAGAAATGTTTTTCCTTTTCTAATGGATGTCAGTGCTGCTGCAGCCCTTTCTTTACATCACAGAGATTTGTTCCTTCACAGACTGGGTTAGGGCACTCTCTAGGCAAGTTATTTAAAGCAATTGAGCCTTTTTAACATATCACTTTGAGTTATAAAAAAAATAATCACCACTTCTGCACTGGTTCATGTTCCCCAGGGCAGTGCCCACCCCCCATGCTCTTTTTTGACAAGTTCTTGAATAATAGCCCAGAAAATGGCAATTTTACATTTGAAAAATTCAGCTCCCATTTCAATGGGGTTCATCATCAAATTTCTTCTGAAGTTCTGATGAGTAATTGGATAACACCCACACTTTGTCAACAATACCCTATTTAACAAGTGTACAAAACCAAGCAGCCACTCAAAGTACACCCTTAAAAATGCTAATTCACTGAAAATTATTGACCTCTTATATAAAATAAGTAGGCCTGCGTGCACATTAGCTGCTTCTTCAGCCAGCACTGCCAAGGAATAACAGCTCAGAAGCAGGAATTATATGTTGCTTCCTGGTCTATTCACCAGAGTTCCCTCTTCTGTACCCAGTAACTCCCACCAAGTCAGCTCATGGCCCGCATGTGGAACAGTGGATATATGGTAGGAGGAGTCATGGTATGTTCCAGTGCCTATGAAAGCAATCAGGTGACTTTAAAGACACATAAATAAATTCCACCATAATCCTGACAGTCAGGGATAAAGGTATTGTGTATTTTAAATATTGTCCTTTAAGTATTATTAGAAGACCCATCCCTCGCAGAACAGTATTTTTCAATTATTTTACATTGGTACATGTCCCCCATGGAAGTGCCCAGCTACCCATTGCCTTTTTTTTTACCAAAAGCTTGCAAATTGGTGTTAAAACCCTGATGGGTTTTACTTCCTTTCTTTTACCCTGCAAAGTAAAAGCATTATGTGCTAGTATGCATTGCATACTAGTACATTATGTGACACTTACCTGCAAACAAAGCCATCCCCGCTGCAGGCCACATCCATCTTTGCCCGTCTTCCTTCCGGGGGCCGCGGACTCAGGCTCTGTGACTGGCCGGAGCCGTGTGATGTCACTCCCATGCATGCGTGTGGGAGCCGCTGGTCACGGCACTCGCTCATCAAGAAGCAGCACGGGGCCATTTCTTCACAGCGCATGCGCCAACATCATCGGCGCAGTATACAGTAAATATCTCCTAAATGGCGCACGTTTAGGAGATATTTACAGTACCTATAGGAAAGACTAATTCTAGGCTTACCTATAGGTACAACTTGCAAAGGGAGGTTTACAACCTCTTTAAGCACTATGTTTGGGGTTCATCGCTGAGTTCCCGCAAACTGAGACTAGGTCAGTTTTCTCATGACTACTTTTTACAAACTAATGTGTTTTAGTATATTTGTAATAAATGAACAAAGAATAATAAATTGGTCTATATTGTGATTATGTAGATGACCAACATGTACTGTTACGGCCACGCCCTATGCGTTACGTCACATCACGTGACGTAGTACATGACATGACGTAAAAGGTAGAGCATGGCCGGAAACACAGAGCGGACCGGAAGTGACGTAAGAGGCGTCCGGAACGCCGTTGTTACACTTTACATGCGCTTTTTAAACTTTTCCTATGTAAGAATCCATTTGGCTTTTTAATAAATCTTTAGTTGTTTAAACGTTTTACACTATGGGAGGCATTTATTTCATTCTCACATGATACCCGGACCTTTGAGCAACCTGATTATCGGGAGTCTGGAAGTGGAAGCCTACCACCAGCATAGGACACCTATAAGGCTGATACAACATCACATAGAGCCCGCACTTTGAGCAACCTGGTAATCGGGAGTCTGGAAGTGGGAGTCCGCCACCACCACAGGATACCTATAAGGCTGATTTACCACATAGAGGTGACAGTTCTGTGAGCACTAAGAAATTGTGTGAAGTCAATGGAATTTTGTTTGCAAAGAAATATAATTGGAAGGATTGTTTCACCGGCACTTGGAACAATTTTTGGACTTTAGATTTGTTTGTGACATCTAGAACGTCACTGTTATTGATTATTGGAATTTTTGTTTATTATTATTGATACTTATGATATAGAAGTTGCGTGGATCACCTTATACTTACATTCATCTATGTGCACTGTGTATACTACAGGTCTAGCCAATAGGCTGAACCAAAGATATCTAAAATAATCTTCTACTGCAACTATTGTATTCTGACAGCTAGTGCCAACAATGAAACCAAACAAAAGTTAGTGTATGGCCAGCTTAAGGTGCTTAAGGTATGGAATCCCAGGTATTGCACACAGCTCAAAAGTAGGGATGAGTCTGGGCTTGGTCCAGGCCATGTGGCCATATTAGGTCAATGATATCACAAGCAGCCCCGCCTATTTGTGTACATGCAACTGCAGGGCAGTTAATCACCAACTGCAGCTGATTGACCCAGCTTTGGCAACTTTCTTTTGGGTTTGGATTGAATCTAAACCAATCCAAAGCTGAACCTTAGCTCATCCCTATTCACAAGATACAGAACCAAAGCTAAGGAACTGTCCTCCTCATAATGTTTAAGTTCATGTGCTAATAAAGTTTGAGTAAGCATTAGGTTGGGAAAACACAAATATAATAAGGGCACAGCTATCTTGTGTATTAGCAAACACACAAGTAGTGGAATATAATAGGTAAAATTTCCACTCACAATAAACCAAATGAATAGATGCATATGATCAGCCCTTGGGTCTTAATGGCTGAGGCCCGACATGAAATTCACTGTTCTTAACACAAAAGCAAAAAACAATGCAACAGCTCAAGATACAGTAAAATGTAAGCTTGATTGGGTTGTCAAAATGTATGATCTAAGGTAATTTTGTTTCCACTATGTCAGTAAGGTGTTCACTGTTAGTTTTCTCTTGGACTGCCAATATTATGCACCAATATGCCTGTTTCCTTTTTTGTATAGAGGGAAAACAAAGTCTTCTGATTGGGGGGCCCAAGGGTGGCAAAACTAGCAACAAATGACTGTATGCTGCCCCTTGGCTGCAGGTTTGGCACCACACTTTTACAGAGAACAAACTTGACAGTTGAAATACTGGTCTGCAAGTGGGGAGCAAAAAAACAAAACAATTCTTTCTTTGGCAATTCACTGATTACTGGATGCACAATAAGTACCAAAGGACCATAAGTTGGGCACCACCGCTAAATCAGATAATTATAGATTTTTAGATACATTTATTTCTAACATTTCTATGAATAACTGCAAAATCACTAAAATGGTTTTAATGGGTAAACATTGTAAATAGAAAATTGCAGCAAAAAGCCTATCTGTTTTTGTAAATATTAATTAGCATGTACAAGTGTTCTGTTTTCCCAGTCGTCTGACTAAACCATGATATTGTTTTTCAGTATTAAAATACTATAGTAATTGAAGCACAATGGCTTGTGGGTTGAAATAAATCTCTGTTTGCATATATCATTCAATACTCAAATTCAATAAAATAAAAACACATGGCCTTTGGTCATATTTTTATATGCTGACATAAAAATGGTATGTCAGCATTTTCTATTAAATTTGTCAAAAAGTGACTAACTTCCAAATAAATCACAAGGCAGGAAGAAAATTACAACCATATATAAAATATATAATTCTGATCATTTTGTTTTTCTTTGTCTGTATTTTTTATTCTCTATTTTCATGGCACATTGAGCAGTGGTGCATTTAAATTTTAAATGTGCTTTGCAAAGCCTTTATTTCAAGCTCTAGATATATACATTAAGCTTTATAACAGATCAATCTCCAGCAATCATGTTTTAGATTTGTTTCTTTAATACAGCTGAGATATTTTGAATCTCATGAGGAGATGTCTAACCTTTCACCTCATCAATCATATAGTGCTGGACATATAAAAAAGGATTGTGACATAAGGTGAGACAACATGGGTCAAGCAGCAAGTAAGGACTCTTATTCATATGCATGGAAGACAATATGGGTTAAAACCAAGGAGATGTTGCTGAGAAAAAGATTAAGTATGGTCAAAAGATAAAATATTGTCATGTGCTTTTTTTTCTAAAGAAGATATTTTAATACGCTACAATTTTGTAACTGACACATGTAGGACAATGTAATATTAAGGCTTATAAATACATTTATTTTTACAAGCTATATCAAAACATTTCAACAATTTTAATGTTTGTCCCTAAAGTTATGATTTTGAGAAAAATAGTGAGAAAGATCATAACAAAAAAGGCAAAAACAAATCAAAAGAAACTTTACCACTTGCTTACTGGGCACTTAAACCCCCCTCCTGCCCAGACCAATTTTCAGCTTTCAGTGCTGTCGCACTTTGAATGACAATTGAGCGGGCATGCAACACTGTACCCAAATGAAATTTTTATCATTTTTTTCAGACAAATAGAGCTTTCTTTTGGTGGTATTTGATCACCTCTGTGGGTTTTCTTTTTTGTTAAAAAAAAAAAAAGACAGATTAAAAAAAAAATATGTTTTTTATATTTTGTTATAAAATTTTGCAAACGGGTAATTTTTCTCCTTCATTAATGTACGCTGATGAGGCTGTACTGATGGGCTGCACTGATGGGCACTGATGGGCTGCACTTATGGGCACTGATAAGGCGGCACTGGTGGGCACTGATAGGCGGCACTGGTGGGCACTGATAGGCGGCACTGTTGGGCACTGATAGGCGGCACTGGTGGGCACTCATAGGTGGCACTGAGAGGTGGCACTGATGGGTGGCACTAAAGGGCATTGATAGGTGGCACTGGTGGGCACTGAGAAGTGGCACTAATAGGTGGCAGTGATGGGCACTGATGAGTGGCAGTGATGGGCACTGATGAGTGGCAATAATGGGCACTGATCGGTTACACTGATAGGCAGCATTACTAGGTGGCACTGATTGGCATCACAGATGGGCATTGATAGGTGGCACTTGTGGGCATTGATAGGTGGCACTGTGGGAATTGATAGGTGGCACTGTGGACATTGATAGGTTGCACTGCGGGCATTGATAGGTGGCACTGTGGGCACTGGCAAGTGGCAATGGCAGGTGGCACTGGCAGGCGGCATTTTTGGGCACAGAGGAGGCAGATGTGCCTCCTTCTTCTTCGGGACCGATGTCACTTGTAAACAAGCCGTCAGCGTGAGGAGAAAAAAAATGATTACCTACCGATCCTTTGTTTACATCATGTGATCAGCTGTCATTGGCTGACAGCTGATCAGTGGTAAGATCCTTACACGGATCTGTGATCCACCGAGTCTCAGTGACTCGGTGGATCACACTGCTGAATGCCAGAGTAAATGAAGATGAGGAGGCACAGCGCTCAATGGGCCTGATTTACTGATCTGTTTAACGAGGTGAAATACAGTGAAAGAGATACTGATTTATTAGTGCTTAGCAACCTAAAGTGTAGTGAAAAAGTAACTGATTTGCTCAAATGTGAGTAATGTGAGATAAAGCCAGTAAGCCAGATTTACTATAAGGCAAAGGAAGCTGTAGAAAACAGTTGTTCAAACATTAAACAATGAGAAAGAATATATTTTTTGTCAAATTCTCCAATAAAATAGTTTTTGACAGGTTCAGTCCAGCTCACTTTGCACTATAGTAAATCAAGCCCATCTTATACAGGAAGAGTGTACCATAAAAGTAAGTTAGAATGGTTGTGTGTCCTGTGCACTTCTGGGTCCTGGACCTTGTGTGGCCACTACCAACTACTATTTCTACATCACGACAATATACCTCCCTGTATCTAATCCTGTACTTTTTCCCTCTTCTGCAATGTCAATAGCTAAATATCTGAAAAGGTATCCCTTTATCCAGGTCTTGGTATAGCTAGTAGTAGTTAGTCACATTCAACCAGACTTGTTCTCTAATGTTGAAGACCCTTTGCTGGTTATCCAACTGGGGAAGTTGCTTGAGTAAGCAGCAAAACATCTTTAACATTTCAGAATAAGTCCAGCTGAATGTGACTAGCAACAGCTAGCAAAGTAAAAAATTAACCAGTTTTTGCCCAGCCTATAGTAAAATGATGGCTGAACAGGAGCTTTCCTATCCCAGGTAGATGTCATATGAAGTCCTCCTAAGCACACAGTGGCACCATCTGCGACTACTGTGCCCACCAGATACAGCAGAACTAAGAGATTGGTATCAAAACCCTGTAATCATTTCAGGATGCTGTGATCGGTCACAGTGATCACATGGTGTACAGGGCCAGTCACAGAAGTCCCTGTACCATGTGATAGATGTGACCAATCAGAGCATCACAGCATTGTAAAACAAGACTCCGTTCATAACAATCACACTGATTGATGGCACAGTGATTATCACTGTAACAAGCAAGCACAGTGTAAAAAATAAATAAAAAATTATCACTTTCTCAGAGTAGAACAGTGTCTACTGTCATTGGTATCAGAACCCTGTGATTGTTCCAGGTACCATGTGATCACTGTGACCAATCACAGAGGTCACATGTTCAACAAGTAAATAATTGTCATGAATAGCAACCATTAACAATACATTATTTACTATTGTGATGCTGTTAATGGTCACAGCGATCACATGGTGTACAGGGCCAATCACAGAAGCCCCTGTACCACGTGATCGCTGTGTTCCATGCATATCTGTGCAGGCAGTCCCATTGATGTCATTTGGGATGTAGCAACTGCATGAACAGAGCCGTTGCTCCCAATTTTACATCCATGTAGGTCCGCATGTATGTCCCTGAGTTCACACTGTCTGCATTCGGGGTCATGTACCCACACCCATACGGATGTCAGATTGAGATTAGCAGCTATGACTGTGCAGCCGTTGCATCCCAATTGACATAAATGGGACTGTCTGTAGGGGGATGCACGGAACACCTGTGCATCCCTGTGTGGGTAAACATGGCCCTCCATGGGCATACACTTTAAAACTCCATACAGGTTAAGCTTTTATATTTAGTAGGGATTTAGCAGACATTTTTTTTAAATTAGCTGTGTTTTTATCTGCTAATAATGGTTTTAGTGTATTTTTTTGCAAATATATCGGTTTGATAAACATTTGCACAAATACTGCAGGGTCTAACAAACCAGTAGCACCTTCATTTTATTCTACTGATCATGTGCTTTCAGAAAATATATGGTTTGGGGGTCTTTCACAAATTATGAAAGCTATAAGGGAAAAATAATAAAAGCAAAGGAAAAATTGCAAAAATGGTCTGTACAAAATGGAGCACAGGGCCTGGCAGTGAAAGGGTTAAGGTGGCACTAATGTTCCTATTGCAACACAACAGTTTCTTGCAATGTAAGCTTGTAAGCTTTTTTGCAGTTTATCATTATTAAAAACAAACTTTCCATGTTAAAAACTACCAACCCAGTTGTTAGCTGCTTTAACCACTGGTTCTTATGCCGCGTACACACGGCCGTTTTTCCCGTCGAAAAAAAACGACATTTTTCCCATTCGACGAGAAAAACGATAGTCTGTGGGCTTTCTGTAGTTTTTTTCGACGAGAAAAACGGCATTAAAAACGACGAGAAAAATTAGAACATGTTCTAATTTTTCTCGTCGTTTTTTTCGACATGTTTTCCACGGCAGTGTTTCCCATAGGGAAACACTGCCGCGGAGCCCACACACGGTCGTTTTTTTCGACCAAAAAAAAAATGACATTTAAAACGGCCGTGTGTGAGGGGAACAAGCTGTTCCTCGTTTTTAACGTCGATTTTCTCGACGGTGTTTTCACCGTCGAAAAAATCGATCGTGTGTACGCGGCATTAAACCCCCCTTCCTAACCAGACCCATTTTCAGCTTTCGGTGCTCTCATATTTTGAATGACACTTAGTCATGCAACACTGTACCCATATGACATTTTTGTCCTTTTTTTCACACAAATAGAGCTTTCTTTTGGTGGTATTTGATCACCTCTGGGTTTTTTTTTTTTTTTGCTATAAATGAAAACATACCAAACATTTTGTAAAAAAAAATATCCAAATTGCATGTCAAAACGCACCAGTGTGAACCAGGGCTATTTCTTGAGACAATAACAAGCCAGGACAGTACAAATACCCCCCAAATGACCCATTTTCAGAAAGTAGACAGTCCATCATATTTAGCAAGAGGCATGGTGAGTTTTTTTAATTTCTTTGCAAAATTAAGATTTTTTTCCCTCAAAATTGTCATATTAACAAGTTATTTTTCTCACACAGCATATGCATACCACAAATTACACCACAAAACACATTTTGCTACTCCTCCCAAGCATGGCAATTCCACATGTGTGAGACTTTTACACAGCCTGGTCACATCCTGAGGCCCAACATGAAGGGAGCACCATCAGGCGTTCTAGGAGCATAAATTACAAATATAATTTCTTAACTACCTCTTACACTTTTGAAGGCCCTGGAGCTCCAGGACAATGGAAACCCCCCCAAAAAATTACCCCATTTTGGAAAGTAAGCAACCCAACGTATATTCTATGAGGCATAATGAGTCCTTTGAAAATGTATTTTTTTTTCCACAAGTTTTTGTTTACACAAAGTTTTCCATTTCTAAGATATTTCTAACACATAGCATGCATATACCAAAAATTACACCCCAAAATACATTCTGCTACTTGTCCCGAGTATGGCGATCCCACATGTGTGAGACTTTTCCACAACCTGGCCACATAGAGAGGCCCAACAAGCTTAATTTACACTTTTGTGAGGCACTGATGGGCACTGTAGTGGCATGGATGAGCACTGATGTGGCATGGTTGTGGCACGGATAAGAACTGATGTGGCACGGTTGAGAACTGATGTGGCATGGATGATCACTGATGTGGCATGGATGTGGCATGGATGTAGCACGGATGAGAACTGATGTGGCACAGATGAGTATTGATGTGGCACGGATGAGTACTAATGTGGCATGGATGAGAACTGATGTGGCATGATTGTGGCAAAGATACGAACTGATGTGTCATGGATATAGCACGGATGAGAACTGATGTTGCATGGATGAGCACTGATTTGGCACAGATGTGGAATGGATGGGGCACGGATGAGAACTTATGTGGCATGGGTGAGTACTGATGTGGCATGGATGTGGCACGGATGACCACTGATGTGGCATGGATGTGGCATGGATGATTACTGATGTGGCATGGATGTGGCACGGATGATCACTGATGTGGCATGGATGTGGCACAGATGCGCACTGATGTGCCAGGGATGTGGCACGGATGATCACTGATGTGGCATAAATGATCACTGATGTGGTACAGATGAGCCATGAGTGAGCCATGGATGGGGATGGGTGAGCATGAATGAGCCATGGATAGGGATGGATGAGCCATAGATAGGAATGGATAAGCCATGAATGTGAATGGATGAGCCATGGATGTAGCATGGATGGAGCATGGAGGAGCCATGGATGGAGCAATAATGAGCCATGGATGGATGGAAGAGCCGTGGATGGAGCATGGGTGAGCCGTGGATGGAACATGAATGAGCCATGGATGAGCCATGGGTGGATGGATGAGCCATGGATGGAGCATCGATGAGTCATGGATGTGTGAGACATGGGTGGAGCATGGATGAGCAATGGATGGAGCATGGATGAGCCATGGATGGAGCATGGATGAGCCACGGATGGATGAATGAGACATGGATGAAGCATGGATGGATGATATATGAATGGAGCATGGATGAGCCATGGATGGAGCATGGATGAGCCTCTTTAAAAGCTAACCATATTGTGATCTAAACATAAGGTTATTAAGCTACCAGATACAGTGCCCAACTAGGAGGATATTAACCACTTCAGCCCTGGAAGAATGACTGGGCCATTTTTTGCGATTCGGCACTGCGTCGCTTTAACTGACAATTGCGCGGTTGTGCAACGTTGCACCCATACAAAATTAACATCCTTTTTTCCCCACAAATAGAGCTTTCTTTAGATGGTATTTGATCACCTCTGCGGTTTTTATTTTTGTTGCGCTATAAACAGAAAAAAAGCAATATTTTTTACTTTTTGCTATAATAAATATCCCCAAAAAATATATAAAAAAATATATTTTTTTCTCAGGTTAGGCCAATATGTATTTGCAATAAGCGTATATTTATTGGTTTGCGCAAAAGCTATAGAGTCTACAAAATAGGGGATAGTTTTATTATTAATAATTTTTTCTAGTAATGACAGTAGATTTTTATTGTGACTGCGATATTGCAGCGGACACTTTTGACGCTATTTTGGGACCATTTGCCTGCCCGAGCCATTCTGCCAACGTATATCTACGTTAGGCAGTCGGCAAGTGGTTAAAGGAGACACTGTGAGGCACCAGGCAGGAGGCACAGCAAATATCTCATTGTAGTTCTATGGGTAAGAATATGCTCTCTCTTTAATGATATCTTTGCTGCGGTGGTTATTTTATTGGATAAAATGAGACAATTTTATAGCGATTTCAAAACACTGTCAAACAAAACACTCAGCAGCCAAGCAACAAAGTAATTGAAATCTCTATAAAATATCAATATTATCAATCACAAAGCAAATATTTAAAAATTGCTGCTTACAATTTACTCATTCTTTTCAGAAAATTACAAAACTGGATATTTTCTCTGCTATGCAATGTTAAGAGAGGGGCTGAGGAGTTAATGTTTACCATATTTAACCCTGTCTGTACTATGCTGGCATAGCTCATTATCAGATCTTAGTTTGTTTTGAACACTGTTTGCCCTAACAAAGTAAAGATGATAATCTTGATTTCTGGGTTGCATATTATTCAGGGGAAACTCAATGTGTCCCCCAGTCTTTCTCTTTGTCAATGTTTTTTAATAATTATTTTTCAGAATGCTGTTTGAATTGGAATACATAACAAACATGTATACATTACCGTGTAAATATACGCGGGGCCGTAAAATCACGTACCAGTACGTGATCATCTTTTTTGGCTCTGGGATGCATGCGCCACCAGAGCCCGGCTCCCGTTGTGATCGGACACAGCGAGAGCCAACCAGCGGGTCCAGCAGATGCGACATCCGCCAAGAACCCAGCGATTGTTCGTAAGGAGGCAGAACGGCGGTCTGCCTATGTAAACCAGGCAGACTGCCGTTCTGCCAGATTGGAAAATGGTGATCTCTGTTTTCCTTTAGTCAAAGCATCCCACACACAGTTAGAAAGCACTCATAGGAAACACATTTAACTCTTTGATTGCCCCCGACGTTAACCCCTTCCCTGCCAGTGTCATTTATACAGTGACAGTGCATTTCTTTACTGGTCCCCAAAAAGTGTAATTTAGTGTCAGATTTGTCAGCCACAATGTCACAGTCTCGATAAAAATCGCTGATCGCTGCCATTACTAGTAAACAATATAAAAAAATAAAAAGTCCCTAAATCTATCCCATAATTGTAGACAATATAACTTTTGCGCAAACCAATCAATATACGCTTATTGGGATTTTTTTACCAAAAATATGTAGCATACAGTAGGTGCCGCGGACATTGTACAGGTCCTTCTCAAAAAATTAGCATATTGTGATAAAGTTCATTATTTTCTGTAATGTACTGATAAACATTAGACTTTCATATATTTTAGATTCATTACACACAACTGAAGTAGTTCAAGCCTTTTCTTGTTTTAATATTGATGATTTTGGCATAAAGCTCATGAAAACCCCAAAATCCTATCTCAAAAAATTAGCATATTTCATCCGACCAATAAAAGAAAAGTGTTTTTAATACAAAAAAAGTCAACCTTCAAATAATTATGTTCAGTTATGCACTCAATACTTGGTCGGGAATCCTTTTGCAGAAATGACTGCTTCAATGCGGCGTGGCATGGAGGCAACCAGCCTGTGGCACTGCTGAGGTGTTATGGAGGCCCAGGATGCTTCGATAGCGGCCTTAAGCTCATCCAGAGTGTTGGGTCTTGCGTCTCTCAACTTTCTCTTCCCAATATCCCACAGATTCTCTATGGGGTTCAGGTCAGGAGAGTTGGCAGGCCAATTGAGCACAGTAATACCATGGTCAGTAAACCATTTACCAGTGGTTTTGGCACTGTGAGCAGGTGCCAGGTCGTGCTGAAAAATGAAATCTTCATCTCCATAAAGCTTTTCAGCAGATGGAAGCATGAAGTGCTCCAAAATCTCCTGATAGCTAGCTGCATTGACCCTGCCCTTGATAAAACACAGTGGACCAACACCAGCAGCTGACATGGCACCCCAGACCATCACTGACTGTGGGTACTTGACACTGGACTTCAGGCATTTTGGCATTTCCCTCTCCCCAGTCTTCCTCCAGACTCTGGCACCTTGATTTCCGAATGACATGCAAAATTTGCTTTTATCCGAAAAAAGTACTTTGGACCACTGAGCAACAGTCCAGTGCTGCTTCTCTGTAGCCCAGGTCAGGCGCTTCTGCCGCTGTTTCTGGTTCAAAAGTGGCTTGACCTGGGGAATGCGGCACCTGTAGCCCATTTCCTGCACACGCCTGTTCACGGTGGCTCTGGATGTTTCTACTCCAGACTCAGTCCACTGCTTCCGCAGGTCCTCCAAGGTCTGGAATCGGTCCTTCTCCACAATCTTCTTCAGGGTCCGGTCACCTCTTCTCATTGTGCAGCGTTTTCTGCCACACCTTTTCCTTCCCACAGACTTCCCATTGAGGTGCCTTGATACAGCACTCTGGGAACAGCCTATTCGTTCAGAAATTTCTTTCTGTGTCTTACCCTCTTGCTTGAGGGTGTCAATGATGGCCTTCTGGACAGCAGTCAGGTCGACAGTCTTACCCATGATTGCGGTTTTGAGTAATGAACCAGGCTGGGAGTTTTTAAAAGCCTCAGGAATCTTTTGCAGGTGTTTAGAGTTAATTAGTTGATTCAGATGATTAGGTTAATAGCTCGTTTATAGAACCTTTTCATGATATGCTAATTTTTTGAGATAGGAATTTTGGGTTGTCATGAGCTGTATGCCAAAATCATCAATATTAAAACAAGAAAAGGCTTGAACTACTTCAGTTGTGTGTAATGAATCTAAAATATATGAAAGTCTAATGTTTATCAGTACATTACAGAAATAATGAACTTTATCACAATATGCTAATTTTTTGAGAAGGACCTGTATATTCATTGCGATCCTATCACGGAGATTCTCGGCGACAGGGGTGCCGACATCTCGGCGACCGGGTGGCGACACATCTCGCGCTCGCTGCAATAGCGAGGAGACGCGGCACTGTATTGAACGGGGATCCGACGTGGATTCCCACCAATACCAGGCACTGTGTTTGGTATGAATCCTGAGCGGGAACTCCACGCCAATTTTTAAATAAAAAAACGGCATGGGTTCCCCCTCCAGGAGCATACCAGGCCCTTGGGTCTGGTATGGATTTGAAGGGGACTCCCCTAAGCCGAAAAATCGGTGTGGGGTTCCCCCTCAAAGTCCAAACCAGACCCTTATCCGAGCACGCAACCTGGCAGGCCGCAGGGGAAGAGGGGGGACGAGAGAGCGGCCCCCTCCCTCCTGAACCGTACCATGGGGGGTTTGGTGCTCTGGGGCAGGGGGGCGACCTGCGGCCCCCCATCTCAAAGCACCCTGTCCCCATGTTGATGAGGACAGGGCCTCTTACCGATAACCCTGGCCGTTGGTTGTCGGGGTCTGTGGGTGGGGGGCTTATCGGAATCCAGGAGCCCCCTTTAATAAGGGGCCCCCCAGATGCCGGCCCACCACCCTATGTGAATGAGTATGGGGTACATCGTACCCCTACCCATTCACCTAGTGGAAAAAAATCGCAATAAGCATTTATTGATTGGTTTGCGCAAAAGTTATAGCGTCTACAAAATAGGGGATAGTTTTATGGAATTTGTATTAATATTTTTTTTTACTAGCAATAGCGGCGATCAGCGATTTTTATCATGACTGCGACATTATGGCGGACACATCGGACACTTTTGCAACTATTTTGGGACCATTGTCATTTTTACAGCGATCAGTGCTATAAAAATGCACTGATTACTGTGAAAATGACACTGGCAGTTTAGGGGTTAACCTGTAGGGGGCGCTAAAGGGGTTAAGTGTGACCTAATGTGTGATTCTTACTGTAAGGGGGCGTGGCTTGACATGTGACGTCACTGATCGTCATTCCCTATGACAGGGAACAGACAATCAGTAACATGCTCACTAGGAAGCACGGGGAGAGGTTTGTTTACACTTACCTCTCCCCGTTCTTCAGCTCTGTGACCCGATCGCGGGACACTGGCGGCGATCGGGTCCACGGGTCCCACAGGCACGTTCACGGAGTACCCGACCGGGTCGCGAGCGCGCCGCTGGCAGCACGCGCGTGACCCACGGCTGTGCATATTAAAGGGGACGTACCTGTACGCCAATATGCCCAGCCGTGCCATTCTGCCGACGTACATCAGCGTGCGGCGGTCGGCAAGCGGTTAAAATAACGCAGGGCCATATTGCAAGCAAATGGCCTGGTCAGAAAGGGGGTAAAGCCTGCAAATAAACAGGTACAGCTTATGTAGGAGGATTTTTTACATCTCTGTGTATCACCTGAGACCATTCACTTTAACCACTTGCTCACGCCGATATACGTCGGCAAAGTGGTTCGTTATTGTGAATCGCCGTATGGGTACGTCTGTACCTTTAAGGGCGATAGCAGGTCGCGCACGCGCCACAAAAGGGGAGCATGCGCACCCGCTGCCCAGCGGGGAACCTGAATTGCGTAGTCGGTGGGCGCAATCGGAATGGCCACCCGTGATCGCGTGCACGAGAGCAGGAACAGGGATTTGTGTGTGTAAACACACAAATCCCTGTTCTGTCAGGGAAGAGGAGACATATTGTTTCTTCCTACTAAGTAGGAACAACAATATGTCTCCTCCCCCAGTCAGTCCTATCCCCATATAGTTAGAAACACTTACTAGGGAACACATTTCACCCCTTGATCGCCCCCTAGTGTTAACCCCTTCCCTGACAGTGACATTTATACAGTAATCAGTGCATTTTTATAGCACAGATCACTTTATAAATGTCAATGGTCCCAAAAATGTGCCAAAAGTGTCTGATCTGTCCGTCACAAAATCACAGCTCACTCCCATTACTAGTAAAAAAAAAAAATAATAAAAATGCCATAAATCTTTCCCATTGTTTGTAGACGCTATAACTTTTGCGCAAACCAATCAATATACGCTTATTGCTATTTTTTTACAAAAAAAGAGGAGACATATCGTTTCTTCCTACTAAGTAGGAACAACAATATGTCTCCTCCCCCAGTCAGTCCTATCCCCATATAGTTAGAAACACTAACTAGGGAACACATTTCACACCTTGATCGCCCCCTAGTGTTAACCCCTTCCCTGACAGTGACATTTATACAGTAATCAGTGCATTTTTATAGCACAGATCACTTTATAAATGTCAATGGTCCCAAAAATGTGCCAAAAGTGTCTGATCTGTCCGTCACAAAATCACAGCTCACTCCCATTACTAGTAAAAAAAAAAAATAATAAAAATGCCATAAATCTTTCCCATTGTTTGTAGACGCTATAACTTTTGCGCAAACCAATCAATATACGCTTATTGCTATTTTTTTACAAAAAATATGTAGAAGAATACATATCGACCTAAACTGAGGAAGAAATTTATTTTTTAAAAACATTTTGGGGATATTTATTATAGCAAAAAGTTAAAAATATTGTTTTTTTTTTTAAATTGTCGCTATTCTTTGTTTATAGCGCAAAAAATTAAAACCGCAGAGGTGATCAAATACCACCAAAAGAAAGCTCTATTTGTGGGGAAAAAAAGGATGCCAATTTTGTTTGGGTAAAGCGTTGCACGACCGCGCAATTGTTAGTTAAAATGACACAGAGCTGTATCACAAAAAATGGCCTGGTCATTAAGCAGCCAAATCTTCCAGTCTGTAAGTGGTTAATGGGTATATGTAAAGATATACAACCGATTTAATTATTATTTAAAACTATATGAGATGTCACTGACTCTTTTGCATCTACTTTAATAATGAGATTTTTAACTGATGCAACCACTGTGTCATAGACCTGAATGTGAAACAAAAAAATCTCTTCAAACCTTTTTCTAAATAGTACCAACATAAACTTTAATATAATACATTATAGAATTGTTTAAAATACTCCACTCATAATGGAAAAAATATTTTCTTCCTAAGCGTATTTCTATAATCTAATTTCACCCTCAATTTGCTCGGTCTTTGCACCTGAATAAAGTTCTCCTGTGGTTATTAATGTACTCCCTAATTGCAACCAACTTAAAACATGCTGACAAACAGGTGAAAGGAAATCTGGCAAGTGTAAGTCATTTGTTCTAACACTGGCTGAAGCCACATGTACAGAAAGAAGCACATGCCTTTTAGTAATCTTGTGTTACATTTAAGAACATATGGTTTTCCAGATGGAAATAAAACAGTGAAGAAACATGACATTGTATTTTAAAACTTGCTGATGATCTTAATTTCTAAATAAACCAAATAAGATTAAATTGGGAAATATTTCAGGGCAACGCTTATGCAAGTTCACACTAAAGCTGTTAATTTTTTTTTAAAGTAGCTTTGAAGCTGAACTCTAGGTAGATATAAAACATGCAAATTACTGCATGTTTGTGTGAAAGCTGTGTAGGTATCTTAATTTGACTTCGTATCAGCCTTTTGTAGTCCTTGCACAGATCTCAGAGTGGAGAGTAATAAGGAACACAATGAGAAAATCAGTGCATGTACTGCTTCTCTTTCACTGTCCAATCATGGACAAATGGAGGTGGGGCCATGGGCTCAGAGGAAGTGAATTGAATATTTCTGGCTGTCGTTTAACCCTAAAGCCTGAGAACATCTAGTGGTGGGAAATATGTACTGTAGAGGCAGTTCTGGACAAAAGGTGATTGTTGCAGCAAAGCTTTTTTTTAAATGTTATCTTTTAATAGGTGTTTTAAGTTAAAATTTGCATTAAACCCAATTTCTAACATCCCATATAGGTGTAGCACACAGACCCTTTTTCCTGCCTACCTTCACTTGCAGGGGTAAAGGCACACCATGCCACATGCCCGTATCCTCCCGGTATAAGAGGTTGAGAGGTGTTCTTGCAATTTTGGGTCCTGCAGCGAGTTACCTCCCCTCCGTTGGTTCTCATCCCTAGAATGTAGGGAAAAGTCTATTCTTCCCCAAAAGAAGCCAATGCCCAGTCAATATTTAAACTCCAACAGACGAGTTTATTTTCTTTTGCTTGAAACAAATTTGGGGAAAAGGTTGAAACAGCAATAGGATTTGGTAGGGAAATAGGTTCAGTCACGCGGCACCCAGTCACCCCATTTTCCACTCAAGCCTGAGTGGGTATTGCTCATCCGGATAGAACCCTCTCACAGGTCTAGCAGCCGGAGTGAAGCACAAACATAACACTTTAGTTTTAGTCCCCTTCATGGACAAGTTCAGGAGATCCTCTGCCACAGAATCCTTTAGGTCCTGAATTCTAGAACTTCCCAACGCCCGCAGACTACAGAGACCATATGTGCCAATGGGGCACGCTACAGGAGCTATCTTGCAACTCATGAATCCTTCCCTCTGATAGGCAACCAGGCCTCCCCGAGACCGTGACTTCCCTCACCGAGCCATCGGACAGGTCCTCCCCCGGTTTTCTCTGTTTCAGAGCGGGCCAACCTCCCTCGGGTTCCCTGGGACTCCGGTGGTTGGTTTTGTAGACCCAGTTGAAGGTACTGGGCCTACCTGGAACTCCGCAGCCTAAGGCCAAAGGTGCCTGAGACTCCTTGACCAGTTCACGCACCCCCCGGCCAGCAGGGACAAAGGGCATGACTTTGCCACCAGGGGTCCTCCTTGGAATCCCCCCGGCACACTACACCAGATCATGGCGTCTGCCCTTTATGTACCCTTTCCCGGCATGCACAGCAGGCAAAACCCATCCACCGCACAGCAGCCGAGAGAGGACACCCAATCACACCACAACGCCACCTTTGGTTCTACTCAAGACCTGGACAACAGCGCCACCTGCAGGTCAAGGGGAACTATTCTCCAGGCAACACTACAGCAGAGCAGAGTCCAAACTAAGCAGAATTGGAGAACCTGAGCTAAACTATTGCTTAGGCTGCCCTTAAATTTAGAGCATAGCGACCCCAATTTTGGGGGTCCGCTGCACAGACTTTGAAAGGTTATTGTCATTTTGAAAGTTCTAAGCCTTTTTTTATTCTGTAGCTTACAATAAAATAATACCTGGTGATCTTGTCATGAAGATCTTTGTTCAGGCATTTCCTGGTATAGCTTTAGAAAAAACTCTGTTCCTGTCTCCACAATTGTACTCCTGCATTGTCACCCTGTCCCATGTTCCCTGGTGGAGACTGCAAGCGGCTGTCTAAACATATATTGCACAGGCATGGTCCATTGTTGTTATCAGAAACCTGGTCAAGAGCAAGCTAAAGATGGAGCGTACCCAGCAAGTAGCCCTTAAATTTATACCATTCAGGTCAAAGCAACAGGTTTGCTTTAAGCTAGGTTCATACTAGTACGATTTGGATGCGGTTTCCCCGCATCCAATTTGCTTGACAGGAGATTGTGACAAGCTCTCTATGGAGCCGGTTCACATATTTACGGGGCGACTGTCGAGCTGCTTGCACAGGAGTCCTGTGCCTCTTTGGCTCCGTTTCAGGGCCAAATTCAGGCAAAAATTCAGCCCTGATTTGTCACTGAAAGGGAGAACAGGGACGCACCAGACCCCCTGCTGCGAGCCGCATCCGGCAGAAGTGTAGATCCAGCCTCAATCTCTTCATTGCCAACATATACTCACAGGACTGAAAGTAAGACAATTATTTGTTGCTGGCTAGGGCTTAAAGTGCATTTTGCCCTGCATTGGCAAAACACAGGGTCACTTTAAAAAGTAGATTCTGTAATAAAGTAAATGAAACATTCAGATACACTATTTTAACCCCTTCACGCCAACATAACACATATATGTGGCCTCACTGAACTTGGCTTTTTTACGTGGGGCTACATATTAGACATGTGCATTCGTTTTCGTCTGAATGCATTTTCGTCCGGATTTTCGTGTTAGTTTTAGCAAACGATAACAAACGCGCAGAATCCAAAATCTAAAAGATCAGAAATAAAAAAATGCTTTATTTTCTTATCCATTATTTTTTCGTATCGTTGCGACAACAATTCGGTATAGATAGATAGAAGATTCAACATGACGCTGACAATAGCGATCTGTGTCTTTCGAACCTGCTGTTGAATGTGCCTAACCTAACTCTATTAGTCCAAGATTATTCGACATAGAGAGAATATACAAAAATGCAGCGCTATGCGTATAACAATGTAAAACACCCAAGTGCTCGAAATTAAACTAAATCACAAATGATTAAGTATAAATCCAAATGTATATGAAACTCCAAAGGATGTGAGAAACATAAATTCGAATCAGTTCCAGTTTGAATCAGTCCCAAATTGTAAAGGTGAATCTTCCAAAGTAAAAAAGTGACTTGTAACGTAACCACCACCACGTGAAAGGGAGGCTTACCAGATGTAATGGACCCAATGCACGTATGTGTAAGGGGTCAGACAGGCTGAATATGTATATGTCCATACATATGGAAACCAGGCCGGCACAATGCACCCTTGTGTCCAAGGTTCAAACTCAGGAAAAAACACCGGAAATTCAAGCCAATAGGAGTATTGACTAGGCTCACATAAAGTTCATGTGGAAAAAGAAGGGAGAAGGCACATAGCGTAATAACGCAAATGAATTTTAATGAATATAGGCAGATACACTTACATCCAATCCATGAATATAGCGCTTTGCAAACACACTCAATGGCAGCAATGGAGTCTCCCGACGCGTTTCGCAAAACCTTGCATCGTCTGGGGCATCAAGCCCCAGACGATGCAAGGTTTTGCGAAACGCGTCGGGAGACTCCATTGCTGCCATTGAGTGTCTTTGCAAAGCGCTATATTCATGGATTGGATGTAAGTGTATCTGCCTATATTCATTAAAATTCCTTTGCGTTATTACGCTATGTGCCTTCTCCCTTCTTTTTCCACATGAACTTTATGTGAGCCTAGTCAATACTCCTATTGGCTTGAATTTCCGGTGTTTTTTCCTGAGTTTGAACCTTGGACACAAGGGTGCATTGTGCCGGCCTGGTTTCCATATGTATGGACATATACATATTCAGCCTGTCTGACCCCTTACACATACGTGCATTGGGTCCATTACATCTGGTAAGCCTCCCTTTCACGTGGTGGTGGTTACGTTACAAGTCACTTTTTTACTTTGGAAGATTCACCTTTACAATTTGGGACTGATTCAAACTGGAACTGATTCGAATTTATGTTTCTCACATCCTTTGGAGTTTCATATACATTTGGATTTATACTTAATCATTTGTGATTTAGTTTAATTTCGAGCACTTGGGTGTTTTACATTGTTATACGCATAGCGCTGCATTTTTGTATATTGTTTGTTGTTGCCTTTTTCCACAGGTATTGTAGCTGCTTATATGTGTTAGCGGTGCGAATATTGTTTGTATTTTGTGTTCAAGATTATTCGACATAGAGAGAAAAGATTCTACATTATAGAGACATGAAGATTAGATGAAGCAGCTAAAAACATACGATCGCCATGACCGGACATTTATGGTCAAATGCTCCACCCATAGGCTATAGAAGAATTCTAATGTTGTTTGACTAGTAATAATCATTAATAATTATGATTATTACTAGTCAAACAACATTAGAATTCTACTATAGCTTGTGGGTGGAGCATTTGACCGGAAATGTACGATCACGGCGTCGTACAAGTTAGACATGTGCACACTGAAATATTTCGTTTCGGAATTTCGTTTTCGTCAGAAAAATACATTTATTTAGTTACTCCCGAAATTCGTTTTTATTTATTTCGTTTTTCGTTAGAAATTGCATTCGTCCGAAAATCTGAATTAATTAAGGTCGAATCTGTCATTGAAGGCTTATGGTGTCTGTCGAATGTTCAAAGAAGATTCGACGGAGCAGCGAAACTGTACGACGCTGCAATCATACATTTCCGGTCGAATGTTCCGCCCACAAGCTATAGTAGAATTCTAATGTTGTATGACTAGTAATAATTATATTTATTAATTACTATTACTAGTGTAACCAACATTAGAATTCTTCTATAGCCTATGGGCGGATGCATTTGACCGTAAATGTACGATTGCAGCGTCGTACAGTTTTGTTGCACCGTCGAATCTTCTAACTTTCGATGCTTTGTCGAATCTTCGTCATTCTAGCTATTTTACTGCTCCTCCTCTTTGGTTACAATCAGCCAATAACATTCATCATCATCATTATTTTTATTTTACTTCCCCCACCCAATTCCAGCAGTGATCTTTTCTCTCTATGTCAAATCTTTTCTCTCTATAATAACAAATCTTTTCTCTCTATAATGTCAAATCTTTTCTCTCCTATGTCGAATCTTTTCTCTCTATAATGTCGAATCTTTTCTCTCCTATGTCAAATCTTTTCTCTCCTATGTCGAATCTTTTCTCTCCTATGTCGAATCTTTTCTCTCTATAATGTCGAATCTTTTCTCTCTATGTCGAATCTTTTCTCTCTATGTAGAATAATCTTGGACTAATAGAGTTAAGGTTAGGCACATTCGACCACAGGTTCGATAGACACAGATTGTTATTGTCAGCGTCACGTCGAATCTCCTATCTATATCGAACTGTTGTAGCAACGAAAACGAAAATAAAGCATTTGTTTATGTCGGATCTTTCGGTTTTCGGGTTCTGTGCTTTCGTTTTTGTTTGTTAAAACGATAACGAAAATAGCTGAAATTCGGACGAAAATGCATTCGGACAAAAACGAATGCACATGTCTAGTACAAGTTTAGCTGCTTCGTCGAATCTTCTTAGAACATCCGACAGACACCATAAGCCTTCAATTGACAGATTCGACCTTAATTCATTCGAATTTTCAGGTGAATGCATTTTTTAACAAAATAAATAAAACTAATTTTGGGAGTAACTAAATACATTTATTTTTGGGACGAAACCAAAATTCCGAAACAAAATATTTCAGTGTGCACATGTCTACTGCATATATGTGTTTCTCCCTTTGTGCTGGGAGCACACCGCTGATATGTACGGTTTTACTAACACATGTCAAAATTGCAAAATTGTGCTTAGACATTTAGATTTGTTTTACCCTTAGGTATGAAGGGGTTAACTATATTCATACTCACTTTATTAGCACTAGGTTATTTATATCGTTTTTCACGTTTTCTCAATATTATGGGAATACCCTGACACCTCTGGAGCAATTAGGATAAACAGAAGTTAACTCCTTAGAAAAATGATGGCCAACTACTTTTTCACTCAGTAGTGCTACTCATTAAATTGCTACCAGTAGTATTTGGTTGCTAAACAGATGAAACAAATAGGTCTTTGTAAATAGCATGTCCTAGCAATTAATTGTATATTGTTGTACAATACTTCAATTGTGGCTGACTGATTGCTATTACATGCAACTTGTTTACATGCATCTGTTTACGAATCGATCACTGTTTTTATTAATTACTTGGTAAAAGTTTTTGTAGCGATTGAGCTATTGAAAATTGTCAGTGTATTAATTGCCTTTTTGTCACAGCTCTCCACCTAGAATCCTTTGAAAGAAAAGGCTATATCATGACAGTTGCCTGGGAATGGAGCTGAGCCAAGTCTAATCATGCCACAAATTTGGTGAAAGTGGAAATCTGGAGTTTTCCTGGTGGCTGGATTGAGTAAACAATGGACTACAAGTGCACTGACATCACCACATTTGTGTTTTATTGCACTAGCTGCTAGCTATTTTGGAGTAGACTACAGTAGTAGCTGTTGGCTTGTTTTGTTGTGTATGAAGGCACTGTAGTCTCCTCTATCACTGTATCTATCGCTATTACTGTTTGTAAATCACTGTAGTATTTTCTTTAGAAATAGCCAGTGACTGACAGGAGGGCTGGGCTCAATTGCTGTATTCTATACAAAAAAAGTAAGCAGGGGTGGCACAGGGCTGCAATAGGAGACAAGTTGAAGCTTTCAGAGGAGGCAGGGGCTGTGCAGATTCTGTGTGTACATGGCAATTGTCATGAGATAATCTTGGAAGTAATTTTTTTTTTTAATATATCAGGTTAAACAGCTGTTATGTCCATACCTGTTAAGCCTGTTTCACACAGGGTGCACTGCGCTGTGATCCACAGGGGAAAAACTCACAGATCTCCTACTGATCAGAAAAGAGCAGGCTGATGAGACATTCACATCAGCTCAGTTTATGCAGAGCAGACACAGACTGCTCTGCTCTATGGTCAACCGGGTGTAAATGGGCTCCACTGTTCATTTACACCAAACTACCTCCTATCTGATCTGCCTATATGGAGGAGAACAAATCCCCTTTTGTTTTTTTTTAGCAGACTAGATTGGATTGGAGGTAGGTGGGTGTTAACAAACAAAAGTCCATTTACACCCATCGGTCCCTAGGGGTGAATGGACCACCCAATTAGGTCCACCTGAAAAACTGACAGGCAAACCTGATCAAAACAGTTGTGTGAAAGGGGCCTTAGAGCTGTGACATACTCATTGGAGAGAAAACAGTCTCTTGTACAGCTGAGCTGATGTAAGCTGATCCCTGTCTTCAGTAGGAGAGATTCAGTGAAGGCTCCCTCTCCGTGTATGGAGGGGGGCACGCTGTTACAAACTGAATCTTGGCTTCTAACACTGCCTGTTTGCCCGTTCGGCAAACCCCTGAATTTGTTGTTCGCTGGTTGACCGCCCCACAATGCATTGCATGCTGCACAGTGCATTCTAAGCCCTAATTGGGCAAAGCTTTGCCCAATCAGGGCACAGTGAAAGCTGGTTGTTAAGGAGCGGGGCCGGGACTCATCAGCTGTCACATACATGCTTCCCCGCTGACAGCGGAATACAAAAAAATACATTGCCAGCAATATTTAAAAGAAAAAAAACATTTTGCACCCCCCCCCAATCCATACCAGGCCCTCTGCATTTGTTGCGATGCAGCGTGTCCTATTGAGGTGTGTGAATGGTAAGCAAAGCAGGTAAAAGCAGCCTTCACTTATTTCAAATCATGCCTTCTGCAACATTGTTTTTGAAGAGAAAAGTCTTCAATTCATAAGATGACCATCTACATGAGCTTTAAATATGTTAGGTGTTACTAATGATGAGGAAATGTTGCCATGACTCACACTTTACTGCAGGTACTAAATTATGGGGTTACTTCAAGGCAATGGAAAAAGCCATGTCAATTTAGAGTAGTTTTATCAGTGAAAGAATTTGATTGACCGGTATTAGTTATTGCACTTTGTATATTATGCTTTGCCTACCTTTCTAACACACTAAGGGGCATATTTATAAAGACGTGAATGTAACTCCTACCAAACATTCACTACTAGCGAATCAGTCACTGTCATTAACCTGAGAGATTTACCTGTAGAAAATGTTTGTTGCATGTCAAGTTCACCACTTTATAAATACGCCCCTAAGAATCTTTAAAACTCATCAAAATACAAAGATTTAGTGACATATTCATTGTAAAAACCAGGTGAAATTTTATTAAGACTTTATTGCACTTTCAGCTTTGTATTCAGAACCAGTCCATCTTCCAATACAAATATAGCAATACATTATCGAAAACAAAGCTAAAGTTGGCAACCAGCATGACTAATGGATAACAAGAAACAAATTAAATACCAAAGAGATAAGCACCATCAGAGAGAGCCAGAATATATCAAAATTTGTTATCCCTCCAGGCTTGATGTAACTTTGTTGCACCACATAAAACAATGCTAACAGCGCATCGTTAAAAGATTTCATTTTTAAAAAGACAAGTTTGTTAAATGTGTTTTTTGTTTTCCCAGCTCAACTGCTCCTGTGTAAATGAGGCCTGGGAGCACTGAATTCGATTTACTAACCAGACCTGACAATTAGTCCTTGGTATATAATCTCTTTAAAGTTTTAGCATTGTGCTAACATACACCTATTTATTTCTGTCAGATTTCAACAGCTGAATCAACATAGCAAGAATGTTATGAATAACATAGAAAATATATATATAAAATATTTAAAGATGTTTAAATGGCTTAACATGCATAGTAGTTATGCATATACATATTGGATGAGTTGCAGTATATTAATGTTTCATTAAATATATAGTTTTTGTATCATAGGTACTTATCAACATTTTTTGCACATAAAAAATGTACGAATCGCTTCCCAGCCAGGTAATGCAGATAAGATTGGGACTACTTTGGGATGCAATTGGATTGGGAATAATGCCAAAGCTTTGTCCAAAGGAAAGGTTAACAGATCATTTGACTTAAAGACGTATTTTTGTTCACCTTGTGGATCCTTCCCAATACTGCAAACTTAAAGGATATATTCACCTTTTAAGAAAATAAAATAAATGCACATATTTTTGCAGGTAAAAAAAAAATATGCATTTTATTATTTTTTACTAGGAGCCTGGAAAACATTGCATCCATGATCTGCTGGCCTCTTGTAAACTGTCTGTGTAAGCTGTCTGCTCGTACCTCATATTAGCAGGCAGTTACACACTGACTGGAAGCATCAATGTACTATGCTAAACAGAGTCCTGGTAGTTAACAAGCTACAAGGTACTTTTAGTTCTCCCATTCACAGAACTCTTTGAAGGAATTACGTGGCCAGGTGGGCGAAGCCCCGCAGCCCTCTTTTTTAAAATTATGACAGGGAGATCAGGGAGAAGATCCTCAGCTAGCTGTCACTACAGGCAGTGGATCTGGAAGACACTGCAGCAGTGGTAACTTATTATGTGTTCCACCCTAAAAATATGTGGAACATGTAACATGTTCCCAGAGGTGAACGTATCCTTTAAGCCCAAAGAATGTGCAGGTAAATTAACATAAATAATGTGTGTTTCTTTCTTGGTTTGTGTTTATTCTAGAGATTTAAAAAAAAAATAATAAGTCTATGTAAAATATTTATGTTTTTATCTTGGTAAAACAAAGAGTATTAGGACAAGTAGAGTTGCATATAGAAACCAGTCAGAAATCATATTTGATAAGTCTAAATTTCTCAGGAGCAAATCTTGTTGGATGGCCTAACTAAACATAGAATGAAAAAGGAAAATTAGTTCTGACCCCTGTCTGGTTTTTCCTTCTAGCTTTGCCCCTATTGGGATGATATCCTCTTACATCGTGTCTGAATAGCCACTATTAATGGGGCAGAAAGCAACTGCCAACCTACATTTAAACCTGATAGGCCATAACGCATCTTTTCTCTAGCTAATGTTTGATTATGGCAGCACCAAAGGATGGTAACATTATGACACAGGAATTCCGTTCAGTACTGCAAAACTGTTTCCCAAACTACTGTGCAAAGGCACCCCCATGGGCTGTGTGCATGACAGCCTTGACTCACAGGATCATTTTTTAAATAGTCAAATGAGGATGAGGAGGGAAAAAACAGTGCTACTTTAAGACATATTCTTCAATTCAATTCTTTAATTGTACTTTTTCTTGTTCATACATCACGGGACACAGAGCGGCATAGTCATTACTATGTGGGTTATATAGAATTACCTTCAGGTGCTGGCACTGGCAACTTCCAAAACAGGAAGTACCCTCCCCTATATAAGCCCCTCCCATCCGGGAGCACCTCAGTTTTTTGCCAGTGTCTAAGGTGTTGGCCAAGGTTAACATGTATTCATCTGGGCTTGTGTACAGGTTCTCTGGGCCTTAGCAAGCTATTCCGGATCCGACCAAAAAAGCTTCATAGCTAAACGGTCGGTACCCGGGCCTTGCAGAGAAGAGCAGGGTTTTGCCTGTAATGCCTCTCTTAGGAGGGCTGGACCCTGGGATCCAGAGCTCTGGTCATACCCAAAACCAAGATGCTATCTGTGCAGGGTGCTATACAGGTCCAGGGGAGTGGAATCCTTGGGAACCCGGTCCCTGAAGGTCTAGTACAATGCCTGCCGTGAGAGGTGAAGTTTGGGCTTCTGTGGACCAAACAAAGTCCTGCGGCGGGGAAAAGGTAAGTGGGGGCCCCTCAGGAACTTGGTTCTATTGAGGGGACCCCCAAGCCTAATATGTCTTTCTGCCTGTTACCTAAAGGTATTCCCGCTAATAGCTGTATATGCCTAAGAAATCCTAGAAATGTCTTTTCATAAAGGAAGTTTTAAAAACTGTAAACCTAGAAATGTTTTTCATAAAGGAGGTTTTAAAAAAAAAAAAAAGACAAAAGTGCGGTACCTGTGTTTGTCCACTAGAGGCCGCTGTGGAACGTCTTTTTTTTTCTTGGGACTATTCCTTCCATGGTGAAAGTCCAGGCAGATGAGTGAGCTCTCTATCAGGGAAGCTGCATTCCTCTGTCATGCTGCCAAGTAGTTTCCTTCCATCCCCGAGTCCTGGTGAAACAGGGACCCTGGCTCCTCTCCCTACATGGCGCCAAGAGCGCACACGTGCATGCGCGCGCGCGCACACACGCTTTCTTTTTATAGATTTAGCTTCAAAAAAGGGGGCGGAGCCTGGCGGATGACGCGCTCTGTGCGCCCAGCGCTTCGGCGCATGTGCAGGCGTCCCAGCAAGATAAAAGGACTCAGTCCACGCTGCTTGCTATGGACATAGAGCATGAAAAGGAGCTGGTAGCATGGTATAGGGGCTTACAGCGGGCGGTTGATACAGGCATCCCCAGAAAGACGCATTAGTAGACACCCACTGATGTACATAGCAGCAAATTGCATTAGACTATTTCAGTAAAGGGGTGTATTGCGGCTGGAATACCTCAGCTTTGAACTGAGGAATATGCCGCCTAAAAAACTCCGAGATATACCTCTCAGGAAGTGTAGGGGGTCTCCATCGGGCTCTGAGGATCTGGAGCAGTCATCTGCACCTTCCTCCCCTGAGAAATCAGAGGTTAATACCCATAAGGAACCCCCGGGAGTGCCAGGTACTGCGGCTGTCCTCAGTCCACCTGCTCCTGCATATATAACAGAGGAGGTTTTTGCCTCAACTCTGGAGGGATTGGAGCAGAGATTGGCAGCATTGATCGCTTCTTCTCTACAGGAAAGAAAGCGCGCCAGATCTCCATCCCCTCCATTAGAGTGCCTGTTGGCAGAGCAACAGTCCCAGGAAGGGACTGACCTACCTGAAGGGGATCAGGAGGAGGTTAACTCTGTTTTTAAGGAATCGACAGTAGATGAACCATTTTCAGCATCACAGACTGAAAGATTGTGGGTCCAGACCCTAACTGACATGGTTCGATCTGCATTTAAAATGCCTCTTGTTGAACCATCAACTACTGCTGTCTCCTCGTTGGGGTCGCTAAAAGCTCCCCAGATTAATTGCTCCTTTCCAATTCATCCATTATTGGAAGGACTTATATACCAGGAGTCAGGACTGGGAACATCCTGATAAACTATTTGTTCCACCTAAGAAATTTCAGGTGATCTATCCCATGGAGGAAAAATTCACCCAGAGATGGAATGTTCCTACGGTGGACGCAGCCATTTCTTCTATGAACAAATCACTGACATGTCCAGTAGATAATGTTCAAATGTTCAAAGATCCAGTAGATAAAAAATTGGAATCTTTATTAAAATCTGCTTTTTCCACAGCAGGGGCTGTTACACAGACAGCAGTGGCAGCTATTGGGGTCTGCCAAGCTTTAAAGGATCAAATGAAAATGGTCCTGAGGGATTTGCCAAACCAGCAGGCCCAGGCTCTGGCTGATCTGCCTAGAGCATTATGCTTTGCGGTTGACGCCATCAAGGATTCTATCCATCAGGCCTCCCGCCTCACGCTGTCTTTGGTACATATGCGTAGGCTTCTGTGGCTCAAGAACTGGTCTGCTGAGGCTCCCTGTAAGAAGCTCTTAGTTAGCTTCCCATTTCATGGAGAACGCCCTTTTTGGCGAAGACCTGGATAAATATATCCAGAAGATTTCCAGTGGTAAAAGTACTCTCTTACCAATTAAAAAGAGGTCTAGGGGTCCATCTTTTAAGAGGACTACCTCTCCTATCCCTGGGACGTCTGCTACTAAGCAGTTCCGACGGCCTCCTCGGTCAAACTCAGGAGGTAAAAATCAGGGACAGTCACAGGGTAATAAAAAACCCTGGATCCGAAGAGGTACTAAACCAGCCTCCAAGTCAAGCCTATGAAGGGCTGCCCCCACTCAAACGGGGGGGGGGAAGACTTCAGTTGTTCACAGAGACCTGGCGGGAGACGATCAAAGACAGATGGGTGCTCTCCGCAGTAACTCGGGGATACAAGTTGGAGTTAAAAGAGTCTCCTCCTTCCCATTTTATGTGGTCAGGCATGCCAAAAGACCCTCTGAAAAGAAGCTGTCTCCTAGTGGCGTTAGAACAACTATTGCTCCAAGGAGTAATTATGGAGGTTCCTATGGAAGAGTGGGGGTTGAGTTTCTACTCAAACCTTTTCACAGTCCCGAAACCAAACGGGGACATAAGACCCATATTGGACCTAAAGAGTCTAAACAAATTTCTAAACGTCCGGTCCTTCCGGATGGAGTCGATCCGATCGGTCACCGCTGCCCTACAGGGGGAGGAATGGTTAGCCTCGATCGACATCAAAGATGCTTACTTGCATGTCCCCATCTTTCCAGGTCATCAAAAATGTCTACGCTTTGCAGTAGAAGGGCACCATTTTCAGTTCAGAGCCTTACCATTCGGTCTGGCCACAGCACCACGAGTGTTCACAAAAATTCTGGCCCCACTGTTGGCCGATCTAAGAACACGAGGTGTAACGATAATGGCATACCTAGACGACCTGTTGTTGATGGACCACTCAGTTGCCAAGCTAGAAGTGGTAATTGTCGATACAATCAAGTATCTAGAATCTCACGGTTGGGTCATCAACCTGGACAAGTCAGCCCTACAGCCAGTGAAAAACCTGGTATATCTAGGGCTACGGCTGGATTCAGACCAGAGGAGGATTTTCCTACCTCAAGACAAAGTATCCTCTTTGAGGGACTTGGTCCGCCTACTTTGTGCAAAAAGACAGCCGTCCATACGCCTGTGCATGAGGCTGCTAGGAAAGATGGTAGCATCATTCGAAGCTGTGCCATACGCCCAATTCCACTCAAGGAATTTACAGAGGGCCATATTGTCAGCCTGGAACCGAAAAATTCAGGCTCTAGACTTCCCGATGGCTTTGTCCCCTTCCGTTCGGAAGAGTCTCTGCTGGTGGTTGATCCCCCAGAATCTCCAGAAGGGAAAACCCTTCAGTCCGATATCCTGGAAGGTGGTCACTACAGATGCCAGCCTTATAGGCTGGGGGGCAGTACTGGAGCAATGGTCTCTCCAGGGCAGATGGTCAAATGTAGTAAAAACCCTGCCCATCAATCTCTTAGAGATACGAGCAACCCGGTATGCCCTAGTAGCCTGGGCATCCAGACTCCAAGGGTCCCCTGTCAGAATTCAATCAGACAATGCCACAGCAGTGGCATATATCAATCATCAGGGAGGCACCAGGAGTCGTGCAGCCCAGAGGGAAGTAAGTCACATCCTGGAATGGGCAGAAAAGCATGTCCCATGTATGTCAGCTGTCTTCATTCCAGGGGTGGAGAATTGGAAGGCGGACTTTCTAAGTCGCCAACAGTTATGCCCAGGGGAATGGTCCCTTCATCCCGAGGTCTTCCGAGCAATATGTCAGCGGTGGGGAACACCGGATGTAGATCTGCTAGCATCCAGATTCAACGCAAAGGTGGACAGATTTGTCTCCCGGACAAGGGATCCCCTCACTTGCGGCTCGGATGCTCTGGTGTTCCCTTGGAATCAGTTCAGACTGATATATGCATTCCCTCCGCTACAATTGTTGCCTCGACTCCTTCGCAGAGTCAGGTTGGAAAAGAAGCCGGTGATCTTGGTGGCTCCAGCGTGGCCCCGAAGGGCCTGGTACGCGGAGATCATCAAAATGTCTGTGGGGAGTCCTTGGACCCTTCCACGTCGTCCAGGCCTGCTTTCGCAAGGGCCGATATACCACCCTTCCTTACTAACTCTAAGTTTAACGGCCTGGCTATTGAATCCCACATCCTAAAGAAGAGAGGTCTCTCTAACTCTGTGGTATCAACTATAATCAATGCCAGGAAGCCTGTATCCAGGCAGATCTACTATAGAGTTTGGAAGGCGTACATCACTTGGTGCGAGGCCAGAAAGTGGCATCCACGTAAGTACGTTATAGGCAGAATTCTGGACTTCCTACAGTGGGCTGTAGACAGGAAGTTTGCCTTAAGTACTATCAGGGGTCAGGTTTCGGCCTTATCAATACTATTTCAAAGGCCCCTGGCTATGCATTCACTTGTCAAATCCTTTATGCAAGGGGTGACTCGTGTTATTCCACGATTAAAGCTCCCATATGTCCATGGGATCTAAATTTGGTTCTGTCGGTTCTGCAGAAGCAGCCATTTGAACCTTTGCGGCACATTTCCTTGGTTCTACTCACCAGAAAATTGATATTTTTAGTAGCCATATGCTCGGCTAGAAGAGTGTCGGAATTAGCCGCCATGTCCTGTAAAGAGCCATATCTGGTTATTCATGAGGACAGAGTAGTATTATGTCCTCACCCAGCCTTTCTTCCTAAGGTGGTATCGAGGTTTCACTTGAACCAGGATGTGGTTCTTCCTTCTTTTTTCCCCAAACCGAGCTCGGTAGAGGAAAAGTTATTGCATTCTTTGGATGTAGTAAGAGCAGTTAAAGCTTATCTAAAAGCCACTGCTCAGATTCGTAGAACGGATTCTTTGTTTGTTCTGCCGGAAGGCCCCAGAAAGGGTCAGGCAGCATCAAAATCTACTTTAGCCAAGTGGATTCGACAGGTCATAATACAAGCCTATGGCTTGAGAAGTAGACCGCCTCCGTTCAAAGTTAGGGCGCACTCCACGAGAGCAGTTGGAACTTCATGGGCAGTGCATCACCAGGCCTCCCTGGCTCAAATTTGTAAGGCCGCAACATGGTCTTCAGTACACACGTTTACTAGGTTCTACCAGGTGGACGTTAGAAGTCAGGAGGATGTCGCCTTTGGGCGCAGTGTGTTGCAGGCCGCAAAAGATCCTCATGCCTGATGGCGCCCAGCTTATGTATGGTGTATCCCCCCCCCTCATTTGGCATTGCTTTGGGACGTCCCACATAGTAATGACTATGCCGCTCTGTGTCCCGTGATGTATGAACAAGAAAGTAGGATTTTTAAAACAGCTTACCTGTAAAATCCTTTTCTTGGAGTACATCACGGGACACAGAGCTCCCACCCCTCTTTTGGGGACACGTATTGCTTTGCTACAAAACTGAGGTGCTCCCGGATGGGAGGGGCTTATATAGGGGAGGGTACTTCCTGTTTTGGAAGTTGCCAGTGCCAGCACCTGAAGGTAATTCTATATAACCCACATAGTAATGACTATGCCGCTCTGTGTCCCGTGATGTACTCCAAGAAAAGGATTTTACAGGTAAGCTGTTTTAAAAATCCTACTTTTTGGACTTTCCTGTATAAATAAAGCATAAATATATACATTAAATAAATAACTTATTATTTTTTTTGCTTACATGGGACTGGTAAAATAGAGAACATTTGATTGTATTATCTTCTAACATATCATAGCCACGGAACAAATAAAATCATAATGTGGATTAGTGTGCATTTATGGTGTACAATGTGTATTTTGCAAATTATATGCATGACGTATTTGATCTTTTGAAGAGTCATCAAATCTTGATTTACCAAATGCTCAAATCCAACAACGTATTTGGGTCATTTATTTTCAATGGGTTCTAAGACAAGGAAAACAAAACAAAAAAAAACACAGCGGCGTGAAAGAGTCAAAAAGTATGCAATAGTTATGATTTACTTTTGCTTCCCATAGGGCAAGTCAATTAATTATCTGACTTATCGAAAAGCACTCACTCCTTGTGTTGCTGACATCTAAACAGTTGTTAAGTGAGAGACAGAGTACTTGGACTGAGCCACTGAAAGCTCCCTCTATTGATTAGTCTGTTTTTAATACAAAAACAAACATATGTAATAGCAGATAGGTAAAAATATGATCGCCGTATAAAAAAATGTCTTTAAATTAAACACTGCAATAATGAATCCAAATACACTTTAACTGAAAATGCACTTAACAACCCCTTTAAATAATGTATTATGTATATAAAGCATGCATAACTGATAACATACCTGGCAACTAAAATGTCAAAGAGGGAAAATTTTTATAAATAATAGCCTTACTGATCAAGAAGCACGAGAAACGAATTGAGGCCTAAACAATGATCAGAAATGAAGCTTGTTTCATATATGAAATCGAACTTCACATTTACAAAAAGTTTACAAGGAGCAAGAGAACTAAGTTTATTCTAGAGATTAAAAAAAAAAAAAACGAAGTCTATGTAAAATATTTATGTTTTTATCTTGGTAAAACAAAGAGTATTAGGACAAGTAGAGTTGCATATAGAAACCAGTCAGAAATCATATTTGATAAGTCTGATAGGTTAAATTTCTCAGGAGCAAATCTTGTTGGATGGCCTAACTAAACATAGAATGAAAAAGGAAAATTAGTTCTGACCCCTGTCTGGTTTTTCCTTCTAGCTTTGCCCCTATTGGGATGATATCCTCTTACATCGTGTCTGAATAGCCACTATTAATGAGGCAGAAAGCAACTGCCAACCTACATTTAAACCTGATAGGCCATAACCCATCTTTTCTCTAGCTAATGTTTGATTACGGCAGCACCAAAGGATGGTAACATTATGACACAGGAATTCCGTTCAGTACTGCAAAACTGTTTCCCAAACTACTGTGCAAAGGCACCCCCATGGGCTGTGTGCATGACAGCCTTGACTCACAGGATCATTTTTTAAATAGTCAAATGAGGATGAGGAGGGAAAAAACAGTGCTACTTTTAGACATATTCTTCAATTCAATTCTTTAATTGTACTTTTTTTGGACTTGCCTGTATAAATAAAGCATAAATATATACATTAAATAAATAACTTATTATTTTTTTGCTTACATGGGACTGGTAAAATAGAGAATATTTGATTGTATTCTCTTCTAACATATCATAGCCACGGAACAAATAAAATCATAATGTGGATTAGTGTGCATTTATGGTGTACAATGTGTATTTTGCAAATTATATGTATGACATATTTGATCTTTTGAAGAGTCATCAACTCTTGATTTACCAAATGCTCAAATCCAACAACGTATTTGGGTCATTTATTTTCAATGGGTTCTAAGACAAGGAAAACAAAACAAAAAAAAAAACACAGCGGCGTGAAAGAGTCAAAAAGTATGCAATAGTTATGATTTACTTTTGCTTCCCATAGGGCAAGTCAATTAATTATCTGACTTATCGAAAAGCACTCACTCCTTGTGTTGCTGACATCTAAACAGTTGTTAAGTGAGAGACAGAGTACTTGGACTGAGCCACTGAAAGCTCCCTCTATTGATTAGTCTGTTTTTAATACAAAAACAAACATATGTAATAGCAGATAGGTAAAAATATGATCGCCGTATAAAAAAATGTCTTTAAATTAAACACTGCAATAATGAATCCAAATACACTTTAACTGAAAATGCACTTAACATCCCCTTTAAATAATGTATTATGTATATAGAGCATGCATAACTGATAACATACCTGGCAACTAAAATGTCAAAGAGGGAAAAAAATTATAAATAATAGCCTTACTGATCAAGAAGCACGAGAAACGAATTCAGGCCTAAACAATGATCAGAAATGAAGCTTGTTTCATATATCAAATCGAACTTCACATTTACAAAAAGTTTACAAGGAGCAAGAGAACTAAGTTTAAAAATATGGCTTATTATTAATCTTGTTCTTGTTTGCTTGATTGTGGTTGTCCAATTGCGCAATGTTCTAATTTGAGATGTATAAATATAATATAAATATAGAATTTTTTATTGCAAATATTAAATGATATATCCATATATGATCAAAAAGGTTATCCTAAATGTGTTCGTTTATTTGTGACTCATGTGTCACCTTTTTCTGTTTTCTGCTCTATACAGAGAAAGCTTTTCATTTGTGGATGATGAATTCCCTCTCTTGAAACGATGATAGATGAGAATGTTTCAGGATAAACATAAATGAGATGTCCTCCACCAATCTGTGCTAGTTAGCCTGGGTAAACCCTCCTGTCAGTGATATTCTGGCAAGTAGCTAATGAATTGTCTGACTGACAAACCAGATGCTGGACTTGTCAATCAGAGAAACAATGCCGAACACAATATGCTTCTGTGATTGATCAGGACACCAAAAAATGAAGTCGCATATACCCCTTCTGCTGCTGTTTGTTGTTGAGGACCTAATACATGCTTCATTGATATTTTCCACCTGATTGTCCAACAGAGAACATATACAGCAGGATATAGCAATAAAGGCTAAAACAAATTAACTATTTAGCCTCAGCTATCAGATTGTTTCCTGTGGCCCTATCCAGCCTCCAGTTAAATGCACAGAACTGACTTTTGATGCATGGTGTTCAGTTTCACAGGAGCTAGCATGCTCCTTAGGCACTCATGTGTTGAAAAGCTTTGTTCATAAATCTTTTTAATTGTTAAAAGTCTTTAACTATAGCATGGGATTCATTATCCACTGTGTTTGCCAAAATGCTATTTAATAAGTTGCTTGTTTTATTAACCCTGACAGAAAAGAAAACATGCTTCCTATCTCCAGCTGTTAGAAACAGATACAGGAGCAGTTTCCCTGAACACGTTTCAAAGTAACTGTGTGATAGGTTGTTGCTAACTTAACTACTTTTTGCACGGCAAATAGCACTTCTTCTTTTTCTTTTAGCCATTCATGACTTACCTCGCCAGCCAGCATCAGCTTTGAAAACTATGTCTAGAGGATCATAAAATCCCAGGCTTTAACTTCCACTCTGGAACACTGAAATACTTGGGCGATGATTGTTGAGCACAGAAGATTAAAAAGATGCATCTTTATTTTAATTGATGTAGCCATATGGACTGTCATCACTAGAGACCCTTTTTGATCTCAAGTTAAGACGTTCATTTTCTTTCTTCATGCCTTTGTATAATGTTTGAGCATATATTGCAATTTGATACAGATGTTTTACAGAGCAAAGAAAGTGTTTTATTTTTTTCCTCTTAAGCTTCCAGCATATTGTTTTTCTTATTACCAGTGGCAAAGGCTAGGTTAAACCAATAAACAAAATGGAAAAGTCTGGTGTTTACTGAAGATGGAAGTCTCTATAATCTGTAGTTCAATGCTTAAGTAGTTCTACTTTCAAGTGCATGAATCTGTATTTTTTTTAGGAATGTGATGGCATTTTTGTTTTAATACAAGCATTATATATTTATTTTTAATAATAAGTATCATATTATATTTTACTATCTTGGAGAATGATTCACTATTGATATTGGTTTGAGCAGGTTCAGCAATCCTTTATTCAATTCCAAGATACTGCAGTGGTAAATGGTACATCTAAATTTGTTGTTGCAATCATTGGTGGGCATTGGCACACTGCATCCAAAGTGGCCTATTGCATTTGTATATCTTTTAGGCCCCTTTCACAAGAGCGAACCGTTCAGGTCCGCCTGTCAGTTTTTTCAGCGGACCTAAACGGCCGCTCCATGCTTGTCTATGGAGCGTCGGATGTCAGCGGTGACATGTCCGCTGACATCCGTTCCGATCCGCTAAAATCAGACGGATGGCGATACGTCACCATCCGTCCTGGCGGATCGGATCAGGTGAGATCTGATGGAAACGGACATGCTGTCCGTTTTCGTCCGATCTCTCCATAGCAAGCAGTGGGACTCGACAAGCCCCTCCCCGCTCAGTGAGCAGAGAGGGACCTGCCATCCGCCGGCTCAGCGGAGATCAATGGAGAGATCCCCCGCTGAGCTGGCGGGCACTGCTGGTGGATCCGTCCCCGTGTGGAAGGGGCCTTAGTGATGACAGAAGTAACAATTCTATGCTCTTTCACAATCTACAAAGGCAATATTATACCTCTTGTTGCATTTTTATTACTATAAAACAAATAAAATAATTAGGAAAAAGCACAAACAAAGTGAATAATCCAAGGAAGCGGCTATACTAAACCACAGGATGATCTGACCCAGGGTTGATCCGACACTTAATTATCATTTTAAATAGTGCTTATTTCTTTTTTAAGGAAAATTAAAAAGAATGAATAGAAATCAAAATATTTTTTTTTTCTTGTTAAACTTGACATTTTACAGTGAAGATTGAGTTTTTTCCACACAGAGAACCAGTTACTTTCCACATGATTATATATTTATTTACCATAAATCCACAAACAAAAAATAATGCTGTTGAGGCATTTTAATTATTTGCTTGCAACTAAAATACATATCTGTGAAAAATGGTGGGTTGCATGTCCTGTGTAATGGGTGCTGGGAACAAGCAGACTCCAGTCCGCCACTGCTATATACTATTTCAATGAGTTGCCATATAGTTACATACAGGGCTGGTGCAAGGATTTTTGACACCCTAGGCGAAACCTCATTTTGCCATCCCCCTTGGCTCCACCCCCTTTCCCCCTGCCCATGTAAACCTCACCTTTTTAATGAAGCGCCCATCAAATGCAGCCCACCAGCGCCCATCAAATGCAGCCTCACCACCACCAATCAATGCAGCCTACCAGCGCCCATCAATGCAGCCTCACCAGCGCCCATCAATGCAGCCTACCAGCGCTCATCAATGCAGCCTCACCAGCGCCCATCAAATTCAGCCTCACCAGCACCCATCAAATGCAACCTACCAGCGCCCATCAATGCAGCCTACCAGTGCCCATCAATGAATGTTTGCTTGCTTCCATTCATTCGGGAGTCGGGACACAGAAACAGTCCTCTGCCACCCCTGCACCTCTGACACTATGTGCAAACAGAGCGGTGGTTGCCTGCTGATGCTGAGACTTAGTTTCTTGCTGCAGAGAGAAGAAAGTAGGAAAACCAGTGGCTGGGCGCCCTAGGCAGTAGGGCGCCCTAGGCGGCTGCCTAGTTTGCCTAGTGGTAGCACTGGCCCTGGTTACATAGTTACATAGTAGGTAAGGCCGAAAAAAGACAATAGTCCATCCAGTTCAGCCTGTGTAGGTGCACGTGTATCAGTGTCTATAATTATTTCCCATATCCCTGTATGTTGTTTCCTTTAAGATGTACATCCAAGAGTCTTTTAAAAATATATACATACTCCCCGCAGCCACCATCAATTGTGTAAGAGCTTTCCACATCCTTGTTGCCCTGACAGTGAAGAACCCCCTGCACAGTTTAATTTTAATCCAGTTCTCCTCCATTCTCATTGTGTGGCCCATGTCCTCTTACTCTCCCTAGATCTGAATAGTTTATTTCCTATGCTGGGATCCCCATTGAGATATTTATAGATTGCTATCATGTCCCCTCGCAAGCGTCTTTTCTCCAGCGTATATAAATTTAGTGTTTGCAGTCGTTCCTTGTAATTGAGGTCCTCCAGTCACCGTATTAGTTTTGTTGCCCTTCTTTGGACTCTCTCTAGCTCCAGCACATCCCAAGGAGGCCCGGTGACAGAACTGGACAGAATACTCCAGATGTGGCCTAACCAGGGTTTTGTAAAAAAAAAACTCCCAAAAATGTCTTGCTCAATAGCAATCTTTGTAGCTGCAAAAAAAAAAAAAAGTAATTGGGAGTATAATGACTCATTGGATTTTTTTTTTATTATTTCTTACAAGGTATTGACTTGTTACAACTTTTATTCATAAGTTGTAGAAAATAATGTATTGCTACATTTTACACTTTTTGTACTGTATGTGATTTGCAATTTGCCAATAATTAAACCCTTTGATAGTTCTTGGGTATTTTCTCTATACAATCCCCTTTTTCAAATTCAAAAACCATTAAAAATAAATTAAAAATGTAAATTGACAAATCAATTCTATAGTATAAAAAACTCACTCCATCTTTTTTCCCCATCCACTTGACTTCTTATTTTGAAAAGCAGGAATAAATCCTGGCAGCACAATTAAAACACTTGCTAAATATTACTTTGTTGGGCTTAACGATAGATTACAATGTGTGCATAATGACCCAGTTCTAGTAATATCATCTGATTTAGTAAGGAAATCAGAGTCTGCCATATGTTCACCAATAAGGCCATAGAAATTCTTTTTCTTCCCAATGCCTTCATCAACTAATAGTAAGCATGTTGTTTTATTCCCCAAACCTTATTGTTTTTCATTTGTCTCCCAATGTTAAGCATTTCAGTGCTTTTATTTTTACACGACACTCATATCCTAGGAGGAATTGAAAAGTCACAAATTTAAAGCTCACATCTCTATGCATCATTTTATCTACTTCATTTTAAAATGTTTCTTTGAGTTAAATGCATTCTTTGTGTCTTGTTTTATTGTACATCCTGCCCTATTTCTACTTTTATTACTATGCTGTAGCAAACTGCTATTTTAGCACAAAATTATTGTTATTTCTATGTATTTCTATTTAGTTTTACACATGTTGTAATAATAATAGGTAAAGCATTCAAATAAAAATCACAAATTTAAGCCACCAGCCTATTAAAACAAGAGCCCTGCTGTGCAAATTTTAGCTAATTAAAGAAGGTCCTTTAGTAAAAGCAACACCAGGACAGTGGGGGCACAAGTATAATTGCGTTGACGACTGAGCTTTAGTGAATACCATCAATGTATACTTACTCAGCTATCATATAATTGAGACTGCCATAATCAATGGCTTAAAGTGTTATGCTGTTGATTTGGTGTTCTCAGAGTAAGTGATAGTTGAGTGAGCATACATCTTTGGCATTGATGAGAACTGAGATATACTTGATAAATAAATTAGATCTTGCTACAAGTCCAGTCAATAAAAAATACTGTATTTATTGGCGTATAACACTCACTTTTTCACCCTGCAAATCGGTTGCAAATAGTGTGTGCGTGTTATATGCCGATACTGCAATTTGGGCTGCCTCTGAGAGAATGGGGAGGGGCGGGACGAGTGCCATCAGATTACATACAGCGAGAATCTAATGTTTACTCAGCGGCCTCTGTAATAGGAAGGCCCGTCTCCTGGGCCAGCATAGGGCCAGTGTTCTGTCTATCATAGAAGCCGGTCCAGGAGGCGGGACTTTGTATTAAAGAGGCCGCCGAGTAAACAGGAGATTCTCGCTGTATGTAATCTGACGGCGATTATCCCGCCCCCCTCCCTGAGATTGGCATTGATCAGGCTGTATTCATGGCAATGGGGATGCTGCAGATGGGCATTAATCAAGCTGCATTTATGGGCAATTGTGAGGCTACAGATGGGCATTGATCAAACTGCATTGATTGGCAATTGTGAGGCTACGGATGGGCATTGATCAAGCTGTATTGATGGGCAATTGTGAAGCTGCAGATGGGCATTGATCAGGCTCCATTGATGGGCACTGACCCTTATTTTGCTTCAAAGTTCTTTATTTAAAATTTTAGTTTTTTTCCTGAAACTTCCCTCCTAAAATGAAGGTGCGTGTTATACGCCTGTGCGTGTTATATGCCGATAAATACGGTACTTTGGAAGCAAAATATAAAAAATTGTCTCCCGATATTTAAAGTTGAAAAGTGTTAGGTGGCCATACACATGAAATGTTTGTGCAGTCCAGCCAATGATGCATTCTTTAGCATACAGTGACTTGAAAAAGTATTCATACCCCTTGACATTTTCCACATTTTGTCATGTTACAACCAAAAACGTAAATGTATTTTATTGGGACTTTATGTAATAGACCAACACAAAGTGGCACATAATTGTTCAGTGGAAGGAAAATGATGAATGGTTTTCATTTTTTTTTACAAATAAATAAATGCAACGTCTGGCATTTATATTCAGCCCCCTTTACTCTGATAACTCCAAACAAAATTTAGTGGAACCAACTGCCTTCAGAAGTCACCTAACAAGAAAATAGAGACCACCTGTGTGTAATTTATTCTTAGTATAAATACAGCTGTTCTGTGAAGCCCTCAGAGGTTTGTTAGAGAACCTCAGTAAACAGCATCATGAAGGCCAAGGGACACACCAGACAGGTCAGGAATAAAGTTGTGGAGAAGTTTAAAGCAGGGTTAGGTTATAAAAAAATATCCCAAGATTTGAACATCTCACTAAGCACTGTTCAATCCATCATCCGAAAATGGAAAGTGTATGGCACAACTGCAAGCCTACCAAGACATGGCCGTCCACCTAAACTGACAGGCCAGGCAAGGAGAGCATTATTCAGAGGGAGAGTTCTGGGCGATGTCACTTCCGGTCACGGCCGAGATCGGAAGTTTCCTATGTGATACATGCTGTTTGTTTTGTACATCAATTGTAAGTTACTTTTACGTTATTTATTTTCTTTAAATTGTTTTATCAAAATACTGCACCATGGAGCCCTCCTCTTCCTTTTCATGTTACTGAGCGATAATATCTTGAGAGGTTGACTATACCTGAACGACCGGGGAATCGATCTGCCAGAGACCGATTGGCTAGTGAGGATTTATCATTAAGGCTCATTTATCTGATACATGAGGTGAGAGGCTGGGGAAAAAGTTGTTACCCACACTGGATGGTGGAGATCAATTGTATGGTGGCACTTGCATTTTAAGTCTGATGAACTTTAATACATGTTTTGGATTCATTATCTCATTCGAATTGTTGCACTGCTTATGTGAATATTTCTTATATATTGAACTTTCTTAACTTGTTGGAAGTCTATGATTGCCATTTGCACATTGTTTTGCCATTATTGCACAATTTTTTCTATCCTTTGCACAATTTTTTTGCACTTTATATTGTCAATTTTGCACAGTTGCTATTGTTGTACGTTATTATCATTTATTTTATACTTGATTGCACATCTCCTTTGTCTAGGGGTATGTCACACGACAGGGTGAGATGCGCTACGGCCCATGTCCTCCCCATAGCTGTGGGTGAGGTGAAGGCCAGTACCAGATATTTCCTCGGGCCTATGTGTTTTTGTCTAGAATCAAGTCCCGCTGTGTCAGTACTTCCCTTTGCTCCCATTAACCAGAGTTCCACACACCGATCACAGTCCAACTCTTGCTTTATTGTACATCTCACAATAAACAGTGCTTCAGTAGCCATCTGGTTGCGACTTGATAACATTGTGATACGGGGAATGAGCAGGTCGAGGCACTATCATGGTTATTTAACTAAACCACTGCGATTTCGCCAGCGGTTGCTATAGCATTAGCTAGAAAGGACTTAGAACTTGAGAGTCTCTACCAGCGACTCAAGAGAACGTAGATAGGAGTACCTTTGCTGCGCTGCGGCCCCTATCAGGGGAAGATGTCCCTCCAAGGGAGTTACCAGAGGCCCATCCGTCACTGGGTTGATGCTGCTCCAGACTCTCCGAATGGGTAACCTCCCCGGCCTCCTCACCTCAGACATGGGCCCCGTCCACCTCAGGGACCCTCGGACGTCTCCACCCTCGCGGGATCCAGTCGAAGTCACTGGATCCCAGCCTCCTAGATTAGTACCTCACCCCAGGCTGAAGGTGCCTGGGATGGACTCCAACTCCATTCCGGTCAGGCCTAGGACGCCTGGGCCGGAATCCGGAACCGCCCGCACCCAGGCCTAAGGTGCCTGGGCGTGTGAAGAACTTCCTCCCGAAGACCTCGTGGTTAGGGCGTCTCCCCCTTTATCTCCTCCCATCGACACCACGGCAGGTTCCCCGCCCTCCCCGTACCATCTCCGGAAAGGGACAAAAAGGGTAGCACTGTAATGGCAAATCTACCTTGAGCCTCCAGGTACCCCGCCACCCAGAGGCCAAGGAGATTATTACACCATCCAATCCTCCACGACCACAAGTGGTCCACTATTCCTGTACTTACACACCTGGGTGTCCCACCTAAATTTAGAGACCCCTCTACATATATATATATATATACATATATTGCAACTTTTCACACTTGGAGTCCTATTATGTATTGTAGTTAAGTTAGTTTTATTGTATATTATATATGAGTTTAGTAAGCGCCACATTCCCTATAATTATCATTATTCAGAGAAGCAGCCAAGAGGCCCATGGTAACTTTGGAGGAGCTGCAGAGATCCACAGCTCAGATGGGAGAAACTGTCAACATGACAGCTATTAGTTGTGAACTCCACAAACCTGGTCTTTATGGAAGAGTGGCAATAGGAAAGCCATTGTTGAAAAAAAGCCATAAGAAGTCCCATTTGCCGTTTGCCAGGAGCCATGTGAAGGACACAGCAAACATGTGGAAGAAGGTGCTCTGGTCAGATGAGACCAAAATTGAACTTTTTGGCCTAAAAGCAAAACGCTATGTGTGGCGGAAAACCAACACTGCACATCACCCTGAGCACACCATCCCCATCGTGAAACATGGTGGTGGCAGCATCATGTTGTGGGGATGCTTTTCTTGAGAAGGGACAGAGAAGCTGGTCAGAGATGATGGGAAGATGTATCAAGCCCAATACAGGGCAATCTTAGAAGAAAACCTGTTAGAGTCTGCTAAAGACTTGAGATTGGGGCAGAAGTCCACCTTCCAGCAGGACAACGACCCTAAACACACAGCCAGAGCTACAGTGGAATGGTTTAGATCAAAGCATATTCATGTGTTAGAATGGTCCAGTCAAAGTCCAGACCTAAATCTAATTGAGAATCTGTGGCAAGACTTGAAAATTGCTGTTCACAGACGCTCTAGATCCAATCCGACAGAGCTTGAGCTATTTTGCAAAGAAAAATTAGCAAAAATTTCACTCCCTAGTTGTGCAAAGCTGGTAGAGACATACCCAAAAAGACTTGCAGTTGTATTTGCAGCGAAAGGTGGTTCTACAAAGTATTGACTCAGGGGGGCTGAATACAAATGCACGCCACACTTTTCACATATTTATTTGTAAAAAAAATTGAAAACCATTTATCATTTTCCTCCACAATTATGTGCCACTTTGTGTTGGTCTATCACAGAAAATTACAATAAAATAAATTTACGTTTTTGGTTGTAACATGACAAAATGTGGAAAATTTCAAGGGGTATAAATACTTTTTCAAAGCACTGTGTACAGACCAGGCTCAGAAAAGGATAAAATTACCTTTTTATGTGTTCACATGTTCCATAATTGTTCTGAAGAATAGATATTCTGTGGTTGAATACCAGCTGTAGTTCCCTCTTTAACAGGATTTATTATTAAATGCTGTTTTAGAATAATGTAGGAGTTCCAACTACAAAATAATATGCTGCTAGATACAATAACAAAAATATTATCAATAAAGACAAATTAACATATCCACCTGATTGGAAAACAGACCCAGAATGGATACATTTGTGGCCAGCATAAATTAATCTGCCGAAAGCAGTTGTATACCCACACATGGAAAAAAAACACACAAAAAACAACAACCTGTAAGGCAAAGCCATAATGAGCTAGTATGCATTGGATACTAGCTCATTATGAAATACTCACCTTAGAACAAGGTCCCCGTATGGCATCCTGGTCCACGCCGAGGGAACTGACATTGGCGTTTTTTCCGGGTTCGTGGCTCCGGCGCTGTGATTGGCTGGAGTTTACGATGACATCACTCCTGCGAATGCGCAGGAGTGTTCTTTCCAGCAAGATCCAGCAGCACCTGCCGGACCTTCAGCCGAGCCTTCACAGCGCATGCGCTGCTGACGTCAGTGGCTGCATACAAAGTGAATATCGGTTTAGGAGATATTCATTTTACCTACAGGTATGCCTTATTATAAGCTTACCTGTAGGTAAAAAAAAGGGTATACAACCACTTTAACTACTTAAGCCCCGGACCATTTCGCTGGTCAAAGACCAGGCCACTTTATGCGATTCGGCACTGCGTCGCTTTAACTGACAATTGCGCGGTCGTGCGACAAGGCTCCCAAACAAAATTTACGTCCTATTTCTCCCACAAATAGAGCTTTCTTTTGGTGGTATTTGATAACCTCTGTGGTTTGAATTTTTTGTGCTATAAACAAAAATAGAGCGACAGTTAAAAAAAAAATGCACTATTTTTTACTTTTTGCGATAATAAATATCCCCAAAATATATATATAAAAAAAAAAATTCCCTCAGTTTAGGCCGATATGTATTCTTCTACATATTTTTGGTTAAAAAAATCGCAATAAGCGTATATTAATTGGTTTGCGCAAAAGTTATAGCATCTACAAAATAGGGGGTAGTTTTATGGCATGTTTATAAATTATTATTTTTTTTTACAAGTAATGGCGGCTATCAGCGTTTTTTATCATGACTGCGACATTATGGCGGACACATCAGACACTTTTAACACATTTTTGGAACCATTGTCATTTTTACAGCGATCAGTGCTATAAAAATGCACTGATTACTGTAAAAATGACACTGGGACTGAAGGGGTTAACCACTAGGTGGCGCTGTAGGGGTTAAAAGTGACATAGGGTCACATTTTTGGAACCATTGTCATTTTTACAGCGATCAGTGCTATAAAAATGCACTGATTACTGTAAAAATGACACTGGGAGTGAAGGGGTTAACCACTAGGTGGGGCTGTAGGGGTTAAGTGTGACCTAGGGAGTGATTCTTACTGTTAGGGGGCGTGGCTTGCCGTGACACGTCACTGATCGTTGTTCCCGATGACAGGGAACACAATCAGTGACAGTGTCACTAGGCAGAACGGGGAAATGTTGTGTTTACAGTAACATCTCCCCGTTCCTTCAGCTCTGTGACCCGATCGCGGGACACCGGTAGCGATTGGGTCCGCAGGCAAATTAAAGGGGACGTATATATATACGCCCTTCTGCCTGTCCGTGCCATTCTGTTGACGTAAATGTTCGTACGGCGGTCGGCAAGCGGTTAACTTGTTTGTCTGTTTTTTTGTTTTCACAGTTTTTTTTAACCACTTGACCTCCCGAAGAATTACCCTCCTTCATGATCAGACCATATTTTGCGATATGGCACTGTGTTACTTTAACAGGCAATTTCATGCGACACTGTACCCAAATAAAATGTATGTCCTTTTTTCACACAAGTAGTGCTTTCTTTTGGTGGTATTTGATCACCTCTGTGTTTTTTTATTTTATGTGCTCTAAACAAAAAAAGACTGACACTTTTGAAAAAAAAACAATATTTTTTACTTTCTGCTATAAAATATATCTAATAAAACATTTAAAAAATAAAGTTTCTTTATAAATTTAAGCCAATATGTATTCTACTACATATTTTTGGTAAAAAAAATCCCAATAAGCATACATTTGCGCAAAAGTTATAGTGTCCACAAACTATGGAACATTTTTATTTATTATATATTTATTTATTTATTGTTTACTAGTATTGGTGGCGATCAGCCACTTATATCAGGACAGCGATATTGGGGTGGACATTCTGACACTAACTGACAGTTTTGACACTTTCCTGGAACCAGTGACACTAATACAGTGATCAGTGCAAAAAAATATGCACTAACACTGTACTAATGACACTGGCTGGGAAGGGGTTAAACATTAGGGGCAATCAAAGGGTTAACTGTGTGCCTAAACAGTGTTTTACTATACTGTGTGAGGTGCTTTTACTCACGGAAGAGATGGGATTTATTCACTGCTTTGCAGGAACACAAATTCCATCTCTTTTCCCCTTCAGAATGGTGATCTTCCTTGTGTACATAGGCAGATCACAGTTCTGTCTCTCTCCCCACTGATCAACGTGTGCCGGAGGACATTGAGTACCCGAAACCCGCCAATCGCTGTTTATAATGACACCAGAAGCACGCCGCTGCCCATTGTAACTCTGGAGGAGCTGCAGAGATCCACAGCTCAGGTGGGAGAATCTGTCCACAGGACAACTATTACTCATGCTCTCCACAAATCTGACCTTTATGGAAGAAGTGGTAAGAAGAAAGCCATAAGAATTCCCATTTACAGTTTGCGAGAAGCCATGTGGGGGACAAAGCAAACATGTGGAAGAAGGTGCTCTGGTCAGATGAGACCAAAATTGAGCTTTTTGGCCTAAAAGCAAATCGCTATGTGTGGCAGAAGGCCAAAATTGAACATCAACCTGAACACACCATCCCCACTGTGAAACATGGTGGTGGCAGCATCATGTTGTGGGGATGCTTTTCTTCAGCAGGAACAAGGAAACCTGTCAGAGTTGATGGGAAGATGGATGGAGTCAAATACAGGGCGAGGAAACTTAAAAAAAAGGCGCTAGTGATAATGTAGGCAGTCCTTGGTGGTCCAAGAAGTGTGTATGAAGAGAAAAGGTGTGAGTGACACCAGTGATTGGTGTTAATGAATGAGATACTGTCAAGGGGAGGGTACCAAATGAACAGATATAACATATGATGAACTCAGTGATACCCTTGACAGAAAGTACACATGTGAAATCAAGTCCTCAGTGTAATCAAAGGAACAATATTTCCATTGCAGGAAAATAATGTGGGAGTCTTTGCTGTACCACTGATGAGCGTATTAGTTAAGTGCTAGGTGAACTGCATCAACCGTGAGATGTACACTTGCATAGAATCCAACATCCAGAAGCCAAAGGTAAGAAATAGATACTCTTACCATGAGCCGTGGGCACACACGTCAGCGACGGTGTGCCAATCAAGCGTGGACAGGAACTCTTGGGTCAGGCCTCAAAGAGATGGTGTCACGATGGAGCTTCTGGATATCACAGAGGATGTTGCTGAAGTCTGGTCTTGCCACTCTCAGATATGAGATAGAACAGGTCAGTTCCTCCTCAAGCCAGGGCATATGATATCCCCAGATAAGAGATGTCATAAAGAGAAACAAAAAAATAGCTCCACATAGTGTAAATCATTCCAGGGTGAAGGTATAAAAAAGAGCCTTTATTGGCATAAAATCATGGATAAAAAATCTTCTCAATTACAAACAGCTGAGACGATGCATGTAAAAAATATTAACAGGAAGTAAAACAATTGATGAAGCATGGTCAATAGAGCTTAGGCAGGCTGTGTACCCGACATGTTTTGAGCTAAAGCTCTTCAACTGGGGCTTAACCTGCTGACCTGCACCACGCCATTATATATATCCCAAGAATATTACCTGACCTGAAACAGCTGAAGTTGGACAACGCTGTTCTGTGTGGTCAGCCAATCATCACAATGATGCATGGGGATCCGCCTACCAACGGCCGAACAATCCAATCCACGAGAAGAACGTGAATTGCGCGACAGCGTCATCACGCCAGCGCCCAGCACTGTCATTACGCTGCTCTTGCGTTCCATGTGGCTTAGCCACCCGTTGTCGCCGCTATGCGACGTACGGGGGTGTGGCAAACTGGCTCTCATCGTGGTAGTGGATGCTCATTAGCATCTATGGAGAAAGGTGAGCGGTGCGTCGCATCATCACGTCTGCGCCCGGTGACGTTACCACACGAGGTTTGCGTTCCACAGTTAACCACCCAGCGTGAATATTTTTAAAATAAATACTGTTAGAGTCTGCAAAAGACTTGAGACTGGGGTGGAGGTTCACCTTCCAGAAGGACAATGACCCTAAACATACAGCCAGAGCTACAATGGAATGGTTTAGATTAAAGTATATTCATTGGTTAGAATTGCCCAGTCAAATTCCAGACCTAAATCCAATTGAGAATCTGTGGCAAGACTTTAAAAAATTGCTGTTCCAGATGCTCTCCATTAGGGATGAGCCGAACACCCCCCGGTTCGGTTCGCACCAGAACATGCGAACAGGCAAAAAATTAGTTCGAACACGCGAACACCATTAAAGTCTATGGGACACGAACATAAAAAAATCATAAGTGCTAATTTTAAAGGTTAATATGCAAGTTATTGTCATAAAAAGTGTTTGGGGACCTGGGTCCTGCTCCAGGGGACATGTATTAATGCAAGAAAAAGTTTTAAAAACTGCAGTTTTTTCGGGAGCAGTGATTTTAATGCTTAAATTGAAACAATAAAAGTGAAATATTCCTTTAAATTTCGTACCTGGGGGGTGTCTAAAGTATATATGTAAAGTAGCGCATGTTTCCCATGTTTACTACTGTCTCTGAGTCAGGGCCAGTGCTACCACTAGGCGGACTAGGCGACCGCCTAAGGCACACTGCCGCCTAGGGCGCCCGGCCGCTGGTAATTTTACTCCCGCACTCCACACAGACAGTGCTGCACTGTCCTCCACAGAGCTCCACCAGTGCCCTGACATGTCAAGCAGCGCCGCCCCCCCCCCATCCCCCAAGCTCACTCGAGTTCTCCGCTGCTTTGAACAGTGTCACATCATGGGTCCAGGCTGCAACCCCCGACCCCCCCCCCCCCCAGGATGCTCTCCGCTCTGCCTCTGATGTGTAGTGTTGTGTACGATCACTCACTGGCAGTAGCAGCCCCTCCCTCTCCGCTCTCTGTCTGTGTGACTGACATCACATGTCACCTGGTGTCCAGTGTCCACACAGCACCGAGGCCGCTCTCCACTTAGTGTCCAGTCCAGCAGCGCAGCCCCCCCGGCCCCCCCCTCTCCTGTCTGGCCGTGTCAGGTGTCAGTCTGGATCTGTGATGCATCATGGGCTTTAGCGTCACGTCAATAGCGTGGCGCCTGGCGGAGGCGGCTCCTGGGCTTGGGGGACAGGTGGAGCATGGAAGAGGTACCATGCGGTGCCAGCAGGCAGGTACAGCAGCAGAATTGATGCGAGTGAGGAACAGGCAGCAATCACAGGGTCACCATTCACGTTGGTGTGGTGAGTAAAACTTTTGTACATTAAGTGATGACAATGATTTTTTTTTAAATGTATGTGTATATTAAAATATCTGCCAAATGCGTGAAGCGGCATTGATGGGCTGTATTTGATGGGCGCGGGTGAGGCTGTATTTGGACGCGGGTGAGGATGTATTTGGACGCGGGTGAGGATGTATTTGATGGGCGCGGGTGAGACCGTATTTGATGGGCGCAGGTGAGGCTGTATTTGGACGCGGGTGAGGATATATTTGATGGGCGCGGGTGAGGCTGTATTTGGACGCGGGTGAGGATGTATTTGATGGGCGCGGGTGAGGCTGTATTTGGACCCGGGTGAGGCTGTATTTGATGGGCGCGGGTGAGGCTGTATTTGGACGCGGGTGAGGATGTATTTGATGGGCGCGGGTGAGGATGTATTTGATGGGTGCGGGTGAGGCTGTATTTGGACGTGGGTGAGGCTGTATTTGGACGCGGGTGAGGCTGTATTTGGACGCGGGTGAGGATGTATTTGATGGGCGCGGATGAGACCGTATTTGTTGGGCGCGGGTGAGGCCGTATTTGGACGCGGGTGAGGCTGTATTTGGACGCGGGTGAGGATGTATTTGATAGGCGCGGGTGAGACCATATTTGATGGGCACGGGTGAGGCAGTATTTGGACGCGGGTGAGGCTGTATTTGGACGCGGATGAGGCTGTATTTGAAAGGCGCGGGTGAGGATGTATTTGATGGGCGCTGGTGAGGATGTATTTGATGGGCATGGGTGAGAATGTATTTGATGGGCGCGGGTGAGGCTGTATTTGATGGGTGCGGGTGAGGATGTATTTGATGGCCGCGTGTGAGGATGTATTTGATGGGCGCGGGTGAGGCTGTATTTGATGGGCGCGGGTGAGACTGTATTTGATGGGCGCTGGTAAGATGGAATTTGATGGGCGCTGCTGAAACTGTATTTGATGGGTGCGGGTGAGGCTATTATTGATGGGCACAGGTGAGACTGTATTTGATGGGCGCTGGTGAGATGGCATTTGATGGGCACAGGTGAGATGGCATTTGATGGGCGCGGGTGAGGCTGTATTTGATGGGCACGGGTGAGGCTGTATTTGATGGGCACGGGTGAGGCTGTATTTGATGGGTGTGGTTGAGGCTGTATTTGATGGGCGCGGGTGAGGATGTATTTGATGGGCGCGGGTGAGGCTGTATTTGATGGGCACGGGTGAGGCTGTATTTGATGGGCGCGGGTGACGCTGTATTTGATGGGCGTGGGTGAGGATGTATTTGATGGGCGTGGGTGAGGCTGTATTTGATGGGCGCGGGTGAGGATGTATTTGATGGGCGCGGGTGAGGCTGTATTTGATGGGTGCGAGTGAGGCTGTATTTGATGGGCGCGGGTGAGGCTGTATTTGATGGGCGCGGGTGAGCATGTATTTGATGGGCGCGGGTGAGGCTGTATTTGATGGACGCGGGTGAGGCTGTATTTGATGGGCGCGGGTGAGGACGTATTCGATGGGTGCGGGTGAGGCTGTATTTGATGGGCGCAGGTGAGGCTGTATTTGATGGGCGCTGGTGAGATGGCATTTGATGGGCACAGGTAAGATGGAATTCGATGGGCGCTGCTGAGACTGTATTTGATGGGTGCAGGTGAGGCTATTATTGATGGGCACAGGAGAGACTGTATTTGATGGGCACAGGTGAGATGACATTTGATGGGCACAGGTGAGATGTAATTTGAGGGGCGCGCGTGAGATGGAATTTGATGGGCGCGGGTGAGGCTTTATTTGATTGGCACAGGTGAGACTCAGTTGCGTAACTAGAACCTTCAGGGCCCCGGTGCAAGAAACCATGAAGGGCCCCCATGACCCCCAGCTGGGGCCCATCCCTCCGAGCCCGGTGGCAGAAACACCAAGGCCTGGTCGCAAGTGCAACATTTCTGACCCTGGTAGTTCTGCCACTGGCGTCTGTTTTTATTTTTTTATAAATTTTTTTCTACCATTCATTTATAACTTTTTTTTACAATATTATTTTTTCAAAATATTTTTTAACATTTTTTAAGAGCCCCGTTGGGGGGCTTTGGTGAGATATCAGGGGTCTAAGCAGACCTCTGATGTTTCACCTTTGAGACCGAGAAAGGAAAATGAGAACACAGCCTCAGCTGCACAGAATGAATGGACAGGAATAGCTCTGTATAGAGCTGCCCCTTCATTCGCAAACGGAAGCATAGTAAATACAGTTTACTATGTTTTCAGCTATGAATGGACTGAGTCCGTGATCGGTACGGATCGCTGACACTCCATTCAGAAAAGGCTTCATCCTGACAGAAACCCTTCTGCAGCCAGCAGGAGAGGGGAAGGGGGAACTCTGCGGAGCTGTGGGGACAAGGGGAGGGACCAGGAGAGAGCACGGGGGGGGGGGGCAGGAAAAAGTACAGGGGGCTGGAGAGCACACAGGGGGCAGCAGAAAGAACCTGCATAGGAGGAGCGGTGGGGGCGGCTGCATATAGAGGAACTAATCTTTCAATTTCCCCCACTGCTCCTCTCCCTCCCACAGGCTTTCAGCAGCTGCAGGAGGAAAATGGAGAGATCAGTTTCTCTGTATCAATGTTTCTCAACATTTTACCAGTCAACATATTGCCTCTTCACTGCCTGTCAAATGCCTCTGAAAAGCGACCTGAGCCTGCATCGCTTTTCAGAGGAATGGTATTTTCTTGTTGGTATTATGAACCCACCCTAAAAAAAATTGTTCTGACCGTAAAGAAAAAGGGGTCAGGATTAAAAGTAATGTATATACATACACACGCATGTACACACGTACACACATACACACACACATATACATATAAATGCACACACACATGCACACATATAAACGTACACACATATGCACACACACAAACATACACATATGCACACAAATAAACACACACAGACACACATGCACACACCCAAACATGCAGACACACACATGCATACAAACATATATAGATCGCCTTTTTAAAAATCGGCAGCTGTACCTTGACTTTCCATGCCGGGTACTGCACTGTAGGGGGAGGCAGAGAGCACAGCACACACTGCTAGACACCTCTCCCTTGCTTTCACTTTCAGAGTAAACACAGCGTGACGAGCTCCTGCACAGCCGATTTACGCATCGGCCGAGGATCGGGGAGCCCGGCTTCATATGCAGCCACCGCTCGGGGAGGGGGGGCACACGGGCCCCCTGCAGCATTGGGCCTAGTCGCAATGGCGACTTCTGCGACCCCTATTTTTCCGCCCCTGGTGAGACTGTATTTGATGGGCACTGGTGAAGTGGCATTGATGGGCGCTGGTGAGACTGTATTTAATGGGCAGGGCTGAGACTGTATTTGGGCAGAGGAGAGCTTGCATTTGATGTGCACTTGTGAGATGGCATTTGATAGGCATCCCTTACAGTCACACACAGATACCGAAACACACAATGCATTCCTTACACACACAAAAAACCTCTGGTCTCGTCTGGTCCCCTCCATCAATAACTCCCCCCGGTTCCCTCCCTTCATTAACTCCCTCCCATACGGTTTCCTCATAAAAGCGTTTAAACTGGTTAAAAAATAATGTTCTTTAGCAATGAACATACATTTTGCATTAGTAATTATGCTACCAAAATCTGTTTTTGCTGTAAATTGCATCCAGCATTGCTCCTGTTTCTTCTTGCCAGAAGCTGCCATTTTGTTGAAGTCCTGAACCCCTGAGCAGAAGTAAATCATAAAGTGGAACTAAACCCATTGATTTAATGGTTAAAAAAAAGAAGCTATATTCCTGGAATGTTGGGATTGCTAAATGTCACATTTGCTTAATTCCTCAACCAAACTGTCAAAGCATCATATGGCTGGTGTCATAACTGATCACATGTGCAGCACCATGGCAGTTGCAGATTAAACAGAAGCAGCTTCCTTGGCTGTAAAATATAGGAGGGTTTAATTCTGCTTCAAGGCTGTCAGCAGGCCTCTACAAACACAGCAGTGCATAAAGATGCCTAAAATTTTGAGCAACTGAGCATGTGCAGAGCGGGAGAGACAGTATATTACTGCATTTTACACAGTATAGACACATATTTTTAATGTTTTACATAGCTATACCTGCAAAAGGGGCCAGCCCGAAGTGATCGAGCAGATCTTCATTTTCTGACTAAAGTTTCACTTTACCTTCCGCCCTCCAATATGGTTCCCTCAATCTGGCTGTCAAAGATTGCATAGAGGATTGGACAAGCCTCAGGGGCTTGTCCAATCCTCAGCCATATGCCTCCAAATTCGTGTAGGTGGATGGGAGGGGTTTATTTGTCTAGGAAGCCAGACAGACTAGGATCAACCAATATTTTGGGCTTTAAGTCATGTGGTCACTGTGAAAAACAATCAACGATCACTTGACTAAATTGCTCTTGTCCTAGACAAGAGCCAAAACCAAAACCCAATTTGTCATTCAGGGGTTAATTATTAGTTTATTTCTGCAGTGGATTGATTCACATTATACAATGTCTGGACCTCCACGTAAGAAGTTGTCGGGTGCGGCTTTCAAAAGGAAAAGAAAACTTCGAGAAGAAGAGGCCCAAAAAATGGCTGGATCATTAAAAAAATTCTGCAGTGCTGACCAGGAGCAGAAATCCACACAAGCTCAGGATGATGAACCAGATTGTGAAGTTGAAGACAATCCTGTGCATATGGATAGCGGTGAAGGACCTTCAACTACCATGACAGTGGGTGCTTCAGCATCGACAACTATTACTGAGCAATCTGTTGAAGAGAAAAGTGACACAGATACTGAAAAAGAGAACTCTCCAATATCGCCAAAACTACTCGAGATCACTTCATTACCACTGTATTTCTCTGATCCAGCAGATTGGTCAGATGTCATCACTACGTCATGTTGGGATACCATCGTAATGAAAGGCCCAGCAAAACCAAACAAACGCTTTGCATGTCCCAGGGATGCATCTAATAGACGTTTTACAGCAGTCCATTACAAACGCCGCCTTGGAAATGGAGAAGTGCAGACAAGACATTGGCTAATCTACTCTACCAAGCTAAAGAAAGTGTTTTGCTTTTGTTGCAAACTGTTTGCAAACAAAGAAACAAGTCTGATTGCTGGAGGTGTCGATGACTGGAAAAATATATCACATATTTTGACAGCGCACGAACAGTCTGCATATCATCTTGCTTCTGTGGGAAGGTGGAATGAGTTATTGCTGAGGCTTGGATCAGGAAAAACTATTGACCGGGCTTACCAGAGGTTATTAACAACCGAAACTCAGCACTGGCAAAGTGTTCTCCAGCGCCTTGTAGCCATCGTTCAATATCTTGGTAGGCAGTGCTTGGGTTTCAGAGGAAGCAATGACACACTTTACAGTGCAAACAATGGAAATTATTTGCAACTTGTGGAAATGCTGGCGACATTTGATACAGTGATGCAGAACCACTTTCAAAAAATAACAAATTCGGAAATTCATTGCCACTATCTGGGAAAGGATATACAAAATGAATTGATTGGCCTTATTTCTAAAGAAATAACCAGAAGGGTTCTTCTACTATTAAAAAATGCCAAATACTATTCCATCATTCTTGACTGCACCCCAGATGTTGCTCTTGTGGAACAGAGACCATCATTGTTAGGTTTGTGTCAATTATACAAGGGGACTCAATAACAGCAAGCCCTGAAGTCAAAATCGAAGAAAGGTTTCTTGGATTCATCCCAGTTCATAGTTCAACTGGAGAAGGGTTGACTGAATCGATTCTGGCAGATCTTGAGAAACTGAACATACCATTAAGTGATATGAGAGGCCAAGCGTATGACAACGGATCCAATATGAAAGGGAAGCACTCTGGTGTTCAGAAGAGAGTCAAGGATTTTAATTCACGGGCATTCTATATTTCTTGCAGTGCTCATTCTTTAAACCTTGTTGTAAATGATGCTGCTATGTGTTGTAGGGAAGCCAGTTCATTTTTTGGTACTTTGCAAAAAATATATGTTTTTTTGTCTGGCTCAACAAATCGGTGGGACATCTTAAAGAAGCACATCAGTAGGCTGACGGTGAAGCCACTATCAACTACAAGATGGTCAAGTAGAATTGATGCCATTCGTCCTTTCAGATTTCAAATAGCTGAAATATATGACACACTGATGGCAATTGAAGAAGATCCAGCATTTGCTATTCTTGCAAGAAGCGAGGCTGCTTCATTGGCAAAAGAGCTGAACAGCTTTACATTTTTGTGTTTGACGGTAATGTGGTATAACATATTAAATTGCATTAATGAAGTAAGCAAACTTCTTCAAAGTCAAACACTTTACTTGCCAGATGTTGTCGAGCTTTTGGAATCCAGCAAAACCTACTTAAAAACTTATCGGTCTGATAATGGATTTGAGGAGCTACTCACAGAAGCACGAACAATGGCACTGGAAATAGAAATTGAACCTGTGTACCCTTCTACAGTGCAGCGAAAAAAGAAGAGACTTTTTTCCTACGAGGGACAAGATGATCCCATCCCAGAACCCCAAAAACGGTTTAAAGTTGAGTGTTTCTACACTATCTTGGATGTTGTAATCAAATCTGTTGAGGAGAGATTTGAACAGCTTAAAGGTCATAGCAACTATTTTCAGTTTTTGTATGACATCCGGAAACTTAAAGACGTGAATAGGGAGCAACTCTTGAAGAGCTGTTTGGAGTTACAAGAGGTCTTAACTGATGTAAAGACCAAGGATGAAGATGTTGATGGAATACAGCTGTGTGAAGAGCTAATTGTTTTGGCTCCTGTTGTATCAGCAAGCATGAAACCAATTGACGTTCTGGGCTACGCAGTCAAGAAAGGTTTTGCTCCAAATGTAGCTATAGCACTTCGCATACTTTTGACACTCCCCATCACAGTGGCTTCGGGTGAAAGAAGTTTCTCAAAATTAAAAATCATAAAAAAATTACCTGCGTTCTTCAATGTCGCAAGAAAGGCTGGTGGGTCTTGCCACTCTGTCCATTGAGAATGCCATTGCTCAAGAGATTGACTTTGAAATATTGCTAAAGGACTTTGCTAATGCTAAAGCAAGAAAAGTCAATTTTTTGTAGACCCAATAGCCTTAGTTAAAAGATGCTTGAACAGCTCAGAGTTCAAAGATTGGCACTTCCATTATTGATTGTTTTTAGGTTTGCACTGTTATAAGTTATAAGTTCTTTTGCACTATAATTTAATTTATAATTTGCTCATTTTTACTTTACTTTATTTTTTCATTGTACCAAATTTATTGAGAGACGTTAGAGATATTGGAATGTTATAATATCTCTCCTGTCTCATATTGTTTATTTTATAATGGAATGTTTCTATAACGTTGTCATGTTATTTATCTATCTTATTTTTGTGAGTCTTGTTGCCAGTTGATACATGTGCAATGCTGCTATGTTATATTTTGCAAGTGAGAAAATGTTTACAAATAAAATCTACTATTTTATGGTTTATCGTTTTGAATTATTTGATCCAAAAGCTGATTTGGGGGCAAAACTGTAACATTTCCACAATTAGCTGGTCTAGCAATGTGTTGCATGCAAAATAGTAGCGGTCATTAAAAAGGGGCATGGCAAAGGGGGTGGAGTCAGGGGTGGAGCCAAGGGGGGCGGCAAAATTAGGTTTCGCCTAGGGTGTCAAAAATCCTTGCACCAGCCCTGCTCTGAGTGCAATTTCTGAAGGAAAAACAGTCATGTAAAACTACTCTGGCTATTCATGAATTATCGGTCCCGGCAATACAGAGAAAAGTCATTGAAAAAAAAGGCCCTTTGGATCTGGTATGAATATTAAGGGGACCCAACAATTCATTAATAGCGCGAGTAGTTTTAAATGACTTTTTTTCCTTCAAAAATTTAATTTTGAGCAGGGAACCAAAATGAAAAAAAAAATGTGTGGGGGTCCCCCCAAATTCCATATCAGGCCCTTCAGGTCTGGTATGGATATTAAGGGGAATCCCGCATCAAAAATAAATAAATGGCGTGGGGTTCCCCCAAAAATCCATACCAGACCCTTATCCGAGCACGCAACCTGCAGGCCGCAGGAAAAGAGGGGGGGACGAGAGAGCGCCCCCCCTCCTGAACCGTACCAGGCCACATGCCCTCAACATAGGGAGGGTGCTTTGGGGGTCTGTGACCCCTCAAAGCACCTTGCCCCCATGTTGATGGGGACAAGGGCCTCATCCCCACAACCCTTGTCCGGTGGTTGTGGGGGTCTGCGGGTGGGGGGCTTACCGTAATCTGGAAGCCCCCTTTAACAAAGGGGACCCCCAGATTCCAGCCCCCCCATGTGAATTGGTAATTGGGTACATTTTACCTCTACCATTTCACAAAAAAAAGTGTCAAAAAAGGTAAAAAAACACACAGACAGCTTGGGAAAAGTCCTTTAATAAAAAGAAATAAAAAATTCCAGCGATGTACATCCTTCCACAATCCGGAACCCGCGCTACCCGCCGCTACGAACGATACAGCCTCCTCCATAGAAGGCTCCCGGGCGAATGACGCGTGAGAGGTGTGACATTTCTTTTATACCCGAGGGCGGGGCTACCCGTGACCTGACGAGTGACCCCACCCCGTTCTGACGTAACGGGGGTTTCCGGCGGCTTCCCTGTGGTGTCACGGGTGACCCCGCCCCCTCTGGCATGTCACAGGAAACCCTGTGATGTGCCAGAGGGGGCGGGGTCACCCGTAACACCACGGGGAAGCCGCTGGAAACCCCTGTTACGTCAGAATGGGGCGGGGTCACTTGTCACGGGTGGCCCCGCCCTCGGGTATAAAAGAAATGACACACGGCTCACGCGTCATTCGCCCGGGAGCCTTCATTGGAGGATGCTGTATCGTTCGTAGCAGCGGGTAGCAGCGGGTAGCGGCGGTAGCGGCAGGTAGCGCGGGTCCGTGTCATGGAAGGATGTACATCGCTGAAATAAATTGTTTTATTTTTTATTAAAGGACTTTTCCCAAGCTGTCTGTGTGTTTTTTTACCTTTTTTTACACTTTTTTTGTGAAATGGTAGAGGTACAATGTACCCGTTACCAATTCACATAGGGGGGCCGGAATCTGGGGGCCCCCTTTGTTAAAGGGGGCTTCCAGATTACGATAAGCCCCCCGCTCGCAGACCCCCACAACCACCCGGCAAGGGTTGTGGGGATGAGGCCCTTGTCCCCATTAACATGGGGACAAGGTGCTTTGAGGGGTCACAGACCCCTAAAGCACCCTCCCGATGTTGAGGGCATGTGGCCTGGTATGGTTCAGGGGGGGCGCTCTCTCGTCCCCCCTCTTTTCCTGCAGCCTGCCAGGTTGCGTGCTCGGATAAGGGTCTGGTATGGATTTTTGGGGGAACCCCACGCCATTTTTTTTATTTTATTACGCGGGGTTCCCCTTAATATCCATACCAGACCTGAAGGGCCTGATATGGAATTTGGGGGGACCCCCACACATTTTGTTTTTTATTTTATTTTGGTTCCCTGCACAAAATGTAATTTTTGAAGGAAAAAAAAGTCATTTAAAACTACTATTAATGAATTGTCGGGTCCCGGCAATACAGACAAAAGTAATTGAACAAAATGGCAGGGGTTCCCCTTAATATTCATACCAGACCCAAAGGGCCTGGTAATGGACTGGGGGGGACCCCTGTAATTTTTTTCAATGACTTATCTCTGTATTGCCGGGACCGACAATTCATGAATAGCCGGAGTAGTTTTAAATTACACTTTGTGCAGAGACAGTTGTAAACACGAGAAACATGCACTACTTTACATGCATACTTTAGACACCCCCCAGGTACGAAACTTAAAGGAATATTTCACTTTTATTGTTTCACTTTAAGCATTATTAAAATCACTGCTCCCGAAAAAACGTCAGTTTTTAAAACTTTTCTTTGCATTGTTACATGTCCCCTGCGGCAGGACCCCAAACACTTTTTATGACAATAAATTGCATATTAACCTTTAAAATTAACACTTTTGATTTCTCCCATAGACTTTTAAAGGGTGTTCCGCGGCTTTTCGAATTTGCCGCGAACACCCCAAATTGTTTGTTGTTCGCCGAACGGGCGAATGTTCGAGTCAAACTCATGTTCAACTCGAACATAAAGCTTATCCCTACTCTCCATCCAATCTGACAGAGCTTGAGCTATTTTGCAAAGAAGATTGGGCAAACATTTCATACATTTCACTCTCTAGATGTGCAAAGCTGGTAGCGACATACCCAAAAATACTTTCAGCTGTAATTGTAGTGAAAGGTGGTTCTACAAAGTATTTGTAAAAAATATTGAAAACCATTTATTATTTTTCTTTCACTCCACAATTATGTGCCACTCTGTGTTGGTCTATCACATAAAATCACAATATAATACAGTTAAGTTTTTGGTTGTAACATGACAAAATGTGGAAAATGTCAAGGGGTATGAATACTTTTTCAAGGCACTGTATACATATATATATATACTGTATATATATATATATATATATATGTACACCCCAACAGATTTGTCAGAAAACCTTTACTTTCCTTTCAGAATACTACAAAATACCCCCACAAATGCGGGCCATTGATTGCTACGAAGATTTGTTAATTTGCACACACACAAAAAAGTATTCTTCCTAACAAATTCATTCAAGACCATGTTACAAAAATTAATACACCCCAATGAAAGTCTAAGGCTGGGTTCACACTGCTCCAACATTCTGATCCAACTTTGCCCTACGACTTCATGTCCTACTTCCATGTGACATTAATGAACTAGACATGTGCATTTCGTTTCGTTCCGAATCGAAATTCGGACAAATTTTTCATTATTCGGAAATTCGGATGCATCCGAATTTCCGAATTACAAATGTAACAAATTTAAACAAATCCGAAAAAACGATTCAATTCGAAAAAAACGCGAACCAAATTTGAATCGAATTAGAAAAATTTTTGAATCGAATTCGAAAACAAATTCAAATCGAATTAGAAAAAATAGAAATCGTTTTTCTAAAAAATACAATAAAATAGAATATAAAACAATAAAGCAATAGAATAAAAAAAGAATGGAAAAGAATAGAATAGAATTTAATAGAATGTAATAAAATAGAATATGACCGTCTTCCGAAATTCTAATAGTATAAATTCGAATTCGAGAATAGATTGGAAAATAATAAAAAAAATGGAAACTAAAATAGAAAAGAATAGAAAAACAATAGAAAAACAATAGAACAGAATAGAATAAAATATATTATATATTATATTTTATTCTATTCTGTTCTATTGTTTTTCTTTTCTATTCTTTTCTATTCTATTCTAATCTTTTCTATTCAAATTTTAATTCATTCTATATGAAATTCGAATTTCTTATAGAATGAAATCGAATTTGAATAGAAAAGATTATAATAGATTAGTTTCGTATTAGAATTTTAATATTTTTTTGACCGAATTCAAATTCGAAAAAAAATCTACCGCATTCGAAAAAATTTGAGCGCATTCGAAAAAAGTCCTCCCTAGATATTACAGAGTCAGACTGTCTCTTTCATCAACGCAGCATTTCCCCTACCTCCCCCTCCCCACACTGCCCTACCTTAGTCACACAAGCCGGGAAACACGCATGGCAGGTCCAGACAAAGGGCGGGACTTTTCAGGTTAAAGGCGGGTGATTGGTTGCTGGGACCGCCCCACTGTCTAGCAACCAATCACCTGCTTTGTAACTTGAAAAGTCCTGCCCTTTGTCCGGACCTGCAGTGCTTCCAGGCTTGTGTGAATAAGGTGTGTGGGGAGGAAGGGGGAGTGATGCGATAATGTAAAGGAGAGACCCGGCAGAGGGGAGAGAACACTTAAGCAACTATTTAGTGAGGCTGCAGGCCGCATAGGGCTGCTACTGGGTCCGGATTCGGCTTTCGTTCCGCCATTTAGTGATGCCTGGTATAGGGGATGTTTGCTTTGCTTTTAGAGATTGCTCTACACATATATATATATATATATATATACTCTTTGCACTATAGGTTTATCTTGTTATAGACGTTATTTTAAATATTATAATAAATATTTTTTATACATCACTTTGTCATATATTATTCCTCAGTAGGGATGAGCTCGGTGTTCGAGTCGAACATACGTTCGACTCGAACATCGGCTGTTCGATCGTTCGCCGAACAACGAACGATTTGGGCCGTTCGCGCCTAATTCGCGGCCCACAATGCACTACGCCATCGCAGTGTCATCCAGGCGCTGTGATTGGCCAAGCATGCACTGTGACCCCGCATGCTTGGCCAATCACAGCGCCGGCAGCGAGGAGAGCAATGATTGGACACAGGCAGGATGCCTGAGGCCAATTATTGCTGAGGGTGTTTAGTACACGCCCCACACTATAAAAGGCCGCCAGCACGGCGGCCTAGTGTAGTGTGTTCCGGATCAGGGAAAGAGAAGCATAGGCAGGGACAGTGACATTTTTTTTCTTGCTTAACCTGGATTCCTTTAGTTTAGGGAAAGAGAAGGATAGGTAGGGAGAGTGTCAGTCTGTTTTACTGTGCTAAACCTTGTTTGTAGGGACAGGGAAGGACAGTGAGGGAAATTCTCATTGTGCTATACTGTGCTAAAGCATTCCTCATCAACCATCTTTAAAAAAACATTTTTTATAGGGACAGAAAACTATAGGTAGGGAGAGTGTCAGTGTGTTTTACTGTGCTAAACCTTGTTTGTAGGGACAGGGAAGGACAGTGAGGGAAATTCTCATTGTGCTATACTGTGCTAAAGCATTCCTCATCAACCATCTTTAAAAAAACATTTTTTATAGGGACAGAAAACTATAGGTAGGGAGAGTGTCAGTGTGTTTTACTGTGCTAAACCTTGTTTGTAGGGACAGGGAAGGACAGTGAGGGAAATTCTCATTGTGCTATACTGTGCTAAAGCATTCCTCATCAACCATCTTTAAAAAAACATTTTTTATAGGGACAGAAAACTATAGGTAGGGAGAGTGTCAGTGTGTTTTACTGTGCTAAACCTTGTTTGTAGGGACAGGGAAGGACAGTGAGGGAAATTCTCATTGTGCTATACTGTGCTAAAGCATTCCTCATCAACCATCTTTAAAAAAAAATAATTATAGGGACAGAAAACTATAGGTAGGGAGAGTGTCAGTGTGTTTTACTGTGCTAAACCTTGTTTGTAGGGACAGGGAAGGACAGTGAGGGAAATTCTCATTGTGCTATACTGTGCTAAAGCATTCCTCATAAACCATCTTTAAAAAAAAATTTTTTATAGGGACAGAAAACTATAGGTAGGGAGAGTGTCAGTGTGTTTTACTGTGCTAAACCTTGTTTGTAGGGACAGGGAAGGACAGTGAGGGAAATTCTCATTGTGCTATACTGTGTGTGACAGCAGGAAGGTAAAGTCACCTGGTTGCATCCAGGGGGGTAGATATATTTCTCCCAGATTCAGGCTTTATGCTGACTTATACAACTAGGGAGTTGATGAAGCCCAGCTGAGGCTAGTGGGCTCATGGATGACTCATACCTCTAGGGAGAGGGCTGGGCGTCGTGCAGGCAGGGAGTTGATGAGACCAGCTGAAGCTTGTCAGCTCATTTAAGGCCTCTATAAAAACTCCCAGATTCATTAGGTGTTTGCTCATGCCTGGACCCAGACCTGTGTGGACTGTCTAGGGAGAGTGAACCCCTGTGCGGTGAGGCAAAGCCTGTGTGGCTATTTGTTTGGACTTTTACTAAACCAGGGACTTAGGGACTAGGACAGCACCAGGCTGATCCCAGTTGTTAGTTTAGGAAACCTGCATGTTTAGTCAGAGGTCAAACTGACCAGGATTTATTTTGTTTATGTTTCTTTTTGGCTTTGCTGTGTTTTTGTCACTGTACATAGAGAAATAAACCGCACCTTTTGATTTTGAAAACCACAACCTCCGTCTGCTGGCCCTGTTTTTGTGTGGGGAGCCCAACCAGGGGGTCACACACACCCGCTACCGAGTTAACCCCCTCACAGTTGGTGGAGAATGCAGGCAGTTTTTTTTAAGCCAGCATGGAGGAGATACTGAAACAGCTGGCTCTAGCAAATGCCAATCAACAGCAGACAAATGCAGGTTTGCAAAGGAGCCTTGCAGCCCAGCAGCAAGCTCATCAACAAGCCCAGCAGCAATCTGAGGCCCGCTTCATAGACCTGTTACAGAAGCAAGAGCAGAGACTACAACAAATGGAAGCAGTAATGCAGCAACGTCCGCAGACCAGTGAGGAAAGCCGTCCCACTAATACCGCGTCCTTTGGGGTGAGTCGTTTATTGACAAAAATGACTGGAGAGGATGATCCAGAGGTATTTTTGACCACATTTGAAAGGACTGCTGAAAGAGAAAAGTGGCCTGAGGAGCAGTGGGCTGGACTGGTGGCTCCTCTGTTAACTGGTGAATCGCAGAAGGCTTACTATGACCTAGAGCCTGACCAAGCAAAAGACTATGTGATGCTAAAAGCTGAAATATTGGCAAGGCTGGGTGTCACCCTGGCTGTCCGGGCTCAGCGTGTGCATAACTGGACTTTCCAGCTTGGAAAACCCCCCAGGTCTCAAATGTATGATCTCATTCACCTGAGCAGGAAGTGGCTACAGCCAGAGACTTTGTCCGCACCAGAGATTGTGGAACGTGTTGTAATGGATCGGTTTTTGAGAGCTCTTCCTACTGCCATCCAAAAGTGGGTAAGCCATGGAGACCCAGAGACGGCCGGTGGTCTTGTGGATCATGTAGAGAAATACTTGGCTACAGAGAACCTGACGGCCTCTTCCAGAGACTCTCGGACTTTCCACCCTAAGACCAGACCATCCCCAGGGGCGGATAAGAGGATTCCAAGGGGTGAGGGTGGAGAGAGTGAGAGGGTGGGAGCTCTACCCAAAGTTTGGCGAGAACAGCCTGGGAAGTCAGGGGCTCAAGAGGCAGCCAAATGGATTGTTTGCTACCGCTGCCGGCAAGCGGGACATATTGCAGCAAATTGCCCGGTTGTGGAGGAACCCATGCAATGTGACTTTCTGATGGACAGACGTCAGTCGCTGTGTGCGACAGTCGCATGCACTGCCATTCGGGGAACTGAGAAACATTTATGCAAAATGTGTATTAATGGTAGAAATGTTGTGGTATTACTGGATTCAGGTAGCCTTGTGACCCTGATAAAGGCTGAATTAGTTAAAACAGAGGTCTCTGGGAATAGCAAGGTAGCTGTTATTTGTGTGCATGGGGACACCCGAGAGTATCCAGTGACTACAGTGTGTTTCGAGACCCCCAAAGGTACCCTCTCTCATCCAGTGGGGTTAGTATCTCAATTACCGCATGATGCCATTGTGGGAAGGGATTTTCCGAAGTTCTGGGAACTGTGGGATGATCCTGAGCCCCCCACTGGTGCCCCTATGTACCAGGAATGTGATAGCCAGAACTCCTCTGAGAGTGGTGAGGACTCTCCAGAATTTCCCTTGTCAGTATTGGCAGGGGAGACTCAAGAAACTGGAGAGGAGCCCACCTCCTCAGACGAAAACCTACCGTCTGTGGAGTTTTCTGATCTGGAGGTTCACAGGGAAAATTTTGCCACAGAACAGTTAAAAGACCCCGCCCTAATAAAGGCACGGGAAAACGTAATGGAAATAGATGGCGAGTTAGTGAACCCAGATAATACCTGCACTTACCCATACTTCAGCGTAGAGAAGGACCTACTGTATCGGGTGGCAAAAAGGGCAGAAGAAACCGTTGAGCAGCTTGTGGTGCCCAAACCTTACAGGAAGTTGGTGTTGGAGTTGGCCCATGGGCACATTCTTGGAGGTCATCTGGGGACAGAGAAAACCCGAGAGAGGGTATTACAGAGATTCTATTGGCCTGGGGTGATGAAGGACATAGAAAATTATTGTTCCTCCTGCCCTGTGTGTCAGAGGTCGGCCCCGATGCCACATTTCCGTAGCCCGCTGGTCCCTCTACCCATCATTGAGGTCCCGTTTGAGAGAATCGCAATGGATTTGGTAGGTCCTATAATCAAGTCCACTAGGGGGCACCAGTACATATTGGTTATAATGGACTATGCCACCCGTTATCCAGAAGCGATCCCTCTCAGAAATACCTCGGCCAAAACCATAGCCAAAGAGCTATCTCTTGTTTTTAGCCGGGTGGGTATTTGTAAAGAACTGCTTACGGACCAAGGTACACCCTTTATGTCCCGGGTTATGAAAGAGCTGTGTAAATTGTTCAAAGTGACGCAATTGCGTACATCTGTGTATCACCCCCAAACCGATGGGCTGGTTGAAAGATTCAACAAAACCCTAAAACAAATGTTGAAGAAAGTGGTGGATAGAGATGGAAAGGATTGGGACTGTCTACTTCCTTATTTGATGTTTGCTATTAGGGAGGTGCCCCAATCCTCTACGGGATTCTCCCCCTTTGAGTTACTGTATGGGAGACACCCAAGAGGGCTGTTGGATATTGCCAAGGAAACTTGGGAAAGTGAGAGTTCTCCCCACAGGAGTGTGATTGAGCATGTCGCCCTGATGCAAGATCGAATTGCACAGGTAATGCCCATCGTGAAGGAACATTTGGCCCAAGCGCAGTTGGCACAGCAGAGAGTGTACAACCGTGGAGCAAAGACCCGTACCTTTTCCCCGGGGGATAGGATATTGGTACTTGTCCCTACGGTTGAAAGTAAATTCCTTGCCAAATGGCAAGGCCCCTACGAGATAATGGAAAAAGTGAGCGAAGTGAATTACAAGGTCAGACAACCAGGAAGGCGAAAGCCCGAACAGATATATCACGTTAATCTGTTGAAAGCCTGGAGGGATAGAGAGTCCCTAGTCGCAGAAACTTGGTCACCAGCTCAAACTGGTTGCGTGATTCCGGAGGTTGGAATAGCAGCCACCTTGTCACAACCCCAACAACAGGAGGTTAAGGAGTTTGTGCTTCGCAACAAGGAGGTGTTCTCTGAGCTGCCGGGACAAACATCTGGGGTAGAGCATGATATTATTACCCCGCCCGGTGAAAGGGTGAAGTTAAAACCCTATCGGATCCCAGAGGCCCGACGGGAGGCAATACGGGAGGAAGTACAGAAAATGCTGAACTTAGGGGTGATAGAGGAGTCCCAAAGTGATTGGTCTAGTCCCATTGTGTTGGTGCCTAAACCGGATGGGAGCTGGCGATTTTGTAACGATTTTCGTCAGTTGAACAAAGTTACAAAATTTGACACCTACCCCATGCCACGTATAGATGAGTTGATCGACCGGCTGGGAACAGCCCGATACATGACGACTCTTGACCTCACAAAAGGGTATTGGCAAATTCCCCTGGCCAAGTCGGCCAAAGAGAAAACCGCATTTGTAACCCCAGACGGGGCGTTCCAATATAAGAGAATGCCGTTCGGGTTACAGAATGCGCCGGCCACATTCCAGCGGAAAATGGACCAGATACTGAGGCCCCATCGGAAGTATGCTGTGGCTTACCTGGATGACGTAATTGTCCATAGCACAGATTGGGCCTCACATCTGCCAAAAGTGCAAGCAGTCCTAGACTCTATCCGGGAAGCGGGGTTTACGGCTAACCCCAAGAAGTGTACCATTGGGCAGGATGAGGCCAAATATCTTGGGTACACCATTGGCAGGGGAGTGATAAAACCCCAACTCAACAAAGTCAAGGCCATCCAGAGTTGGCCACGTCCCAACAGCAAGAAGCAGGTACGGGCCTTTCTGGGAATCGCGGGTTATTATCGGCGCTTCATTCCCCACTTTGCTTCTAAGGCTGTGCCCCTAACCAACCTGACGAAAGGGAAAGGGTCGGTCATGATTAAATGGACCCCCGAGGCTGAGGCAGCATTCCAATTCTTGAAACAAGCCTTATGTAGCAAGCCAGTGTTGTACTCACCCGACTTCTCTAAAGACTTTGTCGTACAAAGTGATGCGTCAGATGTGGGGTTAGGAGCAGTATTGTCCCAGGTCTGGAACGGGGAAGAGCACCCAGTCATTTACCTCAGCAGGAAGTTGAAGTCCCATGAGGTAAATTACGCCACGGTTGAAAAGGAGTGTTTAGCGGTGAAGTGGGCTCTAGATTCCCTTCGGTACTATCTGCTAGGTAGGCACTTTGACATGGTTACGGATCACGCTCCGTTAAAGTGGATGGCTCAAAACAAGGAGACAAATAGAAGAGTGAATAGGTGGTTCCTGGCCCTACAGGAATTCAACTTCACAGTAAAGCATCGCCCTGGCGTTCAAATGGGGAATGTGGATGCTTTGTCTCGAGTACATGAATGCCTGATTGCTGGTGTTCCAACCCCAAGGTTAAAACAAGAGGGGGGGGGGTATGTGACAGCAGGAAGGTAAAGTCACCTGGTTGCATCCAGGGGGGTAGATATATTTCTCCCAGATTCAGGCTTTATGCTGACTTATACAACTAGGGAGTTGATGAAGCCCAGCTGAGGCTAGTGGGCTCATGAATGACTCATACCTCTAGGGAGAGGGCTGGGCGTCTTGCAGGCAGGGAGTTGATGAGACCAGCTGAAGCTTGTCAGCTCATTTAAGGCCTCTATAAAAACTCCCAGATTCATTAGGTGTTTGCTCATGCCTGGACCCAGACCTGTGTGGACTGTCTAGGGAGAGTGAACCCCTGTGCGGTGAGGCAAAGCCTGTGTGGCTATTTGTTTGGACTTTTACTAAACCAGGGACTTAGGGACTAGGACAGCACCAGGCTGATCCCAGTTGTTAGTTTAGGAAACCTGCATGTTTAGTCAGAGGTCAAACTGACCAGGATTTATTTTGTTTATGTTTCTTTTTGGCTTTGCTGTGTTTTTGTCACTGTACATAGAGAAATAAACCGCACCTTTTGATTTTGAAAACCACAACCTCCGTCTGCTGGCCCTGTTTTTGTGTGGGGAGCCCAACCAGGGGGTCACACACACCCGCTACCGAGTTAACCCCCTCACATGTGCTAAAGCATTCCTCATCAACCATCTTTAAAAAAACATTTTTTATAGGGACAGAAAACTATAGGTAGGGAGAGTGTCAGTGTGTTTTACTGTGCTAAACCTTGTTTGTAGGGACAGGGAAGGACAGTGAGGGAAATTCTCATTGTGCTATACTGTGCTAAAGCATTCCTCATCAACCATCTTTAAAAAAAAAAAATTATAGGGACAGAAAACTATAGGTAGGGAGAGTGTCAGTGTGTTTTACTGTGCTAAACCTTGTTTGTAGGGACAGGGAAGGACAGTGAGGGAAATTCTCATTGTGCTATACTGTGCTAAAGCATTCCTCATCAACCATCTTTAAAAAAAAAAAAAATTATAGGGACAGAAAACTATAGGTAGGGAGAGTGTCAGTGTGTTTTACTGTGCTAAACCTTGTTTGTAGGGACAGGGAAGGACAGTGAGGGAAATTCTCATTGTGCTATACTGTGCTAAAGCATTCCTCATCAACCATCTTTAAAAAAAATATTTTTTATAGGGACAGAAAACTATAGGTAGGGAGAGTGTCAGTGTGTTTTACTGTGCTAAACCTTGTTTGTAGGGACAGGGAAGGACAGTGAGGGAAATTCTCATTGTGCTATACTGTGCTAAAGCATTCCTCATCAACCATCTTTAAAAAAAAAAAAATTATAGGGACAGAAAACTATAGGTAGGGAGAGTGTCAGTGTGTTTTACTGTGATAAACCCTGTTTGTAGGGACAGGAAAGGACAGTGAGGGAAATTCTCATTGTGCTATACTGTGCTAAAGCATTCCTCATCAACCATCTTTAAAAAAACATTTTTTATAGGGACAGAAAACTATAGGTAGGGAGAGTGTCAGTGTGTTTTACTGTGCTAAACCTTGTTTGTAGGGACAGGGAAGGACAGTGAGGGAAATTCTCATTGTGCTATACTGTGCTAAAGCATTCCTCATCAACCATCTTTAAAAAAAAAAAAAATTATAGGGACAGAAAACTATAGGTAGGGAGAGTGTCAGTGTGTTTTACTGTGCTAAACCTTGTTTGTAGGGACAGGGAAGGACAGTGAGGGAAATTCTCATTGTGCTATACTGTGCTAAAGCATTCCTCATCAACCATCTTTAAAAAAAATATTTTTTATAGGGACAGAAAACTATAGGTAGGGAGAGTGTCAGTGTGTTTTACTGTGCTAAACCTTGTTTGTAGGGACAGGGAAGGACAGTGAGGGAAATTCTCATTGTGCTATACTGTGCTAAAGCATTCCTCATCAACCATCTTTAAAAAAAAAAAAATTATAGGGACAGAAAACTATAGGTAGGGAGAGTGTCAGTGTGTTTTACTGTGATAAACCCTGTTTGTAGGGACAGGGAAGGACAGTGAGGGAAATTCTCATTGTGCTATACTGTGCTAAAGCATTCCTCATCAACCATCTTTAAAAAAACATTTTTTATAGGGACAGAAAACTATAGGTAGGGAGAGTGTCAGTGTGTTTTACTGTGCTAAACCTTGTTTGTAGGGACAGGGAAGGACAGTGAGGGAAATTCTCATTGTGCTATACTGTGCTAAAGCATTCCTCATCAACCATCTTTAAAAAAACATTTTTTATAGGGACAGAAAACTATAGGTAGGGAGAGTGTCAGTGTGTTTTACTGTGCTAAACCTTGTTTGTAGGGACAGGGAAGGACAGTGAGGGAAATTCTCATTGTGCTATACTGTGCTAAAGCATTCCTCATCAACCATCTTTAAAAAAAAAAAAATATAGGGACAGAAAACTATAGGTAGGGAGAGTGTCAGTGTGTTTTACTGTGCTAAACCTTGTTTGTAGGGACAGGGAAGGACAGTGAGGGAAATTCTCATTGTGCTATACTGTGCTAAAGCATTCCTCATCAACCATCTTTAAAAAAAAATGTTTATAGGGACAGAAAACTATAGGTAGGGAGAGTGTCAGTGTGTTTTACTGTGCTAAACCTTGTTTGTAGGGACAGGGAAGGACAGTGAGGGAAATTCTCATTGTGCTATACTGTGCTAAAGCATTCCTCATCAACCATCTTTAAAAAAACATTTTTTATAGGGACAGAAAACTATAGGTAGGGAGAGTGTCAGTGTGTTTTACTGTGCTAAACCTTGTTTGTAGGGACAGGGAAGGACAGTGAGGGAAATTCTCATTGTGCTATACTGTGCTAAAGCATTCCTCATCAACCATCTTTAAAAGAAAAAAAATTTTAGGGACAGAAAACTATAGGTAGGGAGAGTGTCAGTGTGTTTTACTGTGCTAAACCTTGTTTGTAGGGACAGGGAAGGACAGTGAGGGAAATTCTCATTGTGATATACTGTGCTAAAGCATTCCTCATCAACCATCTTTAAAAAAAAAAAAAATTATAGGGACAGAAAACTATAGGTAGGGAGAGTGTCAGTGTGTTTTACTGTGCTAAACCTTGTTTGTAGGGACAGGGAAGGACAGTGAGGGAAATTTTCATTGTGCTATACTGTGCTAAAGCATTCCTCATCAACCATCTTTAAAAAAAAAAAAAATTATAGGGACAGAAAACTATAGGTAGGGAGAGTGTCAGTGTGTTTTACTGTGCTAAACCTTGTTTGTAGGGACAGGGAAGGACAGTGAGGGAAATTCTCATTGTGCTATACTGTGCTAAAGCATTCCTCATCAATCATCTTTAAAAAAAAAAAAAATTATAGGGACAGAAAACTATAGGTAGGGAGAGTGTCAGTGTGTTTTACTGTGCTAAACCTTGTTTGTAGGGACAGGGAAGGACAGTGAGGGAAATTCTCATTGTGCTATACTGTGCTAAAGCATTCCTCATCAACCATCTTTAAAAAAACATTTTTTATAGGGACAGAAAACTATAGGTAGGGAGAGTGTCAGTGTGTTTTACTGTGCTAAACCTTGTTTGTAGGGACAGGGAAGGACAGTGAGGGAAATTCTCATTGTGCTATACTGTGCTAAAGCATTCCTCATCAACCATCTTTAAAAAAAGAAAATTATAGGGACAGAAAACTATAGGTAGGGAGAGTGTCAGTGTGTTTTACTGTGCTAAACCTTGTTTGTAGGGACAGGGAAGGACAGTGAGGGAAATTCTCATTGTGCTATACTGTGCTAAAGCATTCCTCATCAACCATCTTTAAAAAAACATTTTTTATAGGGACAGAAAACTATAGGTAGGGAGAGTGTCAGTGTGTTTTACTGTGCTAAACCTTGTTTGTAGGGACAGGGAAGGACAGTGAGGGAAATTCTCATTGTGCTATACTGTGCTAAAGCATTCCTCATCAACCATCTTTAAAAAAATAAATTTTTATAGGGACAGAAAACTATAGGTAGGGAGAGTGTCAGTGTGTTTTACTGTTCTAAACCTTGTTTGTAGGGACAGGGAAGGACAGTGAGGGAAATTCTCATTGTGCTATACTGTGCTAAAGCATTCCTCATCAACCATCTTTAAAAAAAAAAAAAATTATAGGGACAGAAAACTATAGGTAGGGAGAGTGTCAGTGTGTTTTACTGTGCTAAACCTTGTTTGTAGGGACAGGGAAGGACAGTGAGGGAAATTCTCATTGTGCTATACTGTGCTAAAGCATTCCTCATCAACCATCTTTAAAAAAACATTTTTTATAGGGACAGAAAACTATAGGTAGGGAGAGTGTCAGTGTGTTTTACTGTGCTAAACCTTGTTTGTAGGGACAGGGAAGGACAGTGAGGGAAATTCTCATTGTGCTATACTGTGCTAAAGCATTCCTCATCAACCATCTTTAAAAAAAAAAATTATAGGGACAGAAAACTATAGGTAGGGAGAGTGTCAGTGTGTTTTACTGTGCTAAACCTTGTTTGTAGGGACAGGGAAGGACAGTGAGGGAAATTCTCATTGTGCTATACTGTGCTAAAGCATTCCTCATCAACCATCTTTAACCACATCAATACTGGGCACTTAAACCCCCTTCCTTCCCAGACCAATTTTCAGCTTTCAGTGCTCTCGCACTTTGAATGACAATTATTCAGTCATGCTACACTGTACCCAAATGAAATTTTTATCATTTTGTTCACACAAATAGAGCTTTCTTTTGGTGGTATTTGTTCACAATTTCATTTTCAATTTTTTGCGATAAAAGCGAAAAAAGAGCGAATATTTTGAAAAAAAACAACATTTTCTACATTCTGTTTTAAAAGAAATCCAAACAAATCAAATTTCGGCAAAAATTTAGGCCAAAATGTATTCTGCTACATGTCTTTGGTAAAAAAAATCCTGATAAGTGTATGATAATTGGTTTGTGTGAAAGTTATAGAGTCTACAGACTAAGCTACGCATTATTGCAAATTGATCAATCCTAATGCACTGATGGCCTATCTCATTTCTTGAGGCCCTAAAATGTCAGGACAGTACAAATACCCCCCAAATGACCACTTTTTGGAAAGAAGACAGTCGGAGGTATTTAGTAAGAGGCATCGTGAATTTTTTGAAGTTGCAATTTTTTTCCCACAATGCCTTGGAAAATTAAGAAATATATATATATATTTTTTTTCTTCACAAAGTTGTCAATTTAGAAGATCTTTCTAACACATAGTATGTACATAGCAAAAATAACACCCCAAAATACATTCTGCTACTCACCCTGAGTATGGCGATACCCAGTGTGTGAGACTTTTCCACATCCTGGCCACATACGGAGGCCAAACATCCAAGTAGCACCATCAGGCGCTCTAAAGGCATAAATTACACATTTCATTTCCTGAGTACCTATCACATTTTTGAAGGCCCTGGAGAACAAGGACAATGGAATTACCCACAAAATGACCCCATTTTGGAAAGAAAACAACCCAATGTATATTCTATGAGGCATAATAAGTCTTTTGAACATGTAATTTCTTTCCAAAAGTTTTTGGAAAGTGTGGAAAAAAAATTAAAACATATTTTTTTTTCACAAAGTTGTCAATTCAGAAGATCTTTCTAACACATAGTATGTACACAGCAAAAATAACACCCCAAAATACATTCTGCTACTCGTCCTGAGTATAGTGATACCCCATGTGTGAGACTTTTCCACATCCTGGCCACATACAGAGGCCCAACATGCAAGTAGCACCTTCAGGCTTCTAACACATAGCATGTACACACCAAGAATTACACCCCAAAATACATTCTGCTGAGCAAAAGGTAATAAAAAAAAGGCTCACCTATGGTTTTAGCAGGCAGGAATACCGTTCCAGAGCAGTCAAAGCATTGGTCCAGACAGCCATAGGAAATGTCCAGGAATTGTCCAGCAGGGAAACAGAGATATGGAAACCTATGAACATGGTCCATGGTTTAGCAGGCAGTTCAGGTGGCAGGCAGAGGCATGGCCAGTTCAGGTGGCAGGCAGAGGCATGGCCAGTTCAGGTGGCAGGCAGAGGCATGGCCAGTTCAGGTGGCAGGCAGAGGAATGGCCAGTTCAGGTGGCAGGCAGAGGAATGGCCAGTTCAGGTGGCAGGCAGAGGCACGGCCAGTTCAGGTGGCAGGCAGAGGCACGGCCAGTTCAGGTGGCAGCACTATAACATTTAAGCCTTGGTCAGGAAAGACCTAAGAACAGGGGTAGAGGCTTCTTCCCACCCAAATCTCTACAAAGCCTCCGAGTCTCCAGACCCTAATCCGAGAAAAACAAAACCTGGAGAAAAACATTTTCTCCACTCGGAAACTCTTTTCTGGAGCCCCTCAAATATGTGAGACCCCTGTGCTGTACTCAAATGATCAGTTTAGGAGGCAGGCAAAAAGCATGGTCATTTAACAGGCCGAGGTCAATTCACGTTGAAGGCAGAAACATGGTTGGCAGAGGCATAGTCAAAAACAGTCCGGGTCATTCACAGAGATGGTGGAAACTGGAAAAAAAATCATCTTCACTTTACTAATAGTTTAGTAAAGTATGATAGCTCTGAAAGCACTTTCCAATACAAAGGCCTGGCTGGGAGGGACATTGGGGACAGTAGTATCGGGTGTCACGACGAATTCCTCTACTTGAACACACACAACATTTTTTTGGGGGTTTGCGACCTGTTTCGGTAAGAGGGAGGATTTCGGAGAAGTGCCTTTCGTGGAGTCTGGCTACTGCATCGGAGCGAATTAGTTGAGGGGCTTGGCCATGGGGATAGAGAAGGGCTTCGATCAAGTCTTCTTGGAATTTTAGATAGGTTAGGGAACTTTGGGTGCACTTAGAAAAAATGATATAAGAATTGAAAAGGGCTAGTTGCATCAAATAAATAGCAACTTTTTTGTACCAAAACAGTGATTTCTAGGCTTGTGCACAACGGAAAAATTTGTTCCGTTTCGGTTCGTTTCTTTCCGGTCCTGTTGATTCGTAATCATTCGTAATTTTGCTAGACGGGATTTTTCGTGTTCGGACTCATTCGTATTTTTGCAAGCGACATTTTTCGTTGAATTTTTTGTTGCTTTATAATTCGTACTTTCGGTAGAGTACGTTGTTTTTCGTTGATTCTGGACACAACTCCTACTTTCGTAACTTTTTTTGGGTTCGTTGATTCGTAATTTTCTGTGTCTCTCTCACGACGACGCTGACTATTATGCCTAATGTGCTTCGAATGGATTTGTACTTTTCGAAATACATAGCGGTTATTTGTAACGATTCGAAATCTCGTATTTTACTTTCGTTTTTTACATGCGGCTATAGCCTCCGCCCCTGTACACCATTTTGAGAGGGTTCAGCACGGTGAGGGAGAAGCAGAGAGCAGAGCAGAGTGTTATTGTGCTTCGAATGGATTAGAAATCTCGTATTTTACTTTCGTTTTTTACATGCGGCTATAGCCTCCGCCCCTGTACACCATTTTGAGAGGGAGTTCAGCACGGTGAAGGAGAAGCAGAGAGCAGAGCAGAGTGAGTGTTATTGTGTTTCCAATGGATTTGTACATTCGTAAGTTTTTTCATAACGAATTATGCTGAAGACATTCGGGCATTCGCTATTTTGCGGTATAATTTATTTCGGATTCGGTTTTATTCGTAATTGCTTTGTTTGGAAATTCGAATGCTTCCGAATGTCCGAAAGTTGCTAAATTCGGACGAATTTCGATTCGTTACGAAACGAATTGCACAAGCCTAGTGATTTCCTGGTGGCCAAGTAGGGCTGCATCATCTGGTCATTCATATCCACCCCCCCATGTAAAGATTATAGTCATGCACACATTTTGGCTTCTGGACGGGGCCTCTTCTTCTCTGCAGTTCCACCAAGGTGTCATCATGCATTGTGGAAAGGATGTAGACATCTCTTTTTTTATCTCTCCACTTCAATGCTAGGACCTCTTCAGTCCGCATACTGGCCATTTCCCCCTGTTTCAGTTTCTTGGCAACCAATCTCTGTGGGAAGCCTTTACGGTTGGTCTGTGCTGTCCCACAGGCCACAGTTTTCTTTTGGTACAGATGGCGAAAAAGTGGGAGACTTGTATAGAAATTGTCTACGTATAGGTGGTAACCTTTCCCAAGCAATGGTTCAATCAGCTGCCAGACAATTTTGCCACTTGTTCCCATGTAGGTAGGGCATCCAGGGGGGTTTAGCTGTCTGTCTTTTCCCTCATAAATTATAAAATCATATGTGTAACCCGTGGCCCTGTCACATGCCTTATAAAATGTTACCCCACGTCTGGCTCTTTTACTGGGGAGGTATTGATTTATTCCAAGTCTTCCTGTGAAGTGTACTAATGATTCATCTACACATATATTTACATCAGGGGTAAACATCTGCTTGAAGCTGGCGCAAAAAAAATTGATTAGGGGCCGAATTTTAAATAATTTATCATAATTGGGATGATTTCGAGGGAGGCATTGGGCATTGTCGTTGAAGTGTAGAAACCTCATTATCATCTCGTAACGGGTTCTTTTCATAAAAGATGAATAGATTGGCATGTGGTAGATAGGTCGGGTAGACCAGTAGGAATGGAGTTCATTTTTTTTTGTCAGCCCCATGTTGAGGGTTAGGCCAAGGAAAATTTTAAATTCTTCCACGGTGAGGGGTTTCCAAACAAAAGGACGGGCATAGGAAGAATTTGGATTGTTGGCTATATATTGACTGGCGTATAGAATACACTGATCCACAATGTAGGTTAGGATATCATCAGTAAAAAATAATTCAAAATAATAAATCGGGGTAGCATTTTCCGACTGTATCTGAGGGCCTGGCTGGGCTGTAAAAGGGGGAATGATAGGTTCTACTGACGTATCGGGCAGCCATGTTGGATACAGTAGAAGATCGGGGAGGCTAGTATGGGCCCTGCCTCGTTGTTGATGGGACGCCCCATTGCTAGCATTTGGCCTATCCTCTAGAAAAGTTGCAGAACTGCTGGCGGATGCCTGCCTATCCTGGCATGATGCGCTGCTGGCGGATGCCTGCCTATCCTGGCGTGATGCGCTGCTGGCGGATGCCTGCCTATCCTGGCGTGATGCGCTGCTGGCGGATGCCTGCCTATCCTGGCGTGATGCGCTGCTGGCGGATGCCTGCCTATCCTGGCGTGATGCGCTGCTGGTGGATGCCTGCATATCATCATGGAGTCCTGCGCTGCTGGTGGATGCCTGATGGTGGATGTCCTGGAGTGCTGCGCTGCTGGTGGATGTCTGCGGCGCCTGCTCATAACTCCTGATCTCACTTGTTACGATTCTATCCTCAGTTTCTATTTCAGAGCCACTACTTTCCTCTGGATAATATTCACTATCCGATTCTGACAGAGAGAGTTCCTCGCTACTCTCGTCCGACATACCCTGGAGTATCTGGAGAGCCTCCTCGCTGCTGTAGAATCGTTTAGCCATGTGGGCAGATGTGCCAGATGTTGGCGGTCAGATGTGCCAGATGTTGGCGGTCAGATGTGCCAGATGTTGGCAGGGCAGATGTTGGCGGGCAGCTGTTGGCGGTCAGATGTTGGCGGCCAGATGTGTCAGATGTTGGCGGGCAGATGTGCCAGATGTTGGCAGGGCAGCTGTTGGCGGTCAGATGTTGGCGAGCAGATGTCAGATGTTGGCGGCCAGATGTTGGCGGGCAGATGTGGCAGCTGTTGGCGGGCAGATGTTTACTGCCAGATGTTGGGAGTCAGATGTGCCAGATGTTGGCAGGGTAGATGTTGGCGGGAAGATGTGCCAGCTGTTGGCGGGCAGCTGTTGGTGGTCAGATGCTGGCGATCAGATGTTGGCGGGCAGCTGTGCCAGATGTTGGCGGGCAGCTGTTGGCGGGCAGATGGCGGGCAGATGTGGCAGCTGTTGGCGGGCAGATGTGGCAGCTGTTGGCGGGCAGATGTGGCAGCTGTTGGCGGGCAGATGTTTACTGCCAGATGTTGGGAGTCAGATGTGCCAGATGTTGGCAGGGCAGATGTTGGCGGGCAGATGTGCCAGCTGTTGGCGGGCAGCTGTTGGCGGTCAGATGCTGGCGATCAGATGTTGGCGGGCAGATGTGCCAGATGTTGGTGGGCAGCTGTTGGCGGCCAGATGTTGGCGGGCAGCTGTGCCAGATGTTGGCGGGCAGCTGTGCCAGATGTTGGCGGGCAGATGCGCAAGATGTTGGCGGGCAGATGCTCAAGATGTTGGTGGGCAGATGCGTCAGATGTTGGTGGGCAGCTGTTGGTGGGCAGCTGTTGGCGGGCAGCTGTGCCAAATGTTGGCGGGCAGCTGTGCCAGATGTTGGTGGGCAGATGCGCAAGATGTTGGCGGGCAGATGCGCAAGATGTTGGCGGGCAGATGTTTTCACTGTTTTATGGACACTGTGTTTTATGGACACTGTGTTTTGGGGACACTGTGTTTTGGGGACACTGTGTTTTGGGGACACTGTTTTGGGGACACTAGCTGGGTGATCAGTGGGTAAACAGCAGACAAACAGCTAAAAACTCACTGATCTCCCGGCTGCAGCACAGATTGTCTCTTCCTCTCCTCACTGACAGGCTCTGTGTGAGGAGAGGAAGAGATCAGAGCAGTTACAACTGCTCTGTGTTTACATTACATGACGGCTGTCATTGGACAGCCGTCATGTCATCAGGAGGGCCAATCACATGGCCCTCCTGTTTGCACACACCTTCTATCTCTGGGGGGTACAGGCAGATCGGGATCGCGCCGCTGCGCGTGCACGTGGCGGCGCGATCCCCTCACAAGTGCCAGCCCCCCCTCTCTGTGTTTAAATCACGATGGCTGTGATTACACACAGCCATCGTGCCGATCAGGAGGGCGAATCACAGTGCCCTCCTGCTGTTCCGAGATGCGGCGTGTCCGCGGGACACGCGCATCACGCTCCTTCTGAAGGACGTTCAGGAACGTCCACTCAGAAGGAGAGAGCACCCACCCGGCCGTATATATACAGTGGCCGGGTGGGAAGTGGTTAAAAAAATTTTTTTTATAGGGACAGAAAACTATAGGTAGGGAGAGTGTCAGTGTGTTTTACTGTGCTAAACCTTGTTTGTAGGGACAGGGAAGGACAGTGAGGGAAATTCTCATTGTGCTATACTGTGCTAAAGCATTCCTCATCAACCATCTTTAAAAAAAAAAAAATTATAGGGACAGAAAACTATAGGTAGGGAGAGTGTCAGTGTGTTTTACTGTGATAAACCTTGATTGTAGGGACAGGGAAGGACAGTGAGGGAAATTCTCATTGTGCTATACTGTGCTAAAGCATTCCTCATCAACCATCTTTAAAAAAAAAAAATTTTATAGGGACAGAAAACTATAGGTAGGGAGAGTGTCAGTGTGTTTTACTGTGCTAAACCTTGTTTGTAGGGACAGGGAAGGACAGTGAGGGAAATTCTCATTGTGCTATACTGTGCTAAAGCATTCCTCATCAACCATCTTTGAAATCCTTGTTTTTTGGACAGTCAGGGAAATTGTCATTGTGCTATTCTGTTCAAAAGGGGCATGTAATTACAATTCTTGATCTAATAATTCACAGCAGGGCCCATTCCTGCACCCACCAAGAGTAACTCTGAGGGCTTACAGTGTTGTGGCAACACCACCACCACCACCACCACCACGAAAGGCCCAATTTTTCAGCCCCTGTTCAACAGGGGCATGCAATTACAATTCTTGATCTAATAATTCACAGCAGGGCCCATTGCTGCACCCACCAAGAGTAACTGTCAGGGCTTACAGTGTTGTGGCACCAGCACCACCATCAAAGGCCCAATTTTTACTACCACTGTTCAACAATTATATGTAATTACAATTCCTGATATAATAGTTGACAGCAGGGCGTTCCAGCACCAACCAAGAGTAACTGTGAGTGCTTACAGTGTTGTGCCAACACCAACAACTAAGGGGCCTATTTCTGCAGAGTATATACGGCAGGTCCCTACTTTCAAACATCCAACTTACAAACGACTCCTACTTGCAAACGCAAGAAGACAACAGGAAGTGAGAGGAAATCTACCCCTAGGAAGGAAAATTCTCTCCTGTAAGAATTAATATGGGAGAAAGGTGTCTCCTCTGTACTGATGCTTTATCACCAATCCTTGTTTCAAGAAAAACACCACATTTCAAAAACAGTTGTCATTGGGACGGAAAGTGAGGTGAAATGTTCTGAACAGGGGCACAGACAGCAAAACAAATGTTACAGGGGTGATAACCCTTACCTATGTTTTCCAAAAAGTTTAAAAATAGATTTTTGGGCTGGAGCTACACTTAAACAATGTACCTGTTCAAAATTACAAACAGATTCTACATAAGAACAAACCTACAGTCCCTGTCTTGTATGCACCGCCTGTATACGGCTGTTCAGAGTATATAGGGCCTTTTTTATTTTATGTGCGGGGTTCCCCTTAATATCCATACAAGACCCAAAGGGGCTGGTAATGGGCTGGGGTGGGGGGGGGGGGGTCATGGGGTAGCTATGCCATTTTTCTTAAAGATTTTCATCCATATTACCGGGACCAGACATTACATTAAAGCCGCAAGCAGTTTTAAATGGCTTTTTTTTCCTTTAGAAGTGTCATTTTGTGCAGGGACAGTTCTAAACACGGGAAACACGTGGCACTTCACAGGCATACTTTAGACACCCCCCAGGTACGATATTTAAAGGAATATTTGACTTTTTTTTTCACTTTATGCATCATTAAAATGACTGCTCCCGAAAAACGACCGTTTTTAAAACTTCTTTTTGCATTGATACATGTCCCCTGGTGCAGAACCCGGGTTCCCAAACCCTTTTTAGGACAATAACATGCATAATAGTCGTTATAATTAGCACTTTAGAATTCGAACATTCGCATCCATTGTATTTAATAGGGTTCTAATGTTCGTACGAACTTTCGGTCCGTTCGCGGGTTCTGGTGCGAACCGAACCCGGGGGTGTTCGGCTCATCACTATTCCTCAGCACTTCAGCACCTTAAAAATCCCAAGATCCAGTTGTCTCTTGTATCTACAGCACTTCCTGACATCCTTCCTGATGCTGGCAGCAACTACAATGGACTGCAAATCAGGTGCTAGTTCTCAGCCCACTGTGCTTGCTCCTGTAGTAAGCTAATAGTTATGTCACTTGCTTTGTGGGCAGCAGCTGCAGCATTGGTAACATATTACATGTTACACCTAAAATCGGGGGGAACATGTAACATGTTCCCAAAGGTGAACTTATCCTTTAAATCATTATAAATAATGCTACCCCCAATTAAACATATTTATTTTTTATTTTTAACTTCCATTAACTTCAATGAGGTATTGACTTGCCACCTGTACTTTAGTCTTTTTCTGTGAACCTGCATCAAACCACACCCAGGTACATTCAACTTATCACTATTGACAACACTTTAGGGATGAGCTTCGGCGTGTTCGCATTGAACATGTGCAGAGCCCGCCAGGAAGTCGGCACCCGCGCTGCGCTAATCACAGCCAGGGAGACATTTCCCGGTCTCTGCAGACGAGCATCGGGAAATGTCTCCCTGCCCGACTTCCTGGCGGGCTCTACATGTGTTCAATGTGAACAAGCCAGAGCTCATCCCCACTGCTGCTAATTGCAAGGCAGAGAATTACCGTATTGTTGGCAGCCTGAAACAGGAAGCACTCTTTCTGGTAAGATCTTGAGGTAAGAAATTTGCAACATATTCAAAAAAGTTACTTGCTTAAGTTCATCTTAACACAAAAATAATAAATGCACATTTGCAAGCAAAAAAATATGCATTTATTATTATTATTTTTGTTAGGAGCCTGTAAAGCATTGCACCAACGATCAGCAGATTGTGGGTATAATGCCAAGGTCCTGCAGGCTGTCTGTGTAGCTGTCTGCCCCTACCTCCAATATGAGCAGGAAGTTACACTCTGACAGAAATTGACTACTAGAGCGCTCAACAGCTCCCTGGTAGTTCATTGAAAACTACAAACCAACAGCCACATAGGCTGCTGGTACTTGCAGCTTTCACATTCACAGAACACTATGAATGAATGATGCGGCCGGGCGGAGCCCCTAGTGCATCTGTAACATGTTACATGTTACACCCTGAATGTGGGTGTAACATGTAACATGTTACAAAAGGTAAGCTTATCCTTTTACAGTAAAGCATGTTGCCAAACATACTGGAAAATATATTGTGGGTTAATAGTATATATATATATATACTTTATTTTTAGTTATTGGATTATAATAGTGCAATGAAACATTGTTCACCTTATTTCACAGTAATTTAACATGAGTGCATTGCTTTCAAGAAAGAGATTTAAACTTGTGTCCTAGATTGAACCTACCGCTTGTGTACAAAAAATGACTAGTATCCCTTACTTTCTCATCTTTGTAATCCTGTTTGATGAAAGAAAATACTTAAAACTACGTGTTTGTCATTTCAGTAAATCTAGGGTGGAGTACAGTAAATATTTATAACACAGATAAAGTACAACAGCACAGCAAGTAAACAACAAATTTATTAAATACAGTAAAATCCCTGAACTGATAAAAACAATTTACATATTTTGTGGACATATGTGCACAATATGTTCCACATGGCCTTTATTGAAAAAAATAGAAATTGTTAGAGCTGTTCAAAATAAAGGATAGGTTATCTTCACCATATAATCTGACTTGAAATGCCATAACTACTCATCTATGGCAGTCCAGTAATCCTAATACATACCGTATATACTCTAGTATAAAAAATCTTGTGCTGAAAATGCCCCCCTCGGCTTTTACACGAGTCTGTGTCCTTCTTCACCTTTGTGCGCCTGATCCTGGCCATACTTGGCACACATGTAGCCCCACTCTTCCTCTACAAGTGTGCAAAGTTTGTTGTCTGGGGGACCTAGGCTGGGGAGCAGCAATTTTTCAAAGCCGGGCACCCCTTCCATAGACTCATATGTTAAACGGTAATTTCTCCGGTGATTATGGGGACCCGGTACCGGCCAGCCCTAGGTCCCCTGGACCCAAAACTTGGCACACATGTAGCCCCAAGCCCCACTCTTCATCTACAAGTGTGCAAAGTTTGTTGACCAGGGGACCTACGGCCGGGGAGCACTGATTTTTCAAAGCCGGGCACCCCTTCCATAGACTCCAATGTTAAACGTCTGTCTAGTCACACAGAGCAGGAGATCAGGTAGGGAGATTGGGCACAGTGAGGCATGGACACAGTGATGCATGGGCACAGTGACAGTGAGGCATGGGCACAGTTAGGCATGGACACAGTGAGGCATGGACACAGTGATGCATGGGCACAGTGACAGTGAGGCATGGGCACAGTTAGGCATGGACACAGTGAGGCATGGGCACAGTAAGGCACAGTGAGGCATGGATACAGTGAGGCACAGTGAGGCATGCACATGGACACAGTGAGGCAAAGATAGGCACAGTGAGGCATGCAGATGGACACCCTAGGATTATACTCGAGTCAATACGTTTTCCCAGTTTTTTGTGGTAAAATTAGGTGCCTCGGCTTATATTCGGGTCGGCTTTTACTCGAGTATATACTCAAGTATATACAGTAGATTTATTTTATTAAATAATTACAGGTGTATACACTACATATATATATATATATATATATATATATATATATATATATATATATACAGGTATGCATACACATTCGATAGAGGAGTATGGAAACAATAAGCACGATTGAAAATGTCAGATAACCACTGATTCACTTAATTATTTTAACAATTTGAATGCGCCTAACTACCTAAAGAAATATCCTTAACCGCTTAACCACTTAAGCCCTGAGCCTGTTTTTCAGACTCTGTGTTTACACGTTAAAAACACGTTTTTTTTGCTAGAAAATTACTTAGAACCCCCAAACATTATGCATTTTGTTTCTAACACCCTAGAGAATAAAATGGCGGTCATTGCAATACTTTTTGTCACACCGTATTTGCGCAGCGGTCTTACAAGCGCACTTTTTTAGAAAAAATTCACCTTTTTGAATTAAAAAATAAGACAACAGTAAAGTTAGCCCATTTTTTTTTTATATTGTGAAAGATAATGTTACGCCAAGTAAATTGATACCCAACATGTCACGCTTCAAAATTGCGCCCGCTTGTGGAATGGCGTCAAACATTTACCCTTAAAAATCTCCATAGGCGATGTTTAAAAAATTCTATAGGTTGCATGTTTTGAGTTACAGAGGAGGTCTAGGGCTAGAATTATTGCACTCGTGCTAACCAGCACGGTGATACCTCACATGTGTGGTTGAACACCGTTTTCCTATGCGGGCGCTACTCACGTATGCGTTCGCTTCTGTGCGCAAGCTTGTCGGGATGGCGCGTTTTAAAAAAAAATCTATTAATATTTATTTTACTAGATTTTATTTATTTTTACACTGTTTTTTAAAAAAAAAAATTGGGTCACTTTTATTCCTATTAGAAGGAATGTTAACATCCCTTGTAATAGAAAAAAGAATGACAGGTCCTCTTAAATTAGAGATCTGGGGTCAAAAAGACCTCAGATCTCATATTTAGACTAAAATGCAATTAAAAAAAGGAAAAAAATACAAAAATAAATTGGCCCTTCAAGCAAATGGGCGGAAGTGATGTTTTGACGTCGCTTCCACCCTGCTATGGTATGGATATGGGTGGGAGCCATCTTGTCCTCACTCGTATCCATACCCAGCACGAGAAAGGACCCGATCACCGCTGCCGACGGCTCAGGGAGAGTGGCGGGAGGGGGGTGATCTCGTGGCGAATCTGCCGCAGAGACCACCATTATCGTTTACAGGACCGCCGTCTGAAGAGATGGATACCTCAGTTGTGGCAGCAGCTAATGCCATTTCCGAGATATCCCTCTTCAAAGGACGTATATAGTCGTGCGTCGGTCCTTAAGTGGTTAAGGACCAGCCGCCGTCATTATACTGCAGCAGGTTGGCTCCCCTGGGCGAATCGCCGTAGGTGTACGTCATACGATTTAAGAGCGATAGGGGGCGCATGCGGCCCCCTGCGATCGCACCACAAAGAGCCAGAACAGGGATCTGTGTATGTAAACAGACAGATCCTGGTTCTTATAGGGGAGGAGAGAGCGATCTGCTGTTCCCAGTGATCAGGAACAGTGATATCTCTCCTCCTCCAGTCAGTACACTTCTCCCACAGTTAGAAACACCTCCCTAGGGAAAACTTAACCCTTAACTCCTTCCCTGCCAGTGACATTTACAGCTCTGATCGCTGTACAAATGTCACTGGTCCCTAAAAAGTGTCAAAAGTGTCCGATCTGTCCACCGCAATGTTGCAGTCCCGCTAAAAAAACAGAGATCACCGCCATTACTAGTAAAAAATAAATAAACAATAAAAATGCCAAAAATCTATCCCCTATTTTGTAGACGCTATAACTTTTGTGCAAACCAATCAATATACAATTATTGTGATTTTTTTTTTACCAAAATCATGTAGAAGAATACATATTGGCCTAAACTGATGAAGAAATTTGTATTTGAGATTTTTTTGGAGATATTTTTTATAGCAAAAAGTAAAAAATATAGTTTATTTTTCAAAATTTATGCTTTTTTTGTGTTTGTAGCGCAAAAAATAAAAACCGCAGAGGTGATCAAATACCACCAAAAGAAAGCTCTATTTGTGGGAAAAAAAGGACTTCAATTTTGTTTGGGTACAGCTTTGCATGGCCACGCAATTGTCAGTTAAAGCGACGCAGTGCCGTATCGCAAAAAATGGCCTGGTCATTAAGGGGAGCAAATCCTTCCAGTCCTTAAGTGGTTAACTGGGTATTTAAAGATAGAAGAGGCCAAGTGGAAATGTTACTCACTTATTTACTAATTTGGCTGCATGTTCTATTAACCATATTACTGTACAGGAAAAGTCAACTTTATATTGACCAGACACAATTTTTAAATTTTTAAAATGTTTATGGGAATCATACCTGTTGTCTTAAAAGTCATATTTAAAACAGTGCCCAGTATTTTTACTCACTGCATTCTCAAATACATACATTGGTATTTACAGGCACCTGAAAATGCCCCTGGGCTTTTTATTTGGTGCAAAAAGACTATCATACCATTGTTTTATGATCTGAAATGCATACCCAATAAATTATTAATATCCAGTGACCTCCCAATAGAAAGTCATACACAGTGCCATATTTAATAAAAACAGTTTGTGATAGTTCTCCTTGAGTGAATTAGACTGGTTAGATTTAGGTGACAACATAAATACATGCACGTGTAATGTATTATGTAAAACAAAGTAAAAATTGTAGCTGTTCAGATCAATTTATAACTTGCAAAAGAAAGGATTACATGGTCAAAGCATTGCACAAAACAATAAAAAAAAGTTCTCCAGCACACTTACAGCACAAAAAAGTCAGCACAAAAACAAAAATGTGTTTTTGTTTTAACAATTTCCATTGAAAACAAAGGATTTTGTTGCATATAAAATATATGTAAAGTCACACTTTGCTCAGGGCATATAGAGGAAGATTTACTTGAAGTGTTACTAAACCCAGGACCCTGCATTCACTATATCTGGTCTCCCACAGTACACAGAACATGAAAATGCAATTATTTTAGTAAATATAAACTGCTAAATACCTTTTCTCATCGACAGAGCCGTCTTGTGACTTCTATCAGTGTCCAGCCAAGTATTTATTAACCACTTGAGACCCGCGCTATAGACGAAAGACGTCTGCAGCGCGGCTCTCAAGTGGCCGGGTGGACGTCCTGCTGTGTAACATCGCAGCGCGCGCCCCCGAGGGCGCGCTGCGGGGAACAGCTGTGCCCGCCGCGTCACGTGATGCCGATGCGCGTGCCTGGTGGCCGCGATGTCCGCCAAGTACACGCAATCGGCTGTTACAGAGGCAGGACGTGGATCTCTGTGTGTGTAAACACAGAGATCCACGTCCTGTCAGGGAGAGAAGAGACCGATGCTGTGTCCCTTCTACTTAGGGACACAGATCGGTCACCTCCCCCAGTCAGTCCACTCCCCCACACAGTAATAATCACTAATTGGGGACATATTTAACCCCTTGATCGCCCCTAGTGGTTAACCCCTTCCCTGCCAGTCACATATATACAGTAATCAGTGCATATTTATAGCACTGTTCGCTGTATAAATGTGAATGGTCCCAAAATAGTGTCAAAAGTGTCCGATATGTCCGCCGCAATATCGCAGGCCTGACAAAAATCGCAGATCGCCGCCATTACTAGTAGAAAAAAAATATAATAAAAATGTCATAATTCTATCCCCTATTTTGTAGGCGCTATAACTTTCGCGCAAACCAATCACTATACGCTTATTGCATTTTTTTTTACCAAAAATATATAGAAGAATACGTATCGGCCTAAACTGAGAAAAAATTGGTTTTTTAAAAAAAAATTGGGATATTATTATAACAAAAAGTAAAAAAATATTGTGTTTTTTTTTTCAAAAATTTCTGTCTTTTTTTGTTTATAGCGCAAAAAATAAAAACCGCAGAGGTGATCAAATACCCCCCAAAGAAAGCTCTATTTGTGGGAAAAAAATGATAAAAATATAATTTGGGTACAGCGTTGTATGACTGCCCAATTGTCATTCAAAGTGGGTCAGCGCTGAAAGCTGAAAATTGGTCTGGGTACGAAGGGGGTTTAAGTGCCCAGTAAGCAAGTGGTTAAAGCTTGTAGGAGGAGTTTTCTGACTGTCCTATGAGACTGCAATACCCCTGATTTTCTGTCTGGGCAGTGCTGATTGGCCCTGTGTTGATCACATGCACTCTCCCAAGAAAGAAACCTCTCTAGCATAACACAAGAAACTGAGCATGTGCAGCCTGACTCCATAGAGTCTGTGTTATCAAGAAATTATCAGCGGTCAGTGGAAGAAGGGGGAGGATCAGAGAAGCCAGGATCATAGCCAATTTACACACTGCAGAGGATTAACCCCTTAGGTTCCACAGTGAGTATAACACTTTATATACAGACTGATTTTACTGTTTTGGGTTTTGTAACACTTTAAGTTAGTGCATACCGAATCTGGTACAGCTGTGCATAGTAACCAATCATTTTCAGGTTTTATTGTCAAAACTTAATTAAACAAGCTGATTGGTTGCTGTGCACAGATGCACCAGATTCTGTGTGCACCAGTTTTGCTATATCTCCCCCATAAAAAATAACACATTGAGAGTAGGCATGCTTTTCTTTTAGACTGTTAGGGACCACCCTTTTCAGAAAGGCATTGACATGGCAGGCTGGCTCCACATTTATTTAAAAATGTATGCAACAAAACCTGTGTTTTAAGTGCAAATAGTTGAAACATCTGCTAAGAGACAGCAGATAAGAAAGGCCCACAGATGAATTAACAGACGCAAATTAACAGTAACTGGCCAACAAATGACCATAATGGAGCCAAACATTTAGCAGGAGGCCACACAATAGAAGAGCAACAAATCTGCTAATGTCTGTTTTACTATTGGCTACACAAATAGGTAGCAGCAAAATGTTTTACTTGACTTTAGTGCATTTTACAGTATAATATAAATATTATAACATGAGCATGGTAATTATAGTCATAAAAAAGTATAAACCATACCACATCATATATTCAAAATCACAGAAATCTGACATATCAGTTCAACTTTTACATATGATATCATAATATAACTGTATTTTTAAGTAGGACAACATATTTAGACTAAATATTAAAAAGCTTTTTTTTTATTAGTTCTGACCATAAAAAAAAAAAAAATGCGTACAAAACCACTATTCATTCTTTAAGACCACCAACTAATAAACTATACTTCCTTTTTCCTGGATTGTGAATGTTTAGGGCTCATTCACACTTGTACAAAGACCAGTGTTTTTCCACACTTGAAAAATACAAGGATCTGAAAGGGCACACAGGAATCCATTATTTTTTTGTGCCCAGTTTAGACAACAAGAAAGCATGTCTGGAGTTTTCCACAAAGCACCGGAGCTCTTTGTCTGTGCATTTCTTTGCACCACAGTGGAATTGCAGTGCATATAAATGAATGAAATGTCAAAAAGGTAAACAGTTCACTCCTCATTATATGTACAGAACAATCAAGGGCACTGATAAGGAGGTACAGCCAGCTCTCCTGTATGAGGCCTGGGGTCCATCTGTTCATCAGGGGGGCCCGGGCAGCAGTGGAAATCACATAATGAACAGGAGAGGGTGTGTGGGAGGGAGCAATTACAGGAACTTTTTCCCTGTGGAATATCTGCAGAAGCTGATATTCGGCTTCTTCTCCTCTCCCTCCCGCCAGCTTTCATTTGCTGCAAGAAAAGTCACACAAGGGATCTAGTCACACAAGGGATCGGTTCTTGTAATTTTGCCCCTGTTGCATCGATCACCCCCTCTCCTGTCCATGATCTGATTCCCCCCACTGCCCAGTCCCCCCCCTACAGTGCTACTAGCTTCCCAACTTTCCCTCCCATTGGCTGCTGAGGGTACACAGGGAGATGCGGTAACAATGTCATTGGGCCCCAAGACCTCATTAACACACGCAGCATTATTAGGTCAATGCAATTTTACCCTTTAGATTTATGTGGCGTTTTTCTAAAATCTAGGTCCTCGATGTACCAATATTTTGATTGCAGAAAAATACAAACTTTCTTTGATTCTGAGAACAAGGCCTTACCTTAGCCCTTGCTATATTTATTAGAACGGTTCAGAGACTCCCTGGTATACAGACAGAGACAGAGGAACCAGTATGACACATGAAGGAGTTTACCAGCTGACCTCAATAGCACACCTTCACTCATCAACTAAGTTTTCCCAGCATTTCCCAGCATTTCTCCACACGTGCATTTGCTTGGCTTCCCCAGGGTCCCTTTAGACAGGCTCAGACTGCATGCTAACCTCCTTGGGGCCTCATGCAGCCCACAGAACACTGGTGTAATACAAGGGCTTACCTGATTGGATACAGAGTGATTGGATAGATGGTCTGTCCTCCTATTATATTGTTTTTGTAAATCTAAAGGAGATTGTTCAATCATATTGTATAGTGTATGGCCACATTTATACACCTAAAATGACCTAGTTGTGTTGTCATTAATTGTTAATGGCACACCAAACACAGAAGCAAACACACATTTTGCCACATGAAAAAAATAAGTGCCAAACGCAGTAAAAAATCTAAAAAACAATGTCCCATGAGCTACCTTGCCACGTGTAGCACAGCCCATTTGAGTCAACTGGGCTGCCCTATGCGGCTGCTGCTTGTTAAAAACTAGCCAAAAAACATGTGCCCCCACTATTCTAGGTGTGAGTGGGTCCTGAAAGTGAAATTGGTGCAATGAGGCTCCATTCACATCTGTGTGTTTCCAAACACATAGCAAACCACACATAAAATTTGCGCTTTGCCATGTATTTAAAAAATGCTGCAAATGTGCATGGTGCTTGTGTTGTCATTACATGTTAAAGGCACCCTAAGTGTTGCAAATGCACCAAAAACTGCAGTAACGCATTATGCTTCTGGTGCTTCTCTGGGACGATTGTTGCATGTAGGGCAGCCTATTCACTTGAATGGGCTGCCCTATGCGAGACGAGTGAAAATGCTCCAAACCACTCAAAACAAACACATGTGGGAATGTGAGTTTTTGCTGTTCTCTAACAAGGAAGTGAAGGCTTCTGGGAGATGACCTAAAAAGAAGTTAAACCTGAGGAAGTGATGGAATCTGAAAATCCTTTTAAAAAAAACCAAATAAACTGACAAGATTTTAAACCTCCTGTCGATAAGGTAAAGTAAGAGAAAAGTACATCGGGATGACTGGGCCAGAAATGGCAATTTGAAAACGCTTCTATTAATTCTGATAATTTAAATGGGATCACATGCATCACGCATACAGCAAACATGCATAGAGTAAATAATACCCGGAAAACATATTATAACTTAAACATCTGAGTTTTATTCAAAATATTGCAGTATATATACAGATTTATACCAACGCATGGATATAATATCTTTTGGATTATTATTGGCCACGGCCTGATTCATTGGTTTTCAAAAACTATTTTATCAAACACCAACACTTTAACTTCCAAAACCAAAATATTTATCCATTACCATACTCAAACCCAGCCACTTAGACTCGGGCTGATTAGCAACTAAATTAAATCGTCTCAATTCTCCCCTCCGGCAAATCGCCTGAGGGAGCCACCACATGAATCTTAGGCCGCGACGGGGAAAACAAGAAAAAGGGAGGGGTAGGGTGGGGAGCTCCTCCTGCTGGAATCTTCAGGTAGCATGGCACTGACCCAGATGGCACTGTTCTTTAAATAGGTCAGAACCTGCTTCCAGAAATTTTCCCAGATGACACCTGACCTTGCTGACCAATCCCTGCCTGATTCTCAAAACCTTCCAGAACCCACTACCACAGCTGACCTAATTAACCATTCCCTGACTGTCCTAATTTCTTCACCTTTACCTGACCCATCCTGAACTTTTCACCTCCCTGGCCCTGCGGCCAAAACCTTGCCTAGCCTGTCATTTTTTTTTTTTTTTAAAACAACCTACATTATCTTTTTTTTTTAACATATTTTTATTGGAGTAATAAAAGACACTTGTACAGGTGAAAAGATAAGTACAATGGTACAAAAGTTCAAAAAGTTCAAAAATACAAAAAAAAGAAAAAGAAAAAAGAAAGAAGAAAAAAAAAAAAAAGTACACAAGGCAGCCCGTCAGGTTTAAAAGAATGGTACAAAGGAATAACGGAGCAGCTAGCTGGGTACAACATGTAGGGCATAATCAAGAGGTGGCACTAAACACTAGCTCGCTTGAGGACTAATCTTATGGGGTTATGAAGTTGTAAAGTTACGGAGATATGAAGATATGAAGATATGAAGATATGGAAGTATGAAAGTATGAAAGTATGAAAAGAAGGTGCTGGACATACAAAATTCTCACCTAGTGAGGGTACAAAAAGTCATCCTAGATAAATACCTATAATGCAAAACAACCAGAAGGTAAGAATACTGGATGGGTCTGTCTACGCACCCCTATGTTGGGAATCAGGAATAGGGGAAAGAACATAACAAAAAACTAGTAAGTAGAAAGGGGGGGAGGGGGAGGGAGCTCCATAGACTATAGCGTGCTGTTCATTCCAAAACATGTATGGTCCCGAGAAGAAACAGCCCCGGAGGGCCCTCCGGTATGTAAAGGCTGTGCAAAGTCATCAAGAATTACAGCCCCTTAGGGATAGGTTCAACGTATGAAAAGGAGAGTAGTTCCAGAGCCGCTTGATCGGCTGTCGAGAGGGGTGAGGTGATGAAGGATTCCCATCTGTAGTAGAAGTGGGCTCTAGATCTGGGTTCTTTGAAGTCCGTAAGAAGTCTTTCTTTATAAAAGAGGTGGAGGCAGTCCTTTTCGAGTTGGGTGAGAGAAGGGCCTTGGGGAGAGATCCAGTGCCTGAGAATGAGTCTCCTGGCAACAAGCAAACAGAGCAGGATCCAGTCTTTAGAGGAGGGGCATTTGGTAGTCCCGGAAGGGGTTCGAGGCAGCCGGAGACATAGACCAGGGCAGCAACAGAGGGTCCCAATATCCAAATATGAGAAGCAAAGGGTCTTTGGGGATTTTCAACAAAGTGGTTTTGAATATATAAGAAAGGACTTGATCCCAGAATGAGGAGATGAAGGAGCAGGACCAGAACCGGTGGGAGAGAGAGGGTCTGGGTACCTTGCATAAAGGACAGGAGGCGCCATCTTTATTGGAGTTGGGAGAGAGAAATGGGATGTAAGCCCGGTGTGCTATCTTGAGTTGAGTTTCTCTCCAGATTTCATTGGGTGTCAGTCGAAGGGTCTTTCGCAAACCAGATAGGATTTTTTCGGTTATGTCCGGATCTGGGAAATCCCTAGCCCAGTTAGCAATAGAGGAGGTGGATAAGGACGGGGAAGATTCTTGCAGGAGAGGTTTGTAGATGTCCGAGATTTTATAACGTCCACTGTGTAATAGACGTTCAGCAAAGCTGTTTTCGAATCTCCGGAGAGTGTCTTTACAAGTGTTAGATAGGAAGCTAATACATTGGTTGTAATGAAATACGTGAGATGGGGGGAGAGAAAATGCCAAGGATATTGAGGAGAAGGGAAGTGGTTTTCCAGTGGTGCCATCGCACAATGAGGAGAAGTTTGACAATCCTTGATTCCGCCAGACCGAAAAGGCTTTATAATGGAGACCAGGGATGAAATTAGGATTGCCTTGGATTGGCAGATGCGGAGAGATGAAGGGAGATAGCTTGAGTGTTTTTCTGATTTCTCTCCACGCTATAGCTGTATCCCTGAGCAGGAGATTGTGTTGAAAAGAGGGGGGGACAGTTTTCCATCTGCAGTGTAGAAGGGCCACCAGAGAGTGCGGGTGGGCCATTTCGGATTCCAAGACATAATTAGAGTATTGGGATGATTGAGCTATCCAATCTAAGCTAGTCCTGAACAGACATGCTAAATTGTATAATCTAATATGAGGTAGACCGATGCCCCCGTCACTCCTAGGAAGGTGTAGTTTTTTAGAGGCTATCCGAGGTCTTTTGCCATGCCAGATGAACTGTGAAATTTTGGTGTTAAGGAGTTTGATATCTTTATGCTTCAAAAGTAGAGGAATGGTTTGCAAAGGGTAAAGCAGTCTGGCAAAGCTAACCATTTTGACAAGGTGACACCTCCCTAGGAGTGAGAGGGGAAGATCCATCCAGTTTGACAGTTCCCGATAGAGTTTTGTAAAGAGGGGAGGATAATTGAGATGGTAGATGGAAGAGGGTAATTTCCCAATCTGTATACCTAGATAGGTGATGTGTGAAGGTGCAACCTTAAACAGAGAGTGTTGCGTCCAGGGGCGTGTGGAGTGTGTCCCGATGGGGAGAATTTCGCTCTTGGAATAATTTATACGGAGGCCGGAGCACAGTCGAAATTCATTGAAGGTGATTTTAATGGTCAAAATGTCGTCACTGGGGTTACCCGTGAATATGAGGACGTCGTCGGCGAAAAGTGAAGTGCGAAGTTCCGTTTTGCCTATTTTGATGCCTCGTAAAGGGGATATCTCGGAAAGGTATCTAGACAGAGGTTCTAAGGCTAAATTGAACAGGAGGGGGGAGAGAGGGCAACCCTGTCTGGTCCCTTTATGGAGGCGGAAATCCTCTGAGAGGATTCCGGCGGCAACAAGTCTAGTGGAGGGCGCTGTATACATGGCATTGATAAGGTGGCAGAAGGGGCCTGAGAATCCCATTTTAGACAAAGTAAGGGAAAGCCAGTCAAAACTTACATTGTCAAAGGCTTTTTCAGCGTCTAACGTTATGATGGCATAATCTCCCTTTGGGTCTTGTTTGGCTCATTCAAGGGCCAAGAGAACCTTTCGAATGTTCAGGGTGGCTGTCCGCCCTTTCACGAATCCTGACTGGGCCGGGTGAATGAGGTCTGGGAGGGTGACCGCTAGTCTGGAGGCCACAATCTTCGAGAGAATTTTGACATCCAGGTTGAGTAATGAAAAAGGCCTATATGAGCCCGGTTCCAGAGGATCCTTGCCCTTTTTTGAAAGAAGTTTAATGATGGCCTGGTTGCCTGTCGGCCAAGATTCTCGTTGAAAAAAACATGTCGTTTTTTTCGACGAGATTCTTGGACAAGAAACTTGTCCCGGCCGAGTGTACACACGCTCGTTTCAAAGAACCCGCGGTTCTTTGAAAGGAGCGTACGCGGTGACGCCATCGACAACGTCGAGCATGCGCTCGTCACATTCGATGGCGTCGCCGCCATCTTGGTATACCCCACGTATGCCTAGGAAGCTACCGCGCATGCGTCGAATTCATTTCGAACATGCGCGGGCTTCCGGGAGGACAGGTAAGTGTACACACACTCACTTTTCTCGTCGAGAAACATGCCGAGGAGAATCTCGACGAGAAAATAGAGAGCAGGTTCTCTATTTTCTCGTCGAGGTTTCTTCCAAATCTTCCAATTTTTGAATGATGTATTGATTTGTTTTATCTTGCGACTGTTCTGTGGCCTGCGCCTGATAGAGTTCATCTTCGACCTCAGAGAGGCGGTGTTCCATCTCATTGAGTCTGGTGGTGTGCTCAGTTATTTGGGCTTTAATTTGTAGCATGCCTGCATTGACTGCCTTTTCCACCGAGGCAGATATCATGGGGGAGAGAAGAGCTGCTACAGCAGCAGCAATTCAGTGTGTGCTATCCCCAGCATCCCCAGGGGGTGGGGAGCTGGAAATGTCCCCTGGTGTGGCTGGCTGGGTAGGCAACATAGAGGGACCCCTAGAAGTATTGGCAGGGGGTGTAGTGACCTGCTGGGAGGGTTGGGTGCTCACCTCCATGTCGGCCGCCTGAGATTCCGCCGCGGCATGGGAGTAGGCCGAAGCCGGGGCCTCAATTTGCGGCCTGCCCGGCGGCGCCGCTGCAGCCGCATACGATCGAGCGCCGTTTTTTTCAAGGAAGCGGTCCATCCGAGTGAGGGGGGGAGCCCGGGTGTGGAGGATGGCTATGAGGGGCCGCTCAGGCTGGCTTTATAAGCCGGTTTCTGGGTCTGTCGCGGGAGCAGCGAAGAGGCGCAGTTACCTCATGCGGCGCCGGAACCGGAAGTCCTACATTATCTTAATTAAACACCTGCAGATACAGTGATCCCATGAGGAAAGGTGAGCCTAAAAGGCTACTCCCTTTCATTCCCCATGGGATCACATGCATCACGCATACAGCAAACATGCATAGAGTAAATAATACCCGGAAAACATATTATAACTTAAACATCTGAGTTTTATTCAAAATATTGCAGTATATATACAGATTTATACCAACGCATGGATATAATATCTTTTGGATTATTATTGGCCACGGCCTGATTCATTGGTTTTCAAAAACTATTTTATCAAACACCAACACTTTAACTTCCAAAACCAAAATATTTATCCATAACCATACTCAAACCCAGCCACTTAGACTCGGGCTGATTAGCAACTAAATTAAATCGTCTCAATTCTCCCAACCGACGGGAGGGGGGCTCAGAGCGCCCCTCTCGTCCACACCACCCCAAACCGCGGCCAACGCAATGCATGTTTGCAAGTTCATATTAAATATATCGAGACCAATAGGCGATAGATGGACGCCATCATCCCTATACAAACCCTGCAACCCACCTTCAAGCTCATGATGACGAAATGATATACCCAGCCCAGGAGCCAGAAATTTCTCCATGGCCTTATTTATGCGTTTGCAAACTTTTTCCAGTGGTTTAAGCACGAGAGATTCCAACCAACGCAAACGCAGAATTATCTCCGAAAAGACAATTACCGTGCCTGGGGAGGCCGAACGTAAGAACTTAAAGGTATCCTTCATATTTGTAATTAAATCGAACGTTCTCAATTTTCCAATATCATTACCACCAATATGTATTAATAGTATATCTGGAGCATTGTACATAGCATATAACCTCCCTAGCTCGAACAGCAACTCGTCCCATACCATACCCCTACGACCATACCAAAAGATACGAAAAGCGGAAGGATCCAGGCCCAAAGTTTCAGAATAACTTCTATCCGCAGCTCTCTTCTGTGCCCAAAAAATAAAATAATGCCCTACAATCCAGACTGTACGTGGAGTACCTGAAATAAAATAATTAATTAATAAGGGCGAATGTATAACTTGTAACAGTCCGACCTCCATCTACCCAATTTCTTAATATCACTCCCTTAAAGACCAGCCCTCGCGGCTTCAATTGCTGCCCCAATGCGAAATGAGTGAGTCGTTATTTTTGCATGACCCAACCGGAGATGAGACACACACCTCTTCAATACTGCCGAAAATTGGCAAATAGTTACTGGATTACCATCTGTATGAACAAACAATAACTTTGAACCATGCGGACGGATATCCAAGTAAGCCTGAAGATTGGTGACCGGACAAATTTCTCTAATACCGCACCTATGTAAAGATATCCATGTCCCAATACCTACTGAGTCCGTCTTACTGGTACCTAGAAATAAACAAACACTTTCTGTGCTTACGTGTAAATTTGACAATAACAAACCTGAAACACTATTCTTGGAGGCAGGAAGAATCTACGCGACCCTAAATGCCCCAAAGAATGCAAGTGAGAATACCGAGTTGAACAGAACAGCTTCGTATGCGGAAAAGCATAAAACCGAAGTTATTCCGCAAATCTGGGCCAAAATGGTTGATGTAATAGGGGACCTAGCATCTTTCCTAAGATTACCCTTCCTATACCCCTTTAAAACCTGCCGAACAGAGAAGAAGCTGTGACAAGCTGGCAGATTAAAAAGGCGCAAGAAAAAGGAAACACCAGACAGGGTTTTGCTAATATATGACCATGAATAATCTTTCAGGATCAAGGACTGAATAAACATAAGCACCAACTCCTCCGAATGGTCAGACAATGACAAACGGAGAGCTATTAAATATGTTGACCACAACAACCATGAAGAACTATAGCTCCTCCACGTAGAAGAAGCCACAGAGTTCCGGATGTTCTGAAAAATCAAACTAGTTCCCATAAATGGGAGGGGAAAATTACCCCCACTGGATCCGCTTCTGGCAGAAGTTAGAAAAACCGGTCCATCTGCAGACGAGAGAGAGCGTCAGCGACCATGTTAGTTTTGCCAGGGATGTACTTAGCTTTCAGCCAGATGTTCCACTTTAAACAGAGAAAAACCAAATGTCTTTAAACATGAAACAACCGGAGGTGACTTAGATGAGAGGCTATTGATGGCAAACGATACCCCTTTGTTGTCCGTACTAACCAGCAACCTGCGATTTACAAAATAAGGACCCCAAATTTCCAATGCTACAATCACAGGGAATAGCTCCAACAGAACTATGTTCTTGCAGAAACCATTACTAACCCAGCTTCTTGGCCATACTGCAGAACACCAATGGTTTCTCCAAACAGCACCGAAACCAACCGAGCCAGCAGCATCAGTCTCAAGATGGAAGCTACTGTCCAGGATGAACTCGCGCTGCCACATGGTTTTCCCATTGTATTGCTCCAGGAATTGTAACCAGACCATCAAATCTTTCTTGATGTCTGATGACAACCTAATATGGGATGAGGGATTCTTCAGCCCTGCAATGGAAGCATATAGAGACCTAGAAAAAACCCTACCCATAGGTAGCACCCTGGTTGCAAAGGCCAACTGGCCCAATAGGGACTGCATCTCCCTCACCGTTACCTTATGTCTCCTAATGAACAATCTCAATGTCTGAGATAACTTAAAGATTTTCTCACCAGGCAGACGAAACTCCATAGTGACAGAATCCAATGTTATCCCCAAAAAAATCAATACAAGTTGTAGGAGGTACCGTTTTATCTTCCACCAAAGGTATCCCAAAATGCTTGCATACCAGTTGGAAGGAAGACAAGAGCTGTAAGCAATTGCCCGAGCCCTCAGAACCTAAAAATAAAAAAACATCCAAATAATGAATTAGGCAGGTGGAATTTGACACTATACTCACCACCCATTTAACAAACGTGGAGAAGGCTTCAAAATAAAAGCAAGAAATAGAGCATCCCATTGGTAACGCTTTATCAAAATAAAATTGATTATCAAAACAGATCCCTAAAGAGTTAAAACATTCCGGGTTCAAAGGAAGGAGGCGAAATGCAGATTGAATATCTGCTTTTGCCATCAACGCATTTCTTCCTAATAAACAAACTTTCTCTATGGCTGAATCGAATGATGCATAGGACACTGATATAGACTCAGTGTCAATCTGGTCATTCAACGGAGTGCCAAACGGAAAAGATAAATGATGAATTAAACGAAATTCATTAGGCTCTTTCTTTGGGACCAAACCTAAGGGAGAAATCCTGAAATCAGAAAAGGGGGGGTGGTCAAAAGGACCCTCCATTCTACCCGCCTTGACTTCCTTCATTAATTTCGCTTTTACTATTGATGGCGATTCCTCGACAGACCTCAAATTCCCAACTAACGTACAACCTTCACCTGAAAAACTAGGTAACTTGAAACCTTCCGAGAAACCGTTAATTAACAGAGAGGCCATCTGCTGATTTGGGTATAGTTGCAACAACGACAGCATGTTTGCTAACATCACTGGCGTGACTGCCTTTGAAAAAACCCTCCTTTGTGTTTGCTTGTAATTTCCGAAAACATTTTGTAACCGGGTGGTTCCCGGCGCAAAATGCACACTCATGCTTGTATTTACATGAAGCCATCCATTTGCAATGAGTGTCATTAAAAGCAAAACACAAACCTTTCTTATAACCAGTATTGTTTGTTACCTGCGTTGTAGCCGACATTGTTGCGCGTGAAAAAGGCTGTTTCTGGGGTAAAAACAAGTTGAGCCAGAGCCCAATGTCTTTGGACCCCCATTGCAAGGAAGGTTGAACAGCCAGCTTTTGCCGGAAAGCCTCGTCATACAGCAACCATGACATTCCGGTAAAGTTCCTGTAAGCTTCTAAAATTATGTCAATATGTTGAAACAAAAAAGGACTCTTCTCAGGGAATTTTTCACATAATATACTGGAATAAATGATAAATGCTTGTAACCAACCATAGAATGTCTTAATGAGAGTTCTCCTACGCTCCTCATCTGTCTTGTCATCTTTTTTGTCATATTTGGATGAATCCCTGGAAGGAGGAACAATTGTACTGAGGTCCATATATTCCCCCTTCCAGATTCTTTCCTTAGGTGAAACAGTTAAATGAAAACCCAATGGTGACAGAAAGCAAGGCATGCATTCCTTAAATATAGAATCAGATACATGTCTAGCAGACTCACTCCCACAGCTGTTACCTGGGCTGAAAGGTAATTGAGGCATAGGTGCTGGAGCAGCAGAAGCAGCTGACCAAACTCCAGACCCAGCACTCTCCCTGGGGATTTGCTGAGCAACAGCCTGTTCCCGCATAACATTAATTAATTGCTCTAGTGATGCAGATAAAGCAGATAATTGAGAAGATGTTGCTAACTCACCAGCTAAACCCTGAGTATGGTTTACTCCAGGGGTTGCCACCGGAGACGTGCACCGTACAGGGATACTGACGGTCAGTAGTTCTTCTGGTCGAGTGGATGCGCTTGTAGCCCCGCGACCACCTCTCCTGCTGCGACTAGGCTTCTGCTGACAGACCTGCTGGATAGGCTGGGGGGGTAAAACACCGGCCGCTGCTGCGGTGCCCGGTGCCTCTTGTCCCAATGCTCCGAGATCCCTTGCGCATGCGCGCTGGCTAATGTAAGAAAGAAAAGGAGACTCTCGGCTGCCATCACTCGTGGAGGGCTGACCCGGGCTGGAACCCCTCCTCAAAGGGCGTCTCCGCTTGCTTGCTCTTCTCCCCGAAACTCCTTCCTCTGCGACGTCAGCGGTCACTTCCGCCGCTGGACCTGCAGGATCTGGGGACACCACCTCTGGACATGGCTGCTGGGGAGGTACCATCGCTCAGCTTCCACTGCCTGTTGCCTGGATGTCCTTGCCGCTTAAGCCTGGGACCGGGAATGAAGGTAATGTGAGGCAGTGCCGGATCCAATCTTCTCCACCCGCTGCTTCAGCTCTGGTCAGTAGTTGGCGAAGTAGGGACTCCATAGCGGTACGTGAGCTCCTCCTGCTGGAATCTTCAGGTAGCATGGCACTGACCCAGACGGCACTGTTCTTTAAATAGGCCATAACCTGCTTCCAGAAATTTTCCCAGATGACACCTGACCTTGCTGACCAATCCCTGCCTGATTCTCAAAACCTTCCAGAACCCACTACCACAGGTGACCTAATTAACCATTCCCTGACTGTCCTAATTTCTTCACCTTTACCTGACCCATCCTGAACTTTTCACCTCCCTGGCCCTGCGGCCAAAACCTTGCCTAGCCTGTCATTTTTTTTTTTTAAACAACCTACATTATCTTAATTAAACACCTGCAGATACAGTGATCCCATGAGGAAAGGTGAGCCTAAAAGGCTACTCCCTTTCATTCCCCATTCTGCCCAAAAAGGTGAACTTATCCTTTAACCACTTCAGCCTCGGAAGGTTTTATCCCCTTAATGACCGGCCCATTTTTGCCATACGACACTGCATTGCTTTAACTGACAATTCGTTTGATGCTGTACCCAAATAAAATTGATGTCCTTTTTCACCACAAATAGAGCTTTATTTTGGTGGTATTTGATCACCTCAGTTTTTATTTTTTGCTCTAGAAACAAAAAAGACCGACAATTCAAAAAAATAAAAGTTTAATTTATGCTATAAAACATATCCAATAAAAACATTAAAAAATAGAATTTCTTCATCAACTTAGGCCAATATGTGTCTTCTACATATTTCTGTTAAAAAAAAAAAAAATCCCAATAAGCGTATATATATTGGTTTGCGCAAAAGTTATCACGTCTACAAACAATGGGAATTTTTTTCATGCCATTTTTTTTTTTTTTTTTTAATAGTAATGGCGGCGATCAGCGATTTTTATCAGGATTGAGACAATGCAGCAGACAAATCAAACACCTGACACTTTTGACACTTTTATGGGAACCAGGGACTTTACTACAGTAATCAGTGCTAAAAATATGCACTGTTACTGTACTAATGACACTGGTAGAGAAAGGGTTAACAACAGAGGCGATCAAAGGATTAAGTGTGTCCCTAGGGGATGCTTTCTAACTGTGTGGGGGGATGAACACAGAGATCCGTGTTTCTGCTTAGCAGAAACACAAGATCATTATGTTCATCCCTGACAGAATGGCGGACTGTCTTGATTACATCGGCAGACCACCGTTCTACCACTCTGGCGATCGATCGTGGGTGGCCGGCGGACATCGCATTCACCGAACCCGCTGATTGGCTCCCCCTCTGGCCAATCAGTGTGTGGGTGTGCCTCTGGGGCCCGCGCGTATGCTCCCGCTGGCTATTGCACAAAATGATGTACAGGTATGTAGTTTCACACAATAGAGCCGACCTGCCACAGTATACATACTGTGGCTGGTCGGCAAGTGGTTAAAGATTGTGTTTAATATACCGGTTGGTATGACAGAGAACCACTGTGTATGACTTATTAGTTTAAGCAGATTGTGTTTGTCTGTTACTGTGGCTCAGCTGAAGAACAGAGCAGATTTTAGAAACCATTTGTGTAGAACTCCAAGTAATTTCAAACTTTTATTTGCAACTGTAGTATAATTATGCATCATAATATCATAATAAGACTTATTAGCATGTACTGAAGAGTTACCTGCCGATTTAGATTCATTGTTATCTTTCTACACAGAGGACATATGTGAGGGATTACAAGCTCTGGACAATATTTTAGCTAAAGAAATAAATATGATTAAAAAAAATTCTCATCTGAAATGTCCCATTCTTGTCTTAAAAATTAGCCATAGAAAGTCTCTGGTGCATCTGTTCACTTTGGGAGTGATTTTTGCAGAGTAATAGATTTCTCCATGTTATTGATTAGGAGAGAAAGATAGAGAATCTGTCCTAAACCGCTCAGATTAGGGGATTGTTTCTAAAGATTCAAATGCGCATTAAATCATTTACAGCATAAACAGTGGATAAGAGGCTAGCACTTCTACCTGGAAGCACTAAGCTCATCGATTTGAATCTCAACCACAACCCTACCTGCCTGGAATATGCATGTTTTACCTGTGCCCGTGTAGGTCTCTTCCAGGTACTCCAATCATTACTTCCCTCATTCAACCCTGCTAGTATTAACGAGGTTGCTAAACTTTTATCTAACACTCATCTAACCACCTGCCCCCTGGATCCTGATCCCTAGCAAATGCTACACTCACCCTCTGACTCAATTTTACACTCTCTAACTCACATTTTCAACCTCTCCCTCTCTTGTGGCATCCTCCCAAACTCTCTAAAACATGCGCTAGTCACACCCATACTTAAAAATCTCTCACTGGAGCCCTCACTGGAACCCTCACTGGAGCCCTCACAATCCTAAGATCCCTAACAATCTCCTTACTCGTCTTCTCCTCCAAACTTCTTGAAAGACTGGTCTACAACAGACTGAGCGACCATCTGACCATGAACAAACTTCTTGATCCCCTTCAGCTCGGATTTCACCCTCAACACTCCATGGAAACTGCTCTCCTTAAACTCACAAATGACCTACTAATGGCTTAAACCAACGGACACTATTCTATACTACTTCTTCTGGACCTCTCTGCTGCCTTTGACACAGTGGACCACCATCTTCTCCTCAAAAGACTCCACTCCTTTGGTCTCCATGACTGTACTCTTCACTGGTTCTCATCCTACCTATCCCACCGCTCCTTCAGTGTCACTTGCAACTCTACTTCCTTCTCTCCTCTTCCTTTTTCCGTCGGGGTCCCCCAATGTTGTTCTTGGACCTTTCCTTTTCTCAGTCTACACTACCTCCCTGGGTCAGTTGATTGCCTCCCATGGTTTTCAATATAATCTCTACGCTGATGGCACCCAAATCTATCTCTCCACCCCCCAGCTCTCTCTATCTGTCTTTTCATGCATCACCAACTTACTAGCAGACATATCAACCTGGATGTCACATCACTTCCTCAAACTCAACCTATCCAAATCCAAGCTCATGATATTTCCTCCCCCAGGTGCCACTTCCCCTGATTTCTCTGTCAAAAACAATGGCTCTATTAACTTGTCCCCCCACACCAAGTTCCTAGGTGTAATCCTGGACTCCGAACTAACCTGTCGGCCCCACATCCTAACCAAAATTTTCCACCTCGACCTACGTAACATCTCCAAGATACGCCCCTTCCTAACCAATGTCACCACAAAGCTTCTAATCCACTACCTATTCATCTCTCGCCTCGAGTACTGCAAATCTCTCCTCATTGGCTTACCTCTAAATAGGCTATCCCCACTTCAGTCCATCATAAATGCTGCTGCCAGGCTCATCCACCTCACAAACCGCTCAGCGTCTGCTATACCCCTTTGCCAATCCCTCCATTGGCTGCCACTCAACCAACTAATTTAATTCAAGATACTAACAATAACTTACAAAGCCATCCACAACCTGGCCCCCAGCTACATCACTAACATAATCTCAAAATACAAACCTAATTGTTCTCTTTTGCTCCTCTCAAGACCTCATGCTTTATAACTCCCTTTTCATCTCATCCAAAGCTCGCCTTCCGCACTTCTTTAAACCCTCTCCCATCCTTTGGAATGTTCTACCCCAATCTGTCCAACTTTCTCCTACTTTGTCCACTTTCAGACGATCCCTGAAAACTCATCTCTTCAGAGAAGCCTATCTGGCCCCCACCTAACAACTGTACATTTATTTTCTCCATCATCACATCCCCCACAGATATTACCTCTTGTATCTCTTGACCTTCCCTCTTAGATTGTAAGCTCTAAGGAGTAGGGCCCTCTGATTCCTACTGTATTAAAGTGTATTGTATTTGTATTGTCTAAACTCAAGTTGTAAAGCGCTGCGTAAACTGTTCGCGCAATATAAATCCTGTATAATAATAATAATACTCCAGCTTCCTTCCACATGCTGGTAGGTTAATTGGCTTCGGTCTAAATTGGCCTTAGTATGTGTATGTATGAATGTAATCCTTATATTGTAAGCTCCTTGAGCAGGGACTCATGTGAATGCACAATACATATGTAAAGCGCTGCATAAATTGATGGTGCTATATACGTATGTACAATAAATAATGAATCTTGAAAAAAATGGAATAAAGGAAAGTAGCCTAAATAGATTCAGCAAAATATGACCATTTGAACTCAAATGTATTCATTTTTCGAAAACTCTTAATACACTTTCAAAGTTTTCTACATCAAGACTCAGGGGTAGAATTAGTAAAAGCTGATAAATTTAATTGCATAATGGACCTGTATTCTGCTGAAATCTCACCTTACTTAAAACAAATTCAAAGGACAAAATAAAAAATGTAAGATAAATAAAAGGAGTGTGGCCGATGGGCTGGGAGCTGAGCTGAAGCCTGTCTTTCATTTACCTTATATTGAAGTTGAATACAGTGTGTGGCAGTACCTGCATGCCATACTAGAATACATGATCACCTACTTCAGTAGAGGTTAATTCTCCACCAGGGCAACCATCAGCAGTTATGTATTTAATAATGGGAAAGACTTTTTTTTAATTAGTCAAATAGTGTGAGGCAATGGGCTGTTATTTACCTGAATAATCACTTTCAAAAAAAGAAAAGAAAGAAAAAGTGACATTTTTTAGGTGCCAAATAAAGAAAATTACATATAATAAAATATAAATTGTATTCATATATTTTCCATAAAACAGTATCAATATATTAAAATTGTCTAAAAACATACAAGTACAATTGAGCATTTTTAATATCATCAGATGCTTTGTTTGTGCCAGTCATAGCTGCTTGATGTAGTCATCTCAACATGTTTTGCCTCGAAAGCGACTTCCTCAGCAGAATTTATACTACAACATACAAGCTGTATCAAAGACACAGATAAGATATTAGTGAGTGACTACAACCAATAAACTACATGTGTCAATATGTAGATACAACTAAATATAACACAGTAAATTTGGTGAAAGGCATCTCACCATTATCTCACCATTAAACATCATGTAGTTTAGAGTAGCATGACAAAACCTGCAGAAGTCCAAAAACATGCCCATCCAATCATGCACCCATTGGTGCATTAGTAGGTCACAGTAGGGATACAAGTGGTATAATAATAAAAAAAAAAACTCTAAAAGAATATTAAAACATGTAAATAGTAAACTGCCCCCCAAAAACAAAGAACAAAAACAATGATGAATAATGCCTACTTTGTTTTTTGGGGTAGTTTACTATTTACATATCTCATATTATGTTAGAGTTTTCTTTAAATGACCAACACAAGTAGTTTTTTGATTGTATTTACTATATCTGATCTGTGTCTTTGATATAGCTAGTATGTTATAGTCTAAATTCTCCTGAGGAAGCTGCAATCAAGGTGAAACATGTTGTATTGACTATTTTAAGCAGCTTTGGTGGATGCAAACAAAGTATCCGATGATATTAAAAAAATCATCAATTATACTTGTATGGTTTCAGACAATTTCATTATATATTGATAACGTTTTTTGGACTCATGAAATATATGAATAACATTTTTATTTCTATTATATGTATGTAACTTTTTGGGTTTGGCACCTAACAAATCCCACTTTTTCTGTTGTTTTTTTTTTTTGGGGTGATAATGTATATCGAGATGTGGTGACTTTGGTTCACATTGCACATACCACAGGTGGATAAAATAGCAACCTCTTCCAACTGGAGTATACTACAGACTAGGTTTTTGCTACTCACATCAGCTCACTTACTCACTGTGGTTGATTTACTAAAGGCAAATAGACTGTTCAGTTTGCAAGGGAAGCTGCACTTTCAAGGCAATTTTCCCTAGAGCTTAGTAAATGAGGAGCAACTGCCTTTAGAAATCATTCTTGATGGTTTCTTCTATCTTGTCTGGTCCCTGAAATAGAACTGGGGCATGTTCTTTCTTCTTGGTTAAGCTGTGAATAGGGATGAGCCGAACACCCCCCTGTTCGGTTCAAACCAGAACCTGCGAACAGCCAGAATGTTTGCGTGAACTTTAGAACCCTATTAAATACAATAGACTCGAACGTTCAAAATCAAAAGTGCTAATTATAAAGGCTAATATGCAAGTTATTGGGGCTGATTTATGAAACGTTAGCGCCATGAGTATCGGCGCATCTGCGCGCGCAACGGCACTTTTGGTATTTACGAAAATTTAGCGCCGGTAACACAGTCCTATTCCCCATTTACTATAGTGTTCTCGGCGCACGGGAGGAGGCGCTCAGTGCGCTACTATGGACCTGGCGCACGGCATCTTAAAATATAAATATAAAGAAGCTGGAAGTGCCAATATAATGGGGGTGACGTGAAGAAGTTGAGTGACAACTGCCTAAGTAACAAAATAGAATGATAAAGTAACTGTTTCTGAACCAGCCCGCTGCGCCGGCAATTACGTTTAGAACTGCGAGGGGTTTTTTGTGCTCAGCACGGGAATTTCACTCTTTCAAACGCGCCGGGTCACTGCGCCAGGAAAATCTTCGTAAATGTCAAGTCACGTAAATCAATTTGCATAACTTGAACAGGCGCAGCTCTGAAGCCAGAGCAAGATGTGGACGAGAACACCGAAGGAAGAAGGAAGATGAAGATGAAGATGAAGAACAAGATGGAGGAAGAAACCCGAATGGCGAAAAGAAGGAGATGGAAGAAGAAGATGGAAGAAGAAGATGGAAGAAGATGGAAGAAAGGAGAAGACATTAATAAAGGAATTGTCAAAAACCGGCTATTGTCATTTTTAATATTTTTCACACTTTTTTTTGTGAAATGGTAGGGGTACATTTGTACCCCATAACTATTTCACACAGGGGGGCGGGATCTTGGGGTCCCCTTTGTTAAAGGGGTTTTCCAGATTCCGATAAGCCCCCCACCCGCAGACCCCCACAACCACCGGCAAGGGTTGTGGGGATGAGGCCCTTGTCCCCATCAACATGGGGACATGGTGCTTTGAGGGGTCACAGACCCCCAAAGCATCCTCCCCATGTTGAGGGCATGTGGCCTGGTATGGTTCAAGAGGGGGGGCGCTCTCTCGTTCCCCCCTCTTTTCCTGTGGTCTGCCAGGTTATGTGCTCGGATAAGGGTCTGGTGTGGATTTTTAGGGGGACCCCCATGCCATTTTTTTTAAGTTTGGCGCGGGGGTCCCCTTAAAATCCATACCAGACCTGAAGGGCCAGGTACGGATTTTGAGGGGAACCCCCACGACATTTTTTTTTAAATTTGGCGCAGAGTTTCCCTTAATATCCATACCAGACCTGAAGGGCCTGGTAATGGAATTTGGGGGAACCCCCACGCATTATTTTTTTTTCAAAGACTTTCAATGACTTTTATCTGTATTGACGGGAACCGACAATTCATTACAGCCGCGAGTACTTTTTAATGACTATTATTTTACTTTGACATTTTGCTCTCGGACTGTTATAAACATGGAAAAAAAGCGCTACTTTACAGGCATACTATAGACATCCCCCAGGTATGATATTTAGGGCCAATTTACACCGGATGCAGTGCAGTGCATTTTTTTGATGCATGAAAAACACAAAGAAAGTTGATCACATTAATGCCAATGGCATAGTTCACACCACTGCAGTCCGTTCCAGTGTGTTTCAGAAAGGAAAAAAAAAATTGGTCATGTTGCATTTTTTATGTACAGAACTGTACTGGACCGTAGTAAAACACATAAAAAATGCAACGGAACGTAGCAAAAACGCACTGGAATGCACCGGAACGCACCTGAATGCACCAAAGACGCACTGCAACACAAGGTTAAGTGAAAAGAGGGGGGGAAAAGCACTGGACTGCATCAAAAATGCATCAAAAATGCACTGGAACGCGTCAAAAACGCGCATGCAGAAAAGCACCTGGAACGCATCCGGACTGCATTTCTATGGTGTGAACTGGCCCTTAGAAACACAATCTGGATGCGGTCCAGGTGCTTTTTTGCATGCACGTTTTTGATGCGTTCCAGTGCATTTTTGGTACGTTTTTGATGCAGTCCAGTGCTTTTTTTTCACCCCTCTTTTTTATTAACCATAGATAAGGACAAGTGTGTTCCAGTGCGTTTTTGGTGCATTTAGGTGTGTTCCGGTGCGTTCCAGTGCGTTTTTGATGCGTTTTGCTGTGTTCCAGTACAGTCCAGTGCAGGTAAAATGCAGCATGTTCTACTTTTTTTGTGGAACTGGAACGCACTGGAACAAACACTGCCATTTAGAACCATATAACCAACTTTCCATGCATTTTTGATGCATAAAAAACGCAATGGACTGCATGTGGTGTGAAATGGCCCTTAAGCAATTTGGCATATTTAAAGGCACTTCTCCTTGTTTTGTTTTTGGTGTTGTCCAAATTGGTGACATTAATATATGTCCCTTAGGGTGGGACTTGGGCCCCCATTTTAAGACCAATAACTAGAAGAAAAGCCAGCCAAGTGGGGACTAGCAAAATTAACAAGTCAGTTCCCTTAGACTGCAATGGTATTTGTTGGTGGGGGGGGGGGGGGTGATTGTTCCGTCTCTAATTTGGTAGCATGCTGGATGATGTGCTTAATTTTGGACAGGGGGGGGGGCTTATTTTCTGCTAGCTGCATTTGTGTTGGTCTGAGCATGCCCAGGCACTTCGTTTTGTGTGAGCAGCACCTGGATATTTCTGGGCATGCTCAGAGAGTGTTTTTATGGGTTAGTAATTGAAGGACATCCTGTCATGGATATGCAGTAGTGTTTGTCTGCCATCTTACCTTCCTCCTCATGTGTTCATCTAGAGACCAGACCTCCTTCACCTGGCTTCCTTTATAATCTCCTCCCAGCCTGACTCCACCCCAGGCCCTATCACTGAACACTATATTAACCTGTGCACTGCAAGCCTGCTTTGCTGATCAACGTGTTTGTTAGGCATTGTGTGTTTGGGTTCCTGCCTGCCGTGTGCTACGTCTGTCTCTCTGTTACGTTATTGGCTTGTCCCCGACCATCCCTGTCTGCTCGTGACCCTTGACCTTCGGCTCGTTCTTCGTTATCCTTGTCTGCTTGTGGCCCCTGACCTTCGGCTTGTTATTCGGTTCTCTCTATCGTGTGCTGCTGCTTCCCCTTATCCTACGGGGCGTGAGCTAGGAAACTCCAGGGGCCGCGACCTGGTCCCAGCCTGCAGCGTAACATCCTCACCACTAGAGGCCCTGGAGAAGACCAGCTGGGTCTTAGACTCCGCGCCCTGGGGAATCTTGGCTCTCGCTTCCGTTGGGATCCCGGTTGTGCTCCTCTGGTCCCGCTTTCCACAACCACCCAGTTTCCTATCCACAGAAGCCAGCCATAGGGTTCACTACCTCGCGGTGCACTCCTGTCCCCCTACGGTGTGCATCTGTCACCTGGCCACAGGTGACCCTGACAGTTTGATCAGCCATGGACCCGGCTGACATCCCGATCCCCGCGAATGATCCAGTGGTTTCTAGCCTGTCTGGCTTCTTGAAACTTTTTCGGAATATCTTTGAAGAACCGGCTCGTGTCTCTTCAGCGGCCAGCGCCCTTCTACGTCTCCGCCAAGAGTCTGCTTCAGTGGGACAGTACGCCCTTAATTTCCGCATACTGTCGGCTGAGTTGAGCTGGAACAATGAGGCCTTAGTCGCAACCTTTTTGCATGGCCTTTCTGATAGAGTGAAGGATGAATTAGCAGGAAGAACCATCCCCACTGATCTGGACGGAGTTATCTCCTTGTGTAACCAGATCGATATTCGCTTTCAGGAAAGGACCCTAGAAAAGCGGCGCCAGCACTCCTTGGTCCTTAGTCAGCCTGAGCTCCCCTCTCCTCGACCCGTGGAGCATCTCCTGCCAGCTGAGGAACCCATGCAGCTGGGCAGGACCAGGCTATCCCCAGAGGAACGTGCTAGGCGCAGAAATCTAGGCCTGTGTCTCTACTGTGGGGGCAAAGGTCATTTTCGTGACACTTGCTCTCTTTGTCCAGAAAAACGTTTGGGTCCACTTCATCTGGAAAGTGGAGTATTGGACCCAGAAATATCACCTTCCCCTTCTCGTCTTCTGCTTTCTGTGTTCCTTCATGTTGGTGCTTCTTCTCATTCGGTCTCAGCATATCTGGATTCCGGAGCCGCTGGTAATTTCATGGACTGGGAAATCGCATCGTCCATGAGACTTACTCTTTTGCCCCTCACCACGCCATTGGTGGTCTTGGCGATTGATGGTACTGTTCTCCCAGGGGGACCTATCCGCTTCCAGACCCTCCCTGTTAAGATGTCGGTGGGTACACTCCACCAGGAGTGGATATCCTTCCTTATCTTACCCAAGGCCTCAACGCCTATAATTTTGGGTCTCCCATGGTTACAGCTCCATTCTCCTCATGTGGACTGGACTACTGGACAGATCCTGGCTTGGGGTCCCTCCTGTTCCTCGTCCTGCCTACCCAAGGTTGCCCCCTGTGAATCTGAGCCGGTCATTCATTCCAGGTTGCATAACCATTTACATTTCTCTGTCCCTAACCACCCTTGGACGCACAGCCAGGCTAGCTTGTCTACCAGTCCTGCAGTCGCTACGTCTTGCGATGCGATTCAGGTAGTCGCTACACCTGACTCAGCTATTCACTCTGCCTCTGTACTAGTTATGCCAGTCCAGCCCATGCCCAGTGAGCCTCTCACTTTTTCTTGTTCGGGACATTCTGCTTGTCCTTCAGCTATTCAGCTTGACTCCGGCGACATGTCACCTTCTAACCAACCTGACTTCAGGGTTCCACTGACATCTGCCCAGTCTGATGGTCCTGTGCAAGATGACCAGTTCCCCTTTAAGGGTCTAGGGGACCCTCCTCAGATTCCTGTTGATCGTCTCATGCCCTTGCTTATTCCTAGAGAGCCTTTGGTCCTCAATAGATCTTCTTGTCATCTCCCTACCTCGTTTTCAGTCTCTGAGGATAATCTTAAGTACGAGGTTAGACAAGTTCTGGATTCTCGGCTCTGCAGAGGCATTCTTCAGTACCTTGTGCATTGGAGAGGTTTTGGTCCTGAGGAGGCGTCTTGGATCGCTGCATCTGATGTCGCTGCACCTCATCTGTTGAGAAGGTTTCATCAGAGATTTCCCTTTAAGCCTGGGTCCAGGCGGGGGAGGGCCCATAAGAGGGAGGGTACTGTCATGGATATGCAGTAGTGTTTGTCTGCCATCTTACCTTCCTCCTCATGTGTTCATCTAGAGACCAGACCTCCTTCACCTGGCTTCCTTTATAATCTCCTCCCAGCCTGACTCCACCCCAGGCCCTATCACTGAACACTATATTAACCTGTGCACTGCAAGCCTGCTTTGCTGATCAACGTGTTTGTTAGGCATTGTGTGTTTGGGTTCCTGCCTGCCGTGTGCTACGTCTGTCTCTCTGTTACGTTATTGGCTTGTCCCCGACCATCCCTGTCTGCTCGTGACCCTTGACCTTCGGCTCGTTCTTCGTTATCCTTGTCTGCTTGTGGCCCCTGACCTTCGGCTTGTTATTCGGTTCTCTCTATCGTGTGCTGCTGCTTCCCCTTATCCTACGGGGCGTGAGCTAGGAAACTCCAGGGGCCGCGACCTGGTCCCAGCCTGCAGCGTAACATCCTCACCACTAGAGGCCCTGGAGAAGACCAGCTGGGTCTTAGACTCCGCGCCCTGGGGAATCTTGGCTCTCGCTTCCGTTGGGATCCCAGTTGTGCTCCTCTGGTCCCGCTTTCCACAACCACCCAGTTTCCTATCCACAGAAGCCAGCCATAGGGTTCACTACCTCGCGGTGCACTCCTGTCCCCCTACGGTGTGCATCTGTCACCTGGCCACAGGTGACCCTGACACATCCTTAACAGGTGTACCCACTTTGAAGTTCAGTCTCTACATTGGGTGAACTTGCATTTTGGGTGTTTCATGGACTGTGCATGTGTTTTCAATTGCCTCATTAGCACACAAACCTATGTTATATAAAGCTCACAGATAGCATCCTCTCCCTTGCCCTGAAAAGAGGCAAGAGTGTGTGTGTGCGTGCATGCGTCCATCCGTCCGTCTGTCCGGCAAAAAGTACATTTTGGTGTCCTTATCGAGTTTGTAACACATGCATTTTATTTGTTATGTCTTTGCAAAACAGATGTTTGATTTACTTTTGTTGATTGTATTTTTTTGTGTGGGAGATATGTTCCCCTGAAATATATGTTGTTAATGTGTGTTGTTTGTTCACTTTGATTTAATTGTCTGTGCTGCATTATTTTGCTAAATCTTTCTCAAGATATTGTGACTAATGTTTCAAATTGACCATGTTTTTTATTTTGGCTTCCCTTTGTTTTGTTGACCAATAAAATTTGATGCAAAGTTTTGATGTTTGTTTTGTGTTTTCTTTGCAACAAATGTGACAGCTGATTGGCATGTCAAAACAACAGGTGTGATTTGTCTCACCTGGTGCCTTCATGGTAGCATATGCATGTATTGTGTGCTGCCATGGATAGTCACCAGGAAATGAAAAATACAGAGCGGTAAGTATTCAATTTTCCTTTTTACTGCAGTGGTTCTCAGCCTCAGTCCTCAAGTACCCCCAACAGGACATGTTTTGTGAATTTATCTTATCGAGAATTGCTGTCCAAAATACCAAACCATTGACTGATTTAAAGCACACGTGCAAGACGAAGGAAAACCTGCAAACATGGCCTGTTGGGGGTACTTGAGAAGCACTGATTTAGAGCACTGCACTTAAAACTAGCTCAAGGCAATACGATTCTAATTGTAGGCATTTTGAGGGAAACCAAGTAAGTGTTAGAACCCCTGCTTGTTTTTTTTAGATTGAGCTTTGTGTCCCTTTTAGTAAAATTGGCTTCACTTCCTGTCACACAGCTAAACAGGAAGTGAGGGTAAAACCCTACCAATGTCTTTTCTTGGGGACACACAGATCAATCTAACTAGTGTCCCCATTAAGCAAATTGCACTCTAGCACTTTGTTGTGTACACCCCAAATCATTGGGTAGTTTGGGGTTTAGTAAAGGCAAATCCACTTTGCAGAACAAGTGTAGTTGCTGAAAATCTGAGGGGAAGCACTGGTGATTGTAACATCCAATCACGTAAAAGCAAAGATGGTGTTTTTTTTGTTTCCTTGCATGTCCCCCTTGGATATCCAGCAAGTGCTCTTGTAGTGCAAAGTGGATTTGCCTTTAGTAAATAAACCCCAAAGTCCAAAATACCTAATAATTTGGGGTGTACCCAGCAAAATGCTGGAGTGCAATGTACATAATGGGGAAAGTATTTAGATTGACCTGTGTGTCCCCAAGGAAAGACATTGGTAGGGATTTCCCCTCACTTCCTGTGGGGCTATGTGACAGGAAAATAATTATTTGGAAGGATAAAGTGGCCAAATTTGGGAGTTGTCTTCACCCTATCAGGGGTGCAGACATCCCCAAAAACTGTCTAGACTTTTAATCCCTCTGCACTCTATCCCCAAGCAAAAATGAGAAAGGATTTAATTTAGTTTAACTTTGCAAAGACACATTCCTAAGTTGAATTGTGATGCATGTCAATGGCCCATTTAGACCCTCTTTAATCACATGAGATCAGCGCTATAGCTGATCGACGGCCACAGCACGGTCCTCAATTGCCGGGAGTCTGTCAATAGACGTCCTCCCCTTTGCGCGCGCGTGCTGTGGTCACAGAGTCACTGAGACTTGGGTGATGACAGATCCGAGTAAGGGGCCGATCCCTGCCCCTTACCACGTGATCATCTGTCAGCCAATGACAGCTGATCACGTGATGTAAACAAAAGCTCAGTAATGGTTTTTGTTTTCTCCTTGTGCTGACAACGTGAGCATAAAAAAAGGCAATCACCGGCTTATGTGCAAGGGACATCGGGCCCGAAGAGGAAGAGGCAATTCTGCGTCATCTGTGACAATCAGTAGTCCCTGCCAGTGCCACCTATCAATGCCCACCACTGGTGCCAATCAGTGGCACCTAGCAGTGCTGCCTATCAGTGCCCATCACTGCCAACTATCATTGCCACCTAGCAGTGCCACTTCTCAATGCCTACCAGTGCCAACTAACAATGCCACCTCTCAGTGCCCACCCTTGACACCTTATCGGTGCCTATCAGTGCAGCCCATCAGTGCAGTCTCATCAGTGTACATCAATGAAGGAGAAAAATTACCTTTTTCTAAATTTTCGAACTAAATATGAACCACTTCCCTACCGCCCACCGTCAAATGACGTTCTTGGCTTTGTGCGGTGACAGGCATCATTCAGATATCATTCTTTTCATCCGGAGATTCTGTGCATGATAAAAATTATCATAGCAGCAGTTCCGCCGCTTGATCGTTCTTATAGGCGGCGGGAGGGGACGTCCCCCCCCCTGCCGCCGCCATCCGGTGCTTCTCTGGGCTCTCCCGTGCCATCCTGGGCTCGGAGAACTAATTGGCCGGTGCTGCATGGGAAGCATTAGACTTGTGCACAACGGAAAAATTCGTTCCGTTTCGGTTCGTTTCTTTCCGGTCCTGTTGATTCGTAATCATTCGTAATTTTGCTAGACGGGATTTTTCGTGTTCGGACTCATTCGTATTTTTGCAAGCGACATTTTTCGTTGAATTTTTTGTTGCTTTATAATTCGTACTTTCGGTAGAGTACGTTGTTTTTCGTTGATTCTGGACACAACTCCTACTTTCGTAACTTTTTTTGGGTTCGTACTTTCGGTAGAGTACGTTGTTTTTCGTTGATTCTGGACACAACTCCTACTTTCGTAACTTTTTTTGGGTTCGTTGATTCGTAATTTTCCGTGTCTCTCTCACAACGACGCTGCCTATTATGCCTAATGTGCTTCGAATGGATTTGTACTTTTCTAAATACATTGCGGTTATTTGTAACGATTCGAAATCTCGTATTTTACTTTCGTTTTTAACATGCGGCTATAGGCTCCGCCCCTGTACACCATTTTCAGAGGGTTCAGCACGGTGAGGGAGAAGCAGAGAGCAGAGCAGAGTGAGTGTTATTGTGCTTCGAATGGATTCGAAATCTCGTATTTTACTTTCGTTTTTTACATGCGGCTATAACCTCCGCCCCTGTACACCATTTTGAGAGGGAGTTCAGCACGGTGTGGGAGAAGCAGAGAGCAGAGCAGAGTGAGTGTTATTGTGCTTCGTATGGATTCGTACATTCGTAACTTTTTCATAACGAATTATGCCGAAGACATTCGGGCATTCGCTATTTGCGGTATAATTTATTTCGGATTCGGTCTTATTCGTAATTGCTTTGTTCGGAAATTCGAATGCTTCCGAATGTCCGAAAGTTGCTAAATTCGGACGAATTTCAATTCGTTACGAAACGAATTGCACAAGCCTAGGAAGCATAGAGATGACTGGTGACCAGATGGTCACCAGTCATCTCTATGACCGTCGGAGGCCCGGGCGCGACGATATGACGTCACGCCAGGTTCCCATATGTAAACAAAGCTGTGATCTCGGCTGTCAGCATGAGATCGGTGAATTTTTTTTACCGATCTCATGCTTTCCAGCCTGGAGGAGAGATGTGGGGTCTTATTGACCCTGCATCTCTCCATAAAGAGGACCTGTCACAATAGATTCCTATTACAAGTGATGTTTACATTCCTTGTAATAGGAATAAAAGTGATCAAAAAAACAAAAAAGTTAAAAAAAGAGTAAAAAAAAACAAAAACGAAAAAACGAAAAAAATAAGAAGAAAAAATAAAATAAAACGCCTATGTCCCTGATAGCTCGCGCTCAGAAGCGAACACACACGTAAGTCCCGAACACATATGTAAACGCCGTTCAGACCACACATGTGAGGTATTGCTGTGTGCGTTAGAACAAGTGCAACAATTCTAGAACTAGACCTCCTCTGTAATGCGAAAATAGTAATGTGTAAAAAATTTGAAAGCATCGCCTATGTAGATTTATAAGTACTGAAGTTTGGTGTCATTCCATGAGTGTGCGCAATTTTAAAGCGTGACATGTTAGGTATCTATTTACTCAGCATAACAACATCTTTCACATTATAGAAAAAATTGGGCTAACTTTACTGTTTTGTAATTTTTTAATTCATGAAACCATTTCTTTTTTTAAAAAAAGGCGATTGAAAATTTATTGCGCAAATACAGAGCGAGATAAAAATTTACAATGACCGCCATATTATTCCCTAGGGGGTCTGCTAAAAAAATATATATAATGTTTGGGGTTTCTAAGTAATTTTATAGCCATAAAATTATGATTTTTACATGAAGGAGAGAAGTGCCAGAATAGGCCCGGTGCTGAAGTGGTTAAAATATCCAATTTTTTTTTATTTTTAGTCGGTCTTTTGTATATATATATATATATATATATATAAAAAAAAAAATGCAGAGGTGATCAAATAGCACCAAAAGAAAGCTCTATTTGTGTGCCAAAAAATAATACATTTTCATTGGGTTACAGTGTTGTATGAGCGCGCAATTGTCATTCAAAGTGCATCAGCGCTGAAAGTTGAAAATTGGTCTGGGCAGGAAGGGGGTTTAAGTGGCCAGTAAGCAAGTGGTTAATATAAGGCTATATGCACACAGACGTTTTTCCAGCCGCTTGTTTGAGTGTTTTTTGCAGCTTAACCACTTAAGCCCCAGACCATTTGGTAGCTAAAGGACCAGAGGTGAATTCAGAATTTTGCACTGCGCTGCTTTAACTGTAAATTGTGCGGACATGCAATGTTGTACCCAAACGAAATTTGCGTCCTTTTCTTCCCACAAATAGAGCTTTCTTTTAATGGTATTTGATTGCCTCTGCGATTTTTATTTTTTGCAATATAAACGGAAAAAGACCGAAAATTTTGAAAAAAAATGATATTTTCTAGTTTTTGTTATAAGAAAAATCGAATAAACTCAATTTTAGTCATACATTTAGGCCAAAATGTATTCAGCCACATGTCTTTAGTAAAAAAAATGTCAATAAGCGTATATTTATTGGTTTGCGCAAAAGTTATAGCGTTTACAAACTAGGGTACATTTTCTGGAATTTACACAGCTTTAAATTTATGACTGCCTATCTCATTTCTGGAGGTGCTAAAATGGCAGGGCAGTACAAAACCCCCCCAAATGACCCCATTTTAGAAAGTAGACACCCCAAGAAAATTGCTGAGAGGCATGTTGAGCCCATTGAATATTTTTTTTTGTCCCAAGTGATTGAATAATGACAAAAAAAAAAAAATTACAAAAAGTTGTCACTAAATGATATATTGCTCACACATGCCATGGTTATATGTGGAATTGCACCCCAAAATACATTCTGCTGCTTCTCTTGAGTACGGGGATACCACATGTGTGGGACTTTTTAGGAGCCTAGCCACGTACGGGACCCTGGAAACCAAGCACCGCCTTCAGGATTTCTAAGGGCGCAAATTTTTGATTTCACTCCTCACTACCTATCACAGTTTTGAAGGCCATAAAATGCCAAAATAGCACAAAACCCCCCCAAATGACCCCATTTTAGAAAGTAGACACCCCAAGGAAATTGCTGAGAGGCCTGTTGAGCCCATTGAATATTTTTTTTTTGTCCCAAGTGATTGAATAATGACAAAAAAAAATTACAAAAAGTTGTCACTAAATGATATATTGCTCACACATGCCATGGTTATATGTGGAATTGCACCCCAAAATACATTTTGCTGCTTCTCCTGAGTACGGGGATACCACATGTGTGGGACTTTTTAGGAGCCTAGCCGCGTACGGGGCCCCGAAACCAAGCACCGCCTTCAGGATTTCTAGGCACAAATTTTTGATTTGACTCCTCACTACCTATCACAGTTTCGAAGGCCATAAAATGCCAAAATAGCACAAAACCCCCCAAATGACCCCATTTTGGAAAGTAGACACCCCAAGCTGTTTGCTGAGAGGCATGGTGAGTATTTTACAGCTCTCATTTGTTTTTGAAAATGAAGAAAGAACATTTTTTTTTTTCTTTTTTTTTTCAATTTTCAAAACTTTGTGACAAAAAGCGAGATCTGCAAAATACTCACAATACCTCTCAGCAAATAGCTTGGGGTGTCTACTTTCCAAAATGGGGTCATTTGGGGGGGTTTTGTGCAATCTGGGCATTCCATGGCCTCCGAAACTGTGATAGGCAGTGAGAAGTCAAATCAAAAATTTACACCCTTAGAAAGCCTGAAGGCGGTGATTGGTTTTTGGGGTCCCGTACGCGGCTAGGCTCCCAAAAAGTCTCACACATGTGGTATCCCCATACCCAGGAGAAGCAACAGAATGTATTTTGGGGTGTAATTCCACATATGCCCATGGCATGTTTGAGCAATATATCATTTAGTGACAACTTTGTGCAAAAAAAAAAAAAAATTGTCTTTTTTCCGTAACTTGTATCAACATATAAAATATTCCATGGACTCAACATGCCTCTCAGTATATAGCTTGGGGTGTCTACTTTCCAAAATGGGGTCATTTGGGGGGTTTTGAACTGTTCTGGCATTTTATACACAACATTAGGAAGCTTACATCCACTCTTCTAACCACTTGAAGACAAAGCCCTTTTTGACACTTTTTGTTTACATGAAAACATATTTTTTTTTGCAAGAAAATTATGTTGAACCCCCAAACATTATATATATTTTTAAAGCAAAGGCCCTACAGAATAAAATGGTGGGTGTTGCATTTTTTTTTCTACACAGTATTTGCGCAGCGATTTTTCAAACGCATTTTTTGGGGAAAAAATACACTTTTTTAATTTTAATGCACTAAAACACACTATATTGCCCAAATCTTTGATGAAATAAAAAAGATGATCTTAGGCCGAGTACATAGATACCAAACACGACATGCTTTAAAATTTCGCACAAACGCGCATTGGCGACAAACTACATACATTTTTAAAAGCCTTTAAAAGCCTTTACAGGTTACCCCGTTAGATTTACAGAGGAGGTCTACTGCTAAAATTACTGCCCTCGATCTGACCTTCGCGGTGATATCTCACATGCATGGTGCAATTGCTGTTTACATATGACGCCAGACCGGGTGCTTTTTTTTTATTATTAATTTTGCTTTTTTATTTTATTTTTAAATTGTTCCTTCCATATTTATTTTTTTTATCATTTTTATTGTTATCTCAGGGAATGTAAATATCCCCAATGATAGCAATAGGTAGTGACAGGTACTCTTTTTTTGAAAAAATTGGGGTCTAGACCCTAGATCTTTCCTCTGCCCTCAAAGCATCTGACCACACCAAGATCGGTGTGATAAAATGCTTTCCCAATTTCCCAATGGCGCTTTTTATATCCGGGGGGGGACATTCCCTCCCACTGCTTGTAAAAGCAGTCCAGAGGCTAATTAGCCACTAGGATTGCTTTTACATGAAAGCCGGCCGCTGGCTGAAAAGAATGATACCAAGATGATACCTAAACCCGCAGGCATCAATCTGGTATAACCATTCAAAGTCCAGCAACATACCAGTACGTTGCTGGTCCTTGTTGGACATGTATTGTAATCTTTTTTTTCATGCAGCCAGGTGGCTGAACGAAAAAAGAGATTGATCGGTGGGTATGCCCACCATTAGAATACTGCCCTTCATCCACCCACTTCTAATGATGGGCATACATGCACCATTTATATATGCCGAAGCATGGGGGCATCCTCCCGCAAAAAAATGATTCCGCACACACATGGTCGGACTTTTCCACGGGCAAGCCTCCGTCGGAATTTCGATCGTATGTACGCGGCATTAGGAGCAAAATCACTCCTCCGCCCCTGCTGCCCCAATGCTTCGGCATATTTGCTTTTTTTTTTTAACTGTGGTGGTGAAATCACCTCCTACAGCACTGGAGTCGCAGGGATCAGGCCTGTCTCTGCGAACGCTGCAGTTATGTGTGTTGTGTTTTGCAAGTGACAGTGATCGATCGATACTGCACTTGGGTGGCCTGGGCTGGACGGAGGGGCAAAACGCAGGTGCTAGCAGGTATCTGGGCTGATCCCGCTAACACTGCATTTTTGGGAACCCTAAACTGCTGGGGACGCTAGTATAGATCTGATCAGATCAGATATTGATCTGTTCAGATACTATACCACTAAGGGAGGTGTATGCTTCACGCGTGGGTGTTAGCGTTACTGGCACTAACCTGACGCTGCCTGGGGTGTGACGCAGACCCTCTCTGACGCTAAAACCTAATTGATATCACCCGCCGGGCGATCAGGGGGTTAAACCTTTATGGGTTATATACGGCGGTGCCCTGACACTATAAAAAGCAAACTAACTAACCAGCGTCACCCGTAACACTTATATGATGATCACTGGTGAAAGGGTTAACTAGGGGCAATTAGGGGGTTAAAACCTTTATTAGATAATATATGGGGGTACCTGACGCTATAAAAACCTGCGGCGAACCTAAAAAAAATTACTGGCTACCGATCTGCATCACCGACGCTAAGACAGCGATCAGAAAAATGATCGCTTAGCGACAGTGGTGATAGGGGGTGAAAGGGTTACCTGGGGGGCGATCAAGGGGGTTAAACCTTTATTAGATAATTTATGGGGGTACCTGACGCTATAAAAACCTGTGGCGAACCTAAAAAAAATTACTGGCTACCGATCTGCATCACCGACGCTAAGACAGCGATCAGAAAAATGATCGCTTAGCGACAGTGGTGATAGGGGGTGAAAGGGTTACCTGGGGGGTGATCAAGGGGGTTAAACCTTTATTAGATAATTTATGGGGGTACCTGACGCTATAAAAACCTGCGGCAAACCTAAAAAAAAAATACTGGCTACTGATCTGCATCACCGACGCTAAGACAGCGATCAGAAAAATGATCGCTTAGCGACAGTGGTGATAGGGGGTGAAAGGGTTACCTGGGGGGTGATCAAGGGGGTTAAACCTTTATTAGATAATTTATGGGGGTACCTGACGCTATAAAAACCTGCGGGGAACCTAAAAAAAATTACTGGCTACCGATCTGCATCACCGACGCTAAGACAGCGATCAGAAAAATTATCGCTTAGCGACAGTGGTGATAGGGGGTGAAAGGGTTACCTGGGGGGCGATCAAGGGGGTTAAACCTTTATTAGATAATTTATGGGGGTACCTGACGCTATAAAAACCTGCGGCGAACCTAAAAAAAAAATACTGGGTAACGATCTGCATCACCGACGCTAAGACAGCGAACAGAAAAATGATCGCTTAGCAACGGCGGTGCTAGGGGGTGAAAGGGTTATCTGGGGGGTGATCAAGGGGTTAAACCTTTATTAGGGGGGGTTAGGGGGCTACACTGGACCTAAAACTAAATGTAGTGACACTTTTACAGTCACAAATGTCACTGATTGCAGTGATCAGTAAATAAATGGTCACTGCAATCAGTGACACTGTGACTGGGGGCTGGGGGGTGATCTGGGGAGCCTGGGGGGGCGATTTATGTGCCTATGTGTGCTGGTGTTAGTGTAGTGTTTGTGCACTAACCTTGATGTCTTCTCTTGTACGGCGCTCGGTATATGTGAGCGCCGCACAGGAGATGACATCACTTCCTCCTGCTTCCTCTGTCTGTGTGTACATTCGACAGACAGAGGGGGCATTTCCATTCGCCGGGAGCGATCGCGGGGGGGTGGCCGGAATCGAACGGCCGTCCCCTCATGTCGGATCGCTCCCAGACGAATTCCGACCGCTCACTGTACAGAAGGGGGGTCCGATCGGACCCCCCAACTGTACAAAGGCAATCACGTATGCTCTACGTGATTGTGCCTGTTGGTGCCATTGTGCCGACGTATATATACAGTGAGCGGTCGTTAAGTGATTAAAAACGGCTCTCCATGTTAGCCTATGGCCTCATGGCCACCATGATGTTTTTAGAAAGGCACGCTTTGTCGCGTTCGCATGCCGCGTTTTACCGCATTTGCGTCTATATGCGTTTAGTTAGGAAACATCATAAGGAGCCACCCTAAGCTCCAAAAACATTATTATTAACCATTTCAGCTATTTTGTGAGACCAGAGTGAGTAGCAGCAGCTGAGAGAGCAGCAGTGTACTTGTACAGTATTTAGCGTGTCACCTGCCACAAGTTGTGGATTGTCCACAATGCAATGGAAGCAATTACATATTTTTTATATATATATATATATATATATATATATATATATATTTAATGGTTTTTCATCATTTGCCATAATTTTTGAGTTTTTCATGGTAAAAAAAGAGGTCACCTTTAAAAACGCTTCTAAACGAAAACACGGCTAAACGCCGATACCGCGTCTGTAACGTGAAAATCTTTGGCGTCTGAAGGCATTTTTTGGCTTTGTGAAAAACAAGGTTAAACGCAACTGCCTAAGGGCCAGTTGACACCTTGGAAACATAGTCCGGATGCATTCCAGGTGCTTTTGTGCATGCGCGTTTTTGATGCAGTCCAGTGCTTTTTTTCCCCCTCTTTTTTCTTAGGTCTCATGCCCACAGACGGACGTTTTAAAAAAAGGTCTGTAAGGCTCGATTCCCACTAATGCGTTTTTTGGTGCATTTTGCATAAATGCAGGTACATTTTTTAACATGGGTTCCTATGGAACATGTTGACATCAATGCATTTTTGTGCCGCTGCGTTTTTGGAAAGGGTCGCAGACTTTTTTTTCCAAGCAAAAAAAAGTGTTTTGCATGTAATAGAATTCAATGGACCCGCATCCAAAACTCAAGTACCGCGATTTTGCGTCGATTTGCGTTTATTTTTTATTTTTTAACCTGTTTATAGCTGGTTGTTAAAGGAAATAAAAAAAAAAAAACATTGCCGGGTATAACAAAAAAAAACGGAAAAAAACAGCGTGGGGTCCCCCCCTATGTCCATACCAGGCCCTTGGGTCTAGTATGGATTCAGAGGGGACCAGCCCCCACCAAAATTTTTTAAAAAATGGCGAGGAAGTTCCCCATCAGGTCCGCTCAGGCTCAGCCAATGACGTTTTGTGTGGACAGTGCTGGACATCGGATCGCCGCGGGACACTGGATTTCATCGCTGGAATGTTTTTTTTTTCTTTTTTCTTTTTTTCTTTTTAATAAAGGACTTTTCCAAGGTGTCTGTGTGTTTTTTTACATTTTATTTACACTTTCTTTGTGAAATGTTAGGGGTACAATGTACCCCTTACCAATTCACATGGGGGGGCGGGATCTGGGGGTCCCCTTTGTTAAAGGGGTCTTCCAGATTCCGATAAGCCCCCTGCCTGCAGACCCCAACAACCACCGGGCAAGGGTTGTGGGGATGAGGCCCTTGTCCCCATCAACATGGGGATATCCTCCCCATGTTGAGGGCATGTGGCCTGGTACGGTTCAGGAGGGGGGGGCGCTGTCTCCCCCCCTCTTTTCCTGCGGCCTGCCAGGTTGCGTGCTCGGGTAAAGGGTCTGATATGTATTTTTGAGGGAACTCCACGCCATTTTTTTTTTGAATTTGGGGTGGAGTTCCCCTTAAAATCTATACCAGACCTGAAGGGCCTGGTATGGATATTTGGGGGAACTCCACGCATTCTTTTTTTAAATTTGCAGCAGGGTTCCCCTTAATATCTATACCAGACCTGAAGGGCCTGGTAATTGAATTTGGGGGGACCCCCGCGCTTTTTTTTTTTTTATCAATGACTTTTCTATGTATTGCCGGGAGCCAACAAATCATTATAGCCGCGAGTGAGTTTTAAATGACTTTTTTTCCTTCAGAAATGACACTTTGTGCAGGGACAGTTTTAAGCACGGGAAACAAGCGCGACTTTACATGCATACTATACACACACCCTAGGTACAAAATTTAAAGGAATATTTCACTTTTATTGTTTCACTTTAAGCATTATTAAAATCACTGCTCCCGAAAAAACTTCAGTTTTTAAAACTTTTTTTTGCATTGATACATGTCATCTGGGGCAGGACCCGGGTCCCCAAACACTTTTTATGACAATAACTTGCATATAAGCCTTTAAAATTAGCACTTTAGATTTCTCCCATAGACTTTTCGAATTTGCCGCGAACACCCCAAATTGTTCGCTGTTCAGAGAACGGGAGAACAGGCAATGTTCAAGTCGAACATGAGTTCGACTTGAACTCGAAGCTCATCCCTAGCTGTGAAGCTTAACCTTTAAATTGCTTTTACCAACTTCAGGGTTCCAGCCACCACTACATAGAACTGCCTACCAGAGACTCAGACCCCATGACACAGGAGGTCTTATATCATGTCAAATCACTGTCAGAGGAATGGATGGCTCCCTCTGTGCAGGATGATGGTAATCGCATATGCTAACACCAGGTCTCATATGTGGAAAAAGGATCCACATAGTGTAGCAGTTTTCTAAAATGATTACCGGTATTTAAAAATAAAATTGCATACTCACAAGTAGTGATGAGCCGAACACCCCCGGGTTCGGTTCGCACCAGAACCCGCGAACGGACCGAAAGTTTGTACGAACATTAGAACCCTATTAAATACAATGGATGCGAACGTTCGAATTCTAAAGTGCTAATTATAACAACTATTATGCATGTTATTGTCCTAAAAAGGGTTTGGGAACCCGGGTTCTGCACCAGGGGACATGTATCAATGCAAAAAGAAGTTTTAAAAACGGTCGTTTTTCGGGAGCAGTCATTTTAATGATGCATAAAGTGAAAAAAAAAAAAGTCAAATATTCCTTTAAATATCGTACCTGGGGGGTGTCTAAAGTATGCCTGTGAAGTGCCACGTGTTTCCCGTGTTTAGAACTGTCCCTGCACAAAATGACACTTCTAGAGGAAAAAAAAGCCATTTAAAACTGCTTGCGGCTTTAATGTAATGTCTGGTCCCGGTAATATGGATGAAAATCTTTAAGAAAAATGGCATAGCTACCCCATGACCCCCCCCCCCCCTACCCCAGCCCATTACCAGCCCCTTTGGGTCTTGTATGGATATTAAGGGGAACCCCGCACATAAAATAAAAAAGGCCCTATATACTCTGAACAGCCGTATACAGGCGGTGCATACAAGACAGGGACTGTAGGTTTGTTCTTATGTAGAATCTGTTTGTAATTTTGAACAGGTACATTGTTGAAGTGTAGCTCCAGCCCAAAAATCTATTTTTAAACTTTTTGGAAAACATAGGTAAGGGTTATCACCCCTGTAACATTTGTTTTGCTGTCTGTGCCCCTGTTCAGAACATTTCACCTCACTTTCCGTCCCAATGTCAACTGTTTTTGAAATGTGGTGTTTTTCTTGAAACAAGGATTGCTGATAAAGCATCAGTACAGAGGAGACACCTTTCTCCCATATTTATTCTTACAGGAGAGAATTTTCCTTCCTAGGGGTAGATTTCCTCTCACTTCCTGTTGTCTTCTTGCGTTTGCAAGTAGGAGTCGTTTGTAAGTTGGATGTTTGAAAGTAGGGACCTGCCGTATATACTCTGCAGAAATAGGCCCCTTAGTTGTTGGTGTTGGCACAACACTGTAAGCACTCACAGTTACTCTTGGTTGGTGCTGGAACGCCCTGCTGTCAACTATTATATCAGGAATTTTAATTACATATAATTGTTGAACAGTGGTAGTAAAAATTGGGCCTTTGATGGTGGTGCTGGTGCCACAACACTGTAAGCCCTGACAGTTACTCTTGGTGGGTGCAGCAATGGGCCCTGCTGTGAATTATTAGATCAAGAATTGTAATTGCATGCCCCTGTTGAACAGGGGCTGAAAAATTGGGCCTTTCGTGGTGGTGGTGGTGGTGGTGGTGTTGCCACAACACTGTAAGCCCTCAGAGTTACTCTTGGTGGGTGCAGGAATGGGCCCTGCTGTGAATTATTAGATCAAGAATTGTAATTACATGCCCCTTTTGAACAGGGGCTGAAAAATTGGGCCTTTCGTGGTGGTGGTGGTGGTGGCGTTGCCACAACACTGTAAGCCCTCAGACTTACTCTTGGTGGGTGCAGGAATGGGCCCTGCTGTGAATTATTAGATCAAGAATTGTAATTACATGCCCCTTTTGAACAGGGGCTGAAAAATTGGGCCTTTCGTGGTGGTGGTGGTGGTGGCGTTGCCACAACACTGTAAGCCCTCAGAGTTACTCTTGGTGGGTGCACCAATGGGCCCTGCTGTGAATTATTAGATCAAGAATTGTAATTACATGCCCCTTTTGAACAGGGGCTGAAAAATTGGGCCTTTCGTGGTGGTGGTGGTGGTGGTGGTGGCGTTGCCACAACACTGTAAGCCCTCAGAGTTACTCTTGGTGGGTGCAGCAATGGGCCCTGCTGTGAATTATTAGATCAAGAATTGTAATTACATGCCCCTTTTGAACAGGGGCTGAAAAATTGGGCCTTTCGTGGTGGTGGTGGTGGTGGTGTTGCCACAACACTGTAAGCCCTCAGAGTTACTCTTGGTGGGTGCAGCAATGGGCCCTGCTGTGAATTATTACATCAAGAATTGTAATTGCATGCCCCTGTTGAACAGGGGCTGAAAAATTGGGCCTTAGGCACTGGTGGCACAACACTACAACCCCTCACAGATACTGTACTTGGAGCACAGCAATGAGCCCTGTTGCAAAGTATTGCTTCAAAAATTGTAATGACACGCCCCTGTAAAACAGGGGCTGAAAAATTGGGCCTTAGGCACTGGTGCCACAACACTCCAACCCCTCACAGATACTGTACTTGGAGCACAGCAATGAGCCCTATGGCAAATTATTGCTAAAAAAATTGTAATTACACGCCCCTGTAAAACAGGGGCTGAAAAATTGGGCCTTAGCCACTGGTGGCGGCACCCATAAACAAAAATGATCTTCCAAGCTATCATCATCAATCGTATCATTGAAGACTCGGAGGAGGAGGATAGCCAGTCAACATAACAGCACAGGCACTCAGCATCAGCATCAGTCTTGAAGGGATGTGACATGTTAAAATCAATTAGTCTGTTATATCAGCATCAGGTGTGTGGTAGCTGGTGGTGATCCAAGACTGGTTCATCTTGATGAAAGTCAGTCGATCAACCGAGTCGGTGGACAGGCGCACCCTGTGATCCGTGACAAATCCTCCAGCAGCACTGAATGTGCGTTCCGAAAGAACGCTGGATGCAGGACAGGCCAGTAGCTCAATTGCATACTGTGCAAGCTCTGGCCAGTGATCCATCCTCAAGACCCAGTAAGCCAGAGGATTTTCGGTGGGGAAGGTGTCCAAGTCTGACCTTGCCCCTAGATATTCCTGCACCATGTTTATCAGACGCTGGCGATGGTTGCTGGAACCGATCATACTTTGGGGCTGCGGACTAAAGAATTGTCTGAACGCATCGGTCAGACGGCCACCTTCCCCACCGCTCCTTCTTTGACTGGCCGAAGCCTCAGCAACTCGTTGTCCAGGACCAGGAGTTTGTAACCTCCCAGTCTCTGGGAACGCGTTGCACAGACCTTTCTGCAAGGCCTCCCGGAGTTGTCTCATCCTCTGCTCCCTCTGCGACGGTAACATAAGGTCCGCAACCTTACCCTTGTACCGTGGATCAAGGAGAGTGGCCAGCCAGTAATGGTCCCTCTCCTTGATCCGAAGAATACGAGGATCCTTCCGCAGACTTTGCAGGATCAGGGAGGCCATGCAGCGTAGGTTTGCTGAGGCATTCGCTCCGGAGTCCTCTGGGTCACTAAGGACGACATGATCCGCAGCCACCTCCTCCCAGCCACGTACAAGTCCACTGGTTTCTTGGGACTGTAAATCATCCCTAAAAGACTGCTGCTGATGATGCTGAGTGCCAGCCTCCACCTCCATGCTGACACAATCCTCCTCCTCCTCCTCCTCCTCCTCCTCTTCCTCTTCCTGTGCGATGGGTGGGACAGAAGGAACACTGTCTGGGTAAAGGGGGCCTTGAGAGGCAAGGAAGTCCTCCTCTTCCTGCCTCTGTTCTGCCTCAAGTGCCCTGTCCATTATTCCACGCAGCGTGTGCTCCAACAGGTGGACAAGAGGTACAGTGTCACTGATGCATGCACTGTCACTGCTCACCATCCTCGTGGCCTCCTCAAATGGTGCCAGGACAGTGCATGCATCCCTGATCATGCCCCACTGGCGTGGAGGAAAAAAAACAAGCTCCCCTGACCCTGTCCTGGTGCCGTAGTTGCACAGGTACTCATTGATGGCCCTCTGCTGCGTGTGCAGCCGCTGCAGCATGGCCAACGTTGAGTTCCACCTGGTGGGCATGTCACATATAAGGCGGTTCTTGGGCAGGTTCAACTCCTTTTGCAGCTCAGCCAGGCGAGCACTGGCATTATAAGATCTGCGGAAATGCACACAGACTTTCCTGGCCTGCCTCAGGACATCCTGTAAGCCTGGGTACCTGCCCAAGAACCGCTGCACCACCAGGTTAAGGACGTGAGCCACACAGGGCACATGGGTCAGTTGTCCCTGTCGAAGGGCGGAGAGGAGGTTGGTGCCATTGTCGCAAACCACCATTCCTGGCTTAAGCTGGCGTGGCGTCAACCACCTCTCGGCCTGGCCCTGCAGAGCAGACAGGACCTCTGCCCCAGTGTGGCTTCTGTCCCCCAAACACACCAGCGCAAGCACGGCATGGCATCTTTTTGCCTGCGTACTTGCGTAGCCCCGTGAACGGCTACGGAGCACCGCTGGTTCATAGGACAAACCACAGGAAGAGGCCATGGAGGAAGAAGAAGAGGAGGGGGTGGAGGAGAGAGGTGTGTCACAACCAGTAGTAGCATTTTGGAGGCGTGGCGGTGGGACAACCTCCAACACTACTGCACCTTGTCCTGCATCCTTCCCAGCTGCCAAAAGAGTGACCCAATGGGCCGTGAAAGAAAGGTAACGTCCCTGTCCATGCCTGCTGGACCATGAGTCAGCGGTAATATGCACCTTACCGCTGACCGCCCTGTCCAGCGAGGCCAAGACATTGCCTTCCACATGCCGGTAGAGAGCCGGAATAGCCTTCCGTGAGAAAAAGTGGCGTTTGGGAACCTGCCACTGAGGAACCGCACATTGCACAAACTCACGGAAGGGGGCCGAGTCTACCAACTGAAAAGGCAGCAGTTGAAGCGCTAGCAATTTAGCCAAGCTAGCATTCAACCGCTGGGCATGTGGATGGCTGGGAGTGAACTTCTTTCGACGGTCCAGCAGCTGGGGCAGGGAAATTTGCCTGCTAGAATCGGACGTCGGTGTACTGCTAGCAGAGTGGCCGCAAGTACTTGGCTGTGACACACCTAATTCTACACCTTCATTCCTCTCAGTGCATGTTTCAGAGAGGACTGAAGTTATAGTGGGGTTGGAGATCCCAGCTGATGCGGTGCAAGGAGAGGTCCGCTTTGTTCTTTGGTGTGGGTCTTTGAGGTAGGCTTGCCAACGAGCTGCATGGCAGGTCAACATATGTCTGGTCAGGCATGTGGTACCCAAGCGGCTGATGTTTTGGCCACGCGATATACGCTTGAGACATATGTTGCAAACAGCAGCTGTGCGATCTGATGCACTAGCCTCAAAAAAGGCCCACACCAAGGAACTTTTTGAATGACGGGCAGAGGCAGCGCCCTGCACAGGCGGAGCTCTGCGGTGTGATTCCGTTGGTGTACTGCCCTTACGCTGGCCACCAAAGGGCATCCTGACTCATTGGAGATGTGCCTCCTCCTCATCCTCCTCCTCCTCCTCTCTCCTATTAGGCACCCACGTGGAGTCAGTGACCTCATCATCCCCTCCCTCCTCATCACTGGAGCCAATCTGGCAGTATGCTGCAGCTGCTGGAACATGACTGCCAGATTGGTGTCCTTCTTGAGCATCCCCTCTGTCTGCTCTCACCCTACTGCCTTCCTGTAGCTGGGTTTCATCATCAGACCCTTCGAAACGCTGGGCATCCTCCTGGAGCATGTACCCAACACTGTGCTCAAACAGTTCGGGGGACTCCTCAGGAGGAGGACATGGTGGGTCTAGGGAAGGAGTGACTGATGATGAGTCTGACATTGATACCAGGGAAGAGGACGCTTTGGTAGCTGCTTTGCCAGTACCCTGAGCCTGGGTGAGAGAGGATGAGGAGGAGGAGGAGGGCTTGGTCATCCACTCTACCAAGTCTTCGGCATGATGTGGCTCAACATGTCCAGCTGCCGAAAAGAAGGACAAGCGTGTCCCATGGCCATGTGCTGATGACAATGCACCGCGTCCACGACCAGCACTGTTGCCCCCAGACACAGAGCCTGCTTGCCCTCTTTTATTGCCTCCTGACTGTCTGCCTCTCCTTGTTTGCCTTCCAGACATTCTAATAGATGGCCTGCAGGGAGATGGGAAAAAAGCAATAAGGGCTACCTTCAGGTGTCCTTCCCTGTCCCTTTACTTAAGGATTTCTAAATATGGTTGAGGATGATTGCTTTTGCACAGAATAGCACAACGACAATTTCCCTGACTGTCCAAAAAACAAGGATTTCAAAGATGGTTGATGAGGAATGCTTTAGCACACTATAGCACAAGGAGAATTCCCCTCACTTTCCTTCTTTGTCCCTAGAAACAAGGACTCGCACAGTGAAAGAAACTGACACTCTCCCTACCTAGAGTTTTCTGTCCCTAGAAAAAATGTTTTTTTAAAGCACACTATAGCACAAGGAGAATTCACTCACTGTCCTTCCCTGTCCCTAGAAACAAGGACTTGCACAGTGAAAGAAACTGACACTCTCCCTACCTAGAGTTTTCTGTCCCTAGAAAAAATGTTTTTTTAAAGCACACTATAGCACAAGGAGAATTCACTCACTGTCCTTCCCTGTCCCTAGAAACAAGGACTTGCACAGTGAAAGAAACTGACACTCTCCCTACCTAGAGTTTTCTGTCCCTAGAAAAAATGTTTTTTTAAAGCACACTATAGCACAAGGAGAATTCACTCACTGTCCTTCCCTGTCCCTAGAAACAAGGACTTGCACAGTGAAAGAAACTGACACTCTCCCTACCTAGAGTTTTCTGTCCCTAGAAAAAATGTTTTTTTAAAGCACACTATAGCACAAGGAGAATTCACTCACTGTCCTTCCCTGTCCCTAGAAACAAGGACTTGCACAGTGAAAGAAACTGACACTCTCCCTACCTAGAGTTTTCTGTCCCTAGAAAAAATGTTTTTTTAAAGCACACTATAGCACAAGGAGAATTCACTCACTGTCCTTCCCTGTCCCTAGAAACAAGGACTTGCACAGTGAAAGAAACTGACACTCTCCCTACCTAGAGTTTTCTGTCCCTAGAAAAAATGTTTTTTTAAAGCACACTATAGCACAAGGAGAATTCACTCACTGTCCTTCCCTGTCCCTAGAAACAAAGACTTGCACAGTGAAAGAAACTGACACTCTCCCTACCTAGAGTTTTCTGTCCCTAGAAAAAATGTTTTTTTAAAGCACACTATAGCACAAGGAGAATTCACTCACTGTCCTTCCCTGTCCCTAGAAACAAGGACTTGCACAGTGAAAGAAACTGACACTCTCCCTACCTAGAGTTTTCTGTCCCTAGAAAAAATGTTTTTTTTAAAGCACACTATAGCACAAGGAGAATTCACTCACTGTCCTTCCCTGTCCCTAGAAACAAGGACTTGCACAGTGAAAGAAACTGACACTCTCCCTACCTAGAGTTTTCTGTCCCTAGAAAAAATGTTTTTTTAAAGCACACTATAGCACAAGGAGAATTCACTCACTGTCCTTCCCTGTCCCTAGAAACAAGGACTTGCACAGTGAAAGAAACTGACACTCTCCCTACCTAGAGTTTTCTGTCCCTAGAAAAAATGTTTTTTTAAAGCACACTATAGCACAAGGAGAATTCACTCACTGTCCTTCCCTGTCCCTAGAAACAAGGACTTGCACAGTGAAAGAAACTGACACTCTCCCTACCTAGAGTTTTCTGTCCCTAGAAAAAATGTTTTTTTAAAGCACACTATAGCACAAGGAGAATTCACTCACTGTCCTTCCCTGTCCCTAGAAACAAGGACTTGCACAGTGAAAGAAACTGACACTCTCCCTACCTAGAGTTTTCTGTCCCTAGAAAAAATGTTTTTTTAAAGCACACTATAGCACAAGGAGAATTCACTCACTGTCCTTCCCTGTCCCTAGAAACAAGGACTTGCACAGTGAAAGAAACTGACACTCTCCCTACCTAGAGTTTTCTGTCCCTAGAAAAAATGTTTTTTTAAAGCACACTATAGCACAAGGAGAATTCACTCACTGTCCTTCCCTGTCCCTAGAAACAAGGACTTGCACAGTGAAAGAAACTGACACTCTCCCTACCTAGAATTTTCTGTCCCTAGAAAAAATGTTTTTTTAAAGCACACTATAGCACAAGGAGAATTCACTCACTGTCATTCCCTGTCCCTAGAAACAAGGACTTGCACAGTGAAAGAAACTGACACTCTCCCTACCTAGAGTTTTCTGTCCCTAGAAAAAATGTTTTTTTAAAGCACACTATAGCACAAGGAGAATTCACTCACTGTCCTTCCCTGTCCCTAGAAACAAGGACTTGCACAGTGAAAGAAACTGACACTCTCCCTACCTAGAGTTTTCTGTCCCTAAAAAAAATGTTTTTTTAAAGCACACTATAGCACAAGGAGAATTCACTCACTGTCCTTCCCTGTCCCTAGAAACAAGGACTTGCACAGTGAAAGAAACTGACACTCTCCCTACCTAGAGTTTTCTGTCCCTAGAAAAAATGTTTTTTTAAAGCACACTATAGCACAAGGAGAATTCACTCACTGTCCTTCCCTGTCCCTAGAAACAAGGACTTGCACAGTGAAAGAAACTGACACTCTCCCTACCTAGAGTTTTCTGTCCCTAGAAAAAATGTTTTTTTAAAGCACACTATAGCACAAGGAGAATTCACTCACTGTCCTTCCCTGTCCCTAGAAACAAGGACTTGCACAGTGAAAGAAACTGACACTCTCCCTACCTAGAGTTTTCTGTCCCTAGAAAAAATGTTTTTTTAAAGCACACTATAGCACAAGGAGAATTCACTCACTGTCCTTCCCTGTCCCTAGAAACAAGGACTTGCACAGTGAAAGAAACTGACACTCTCCCTACCTAGAGTTTTCTGTCCCTAGAAAAAATGTTTTTTTAAAGCACACTATAGCACAAGGAGAATTCACTCACTGTCCTTCCCTGTCCCTAGAAACAAGGACTTGCACAGTGAAAGAAACTGACACTCTCCCTACCTAGAGTTTTCTGTCCCTAGAAAAAATGTTTTTTTAAAGCACACTATAGCACAAGGAGAATTCACTCACTGTCCTTCCCTGTCCCTAGAAACAAGGACTTGCACAGTGAAAGAAACTGACACTCTCCCTACCTAGAGTTTTCTGTCCCTAGAAAAAATGTTTTTTTAAAGCACACTATAGCACAAGGAGAATTCACTCACTGTCCTTCCCTGTCCCTAGAAACAAGGACTCGAACAGTAAAACACACTGACACGCTCCCTACCTATCCTTCTCTTTCCCTAAACTAAAGGAATCCAGGTTAAGCAAGAAAGAAATAAATGTCACTGTCCCTGCCTATGCTGCTCTTTCCCTGCTCCGGAACACACTACACTAGGCCGCCGTGCTGGCGGCCTTTTATAGTGTGGGGCGTGTACTAAACACCCTCAGCAATAATTGGCCACAGGCATCCTGCCTGTGGCCAATCATTGCTCTCCTCGCTGCCGGCGCTGTGATTGGCCAAGCATGCGGGGTCACAGTGCATGCTTGGCCAATCACAGCGCCAGGATGACACTGCGATGGCGTAGTGCATTGTGGGCCGTTCGCGTCACTCGAATTTGGCGCGAACGGCCCAAATCGTTCGATCTTCGTCGAACGATCGAACAGCCGATGTTCGAGTCGAACGTATGTTCGACTCGAACACGAAGCTCATCCCTACTCACAAGCAAAGGAACATAACCCGTCATTAACACTAACAGACACTGTCCAAGCGAGCATGATGATATCACTGCTTAACCCCGGTCTTTTGCGTTTTGTTTTAAAGAACATCTTCCAAGTTGGAGTAGCGACCAGGTTGTTTAATGTTTACTGCTTAGGGACTTTCCATTTTCATAATAACCCATGTTATCTCCATGTTATCTTCTAATTGCCACCTATGGACTTTCTATCTCATTTAACGCTCCCTCACTTTCTTAGCAAACACCTCTGTTATGGGCACACACCTTGCAGTAGGGTTGTACTCTATTTAATGCAAAAGAAAGGAAATGTCCATAATTTTTTTAAATAACAAAAAAAAATAAAAAATCAAACAATTTTAAGCAAGTGCATTGATCCTAAAAAAATTTTTTTGAAGAACTGATTCCTATTTAAAATGAACTGATATTTTTTTTATATATAACTCAAATTAAATTGCAATACACTTCATCCATTTCTGGGCATTTGGTTAAATTAGCATCTTAGACATTATCCATGTGTACAAGAATACCATACCCTGGATTTGCAATAGTAAGTGAGGGAAAAATGTGAATTGAGTCCACTACAGAAACTTAGTTATATCACTGTATAAAGGACTGACCCAGTAAAAGGTCTGTCTTTTGTGTAGTTTCTTCATTGTGTTAAAGGCTAAAAATAACATTTTGAAAAAGTTTATAGTTTCCTTTTAGCCAGGTTCATATAAAACATTATTTATGACTAGTGATTGTGAGGCAACAGAGCCATCCACTGATTATGCTTTTTGTATACCGTTCTGTAAATCACCTGCCTTTTGACCTTATAGCAGGATTACACACATTTAGGTGAATATGTTTTTTCTAGTAGAGACAGTACCTATCTGGATTTCTTTTTAACTGCAGGAGCAGTCATCAAGTGCACAGTTATGTCTAGCCTTTCTTTTACAAAGGTTGACTTAAAGGGATAGAGATTGCAAGGCTTGTCCTGTTCCCTCAGGTAGGTGGAGGGTGTGCCAAATTAGCATCTGGCACATTCTCTGTTATATCCATAAAGGTCTCTAAAGATACTCTGGTCAGTCAAAAAGTTATCTCCACATTCCTGTGTCTTTATCTTATTTTTCCTCTTATGTGTTGTTTGGTTTTATAAATACAGTCATGGCCAAAAATATTGGCACTGTCAGATAACGTTAGATAATGCACCACTTCGCCCAGAAAATTGCTGCAATTACAAATGTATAGGCATTCTCATGTTTATTTATTTTGTTTGTATTGGTATGACACTAAAAAGTGGAGAAACAAAAAGCCAAATTTGACACATTCCATGCAAAACTCCAAAAATGAACTGGACAAAACTATTGGCACCTTCTCAAAATTGTAAGAAATAATTGCATTCCAAGTTTGTGATGCTCCTGTAATTTGTAATTAAACTCACCTGTATCAATTAACAGGCGCTGATAATATAGAATTCACACTGGTAACCAGTTAAAATGGTGGAAAATTTACTCAACCTTTCTGTTGTGTGTCTCTGTGTTCCACACGGAGCATGAAGAAGAGAAAGAGTAGCAAAGAATTGTCTGAGGATTTGAGAGCAAAAATTGTGGAAAAGCATGGACAATCTCAAGGTTACAAGTCCATCTCCAGAGATCTTAATGTTCCTGTGTCCACTGTGTGCAACATTGTCAAGAAGTTTAATATCTATAGAAGGGTGATGTTGCGCTGCTGTATATATAACGGAAAAACCACAATTATTTTGATAATACAAAAGTGGAAATAATATTATAAAAATAAAGTGCCTAGAAATCCGTAAAACCAAATTATAAATTAATGCAATTCATATCTCATACTGTGCAAATTGATAATGGACCAATTCCTGAAATAAGTGCAAATGACACAAATAAATATGTAAACAACTTATGCAATCATCTTTCCATTGGAATACACAATATATTCATACTAAAAAAAGTGCATAGAATATTAAGATTGATACTGAGTGGTGGTGGAGGTTCAGAATATATTAAAGTCTCTTGGTGATGTTATTAAATATGGTGCATCCCTTCACCATGTGAGTAAGTGGATATTCTCATACAGGTGGGTATTGTCTTCTCTCTTCAGTGTTAATACACCCATGTGTTCGCTATCTTCTCACCTTACTGCTGTAAGGTAACAGCATGTGTTGGTTATCACAGCCTAGTGATCTGTGTACCTCTCCTCTCCTCTAGGGGTCCTCTGGTGTTCCTCCTCAAATTACTCAGTCTCTATGGTGGATAGTCTCCTCTATGGTATTCCTGGGGGTGGTCCCTTGATCTCCTTCATGATTATATGTTAATATTAGAAAGATTTCCCATAGTGTAGTAACGTTTTGTGAGTTTTACTAAGGTTAAAAGCTGATTTCTTTACTCACATAAGCCAAAATAAAAAGTGCATATACTCCACGAGTGCCAAACTCATATTCCCTAAGGCGTCACTCCTGGTATGACTGCGCTCCCTCCCTACTCATTGCGTCATGCCCATGTGACTTTCTCAGGGCATAGAGGCCGGCATAATCACTGTCCTTATATAGCTTAATGTTGGTGTCAATGACAGCGGCCATTTTGTTGTAGTTCTACATGCTTTTTTTTATTGGATATCAATGTGTGTGCTGTCGGCCATTTTCTCGAAGTCCAGACGTATATGTTCTTTTTGTTTACCCATAGCTGCCATTATACCATGGTCCTTATCTATATTGGTGATTAGCCCTACATATGGATGCAGATTTAACCCTGTCTATACTTATTGCTGCTGGATGGAAATATATCTAGCATATATCCTGCAATGAAGGGCGAAATTATAATAGAGAAGAAAGGAAGGTGCGCCAAACTAAGTGCAGTAAGTAAGGCTTTTTAATGGCAAATTAAAAAATGACAGCCAAATGGCTACTCACAAAATTCAGGACAAATACAGGCATGTAGAGGGTTAATGGTGGTCCGGAGTCGTCTCAAGCAGGCCTTAGGGGAGATTTGGGTTCCAGATCAGGAAGTAGCAGAGGATGGCTGAAGGCAGGATTTAAGGTAGGCTGAAGGCAGGTTATGGTGTCAGCAGAGGAGGACAGGGCATCCAGGCTATGGATGATGAAGAAGGCCCTGTACCGCTGTACCGCTGGGACATCCAGGAGACAACCAGGAAGTTGCCGTCAGCGTGCGCTTCAGCGTGGAGCGCAGCGTGCCGTGAGACCGGAAGTGACGTGGAGATCGAACGGACCAATGGGATGACGCGTTTCACAGCATCCGCTGTTTCATCAGATCTGATGAAAAGCTATAATGAATTGTCAGCTCCCGGCAATACAGAGAAAAGTCATTGATAAAAAAAAAAACTGCGTGGGGGTCCCCTCAAATTCAAATGCCCTTCAAGTCTGGTATGGATATTAAGGGGAGCCTTGCGTCAAATTTTTAAAAAAAATTACACGGGGTTCCCCCCAAATATCCATACCAGACCCTTCAGGTCTGGTATGGATTTTAAGGGGAACTCCACGCCAAATTTGAAAAAAAAAATGGCGTGGAGTATCCCCCAAAAATCCATACCAGACCCTTTATCCGAGCACGTCTGCTGGAAAAGCTGGCAGGCCGCAGGAAAAGAGGGGGGACGAGAGGGACGAGAGAGCGCCCCCCCTCCTGAACCGTACCAGGCCACATGCCCTCAACATGGGGAGGATGCTTTGGGGATCTGTGACCCCTCAAAGCACCATATTACCATGTTGATGAGGACAAGGGCCTCATCCCCACAACCTTTGCCCGGTGGTTGTGGGGGTCTGCGGGTGGGGGGCTTAACGGAATCTGGAAGACCCCTTTAACAAAAGGGACCCTCAGATCCTGGCCCCCCCTATGTGAATTGGTAAGGGGTACATTGTACCCCTACCATTTCACAAAGAAAGTGTTAAAAAAAAAACACACAGACACAGTTGGGAAAGTCCTTTATTAAAAATAAAAAAATAAAAAACCCATTCCAGCGATGTAATCTAGTGTCCCGCGGTGATCCGATGTCCAGCTCTGCAGTCTCCACTCCACACGAAATGTCATTGGCTGAGCGGACCTGATGGGGAACTTCCTCTGCAGTGTAATAAATTAATAAACCCGCCCCTTCTCAAGTTCCCCATCAGATCCGCTCAGCCAATGACGTAGGGGGCGGGGTCAAATTCACTGAGTGTAAGGCTGAGCGGACCTGATGGGGAACGTGAGAAGGGGATCCTGCCTACGTCATTTGCTATTCTTTGGCAAGCGGGGAAAGCTGGGGCTTACCCCTATGATCTGACGGGCGACCGCGCCCCCTCGTATGTCAGACCCCGCCTACATCATTGGCTGAGCGGACCTGTTGGGGAACTTCCTCTGCAGTGTAATAAATGAATAGACCCGCGACTTCTCACGTTCCCCATCAGGTCCGCTCAGCCTTACACCCAGTGAAGGTGACCCTGCCCCCTACGTCATTGGCTGAGCAGACCTGATGGGGAACTTGAGAAGGGGCGGGGTCTATTAATTTATTACACTGTGGAGGAAGTTCCCCATCAGGTCCGCTCAGCCAATGACGTTTCGTGTGGAGTGGAGACTGCAGCGTGGGACACTGGATTAAACCAGACCATTTTGTAGCTAAAGGACCAGAGCTGTTTTCAGAATTTTGCACTGCGCTGCTTTAACTGTAAATTGTGCAGACATGCAATGTTGTACCGAAACAAAATTTGCGTCCTTTTCTTCCCACAAATAGAGCTTTCTTTTAATGGTATTTGATTGCCTCTGCGATTTTAATCTTTTGCGATATAAACGGAAAAAGACCGAAAATTTTGAAAATAAATGATATTTTCTACTTTTTGTTATAAGAAAAATCGAATAAACTCAATTTTAGTCATACATTTAGGCCAAAATGTATTCAGCCACATGTCTTTAGTAAAAAAAATGTCAATAAGCGTATATTTATTGGTTTGCGCAAAAGTTATAGCGTCTACAAACTAGGGTACATTTTCTGGAATTTACACAGCTTTTAATTTATGACTGCCTATCTCATTTCTTGAGGTGCTAAAATGGCAGGGCAGTACAAAACCCCCCAAATGACCCCATTTTGGAAAGAAGACACCCCAAGGAAATTGCTGAGAGGCATGTTGAGCCCATTGAATATTTTTTTTTGTCTCAAGTGATTGAATAATGACTAAAAAAAATAAAAAATTACAAAAAGTTGTCACTAAATGATATATTGCTCACACATGCCATGGTTATATGTGGAATTGCACCCCAAAATACATTTTGCTGCTTCTCCTGAGTACGGAGATACCAAATGTGTGGGACTTTTTGGGAGCCTAGCCGCGTACGGGCCCCTGAAAACCAAGCACCGCCTTCAGGATTTCTAAGGGCGCAAATTTTTGATTTCACTCCTCACTACCTATCACAGTTTCGAAGGCCATAAAATGCCAAAATAGCACAAAACCCCCCCAAATGACCCCATTTTGGAAAGTAGACACCCCAAGCTATTTGCTGAGAGGCATGGTGAGTATTTTACAGTTCTCATTTGTTTTTGAAAATGAAGAAAGAAAATATTATTTATTTATTTATTTATTTTTTCAATTTTCAAAACTTTGTGACAAAAAGCGAGATCTGCAAAATACTCACCATACCTCTCAGCAAATAGCTTGGGGTGTCTACTTTTGGGGGGTTTGTGCCATCTGGGCATTCCATGGCCTCCGAAACTGTGATAGGCAGTGAGAAGTGAAATCAAAAATTTACACCCTTAGAAAGCCTGAAGGCGGTGCTTGGTTTTGGGGTCCCGTACGCGGCTAGGCTCCCAAAAAGTCTCACACATGTGGTATCCCCATACCCAGGAGAAGCAGCAAAATGTATTTTGGGGTGTAATTCCACATATGCCCATGACATGTTTGAGCAATATATCATTTAGTGACAACTTTGTGCAAAAAAAATAAAAATAAATTGTATTTTTTCCGCAACTTGTGTCAATATATAAAATATTCCATGGACTCGACATGCCTCTCAGTATATAGCTTGGGGTGTCTACTTTCCAAAATGGGGTCATTTGGGGGGGTTTTGAACTGTTCTGGCATTTTATACACAACATTAGGAAGCTTACATCCACTCTTCTAACCACTTGAAGACAAAGCCCTTTTTGACACTTTTTGTTTACATGAAAACATATTTTTTTTTGCAAGAAAATTATGTTGAACCCCCAAACATTATATATATTTTTAAAGCAAAGGCCCTACAGAATAAAATGGTGGGTGTTTTTTTTCTACACAGTATTTGCGCAGCGATTTTTCAAATGCATTTTTTGGGGAAAAAATACACTTTTTTTAATTTTAATGCACTAAAACACACTATATTGCCCAAATGTTTGATGAAATAAAAAAGATGATCTTAGGCCGAGTACATAGATACCAAACACGACAAGCTTTAAAATTTCGCACAAATGCGCATTGGCGACAAACTACATACATTTTTAAAAGCCTTTAAAAGCCTTTACAGGTTACGCCGTTAGATTTACAGAGGAGGTCTACTGCTAAAATGACTGCCCTCAATCTGACCTTCGCGGTGATACCTCACATGCATGGTGCAATTGCTGTTTACATATGACGCCAGACCGCCAGACCGACGCTTGCCATTGGGCAAGAGCAGGGCAGGACAGGGGTGCTTTTTTTTTTTTTTTTTATTATTAATTTTGCTTTTTTTTTTTTTTTTAAACTGTTGCTTCCATATTTATTTATTTTTTATCATTTTTATTGTTATCTCAGGGAATGTAAATATCCCCTAGGATAGCAATAGGTAGTGACAGGTACTCTTTTTTGAAAAAACTGGGGTCTATTGGACCCTAGATCTTTCCTCTGCCCTCAAAGCATCTGACCACACCAAGATCGGTGTGATAAAATGCTTTCCCAATTTCCCAATGGCACTTTTTATATCCGAGGGGGGACATTCCCTCCCACTGCTTGTAAAAGCAGTCCAGAGGCTAATTAGCCACTAGGATTGCTTTTACATGAAAGCCGGCCGCTGGCTGAAAAGAATGATACCAAGATGATACCTAAACCCGCAGGCATCATTCTGGTATAAACATTCAAAGTCCAGCAACATACCAGTACGTTGCTGGTCCTTGTTGGACATGTATTGTAATCTTTTTTTTCATGCAGCCTGTTGGCTGAACGAAAAAAAAAGATTGATCGGTGGGTATGCCCACCATTAGAATACCGCCCTTCATCCACCCACTTCTAATGATGGGCATACATGCACCATTTATATATGCCGAAGCATGGGGGCATCTTCCCGCAAAAGTTATGCCACATACACATGGTCAGACTTTTCCACGGGCAAGCCTCCGTCGGAATTTCGACCGTATGTACGCGGCATTAGGAGCAAAATCGCTCCTCCGCTCCTCCGCCCCTGCTGCCCCAATGCTTCGGCATTTATGCTTTTTTTTTTTAACTGTGGTGGTGAAATCACCTCCTACAGCACTGGAGTCGCAGGGATCAGGCCTGTCTCTGCGAACGCTGCAGATATGTGTGTTGTGTTTTGCAAGTGACAGTGATCGATCGATACTGCACTTGGGTGGCCTGGGCTGGACGGAGGGGCAAAACGCAGATGCTAGCAGGTATCTGGGCTGATCCCGCTAACACTGCATTTTTGGGAACCCTAAACTGCTGGGGACGCTAGTATAGATCTGATCAGATATTGATCTGTTCAGATACTATACCACTAAGGGAGGTGTATGCTTCACGCGTGGGTGTTAGCGTTACTGGCACTAACCTGATGCTGCCTGGGGTGTGACGCAGACCTTCTCTGACGCTAAAACCTAATTGATATCACCCGCCGGGTGATCAGGGGGTTAAACCTTTATTGGGTTATATACGGCGGGTGCCCTGACACTATAAAAAGCAAAAAACTAACCAGCGTCACCCGTAACACTTATATGGTGATTACTGGTGAAAGGGTTAACTAGGGGCAATTAGGGGGTTAAAACCTTTATTAGGTAATATATGGGGGTACCTAACGCTATATAAAAACCTGACGGCGAACCTAAAAAAAAATTACTGGCTACCTATCGCCATCTCCGACACTAAAACAGCGATCAGAAAAACGATCGCTTAGCAACAGTGGTGATAGGGGGTGAAAGGGTTACCTGGGGGGCGATCAAGGGGGTTAAACCTTTATTAGATAATATATGGGGGTACCTGACGCTATAAAAACCTGCGGCGAACCTAAAAAAAATTACTGGCTACCGATCGGCATCACCAACACTAAGACAGCGATCAGAAAAACTATTGCTTAGCGACAGTGGTGATAGGGGGTGAAAGGGTTACCTGGGGGCGATCAAGGGGGTTAAACCTTTATTAGGTAATATATGGGGGTACCCGACGCTATAAAAACCTGCGGCGAACCTAAAAAAAATGACTGGCTACCGATCGGCATCACCAACGCTAAGACAGCGATCAGAAAAACGGTTGCTTAGCGACAGTGGTGATAGGGGGTGAAAGCAGGGCCGATCCTAGGGTCACAGACGCCTGGGTGCAGAAATATTTCTGGCGCCCCCCCACATGGGCGTGGTTATCTTTACTAACTCCTCCCCTTTACATGTGTTTCTATGGCAATGACTCAAACACAGAGATGCTCCCCTAAGGAGTCTTCTTTACCCTGGGATCCTCCCACGATCTCTTAACAATAAACAAAATACAGAAAAAGCAAGGAGTACTCTAATGGGACCTGGAGGGGGGTCTCTCTAATGTACACAGAGAGGGCTTCTGTTAGAGAGTCTGTTAGAAAGACATCGTAGAGGAGATGGTCAGAGACTGCAGATATGATACAATAGATGGTCAGAGACTGCAAAAATTATACAAGAGATCAATGTAGCCTCATTAGTGCCCACCAATTGCAGCCTACCAGTGCCCATCAATTGCAGCCTACCAGTGCCCACCAAATGCAGCCTACCAGTGCCCACCAAATGCAGCCTACCAGTGCCCACCAAATGCAGCCTACCAGTGCCCACCAAATGCAGCCTTATCAGTATCCACCAAATGCAGCCTTATCAGTGCCCACCAAATGCAGCCTACCAGTGCCCACCAAATGCAGCCTTATCAGTGCCCACCAAATGCAGCCTACCAGTGCCCACCAAATGCAGCCTACCAGTGCCCACCAAATGCAGCCTACCAGTGCCCACTAAACAGGGTTGGTGCAAGGATTTTTGACACCCTAGGCGAAACCTAATTTTGGGCTTCCTTGTCCCTCTAAATATGCTTTGATTGTGTGCCACAAGCTGGAGTCTTAGGGATACATATAAACCTCAACACAATCATTTAGAAATGTACTTCCAATACATCTGGTTTTGTATACACTGAGAATAGACAAAGAGCTTAAAATAGAGGATTATAAAGGATCTGAGGAACCCGGGATGGAGCCAAAGAATAAGTACTGCAGTATGACCCCTTAGGGAGAGAGAGAGGGAAGAATCACTATGGTGTAAGGAAGAAAGGAAGAGGGGACACTATGGTACACAGAAGGCAGGAAGGAAGGATCACTATGGTACATGGAAGAAAGGGAGGAGGGATTACTATGGTACATGGAAGGAAGGATAACTATGGCACATGGAAGGCAGGAAGGGTCACTATGGTACATGGAAGGATTACTATGGCACACAGAAGGCAGGAAGGATTACTATGGTACATGGAAGGCAGGACCACTATGGCACATGGAAGACAGGAAGGATCACTATGGTACATGGAAGGATTACTATGGCACACAGAAGGCAAGATGGATTACTATGGTACATGGAAGGCAGGACCACTATGGCACATGGAAGACAGGAAGGATCACTATGGTACATGGAAGGCAGTACCACTATGGTACATGGAAGGCTGGAAGACTGTGGCACATGGAAGGCTGCAAGACTGTGGCACATGGAAGGCTGGAAGACTGTGGCACATGGAAGGCTGGAAGACTGTGTCACATGGAAGGCTGGAAGGCTATGGCACATGGAAGGCTATGGCACATGGAAGGCTGTACGGCTATGGCACACGGAAGGCTGGAAGGCTATGGCACATGGAAGGCTGGAAGGCTATGGCACATGGAAGGCTATGGCACATGGAAGGCTGAAAAAGACTATGGCACATGGAAGGCTGAAGAAGACTATGGCACATGGAAGCAGGGGAGGGCTGGCAGCCTTAGGTCTGGGGGCAAATCCAGTCAAGTGGCCCATTAAACCACCAAATCAGCTCACTATCACCAGTGCCCATCCAAAGCAGCCTCACCAGTGTCCATCAATGCAGCCTGATCAGTGCCCATCAATGAAGCCTCACCAGTGTCCATCAATGCAGTCTGTTTATTGCATGGGGATTAGAGAGAGAAGAGCCGCCGGATTACACAGAGTGGAGATCTACTGCTTACCCGGTGTGGCTGCTGCCATACGAAGTCCCGCCTCCAGGACTGGCTTCTATGATAGACGTCACCAGTGTGCTGTCTATCAAAGCAGCCGGTCCAGGAGGTGGGACTTCGTATCACAGCAGCCGCCGGGTAAGCGGGAGGTCCCCGCTCTGTGTAATCCAGCGGTGCTTGCCCCCACTTCCCTTCTGAGGCAGCCCAATAGGCCCAGCAGGACCCATGGTAGGGCCGGCCTTGGGCGCTCTCCCTCTGCCTCAGCTCACGGTGCACCCTCCCAGGATTGGCCCTGCAAAGTGGGGACAGAATCGGGCACGGACTTGGTCCCGGGACAGTGTCCTCAGTCCGGGGACTGTCCCGGGAAACCGGGGACATCTGGTCGCCCTAGGCTAGTAGCCAGCAGACCCAAAAGGCTATGGTCAGCTCCCAGCTGCTGCTCTCAGTTCTCCACTCACTGGGAGCTTGAGAGCGCGTGGACTACTTAGCAGTGTTGATATGCACTGGTAGGTGGCACTGGTGGGCACTACTTAGCAGCAGTGGGTCTGGAGTGTGCGGGACTAATGTCCCGTTTACACAAGACGACAAATGACTTTTTTTTCTCCTCACGCTGTCAGCATGAGGGGAACAAAATGGCAATTACCAGCTTCTGTTTTCATCACGTGATCAGCTGCCATTGGCTGACAGCTGATCACATGGTAAGGGGCCGATATCTGCCCCTCACTCCGATCTGTGATCAGCCGAGTCTCATGGACTCACTGATCACAGGGCATGCCGCGTGCACCCCACACGTTAGGTATCTATTTACTCTGCATAATATCATCTTTCACATTATACACAAAAATTGGGCTAATGTTAGTGTTTTTTTTTTTTTATTATTCATGACAGTGTATTTTCCCAAAGAAATTGCATTGCATCAGTGCGGTTTTTCAAATGCAATATTTTATGTGACATAAAATATTGCAACAATCGCCATTTTATTCTCTAGGGTTTCTGCTAAAAAAAATTACATTATATATATATATATATATATATATATATATATATATGTTTGGGGGTTCTAAGTAATTTTCTAACAAAAATACAGATTTTTGACAAGTGTCAAAAAAAGGTTTAGGCATGAAGGGGTATATAATATCAGCCCCCAGCATGAAACAATGAGAAGGAAGAGAGGAATCTTTATTTTCAATAAAAACAAAAAAACAAAACACATTCACCAAAAAAATAAAAAATTACATTATCTCTGCTCTGCTCACCTCATGGAGTGACAGTCCGCTTCCCGCAGCCTCTCGTCCTTTCTCCTGCTGTGGACAGGCTGGGGAGTTTCTGCCCCCAGGGACTGCTACTGGGCTGCTGGCGATAGGGACTATATGTCCCACGATGCTTTGCAGCTGCTGGAGGCCTGGCTGATGGGCACTCTCCACCTACCAATGAGGAAGCAGGGGAGGGAACAGAGTGGGCGGCCGGGCTCTACGAGCGGAGCCCGCACATGCTGCAGTGTTTGGAGGAGAGGGAGGGGGGAAATCCCCCGCAGGAGCTGACAGGCTGGCTCTCACTCCTCTGGCGGTGGATTAGTGTGATCGCGACCGACGGGAGGAGTGGAGCCGCGGGTGACAGAGCGGCCCCGCTACATGAGTGAGTGTCGCTTGAGCTTCAGCACCCCTCCCTCTGCCTCAGCTCATGGCCCCTGCCCTGACCCGACTTCCTCTGGAAAAAAAAAATGTGAGCGGGCAGCCGCCGGACGTTATCCATATAAGTTAGGGCGGCAGCCTAGGGGGAAATTGCCACCCTGCCCCAGCCCGCCCCTGCATGGAAGACTATATATGGAAGCCTGGGAGACTTTGGCACATTTAGAGAAGAGAGAGGGGAGAGATCACTCACCCAGGCTGCATTGTCTTCAGAGGCAGGCACAGGCACTCAGGCAGCGACATCAGGCAGGATCACTGGCTGGCTTGAAATCTCCCACCCTCATCCCTTTCCAGGCACAGATTGGCTACGCGAAAGGGTTGTGGGCGGGCACAGGGGGGACATGGGGAGGAGGTGGGGCAGACCTAGCCTACCTCCTCCTCATACGAAATATACAGCGGGCAAGCGGGGAGGAAAAATATACAGCCGGAGGGCGAACATTGCCGTGGGGCGGGGAATATGAAGCTAGCTATATCTTATGCACACTGCCATGGGCACGCTGGGAGGCGGGGAATAGTGCCGTTATACTGAGCGCCGGGGGGCGAGGAAAATGCACACTGCCGCGGGCGCGAGGCAGAACACTCGGGACTGACAATCATGATACTCTGGCACTTTGGCGCCCCCTGCTCTGCGGCGCCTCAGTGCAGTGCACCCCAGGCACCCGCCCAGGATCGGCCCTGGGTGAAAGGGTTACCTGGGGGGCGATCAAGGGGGTTAAACCTTTATTAGGTAATATATGGGGGTACCTGACGCTATAAAAACCTGCGGCGAACCTAAAAAAAATAACTGGCTACCGATCTGCATCACCGACGCTAAGACAGCGATCAGAAAAATGATCGCTTAGCGACAGTGGTGATAGGGGGTGAAAGGGTTATCTGGGGGGCGATCAAGGGGGTTAAACCTTTATTAGGTAATATATGGGGGTACCCGACGCTATAAAAACCTGCGGCGAACCTAAAAAAAATAACTGGCTACCGATCGGCATCACCAACGCTAAGACAGCGATCAGAAAAATGATCGCTTAGCGACGGCGATGCTAGGGGGTGAAAGGGTTATCTGGGGGGCGATCAGGGGGTTAAACCTTTATTAGGGGGGGTTAGGGGGCTACACTGGACCTAAAACTAACTTTAGTGACACTTTTACAGTCACAAATGTCACTGATTGCAGTGATCAGTAAATAAATGGTCACTGCAATCAGTGACACTGTGACTGGGGGCTGGGGGTGATCTGGGGGGTGATCTGGGGTGTCTGGGGGGGCCTGGGGGGGGCGATTTATGTGCCTATGTGTCCTGATGTCAGTGTAGTGTTTTGTGCACTAACCTGCATCTTCTCCTGTGCGGCGCTCGGTATATGTGAGCGCCGCAGGAGAGATGACATCACTTCCTCTGCCTGTGTAATCGAACGGCTATCTCCTCATCCCTGATCGCTCCCAAACGAATAACGGCCGCTCACTGTAAAGAAGGGGGGTCCGATCGGACCCCCCAACCATACAAAGGCAGTCACATAGATATACGTGATTCTGCCTGTCGGTGCCATTCTGCCGACGTATTTTTACAGTGGGCGGTCGTTAAGTGGTTAATAAAGGACTTTCCCAACTGTGTCTGTGTGTTTTTTTTTTTTAATTTACACTTTCTTTGTGAAATGGTAGGGGTACAATGAACCCCTTACCAATTCACATGGGGAGGGGGGCGGGATCTGGTGGTCTCCTTTTTTAAAGGGGTCTTCCAGATTCCGATAAGCCCCCCGCCCGAAGACCCCCACAACCATCGGGCAAGGGTTGTGGGGATGAGGCCCTTGTCCCCATCAACATGGGGACATAGTGCTTTGAGGGGTTCACAATAATTAGCACTTTTGATTTCGAACGTTCGAGTCCATTGTATTTAATAGGGTTATAAAGTTCACGCAAACTTTAGGTCTGTTCGCAGATTCTGGTGCAAACCGAACGGGGGGGGGGGGGGTGTTCGGCTCATCCCTAGTCAGCATGCATAATAGACAGAATTATCTCATTGAGATGCATGACAAGTAGGGATGAGCTTCGTGTTCGAGTCGAACATACGTTCGACTCGAACATCGGCTGTTCGATCGTTCGACGAAGATCGAACGATTTGGGCCGTTCGCGCCAAATTCGAGTGACGCGAACGGCCCACAATGCACTACGCCATCGCAGTGTCATCCAGGCGCTGTGATTGGCCAAGCATGCACTGTGACCCCGCATGCTTGGCCAATCACAGCGCCGGCAGCGAGGAGAGCAATGATTGGCCACAGGCAGGATGCCTGTGGCCAATTATTGCTGAGGGTGTTTAGTACACGCCCCACACTATAAAAGGCCGCCAGCACGGCGGCCTAGTGTAGTGTGTTCCGGAGCAGGGAAAGACAAGCATAGGCAGGGACAGTGACATTTATTTCTTTTTTGCTTAACCTGGATTCCTTTAGTTTAGGGAAAGAGAAGGATAGGTAGGGAGAGTGTCAGTGTGTTTTACTGTGCGAGTCCTTGTTTCTAGGGACAAAGAAGGAAAGTGAGGGGATTTCTCCTTGTGCTATAGTGTGCTTTAAAAAAACATTTTTTCTAGGGACAGAAAACTCTAGGTAGGGAGAGTGTCAGTTTCTTTCACTGTGCCAGTCCTTGTTTCTAGGGACAAAGAAGGAAAGTGAGGGGAATTCTCCTTGTGCTATAGTGTGCTTTAAAAAAACATTTTTTCTAGGGACAGAAAACTCTAGGTAGGGAGAGTGTCAGTTTCTTTCACTGTGCCAGTCCTTTTTTCTAGGGACAAAGAAGGAAAGTGAGGGGAATTCTCCTTGTGCTATAGTGTGCTTTAAAAAAACATTTTTTCTAGGGACAGAAAACTCTAGGTAGGGAGAGTGTCAGTTTCTTTCACTGTGCCAGTCCTTGTTTCTAGGGACAAAGAAGGAAAGTGAGGGGAATTCTCCTTGTGCTATAGTGTGCTTTAAAAAAACATTTTTTTCTAGGGACAGAAAACTCTAGGTAGGGAGAGTGTCAGTTTCTTTCACTGTGCCAGTCCTTGTTTCTAGGGACAAAGAAGGAAAGTGAGGGGAATTCTCCTTGTGCTATAGTGTGCTTTAAAAAAACATTTTTTCTAGGGACAGAAAACTCTAGGTAGGGAGAGTGTCAGTTTCTTTCACTGTGCCAGTCCTTGTTTCTAGGGACAAAGAAGGAAAGTGAGGGGAATTCTCCTTGTGCTATAGTGTGCTTTAAAAAAACATTTTTTCTAGGGACAGAAAACTCTAGTTAGGGAGAGTGTCAGTTTCTTTCACTGTGCCAGTCCTTGTTTCTAGGGACAAAGAAGGAAAGTGAGGGGAATTCTCCTTGTGCTATAGTGTGCTTTAAAAAAACATTTTTTCTAGGGACAGAAAACTCTAGGTAGGGAGAGTGTCAGTTTCTTTCACTGTGCCAGTCCTTGTTTCTAGGGACAAAGAAGGAAAGTGAGGGGAATTCTCCTTGTGCTATAGTGTGCTTCAAAAAAACATTTTTTCTAGGGACAGAAAACTCTAGGTAGGGAGAGTGTCAGTTTCTTTCACTGTGCCAGTCCTTGTTTCTAGGGACAAAGAAGGAAAGTGAGGGGAATTCTCCTTGTGCTATAGTGTGCTTTAAAAAAACATTTTTTCTAGGGACAGAAAACTCTAGGTAGGGAGAGTGTCAGTTTCTTTCACTGTGCCAGTCCTTGTTTCTAGGGACAAAGAAGGAAAGTGAGGGGAATTCTCCTTGTGCTATAGTGTGCTTTAAAAAAACTTTTTTTCTAGGGACAGAAAACTCTAGGTAGGGAGAGTGTCAGTTTCTTTCACTGTGCCAGTCCTTGTTTCTAGGGACAAAGAAGGAAAGTGAGGGGAATTCTCCTTGTGCTATAGTGTGCTTTAAAAAAACATTTTTTCTAGGGACAGAAAACTCTAGGTAGGGAGAGTGTCAGTTTCTTTCACTGTGCCAGTCCTTGTTTCTAGGGACAAAGAAGGAAAGTGAGGGGAATTCTCCTTGTGCTATAGTGTGCTTTAAAAAAACATTTTTTCTAGGGACAGAAAACTCTAGGTAGGGAGAGTGTCAGTTTCTTTCACTGTGCCAGTCCTTGTTTCTAGGGACAAAGAAGGAAAGTGAGGGGAATTCTCCTTGTGCTATAGTGTGCTTTAAAAAAACATTTTTTCTAGGGACAGAAAACTCTAGGTAGGGAGAGTGTCAGTTTCTTTCACTGTGCCAGTCCTTGTTTCTAGGGACAAAGAAGGAAAGTGAGGGGAATTCTCCTTGTGCTATAGTGTGCTTTAAAAAAACATTTTTTCTAGGGACAGAAAACTCTAGGTAGGGAGAGTGTCAGTTTCTTTCACTGTGCCAGTCCTTGTTTCTAGGGACAAAGAAGGAAAGTGAGGGGAATTCTCCTTGTGCTATAGTGTGCTTTAAAAAAACATTTTTTCTAGGGACAGAAAACTCTAGGTAGGGAGAGTGTCAGTTTCTTTCACTGTGCCAGTCCTTGTTTCTAGGGACAAAGAAGGAAAGTGAGGGGAATTCTCCTTGTGCTATAGTGTGCTTTAAAAAAACATTTTTTCTAGGGACAGAAAACTCTAGGTAGGGAGAGTGTCAGTTTCTTTCACTGTGCCAGTCCTTGTTTCTAGGGACAAAGAAGGAAAGTGAGGGGAATTCTCCTTGTGCTATAGTGTGCTTTAAAAAAACATTTTTTCTAGGGACAGAAAACTCTAGGTAGGGAGAGTGTCAGTTTCTTTCACTGTGCCAGTCCTTGTTTCTAGGGACAAAGAAGGAAAGTGAGGGGAATTCTCCTTGTGCTATAGTGTGCTTCAAAAAAACATTTTTTCTAGGGACAGAAAACTCTAGGTAGGGAGAGTGTCAGTTTCTTTCACTGTGCCAGTCCTTGTTTCTAGGGACAAAGAAGGAAAGTGAGGGGAATTCTCCTTGTGCTATAGTGTGCTTTAAAAAAACATTTTTTCTAGGGACAGAAAACTCTAGGTAGGGAGAGTGTCAGTTTCTTTCACTGTGCCAGTCCTTGTTTCTAGGGACAAAGAAGGAAAGTGAGGGGAATTCTCCTTGTGCTATAGTGTGCTTTAAAAAAACATTTTTTCTAGGGACAGAAAACTCTAGGTAGGGAGAGTGTCAGTTTCTTTCACTGTGCCAGTCCTTGTTTCTAGGGACAAAGAAGGAAAGTGAGGGGAATTCTCCTTGTGCTATAGTGTGCTTTAAAAAAACATTTTTTCTAGGGACAGAAAACTCTAGGTAGGGAGAGTGTCAGTTTCTTTCACTGTGCCAGTCCTTGTTTCTAGGGACAAAGAAGGAAAGTGAGGGGAATTCTCCTTGTGCTATAGTGTGCTTTAAAAAAACTTTTTTTCTAGGGACAGAAAACTCTAGGTAGGGAGAGTGTCAGTTTCTTTCACTGTGCCAGTCCTTGTTTCTAGGGACAAAGAAGGAAAGTGAGGGGAATTCTCCTTGTGCTATAGTGTGCTTTAAAAAAACATTTTTTCTAGGGACAGAAAACTCTAGGTAGGGAGAGTGTCAGTTTCTTTCACTGTGCCAGTCCTTGTTTCTAGGGACAAAGAAGGAAAGTGAGGGGAATTCTCCTTGTGCTATAGTGTGCTTTAAAAAAACATTTTTTCTAGGGACAGAAAACTCTAGGTAGGGAGAGTGTCAGTTTCTTTCACTGTGCCAGTCCTTGTTTCTAGGGACAAAGAAGGAAAGTGAGGGGAATTCTCCTTGTGCTATAGTGTGCTTTAAAAAAACATTTTTTCTAGGGACAGAAAACTCTAGGTAGGGAGAGTGTCAGTTTCTTTCACTGTGCCAGTCCTTGTTTCTAGGGACAAAGAAGGAAAGTGAGGGGAATTCTCCTTGTGCTATAGTGTGCTTTAAAAAAACATTTTTTCTAGGGACAGAAAACTCTAGGTAGGGAGAGTGTCAGTTTCTTTCACTGTGCCAGTCCTTGTTTCTAGGGACAAAGAAGGAAAGTGAGGGGAATTCTCCTTGTGCTATAGTGTGCTTTAAAAAAACATTTTTTCTAGGGACAGAAAACTCTAGGTAGGGAGAGTGTCAGTTTCTTTCACTGTGCCAGTCCTTGTTTCTAGGGACAAAGAAGGAAAGTGAGGGGAATTCTCCTTGTGCTATAGTGTGCTTTAAAAAAACATTTTTTCTAGGGACAGAAAACTCTAGGTAGGGAGAGTGTCAGTTTCTTTCACTGTGCCAGTCCTTGTTTCTAGGGACAAAGAAGGAAAGTGAGGGGAATTCTCCTTGTGCTATAGTGTGCTTTAAAAAAACATTTTTTCTAGGGACAGAAAACTCTAGGTAGGGAGAGTGTCAGTTTCTTTCACTGTGCCAGTCCTTGTTTCTAGGGACAAAGAAGGAAAGTGAGGGGAATTCTCCTTGTGCTATAGTGTGCTTTAAAAAAACATTTTTTCTAGGGACAGAAAACTCTAGGTAGGGAGAGTGTCAGTTTCTTTCACTGTGCCAGTCCTTGTTTCTAGGGACAAAGAAGGAAAGTGAGGGGAATTCTCCTTGTGCTATAGTGTGCTTTAAAAAAAAAAATTTTCTAGGGACAGAAAACTCTAGGTAGGGAGAGTGTCAGTTTCTTTCACTGTGCCAGTCCTTGTTTCTAGGGACAAAGAAGGAAAGTGAGGGGAATTCTCCTTGTGCTATAGTGTGCTTTAAAAAAACATTTTTTCTAGGGACAGAAAACTCTAGGTAGGGAGAGTGTCAGTTTCTTTCACTGTGCCAGTCCTTGTTTCTAGGGACAAAGAAGGAAAGTGAGGGGAATTCTCCTTGTGCTATAGTGTGCTTTAAAAAAACATTTTTTCTAGGGACAGAAAACTCTAGGTAGGGAGAGTGTCAGTTTCTTTCACTGTGCCAGTCCTTGTTTCTAGGGACAAAGAAGGAAAGTGAGGGGAATTCTCCTTGTGCTATAGTGTGCTTTAAAAAAAAAAATTTTCTAGGGACAGAAAACTCTAGGTAGGGAGAGTGTCAGTTTCTTTCACTGTGCCAGTCCTTGTTTCTAGGGACAAAGAAGGAAAGTGAGGGGAATTCTCCTTGTGCTATAGTGTGCTTTAAAAAAACATTTTTTCTAGGGACAGAAAACTCTAGGTAGGGAGAGTGTCAGTTTCTTTCACTGTGCCAGTCCTTGTTTCTAGGGACAAAGAAGGAAAGTGAGGGGAATTCTCCTTGTGCTATAGTGTGCTTTAAAAAAACATTTTTTCTAGGGACAGAAAACTCTAGGTAGGGAGAGTGTCAGTTTCTTTCACTGTGCCAGTCCTTGTTTCTAGGGACAAAGAAGGAAAGTGAGGGGAATTCTCCTTGTGCTATAGTGTGCTTTAAAAAAACATTTTTTCTAGGGACAGAAAACTCTAGGTAGGGAGAGTGTCAGTTTCTTTCACTGTGCCAGTCCTTGTTTCTAGGGACAAAGAAGGAAAGTGAGGGGAATTCTCCTTGTGCTATAGTGTGCTAAAGCATTCCTCATCAACCATCTTTGAAATCCTTGTTTTTTAGACAGTCAGGGAAATTGTCGTTGTGCTATTCTGTGCAAAAGCAATAATCCTCAACCATATTTAGAAATCCTTAAGTAAAGGGACAGAGAAGGACACCTGAAGGTAGCCCTTATTGCTTTTTTCCCATCTCCCTGCAGGCCATCTATTAGAATGTCTGGAAGGCAAACAAGGAGAGGCAGACAGTCAGGAGGCAATAAAAGAGGGCAAGCAGGCTCTGTGTCTGGGGGCAACAGTGCTGGTCGTGGACGCGGTGCATTGTCATCAGCACATGGCCATGGGACACGCTTGTCCTTCTTTTCGGCAGCTGGACATGTTGAGCCACATCATGCCGAAGACTTGGTAGAGAGGATGACCAAGCCCTCCTCCTCCTCCTCATCCTCTCTCACCCAGGCTCAGGGTACTGGCAAAGCAGCTGCCAAAGCGTCCTCTTCCCTGGTATCAATGTCAGACTCATCATCAGTCACTCCTTCCCTAGACCCACCATGTCCTCCTCCTGAGGAGTCCCCCGAACTGTTTGAGCACAGTGTTGGGTACATGCTCCAGGAGGATGCCCAGCGTTTCGAAGGGTCTGATGATGAAACCCAGCTACAGGAAGGCAGTAGCGTGAGAGCAGACAGAGGGGATGCTCAAGAAGGACACCAATCTGGCAGTCATGTTCCAGCAGCTGCAGCATACTGCCAGATTGGCTCCAGTGATGAGGAGGGAGGGGATGATGAGGTCACTGACTCCACGTGGGTGCCTAATAGGAGAGAGGAGGAGGAGGAGGATGAGGAGGAGGCACATCTCCAACGAGGCAGGATGCCCTTTGGTGGCCAGCGTAAGGGCAGTACACCAACGGAATCACACCGCAGAGCTCCGCCTGTGCAGGGCGCAGCCTCTGCCCGTCATTCAAAAAGTTCCTTGGTGTGGGCCTTTTTTGAGGCTAGTGCATCAGATCGCACAGCTGCTGTTTGCAACATATGTCTCAAGCGTATATCGCGTGGCCAAAACATCAGCCGCTTGGGTACCACATGCCTGACCAGACATATGTTGACCTGCCATGCAGCTCGTTGGCAAGCCTACCTCAAAGACCCACACCAAAGAACAAAGCGGACCTCTCCTTGCACCGCATCAGCTGGGATCTCCAACCCCACTATAACTTCAGTCCTCTCTGAAACATGCACTGAGAGGAATGAAGGTGTAGAATTAGGTGTGTCACAGCCAAGTACTTGCGGCCACTCTGCTAGCAGTACACCGACGTCCGATTCTAGCAGGCAAATTTCCCTGCCCCAGCTGCTGGACCGTCGAAAGAAGTTCACTCCCAGCCATCCACATGCCCAGCGGTTGAATGCTAGCTTGGCTAAATTGCTAGCGCTTCAACTGCTGCCTTTTCAGTTGGTAGACTCGGCCCCCTTCCGTGAGTTTGTGCAATGTGCGGTTCCTCAGTGGCAGGTTCCCAAACGCCACTTTTTCTCACGGAAGGCTATTCCGGCTCTCTACCGGCATGTGGAAGGCAATGTCTTGGCCTCGCTGGACAGGGCGGTCAGCGGTAAGGTGCATATTACCGCTGACTCATGGTCCAGCAGGCATGGACAGGGACGTTACCTTTCTTTCACGGCCCATTGGGTCACTCTTTTGGCAGCTGGGAAGGATGCAGGACAAGGTGCAGTAGTGTTGGAGGTTGTTCCACCGCCACGCCTCCAAAATGCTACTACTGGTTGTGACACACCTCTCTCCTCCACCCCCTCCTCTTCTTCTTCCTCCATGGCCTCTTCCTGTGGTTTGTCCTATGAACCAGCGGTGCTCCGTAGCCGTTCACGGGGCTACGCAAGTACGCAGGCAAAAAGATGCCATGCCGTGCTTGCGCTGGTGTGTTTGGGGGACAGAAGCCACACTGGGGCAGAGGTCCTGTCTGCTCTGCAGGGCCAGGCCGAGAGGTGGTTGACGCCACGCCAGCTTAAGCCAGGAATGGTGGTTTGCGACAATGGCACCAACCTCCTCTCCGCCCTCCGACAGGGACAACTGACCCATGTGCCCTGTGTGGCTCACGTCCTTAACCTGGTGGTGCAGCGGTTCTTGGGCAGGTACCCGGGCTTACAGGATGTCCTGAGGCAGGCCAGGAAAGTCTGTGTGCATTTCCGCAGATCTTATAATGCCAGTGCTCGCCTGGCTGTGCTGCAAAAGGAGTTGAACCTGCCCAAGAACCGCCTTATATGTGACATGCCCACCAGGTGGAACTCAACGTTGGCCATGCTGCAGCGGCTGCACACGCAGCAGAGGGCCATCAATGAGTACCTGTGCGACTACGGCACCAGGACAGGGTCAGGGGAGCTTGGTTTTTTTTCTCCACGCCAGTGGGGCATGATCAGGGATGCATGCACTGTCCTGGCACCATTTGAGGAGGCCACGAGGATGGTGAGCAGTGACAGTGCATGCATCAGTGACACTGTACCTCTTGTCCACCTGTTGGAGCACACGCTGCGTGGAATAATGGACAGGGCACTTGAGGCAGAACAGAGGCAGGAAGAGGAGGACTTCCTTGCCTCTCAAGGCCCCCTTTACCCAGACAGTGTTCCTTTTGTCCCACCCATCGCACAGGAAGAGGAAGAGGAGGAGGAGGATTGTGTCAGCATGGAGGTGGAGGCTGGCACTCAGCATCATCAGCAGCAGTCTTTTAGGGATGATTTACAGTCCCAAGAAACCAGTGGACTTGTACGTGGCTGGGAGGAGGTGGCTGCGGATCATGTCGTCCTTAGTGACCCAGAGGACTCCGGAGCGAATGCCTCAGCAAACCTACGCTGCATGGCCTCCCTGATCCTGCAAAGTCTGCGGAAGGATCCTCGTATTCTTCGGATCAAGGAGAGGGACCATTACTGGCTGGCCACTCTCCTTGATCCACGGTACAAGGGTAAGGTTGCGGACCTTATGTTACCTTCGCAGAGGGAGCAGAGGATGAGACAACTCCGGGAGGCCTTGCAGAAAGGTCTGTGCAACGCGTTCCCAGAGACTGGGAGGTTACAAACTCCTGGTCCTGGACAACGAGTTGCTGAGGCTTCGGCCAGTCTAAGAAGGAGCGGTGGGGAAGGTGGCCGTCTGACCGATGCGTTCAGACAATTCTTTAGTCCGCAGCCCCAAAGTATGATCGGTTCCAGCAACCATCGCCAGCGTCTGATAAACATGGTGCAGGAATATCTAGGGGCAAGGTCAGACTTGGACACCTTCCCCACCGAAAATCCTCTGGCTTACTGGGTCTTGAGGATGGATCACTGGCCAGAGCTTGCACAGTATGCAATTGAGCTACTGGCCTGTCCTGCATCCAGCGTTCTTTCGGAACGCACATTCAGTGCTGCTGGAGGATTTGTCACGGATCACAGGGTGCGCCTGTCCACCGACTCGGTTGATCGACTGACTTTCATCAAGATGAACCAGTCTTGGATCACCACCAGCTACCACACACCTGATGCTGATATAACAGACTAATTGATTTTAACATGTCACATCCCTTCAAGACTGATGCTGATGCTGAGTGCCTGTGCTGTTATGTTGACTGGCTATCCTCCTCCTCCGAGTCCTCAATGATACGATTGATGATGATAGCTTGGAAGATCATTTTTGTTTATGGGTGCCGCCACCAGTGGCTAAGGCCCAATTTTTCAGCCCCTGTTTTACAGGGGCGTGTAATTACAATTTTTTTAGCAATAATTTGCCATAGGGCTCATTGCTGTGCTCCAAGTACAGTATCTGTGAGGGGTTGGAGTGTTGTGACACCAGTGCCTAAGGCCCAATTTTTCAGCCCCTGTTTAACAGGGGCGTGTCATTACAATTTTTGAAGCAATACTTTGCAACAGGGCTCATTGCTGTGCTCCAAGTACAGTATCTGTGAGGGGTTGTAGTGTTGTGCCACCAGTGCCTAAGGCCCAATTTTTCAGCCCCTGTTCAACAGGGGCATGCAATTACAATTCTTGATCTAATAATTCACAGCAGGGCCCATTGCTGCACCCACCAAGAGTAACTCTGAGGGCTTACAGTGTTGTGGCAACGCCACCACCACCACCACCACCACGAAAGGCCCAATTTTTCAGCCCCTGTTCAAAAGGGGCATGTAATTACAATTCTTGATCTAATAATTCACAGCAGGGCCCATTCCTGCACCCACCAAGAGTAACTCTGAGGGCTTACAGTGTTGTGGCAACACCACCACCACCACCACCACCACGAAAGGCCCAATTTTTCAGCCCCTGTTCAACAGGGGCATGCAATTACAATTCTTGATCTAATAATTCACAGCAGGGCCCATTGCTGCACCCACCAAGAGTAACTGTCAGGGCTTACAGTGTTGTGGCACCAGCACCACCATCAAAGGCCCAATTTTTACTACCACTGTTCAACAATTATATGTAATTAAAATTCCTGATATAATAGTTGACAGCAGGGCGTTCCAGCACCAACCAAGAGTAACTGTGAGTGCTTACAGTGTTGTGCCAACACCAACAACTAAGGGGCCTATTTCTGCAGAGTATATACGGCAGGTCCCTACTTTCAAACATCCAACTTACAAACGACTCCTACTTGCAAACGCAAGAAGACAACAGGAAGTGAGAGGAAATCTACCACTAGGAAGGAAAATTCTCTCCTGTAAGAATAAATATGGGAGAAAGGTGTCTCCTCTGTACTGATGCTTTATCAGCAATCCTTGTTTCAAGAAAAACACCACATTTCAAAAACAGTTGTCATTGGGACGGAAAGTGAGGTGAAATGTTCTGAACAGGGGCACAGACAGCAAAACAAATGTTACAGGGGTGATAACCCTTACCTATGTTTTCCAAAAAGTTTAAAAATAGATTTTTGGGCTGGAGCTACACTTCAACAATGTACCTGTTCAAAATTACAAACACATTCTACATAAGAACAAACCTACAGTCCCTGTCTTGTATGCACCGCCTGTATACGGCTGTTCAGAGTATATAGGGCCTTTTTTATTTTATGTGCGGGGTTCCCCTTAATATCCATACAAGACCCAAAGGGGCTGGTAATGGGCTGGGGTAGGGGGGGGGGGGTCATGGGGTAGCTATGCCATTTTTCTTAAAGATTTTCATCCATATTACCGGGACCAGACATTACATTAAAGCCGCAAGCAGTTTTAAATGGCTTTTTTTTCCTTTAGAAGTGTCATTTTGTGCAGGGACAGTTCTAAACACGGGAAACACGTGGCACTTCACAGGCATACTTTAGACACCCCCCAGGTACGATATTTAAAGGAATATTTGACTTTTTTTTTCACTTTATGCATCATTAAAATGACTGCTCCCGAAAAACGACCGTTTTTAAAACTTCTTTTTGCATTGATACATGTCCCCTGGTGCAGAACCCGGGTTCCCAAACCCTTTTTAGGACAATAACATGCATAATAGTTGTTATAATTAGCACTTTAGAATTCAAACGTTCGCATCCATTGTATTTAATAGGGTTCTAATGTTCGTACAAACTTTCGGTCCGTTCGCGGGTTCTGGTGCGAACCGAACCCGGGGGTGTTCGGCTCATCACTAATGACAAGTACCTTGGCTAGGATTTTAACATCGCTCTGCAGCAATGAAATCGGCCTGTAGGACCTTGGATCCAATGGGTCCTTACCCAGCTTCAGGAGCAGAACGGTGTTAGCCTTTGACATAGACTCAGGTAGACATTGGGCTTCGTAAGCAGCATTAAAACCCGGCAGTAGTTTTGTCAGAATAAATAGACTCCTCATACCTTGTGAACACTTCTACACAGATACCGTCATCCCAAGCCACCCTTTGCACCCCATCTAAGGCCAACAGGAAGTCCAGTTTAGACTGCTGACTTTTCTTCAATGTGGGTAGCTCCAGAGTACTCAGCTGCACGGTCAGCTCCTCCATGGAGTATTGACTCCGTGCTTGGTATGAGGTGACATAAAATTGAGTCAGCTCCTGAGTGATAAGTTCAGGGCGGTTCACTATATAACCATCAGAGGTGCGTATGGAACCTAAAGCAGGGGAAGACTGGTGAGGCCTAGCTATTGTAGCAAGCAAATGCCTTGTCTTCTCTCCCTCATCATAGAATGCCATTTTAGAAAAAAAAAGTTTTTCATCCGATCCAGAGACTCTTGGGAAGATATCTATGCTTCCCTTGCGGAGTCAAGTGAGGTAGAAATATATTGTAGTTCTAACCGTCGCACCTGGCTTTCAATCTGTAGAACAAATGCAGAGGATGATTTTTTGATTGCGTTGATTTCTGCTTTTAAAGATTACCCTTAAATGCACCTTGAAAGCCTTCCAGTATATTAGTTCTTCCCCAATACCTTGGCTGGTTACAAAAAAATTCTGTATGTGGGCTTCTATATGCTTATGAGAGGGAAATTACTGTGACCAAAAGTTGTTCGATTTCCATGGGGCTCTAGGAAGTGACGAGGGTGGTTGGGCCAAAGCCAAACCACAAGAGGGGAATGGTCAGACATTCCTAGCGGTAAATATTCTAAGTGAGATGCCAAGGGCATGCTAGAGGTATTACCCAGGCAGTGGTCAATTCTAGTAAAGGAGCTGCAAGATTTGGAAAAACAAGAAAACTGTTTGTCCAGAGGGTATTTAAATCACCAATGGTCAATCCAGCCCACTTCTAAAATTAGTTTATCCAAGGCTGGGATTCTACCCCCGCTAGGTCGGAGAATGGGTGGGTGCCTATCTAACATCGGGTCTAGGTAGCAATTGAAATCCCCAAGCAGAAACATTGGAATATATGGTTTGTCAGCAAGGTACGACAGTGACTCCCTTATCACTGCTCCAAAGGTCTGGGTGGGGAATGACAGGCCCTCTCTACTGCGAAAAGAGGGGTAAAGGTCTCCTTGTCAAACAGCTCCAGCAGCCATCTCTCAACGAATGTGGTGGGGTCTCGGCCCTCCATTTTATCCAGCAACCCCACAATGCGCACGTTATTGTTGCAGAGACGTTCATTGGCAGCTGCCACCTGTTGTGCAGCCATTTTGGCACAATGGGCAAGGGGGGCAAGCTGGCCTTCCAGATCACTAATTCTGACCCCAACTGCAGTTGTTCGCTCCCTTATCTTTTGCAAGTTTTTGTGGAGAAGAGACACCTCCTCCTGCAGGCCTCCAAATTGTTCCTTTAGGTCATCTATGGGTGCAGTGCATTTCTTATATTTCATATATGCCCTAGGGTGGGTTTGGTAGAATTGTCACTGCCCTCATCTTCAGGGTTTACAGCCATGTCATGCATGCCTCCTGATATGTCATTAGTCTCAAATATATCAGCCCTATCAGTGTTCACTGTGTCCTGGTCAGAAGGAGATACACAGTCCTCCATAGCAGACTTACTGGCAACAGCTGACAGTTTCTGTGCATAATATAGCATATCCCACTCCTTCCCCAGTTGCTTGGGGGGTTTAGGAGTAGTACTCACACGGCTCTTTGGCTTGTCCCCTCCACTATGCAGCCGCTGGTGCTGCTGGGTGCCATCCTGGAATTCTGAAGCTGCAGAGGCTGCAGCTTCTTCTTGGGCCTTACGGGTCATCATATGTGTGGCAAGCTCCAGGCTTCCCAAGATACTGGGCAACAGGCCAGGGCAATGTGAAGCCAATCAGTGGTGGAGGGTAGGATTGCTAAAGGATAGCAGCAAGAGCCTGGTTAGAGGCGTCTGCTCACATGCCTGTGCAGGCAACACCCCCATATATACAGTCAGGTCCATAAGTATTGTGACATCAATACAATTCTTATCTTTTTGGCTCTTTACACCACCACAATGGATTTGAAATGAAACAATCAAGATGTGCTTCAACTGCAGACTTTCAGCTTTAATTTGAGGGTATTTACATCCAAATCAGGTGAACGGTGTAGGAATTACAACAGTTTGTAGATGTGCCTCCCACTTTTTAAGGGACCAAAAGTAATGGGACAGATTAACAATCATCAATCAAGCTTTCACTTTTTAATACTTGGTTGCAAATTCTTTGCAGTCAATTACAGCCTGAAGTGTGGAATGCATACACATCACCAGATGCTGGGTTTCATCCCTGGTGATGCTCTGCCAGGTCTCTACTGCAACTGTCTTCAGTTCCTGCTTGTTCTTGGGGCATTTTCCCTTCAGTTTTGTCTTCAGCAAGTGAAATGCATGCTCAATTGTATTCAGGTCAGGTGATTGACTTGGCCATTGCATAACATTCCACTTCTTTCCCTTAAAAAACTCTTTGGTTGCTTTCGCAGTATGCTTCGGGTCATTGTCCATCTGCACTGTGAATCACCGTCCAATGAGTTCTGAAGCATTTGGCTGAATATGAGCAGATAATATTGCCCGAAACACTTCAGAATTAATCATGCTGCTTTTGTCAGCAGTCACATCATCAATAAATACAAGAGAATCAGTTCTATTGGCAGCCATACATGCCCACGCCATGACACTACCACCACCATGCTTCACTGATGAGGTGGTATGCTTTGGATCAAGAGCAGTTCCTTTCCTTCTCCATACTCTTCTCTTCCCATCACTCTGGTACAAGTTGATCTTGGTCTCATCTGTCCATAGGATGTTGTTCCAGAACTCTAAAGGCTTTTTTAGATGTTGTTTGGCAAACTCTAATCTGGCCTTCCTGTTTTTGAGGCTCAGCAATGGTTTACATCTTGTGGTGAACCCTCTGTATTCACTCTGGTGAAGTCCTCTCTTGATTTTTGACTTTGACACACATACACCTACCTCCTGGAGAGTGTTCTTGATCTGGCCAACTGTTGTAAAGGGTGTTTTCTTCACCAGGGAAATAAATCTTCGCTCATCCACCACAGTTGTTTTCTGTGGTCTTCCAGGTCTTTTGGTGTTGCTGAGCTCACCGGTGCGTTCTTTCTTTTTTAAGATCAAGAGAGGAAACCCCACCACATAGGATGGGACTTTTACGGCAACAAATTTATGAAAGTAAAGAATAAATTTTTAATTTTATTGTACAAAAAATATATATATGTATCAAAACATAACAATTCATTAAAGTATTAAAAACATAAAGTGTGAATATTGCTTAAATGATTACAATAACCAAGTCCGCTTGTCTCCCAACGCGTTTCGGGATGCATCATATCCCTTCGTCAGGGGCTGTAATGCGGACAAAATCACACTGTATAAAAAACAAAAAATAAGTTTAAGCACAGAATATAAAATGGTGTATATACATCAACATCTGCTGGACAAAGCAACTAAACCCAAGGACCCTACATTGCCAAGCATAATATCACATACCTACTACAGAGAGCAAACTCATAAGAGACCAGCAGGTTGGACCCCCCGATGGCAGTGCAGCAGCGTTTCCAGCGCAGAAAACGCCAAAATTGGGTCGATACCCACACCTCCCCACGAATCCCAAAGAGCACCACTGACACACGCACAAGGGTCTGAAAATACAGTAATATTTTATTGACACATTCTGTTCGGAACATGTCAATACATGCACCAATCCCATGTTTACACATTTTAAGGAACAACGTATCTATCTTAGAGAACTGGGCCATACCTGGTGACAGCCACCAACGAAAAGCACCCAGATCTTCTTTGCAACTAGAGACTTTAATCATCCCAAGTTGCCCTGATTATTCCTTGCAACAGGGGAGAAAAGAATAACTCCAACATCTGTTGATGGGGAAGAAAAAACCTTCCATCAGAGACACAGGCGTAATTATGAGACTACTATGCACACAACCATAGCCATATGGGTAATATGCATGAGAAGAAAAGAGACATATATAAAGGCTACAATAACCTACCTCATGCAAAAAATGCTAGACTTGCATAGGTAGGTGACCAAACCAAGGGGCTTCACCATTGACTTCCACAAATAGCTGCACAAGATGGAATGTGCAGAGCGTGGAGACAAACGGGAAACCCAGTCTGAAAAGACAATACAACAATGGCATTCAAAATCCCATCATGCCAACTTATTCTGCTCAGAAGGATGTGCACAGCTTTACCTTTGTTGTTAGCGCCGCGTGTGTCCCTACACCTGCCGCTCAGTATGTCAACATTGAGACACTGAGTTCACTGCTTTATAGAGGGGGAGCTGTGGGCGGTATCGCCTGACACCATGACGCAATTGCGTCTGATGCCGTGCGTCTCCGCCCATCTCCCATTCCTCAAATTGAATGCGGCATCACATGACGCCATGACGCAAACACGTCCAGCGTCAAGCGCTCCAGCGTACCCCCACGTGACTACAGCCGGAACGCAGGAAACAGGATCAAACGCGAGGCGTGCATATACATCAGGGAGCTTGCAGAGGGTACAAAGGTCCTGACAGGGAAGAAAAACAAACCCACACTACACTAAACCAAATCCTTCATTGTATAATCATGGCACATAGCAGAACGAGGACATGGAATTAAAACCAAAATACCCCATATCTGCAAGCCACAAAACATACTATGCAGCAGTGCAACACCACAGCAAGAAAATATATAATAAAATAGTGTCCAAAAGAGGAAAAAGAAAAGAAAAGTTTGTTTCTTTCTTTACACAGAGAACCAAATAGGTGAGCCGCATATATATATCTCGATTCACTATATAATACTTAGCAATAAATTTGTTTGCTTTTCGTTTTGTTTGCTCATTCCTGGGCATTGGTGCATATAATAAGTAAAATATGTATCAGACCCCTGATATAAAGTGCCAGCATGGCCCAGGATCCCGGGTGAAGGGCGCGAGGGTGCCCCCGCACCAAGACAACCCCTGACAACCGAATGCCAAGGGGGTCAAAGGTGACAAGGGCATCCCGCATCACAACACCCACAGGCGCATATGTAGCCCCCCCCATCTCCGGCAGAAGCCAGGTGGGGGGGCCCAGTGGCCACCTAGGTGGCCCGGGTGCGCCAGATGGAGGGTGAGAGCAGCACACCCAAAAGGAAACGCAGCCGCCTGCCACCCGAGGGTCCACACCCAACAAGTCAAGTAAGACCAGCTCAAACTCAGACAGATATATACATGTAAACAAGGAAAGATGAAACAAAGAATGCAGAGAACACAGAGAGAGCAGGAAAGCAAAACCATGTTGAAAGGAAATCTCACTCTAATAGGGAGAACTCTATTCTTTCTCACATCCACCGGATGCGAATCCTTCCAAAAAAGGTCTAAAACTTAACTGCTCATTGAGCCCAGGAGGCATGGTTGCCCCGAGGTCCGCTATCCATCGAGTTTCCCTTTGAAGTAACAGTTTATTCCAGTCTCCTCCCCTTGAGTTGGAGTGAACACGATCCAATATTAAAAATTGGATCTTTGGGAATTTGCCGTTATGTTCTAAAATAACGTGTCTCCCAAGAGGTAGGTCTGGATTTGCCATTTTCATTGAACTTATGTGTCTAGAGGCTCTCTTATAGAATTGGAGCTTTGTTTTGCCTATATAGAAACGGGAGCACTGGCATGTTAGGAGGTATATCACACCCTCCGTCTTACAATTAAAGAAATGGTGAGGCTTATATGGGCGGCCGTCAGGTAAGACGTTGCCTTGTTTAATGTTCATATATTGGCATATCTGGCATCCTCCACAAGTAAAGGTGCCAAATCTCTTACATGGATCCTTCCTGAATTCACCTCGGAATTCACTTTGGACTAAATGGTCTCGAAGTGATGGTGCTCGTCGATAGGTGATGAGCGGCACATCAGAGACAAACGGACTTAAGGTGGGGTCTATGCGAAGCAAATGCCAAGACTTATTAATAATTTTTTTCACTGTGAGATGTTGGTTATGGTATCTTGTGATGATTCTTACGTTTTGGGAATCATCACTGATGCCCTTCCTGGCAAATAGGAGCTTGTGTCTGTCCTGCCCATTCGCACGTCTGAAAGCTTTTTTCAGGCATGTGTGGGAATAGCCCCTCAACAAGAGTCTATCTCTCAGTGAGTTGGCTTCCTTGATGAAGATCTCGTATCTAGAGCAATTTCGTTTAAGCCGTAAGTACTGGCTGTATGGAATAGAATTAACCAAGGCAGGGGGGTGAGAGCTGGTTGCATGTAAAATTGTATTCCCAGCCGTGGCTTTACGAAATAGCTCACTGGATATACTCCCATCAACGTTTTTCTTGATGGTTACATCAAGGAAGGGTATGCCAACAGAACTGGAAGTCATTGTGAATCTCAAATTGAAGTCATTAGAGTTCATGATGGACATAAATTCATCCAATTCTATTATAGACCCTTTCCAAATCATAAAGATGTCATCAATGTAGCGGAACCAAGCCGCTACATTGTGACGATACATTGGTATAGTGGTCCAAAGAGATTCTTCCTATTCCCCCAGGTACAGGTTGGCATACGATGGGGCACACGATGTCCCCATCGCCACCCCCTGTACCTGGAGGAAGTGGGATCCATCAAAGGAAAAGATATTATGCCCCAATATGAATTCCAAGGCCATCACAATGAATTCACCCAGTCTATGATCAACCTCATAAATAGGGGAAATTACATGTCTGATGGTCGCTACACCCAAATGGTGAGGTATGGAACTATATAATGCCTCGACATCGATGGCTACTAATAAGGCATCCTCGGGTAAAACAAGACCATCAAGTTTTTGCAAAAGATTAATGGTATCTCTGATATAAGATGGTATTTCAACTACAAATGGCCGCAAATGGGTGTCAACGAAGACACTCAGATTTTCGGTAATGGCTCCATTACCTGAAATGATTGGTCTGCCAGGTGGCTCTAAGAAGATCTGGGTGCTTTTCGTTGGTGGCTGTCACCAGGTATGGCCCAGTTCTCTAAGATAGATACGTTGTTCCTTAAAATGTGTAAACATGGGATTGGTGCATGTATTGACATGTTCCGAACAGAATGTGTCAATAAAATATTACTGTATTTTCAGACCCTTGTGCGTGTGTCAGTGGTGCTCTTTGGGATTCGTGGGGAGGTGTGGGTATCGACCCAATTTTGGCGTTTTCTGCGCTGGAGACGCTGCTGCACTGCCATCGGGGGGTCCAACCTGCTGGTCTCTTATGAGTTTGCTCTCTGTAGTAGGTATGTGATATTATGCTTGGCAATGTAGGGTCCTTGGGTTTAGTTGCTTTGTCCAGCAGATGTTGATGTATATACAGCATTTTATATTCTGTGCTTAAACTTATTTTTTGTTTTTTATACAGTGTGATTTTGTCCGCATTACAGCCCCTGACGAAGGGATATGATACATCCCGAAACGCGTTGGGGGACAAGCGGACTTGGTTATTGTAATCATTTAAGCAATATTCACACTTTATGTTTTTAATACTTTAATGAATTGTTATGTTTTGATACATATATATATTTTTTGTACAATAAAATTTAAAATTTATTCTTTACTTTCATAAATTTGTTGCCGTTAAAGTCCCATCCTATGTGGGGGGTTTTCCTCTCTTGATTTCAAATTTAGGGATGTTGGCAACTATTCAGGTCCAACTTGATGTTCACACTTTTATTTATTTCTTTTTTAAGATGTTCCAAACAGTTGATTTGGCCATACCTAATGTTTTTGCTATCTCTCTGATGGGTTTGTTTTGTTTTTTCCGCCTAATGATGGCTTGCTTCACTGATAGTGACAGCTCTTTGGATCTCATATTGAGAGTTGACAGCAACAGATTCCAAATGCAAATAGCACACTTGAAATTAACTATGGACCTTTTATTCGCACCTTGAAAATGGGATAATGAGGGAACAACACACACCTGGCAATGGAACAGCTGAGCAGCGAATTGTCCAATTACTTTTGGTCCCTTAAAAAGTGGGAGGCACATATACAAACTGTTGTAATTCCTACACCATTCACATTTGGATGTAAATACCCTCAATTTAAAGCTGAAAGTCTGCAGTTAAACCACATCTTGTCCGTTTCATTTCAAATCCATTGTGGTGGTGTATAGAGCCAAAAAGATTAGAATTGTGTTGATGTCCCAATATTTATGGACCTGACTGTATATATTTAATTAAAAGCAGGAAATAGGGGTGATTTTGGCCACAAGGAATCCCCACATATGATATGTGACCTTAAAATCCATACCAGAACAATATTATGGATAAGGGTCTGGTATGTATTTTTCCATGTCTATTCACATCTTTGCACCTTGACACATAACAAAGCATGTGTCATAAGAAGCAATGTTTTTTTTTTTTTACTGAGGATGTTCAGATCTGTGCGGTGCTTTGCACTGCAGTTTAAAAAAAGGAAGCATGTTTGTTTTACTATGACTTTTTAATGCACTGTGACTCCCACTGTGAGCCCTCTCTCAACTCATAAACAATGGTGATCAAGCGACGCATATATTTGTGGTGTGATAGCGTTAAAGTCTACCCTTTTTCCATAGCACATATGGGTTTGGATTGTTGTAAAGGGGTTAACATAGCTGCTCCACACAAACAGGGTTTCTTTTTGTCATTTAAACATGTCCCATGGGGCAATGCCCAGCTCCTTATGTCCCTTGTTTGGCAATCCCTTGCCTATTAGCCTTGAAAATAACCAGGAATTAATATTTGGTTCCCATTGACTTTAGTGGGATTCACGAGATGTTCAGAACTTTGGTGTAGTGCTTCAAACCTCCAGCAAGCTGAATCCAGGTCTATTTTTCTCACCCACATTTCTCAGCAGTTACATGCATCCAGCATGGTGCACTCCCTGACCAGGTAGTTACTCAGTTATTATTCAATGATTTACAAAAACCACGGATCCTCAGCTCTCTAAAACAGCAGTTTGTTTCCAGTCTAAACGAATACAGGCATACATATCGCGTAATGTAAGTTATATAACTCACACTGGGACCTGTAGTATTTCATAGTCACTTAACTTACAACTTACACGGACTTACATAGACTGTGCTAGTATTTCTATTCCTCCATCCATTCCTCCATCTCTATAGAATCATGTGTATTTTTTTTTCATCTGAAACCATACAATATACAATATTAGTATCCCTCAAGCCACTTTTTTGTGTCTTACCAATACAAAAAAAAAGAAATAAACATGAGAATGCCTAAACATTTGTAATTGCAACAATTTTCTGGGCAGAGGGGTGTATTATCTTGTCTGTATGTAAACAAAGGATCTGTGAGCTGCTGAATGTTATTGACCAAATAACAACATCCTATCAACCATGACTCATATGGCCTATTCAGTTATCAGCTAGGGATTCCTGGACCTCCTTGATGTTACTGACCAAATATGACCATGACCGTTGATGTCACTTGGGATAGCCTGCCATTTTGTTTATTTTAGTGACAGGGATAGGGAGATGTCCTTTGGTGTGAGTGGAGTGATAAGTTAGGGATGTGGGCGAGCCAGTATCTAATGGTCCCCCTATTTTTAAACCCCCTCAACAGACCCCCTCAACCACAGGACTAGGGTTTAGAGGAAGAGGCCCTTGTCCTTATCACCATGGTACACCCCCATGTTGAGGTCCTGTGACTTGGTATGATGCAGGAGCAGTTGTGTTTGGTAAAGTTCATACCAGACACAAAACCCTGGCATAGATTTGGGTTGATCCCACACTTTTTTTTTGAATGGGGCCCCTTGACTTCCTTGAAGATGCTCTTCAAGGATAAGGGTCTGCCATAAATTAAAGTGACACTAAAGGTTCACTTTTAAAAAACAAAAAACAAACATGTTATACTTACCTCCACTGTGCAGTTAGTTTTGCACAGAGTGAATGAATGAATGAGTAACTTGTATAGCGCTACAAACGCAAACTAAATTGCCTCAAGGCGCTTTTTTAGCCAATGTTCACCTGTATATTCAGAAGAGATGGGTCTTAAGCTTCTTCCTGAAGGCCAGATGGTTTTCTTCCAAGCGGATGTCCGTGGGTAGAGTGTTCCATAGCCGTGGACATGGACTGCGAATCTTCGTTCGCCTTTTAATTTGTAGTGGGTCTTGGGGATGTGGAGGAGATTCTGGTTAGTTGACCGGAGGGGGCGACTTGGGGTGCAGTGCTTTATTTTGTCGCAGAGGTATTGCAGGGCTTTTCCTTGTGTACATTTGTGAGTGAGGCAGAGTGGCCCCGATCCTCCTGTTCTGGGGTCCCACGGCGGATCTCTTGGCTCCTCCCCGCAATAGATAACCCCCTCTGGGAAGCTCTCTCCCGAGGAGGTTACCTTGTGGGCGCGCTCCCGTGTCATACAATCGGCGTCCATAGCCGCCGAGTGTATGACCTGGCCCCGCCCCCCGGCGCCCGCTGCTATCAATCTATCCAATGAAGAGCCCAGAAGCGGTGGAGAGTGCAACGCGGGATCGCGCCCACTGAAATTCGGGGCTCAGGTAAGTGAAACGGGGGGGGGGGGCTGGGGGGCCGGACAGTGCAAGGTGTTTTTTCACCCTAATGCATAGGATGCATTGGGTGAAAAAACACGAAGGTTTACTACCCCTTTAGAGCCCATTCACACAGGGGCAACACGACTTCCAGCGCGATTTTATGAGGCAACTCAGACACGACCTGAGAATGAATCACAGCGTGACCTGGAGCTATTTACAAGGCAACTCCAAGTTGCCTGCAGGACAAGAGACATTCCAGTGGCCAATCAAACAAGAATCAGCTCTGTGGGAGGGAGGGGGGAGAGAGAGTTTTGCAGGAGAAATGTATGTTATCTTCCTGGAGAGTCGCTCCTATTAAGACAGGGAGAGGCGACTCCCATTGAAATGAATGGTTACAGGTCGCCTAGGAGTCGGATTGAAGTAGTACAGGGACCTTTTTTGAAGTCGGAGTGACTGCAGTAGTGTGCATAAGGACGGCTCCATTAACTTACATTGATTTCTTCAGCCAGCGCGACCTGAGGCAACTAGGGGCGACCTGGGGCGATTTGGAGTCGGATCCAAAGACGCCCCTGTGTGAATGGGCTCTTAAGGAAATCCCAGGCCATTTATTTACAAACAGAAAAAAAGCAGCAAGTTGTGATCTGCTAGCAATTTAAACTGCATTTTTTTCCTGCAGTAGGTTGTATACCTCATACATATGCACACTTTTACAGGCAGGATAATGGCATCCTCTAGACATAATATTGAAAGAAAATTGCCATTTTTAATCTTGCTCCTAAAGCATTAATAAAATCACTGCTCCCTGACAAACAAAATGAAAAAACATGCCCAGCCTTCTTCCCATTTGTTTGACAATCCCTTGCCTATTAGCCTAGAAAATGGCCATTACTGTTTTTAATATTCTGCTCCCATTGATCTTAATGAGGTTTGAAGACAGCACCTGAACTAGTAAACCCACTTCAAACTGAACCCATGTATGTTCGGCTCATCCCTAGTAGCTCCTCTGATTAGCTGAAGTAATTACAAATGCCAGAAAAGGTGTTGGAGTATTGGAATTCAACATTACTCATATTACAGTTTCTATAAAAAAATATCTCTGAACTGCTGTCATTGTGGTTGATACCCTCATAGGAATACGGTACCTAAATAGAAATGCCCGGAGAGAACAAAAACTGAAAATGTACCCATTTTTGGAAGGTAGACACTGCAAAGTGATTTAATATTTTCCCATGTATTTGTGAAAATTAAGAAATATGCTGGTACTGAGATGGTTACTATTATACACTGCTCAAAAAAATTTAAGGAACACTTTTGAATCAGAACTCCTGGGATATTGATCTGGTCAGTTAAGTAGCAGAAGGGGGGGTGTATACAGAGGGGGTTGTTAATCAGTTTCAGCTGCTTTGCTGTTAATTGAAATTAACAACAGGTGCACTAGATGGGCAACAATGAGAGAGACCTCCAAAACAGGAATGTTTTTTCAGGTGGAGGTGTCTGACATTTTTTTTCCCTACTCAACTTTTCTGACTGTTTTTCACTAGTTTTGCATTTGGCTAGGGTCAGTGTCACTACTGGTAGCGATACTTGGACCCTATAAAGGTTGCACAGGCAGTCCAACTCCTCCAGGATGGCACATCAATACGTGTCATTGCCAGAAGGTTTGCTGTGTCTCCCAGCACAGTCTCAAGAGCATGGAGGAGATTTCAGGAGACCGCAGTTACTCTAGTAGAGCTGGACAGAGTCGTAGAAGGTCCTTAACCCACCAGCAAGGACCGGTATCTGCTCCTTTTTGCAAGGAGGAACATGATAAGCACTGCCAGAGCCCTACAAAATGACCTCCAGCAGGCCACTGGTGTGAATGTCTCTGACCAAACAATCAGAAACAGACTTCAAGGGGGGTGGCCTGAGGGCCCGACATCCTCTAGTGTGCTCTGTGCTTACTGCCGGACACTGTGGAGCTCGATTGGCATTTTCCATTGAACACCAAAATTGGCAGGTCCGCCACTGGTGCCCCATGCTTTTCACAGATGAGTGCAGGTTCACCCTGAGCATATGTGACAGATGTGAAAGGGTCTGGAGAAGCCGTGGAGAACTTTATGCTGCCTGTAACATCGTTCAGCATGACTGGTTTGGTGGTGGGTCGGTGATGGTCTGGGTAGGCATATCCATGGAGGGATGCACAGACCTCTACAGGCTACACAATGGCACCCTGGCTGCCATTAGGTATCGGGATGAAATCCTTGGACCCATTGTCAGACCCTATGCTGGTGCAGTGGGTCCTGGGTTCCTCCTGGTGCATGACAATACCCGGCCTCATGTGGCATGCAGTCAGTTCCTGGAGGATGAAGAAATTGATACCATTGAATGGCCCCCACGCTCACCTGACCTAAATCCAAAAGAACAACTCTGAGACATTATGTTTCGGTCCATCCGGTGTCGCCAGGTTGCACCTCAGTCTGTTCAGGAGCTCAGTGATGCTCTGGTCCAGATCTGGGAGGAAATACCCCAGGACACCATCCGTCGTCTCATTAGGAGCATGCCCTGATGTTGTCAGGCATGCATAAAAGCACTTGGGGGCCATACAAACTACTGAGGACCATTTTGAGTTATTGCAATGAAATTTCAGCAAAATGGACTATCTTGCTGCATAATTTTTTCACTTTGATTTTCGGGGTGTCTTTGAATTCAGCCCTCTGTAGGTGGATAATTTTCATTTCCATCAAATGATGTGCCATACTTTTATTCCTAACACATTACCCAGTCCATATCAGTATAGATATCCAGCATGAGATTTTGCCCCATTGAGATCTGATGTGTTTTCAAAATGTTCCTTTCATTTTTTAGAGCAGTGTAGTTTAATGCCTTTAACCACTTCAGCCCTGGAAAGATTTACCCCCTTAATGACCAGGCAATTTTTTTCCGATACGGCACTGCGTCGCTTTAACTGACAATTGCACAATCATGTGACGTTGTACACAAATAGAGCTTTCTTTTGGTGGTATTTGATCACCTCTGTGGTTTTTATTTTTTTTGCGCTATGAACAATTTTTAAAAAAATATATATTTTTTTACTTTTTGCTATAATAAATATTCCCCCCCCCCAAAAAAAATTGTAAAAAAAACAATTTCTTCATCAGTTTAGGTCAATATGTATTCTTCTACAACTTTTTGGTAAAAAAAAAATGCAAGCTTATATTGATTGGTTTGCACAAAAGTTATAGCGTCTACAAAATAGGGGATATATTTATGGCATTTTTATTATTATTATTTTTTACTAGTAATGGCGTCAATCAGCAATTTTTAGCAGGACTGAGACATTGCGGAAAACAGATCTGACACTTTTGACACTTTTTTGGGACCAGTGACATTCATACAGTGATCAGTGCTAAAAAAAGCCACTGATTACTGTATAAAGGTCACTGGCAGGAAAGGGGTTAACACTAGGGGGCGATCAAGGCGTTAAGTGTTCCCTGGGGAGGTGTTTCAAACTGTGGGGGGAGGGGACTGACGGGGAGTAGAGAGAGATCACTGTTCCTGATCCCTGGGAACAGTAGATCGCTCCACAGAGAGAGATCTACTGTTCCCAGGGCAGGTGGACAACGCTGCCGCCGGGCCATGCGCAAGGGCTCTGGCGTGTGCGCCTGCTATGCTCCTAAAGTGGCCGACATACAGCTACAACGATTTGCGCAGCAGTGCCAACCTGCCTCAGTATAATGACGGTGGCTGGCCGGCAAGCGGTTAAGCAGTCACTTCACCCTAGACCAATATTTCAGTTATGGGAGGAGAGGCCAGGAAGACTTACCTTTCTGGGTTTTGTGCTCTGCCGACCTGCCACAGAGCCTCACTCCTCCTGCTACATTCTCCATAACATTAATCATTTGCATGTATTTCACAACCAATGTCTTTGGGAAGAGGCCATTCAGTAAAAACTGCAACATACGGTTGGTAATGGTGTACTAGATTCAGTGCAGCCATACATTCATTCACAGAGGGAGGAAGAGGTGAAGGGGCATATGTGCAGGATAACGAAGGTTAAGGGGTTAAAATACAGGATGGAGAGGAGATGTAAAGAAGAAGAGGGTGGTTATATGGTTATATATGGTTTCAAAATCAAAATAATATTTTTTGTATTGTCCCGCTAATTGTGAGAGGAAGGGGACTGTCAGGACTAGTGATGAGCCGAACATCCCCGGGTTCGGTTCGCACCAGAACCCGCGAACGGACCGAAAGTTTGCACGAACATTAGAACCCTATTAAATACAATGGATGCGAACGTTCGGATTCTAAAGTGCTAATTATAACGACTATTATCCATGTTATTGTCCGAAACAGAGTTTGGGAACCCGGGTTCTGCACCAGGGGACATGTATCAATGCAAAAAGAAGTTTTAAAAACTGACGTTTTCCGGGAGCAGTCATTTTAATGATGCATAAAGTGAAAAAAAAAAAGTCAAATATTCCTTTAAATATTGTACCTGGGGGGTGTCTAAAGTATGCCTGTGAAGTGCCACGTGTTTCCCATGTTTAGAACTGTCCCTGCACAAAATAACATTTCTAAAGGAAAAAAAGCCATTTAAAACTGCTTGTGGCTTTAATGCAATGTCTGGTCCCGGTAATATGGATGAAAATCTTTAGGAAAAATGGCATAGCTACCCCATCAACCCCCCCCCCCCCCCCCCTACCCCAGCCCATTACCAGCCCCTTTGGGTCTTGTATTGATATTAAGGGGAACCCCGCACACAAAATAAAAAAGGCCCTATATACTCTGAACAGCCGTATACAGGCGGTGCATACAAGACAGGGACTGTAGGTTTGTTCTTATGTAGAATCTGTTTGTAATTTTGAACAGCTGCATTGTTTAAGTGTAGCTCCATGCCAAATTCCTTTTTTTTAGCTTTTTGGAAAACATAGGGAACGGTTATCACCCCTGTCACATTTTTTTTGCTGTCTGTGCCCCTGTTCAGAACATTTCACCTCACTTTGCGTCCCAATGACAACTGTTTTTGAAATGTGGTGTTTTTATTGAAACAAGGATTGGTGATAAAGCATCAGTAGAGAGGAGACACCTTTCTCCCATATTAATTCTTACAGGAGAGAATTTTCCTTCCAAGGGGTAGATTTCCTCTCACTTCCTGTTGTCTTCTTCCGTTTGCAAGTAGTAGTCGTTTGTAAGTTGGATGTTTGAAAGTAGGGACCTGCCGTATATACTCTGCAGAAATTGGCCCCTTAGGTGTTGGTGTTGGCACAACACTGAAAGCACTCACAGTTATTCTTGGTGGGTGCTGGAACGCCCTGCTGTCAACTATTATATCAGGAATTGTAATAACATATAATTGTTGATCAGTGGTAGTAAAAATTGGGCCTTTGATGGTGGTGCTGGTGCCACAACACTGTAAGGCCTGACAGTTACTCTTGGTGGGCGCAGCAATGGGCCCTGCTGTGAATTATTAGATCAATAATTATAATTGCATGCCCCTGTTGAATAGGGGCTGAAAAATTGGGCCTTTGGTGGTGGTGGTGGTGGTGATGGTGGTGCTGGTGCCACAACACTGTAAGGCCTGACAGTTACTCTTGGTGGGCGCAGCAATGGGCCCTGCTGTGAATTATTCGATCAATAATTATAATTGCATGCCCCTGTTGAACAGGGGCTGAAAAATTGGGCCTTTGGTGGTGGTGGTGGTGGTGATGGTGGTGCTGGTGCCACAACACTGTAAGGCCTGACAGTTACTCTTGGTGGGCGCAGCAATGGGCCCTGCTGTGAATTATTAGATCAATAATTATAATTGCATGCCCCTGTTGAACAGGGGCTGAAAAATTGGGCCTTAGGCACTGGTGGCACAACACTGCAACCCCTCACAGATACTGTACTTGGAGCACAGCAATGAGGCCTGTTGCAAAGTATTGCATCAAAAAATTTAATTACACGCCCCTGTTAAACAGGGGCTGAAAAATTGGGCCTTAGCCACTGGTGGCGTCACCCATAAACCAAAATGATCTTCCAAGCTATCATCATTAATCGTATCATTGAGGAGGAGGAGGAGGATAGCCATTCAACATAACAGCACAGGCACTCAGCATCAGCATCAGTCTTGAAGGGATGTGACATTTTAAAATCAATTAGTCTGTTATATCAGCATCTGGTGTGTGGTAGCTGGTGGTGATCCAAGACTGGTTCTTCTTGATGAAAGTCAGTCGATCAACCGAGTCAGTGGACAGGCGCACCCTGTGATCCGTGACAAATCCTCCAGCAGCACTGAATGTGCGTTCTGAAAGAACGCTGGATGCAGGACAGGCCAGTAGCTCAATTGCATACTGTGCAAGCTCTGGCCAGTGATCCATCCTCAAGACCCAGTAAGCCAGAGGATTTTCGGTGGGGAAGGTGTCCAAGTCTGACCTTGCCCCTAGGTATTCCTGGACCATGTATATCAGACGCTGGCGATGGTTGCTGGAACCGATCATACTTTGGGGCTGCGGACTAAAGAATTGTCTGAACGCATCGGTCAGACGGCCACCTTCCACACCGCTCCTTCTTTGACTGCCCGAAGCCTCAGCAACTCGCTGTCCAGGACCAGGAGTTTGTAACCTCCCAGTCTCTGGGAACGCGTTGCACAGACCTTTCTGCAAGGCCTCCCGGAGTTGTCTCATCCTCTGCTCCCTCTGCGACGGTACGATAAGGTCCGCAACCTTACCCTTGTACCGTGGATCAAGTAGAGTGGCCAGCCAGTAATGGTCCCTCTCCTTGATCCGAAGAATACGAGGATCCTTCCGCAGACTTTGCAGGATCAGGGAGGCCATGCAGCGTAGGTTAGCTGAGGCATTCAGTCCGGAGTCCTCTGGGTCACTAAGGACGACGTGATCCGCAGCCACCTCCTCCCAGCCACGTACAAGTCCACTGGTTTCTTGGGACTGTAAATCATCCCTAAAAGACTGCTGCTGATGATGCTGAGTGCCAGCCTCCACCTCCATGCTGACACAATCCTCCTCCTCCTCCTCCTCCTCCTCTTCCTGTGCGATGGGTGGGACAGAAGGAACACTGTCTGGGTAAAGGGGGCCTTGAGAGGCAAGGAAGTCCTCCTCTTCCTGCCTCTGTTCTGCCTCAAGTGCCCTGTCCATTATTCCACGCAGCGTGTGCTCCAACAGGTGGACAAGAGGTACAGTGTCACTGATGCATGCACTGTCACTGCTCACCATCCTCGTGGCCTCCTCAAATGGTGCCAGGACAGTGCATGCATCCCTGATCATGCCCCACTGGCGTGGTGAAAAAAACCCGAGCTCCCCTGACCCTGTCCTGGTGCCGTAGTCGCACAGGTACTCATTGATGGCCCTCTGCTGCGTGTGCAGCCGCTGCAGCATGGCCAACGTTGAGTTCCACCTGGTGGGCATGTCACATATAAGGCGGTTCTTGGGCAGGTTCAACTCCTTTTGCAGCTCAGCCAGGCGAGCACTGGCATTATAAGATCTGCGGGAATGCACACAGACTTTCCTGGCCTGCCTCAGGACATCCTGTAAGCCCGGGTACCTGCCCAAGAACCGCTGCACCACCAGGTTAAGGACGTGAGCCACACAGGGCACATGGGTCAGTTGTCCCTGTCGGAGAGCGGAGAGGAGGTTAGTGCCATTGTCGCAAACCACCATTCCTGGCTTAAGCTGGCGTGGCGTCAACCACCTCTCGGCCTGCCCCTGCAGAGCAGACAGGACCTCTGCCCCAGTGTGGCTCCTGTCACCCAAACACACCAGCGCAAGCACGGCATGGCATCTTTTTGCCTGCGTACTTGCGTAGCCCCTTGAACGCCTACGGAGCACCGCTGGTTCCGAGGACAAACCACAGGAAGAGGCCATGGAGGAAGAAGAAGAGGAGGGGGTGGAGGAGAGAGGTGTGTCACAACCAGTAGTAGCATTTTGGAGGCGTGGCGGTGGAACAACCTCCAACACTACTGCACCTTGTCCTGCATCCTTCCCAGCTGCCAAAAGAGTGACCCAATGGGCCGTGAAAGAAAGGTAACGTCCCTGTCCATGCCTGCTGGACCATGAGTCAGCGGTAATATGCACCTTACCGCTGACCGCCCTGTCCAGGGAGGCCAAGACATTGCCTTCCACATGCCTGTAGAGAGCCGGAATCGCCTTCCGTGCAAAAAAGTGGCGTTTGGGAACCTGCCACTGAGGAACCGCACATTGCACAAACTCACGGAAGGGGGCCGAGTCTACCAACTGAAAAGGCAGCAGTTGAAGCGCTAGCAATTTAGCCAAGCTAGCATTCAACCGCTGGGCATGTGGATGGCTGGGAGTGAACTTCTTTCGACAGTCCAGCAGCTGGGGCAGGGAAATTTGCCTGCTAGAATCGGACGTTGGTGTACTGCTAGCAGAGTGCCCGCAAGTACTTGTCTGTGACACACCTAATTCTACACCTTCATTCCTCTCAGAGCAGGTTTCAGAGAGGAGTGAAGGTATAGTGGGGTTGGAGATCCCAGCTGATGCGGTGCAAGAAGAGGTCAGCTTTGTTCTTTGGTGTGGGTCTTTAAGGTAGGCTTGCCAACGAGCTGCATGGCAGGTCAACATATGTCTGATCAAGCATGTGGTGCCCAAGCGGCTGATGTTTTGGCCACGCGATATACGCTTGAGACATATGTTGCAAACAGCAGCTGTGCGATCTGATGCACTCGCCTCATGAAGGCCCACACCAAAGAACTTTTTGAATGACGGGCAGAGGCAGCGCCCTGCACAGGCGGAGCTCTGCGGTGTGATTCCGTCGGTGTGCTGCACATACGCTGGCCACTCAAGGGCATCCTGCCTCGTTGGAGATGTGCCTCCTCCTCATCCTCCTCCTCCTCCTCCTCTCTCCTATTAGGCACCCACGTGGAGTCAGTGACCTCATCATCCCCTCCCTCCTCATCACTGGAGCCAATCTGGCAGTATGCTGCAGCTGCTGGAGCATGACTGCCAGATTGGTGTCCTTCTTGAGCATCCCCTCTCTCTGCTCTCACGCTGCTGCCTTCCTCTAGCTGGGTATCATCATCAGATCCTTCCAAACGCTGGGCATCCTCCTGGAGCATGTACCCAACACTGTGCTCAAACAGTTCGGGGGACTCCTCAGGAGGAGGACATGGTGGGTCTAGGGAAGGATTGACTAATGAAGATAATGATACCAGAGAAGAGGACGCTTTGGCAGCTGCTTTGCCAGTACCCTGAGCCTGGGTGAGAGAGGATGAGGAGGATGAGGTGGGCTTGGTCATCCACTCTACCAAGTCTTTGGCATGATGTGGCTCAACATGTCTAGCTGCCGAAAAGAAGGACAAGCGTGTCCCATGGCCATGTGCTGATGACAATGCACCGCGTCCACGACCAGCACTGTTGCCCCCAGACACAGAGCCTGCTTGCCCTCTTTTTTTGCCTCCTGACTGTCTGCCTCTCCTTGTTTGCCTTCCAGACATTTTAATGGATGGCCTACAGGGAGATGGGAAAAAGAGCAATAAGGGCTACCTTCAGGTGTATACTGTGCAGGAGGCTTAGCAACAATGACACTGACACTGTCCCCTGCCTATCCTTCTCTGTCCCTAAACTCAAGGATTTGAAATATGAAACAGCAAAATTGGTTTAGAACAGAATAGCACACTGTCAGTTTCACTCACTGTACCTCTCTGTCCCTAAACTCAAGGATTGAAAATATGGTTCAGCAAAATTGGTTTAGAACAGAATAGGACACTTTCCCTCACTGTCCTACTCTGTCCCTCCCTACAAACAAGATTTAGCACAGAATAGCACACTGATAATTTCCACGAGTGTCCTTCTCTGTCCCTAAACTCAAGGATTGAAAATATGGAACAGCAAAATTGGTTTAGAACAGAATAGCACACTGACACTTTCCCTCACTGTCCTACTCTGTCCCTCCCTACAAACAAGATTTAGCACAGAATAGCACACTGATAATTGCCACGAGTGTCCTTCTCTGTCCCTAAACTCAAGGATTGAAAATATGGAACAGCAAAATTGGTTTAGAACAGAATAGCACACTGACACTTTCCCTCACTGTCCTACTCTGTCCCTCCCTACAAACAAGATTTAGCACAGAATAGCACACTGATAATTGCCACGAGTGTCCTTCTCTGTCCCTAAACTCAAGGATTGAAAATATGGAACAGCAAAATTGGTTTAGAACAGAATAGCACACTGACACTTTCCCTCACTGTCCTACTCTGTCCCTCCCTACAAACAAGATTTAGCACAGAATAGCACACTGATAATTGCCACGAGTGTCCTTCTCTGTCCCTAAACTCAAGGATTGAAAATATGGAACAGCAAAATTGGTTTAGAACAGAATAGCACACTGACACTTTCCCTCACTGTCCTACTCTGTCCCTCCCTACAAACAAGATTTAGCACAGAATAGCACACTGATAATTGCCACGAGTGTCCTTCTCTGTCCCTAAACTCAAGGATTGAAAATATGGAACAGCAAAATTGGTTTAGAACAGAATAGCACACTGACACTTTCCCTCACTGTCCTACTCTGTCCCTCCCTACAAACAAGATTTAGCACAGAATAGCACACTGATAATTGCCACGAGTGTCCTTCTCTGTCCCTAAACTCAAGGATTGAAAATATGGAACAGCAAAATTGGTTTAGAACAGAATAGCACACTGACACTTTCCCTCACTGTCCTACTCTGTCCCTCCCTACAAACAAGATTTAGCACAGAATAGCACACTGATAATTGCCACGAGTGTCCTTCTCTGTCCCTAAACTCAAGGATTGAAAATATGGAACAGCAAAATTGGTTTAGAACAGAATAGCACACTGACACTTTCCCTCACTGTCCTACTCTGTCCCTCCCTACAAACAAGATTTAGCACAGAATAGCACACTAAAAATTGCCACGAGTGTCCTTCTATGTCCCTAAACTCAAGGATTGAAAATATGGAACAGCAAAATTGGTTTAGAACAGAATAGCACACTGACACTTTCCCTCACTGTCCTACTCTGTCCCTCCCTACAAACAAGATTTAGCACAGAATAGCACACTGATAATTGCCACGAGTGTCCTTCTCTGTCCCTAAACTCAAGGATTGAAAATATGGAACAGCAAAATTGGTTTAGAACAGAATAGCACACTGACACTTTCCCTCACTGTCCTACTCTGTCCCTCCCTACAAACAAGATTTAGCACAGAATAGCACACTGATAATTGCCACGAGTGTCCTTCTCTGTCCCTAAACTCAAGGATTGAAAATATGGAACAGCAAAATTGGTTTAGAACAGAATAGCACACTGACACTTTCCCTCACTGTCCTACTCTGTCCCTCCCTACAAACAAGATTTAGCACAGAATAGCACACTGATAATTGCCACGAGTGTCCTTCTCTGTCCCTAAACTCAAGGATTGAAAATATGGAACAGCAAAATTGGTTTAGAACAGAATAGCACACTGACACTTTCCCTCACTGTCCTACTCTGTCCCTCCCTACAAACAAGATTTAGCACAGAATAGCACACTGATAATTGCCACAAGTGTCCTTCTCTGTCCCTAAACTTAAGGATTGAAAATATGGAACAGCAAAATTGGTTTAGAACAGAATAGCACACTGACACTTTCCCTCACTGTCCTACTCTGTCCCTCCCTACAAACAAGATTTAGCACAGAATAGCACACTGATAATTGCCACGAGTGTCCTTCTCTGTCCCTAAACTCAAGGATTGAAAATATGGAACAGCAAAATTGGTTTAGAACAGAATAGCACACTGACACTTTCCCTCACTGTCCTACTCTGTCCCTCCCTACAAACAAGATTTAGCACAGAATAGCACACTGATAATTGCCACGAGTGTCCTTCTCTGTCCCTAAACTCAAGGATTGAAAATATGGAACAGCAAAATTGGTTTAGAATAGAATAGCACACTGACACTTTCCCTCACTGTCCTACTCTGTCCCTCCCTACAAACAAGATTTAGCACAGAATAGCACACTGACACTTTCCCTCACTGTACCTCTCTGTCCCTAAACTCAAGGATTGAAAATATGGTTCAGCAAGATTGGTTTAGAACAGAATAGCACACTGACACTTTCCCTCACTGTACCTCTCTGTCCCTACAAACAAGGATTAGCAAAGAATAGCACACTGTCACTGACACTCTCCCTATCTATCCTTATTTGTCCCTAAACACAAGGAATCCAGGATTAGTAAAGGAAAAATAATGACACTGTCCCTGCCTATGCTTCTCTTTCACTGCTCCGGAACACACTACACAAGGCCGCCGCGCTGGCGGCCTTTTATAGTGTGGGGCGTGTACTAAACCCCCTCAGCAATAATTGGCCACAGGCATCCTGCCTGTGCCCAATCATTGCTCTCCTCGCTGCCGGCGCTGTGATTGGCCAAGCATGCGGGGTCACACTGCATGCTTGGCCAATCACAGCGCCTGGATGACACTGCGATGGCGTAGTGCATTGTGGGCCGTTCGCGTCACTCGAATTTGGCGCGAACGGCCCAAAACATTCGATCTTCGTCGAACGATCGAACAGCCGATGTTCGAGTCGAACGTATGTTCGACTCGAACACGAAGCTCATCCCTAGTCAGGACCTGGTTCACCTGCAGAAGGCCCTGTACCCAGAGCTGGAGGTTGCAGTTTCAGCGTCCACCAGCGAATGTCTTCCAGCAGCCAACAGACTTCAGTAATCAGTTTCCAACTGATGCTGATTGCTGGGAGGATATTTAGGTCCTCCCCTTTTGCTTCTTGCTTTAGTGTTTTACTGCTGCCATATCTTGTTAACAATAATTCTGTTCTTGCTCCTACCCTGTAATTTGTATCCTTTACCCTGCTCCCTTGTACCTGCTCTACTTTGTTCCTCATCCCAGTATTGATTCCCCCCTTTCCATCTGCTCCCTGTACCTCCAGTTTTCCCTGCTTTTCTCTGTTGCCCAATTTGTATATATTGTATATAGTTAGCGGTTGGTTAGGTTTCCTGTTTGCTACCTTTATTAGTCAGGTATTCTGTCACTGGGGTTTTTGTTCACGTTACTTTTAAGTTTGCTGTGTGTTGTTTGGATGGTTTTTGTTCCACTGTAATAAATCTCACTTAAAATGGAAGTCCATGCAAAATCTAAAATCCCTGTGTCTATAAACACCAGGGATCTAACAATAACCTGTATCCCTGTAAAGAAAAGATGAGTATACATACCTTTTTGGAAGCGGATCTGACCCGCTCCGACCCGATCTCCAGCGCTGAAGCTCTGCAGAGGACACGGAGAACAACGGCTGTGAAGTGAATGGGAAGTGACGTCTCCCGTAAACTTACTATGGGGCTTCCGTTGTCCTCCGTCTCCTCTACATTTGCCTACACAGAGAAGCCGTGGCTGACAGCTCAGCATGGGATCTGGTCAAAGCGGGTTCAGATTGTCTTCCAAAAATTGATGTATACTCCTTTCTTCTTACCAGGGATAGAGAGGTTAGTGTTAGATCCCTGGTGTCTTTAGATGCAGGAATTTTAGATTTTGCTAGCACCTCCACTTTGAGCAAATATAGTCTGGTCTCCATTTCTTTGTGTGGCTACACAGATCTAGTCATCTCTGCCTCTGAATCCTGAGAGGGAGGGTTCTTAAATGTAAACAGTTGTAAATTTGTGGTTACAGAGATTGTCCATCAAATCATTCACAAGGCACAGAGCTATTTTAATTGGCTCTGTGCCTTTCACCTATGATTTCCATTGTGTAATGACAGCAAGAGCAGGGGCATTGTACCAACAGTAAACAAAGGGAAACATTTTAAATGTCCACTCAGAATAACTGCTTCTCTAACAGTTTTTTTTTTTTTTACAACAGCTGGTAGTGGGATGGTTAATATGCTCAAAATAGTTTAATTTTTTAAAGTTAAACTTCAGGCACTTAGCTAACTGCACATAGTAATTACATGTAAGGGAGCAGTTTTACCTGCCAAAGGATTTGTATTTTTGTCTGTTCACTTCTGAGATTTACACACCCTGCCAAATAGCAGGACCAGAGACCTGTTTTTTTCTCTCCTGCAGCTAAGTAATACTTAAAGGTCCCCCCCCATTCTGTGATTGGAGGAGAAGCAGAAGACTGGTGAGCTCATCTTTTCCACTACTATCTCTCGTCCTATCAGCATGTTGCTTGTAAGCTCATGAGCTCTACAGCACAAGTGATTGTGTTACTTCCTCTCTGAGCTCTGCTGTGCAGGGACTGCAAGAGGCTCATAGCAGGTAAATATCAGGTACTTACACAACTTTCATAAAAACAAAAAAAAAGTGGTGTCTTTATATATACAAAACTGCATTTTTGTATCTTTTAAATCTGCCTGGAGTTTAGCTTTAAAATAGAAAGACTGACCAGGTTCAGTGGATTGAGCTTTAGTTGAATAAATATTTCAGCTGCAGTGCTAATTAGATTGATCTACTGCAAAACTGGGCCAATCAGAAACACTACCATTCTGCGCATTAACTTTTTGTAAAAAAGAACCTTCAAACTTGTCCATCCAAAGAGATAGTTAATACTTACCTAGATTATTGTAATATTTCACTGATACCTGTTCTTGCTGTGTGTGCATACAAAATGGAATTATAAAGCTATAAACAAGTCACTAAACACTCACAAATCAGTTTTACAGCATAGTGCTTAAAATTGTGAAGATAATTGTTAACATTAACTTCTGAGTCACTTCTGTGATTCAGCTTCAAATATTGCAAGTTTTGTTCTATATTGGAGAACATAAAGACAAAAGAAATGGTTCATGTTATTATTATCATTATCACAATTTACGATGCATTATAAACACCAGGGTAAAGTAAAGGCATACAATGTAATGGGGAGCTATTAACAAAGACTTAATTGAATGGCATTAAGCCAAATTATAAATGAATAAAACCATAACAACACCTTTCTTGTATGTGTATTCATTTGAATCTTTTTAATGATCTATGTTTTTCCCCACCTCGAGGGCCCCTTGTTTCTCTACAACTCCACCGAGTCCAGTCATAATGTAATAAATTAATCCCTGCATTGTTTTCTATTCTTCAGTCTTCACATTATATATGACATCTAGCTAGTCACTGCATTGATAAAAAAAAAAAGTAAAACAAAATAATTTTATTACAAATGTCAACAATAATCCTTTATTCAGGAAGTCCTTTATTTTAAACTTTAGCTTGTATGCCAAAACAGAATACTTGCACTCGTGAATAAGGACAAGTAATTGTATTCATATAAGTCAGAATCCAGGAGGACACTCACAGAAAATTTGTGACCTGCAGCTATGCTATTTACAGAAGACATTGGAGAAGGGTGACAGAGAAATGGACTAGTTGTCATACCTCAAAATGGGCAGAACAAAGCAGGAAGGCTTTGCAAGTGGGTGGTTATGGCTCCGGTCCTGCTGCTGTAGGACTATTCTAAGGCTTCAAAGAGAGCAGATTTTGGTACATGTACATCTGGTCTAGACATCTTTGTGTTCCTGGAAAACAATTCACTTCTGCAAAGCAAACCTTAACCTGTTGCTAATTTGCAAAGTTACTGAATATTTTTCCCTGGCAAAAAATGTCTACTTATTCTCCTCATATAAACCCTTACTAATCTCCGTAAGTAGACTTTTGACTTGGTCAACATGTCCCCCAGTGCTGATGAGAAGTAAAATGGAAGATAAAGTTAACAAGTTACTCTGGCTGTCCTGGTGCACAAAGAAGACCTAATTGTCAGTAATGGGCCAACAACCATTATAATACTTATCTTTCTCCTCCACCTTTTAAAGGAGAAGTCCAGCCTGAGTTCATTCGGCTGGGCTTCTCCTATGGGTCACAGGAAATTAGTTTTGCACTCCTGTTACCCCCGTTTTCAGCAGCGAGTGGTCTGAATTCTGCTCTCTGCTGACTTCACCAAGATCAGTCCAGGCACCGCGTCATCCCGACTCTGGAAGTCTAGATCCACCAGGTGCCTGGACTGATGGCAGTCTCAGCCTCTCAGCAAGTCATTGAGACGCTGATATGGCCACTCCCCACCCCTCCACAGCTCAGCGCTCCAGTGAGCATGGAGGAGCAGAGCAGGAGAGCTTTTGGTTGACAGTCAGCAGCTCTCCGCTCAGGTAGCAGTGAGAACCGAGCCATCGGCGGTGTTCGCTGGCTCGGTTCTCAGTGAAGAGGCGCTGGGGGACAGATGCAGCATTGGACCGATGCTGCATCCACCTAGGTAAGTATTATTCTGCATAAAACAGGATTCCCCCACTACTCCTTTAATGCAGAAGACTCCAATTTTCAGGTGGTCAGACCATTTTTATAATTTATCCTTTGTTTTTTTTATTCTTCACAAACAGCTTTCAGAGTTTTAAAAAGACCCCTTCCTCCAAACCATACATTTTCTGATAGCAAAGTACTCATAGAATGAAAATAAGATGCTACTGATATTTTAGGCCCCGTGATATTTAAGCAATGTTTTCAAGAATAAAATACTAAAATCATTATTACCAGACACAAACACAACATAACTTAAAAAAATTCTGCTAAATTCTAGTAAAATAAAAAGCTGAAACTGTATCAAGTTACTAAATACCAAATATTTGTACATTTTAGGTTGTAACCTTTTTGCAAAATGGTGAAAATCAAAGATATTCAAGCCTGTAAAAATCTGTAGGTTATCATTTTTCACTTACTAGTTTTTTGCAACCCCCCAAACCATACATTTTCTGAAAGCAGATAACCTGTAGAATAAAAAGAAGGTGCTGCTTATCCTTTGGGGCCTGTGGTATGTTTATCAAAATTATATATTGCTAAATTCTTACTAAGGTCTCATTCACATGCATGTGCCTCCATTGTGGGGACACTCATAGTTAGTGTAGGACCACAGATTCCAGGGTGCCTTGACGTGGCTCTGTGGCTCACGCATGCGTTTGCAAATGCGTGCGGACAAAACCCCTGTTTTTAACGCACACAAGTTAATTGGTTGTCTGCGAGCTGGTCGGTAAGTAGGCTTGGATTTTTCCTGGGCATTCCCCAGGCTTTTGTTGTTATCTCATTCATATGGGGCATAGTAAAGTGCATGCCCATGTATAGCCATGTTTACCCACACAGGGATGCAAAGGCAGCCTCATTGATGTCAATTGGGATGCAGCAGCTACACAAACACAGCCCTTGCTCCCAATTTGACATTTCACATCTGTGTGGGTGCATGGCTCTTGAATGCATAGAGTGTAAGTTTAGGGACATGCACCCACAACCACCAGATGTCAAATTGGGGGCAGAGGCCAGTCTATGCAGTTGCTGCTTCCAATTAACATCAAAGGAACTGGCTGCACAGGGATGCACGGAACACCTGTACTTCCCTGTGCAGGTAAACATGGCCTCACAGGGGCATATGCTTTTTTACAGTTTTATTTTTATTATTTCTTACAATTTTTTTATGTATTTAATTTTGCGGGGGGCGGGGGTTGGCTGTGATGAGATATCAGGGGGCTAAACAGACCCTTGATGTCTCTTTTTTGTGACAAAAAAAGGGACTGAGTACCTAAGCCCCATAGAGGCTCTGTAGTATGGGGAGCAGACAGGAAGGATCTGCTAGATCTGAGGCAGAGGAGACACCAGAGAGCACAGCAGCCTGTGGAGAGAGAGACCAGGGAGAGGAGAGAGAACAACGGTGCTGAGGTGACACTTACAGATGAAGGGGCCAATTGCATGAGCAGGCAAGAATAAACATCAGCGGGATCTGTGTCCTATAATACAGCAGTTTGGCTGTGAAGGCATAATACCCCCTTGAGGGTAGAGCTCTCTGGTGAGTGCATTAACATATGGGAGCACCTGCACTTTCAATCTGTTTACTAGTATGGATAAGAGGCACAAGTCAACTTGATCTTGATTTTGAGTGATGGTTTGATCTTATTACAACATGTATGGACTGAGTATTAATACCAGGACTTGATAATTCACAAACCGATTTTGATTACTATGAATAGAATAGTTTTTTCACATTTTTTCACCAGTTAACGTTTTATTAATTTGTTATTATTTTTTAATCAATGATTTTCATATGATTATACTGTATATATTTTGTGGAGTGTTCACAGCACTTGTCACTATTGGAAAGAACACATTTGGATTGTCATATTTTATAGTACTTGCCACTTTTTACTTTTGGAATTACAATTAAATAGCATACCTCCCAACATTTTGAGAAAGGAATGAGGGACACCTACTAGCAAACATAGTTAGGCATAGGACATGCCCCCAGTCACACCCCCTTAAAGGAGAATTAACCCACAAAAGTTCATTAAATCCACAAGGGCTTTTTTTTTACCGCTACTATTCCTTTATATTCTTCAAAAATTTACAAATACAGCAATTTAGAATTTGGATAAAAGGTTTAGCACTGGGAAACACTTTTTGAAAGATAAAACGTGCATTTTATATACAACTATATAGATCAGACCAAAATGAGGGACAAATGAGGAGAAAAGAGGGACAGAGGGACATTGCTCCAAATCAGGGACTGTCCCTCGAAATCAGGGACAGTTGGGAGCTATGAAATTGTTTTTTTGCAAACCATGGTACACAAGCACTAGCCCTGTTAAAACACATTTATTTACAGAGCAAAAACAAGATATACCTGTGCTCAGATCCCACTAGCCTGCACATGCATATAAACTACTAGGTGCTAAAGTGGTGTGACCACATGTTAACACTAAAAATACTGGGTAAACCCTCTGCACACTGCTATACCCTTTCTAGCAAACCTTGCAATAGAAAATAGGGGTATTTAGTTCACTCATAGGGCAATACATGTTTAAGCTGGCCAACTGCATAAAAGTAATCCCTCTTTAGCCAGTCCTCTGCTCTGCCACTGCAAATGCTACAGTGGACACAATGCCAACATGGGGCAAACAGTCACAGTGGTCACATGTTTGGGAGCCCATTCTGTTAACTCCTGATCATGACTGGAGACCCAGAGCTGCCTATGACTTCTCGGTCACTGTGTTAGGAGCATGCAATCAAAGTGAAACCTCAGATGCCCATGGACGCATATATTCAGTATGTGTGCATTAAAGCACATATGCATTATGTGGGCTGCAAGATGATCCACCTTGAAGAAAGTCTCTTACCAAATAGCTTAATTTGTGCAACAAGCACAACTCTAAAACAATTGTCTATATTTTTTAATTCAATAATGTTTATTGAAGAGTTTAAATTTTAACAACATATGTAGTATAAGATAACATACACAGTATCCGATATACACTCTCATATTTCATAAATGTTCAGTACATTGAAGTATCTATTTAATATGTCAAAAGTTTTTGGTCCAGATAGACCAACAATTGTCAAATTTTGAGCATTTCAAAGAATTGATAGCAATCAGTCTTTCAAATGTGTAATTCCTGTGCACCGCTGTTGTTACATCAGAAAGGTTTATAGCCTTGCTAGATTTCCAGTTACGTAGGATCAGTGAACGTGTTTCTAATAGAATGTGTGTTATGACTGGTCTGAAGCTATGGTGGAAGTGATCTATGTTTAAGTGTAAGAGTGCTAAAGCGGGGTCTGGTGCCGTGATTATGCCTGTCAGAGATGAGATTAATTGGAAAACTTGGTTCCATAGGCATTTAATATTTGGGTAGTTCCAGAACATATGTAGTAGATTCCCCGTTTGACCACATTCTCTCCAACAGCTAGGTGATGTTCCTGGAAAATACTTTGCTAGCCTGAACGGAGTATAGTGCCACCTGTTTGCCATTTTAATCGCCAATTCCCAGTGTTTTACACAGTGGGAAGCTTTGTGTACTTCTTTGAATGTGTGTTTCCATTGATCTCCTGAGAAGGAGGTACCCAGATCTATCTCCCACTTTGTCATTGCTACAGTTTTGTGAAAGGTTAGTTTATCTTGTAGTATGTTGTAGAAGAATGATATGCCTTTCGTATCTAGTTTGGCTGTGGAGAAGAATTGCCAGACTATACTCGGAAGTGCTACGGTTGGTGGTTCCGTGGAGTGTAGGAGATGTGTGATTTGCATACATTTGAACAACTTGTCGTTTGTGAGGTGGTATTGTGTCATAATTTGGTTCACAGATTTGTGTCTTGTACCTTCATATAGGTCTAATATGTGTGTTATACCCTGGTCAGTCAGGTCTGCCACTTTCAGCAATGGTATTTTGGCTTCTAACAGCTTCAAGGGTAGTTTGAAGTCAATGTCCTGGCTATCTTGGTGATTTCGTTCTAGGAATAACCTCCATGTCTTAATGGAAGTCTGCATTGGAGGTGATAGGATAGTCGTGTCCCATCGAGCCCATCTGTCTCCAAGAAGTAGTAGCTTTAAGTCTTTTGTCGGTGAGTAAGCTTTTTCTATCTCTACCCATAGTGGTGCGTCGGCGTCCTGTAGCCAATATTTGATTTGATCTAGTCTTACCACACATAGGTAGTCATAAATGTCTACTAAGCCCGCCCCTCCTATTTGTTTGTGGGATAACAAATTGTTTCGTGCACATCTAGCTTTCTTTCCATTCCAGATATATTTCCAACCTAGATCTGATAGGTTCTTAAGATAATGGAAAGGAATGTGCAGTGACATGGTGCGGAACACATATAATATTTGCGGCAGTATCAACATTTTGTAAGCAGAGATTCTACCCATCCATGATATTTCCTTTTTCGACAAATCCCTGAGTTGAGCTTCCAGCTTGGCTATCAGTGGGGACATATTGGCTTTGGCGAGTGCGGAAATTTTATTTGTGATTATAATACCTAGGTAGGTGATGCCTCCTGTGCTCCATGTGTATGGAAGCAGCTTTTGTAGAGCATTTTTTGCGTGGGGTTGCACTCCTAAGTCCAGTATTAGGGATTTAGTGAAGTTAACTTTATAGTAAGAGATCTCCCCAAAGGTAGTGAGGATTTTGTGTGCTTCTGGTAGGGATGTTAGTGGAGTGGTCAAGAGTAGGATTACGTCATCCGCAAATAAATTGATGGTGTGATTGCCAGAGCCAAGCTGGAAGCCTGTAATCAGGGGATGTGAGCGGATAGCTTCAGCCAGAGGTTCAATCATTAGGTTAAAAATGGTCGGGGACAGGGGGCAACCCTGTCTGGTCCCGTTCGAAATTTTAAATGGTGTAGACAGAAGGCCTGCAGAGTATACCTGTGCAGACGGTGAGGAATAGAGAGCTAAGACAGCATTTAGTATGTTCCCTTTGAAGCCAAACTTATTCAATACAATTTCCATATAAGTCCAATGGATTCTGTCGAACGCCTTCTCTGCATCTATAGAAAGCAGCAGAGAAGGCGTTCGGGTTTTTTCAGCATAGTGCATCACATTGATAATTCTCCTTGTTGCATCAGAAGTTTGTCTCCCCTTCACAAATCCCATCTGGTCACGCTGAATGAGTAAGGGTAAGATATTCATCAGTCTTTTGGCTAACAGTTTTGCATAGACTTTGGTATCAGTATTGAGAAGGGATATAGGCCTAAAGTTTGCTGGAGTATTGGGGTCTTTACCCGGTTTTGGTAGTGTCACTATATGTGCTATCAGCATCTCTTGTGGCAGAGTTGCAGAGTCTGCAGCTTTGCTGAAGACCCTGGACAAGTGGGGCGATAGGATAGATTTAAATGTTTTGAAATATTCGTTAGAGAATCCATCGGGGCCAGGTGACTTTCCATTTGGTAGGGAGTGTATAGTTTTTTCCACCTCTTGGGGTGTGATTGGTGCATTTAGATCGGAAAGCTGTCGTTCTGATAGGGAGGGGATATGTAGCTTCTGTAGAAATGTGTGGATTTTGTCTATATTAGGTTGTGGGGTATTGGGATCTCTGTGCAAGTTGTATAATGAGCTGTAATATTCTGCAAATTGGTTTGCTATATCTTTGGGTTGACAATTTTGTGTGGTGAGGTGGGGTGATTCAGATAAGTTATTCTAGTTTTTGTACGAGCTGCTTTAAGTCTGTTCGCTAGGTACTTGCCTGCTCTATTGGCATTAAAATAATAGTTAAGTTTTAAACGGCTAAGGTGTTTATCGTACTGTTGGGTCATGAGCTCTCTGAGGGTTTCTCTGAGGGAGGAAAGTTTGTTAGCTAATGGTGCCGATGGTGAGTTCTTGTTTTGGGATTCTATAACACGCAGGTCTGCGAGGACTTTATTAAATAGTTGGGCTTTCCTCTTTTTTTCTTTGGCACCTAATTGAATTAGTGTACCTCTCATGTATGCCTTGTGTGCATTCCATATGATATATGGATCCTCGACCGATCCCGTGTTATCTTGGAAGTAATTCTTAAGGTGTAAGGAGATGGGTTTTTGGAATTGTTGTTCCTGGATAAGTTTGGTGTTGCAGCGCCAGATGGGGGGTGAAGAGGAGACACCTTTTTCCGCAATAGATATAGAGATGGCAGCATGGTCTGACCACGTAATATCATGAATTTTTGTTATTTCTACATTTTGCAATAGCCATTTGTCCGTTAGGAACATGTCTATATGAGAGTAAGAGCCATGTCTGTTTGAGAAAAAGGTGTAGTCTTTTTCGTTTGCGTGGAGGCATCTCCAGGCGTCAAATAGTTCCTTATTGTGGATCAATGATTGGAGAGACAGAGTACCTTTAGGTTTACCTGAGGAGGTGTCCATTCTAGGGTCAGAGGTGATGTTAAAGTCTCCGCAAATCAGAAGGTTGCCATATTTAATGGAGTTTGCCTTTTTAATGATCTTTTTTAGAAAGCGGAGTTGGTGAGAGTTAGGGGCGTACACCGTGACAATTGTGTATGGTTTAGAGTTAATGTCCCCTGTGACAATTATGTATCTGCCACTATCGTCAAGCACAGCGTTTCTGGGTTGAAAGGAGATAGAATTCTTGATGGCTAGCATGACACCTCTAGTTTTACTGTTAGGTGTACAGGCCATGTACACATGTGGAAAATCTTTGTGCGAACAGTACGGGATTTTGTTTAGCTGAAAGTGTGTTTCCTGTACACAGAGAATGTCAGCCCCGTGCTTAGTGGCTTCAGTCCACATGGAGAATCGCTTAGCAGGATGGTTTAATCCCCGGGCATTAATGGATAGCAGTTTGATCGTCATTGTAACATATGTAGGGGAGTTATTGTGGAGATGTCGTGCGGGTACTTACTGTTCCCATATGATTCGTTTTCAGATACTGTAAAGCTGTGCTGGCAAGGTAGTTGAATTGTAACTTCTTTGACGCTTGTAGTCATGTTGATGCCTATGGATCTGTGTATATCAAGTAAACAGTAGAAAGAACAAAAGAAAACAAAAAAAGTCAACTGGGTTATAATAAGAACCGGATCCATAAACTGATCCTCGTGCAGTCGTAGCTGCTAATGATAGAGGAGGGGTGTAAGGGAGATTCAAACAGTGAAATCTCAACCCCGGAGATATTTGTGCATATTCAAGTATCAGAATTGTGCGTTTCCACCGGTCTTCTTCTTAGTTGAGCGCCTGTGGGACACCACCTGCCAATCATTTTGCAGTGGTTGCAAGCCTGAGGGGGGTGGTTGTTGGACAGGTTGTTCAGGAAGTATTCCCCATTGGCGTAGTACACCTATCCCTTCTTCCAGTTTGGAAATAGAAATGGTATTACCTGTGTGGGTTATGGTGAGGGTAGCAGGGTACTTCCATTTGTGGAGGATGTTGTGGTTCCTCAGAGCTTTTGTAATGGTCAGTAGGTTGCGGCGGCATTGTAGTGTGTGCCTGGATGGGTCCGGCAGTAGTCTGATCGCTGCATACTGCTGAGGGATACCCCCTGGCTTGCGGGAAGCTTGCATTATTTGGTCCTTGATGTGCTAAAAATGTACCCTCATCAGAACATCTCTCGGGGTGTCATCGGGGAGAAATGATGGCTTGGGGATTCTGTGAATCCTGTCCACAAGGAGATCTTGCGCTGATGCCCCTGGTAACAGAGTGGAGAACAGGGTCTGGACATATTGCAGGAGCTGGTTAGGGGGAACAGATTCAGGTATGCCTCTGAGTTTGATATTGTTTCTCCTGGATCTGTCCTCGAGGTCACTCAGTTTGTCCTTTATCCATTCTATGTCTTCTCCCTGTGCTGTATGGGACTCCACCATTGTGTTGTATGATGAGGTAAATTCCTCCATTTTGTTTTCTACCTGGTGAACTCTATGTCCCATTGCTTGGACTTCTCTCTGGCATTCATTTAACCCTTTGAGCATATCTGTTTGTAGGGAGGACCTCAGGGACAGGAGCATGTCCTTTAACATTGTGTCAGACACTGGCCTGTCAGCTGTGGGGAAGTCTGCTATGGGGTCCCCTCCCTGTATGTGTTAGCCTGTGGTGACTGTATGAGGCTCGCTTACCTCCATGCTCGAGTTAGCCTGCGGCCTGAGCGGGGAGTCTCTCCTCGGTCTGGACTTGGCTGGGCTCCTTGTAGAAGGGCTAGATGTCCCAGAGGAGGCCTCGCTGAGCGGTGTGGTGTCCGATGGCAAGCTGCGACCGTTATGCTGTGCTCCGGGCTTGTGTGACTGCTGCGAGTCCCGGGCGCCGCCGCCGCCATTTTGTTGAAGGCCGCGCGAGGTTATAGCGAAGAAGCTGTCCAGTTTCTGCGGCTGTTGTGGCTTCTTTCGGTTCCTCGCCATCCTCGTTTTGATCAGCGGGGAATAGCTGACTGGATGGTGGTGTGTGAGGCCTTGGATTGCACCAGTGGACGCTGATGGCTGCGGATTATCTCCGGTGGACGAGCGGAGCTCCTAGGTTAAGCATCCATCTTGGAGTCTGGTCGCCACGCCCCCCACAATTGTCTATATTTGTGCTCCATATGTTGCTAACCTGTCTTTAACCTGTTCCCTACCGCACTATAGCCAATAAAGAGCTACAGAGCAGATCTCCAGTTCTGGGAGGATGTCAATGGACATTCTCCCATGTGTGTGCCACCAATACACCTCCTGGGGCACGCATCGGGCCTTTACCATGTGATCAACTGTGACCAATCACAGCTGGTTACATGTTAACAGTCTTGCTGGTTATCAGCAATCCTTTTCTCACTTATTGTCTCTGTGTGAGTAAAGGAGAGCTGATAACCGGCAAGTCTGACAGGTGTGAGGGGGTTAGCTCGGCAGCGGGTGTGTGTGACCCCCGAGATGGGCTCCCCACACAAAAACAGGCCCAGCAAACGGAGGTTGTGGTTTTCAAAATCAAAAAGGTGCGGTTTATTTTCTATTTACAGTGACAAAACACAGCAAAGCAAAAGAAACATAAACAAAATAAATCCTGGTCAACTTGACCTCTGACTAAACATACAGGTTTCCTAACTAACAACTGGGATCAGCCTAGTGCTGTCCTAGTCCCTAAGTCCCTGGTTTTAAATGTCCAAGCAAATAGCCACACAGGCTTTGTCTCACCGCACAGGGGTTCACTCTCCCTAGACAGTCCACACAGGTCTGGTTCCAGGCATGAGCTAACATCTAATGAAGCTGGGAGTTCTTATAGAGGCCTAAATGAGCTGACAAGGTTCAGCTGGTCTCCTCATCTCTGTCTGCACGACGCCCCACACTCTCCCTAGAGGTATGAGTCATCCATGAGCCCACTAGCCTTATACAACTCTCCACCTAGTTGTATAAGTCGGCGTAAAGCCTGAATCTGGGCGAAATATATCTACCCCCCTGGATGCAACCAGGTGACTTTACCTTCCTGCTGTCACATACCCCCCCTCTTGTTTTAACCTCGGGGTTGGAACACCAGCAATCAGGCATTCATGTACTCGAGACAAAGCATCCACATTCCCCATTTGAACGCCAGGGCGATGCTTTACTGTGAAGTTGAATTCCTGGAGGGCCAGTAACCACCTATTCACTCTTCTATTTGTTTCCTTGTTTTGAGCCATCCACTTTAACGGAGCATGATCCGTAACCATGTCAAAGTGCCTACCTAGCAGGTAGTACCGAAGGGAATCTAGAGCCCACTTCACCGCTAAACACTCCTTTTCAACGGTGGCGTAATTTACCTCATGGGACTTCAACTTCCTGCTGAGGTAAATGACTGGGTGCTCTTCCCCGTTCCAGACCTGGGACAATACTGCTCCTAACCCCACATCTGACGCATCACTTTGTACGACAAAGTCTTTAGAGAAGTCGGGTGAGTACAACACTGGCTGGCTACATAAGGCTTGTTTCAAGAATTGGAATGCTGCCTCAGCCTCGGGGGTCCATTTAATCATGACCGACCCTTTCCCCTTCGTCAGGTTGGTTAGGGGCACAGCCTTAGAAGCAAAGTGGGGAATGAATCGCCGATAATACCCAGCGATTCCCAGAAAGGCTCGTACCTGCTTCTTGCTGTTGGGACGTGGCCAACTCTGGATGGCCTCGACTTTGTTGAGTTGGGGTTTTATTACTCCCCTCCCAATGGTGTACCCAAGATATTTGGCCTCCTCCTGCCCAATGGTACACTTCTTGGGGTTAGCCGTAAACCCCGCTTCCCGAACAGAGTCCAGGACTGCTTGCACTTTTGGCAGATGTGAGGCCCAATCTGTGCTATGGACAATTATGTCATCCAGGTAAGCCGCAGCATACTTCCGATGGGGCCTCAGCATCTGGTCCATTTTCCGCTGGAATGTGGCCGGCGCATTCTGTAACCCGAACGGCATTCTTTTATATTGGAACGCCCCGTCTGGGGTTACAAATGCGGTTTTCTCTTTGGCCGACTTGGCCAGGGGGATTTGCCAATACCCTTTTGTGAGGTCAAGAGTCGTCATGTATCGGGCTGTTCCCAGCCGGTCGATCAACTCATCTATACGTGGCATGGGGTAGGTGTCAAATTTTGTAACTTTGTTCAACTGACGAAAATCGTTACAAAATCGCCAGCTCCCATCCGGTTTAGGCACCAACACAATGGGACTAGACCAATCACTTTGGGACTCCTCTATCACCCCTAAGTTCAGCATTTTCTGTACTTCCTCCCGTATTGCCTCCCGTCGGGCCTCTGGGATCCGATAGGGTTTTAACTTCACCCTTTCACCGGGCGGGGTAATGATGTCATGCTCTACCCCAGATGTTTGTCCCGGCAGCTCAGAGAATACCTCCTTGTTGCGAAGCACAAACTCCTTAACCTCCTGTTGTTGGGGTTGTGACAAGGTGGCTGCTATTCCAACCTCAGGAATCACGCAACCAGTTTGAGCTGGTGACCAAGTGTCTGCGACTAGGGACTCTCTATCCCTCCAGGCTTTCAACAGATTAACGTGATAGATCTGTTCGGGCTTTCGCCTTCCTGGTTGTCTGACCTTGTAATTCACTTCGCTCACTTTTTCCATTATCTCGTAGGGGCCTTGCCATTTGGCAAGGAATTTACTTTCAACCGTAGGGACAAGTACCAGTATCCTATCCCCCGGGGAAAAGGTACGGGTCTTGGCTCCACGGTTGTACACTCTCTGCTGTGCTAACTGTGCTTGGGCCAAATGTTCCTTCACGATGGGCATTACCTGTGCAATTCGGTCTTGCATCAGGGCGACATGCTCAATCACACTCCTGTGGGGAGAACTCTCACTTTCCCAAGTTTCCTTGGCAATATCCAACAGCCCTCTTGGGTGTCTCCCATACAGTAACTCAAAGGGGGAGAATCCCGTAGAGGATTGGGGCACCTCCCTAATAGCAAACATCAGATAAGGAAGTAGACAGTCCCAATCCTTTCCATCTCTATCCACCACTTTCTTCAACATTTGTTTTAGGGTTTTGTTGAACCTTTCAACCAGCCCATCGGTTTGGGGTGATACACAGATGTACGTAATTGCGTCACTTTGAACAATTTACACAGCTCCTTCATAACCCGGGACATAAAGGGTGTACCTTGGTCCGTAAGCAGTTCTTTACAAATACCCACCCGGCTAAACACAAGAGATAGCTCTTTGGCTATGGTTTTGGCCGAGGTATTTCAGAGAGGGATCGCTTCTGGATAACGGGTGGCATAGTCCATTATAACTAATATGTACTGGTGCCCCCTAGCGGACTTGATTATAGGACCTACCAAATCCATGGCGATCCTCTCAAACGGGACCTCAATGATGGGTAGAGGGACCAGCGGGCTACGGAAATGTGGCATCGGGGCCGACCTCTGACACACAGGGCAGGAGGAACAATAATTTTCTATGTCCTTCATCACCCCCGGCCAATAGAATCTCTGTAATACCCTCTCTCGGGTTTTCTCTGTCCCCAGATGACCTCCAAGAATGTGCCCATGGGCCAACTCCAACACCAACTTCCTGTAAGGTTTGGGCACCACAAGCTGCTCAACGGTTTCTTCTGCCCTTTTTGCCACCCGATACAGTAGGTCCTTCTCTACGCTGAAGTATGGGTAAGTGCAGGTATTATCTGGGTTCACTAACTCGCCATCTATTTTCACTACGTTTTCCCGTGCCTTTATTAGGGCGGGGTCTTTCAACTGTTCTGTGGCAAAGTTTTCCCTGTGAACCTCAAGATCAGAAAACTCCACAGACGGTAGGTTTTCGTCTGAGGAGGTGGGCTCCTCTCCAGTTTCTTGAGTCTCCCCTGCCAATACTGATAAGGGAAATTCCGGAGAGTCCTCACCACTCTCAGGGGAGTTCTGGCTATCACATTCCTGGTACATAGGGGCACCAGTGGGGGGCTCAGGATCATCCCACAGTTCCCAGAACTTCGGAAAATCCCTTCCCACAATGGCGTCATGCGGTAACTGAGATACTAAGCCCACTGGATGAGAGAGGGTACCTTTGGGGGTCTCGAAACACACTGTAGTCACTGGATACTCTCGGGTGTCCCCATGCACACAAATAACAGCTACCTTGCTATTTCCAGAGACCTCTGTTTTAACTAACTCAGCCTTTATCAGGGTCACAAGGCTACCTGAATCCAACAATACCACAACATTTCTACCATTAACACACATTTTGCATAAATGTTTCTCAGTTCCTCGAATGGCAGTGCATGCGACTGTCGCACACAGCGACTGACGTCTGCCCGTCAGAAAGTCACACTGCATGGGTTCCTCCACAACCGGGCAATTGGCTGCAATATGTCCCGCTTGCCGGCAGCGGTAGCAAATGATCCTTCTTGCGGCCTCTTGAGCCGCTGATTTCCCAGGCTGTTCTCGCCAAACTTGGGGTAGAGCTCCCACCCTCTCACTCTCTCCACCCTCACCCCTTGGAATCCTCTTATCCGCCCCTGGGGATGGTCTGGTCTTAGGGTGGAAAGTCCGAGTGTCTCTGGAAGAGGCCGTCAGGTTCTCTGTAGCCAAGTATTTCTCCACACGATCCACAAGACCATCGGCCGTCTCTGGGTCTCCATGGCTTACCCACTTTTGGATGGCAGTAGGAAGAGCTCTCAAAAACCGATCCATTACAACACGTTCCACAATCTTTGGTGCGGACAAAGTCTCTGGCTGTAGCCACTTTCTGCTCAGGTGAATGAGATCATACATTTGAGACCTGGGGGGTTTTCCAAGCTGGAAAGTCCAGTTATGCACACGCTGAGCCCGGACAGCCTGGGTGACACCCAGCCTTGCCAATATTTCAGCTTTTAGCATCACATAGTCTTTTGCTTGGTTAGGCTCTAGGTCATAGTAAGCTTTCTGCGATTCACCAGTTAACAGAGGAGCCACCAGTCCAGCCCACTGCTCCTCAGGCCACTTTTCTCTTTCAGCGGTCCTTTCAAATGTGGTCAAAAATACCTCTGGATCATCCTCTCCAGTCATTTTTGTCAATAAACGACTCACCACAAAGGACGCGGTATTAGTGGGACGGCTTTCCTCACTGGTCTGCGGACGTTGCTGCATTACTGCTTCCATCTGTTGTTGTAGTCTCTGCTCTTGCTTCTGCAACAGGTCTATGAAGCGGGCCTCAGATTGCTGCTGGGCTTGTTGCTGAGCCTCCAGACTCTGTTGCAAAGTTGCGTTTGTCTGCTGCTGGGCTGCAAGGCTCTGTTGATGAGCTTGCTGCTGGGCTGCGAAGTTCTTTTGCAAACCTGCATTTGTCTGCTGTTGATTGGCATTTGCTAGAGCCAGCTGCTTCAGTATCTCCTCCATGCTGGCTTAAAAAAAAAAAAAACTGCCACTGGTTCTCCACCAACTGTGAGGGGGTTAGCTCGGCAGCGGGTGTGTGTGACCCCCGAGATGGGCTCCCCACACAAAAACAGGCCCAGCAAACGGAGGTTGTGGTTTTCAAAATCAAAAAGGTGCGGTTTATTTTCTATTTACAGTGACAAAACACAGCAAAGCAAAAGAAACATAAACAAAATAAATCCTGGTCAACTTGACCTCTGACTAAACATACAGGTTTCCTAACTAACAACTGGGATCAGCCTAGTGCTGTCCTAGTCCCTAAGTCCCTGGTTTTAAATGTCCAAGCAAATAGCCACACAGGCTTTGTCTCACCGCACAGGGGTTCACTCTCCCTAGACAGTCCACACAGGTCTGGTTCCAGGCATGAGCTAACATCTAATGAAGCTGGGAGTTCTTATAGAGGCCTAAATGAGCTGACATGGTTCAGCTGGTCTCCTCATCTCTGTCTGCACGACGCCCCACACTCTCCCTAGAGGTATGAGTCATCCATGAGCCCACTAGCCTTATACAACTCTCCACCTAGTTGTATAAGTCGGCGTAAAGCCTGAATCTGGGCGAAATATATCTACCCCCCTGGATGCAACCAGGTGACTTTACCTTCCTGCTGTCACACAGGGCACAGTGAGTAAATTTTTCACTGATAATCAGGGCACTGATTCTAATCAGTGCCAATCAGTGCCACCTGTCAATGCCCATCAGTGCAGCCTCATCAGTGCCTATCAGTGCAGCTTATCAATACTCATCAGTGCCGCCTCATTAGTACTCATCAGTGCACATCAGTGCCCATCAGTGCAGCCTCATCAGTGCCCATTAGTAGAAGAAAAATTGCTTATTTGCAAAAAAAAAAATACAGAAACTAAGAAAAACACATTTGTTTTTCAAAATTATTGGTCTTTTTTCGTTTGTTTAGCATAAAATAAAAATAAAACAGTAGTGATTAAATACCACCAAAAGAAAGCTCTATCTGTCTCAAAAAAAGATAAAGTGCGATAGCACTGGAACCTGAAAATTGGCTGAGCAGGAAGGGGTTGAAAGAGCCCGGTATTAAAGTGGTTAATTGACTACGCACTAGTCTATCAATCTCCTGATTGAACAAATAACTGAAGATATGGTAGTTCTGTTTTGTAGCAAAGTATTGCAATACTAGAAATCAGAAAGCATGATAGTGGTGTTGCAATTGGTTGCCCCTTAGTTACCACAGTAAGAGAAGCAGCCTCCAGTGAACTGATCCTTTGGGAATACTATACATTACCGATCGGCTTGTTAGTAAAATTGATTTTTTTATTTAATAAAGATGAATTTTGACACTTTTCAAGGAACAGCGCTTGTGTCCTTTTATATTGTAGTGATTTGGGCTACATTCTACACTAGAAGATGGTGTAGGTAGAAGGAAGGAAGGAGTGCAGTGTGAGTCCTGAATTGTTGTCAAAACTCTGAACTGACAGTAAGGCCTCGTACACACGGCCGATTTTCTCGGCAAGAACCAGCAAGAAACTTGCTGGCAGAGAGGTCTTGCCGAGTAAATCGGTCGTGTGTACGCGGCTATCGGGTTTCTCGTCGAGAAAACCGACAAGAAACCTCGACGAGAAAATAGAGAACCTGCTCTCTATTTTCTCGTCGAGATTCTCCTCGACATGTTTCTCGACGAGAAAAGTGAGTGTGTGTACACTTACCTGTCCTCCCGGAAGCCCGCGCATGTTCGAAATGAATTTGACGCATGCGCGGTAGCTTCCTAGGCATACGTAGGGTATACCAAGATGGCGGCGACGGCATCGAATGTGACGAGCGCATGTCACCGCGTACGCTCCATTCAAAGAACCGCGGGTTCTTTGAAACGAGCGTGTGTACACTCGGCCGGGACAAGTTTCTTGTCCAAGAATCTCGTCGAAAAAAACGACATGTTTTTTTCAACGAGAATCTCGGCCGTGTGTACGAGGGCTAAGGCTTAGAAGATTGAAGCAACAGGGAGATGCTGGATCGTGGTGAGGGTTGGGGTCTGGCAGCAGAGACTATGCAAGGTCTTAAGTAAGGCAGCAGTGGATAAGGTAACTCAGGGTATATGGACTGCATGGGATGCCTGAGTTGGGCATACAGAGGTACTGATTATTTACTACCTTTTGCAATTTTTTGCTATATTTGGCTCTCCTTGACTTGAGTTTGAATTCAGATCCTGACTATATATATGTAGTGATACCCCCAGTTAAGAGGGCTGCCTGTATTGATTTTGGGCCCTGTAGTGCACCGCTGTCAACCCCTGGCAATCAGCTCTAACCTCCCTTGGCACAGTTAGTAGGGGATGATAGGATTGTGAGACCTGGAACTCACAGCGGCACAATCCTATGGCAAGAATACACAGTAATGTTTTAAAACTTCCTTTACCTATTTCTTCTGCAAAGTAAAGAACACAGACACCAATGTACTTAACCCTTGTATGTTTACTTAGATTAGTGGGTAAGCAGTAAAACAGGTGGGTACATGTCATAAGCAGAGCCCTGCAATAAACAGTATTAACAAGCAAACCAGTATTCAACGTTATGCAAATCTAACAGTCCCCTTTGCAGCTACTTCCCCTCGTGGGCAATATGGCGCCCAGGAATGTCTACGCCACCCAGTCAGGCCTGACTGAACTAAAGTGGAAGTCCTGTAAGGAAATCTTCGCTAGCAACGGTGGTGCACTTGAAGAACAGAATTGTAATCCACCAAGGTAACAAAGGTACTGTGTCTATTTATGAGCAGGTGCTTTCTCACCCAACCGGACCAGTCCGTGTCCGTTTCTTCCGCTGCGGTGCCTAAACACACCGATCCCTCGACATCCGGGTCTTCGGTCCTCCTGGCAAAGGTGCAGTATAAAGGAGCGACGTCCCTCAGGTTCCTCAGTGCGCGCGGAAGGCTCTTTGGAGAAAACGGCCAGGCTTCTGGCCTAAAGTCACAGGAGCTCAGACAGCAGTTCAGCTTGCTGGGCGGGCAGTGTCCACAGAGAAAGAACTGGGCCCGCCTCTCCCTTATAAAGTCCAACCCAGCAGTCCTTGCGCGGGGCAAGGCACCCTGGGTGCCTAAAAGTGTACTGGGTAATGTAGTCTCTGAGGGATTTGAAAGGCAATACCTGACTGCTTCAGAAAGGGGTAGCAGATGGTTTCTGTGCCAGATCTTCAGCGGTCCCACTCTTCCTTCAGGCTTCAGCTGGTACACAGGTAGACCAGGCAGCTTCTTACAAATCACATAAGGTTCTTGGACTTTCCTTTTGAGGTTTTCATTTTCTTCCATTTCTTTCTGGATCTCAACCCTTGTTGGGCCTGGTATGCATTGATTTCCCTCAGATTGTCAAATTTCAACTCCCGACTGGTGGCAGTTGGTGTTTTAGGCGGGGCATTGTTTCTCTTTTCCTTTGCCTCTTCTGGCTTTTGAATCTTTTTGGAGCTTTCTGTAAGTAGTGGGCGCCCGGCTGACTCCTTCACCGGGGCCCTCTGAAGTTTTCCGCCGGCTGGTAGTAAGTGCCTTGGTTCTTCCTTGGACTGGCGCACACTCTTCCGAAATGGCAGACTCCTGCACAGTTGAAACAGACGGTTTCTCTTCTTCTCTGTGGGGATGTTGGAGTGGAAACACTCTGGCGTGGTTCCTTCTTGATCTCCTCTTGCTCTTTGGCTCCAGAGTTCTTGGCCAGTAGAGAGGTCAATAAGTCCAGCACTTGAGTCATCTGGGACTTTAAGGTCTCTACTTCTAAGTCCCATTCAGTAGTTACTGCTGCTCTGACTCCCACTGAGGGGAGGGGAGTAGTCTTCTCAACCGCCTGTTGGTCCTTCAACAGGGCTTCTTCGTCCCTTATGATCCGCACAAGGTCTGGGTAACTCAAATCCATGACTCCTGCAGAGGTCTTAAAGTGGAGCCAAACTGGATCCGAGCGCAAGGCTCCCCTCAGGATCTGCTTCATCCTAGTTGCATCTATGACTTGGGACAGCATTCCCTTTTTGAGTACAATTTGGCACAGCATCCTGTTTAACCTCCGAACATATTCAGATAATTTCTCTCTCGGCTGTTGGAGGGTATGCTCGAACTGGTACATTAATTCAGTCACCTTCTCCAGCTGGCCAAATTCCTCCTGCAACATAGCCAGATAGTCATATGCAGTACAAGCAGCATTGCTGAACCTAAGGGTTCTTCACAGCCTCAGCAGCAGCGCCCTTCAAACTTTCACTGATGCGCTGCTTCTTCTGTGCTTCTGGTACTTCCCATCCTTCTACTGCCTGCATTGCCTGCTCAATCCAGGTGTCAAAGTCTTCTCCTCCGGAAGGCACAGGTAGCTTTCCTGAAAAGATCTGGAGCTTCCTGTACCCGGCTTCCACATGTACTGTGTTGCTCTTCTGGCACTTAGTGACAAAGTCTCCCAGAGCATTCAATAGTTCCGGCCATATGGCTGTCAGTGATGTCCCCGGGGCTATCGTATCCCAACTACTTTCCATTTTGTGGGAGAGTATCGGGGAAGATGGCGGGGAGATTTTTGGAGATTCCTTCTTCTCAGCCCTCGTATGCACTAAGCGGCATATCTGACCATCTGTGGCTTTTAATCTCTGACCTCTAAAATCTTCCGGAACTTCTCTCCATTCCACTAGTGCATACGTGCACAAGATATCTGGCCTTATGTCCATCACCCATGCCTTTTGGTTCGGGGACAACAACATTATGAGTAGGGATGAGCTTCGTGTTCGAGTCGAACATACGTTCGACTCGAACATCGGCTGTTCGATCGTTCGACGAAGATCGAACGATTTGGGCCGTTCGCGCCAAATTCGAGTGACGCGAACGGCCCACAATGCACTACGCCATCGCAGTGTCATCCAGGCGCTGTGATTGGCCAAGCATGCACTGTGACCCCGCATGCTTGGCCAATCACAGCGCCGGCAGCGAGGAGAGCAATGATTGGCCACAGGCAGGATGCCTGTGGCCAATTATTGCTGAGGGTGTTTAGTACACGCCCCACACTATAAAAGGCCGCCAGCACGGCGGCCTAGTGTAGTGTGTTCCGGAGCAGGGATAGAGCAGCATAGGCAGGGACAGTGACTGTTATTTCTTTCTTGCTTAACCTGGATTCCTTTAGTTTAGGGAAAGAGAAGGATAGGTAGGGAGAGTGTCAGTGTGTTTTGTGCTTGTGCTATAGTGTGCTTAAAAAAAACATTTATTCTAGGGACAGAAAACTGTAGGTAGGGACAGTGTCAGTTTCTTTCACTCTGCAAGTCCTTGTTTCCAGGGACCTGGAAGGACAGTGAGTGAATTGTCCTTGTGCTATATTGTGCTTAAAAAAACATTTATTCTAGGGACAGAAAACTGTAGGTAGGGAGAGTGTCAGTTTCTTTCACTCTGCAAGTCCTTGTTTCCAGGGACCTGGAAGGACAGTGAGTGAATTGTCCTTGTGCTATATTGTGATTAAAAAAAACATTTTTTCTAGGGACAGAAAACTGTAGGTAGGGAGAGTGTTTTTTTTCTTTCACTCTGCAAGTCCTTGTTTCCAGGGACCTGTAAGGACAGTGAGTGAATTGTTCTTGTGCTATATTGTGATTAAAAAAAACATTTTTTCTAGGGACAGAAAACTGTAGGTAGGGAGAGTGTTTTTTTTCTTTCACTCTGCAAGTCCTTGTTTCCAGGGACCTGTAAGGACAGTGAGTGAATTGTCCTTGTGCTATATTGTGCTTAAAAAAACATTTATTCTACGGACAGAAAACTGTAGGTAGGGAGAGTGTCAGTTTATTTCACTCTGCAAGTCCTTGTTTCCAGGGACCTGTAAGGACAGTGAGTGAATTGTCCTTGTGCTATATTGTGATTAAAAAAAACATTTTTTCTAGGGACAGAAAACTGTAGGTAGGGAGAGTGTTTTTTTTCTTTCACTCTGCAAGTCCTTGTTTCCAGGGACCTGTAAGGACAGTGAGTGAATTTTTCTTGTGCTATATTGTGATTAAAAAAAACATTTTTTCTAGGGACAGAAAACTGTAGGTAGGGAGAGTGTTTTTTTTCTTTCACTCTGCAAGTCCTTGTTTCCAGGGACCTGGAAGGACAGTGAGTGAATTGTCCTTGTGCTATATTGTGCTTAAAAAAACATTTATTCTAGGGACAGAAAACTGTAGGTAGGGAGAGTGTCAGTTTATTTCACTCTGCAAGTCCTTGTTTCCAGGGACCTGTAAGGACAGTGAGTGAATTGTCCTTGTGCTATATTGTGATTAAAAAAAACATTTTTTCTAGGGACAGAAAACTGTAGGTAGGGAGAGTGTTTTTTTTCTTTCACTCTGCAAGTCCTTGTTTCCAGGGACCTGTAAGGACAGTGAGTGAATTTTTCTTGTGCTATATTGTGTTTAAAAAAAACATTTTTTCTAGGGACAGAAAACTGTAGGTAGGGAGAGTGTTTTTTTTCTTTCACTCTGCAAGTCCTTGTTTCCAGGGACCTGTAAGGACAGTGAGTGAATTTTTCTTGTGCTATATTGTGATTAAAAAAAACATTTTTTCTAGGGACAGAAAACTGTAGGTAGGGAGAGTGTTTTTTTTCTTTCACTCTGCAAGTCCTTGTTTCCAGGGACCTGTAAGGACAGTGAGTGAATTTTTCTTGTGCTATATTGTGATTAAAAAAAACATTTTTTCTAGGGACAGAAAACTGTAGGTAGGGAGAGTGTTTTTTTTCTTTCACTCTGCAAGTCCTTGTTTCCAGGGACCTGTAAGGACAGTGAGTGAATTTTTCTTGTGCTATATTGTGATTAAAAAAAACATTTTTTCTAGGGACAGAAAACTGTAGGTAGGGAGAGTGTTTTTTTTCTTTCACTCTGCAAGTCCTTGTTTCCAGGGACCTGTAAGGACAGTGAGTGAATTTTTCTTGTGCTATATTGTGATTAAAAAAAACATTTTTTCTAGGGACAGAAAACTGTAGGTAGGGAGAGTGTTTTTTTTCTTTCACTCTGCAAGTCCTTGTTTCCAGGGACCTGTAAGGACAGTGAGTGAATTTTTCTTGTGCTATATTGTGATTAAAAAAAACATTTTTTCTAGGGACAGAAAACTGTAGGTAGGGAGAGTGTTTTTTTTCTTTCACTCTGCAAGTCCTTGTTTCCAGGGACCTGTAAGGACAGTGAGTGAATTTTTCTTGTGCTATATTGTGATTAAAAAAAACATTTTTTCTAGGGACAGAAAACTGTAGGTAGGGAGAGTGTTTTTTTTCTTTCACTCTGCAAGTCCTTGTTTCCAGGGACCTGTAAGGACAGTGAGTGAATTTTTCTTGTGCTATATTGTGATTAAAAAAAACATTTTTTTCTAGGGACAGAAAACTGTAGGTAGGGAGAGTGTTTTTTTTCTTTCACTCTGCAAGTCCTTGTTTCCAGGGACCTGTAAGGACAGTGAGTGAATTTTTCTTGTGCTATATTGTGATTAAAAAAAACATTTTTTCTAGGGACAGAAAACTGTAGGTAGGGAGAGTGTTTTTTTTCTTTCACTCTGCAAGTCCTTGTTTCCAGGGACCTGTAAGGACAGTGAGTGAATTTTTCTTGTGCTATATTGTGATTAAAAAAAACATTTTTTCTAGGGACAGAAAACTGTAGGTAGGGAGAGTGTTTTTTTTCTTTCACTCTGCAAGTCCTTGTTTCCAGGGACCTGTAAGGACAGTGAGTGAATTTTTCTTGTGCTATATTGTGATTAAAAAAAACATTTTTTCTAGGGACAGAAAACTGTAGGTAGGGAGAGTGTTTTTTTCCTTTCACTCTGCAAGTCCTTGTTTCCAGGGACCTGTAAGGACAGTGAGTGAATTGTTCTTGTGCTATATTGTGATTAAAAAAAACATTTTTTCTAGGGACAGAAAACTGTAGGTAGGGAGAGTGTTTTTTTTCTTTCACTCTGCAAGTCCTTGTTTCCAGGGACCTGTAAGGACAGTGAGTGAATTGTTCTTGTGCTATATTGTGATTAAAAAAAACATTTTTTCTAGGGACAGAAAACTGTAGGTAGGGAGAGTGTTTTTTTTCTTTCACTCTGCAAGTCCTTGTTTCCAGGGACCTGTAAGGACAGTGAGTGAATTTTTCTTGTGCTATATTGTGATTAAAAAAAACATATTTTCTAGGGACAGAAAACTGTAGGTAGGGAGAGTGTTTTTTTTCTTTCACTCTGCAAGTCCTTGTTTCCAGGGACCTGTAAGGACAGTGAGTGAATTTTTCTTGTGCTATATTGTGATTAAAAAAAACATTTTTTCTAGGGACAGAAAACTGTAGGTAGGGAGAGTGTTTTTTTTTCTTTCACTCTGCAAGTCCTTGTTTCCAGGGACCTGTAAGGACAGTGAGTGAATTGTTCTTGTGCTATATTGTGATTAAAAAAACCATTTTTTCTAGGGACAGAAAACTGTAGGTAGGGAGAGTGTTTTTTTTCTTTCACTCTGCAAGTCCTTGTTTCCAGGGACCTGTAAGGACAGTGAGTGAATTTTTCTTGTGCTATATTGTGATTAAAAAAAACATTTTTTCTAGGGACAGAAAACTGTAGGTAGGGAGAGTGTTTTTTTTCTTTCACTCTGCAAGTCCTTGTTTCCAGGGACCTGTAAGGACAGTGAGTGAATTTTTCTTGTGCTATATTGTGATTAAAAAAAACATTTTTTCTAGGGACAGAAAACTGTAGGTAGGGAGAGTGTTTTTTTTCTTTCACTCTGCAAGTCCTTGTTTCCAGGGACCTGTAAGGACAGTGAGTGAATTGTTCTTGTGCTATATTGTGATTAAAAAAAACATTTTTTCTAGGGACAGAAAACTGTAGGTAGGGAGAGTGTTTTTTTTCTTTCACTCTGCAAGTCCTTGTTTCCAGGGACCTGTAAGGACAGTGAGTGAATTTTTCTTGTGCTATATTGTGATTAAAAAAAACATTTTTTCTAGGGACAGAAAACTGTAGGTAGGGAGAGTGTTTTTTTTCTTTCACTCTGCAAGTCCTTGTTTCCAGGGACCTGTAAGGACAGTGAGTGAATTGTTCTTGTGCTATATTGTGATTAAAAAAAACATTTTTTCTAGGGACAGAAAACTGTAGGTAGGGAGAGTGTTTTTTTTCTTTCACTCTGCAAGTCCTTGTTTCCAGGGACCTGTAAGGACAGTGAGTGAATTTTTCTTGTGCTATATTGTGATTAAAAAAAACATTTTTTCTAGGGACAGAAAACTGTAGGTAGGGAGAGTGTTTTTTTTCTTTCACTCTGCAAGTCCTTGTTTCCAGGGACCTGTAAGGACAGTGAGTGAATTGTTCTTGTGCTATATTGTGATTAAAAAAAACATTTTTTCTAGGGACAGAAAACTGTAGGTAGGGAGAGTGTTTTTTTTCTTTCACTCTGCAAGTCCTTGTTTCCAGGGACCTGTAAGGACAGTGAGTGAATTTTTCTTGTGCTATATTGTGATTAAAAAAAACATTTTTTCTAGGGACAGAAAACTGTAGGTAGGGAGAGTGTTTTTTTTCTTTCACTCTGCAAGTCCTTGTTTCCAGGGACCTGTAAGGACAGTGAGTGAATTGTTCTTGTGCTATATTGTGATTAAAAAAACATTTTTTCTAGGGACAGAAAACTGTAGGTAGGGAGAGTGTTTTTTTTCTTTCACTCTGCAAGTCCTTGTTTCCAGGGACCTGTAAGGACAGTGAGTGAATTTTTCTTGTGCTATATTGTGATTAAAAAAAACATTTTTTCTAGGGACAGAAAACTGTAGGTAGGGAGAGTGTTTTTTTTCTTTCACTCTGCAAGTCCTTGTTTCCAGGGACCTGTAAGGACAGTGAGTGAATTTTTCTTGTGCTATATTGTGATTAAAAAAAACATTTTTTCTAGGGACAGAAAACTGTAGGTAGGGAGAGTGTTTTTTTTCTTTCACTCTGCAAGTCCTTGTTTCCAGGGACCTGTAAGGACAGTGAGTGAATTGTTCTTGTGCTATATTGTGATTAAAAAAAACATTTTTTCTAGGGACAGAAAACTGTAGGTAGGGAGAGTGTTTTTTTTCTTTCACTCTGCAAGTCCTTGTTTCCAGGGACCTGTAAGGACAGTGAGTGAATTTTTCTTGTGCTATATTGTGATTAAAAAAAACATTTTTTCTAGGGACAGAAAACTGTAGGTAGGGAGAGTGTTTTTTTTCTTTCACTCTGCAAGTCCTTGTTTCCAGGGACCTGTAAGGACAGTGAGTGAATTGTTCTTGTGCTATATTGTGATTAAAAAAAACATTTTTTCTAGGGACAGAAAACTGTAGGTAGGGAGAGTGTTTTTTTTCTTTCACTCTGCAAGTCCTTGTTTCCAGGGACCTGTAAGGACAGTGAGTGAATTGTTCTTGTGCTATATTGTGATTAAAAAAAACATTTTTTCTAGGGACAGAAAACTGTAGGTAGGGAGAGTGTTTTTTTTCTTTCACTCTGCAAGTCCTTGTTTCCAGGGACCTGTAAGGACAGTGAGTGAATTTTTCTTGTGCTATATTGTGATTAAAAAAAACATTTATTCTAGGGACAGAAAACTGTAGGTAGGGAGAGTGTTTTTTTTCTTTCACTCTGCAAGTCCTTGTTTCCAGGGACCTGTAAGGACAGTGAGTGAATTTTTCTTGTGCTATATTGTGATTAAAAAAAACATTTTTTCTAGGGACAGAAAACTGTAGGTAGGGAGAGTGTTTTTTTTCTTTCACTCTGCAAGTCCTTGTTTCCAGGGACCTGTAAGGACAGTGAGTGAATTGTTCTTGTGCTATATTGTGATTAAAAAAAACATTTTTTCTAGGGACAGAAAACTGTAGGTAGGGAGAGTGTTTTTTTTCTTTCACTCTGCAAGTCCTTGTTTCCAGGGACCTGTAAGGACAGTGAGTGAATTTTTCTTGTGCTATATTGTGATTAAAAAAAACATTTTTTCTAGGGACAGAAAACTGTAGGTAGGGAGAGTGTTTTTTTTCTTTCACTCTGCAAGTCCTTGTTTCCAGGGACCTGTAAGGACAGTGAGTGAATTGTTCTTGTGCTATATTGTGATTAAAAAAAACATTTTTTCTAGGGACAGAAAACTGTAGGTAGGGAGAGTGTTTTTTTTCTTTCACTCTGCAAGTCCTTGTTTCCAGGGACCTGTAAGGACAGTGAGTGAATTTTTCTTGTGCTATATTGTGATTAAAAAAAACATTTTTTCTAGGGACAGAAAACTGTAGGTAGGGAGAGTGTTTTTTTTCTTTCACTCTGCAAGTCCTTGTTTCCAGGGACCTGTAAGGACAGTGAGTGAATTGTTCTTGTGCTATATTGTGATTAAAAAAAACATTTTTTCTAGGGACAGAAAACTGTAGGTAGGGAGAGTGTTTTTTTTCTTTCACTCTGCAAGTCCTTGTTTCCAGGGACCTGTAAGGACAGTGAGTGAATTTTTCTTGTGCTATATTGTGATTAAAAAAAACATTTTTTCTAGGGACAGAAAACTGTAGGTAGGGAGAGTGTCAGTTTCTTTCACTGTGAAAGTCCTTGTTTCAAGGGACAGAGAAGGACACCTGAAGGTAGCCCTTATTGCTTTTTTCCCATCTCCGTGCAGGCCATCTATTAGAATGTCTGGAAGGCAAACAAGGAGAGGCAGACAGTCAGGAGGCAATAAAAGAGGGCAAGCAGGCTCTGTGTCTGGGGGCAACAGTGCTGGTCGTGGACGCGGTGCATTGTCATCAGCACATGGCCATGGGACACGCTTGTCCTTCTTTTCGGCAGCTGGACATGTTGAGCCACATCATGCCGAAGACTTGGTAGAGTGGATGACCAAGCCCTCCTCCTCCTCCTCATCCTCTCTCACCCAGGCTCAGGGTACTGGAAAAGCAGCTGCCAAAGCGTCGTCTTCCCTGGTATCAATGTCAGACAAATCATCAGTCACTCCTTCCCTAGACCCACCATGTCCTCCTCCTGAGGAGTCCCCCGAACTGTTTCAGCACAGTGTTGGGTACATGCTCCAGGAGGATGCCCAGCGTTTCGAAGGGTCTGATGATGAAACCCAGCTAGAGGAAGGCAGTAGCGTGAGAGCAGACAGAGGGGATGCTCAAGAAGGACACCAATCTGGCAGTCATGTTCCAGCAGCTGCAGCATACTGCCAGATTGGCTCCAGTGATGAGGAGGGAGGGGATGATGAGGTCACTGACTCCACGTGGGTGCCTAATAGGAGAGAGGAGGAGGAGGAGGATGAGGAGGAGGCACATCTCCAACGAGGCAGGATGCCCTTTGGTGGCCAGCGTAAGGGCAGTACACCGACGGAATCACACCGCAGAGCTCCGCCTGTGCAGGGCGCTGCCTCTGCCCGTCATTCAAAAAGTTCTTTGGTGTGGGCCTTTTTTGAGGCTAGTGCATCAGATCGCACAGCTGCTGTTTGCAACATATGTCTCAAGCGTATATCGCGTGGCCAAAACATCAGCCGCTTGGGTACCACATGCCTGACCAGACATATGTTGACCTGCCATGCAGCTCGTTGGCAAGCCTACCTCAAAGACCCACACCAAAGAACAAAGCGGACCTCTCCTTGCACCGCATCAGCTGGGATCTCCAACCCCACTATAACTTCAGTCCTCTCTGAAACATGCACTGAGAGGAATGAAGGTGTAGAATTAGGTGTGTCACAGCCAAGTACTTGCGCCCACTCTGCTAGCAGTACACCGACGTCCGATTCTAGCAGGCAAATTTCCCTGCCCCAGCTGCTGGACCGTCGAAAGAAGTTCACTCCCAGCCATCCACATGCCCAGCGGTTGAATGCTAGCTTGGCTAAATTGCTAGCGCTTCAACTGCTGCCTTTTCAGTTGGTAGACTCGGCCCCCTTCCGTGAGTTTGTGCAATGTGCGGTTCCTCAGTGGCAGGTTCCCAAACGCCACTTTTTCGCACGGAAGGCTATTCCGGCTCTCTACCGGCATGTGGAAGGCAATGTCTTGGCCTCGCTGGACAGGGCGGTCAGCGGTAAGGTGCATATTACCGCTGACTCATGGTCCAGCAGGCATGGACAGGGACGTTACCTTTCTTTCACGGCCCATTGGGTCACTCTTTTGGCAGCTGGGAAGGATTCAGGACAAGGTGCAGTAGTGTTGGAGGTTGTCCCACCGCCACGCCTCCAAAATGCTACTACTGGTTGTGACACACCTCTCTCCTCCACCCCCTCCTCTTCTTCTTCCTCCATGGCCTCTTCCTGTGGTTTGTCCTATGAACCAGCGGTGCTCCGTAGCCGTTCACGGGGCTACGCAAGTACGCAGGCAAAAAGATGCCATGCCGTGCTTGCGCTGGTGTGTTTGGGGGACAGAAGCCACACTGGGGCAGAGGTCCTGTCTGCTCTGCAGGGCCAGGCCGAGAGGTGGTTGACGCCACGCCAGCTTAAGCCAGGAATGGTGGTTTGCGACAATGGCACCAACCTCCTCTCCGCCCTCCGACAGGGACAACTGACCCATGTGCCCTGTGTGGCTCACGTCCTTAACCTGGTGGTGCAGCGGTTCTTGGGCAGGTACCCGGGCTTACAGGATGTCCTGAGGCAGGCCAGGAAAGTCTGTGTGCATTTCCGCAGATCTTATAATGCCAGTGCTCGCCTGGCTGAGCTGCAAAAGGAGTTGAACCTGCCCAAGAACCGCCTTATATGTGACATGCCCACCAGGTGGAACTCAACGTTGGCCATGCTGCAGCGGCTGCACACGCAGCAGAGGGCCATCAATGAGTACCTGTGCGACTACGGCACCAGGACAGGGTCAGGGGAGCTTGGTTTTTTTTCTCCACGCCAGTGGGGCATGATCAGGGATGCATGCACTGTCCTGGCACCATTTGAGGAGGCCACGAGGATGGTGAGCAGTGACAGTGCATGCATCAGTGACACTGTACCTCTTGTCCACCTGTTGGAGCACACGCTGCGTGGAATAATGGACAGGGCACTTGAGGCAGAACAGAGGCAGGAAGAGGAGGACTTCCTTGCCTCTCAAGGCCCCCTTTACCCAGACAGTGTTCCTTCTGTCCCACCCATCGCACAGGAAGAGGAGGAGGAGGAGGAGGAGGAGGAGGATTGTGTCAGCATGGAGGTGGAGGCTGGCACTCAGCATCATCAGCAGCAGTCTTTTAGGGATGATTTACAGTCCCAAGAAACCAGTGGACTTGTACGTGGCTGGGAGGAGGTGGCTGCGGATCATGTCGTCCTTAGTGACCCAGAGGACTCCGGAGCGAATGCCTCAGCAAACCTACGCTGCATGGCCTCCCTGATCCTGCAAAGTCTGCGGAAGGATCCTCGTATTCTTCGGATCAAGGAGAGGGACCATTACTGGCTGGCCACTCTCCTTGATCCACGGTACAAGGGTAAGGTTGCGGACCTTATGTTACCGTCGCAGAGGGAGCAGAGGATGAGACAACTCCGGGAGGCCTTGCAGAAAGGTCTGTGCAACGCGTTCCCAGAGACTGGGAGGTTGCAAACTCCTGGTCCTGGACAACGAGTTGCTGAGGCTTCGGCCAGTCAAAGAAGGAGCGGTGGGGAAGGTGGCCGTCTGACCGATGCGTTCAGACAATTCTTTAGTCCGCAGCCCCAAAGTATGATCGGTTCCAGCAACCATCGCCAGCGTCTGATAAACATGGTGCAGGAATATCTAGGGGCAAGGTCAGACTTGGACACCTTCCCCACCGAAAATCCTCTGGCTTACTGGGTCTTGAGGATGGATCACTGGCCAGAGCTTGCACAGTATGCAATTGAGCTACTGGCCTGTCCTGCATCCAGCGTTCTTTCGGAACGCACATTCAGTGCTGCTGGAGGATTTGTCACGGATCACAGGGTGCGCCTGTCCACCGACTCGGTTGATCGACTGACTTTCATCAAGATGAACCAGTCTTGGATCACCACCAGCTACCACACACCTGATGCTGATATAACAGACTAATTGATTTTAACATGTCACATCCCTTCAAGACTGATGCTGATGCTGAGTGCCTGTGCTGTTATGTTGACTGGCTATCCTCCTCCTCCGAGTCCTCAATGATACGATTGATGATGATAGCTTGGAAGATCATTTTTGTTTATGGGTGCCGCCACCAGTGCCTAACGCCCAATTTTTCAGCCCCTGTTTAACAGGGGCGTGTAATTACAATTTTTGAAGCAATACTTTGCAACAGGGCTCATTGCTGTACTCCAAGTACAGTATCTGTGAGGAGTTGCAGTGTTGTGCCACCAGTGCCTAAGGCCCAATTTTTCAGCCCCTGTTTAACAGGGGCGTGTCATTACAATTTTTGAAGCAATACTTTGCAACAGGGCTCATTGCTGTGCTCCAAGTACAGTATCTGTGAGGGGTTGCAGTGTTGTGCCACCAGTGCCTAAGGCCCAATTTTTCAGCCCCTGTTCAACAGGGGCATGTAATTACAATTCTTGATCTAATAATTCACAGCAGGGCCCATTGCTGCACCCACCAAGAGTAACTGTCAGGGCTTACAGTGTTGTGGCACCAGCACCACCATCAAAGGCCCAATTTTTACTACCACTGCTCAACAATTATATGTAATTAAAATTCCTGATATAATAGTTGACAGCAGGGCGTTCCAGCACCAACCAAGAGTAACTGTGAGTGCTTACAGTGTTGTGCCAACACCAACAACTAAGGGGCCTATTTCTGCAGAGTATATACGGCAGGTCCCTACTTTCAAACATCCAACTTACAAACGACTCCTACTTGCAAACGCAAGAAGACAACAGGAAGTGAGAGGAAATCTACCACTAGGAAGGAAAATTCTCTCCTGTAAGAATAAATATGGGAGAAAGGTGTCTCCTCTGTACTGATGCTTTATCAGCAATCCTTGTTTCAAGAAAAACACCACATTTCAAAAACAGTTGTCATTGGGACGGAAAGTGAGGTGAAATGTTCTGAACAGGGGCACAGACAGCAAAACAAATGTTACAGGGGTGATAACCCTTACCTATGTTTTCCAAAAAGTTTAAAAATAGATTTTTGGTCTGGAGCTACACTTCAACAATGTACCTGTTCAAAATTACAAACAGATTCTACATAAGAACAAACCTACAGTCCCTGTCTTGTATGCACCGCCTGTATAGGGCTGTTCAGAGTATATAGGGCCTTTTTTATTTTATGTGCGGGGTTCCCCTTAATATCCATACAAGACCCAAAGGGGCTGGTAATGGGCTGGGGTAGGGGGGGGGGGTCATGGGGTAGCTATGCCATTTTTCTTAAAGAATTTCATCCATATTACCGGGACCAGACATTACATTAAAGCCGCAAGCAGTTTTAAATGGCTTTTTTTTCCTTTAGAAGTGTCATTTTGTGCAGGGACAGTTCTAAACACGGGAAACACGTGGCACTTCACAGGCATACTTTAGACACCCCCCAGGTACGATATTTAAAGGAATATTTGACTTTTTTTTTCACTTTATGCATCATTAAAATGACTGCTCCCGAAAAACGACCGTTTTTAAAACTTCTTTTTGCATTGATACATGTCCCCTGGTGCAGAACCCGGGTTCCCAAACCCTTTTTAGGACAATAACATGCATAATAGTTGTTATAATTAGCACTTTAGAATTCGAACGTTCGCATCCATTCTATTTAATAGGGTTCTAATGTTCGTTCGAACTTTCGGTCCGTTCGCGGGTTCTGGTGCGAACCGAACAGGGGGGTGTTCGGCTCATCACTAATTATGAGCTGCTTTATCTAGTTTTCTTGCCAGATCCCCCCCGGGAGCTCAATAACTACCGCCTCGGTTGAATCTGCGCCAACCGCTGCGCACCACTGTGACATTGCTGGCGGGTCCATGCTGGTACTTCTGACCGGCTTGATTGCAGCGTACAATTTACAGGAATCGCGGACCCGAGCCTCCACGTGTAGCGATACCCCCAGTTAAGAGGGCTGCCTGTGTTGATTTTGGGCCCTGTAGTGCACCGCTGTCAACTGCTGGCAATCAGCTCTAACCTCCCTCGGCACAGTTAGTAGGGGATGATAGGATTGTGAGGCCTGGAACACACAGCGGCACAATCCTATGGCAAGAATACACAGTAATGTTTTAAAACTTCCTTTACCTATTTCTTCTGCAAAGTAAAGAACACAGACACCAATGTACTTAACCCTTGTATGTTTAATTATATTAGTGGGTAAGCAGTAAAACAGGTGGGTACATGTCATAAGCAGAGCCCTGCAATAAACAGTATTAACAAGCAAACCAGTATTCAACGTTATGCAACTCTTACAGTCCCCTTTGCAGCTACTTCCCCTCGTGGGCAATATGGCGCCCAGGAATGTCTACGCTACCCAGTCAGGCCTGACTGAACTAAAGTGGAAGTCCTGTAAGGAAATCTTCACTAGCAACGGTGGTGCGCTTGAAGAACAGAATTGTAATCCACCAAGGTAACAAAGGTACTGTGTCTATTTATGAGCAGGTGCTCTCTCACCCAAACGGACCAGTCCACGTCCGTTTCTTCCGCTGCGGTGTCTAAACACACCGATCCCTCGACATCCGGGTCTTCAGTCCTCCTGGCAAAGGTGCAGTATAAAGGAGAGACGTCCCTCAGGTTCCTCAGTGCGCGCAGAAGGCTCTTTGGAGAAAACGGCCAGGCTTCTGGCCTAAAGTCACAGGAGCTCAGACAGCAGTTCAGCTTGCTGAGCGGGCGGTGTCCAAAGAGAAATAATTGGGCCCGCCTCTCCCTTATAAAGTCCACCCCAGCAGTCCTTGCATGGGGCAAGGCACCCTGGGTGCCTAAAAGTGTACTGGGTAATGTAGTCTCTGAGGGATTTGAAAGGCAATACCCCGCTACTAGTGATGAGCCGAACACCCCCGGGTTCGGTTCGCACCAGAACCCGCGAACGGACCGAAAGTTCGTACGAACATTAGAACCCTATTAAATACAATGGATGCGAACGTTCGAATTCTAAAGTGCTAATTATAACAACTATTATGCATGTTATTGTCCTAAAAAGGGTTTGGGAACCCGGGTTCTGCACCAGGGGACATGTATCAATGCAAAAAGAAGTTTTAAAAACGGTCGTTTTTCGGGAGCAGTCATTTTAATGATGCATAAAGTGAAAAAAAAAAGTCAAATATTCCTTTAAATATCGTACCTGGGGGGTGTCTAAAGTATGCCTGTGAAGTGCCACGTGTTTCCCGTGTTTAGAACTGTCCCTGCACAAAATGACACTTCTAAAGGAAAAAAAAGCCATTTAAAACTTCTTGCGGCTTTAATGTAATGTCTGGTCCCGGTAATATGGATGAAAATCTTTAAGAAAAATGGCATAGCTACCCCATGACCCCCCCCCCCCCCTACCCCAGCCCATTACCAGCCCCTTTGGGTCTTGTATGGATATTAAGGGGAACCCCGCACATAAAATAAAAAAGGCCCTATATACTCTGAACAGCCGTATACAGGCGGTGCATACAAGACAGGGACTGTAGGTTTGTTCTTATGTAGAATGTGTTTGTAATTTTGAACAGGTACATTGTTGAAGTGTAGCTCCAGCCCAAAAATCTATTTTTAAACTTTTTGGGAAACATAGGTAAGGGTTATCACCCCTGTAACATTTGTTTTGCTGTCTGTGCCCCTGTTCAGAACATTTCACCTCACTTTCCGTCCCAATGACAACTGTTTTTGAAATGTGGTGTTTTTCTTGAAACAAGGATTGCTGATAAAGCATCAGTACAGAGGAGACACCTTTCTCCCATATTTATTCTTACAGGAGAGAATTTTCCTTCCTAGGGGTAGATTTCCTCTCACTTCCTGTTGTCTTCTTTCGTTTGCAAGTAGGAGTCGTTTGTAAGTTGGATGTTTGAAAGTAGGGACCTGCCGTATATACTCTGCAGAAATAGGCCCCTTAGTTGTTGGTGTTGGCACAACACTGTAAGCACTCACAGTTACTCTTGGTTGGTGCTGGAACGCCCTGCTGTCAACTATTATATCATGAATTTTAATTACATATAATTCTTGAACAGTGGTAGTAAAAATTGGGGCTTTGATGGTGGTGCTGGTGCCACAACACTGTAAGCCCTGACAGTTACTCTTGGTGGGTGCAGCAATGGGCCCTGCTGTGAATTATTAGATCAAGAATTGTAATTGCATGCCCCTGTTGAACAGGGGCTGAAAAATTGGGCTTTTCGTGGTGGTGGTGGTGGTGGTGGTGTTGCCACAACACTGTAAGCCCTCAGAGTTACTCTTGGTGGGTGCAGGAATGGGCCCTGCTGTGAATTATTAGATCAAGAATTGTAATTACATGCCCTTTTGAACAGGGGCTGAAAAATTGGGCCTTTCGTGGTGGTGGTGGCGTTGCCACAACACTGTAAGCCCTCAGACTTACTCTTGGTGGGTGCAGGAATGGGCCCTGCTGTGAATTATTACATCAAGAATTGTAATTGCATGCCCCTGTTGAACGGGGGCTGAAAAATTGGGCCTTAGGCACTGGTGGCACAACACTACAACCCCTCACAGATACTGTACTTGGAGCACAGCAATGAGCCCTGTTGCAAAGTATTGCTTCAAAAATTGTAATGACACGCCCCTGTTAAACAGGGGCTGAAAAATTGGGCCTTAGGCACTGGTGGCACAACACTACAACCCCTCACAGATACTGTACTTGGAGCACAGCAATGAGCCCTATGGCAAATTATTGCTAAAAAAATTGTAAGTACACGCCCCTGTAAAACAGGGGCTGAAAAATTGGGCCTTAGCCACTGGTGGCGGCACCCATAAACAAAAATGATCTTCCAAGCTATCATCATCAATCGTATCATTGAGGACTCGGAGGAGGAGGATAGCCAGTCAACATAACAGCACAGGCACTCAGCATCAGCATCAGTCTTGAAGGGACGTGACATGTTAAAATCAATTAGTCTGTTATATCAGCATCAGGTGTGTGGTAGCTGGTGGTGATCCAAGACTGGTTCATCTTGATGAAAGTCAGTCGATCAACCGAGTCGGTGGACAGGCGCACCCTGTGATCCGTGACAAATCCTCCAGCAGCACTGAATGTGCGTTCCGAAAGAACGCTGGATGCAGGACAGGCCAGTAGCTCAATTGCATACTGTGCAAGCTCTGGCCAGTGATCCATCCTCAAGACCCAGTAAGCCAGAGGATTTTCGGTGGGGAAGGTGTCCAAGTCTGACCTTGCCCCTAGATATTCCTGCACCATGTTTATCAGACGCTGGCGATGGTTGCTGGAACCAATCATACTTTGGGGCTGCGGACTAAAGAATTGTCTGAACGCATCGGTCAGACGGCCACCTTCCCCACCGCTCCTTCTTTGACTGGCCGAAGCCTCAGCAACTCGTTGTCCTGGACCAGGAGTTTGTAACCTCCCAGTCTCTGGGAACGCGTTGCACAGACCTTTCTGCAAGGCCTCCCGGAGTTGTCTCATCCTCTGCTCCCTCTGCGACGGTAACATAAGGTCCGCAACCTTACCCTTGTACCGTGGATCAAGGAGAGTGGCCAGCCAGTAATGGTCCCTCTCCTTGATCCGAAGAATACGAGGATCCTTCCGCAGACTTTGCAGGATCAGGGAGGCCATGCAGCGTAGGTTTGCTGAGGCATTCGCTCCGGAGTCCTCTGGGTCACTAAGGACGACATGATCCGCAGTCACCTCCTCCCAGCCACGTACAAGTCCACTGGTTTCTTGGGACTGTAAATCATCCCTAAAAGACTGCTGCTGATGATTCTGAGTGCCAGCCTCCACCTCCATGCTGACACAATCCTCCTCCTCCTCCTCCTCCTCTTCCTCTTCCTGTGCGATGGGTGGGACAGAAGGAACACTGTCTGGGTAAAGGGGGCCTTGAGAGGCAAGGAAGTCCTCCTCTTCCTGCCTCTGTTCTGCCTCAAGTGCCCTGTCCATTATTCCACGCGGCGTGTGCTCCAACAGGTGGACAAGAGGTACAGTGTCACTGATGCATGCACTGTCACTGCTCACCATCCTCGTGGCCTCCTCAAATGGTGCCAGGACAGTGCATGCATCCCTGATCATGCCCCACTGGCGTGGAGAAAAAAAACCAAGCTCCCCTGACCCTGTCCTGGTGCCGTAGTCGCACAGGTACTCATTGATGGCCCTCTGCTGCGTGTGCAGCCGCTGCAGCATGGCCAACGTTGAGTTCCACCTGGTGGGCATGTCACATATAAGGCGGTTCTTGGGCAGGTTCAACTCCTTTTGCAGCTCAGCCAGGCGAGCACTGGCATTATAAGATCTGCGGAAATGCACACAGACTTTCCTGGCCTGCCTCAGGACATCCTGTAAGCCCGGGTACCTGCCCAAGAACCGCTGCACCACCAGGTTAAGGACGTGAGCCACACAGGGCACATGGGTCAGTTGTCCCTGTCGGAGGGCGGAGAGGAGGTTGGTGCCATTGTCGCAAACCACCATTCCTGGCTTAAGCTGGCGTGGCGTCAACCACCTCTCGGCCTGGCCCTGCAGAGCAGACAGGACCTCTGCCCCAGTGTGGCTTCTGTCCCCCAAACACACCAGCGCAAGCACGGCATGGCATCTTTTTGCCTGCGTACTTGCGTAGCCCCGTGAACGGCTACGGAGCACCGCTGGTTCATAGGACAAACCACAGGAAGAGGCCATGGAGGAAGAAGAAGAGGAGGGGGTGGAGGAGAGAGGTGTGTCACAACCAGTAGTAGCATTTTGGAGGCGTGGCGGTGGGACAACCTCCAACACTACTGCACCTTGTCCTGCATCCTTCCCAGCTGCCAAAAGAGTGACCCAATGGGCCGTGAAAGAAAGGTAACGTCCCTGTCCATGCCTGCTGGACCATGAGTCAGCGGTAATATGCACCTTACCGCTGACCGCCCTGTCCAGCGAGGCCAAGACATTGCCTTCCACATGCCGGTAGAGAGCCAGAATAGCCTTCCGTGAGAAAAAGTGGCGTTTGGGAACCTGCCACTGAGGAACCGCACATTGCACAAACTCACGGAAGGGGGCCGAGTCTACCAACTGAAAAGGCAGCAGTTGAAGCGCTAGCAATTTAGCCAAGCTAGCATTCAACCGCTGGGCATGTGGATGGCTGGGAGTGAACTTCTTTCGACGGTCCAGCAGCTGGGGCAGGGAAATTTGCCTGCTAGAATCGGACGTCGGTGTACTGCTAGCAGAGTGGCCGCAAGTACTTGGCTGTGACACGCCTAATTCTACACCTTCATTCCTCTCAGTGCATGTTTCAGAGAGGACTGAAGTTATAGTGGGGTTGGAGATCCCAGCTGATGCGGTGCAAGGAGAGGTCCGCTTTGTTCTTTGGTGTGGGTCTTTGAGGTAGGCTTGCCAACGAGCTGCATGGCAGGTCAACATATGTCTGGTCAGGCATGTGGTACCCAAGCGGCTGATGTTTTGGCCACGCGATATACGCTTGAGACATATGTTGCAAACAGCAGCTGTGCGATCTGATGCACTAGCCTCAAAAAAGGCCCACACCAAGGAACTTTTTGAATGACGGGCAGAGGCAGCGCCCTGCACAGGCGGAGCTCTGCGGTGTGATTCCGTCGGTGTACTGCCCTTACGCTGGCCACCAAAGGGCATCCTGTCTCGTTGGAGATGTGCCTCCTCCTCATCCTCCTCCTCCTCTCTCCTATTAGGCACCCACATGGAGTCAGTGACCTCATCATCCCCTCCCTCCTCATCACTGGAGCCAATCTGGCAGTATGCTGCAGCTGCTGGAACATGACTGCCAGATTGGTGTCCTTCTTGAGCATCCCCTCTGTCTGCTCTCACCCTACTGCCTTCCTGTAGCTGGGTTTCATCATCAGACCCTTCGAAACGCTGGGCATCCTCCTGGAGCATGTACCCAACACTGTGCTCAAACAGTTCGGGGGACTCCTCAGGAGGAGGACATGGTGGGTCTAGGGAAGGAGTGACTGATGATGAGTCTGACATTGATACCAGGGAAGAGGACGCTTTGGCAGCTGCTTTGCCAGTACCCTGAGCCTGGGTGAGAGAGGATGAGGAGGAGGAGGAGGGCTTGGTCATCCACTCTACCAAGTCTTCGGCATGATGTGGCTCAACATGTCCAGCTGCCGAAAAGAAGGACAAGCGTGTCCCATGGCCATGTGCTGATGACAATGCACCGCGTCCACGACCAGCACTGTTGCCCCCAGACACAGAGCCTGCTTGCCCTCTTTTATTGCCTCCTGACTGTCTGCCTCTCCTTGTTTGCCTTCCAGACATTCTAATAGATGGCCTGCAGGGAGATGGGAAAAAAGCAATAAGGGCTACCTTCAGGTGTCCTTCTCTGTCCCTTGAAACAAGGACTTGCACAGTGAAAGAAACTGACACTCTCCCTACCTACAGTTTTCTGTCCCTAGAAAAAATGTTTTTTTTAAGCACAATATAGCACAAGGAGAATTCACTCACTGTCCTTCCAGGTCCCTGGAAACAAGGACTTGCACAGTGAAAGAAACTGACACTCTCCCTACCTACAGTTTTCTGTCCCTAGAAAATTTTTTTTTTTAAGCACAATATAGCACAAGGAGAATTCACTCACTGTCCTTCCAGGTCCCTAGAAACAAGGACTTGCACAGTGAAAGAAACTGACACTCTCCCTACCTACAGTTTTCTGTCCCTAGAAAAAATGTTTTTTTTAAGCACAATATAGCACAAGGAGAATTCACTCACTGTCCTTCCAGGTCCCTGGAAACAAGGACTTGCACAGTGAAAGAAACTGACACTCTCCCTACCTACAGTTTTCTGTCCCTAGAAAAAATGTTTTTTTTAAGCACAATATAGCACAAGGAGAATTCACTCACTGTCCTTCCAGGTCCCTGGAAACAAGGACTTGCACAGTGAAAGAAACTGACACTCTCCCTACCTACAGTTTTCTGTCCCTAGAAAAAATGTTTTTTTTAAGCACAATATAGCACAAGGAGAATTCACTCACTGTCCTTCCAGGTCCCTGGAAACAAGGACTTACTTGCACAGTGAAAGAAACTGACACTCTCCCTACCTACAGTTTTCTGTCCCTAGAAAAAATGTTTTTTTAAGCACAATATAGCACAAGGAGAATTCACTCACTGTCCTTCCAGGTCCCTGGAAACAAGGACTTACTTGCACAGTGAAAGAAACTGACACTCTCCCTACCTACAGTTTGCTGTCCCTAGAAAAAATGATTTTTTTTAAGCACAATATAGCACAAGGAGAATTCACTCACTGTCCTTCCAGGTCCCTGGAAACAAGGACTTGCACAGTGAAAGAAACTGACACTCTCCCTACCTACAGTTTTCTGTCCCTAGAAAAAATGTTTTTTTTAAGCACAATATAGCACAAGGAGAATTCACTCACTGTCCTTCCAGGTCCCTGGAAACAAGGACTTGCACAGTGAAAGAAACTGACACTCTCCCTACCTACAGTTTTCTGTCCCTAGAAAAAATGTTTTTTTTAAGCACAATATAGCACAAGGAGAATTCACTCACTGTCCTTCCAGGTCCCTGGAAACAAGGACTTGCACAGTGAAAGAAACTGACACTCTCCCTACCTACAGTTTTCTGTCCCTAGAAAAAATGTTTTTTTAAGCACAATATAGCACAAGGAGAATTCACTCACTGTCCTTCCAGGTCCCTGGAAACAAGGACTTACTTGCACAGTGAAAGAAACTGACACTCTCCCTACCTACAGTTTTCTGTCCCTAGAAAAAATATTTTTTTAAGCACAATATAGCACAAGGAGAATTCACTCACTGTCCTTCCAGGTCCCTGGAAACAAAGACTTACTTGCACAGTGAAAGAAACTGACACTCTCCCTACCTACAGTTTGCTGTCCCTAGAAAAAATGTTTTTTTTAAGCACAATATAGCACAAGGAGAATTCATTCACTGTCCTTCCAGGTCCCTGGAAACAAGGACTTGCACAGTGAAAGAAACTGACACTCTCCCTACCTACAGTTTTCTGTCCCTAGAAAAAATGTTTTTTTTAAGCACAATATAGCACAAGGAGAATTCACTCACTGTCCTTCCAGGTCCCTGGAAACAAGGACTTGCACAGTGAAAGAAACTGACACTCTCCCTACCTACAGTTTTCTGTCCCTAGAAAAAATGTTTTTTTTAAGCACAATATAGCACAAGGAGAATTCACTCACTGTCCTTCCAGGTCCCTGGAAACAAGGACTTGCACAGTGAAAGAAACTGACACTCTCCCTACCTACAGTTTTCTGTCACTAGAAAAAATGTTTTTTTTAAGCACAATATAGCACAAGGAGAATTCACTCACTGTCCTTCCAGGTCCCTGGAAACAAGGACTTACTTGCACAGTGAAAGAAACTGACAATCTCCCTACCTACAGTTTTCTGTCCCTAGAAAAAATGTTTTTTTAAGCACAATATAGCACAAGGAGAATTCACTCACTGTCCTTCCAGGTCCCTGGAAACAAGGACTTACTTGCACAGTGAAAGAAACTGACACTCTCCCTACCTACAGTTTTCTGTCCCTAGAAAAAATGTTTTTTTAAGCACAATATAGCACAAGGAGAATTCACTCACTGTCCTTCCAGGTCCCTGGAAACAAGGACTTACTTGCACAGTGAAAGAAACTGACACTCTCCCTACCTACAGTTTTCTGTCCCTAGAAAAAATGTTTTTTTTAAGCACAATATAGCACAAGGAGAATTCACTCACTGTCCTTCCAGGTCCCTAGAAACAAGGACTCGCACAGTGAAAGAAACTGACACTCTCCCTACCTACAGTTTTCTGTCCCTAGAAAAAATGTTTTTTTTAAGCACAATATAGCACAAGGAGAATTCACTCACTGTCCTTCCAGGTCCCTGGAAACAAGGACTTGCACAGTGAAAGAAACTGACACTCTCCCTACCTACAGTTTTCTGTCCCTAGAAAAAATGTTTTTTTTAAGCACAATATAGCACAAGGAGAATTCACTCACTGTCCTTCCAGGTCCCTGGAAACAAGGACTTGCACAGTGAAAGAAACTGACACTCTCCCTACCTACAGTTTTCTGTCCCTAGAAAAAATGTTTTTTTTAAGCACAATATAGCACAAGGAGAATTCACTCACTGTCCTTCCAGGTCCCTGGAAACAAGGACTTGCACAGTGAAAGAAACTGACACTCTCCCTACCTACAGTTTTCTGTCCCTAGAAAAAATGTTTTTTTTAAGCACAATATAGCAGAAGGAGAATTCACTCACTGTCCTTCCAGGTCCCTGGAAACAAGGACTTACTTGCACAGTGAAAGAAACTGACACTCTCCCTACCTACAGTTTTCTGTCCCTAGAAAAAATGTTTTTTTAAGCACAATATAGCACAAGGAGAATTCACTCACTGTCCTTCCAGGTCCCTGGAAACAAGGACTTACTTGCACAGTGAAAGAAACTGACACTCTCCCTACCTACAGTTTGCTGTCCCTAGAAAAAATGTTTTTTTTTAAGCACAATATAGCACAAGGAGAATTCACTCACTGTCCTTCCAGGTCCCTGGAAACAAGGACTTGCACAGTGAAAGAAACTGACACTCTCCCTACCTACAGTTTTCTGTCCCTAGAAAAAATGTTTTTTTTAAGCACAATATAGCACAAGGAGAATTCACTCACTGTCCTTCCAGGTCCCTGGAAACAAGGACTTGCACAGTGAAAGAAACTGACACTCTCCCTACCTACAGTTTTCTGTCCCTAGAAAAAATGTTTTTTTTAAGCACAATATAGCACAAGGAGAATTCACTCACTGTCCTTCCAGGTCCCTGGAAACAAGGACTTGCACAGTGAAAGAAACTGACACTCTCCCTACCTACAGTTTTCTGTCCCTAGAAAAAATGTTTTTTTTTAAGCACAATATAGCACAAGGAGAATTCACTCACTGTCCTTCCAGGTCCCTGGAAACAAGGACTTACTTGCACAGTGAAAGAAACTGACACTCTCCCTACCTACAGTTTTCTGTCCCTAGAAAAAATGTTTTTTTAAGCACAATATAGCACAAGGAGAATTCACTCACTGTCCTTCCAGGTCCCTGGAAACAAGGACTTACTTGCACAGTGAAAGAAACTGACACTCTCCCTACCTACAGTTTGCTGTCCCTAGAAAAAATGTTTTTTTAAGCACAATATAGCACAAGGAGAATTCACTCACTGTCCTTCCAGGTCCCTGGAAACAAGGACTTGCACAGTGAAAGAAACTGACACTCTCCCTACCTACAGTTTTCTGTCCCTAGAAAAAATGTTTTTTTTAAGCACAATATAGCACAAGGAGAATTCACTCACTGTCCTTCCAGGTCCCTGGAAACAAGGACTTGCACAGTGAAAGAAACTGACACTCTCCCTACCTATAGTTTTCTGTCCCTAGAAAAAATGTTTTTTTTAAGCACAATATAGCACAAGGAGAATTCACTCACTGTCCTTCCAGGTCCCTGGAAACAAGGACTTGCACAGTGAAAGAAACTGACACTCTCCCTACCTACAGTTTTCTGTCCCTAGAAAAAATGTTTTTTTTAAGCACAATATAGCACAAGGAGAATTCACTCACTGTCCTTCCAGGTCCCTGGAAACAAGGACTTGCACAGTGAAAGAAACTGACACTCTCCCTACCTACAGTTTTCTGTCCCTAGAAATTTTTTTTTTTTTTTAAGCACAATATAGCACAAGGAGAATTCACTCACTGTCCTTCCAGGTCCCTGGAAACAAGGACTTACTTGCACAGTGAAAGAAACTGACACTCTCCCTACCTACAGTTTTCTGTCCCTAGAAAAAATGTTTTTTTAAGCACAATATAGCACAAGGAGAATTCACTCACTGTCCTTCCAGGTCCCTGGAAACAAGGACTTACTTGCACAGTGAAAGAAACTGACACTCTCCCTACCTACAGTTTGCTGTCCCTAGAAAAAATGTTTTTTTTAAGCACAATATAGCACAAGGAGAATTCACTCACTGTCCTTCCAGGTCCCTGGAAACAAGGACTTGCACAGTGAAAGAAACTGACACTCTCCCTACCTACAGTTTTCTGTCCCTAGAAAAAATGTTTTTTTTAAGCACAATATAGCACAAGGAGAATTCACTCACTGTCCTTCCAGGTCCCTGGAAACAAGGACTTGCACAGTGAAAGAAACTGACACTCTCCCTACCTACAGTTTTCTGTCCCTAGAAAAAATGTTTTTTTTTAAGCACAATATAGCACAAGGAGAATTCACTCACTGTCCTTCCAGGTCCCTGGAAACAAGGACTTGCACAGTGAAAGAAACTGACACTCTCCCTACCTACAGTTTTCTGTCCCTAGAAAAAATGTTTTTTTTAAGCACAATATAGCACAAGGAGAATTCACTCACTGTCCTTCCAGGTCCCTGGAAACAAGGACTTACTTGCACAGTGAAAGAAACTGACACTCTCCCTACCTACAGTTTTCTGTCCCTAGAAAAAATGTTTTTTTAAGCACAATATAGCACAAGGAGAATTCACTCACTGTCCTTCCAGGTCCCTGGAAACAAGGACTTACTTGCACAGTGAAAGAAACTGACACTCTCCCTACCTACAGTTTTCTGTCCCTAGAAAAAATGTTTTTTTAAGCACAATATAGCACAAGGAGAATTCACTCACTGTCCTTCCAGGTCCCTGGAAACAAGGACTTACTTGCACAGTGAAAGAAACTGACACTCTCCCTACCTACAGTTTGCTGTCCCTAGAAAAAATGTTTTTTTTAAGCACAATATAGCACAAGGAGAATTCACTCACTGTCCTTCCAGGTCCCTGGAAACAAGGACTTGCACAGTGAAAGAAACTGACACTCTCCCTACCTACAGTTTTCTGTCCCTAGAAAAAATGTTTTTTTTAAGCACAATATAGCACAAGGAGAATTCACTCACTGTCCTTCCAGGTCCCTGGAAACAAGGACTTGCACAGTGAAAGAAACTGACACTCTCCCTACCTACAGTTTTCTGTCCCTAGAAAAAATGTTTTTTTTTAAGCACAATATAGCACAAGGAGAATTCACTCACTGTCCTTCCAGGTCCCTGGAAACAAGGACTTGCACAGTGAAAGAAACTGACACTCTCCCTACCTACAGTTTTCTGTCCCTAGAAAAAATGTTTTTTTTAAGCACAATATAGCACAAGGAGAATTCACTCACTGTCCTTCCAGGTCCCTGGAAACAAGGACTTACTTGCACAGTGAAAGAAACTGACACTCTCCCTACCTACAGTTTTCTGTCCCTAGAAAAAATGTTTTTTTAAGCACAATATAGCACAAGGAGAATTCACTCACTGTCCTTCCAGGTCCCTGGAAACAAGGACTTACTTGCACAGTGAAAGAAACTGACACTCTCCCTACCTACAGTTTGCTGTCCCTAGAAAAAATGTTTTTTTTAAGCACAATATAGCACAAGGAGAATTCACTCACTGTCCTTCCAGGTCCCTGGAAACAAGGACTTGCACAGTGAAAGAAACTGACACTCTCCCTACCTACAGTTTTCTGTCCCTAGAAAAAATGTTTTTTTTAAGCACAATATAGCACAAGGAGAATTCACTCACTGTCCTTCCAGGTCCCTGGAAACAAGGACTTGCACAGTGAAAGAAACTGACACTCTCCCTACCTACAGTTTTCTGTCCCTAGAAAAAATGTTTTTTTTAAGCACAATATAGCACAAGGAGAATTCACTCACTGTCCTTCCCAGTCCCTAGAAACAAGGACTTGCACAGTGAAAGAAACTGACACTCTCCCTACCTACAGTTTTCTGTCCCTAGAAAAAAATGTTTTTTTTAAGCACACTATAGCACAAGCACAAAACACACTGACACTCTCCCTACCTATCCTTCTCTTTCCCTAAACTAAAGGAATCCAGGTTAAGCAAGAAAGAAATAAAAGTCACTGTCCCTGCCTATGCTGCTCTATCCCTGCTCCGGAACACACTACACTAGGCCGCCATGCTGGCGGCCTTTTATAGTGTGGGGCGTGTACTAAACACCCTCAGCAATAATTGGCCACAGGCATCCTGCCTGTGGCCAATCATTGCTCTCCTCGCTGCCGGCGCTGTGATTGGCCAAGCATGCGGGGTCACAGTGCATGCTTGGCCAATCACAGCGCCTGGATGACACTGCGATGGCGTAGTGCATTGTGGGCCGTTCGCGTCACTCGAATTTGGCGCGAACGGCCCAAATCGTTCGATCTTCGTCGAACGATCGAACAGCCGATGTTCGAGTCGAACGTATGTTCGACTCGAACACGAAGCTCATCCCTACCCACTACATATATATATATACAGTATCTCACAAAAGTGAGTACATCCCTCACATTTTTGCAAAATATTTTATTATACCTTTTCATGTGACAACACTGAAGAAATTACACTTTGCTACAATGTAAAGTAGTGCGTGTACAGCTTGTATAACAGTGTACATTTGCTGTCCCCTCAAAATAACTCAACACACAGCCATTAATGTCTAAACTGCTGGCAACAAAAGTGAGTACACCCCTATGTAAAAATAACCAAATTGGGCCCCATATAGCTATTTTCCCTCCCGGTGTCATGTGACTCGTTAGTGTTACAAGGTCTCAGGTGTGAATGGGGAGCAGGTGTGTTAAATTTGGTGTTATCGCTCTCACTCTCTCATACTGGTCACTGGAAGTTCAACATGGCACCTCATGGCAAAGAACTCTCTGAGGATCTGAAAAAAAGAATTGCTGCTTTACATAAAGATGGTAGTAAGAAAAAAAGTTGCGCTAAACATGATCATGAATGGCGATATACCATACATAAATGAACATAAATGTCAACCACTGAGTGAAATAGTGTCCAAGTCGTGAAAAAACAAAGGGAATGCAAAGAGAATTTTTGTGAAATAAAAAATGTAATAAATAAATAAGACTCAGTCCATAAACAGAGATAGGTGAAAAAATATTTTTCCCAAGTGTCCAAAATTAAATGGTAGTAGAAATGTGAAGAATCCACTGTGCTAAACTTGTTCCAAACACGATTGGGAAATTCTGATGATAGTAAAGCACCTCCACCTAAGTAAACACTGCCGCTTACCAAATGGACGTGATCTCTTATAACAGGAGATCAAAAACAGCATAGGCTAATGACCCAGCCTGGGGTTCTTTATGGAAAACACCTCAGCTCGGCATACAGCATACAGGGATGTAGACCTCAGAAAAGCGCCTCAGTTCGGCATACAGCGTGCAGGGATGTGGACCTCAGCCAGGAGCACCCGGAGTCACGCCACATGAAATGATGAATGAATACGCATAGCATAAAACCCTTTAACCGTTTATTGTGAACAAGTAAGGTTACACTTACTGGGGAGGTACGACGTTCTGACGTCACCGCGTTCTTACTACAGACCCGGAAGATACGGGCTGCATATCGAGGATCCGGCCGGCTCGATTGTTACATGCTATTTTTAACTTCTTAATCGTAAGTGTAACCTTACTTGTTCACAATAAACTGTTAAAGGGTTTTATGCTATGCGTATTCATTCACCATTTCATGTGGCGTGACTCCGTGACGCTGTATGCCGAGCTGAGGCGCTTTTCTGAGGTCTACATCCCTGTATGCTGTATGCGGAGCTGAGGTGTTTTCCATAAAGAACCCCAGGCTGGGTCATTAGCCTATGCTGTTTTTGATCTCCTGTTATAAGAGATCACGTCCATTTGGACGTGTTTACTTAGGTGGAGGTGCTTTACTATCATCACAATTTCCCAATCGTGTTTGGAACAAGTTTGGCACAGTGGATTCTTCACATTTCTACTACCATTTAATTTTGGACACTTGGGAAAAATATTTTTTCACCTATCTCTGTTTATGGACAGAGTCTTATTTATTTATTTCATTTTTTATTCCACAAAAATTCTTTTGCATTCCCTTTGTTTTTTCACTACTTGGACACTATTTCACTCAGTGGTTTATGTATGGTATATCGCCATTCATGATCATGTTTAGCGCAACTTTTTTCTTACTATATTTGTTCGTGTTGTATAGCACTCTGTTGCCGCTTGATTAGTTTAGTTATTTCGAATAGCGCGGTGGCCAAGACCATACAGTGGTTTAACAGGACAGGTTCCACTCAGAACAGGCCTTGCCATGGTCGGCCAAAGAAGTTGAGTGCACATGCTCAGCGTCCAAAGGTTGTCTTTGCCAGCATTGTTGCAGAGGTTGAAGGGGTGGGGGGTAGCCTGTCAGTGCTCAGACCATACACTGCACACTGCTTTAAATTGGTCTGCATGGCTGTCATCCCAGAAGGAAGCGTCTTTTAAAAATGATGCACAAAAAAGCCTGCAAACGGTTTGCTGAAGACAAGCAGACTAAGGACATGGATTACTGTAACCATGTCCTGTGGTCTGATGAGACCAAGATAAACGTATTTGGTTCAGATGGTGTCAACCGTGTGGGGCGGCAACCAGGTGAGGAGTACAAAGACAAGTGTGTCTTGCCTACAGTCAAGCTTGGTGGTGGGAATGCCATGGTTTGGGGCTGCATGAGTGTTGCAGTCACTGGGGAGCTACAGTTCATTGAGGGAACCATGAATGCCAACATGTACTGTGACATACTGAAGCAGAGCATAATCCCCTCCCTTTGGAGACTGGGCCCCAGGGCAGTATTCCAACATGATAACGACCCCAAACACACCTCCAAGACGACCACTGCCTTGCTAAAAAGCTGAGGGTAAAGGTGATGGACTGGCCAAGCATATCTTCAGACCTAAACCCTATCGAGCATCTGTGTGGCAGTGTTGTTCATCTTACGTTAAAAAAGTAATTAGTTACAGTTACAAATGACTTCTTCCAAAAAGTAATGGAGTAAGTTACTCAGTTACTACATTGAAAAAGTAATTAGTTACTCAGCAAAGTAACTATATTGGTTATATTATATATACACGGGGCGGGGGCGGGGCAGTAGAAGGATGATATATATGTAATTTTTTCAGTGTATAAAAATAATAGGAGGGATAACAATAAATAATATTGGTACTGTGCCCATGCCTCACTGTGCCCATGCCTCACTGTGCCTCACTGTGTCCATGCTTCACTGTGCCCATGCTTCACTGTGCCCAATGCCTCAATGTGCCCAATGCCTCACTGTGCCCAATGCCTCACCGTGCCCAATGCTTCACTGTGCCCGTTCCTCACTGTGCCCATGCCTCACTGTGCCCATGCTTCACTGTGCCCATGCTTCACTGTGCCCATGCCTCACTGTGCCCATGCTTCACTGTGCCCAATGCCTCACTGTGCCCAATGCCTCACTGTGCCATGTCTCACTGTGCCCATGCCTCACTGTGCCCAATGCCTCACTGTGCCCAATGCCTCACTGTGCCCGTGCTTCACTGTGCCCAATGCTTCACTGTGCCCAGTGCCTCACTGTGCCCGTGCCTCACCGTGCCTGTGTCTCACTGTGCCCGTGCTTCACTGCGCCCGTGTCTCACTGTGCGCGTGCACAGTACGGTACCTCAGATCGGCGGTGTCCCGACTCCCGGCGGCCATTCCATTATTCAAAAGCCGCGCCTCCTCCAGTCCTCCTCGTCTGTGATAGGCGGAACACTAAATTTCCCAGCATTCAGTGTTCCGCCTATCACGGACATCCGCTCATCCTCATAACACAGACGGGGATGAAAGGATGTCTGTGATAGACGGAACACTGCCTGCTGTGAAATTGAGTGTTCTGCCTATCACAGACGACGAGGACTTGGGAGGCGCGGCTTTTGAACACTGCAATGGCCGCCGTCTGTCTGCATGACACGCTGTTCAGGTAGGCAGACGGAGGCTTGCAGTTAGTTAATGTTACATTACATCTACTCACAGCGGCTGCAGCGAGTAGATGTAATTAGGGTAACGCCGCCCAAGTAATGGGAACGGCGGTGCCATGAGGGGAAGAGTAATCAGTTAGATTACTCGTTACCCCAAAAAGTGGCTACGTTTATTTAAACTGCGTTAGTTACAACACTGCTGTGTGGCATCCTCAAACGAAAGGTGGAGGAGCGCAAGGTGTCTAACATCTACCAGCTCCGTGATGTTGTCATGGAGAAGTGGAAGAGGACTCCAGTGGCAACCTGTGAAGCTCTGGTGAACTCCATGCCCAGGAGGGTTAAGGCAGTGCTGGAAAATAATGGTGGCCACCCAAAATATTGACACTTTGGGCCCAATTTGGATATTTACACTTAGGGGTGTGCTCACTTTTGTTGCCAGCGGTTTAGACATTAAATGAGTAGTAAAGGCAGAAGGTTTTTTATCTTAATGTATTCTATGCATTAAGATAAAAAACCTTCTGTATGTAGCAGCCTCCCCAGCACCCCCTAATTACTTACCTGAGCCCCATCTCTCTTTAGCGATTTCCACAAGTGTCTAAGCCATCCAAAACACTCCTCCTGATTGGCTGAGACAAAGCAGCGGCGCCATTGGCTTCTGCGGCTGTCAATAAGTCAGCCAATCAGGGGATAAAGGGGGCGGGGCCAGGTCGGGGCTCCGTGTTTGAATTGACACACGGAGCTCTGACTCAGCCTAGGTGCCCCCATAGAGAGCTGCTGGCTGACGGGCACTCGATAGGAGGGAGGGGTCAGGAGCAGAAAAGAGGGACCCGAGAAGAGGAGGATCCAGGCTGCTCTGTGCAAAACCACTACACAGAGGAGGTAAGTTTAACATCTTGTTTTTTTTTGTTTTTTTTTAAACAAGCCTTTACAATCACTTATATGGCTGTGTGTTGAGTTATTTTGAGTGGAAGCAAATTTACACTGTTATACAAGCTGTACACTCACTACTTTACATTGTAGCAAAGTGTAATTTCTTCAGTGTTGTTACGTAAAAAGATATAATAAAATATTCACAAAAATGTCAGGGGTGTATTCACTTTTGTGAGATACTGTATATATATATATATATATATATATATATATATATATATATACAGTATATACACACATATATACATATATATATATATATATATATACTTAACCACTTAACGACCGCTCACTGTATATATACGTCGGCACAATGGCACCGACAGGCACAATCACGTAGAGTGTACGTGATTGCCTTTGTACAGTTGGGGGGTCCAATCGGACCCCCCTTCTGTACAGTGAGCGGTCGGAATTCGTCTGGGAGCGTTCCAAGATGGGGGGCGGCCGTTCGATTCTGGCCACCCCCCCGCGATCGCTCCCGGCGAATAGAAATGCCCCCTCTGTCTGTGGAATGTACACACAGACAGAGAAAGCAGGAGGAAGTGATGTCATCTCCTGTGCGGCGCTCACATATACCGAGTGCCGTACAAGAGAAGACACACAGGTCAGTGCACTAACACTACACTAACACCAGCACACATAGGCACATAAATCGCCCCCCCAGGCCCCCCAGATCACCCCCCAGCCCCCAGTCACAGTGTCACTGATTGCAGTGACCATTTATTTACTGAGCACTGCAATCAGTGACATTTGTGACTGTAAAAGTGTCACTACATTTAGTTTTAGGTCCAGTGTAGCCCCTAACCCCCCCCTAATAAAGGCTTAACCCCTTGATCACCCCCCAGATAACCCTTTCACCCCCTAGCACCGCCGTCGCTAAGCGATCATTTTTCTGATCGCTGTCTTGGCGTCGGTGATGCAGATCGGTACCCAGTAATTTTTTTTAGGTTCGCCGCAGGTTTTTATAGCGTCGGGTACCCCCATAAATTATCTAATAAAGGTTTAACCCCCTTGATCGCCCCCCAGGTAACCCTTTCACCCCCTATCACCACTGTCGCTAAGCGATCATTTTTCTGATCGATGTCTTAGCGTCGGTGAAGCAGATCGGTAGCCAGTATTTTTTTTTTAGGTTCGCCGCAGGTTTTTATAGCGTCGGGTACCCCCATAAATTATCTAATAAAGGTTTAACCCCCTTGATCGCCCCCCAGGTAACCCTTTCACCCCCTTTCACCACTGTCGCTAAGCGATCATTTTTCTGATCGATGTCTTAGCGTCGGTGATGCAGATCGGTAGCCAGTATTTTTTTTTAGGTTTGCCGCAGGTTTTTATAGTGTCGGGTACCCCCATAAATTATCTAATAAAGGTTTAACCCCCTTGATCGCCCCCCAGGTAACCCTTTCACCCCCTATCACCACTGTCGCTAAGCGATCATTTTTCTGATCGCTGTCTTAGCGTCGGTGAGGCAGATCGGTACCCAGTAATTTTTTTTAGGTTCACCGCAGGTTTTTATAGCGTCGGGTACCCCCATAAATTATCTAATAAAGGTTTAACCCCCTTGATCGCCCCCAGGTAACCCTTTCACCCCCTAGCACCGCCGTCGCTAAGCGATCATTTTTCTGCTCGCTGTCTTAGCGTCGGTGATGCAGATCGGTACCCAGTAATTTTTTTTAGGTTCGCCGCAGGTTTTTATAGCGTCGGGTACCCCCATAAATTATCTAATAAAGGTTTAACCCCCTTGATTGCCCCCCAGGTAACCCTTTCACCCCCTATCACCACTGTCACTAAGCGATCATTTTTCTGATCAATGTCTTAGTGTCGGTGATGCAGATCGGTAGCCAGTATTTTTTTTTTAGGTTCGCCGCAGGTTTTTATAGCGTCGGGTACCCCCATAAATTATCTAATAAAGGTTTAACCCCCTTGATCGCCCCCCAGGTAACCCTTTCACCCCCTATCACCACTGTCGCTAAGCAATCATTTTTCTGATCGCTGTCTTAGCGTCGGTGATGCAGATCGGTAGCCAGTAATTTTTTTTAGGTTCGCCGCAGGTTTTTATAGCGTCAGGTACCCCCATATATTATCTAATAAAGTTTTTAACCCCCTAATTGCCCCTAGTTAACCCTTTCACCAGTAATCATCATATAAGTGTTACGGGTGACGCTGGTTAGTTAGTTTGCTTTTTATAGTGTCAGGGCACCGCCGTATATAACCCAATAAAGGTTTAACCCCCTGATCGCCTGGCGGGTGATATCAATTAGGTTTTAGCGTCAGAGAGGGTCTGCGTCACACCCCAGGCAGCGTCAGGTTAGTGCCAGTAACGCTAACACCCACGCGTGAAGCATACACCTCCCTTAGTGGTATAGTATCTGAACAGATCAATATCTGATCTGATCAGATCTATACTAGCGTCCCCAGCAGTTTCGGGTTCCCACAAACGCAGTGTTAGTGGGATCAGCCCAGATACCTGCTAGCACCTGCGTTTTGCCCCTCCTTCCAGCCCAGGCCACCCAAGTGCAGTATCGATCGATCACTGTCACTTGCAAAACACAACACACATAACTGCAGCGTTCGCAGAGACAGGCCTGATCCCTGTGACTTCAGTGCTGTAGGAGGTGATTTCACCACCACAGTTAAAAAAAAAGCAAATATGCCGAAGCATTGGGGCAGCAGGGGCGGAGGAGTGATTTTGCTCCTAATGCCGCGTGCATACGGTCGAAATTCCGACGGAGGCTTGCCCGTGGAAAAGTCCGACCATGTGTGTGCGGCATAACTTTTTTGCGGGAGGATGCCCCCATGCTTCGGCATATATAAATGGTGCATGTATGCCCATCATTAGAAGTGGGTGGATGAAGGGCGGTATTCTAATGGTGGGCATACCCACCGATCAATCTCTTTTTTCGTTCAGCCACCTGGCTGCATGAAAAAAAAAGATTACAATGCATGTCCAACAAGGACCAGCAACGTACTGGTATGTTGCTGGACTTTGAATGGTTATACCAGATTGATGCCTGCGGGTTTAGGTATCATCTTGGTATCATTCTTTTCAGCCAGCGGCCGGCTTTCATGTAAAAGCAATCCTAGTGGCTAATTAGCCTCTGGACTGCTTTTACAAGCAGTGGGAGGGAATGTCCCCCCCAGATATAAAAAGCGCCATTGGGAAATTGGGAAAGCATTTTATTACACCGATCTTGGTGTGGTCAGATGTTTTGAGGGCAGAGGAAAGATCTAGGGTCTAGACCCCAGTTTTTTCAAAAAAAGAGTACGTGTCACTACCTATTACTATCATAGGGGATATTTACATTCCCTGAGATAACAATAAAAATGATAAAAAAAAAATATATGGAAGGAACAATTTAAAAATAAAATAAAAAAGCAAAATTAATAATAAAAAAAAAAAAAAAAGCACCCCTGTCCTGCCCTGCTCTTGCCCAATGGCGAACGCAAGCGTCGGTCTGGCGTCATATGTAAACAGCAATTGCACCATGCATGTGAGGTATCACCGCGAAGGTCAGATCGAGGGCAGTAATTTTAGCAGTAGACCTCCTCTGTAAATCTAACGGGGTAACCTGTAAAGGCTTTTAAAGGCTTTTAAAAATGTATGTAGTTTGTCGCCAATGCGCGTTTGTGCGAAATTTTAAAGCATGTCATGTTTGGTATCTATGTACTCGGCCTAAGATCATCTTTTTTATTTCATCAAACATTTGGGCAATATAGTGTGTTTTAGTGCATTAAAATAAAAAAAAAGTGTATTTTTTCCCAAAAAAATGCGTTTGAAAAATCGCTGCGCAAATACTGTGTAGAAAAAAAAAATGCAACCCCCACCATTTTATTCTGTAGGGCCTTTGCTTTAAAAATATATATAATGTTTGGGGGTTCAACATAATTTTCCTGCAAAAAAAATATGTTTTCATGTAAACAAAAAGTGTCAAAAAGGGCTTTGTCTTCAAGTGGTTAGAAGAGTGGATGTAAGCTTCCTAATGTTGTGTATAAAATGCCAGAACAGTTCAAAACCCCCCCAAATGACCCCATTTTGGAAAGTAGACACCCCAAGCTATATACTGAGATTCATGTCGAGTCCATGGAATATTTTATATGTTGACACAAGTTGCGGAAAAAAGTTTTTTTTTTTATTTTTTTTTTATTTTTTGCACAAAGTTGTCACTAAATGATATATTGCTCAAACATGCCATGGGCATATGTGGAATTACACCCCAAAATACATTCTGTTGCTTCTCCTGAGTACGGGGATACCACATGTGTGAGACTTTTTGGGAGCCTAGCTGCGTACGGGACCCCAAAAACCAATCACCGCCTTCAGGCTTTCTAAGGGTGTAAATTTTTGATTTCACTTCTCACTGCCTATCACAGTTTCGGAGGCCATGGAATGCCCAGATGGCACAAACCCCCCCCCCCCCCCCAAATGACCCCATACATTTTGGCCTAAATGTATGACTAAAATTGAGTTTATTCGATTTTTCTTATAACAAAAAGTAGAAAATATCATTTTTTTTCAAAATTTTCGGTCTTTTTCCGTTTATATCGCAAAAAATAAAAATCGCAGAGGCAATCAAATACCATTAAAAGAAATCTCTATTTGTGGGAAGAAAAGGACGCAAATTTCGTTTGGGTACAACAATGCATGTCCGCACAATTAACAGTTAAAGCAGCGCAGTGCAAAATTCTGAATTCACCTCTGGTCCTTTAGCTACCAAATGGTCCGGGGCTTAAGTGGTTAAAGTGGACCTTTACCCCCAATCTGAAAAATCTGTGACACATGCAGCAAGGCATGTTGATTCCAAATCACTTCAGTCTGTTGTGTCAAAAACATATTTTTGGCTGTTATTTACATTTCTTTTGATCACACTTCCTGGTTTCTTCACAGCTGCCCCCTAAGAAAGCCACCTGTGCCTTCCAGGGAGATCTTGTCTCTAATGCACATGATCGGAATTGACGACAACAAACGTTCGATGTGAGCTTTTGGTCGAATATTTCCGACCGTGTGTAGGCTCCATTGGACATTTGCTGTCGGAATTTCCGACAACAAATGTTTGAGAGCAGGTTCTCAATTTTTCCTACAACAAAAGTTCTTGTCGGAAATTCCGATCGTGTGTATCCAATTCCGATGCACAAAAATCCTACACATGCTCGGAATTGTACTTCATTTTTCTCGGCTCGTCGTAGTGTTGTACGTCTCCACGTTCTTGATGTTCGGAATTTCCGAGCAACATTTGTGCGACCGTGTGTATGCAAGACAAGTTTGAGCCAACATCCGTCAGGAAAAAAAACACGGTTTTGTTGTCAGAAATTTCTATTTACGCGGCATGCGTGTGAGAATCGTGCAAAATCTTGGAAAAAAGGTTTTTACCCTCAAATGATGCCTTCTTATTGTTTTTATATTACCATGGCTTTGGCAACATGAGTTTAGGGTATCATAATGCTGCTTGCACAGCCATATGGCCGTATAAATAATAACAAAGATGCTAGATCTCTTTGTGCACATGGACGAGATCTGGTTCAGGCATTATGGATGGGCTGACACAGGGAACAAAGAAGAAGCTGGCCACCGATTATGCTATTTTATTTATTTTAAATGGTGGCATGGGAGTGGGGTAACAGGCAGCACATTGATATATGTAAATGGGTATGTTTAACTACTTTTATATAGCATTTACAGTTTATAAAGAGAAGGGGGGAAGGTTCGCTCTGAAGTAGAAAATTAGAAAAATAACTGATAATCTTGTGAGCTAATAACTGACTGGGCTCTCTGTCTGTGATGGTTGTTATCAGTGTTCCCAGCTATCTCTGTGGACTACAAAACATCCCCCTATGTTATGGAGCAATGGAGTGTTTTGTAGGAGAAGGGTATTACGTTGTAGAATATTTTGGTAAGCACTGGTTTTTTTTGTTTACAACTGCCTTTAGATGATTTTAGTGTTTAAATTTCATCCTCAGAATCTTAAAAATATATATATATATATATATATATATATATATATATAGTAGAAAATAAATTAGAAGGTACACTGTAAAGGAATAGTTAACAATTTGATTATTGCACATCAAAATTACAAAGCCTTTAAAGACAAACTGTTTGTAATGGCTTTCAGGTAGAGCTATTTATTTATGCAATTAAAACCAACATGCAATTTCTAATAATTAGTAGATAATAGTTTTCTGCTAAGTACTTTGCAAAATTGCCTTGCTAGCTGCATTCATTCTGCAGGGAACCAGTAAAAAATAGACAATAAAATGCCTGGAAATATGCAGAGTTAACAGCATTTCTTGTATTACTGTAGGGGATTTTATTGTTAAACAGAGTATTGTAGGTAGAATATTTTATGAATATTTTAGGTGTTTAGCTAGTTTTATAAGTCAAGTGAAATTCTAACTACCAATATTTTCCAATATATTGTTTCCTTTTGGTCTTATCTTATTGCATTAATGTACATGGCACAGCTGGCTTTTAATTTGAATATTTACATGGAAAACACAAGTCAGTCCACAGAATATCATTTTATTTTTTTACATAGTTAAACATTTTTGTGAATTTGACTTTAAATGGCATATGAGTTAATCTCATTATTACACATACCAGTATATAAACGTTGATTACATGTCTATGAATTGTTCTTTAAAAATTGCATATTGTATCTTTGAAATAATTTTAAGAATTTTCATTGTCCAAATCTACATTTTGGGCATAGCTGTTATTGTAAAGTAAGTGAATAAATGATGAGTGCAATATATAATGTTGATTACGTGTCTATAAATTGTTCCTTAAAAATAAAATTTTTATAACAGTTGTTTACATTTATATGAATTTAATAATTAAATTACAAACTATTTTAGGAAGTTTGATTTCCCAACGCTACCTTATTGGCATAGCTGTTATTGTCAAGTAAGTCATTAGTTTATAAGTGCACTTTAAAACAAAGTGCACTTATCCTTTTTTGCATCCTTCTCCGGACCTAACCTTACCCACCCTCCTCTGGCCATGGTTCTGTTGATTGTTAACATCCAGCCCCACGAATCATCTCTGTCCTGGCCACACCTACCCAACAGGCCCATTGACCTTTATGGGACCATCTCTGGTAGCCTCTGGTTTCAGGACAAGTCCTTTTTAAGTCTATAGAACACTTAAGTCCTGTACACACGATCGGATTTCCTATGGTTTTTAAACCGATGGATTTTTCCATCGGAAAACCGATGAAACTGTCTTCCATCAGTCTTGCCTACACACCATCAGTCAAAAAACTGACCGTTCCAAACGCGGTGACGTAAAACACTCCGATGAGCCGAGAAAAATCAAGTTCAATGCTTCTGAGCATGCGTCGACTTGATTCTGAGCATGCATGGGTTTTTTATCCAATGGAGTTCCCCACAGACGATAGTAATTTGCTATCGTTTTTTTTTAACCATCGGATAAATTTAAAACATGTTCTATTTTTAAGCACCGAGGGAAAAAAGACGGATGGGGCCCATACACGATCGGTTTGTCCGATGAAAAAAGTCCATCGGAGTGTTTTCATCGGTAAAACCTATCGTGTGTACACGGCTTAACAGTTACTTACGGTTGAACTTGATGGACTTGTGTCTTTTTTCAACCTGACTAACTATGTAACTATGTAACTATGTAACACACAGGTGCAGCCAGGACAGTGATATGTGTATTACCACCAGGGAGCAAAGCATAAGGGGGAATTGTAGTTCCAGAACTCAAGTTTCACATTCAGATTGAACTGTATGTAACTGCAAGAGCCAGCATGTTCTGGAGAAAAGGAACTAAAGACTCCATCTTGCTTTGCTGAGGGATTTGCAGACAGCACGAGGCAGAGGAAGAGAACAGACCTAAGGGAGATGTACTGCCTCCTAGGTGATTTCATTGCGCGATTTAGGCCTCCGCCAGCCTGAGAGAGAAGGATCCCAGGTGCATGTCCAGGCACCCCTGCACCAACGGTGAAGCGTTCCAGTGTGAGGTGACCAGGAAAACCTGTTTGTTCCAGGACGTTTATTTGGGCCTTGACCGCAGGATTGGGTGAGGGGGCTTTTGCCCATTTGCAGGAAACAGGGACACTGCACCATAGATGAAGTTTAATGGACACTGTATACAGACATCATTGCTGGTAGTCATCTTGCTGACACTTGTGGTGCCACAGGGCTAAAGGATAGGGTCACCCTTTCCCAGGGACACAGTATACAGACACCATTGTCCTTTCACCTTGCTGAGAAATAATCTGGGCCAGTTATGTTGTTTGGCTCTGCTATTCAGGAGTTTAAGTGCACCAACGAAAGTGGCTAGCTGAAGACACAAAGTCTTATCCTTTCTTCAAAAGGACTGAAACTACTAGTGCCATACGGACCCACACACACATATTCAGGGCTCTGTATATGTGGTGGGTGTGTGTGGGACAGTTTATCTAGGAAGCTAAGCCATTACATGTTGATTTAAATAAAGTGTTTAAAGTTGGGACTGTGGTGTCAGGGGAGGCCTGACATAAGGCCTGATTCACACCTATGCATTTTTTGTGCTTTTTGCATTTTTCAGATTTGCACTACAGAGTGTGTTCCATAGGAAACATGTTAAATGGACTGTAGTGCAAATCTGCAAAATGCAAAGGTGTGAATCAGCCCTTTGAGGGTCATTCCTCTGCTCTGCTCCTGCCTGAACTCATAGAGCCGACCTGAGTAAAGGTAGCCAATCTAGTACAGATTGCCATATTGTGATTTATTGTTAATGAAGTGTTTTGCCTCTGCTCTTGGGGTTATTCTCAGGTTTTGAATCCCCTGAAACCAGGTTGAAAATGGTATTGAGCTATATTGCTCTTAATCTCAGTAATTGCTCTCCAATTGTATTACTTGAAAATATATGGTTACTGTTTGTTACTCCTTTCCACAGAAATATTGCAGTAAAGACAATTTCTGTGTTTTATCATAATGCGTGTGTTTCTCATTAGTCCTTGCACTTACACTATTGGCAGGTGTGCCAGGGGGGCTGAGACTGTTCTTAGGGTTGAGAGGCAGAGTACAGAAACAAACATAATTAATCGGCTCCTCCTGGGGGTAGCACTACAATTGCAACAGAGGAGGACCACACCTGTGAAGGAGTTTGAGAGCTCGCTCCTGTGATGGTAAGGGTGAGCAGTACAACATCCTAGCAACAAGGCAGGACAGGCTTTTTGGCAGACTTCAGAAAATATGTAAAGCCCTGTACACATGATCGGTTTAACCGATGAAAACCGTCCGATGGATTTTTTTCATCAGACAAACCGATCGTGTATGGGACCCATCGGTCTTTTTTCCATCGGTTTTAAAAAATAGAACATGTTTTAAATTTTTCCGATGGATAAAAAAACAATTGAAAACTCTGATCGTCTGTGGGCAAGTCCATCGGATAAAAAACCCACGAATGCTCAGAATCAAGTCGACGCATGCTCAGAAGCATTGAACTTAATTTTTCTCGGCTCAACGGAGTGTTTTACGTCACCGCGTTTGGAACGGTCGGTTTTTTGACTGATGGTGTGTAGGCAGCTTCATCGGATTTCCGATGGACAAATCCATCGGATTTGAATCCGTAGGATATCCGATCGTGTGTACAGGGCTTCAATGTCTTTCACCTATTGCAGGGGCATTATCCAACTTTAGTCAAGTCTGCACAGTTTATTTCTAACTACAGACACCCTTTACCTGCATAGGCAGTTTTTTTTTTTTTTTGTAAAAGTGAACTAACTCTTTAAAGCAGACTTTCAGTACATTTTTAAACTTTCCATCTATTAAATCTTCTGCCCTTGTTGTTTTATCTTTGGATAGTAAAACTTTTTTTTTTTCTGCCAGTAAATACCTCATACAGCCCACTTCCTGTTTCTTGTCTGGTCATTAGCCTAGGCTTATGACATCATGCACAGCTCTCTCTCTCACTCCCATTAGAGTTTGCCAGGAAGGGTGGAGGGATGAGTCATAAGAGGGCCAATGAAAGCTGCAGGGCTGCAGAGCTGGAGGTGTGTCTGTGTAAATCCAGGAAGCGAAAAGGCAGCAGCTTCAGCTGCCCACAGTTAAAATGGCTGCAGTCAGACTTAGTGAAGGGAGGTTTCTGCAGCATATTTGGCAAGTAGAGAATCACAGTAAATATAAAATAATTAGAAATGATGTGAGCAGACTGCAGATCCACTTTAGGGTAACAAAGTAATGCATGCATTGTTCTTTAGGGGAAAATAAGTCTTTCTTTTGGCAATAGTGTTTCACAAATAAAAACAATATTTTTCATGGGATCTGGAGACATGTTTTGTTTTGAACAGTGTTATGCCGCGTACACACGGCCGTTTTTTTCGTCTGGAAAACCGTCATGTTTTCTCTTGCCCGAGAAAACCGGACGTGTGTATGCTCCTTGACAGTTTTCCCATCAGGACAACCTTCGAGAATCACGACGAGAAAAATTAGAACCTGTTTTATTTTTTCCCGTCGCGAATCGCAGCGTTTTTTTCACTGCAGTTTTCCTATGGGGAAACACTGCAGTGGAGCATACACATGGCCGTTTTTCCCGGCCAAGAGAAAACATGTCGTGTGTACACAGGGAAAAGTGACCGAGTCGGTGCTCGGTTTTCTCCTCGGTTTTCTCGCCGGTCTTTTGACCGACGAGAAAACCGATCGTGTGTACTCGGCATTAGTCTTAAAAAATAAGTAGTCCCACTGTAAATGAAAAGTATATATTTTTTCCTATATTTTATCCCACTTAAAATGTCACTAAAATTATGTTTCTAGTGTAACGCATGGCATGGCAAACAAAAAACATTTTTGTTATGCCACACTTCAAAAAGTAACAAACAAAATGAATGAAAATTAAAAATAAATAAGTATGGGGAAAAAAAAGAGTTAAATAATACTAAAGCTTAATTTTTTTTTCTAAAATAACAAACATGTCTATACTTACCTGCTCTGTGCAATGGTTTTGCACACAGCAGCCCTGATCCTCTTCTTCCCGCAACCCTATAGAAAGCTTCTGAGTTCCCCCCCAGCCATTGCTCTATGTGTCCATAAGACACATAGAGCCACGGCTCAGCCCTGCCCCCCCTGCTTTCTCATTGGCTCACTAGCTGCTGTCTCGGCCAATGGGAGAGAGAATCCCCATCCAGTCAAGGCTATTGTGAACATTGCTGGATCAGAGGGGGCTCAGGTAAGAATTGGGGGGGGGGCGCTGTACACAGAAGGTTTTTTACTAAGGGCTAATAATGGATTAAACAGGAACACATTTTAATTACAGCAGATCTCTAGGCGAAAACAATATTGAGGCATTAGCTTGGTACCAATAACGTACCTTTAGTGATGTCTGTCTGTCCCAGTCGTGGCTGCTGCTTCATTCCTTAAAATTTACAGTGAAATATAAACTGAACGTCTACCTCTAACACTAAAATGTCAGGGTCAAAGCATAATGTTCACAGCGAGTATTATGGGAGTGTTTTTACCTGAGGAGTGCTAACATCCCTGTGAACTGCAACTGAAGAACTCAAAACTATATGGGACATTAATTGCATTCCAAAGTGTACATACATGTATAAATTTTTTTTTTTTTTTATTGATTACAGGAAATATAAAAAAATAAAAAAATAAAATAAATGTCAGTTAACAGTTGACAAAACAGTTAACAATCTGAACATCCAATCCTGTCACTTCATATTACATCTACTATTTTTAGTATTAGACATTACAATTTTGTATCATGCAAGATCATATATATCTAAAAATCAAGGTGTGATATCCACATACACTTACGAGGCTACTTTTACATCATGTCAGCCATGTAAAAAAATATATATTTTGATCCAAAATGTTTTGGGAAACCCCCTTAGTGACCACCCCAGCCAGATGGGCCACAAGAAACTTTAGGCGCCAAAAAATAGAGAATATGACAGCAATAAATCCAATGTATGTATAACAACAAGGCTAGTTGTAAATGACAATTTCGTAGATGTAAGGCCACACATAACAAAGGGGATATTTTTAAAAAGCAGATGTTGTATCACTATTGCCCTATTCAAGATTTCATAAAATACAGGTACGTGTAATCATATCAAAATGACAACTGGCTGAGAAAGATATGTGGTAGATTGAAGGAGTACTATCTATATCTATCTTTATATACAGTATCTCACAAAAGCGAGTGCACCCCGTATGGTCTGAGCACTGACAGGCTGACCCCCCACCCCTTCAACCTCTGCAGCAATGCTGGCAGCACTCATACGTCTATTTCTCAAAGACAACCTCTGGATATGATGCTGAGCACGTGCACTCAACTTCTTTGATCGACCATGGCGAGGCCTGTTCTGAGTGGAACCTGTCCTGTTAAACTGCTGTATGGTCTTGGCCACCGTGCTACAGCTCAGTTTCAGGGTGTTGCCAATCTTCTTATAGCCTAAGCCAGTGATGACGAACCTTGGCACCCCAGATGTTTTGGAACTACATTTTCCATGATGCTCAAGTACACTGCAGAGTGCATGAGCATCATGGGAAATGTAGTTCCAAAACATCTGGGGTGCCAAGGTTCGCCATCACTGGCCTAGGCCATCTTTTTGTAGAGCAACAATTCTTTTTTTTCAGATCCTCAGAGAGTTTTTTGCCATGAGGTGCCATGTTGAACTTCCAGTGACCAGTATGAGAGAGTAAGAGCGATAACACCAAATTGAGCACACCTGCTCCCCATTCACACCCGAGACCTTGTAATGAGTCACATGACAACGGGGAGGGAAAATGGCTTATTGGGACCAATTTGGACATTTTCACTTAGGGGTGTACTCACTTTTGTTGCCAGTGGTTTAGACATTAATGGCTGTGTGTTCAGTTATTTTGAGGGGGCAGTAAATTTACACTGTTATACAAGCTGTACACTCAGTACTTTACATTGTAGCAAAGTGTCATTTCTTCAGTGTTGTCACACAAAGATATAATGAAATATTTACAAAAATGTGAGGTGTGTACTCACTTTTGTGAGATACTGTATATCTATATATATATATATATATATATATATATATATATATATATCTGCAGGACATATAATTAAGGGGTCCTATTGAGCCATCATATAAATAATAAAGCATCATATACTGTACATGTAGCGCCGCCCCCTATATTTGGGGGCGCTATGTGTCTATTTAGGGGTATTTTGGGCCAGTAGTTGGGCTCAGATCAATTGATGTTTTATTATTGCTTCTGCTCTGGGTGGGATACTGCCTGGCAGTAGTGCTCCCTGTTTGCCTGTAGATGGCACTGTCATCACCGGCATAGGTTGAACTACGGGGGGTATCACAGCACCTTGGGTGTCCTCTCTCGGCAGCTGTCCAGTGGGCGTGGTGAACCTGCTGCGCATGCTGGGAGAGGGTACATAAGGGGCAGACGCCATTGGGATTGGGGCATTTCGGGGAGTCGTACCTGGGGACCCATTGGTCCTGTGTGTGCGTCTCGTGGCCCGTATGGCGCGGGGTGCGCGTGTTCTGGTCCCGGGCACCTTTAGCCCGAGGCCGCATCGCTGCTTCTTGGGCCCGGCTATGCTGGCTGGGGCCTATGTCTCAAGAAGGGATCCCAAAGCTACCCACCTACGGGGAGCCACGGCTTAGGAAAGGAGTCCAGGGGAGGATCAGTCCCAGAGGAGACTAGCGATGGTACTGCTGTCTAGGGAAGAGGCCTGGAAACTAGCCTAAGGAGGGATCCATGATTAAAAGGCCCTGCAATACGCCAATCTGGCAACAAAGGTTCTCTTCATTATTGCTTGGCTGGGAGGTTCGGGACTTTTAATCCTGTGGCAGAGGGTTCCTGATCGTATCCTTAATAACAAATATAAAGGAAAGATTGATTCGTGCTACATCCCGGCTGCTAGGACCGCTCATAAAGGGACTATCCAGGTGAGCAATACACACTCAGGCTTGAGTGGTGAAGAGTGCTGTTTAAGTGTTGCGTGCCTGAACCTTCCCCTGTGTATTTCTCTCGTGTCCTACTCTTCTTCTAAGTTCACCCAGCAAAAAGAAAAATAAAGCCTGACTGTTTTGGGTTATACACGGTGTGGACATTGACTTTTTCTGAAGACCTTTCTTACACCCCTGACAACGGAAGCCATGAGGTAATTCGCAGACCCAACAAAACCAGCCAGTCCCTTAAATGGGGGTAAGTGCTACATACAGTACAGTCGATTTTTACTTTGATTGTCACATTTAAATAACAGGAGTCCTTGGGATGGGGAAAAGCCCATTTACCTATCCAATTATCAGGTCCTCAATATTTTTCCTTTTCTTCACTATTTTTCTCTTATTTTGTACCTTTATCTTACTGTTTTTTATATTACCTGGGTCTTCCTTGTTTAGGTATCTTAAGGAAAGTTATGACAATGGTTGCTACGAGAACAGTTGTAATAAGTAGTGTCACCATGCTCGATAATATTTGATCTGCTGTTGTATCCTTCTTCCTGTGTGATATGGAGACCCACAAATGATGCTGCATTGTTAAAATTGTTCCCTTTTTACGATTGTTTTGTACATCTGACACTACAAATATTCACGCATTGTGACACGAAGATCTCTTGTAAATGTAAGCTATGTTTTACTGGGTTTGTCATGCTTGGTGCACAAAACAGTGCTGTATCTCTATATTTTGTGTAATCATTTAATAAAAATGTAATTGGGAAAAAAATACTAAAGCCCTACAGCACTAGAGAACGAATGAGAAAATTAGAAAAAAAAAATATAATAAATATTGTACATTATTAAGGAAATATATTTTTATAAATGTTCCTTAGTCTTCCATAGATGCCTGACTTCATACCTCTAGTGCCTGGGGGTAAATGTCTCAGTCTGAATGGGACCAAACACCACAGAGGCCCCTTCCAGGTAATCCTCTCTTTTTATAGTGCCAGAGAATGTGATTCAAATGTTCACATGCTATAATATATGCCAGATACCTCACACCTGTGGGTCCTTGGCATTTTTCATATGTGTAGACGGTGAAGGGTACAAAGCAAGATGGAGCCTAAAACCTCAGGTTTCTTCCATGCATATGCTAAATGACACACCATCAAAATAGTTGGGCGATGAGAGTGTCTTATGCGCGCCTGGGGACATCTTGTAGCAGTCAAAGAATGATAAGATTTTTATGTAAGAATTTAAAATGATTGTGATTGATTAAAAATAAAAATACGGGGGCGTGGCCAAGATGGCGACGTGAGCGGTCGCTTCCTCCACGAGCTCCACTGACCCTCTTCTACTTACCCGGCTCCACGGCCTGTATAACCCCTGATTTCATTCCAGGCGACACCTGGATGCGGCGGAGATCTTCCAGGTCACGGTCCGGGAGGGGCAAAGTGCTGAAGTTCCCCCCGTTCCCGGAGGACACGCCATCACCTCCCGGCCTGCACGAGAAGCTGCGCGCCAGACCCGCTCCCCTCATGGCCTCGATGACTACTCCTGTGGAGTCCCCGACTCCAGACCTCCCTGGCTAGCGGAGGTGATGGCTGCTATTGCCACCTGCCAATCAACCCTGACGGCCAAAATAGAGGAGGTGCAGCTGGATGTCAGCCTCATCCATCAGGACATTGATAAGCTCCGCTCCAGAGTCACGGAGACGGAGCAACGAGAATAGGGCTGGTGGAGGATGAATCCATGGAGCACTCGGTGTCTCTCCGCTCCCTCCATACCAGAGTGAAGGCCCTGGAATACAGAGCGGAGGATGCCGAGAACAGAAATCGGAGGAACAACCTCCGAATCATCGGCCTCCCGGAGGGGGCAGAGGGGGGGGGGACCCGACGTCCTTTGTTGAATCCCTGCTGCGTTCCCTCCTCCCTGAGGCGCGCTTCTCACCCCACTACACTGCTGAAAGAGCGCATAGGGTCCCGCCGAAGCCGGGCCCTCCGGGGACCCCCCCCGAGAACCTTCATACTTCGCCTCCTCAATTTCCGGGACCGAGACGAGGTCCTCCGGGCTTCCAGGTTGAAGGGTGACCTCCGCTATCAAAATGTCCGGCTGATGATATTCCCGGACTATTCCGTCGAGACTCAGAAGCTCCGTAAGTCCTTCGATCAGGTGAAGGGGGCTCTTAGGGCCCGAGGCATCAAATACAGCGTACTGTTTCCGGCCAGGCTCCGAGTCCAGGACGGCGAAACATCTCGGTTCTTTCATTCCCCTGCTGAGGCCTCGACCTGGCTGGACTCCTTGCCCCCACACCGTTGACTGCACTAATTGTGAGTACTTTCCACCCTGTGTGCTTGTGGGTCAGCGGGCGGGGATCCTGTCTAAAACTGATGATTTTTCCCTCTTGTAATGGCCGCCTGCTGGGCCCCACTCTGATTGCTATTTGCTGCCCCCCCTGCCCCACCTGAGGTTACAGTTAAACTGCTTTGCCCCTCCTGGATCTGGAAACCCGTGCCTGTTCACTCTCCTCCGGGGGTCCTTTGGCACTGCTGTCCTGGGGGGTTGGGGGGGGTTTCTTTTTTCCCCTTTTTTTTTTTTTTTTGTTGTTGTTGTTTTTGTTTTGGGGTTTTTGTAACACAAGTTTTCTGCCCCTGACAAGCTCAGGTGAAACGTTATTAAGCAAGAGGAAGGAAAATGTCCCAGGAACTTTGTATTCCCGTTGGAAGCCGTTTACCCTGCAGTGGGGTCTGTGGAGACTTTTACCCTTTGACTCACCCTTATCCGATTCACACAGCCCCACTGCTTCTACTGAATTGAGGGAGGAGTCGGCGGAGGGGGGAGGACGCGCTCACTTGGACACCCCCGTTGAGATCCGGTGGGCTCCAGCTCGCCTCTTGGCCTTGTCCCCCCTTTTGCAGCCCGTGTGCTGAGTTGGGTTTGGGGAATGGAAGCTCTTCCCGGTTTTGGGGGAAAGAGCAGGGTGGGGGGGTTTATTGCCCTTTTTGGGCTTTTTTGGTTTGGTTTTTTGTTTATTTGTTTTAAGTTTAGATGTTTTATTGCTTATGTACTATTTAACACACTGTACTGCTTTATTTTCCTTGGGGTGCGTGATTCTGTCATTGTCCCGCCCCGGACTTCACCGCCAGGTCGCCTGAGCTTCGCACTACTGAATCCTATTTTTCCCTTAAAATTTGGCTACCATGTCGGCTCTTAATATTCTGTCTTGGAACACCAGGGGCCTCAACTCTCTGCTCAAGAGATCACTGGTGTTTCAATTCATAAAATCTCATTGTCCCCACATATGCATTCTTCAAGAGACCCACCTGGTGGGTAGTAGAACCCTAGCTCTCAAGAAACCGTGGGTGGGCAGTCACTATCATGCTACCTACTCTACCTTTGCTAGAGGGGTGAGCATCCTGGTTAATAAATCGTTGCCGTTTAAGCTCCTTGACCTGGCGCTGGACCCGGACGGCCGTTATGTCATTCTTCATGCCAGAATCCTATCTCAGACTTGGTCTATTGTGGGCTTATACCTGCCTCCCCCTGCTTCGCTCACGCTGCTGAATAAAATAACGGCTATCTTGGCTGATTTTGCCGCAGACCACATGATGCTGCTGGGGGATTTCAATATGACCCCTGATCCAGGTGTCGACAGACTGGCGGGTGCGGGTCCCCTTGGCCCTGGGTTGTCAACCTGGGCGGCAACCTATGGCCTGACAGACGTCTGGAGGTGGAGACACCCTCGGGCGCGGGCCTACACCTGCCACTCTGCTTCACACGGTTCCCTCTCCCGAATTGATTTGGCCTTCGCTGGTCAATCGACCCTGTCCAAGGTCAGGGACGTTAGGATACTGCCTAGAGGTATTTCTGACCATGCTCCACTGCTGGTGTGTGTGGGTAACCCCGGGTCCCCGAGCAGGCTGTGGCGGCTATCGCGGTTTTGGATCTCAGATCAGGACGTGGACTCCCGGTTCTCCGGGGCGATGGGGGAGTTTTGGGCAGTTAACCCAGACTCCTCCTCGCCCATGGAGGTGTGGGACGCCTTCAAGGCATTTACCAGGGGTCAGTACCAGGCCATCATAGCTAGGATTAGGCGGGAAAGACGGTCTGCTCTGGTTGATGCCGAATCGGCAGCCAGTACCCAGGAGGCACTTTTCATTCGAACGCGTGACCCCCAGGACTACATCAGACTTCAGACTATGACCAGAGAGGCTCTCTCCATCCGGACGTCCCTGACACAGAAGAGACTTCTCGCTCAATCCCATCGTATATTCGAACAGGGTGAGAGGTCTGGTAGGCTCCTTGCTTGGCTCTCCAGGGAGCACTCGGGCGGGTTTAGTGTTCCCCACATCCTGGGCCCTTTACACCTCTGAAGAGATCAACAAATGTTTTGTCGCCTACTACCAGTCGCTCTACACGTCCAAAGTGACGTTCAGGGATGAGGAACTGGTCGGCTACCTTGACGAGGTGGACGTTCCGGTCTTAACTGACAAATACAGGGATGGTCTGGACGGGCCTATCTCCCTGGACGAGATACTTAAAGCCCTTAAATCTATGCAACCGGGCAAAACACCTGGCCCGGACGGGATTCCTGTAGAGCTCTACAAACAGTACCCTGATACTCTGGCCCCTAGGCTTCTTACAATGCTGACGGCTGCTGAACAACTGCATTCACTTCCGCACTCCATGAGTGATGCGGTCATTATTGTTATCCCGAAGCCAGGTAAAGACCCTTCTTTATGCCACTCCTATAGGCCAATCTCGCTGTTGAATGTTGACGCTAAAATACTGGCCAAGGTTCTGGCTAATAGATTGAATACGGTCATCACGGCACTAGTGCACCCCGATCAAACGGGATTCATGCCAGGAAGGGGCACAGACATAAACCTCAGAAGATTATTTACCCACATAGCCAGGGCGGAGGGGGTGGGGCAGAGTCTCGTGGCCTCTCTGGATGCCGAGAAGGCCTTCGACTCTGTTGAGTGGAGGTACTTGTGGGCGATTCTTTCTAAATTCGGTTTTGGTAACAACTTTATCTCATGGGTGAAACTACTATATGCGGCTCCCCGGGCCAGGGTATACACCAATGCGTGTCTCTCAGAACCGTTCCCGCTGGGTCGTGGCACGCGTCAGGGCTGTCCCCTATCTCCGGGCCTGTTTGCCCTGGCAATAGAGCCCCTGGCTGCCCTTATCAGGGCGGATGCTGAGATAAGAGGTATACAGGTTGGGACTCTCCACGAAAAAATCTCCCTTTACGCAGATGATGCCTTGCTATACTTGGCAGACTCTTCTGCTTCCCTTGATAGAGTCTTGGCCCAATTTGACCGATTTAGTGGTTTTTCGGGGGTACGCATCAATTGGGACAAATCTGAATTGTTCTCGCTCCATCTTTCCCCCGTCGGCTCCAACTCCCAGACGCGACTTAATTGGGTGGCGGAAATTAAATATTTGGGGATAATGGTCACAGCGGACTTGGGGAAGTATATGGCCCGTAATATCCACCCTCTTATGCAGCAGGTCACCATCAAATGTGCGGCGTGGAGCTCCCTTCCCCTTACTCCTGTGGGCTGTGTTAATCTCCTTAAAATGGTGCTACTTCCCAAGTTCCTGTACTTTTTTAGGAACACCCCCGTCCACATCCCCAAGACATTTTTCCGGAAGCTGGAGAGACAGTTGGGGACTTTTATCTGGGCCGGGAGGACTCCCAGGGTGGCGAGGCGGACACTCCATCTCCCCCTTTCTGGTGGTGGTTTGGCGCTTCCCAACTTCCAAATTTATTACTGGGCTGCCATTTTGGTCACTGTCCGCTGGTGGTTCTCCCAACCCAGACTGAATCCGGCGGTTACATTGGAGGCTGCTGTACTCGGGTCGTATGCCGCTCTTAGCAATCTTGCATTTCGAGGTGAACGGGCCGCCCCCTCTGTTACTACCCCCATGAAGACCACGATTAGAGCCTGGCGCGAAGCCAGAGTCATTTACACAAAGCCCTCTCATGTATCCCCTCATACACCCCTTTGGGGCAACCCTACCCTCCCCCACTTCCACTCCCTACCAGATCCCTCGGTGTGGGCTGGGAAAGGAATAATGACCCTGAAACACATAGTTAGGGAGGGCAAACTTATGAGCTTCCAAGACATGAGGGACCGGTATTCGCTCCCGGCGAGATGGTTATTCCGCTATTGGCAGCTGAAGCATGCATTCGCTGCCCAATTCCCGGACGTACTTACGTTGGAGTCGGACTCCGTTGAGCGTCTCCTGACTTCCAGTGCGATGGGACGGCCCCTCTCCTCCCTGTACCTCTACCTGACGGTGGCCTACGACACCAAGCTGACCAAGACCCTTCTGAAATGGCGGGCTGACCTGCCCGATCTTGATGACGAGACCTGGGAGGACTGTGTATCCATGTATATACCGACCCTAATAGCGGCTAGAGACAGATTTATACAGCTTAAGTTTTTGCACAGAGCCTACTTCGCCCCACTACGATTGGCCCGAATGTTTCCGGACAGGGACCCCCTCTGCCCTAGGTGTAGGCGGGAAGATGGCTCCTTCTGGCACATGGTTTGGTCGTGCCAGGAGATCCAACCTTTCTGGACACAGGTGGTGGACACTTTGAGCGCGGTCTCCGGCCTCAAGGTCCCCTTAGACCCCCTGACCCTTCTCCTGAGCCACTTGGACGAAGATCTAGGGGACAGATACACCAAACTTTTTCTGACTTTCTCCCTGTTCTATGCTAGACGTGAAATTCTTCTCAAATGGAAGTCGGGGAGCCCGCCCAGACTGGACTCCTGGATTACTACTGTCAACTCAGTGCTGCCCCTATACAGACTCACTTATGAGAGCAGACAGTGCCCAGCGAAGTTTGATAAGATTTGGTCGGGTTGGATTGATGCTAATGGTTGAGGTAGACCGCCAGGGAGGCTCACATGGTTATACATTCGAACATGCCTGTCTCTCTCTTAGGCCCCCCCCCCCCAAGAAATGGGATTTACCTGTCTATTTTCCGGTTTGGTAATCTGGTTAGGGTATCTACAATACTCATGCTGATTAATTACCCTAGTTGAAGATGGGGCCTGGTTGCCCTCCCTATAGTGGGAAGTTGTGTGTTTTGCTTGTAACTCGGGTACATTGCTTAACCTTACTAAGTCTGCTGTAACGTTCTGATTGCGATTTCTTCTGCATGTGTTACTGTAATCCTGTTTTGTCTTTCAATAAAACATCTCTGTTAAAAAAAAAAAAAAAAAATACATTCAATGATCGCTTTACCAAGTTGCTATAGTGATCACTGGAATCAAAAGCTGCTTTGACTAATTTAAATTTACAGATTTAGACTAGTGATGGGTGAACCCAAACTCAGAGGGGAATCCCATTAAAGTCTATGGGGATGAATCTTGTCAAATAATGCCCAATTTTTAGGGCTAATGGGCAAACTACTTTCAAAAAAGTAATTAATGGTTGGATACTGTCATAGGAACATGTACTAATGCAATAAAGAAATAAAGAAATAAAAAATACCATACAGTGGGAAAGGGTCTTTTCAGACAACTTTGAGGGCAACATTGGTAATAATCAAATCTTTAAAAAAAACATGGCACGAGCTGTACTTGGTGTTATGTAACATTACGATTTTCAGGGACAGGCTCAGCAACAGCATATTTTGGCAGTGCATATTTGGCTGTGGAAAATTATAATAGGTCCACATTGACTGACTGACACATAGAAATTGGACGGCTGTGGCTGACTATGTTCTTGCTGATGCAAAACTGTTCAGCCACTTGCCATTTCACATCAAGCTCTCATTAAGAATTAAGAGACCATAGATGATACAGCAACAGGACATTAATGTGGAAGAAATAGCTGAAATGTACTAGAAAAAGAGTACAGGAAGGAGTTTTACTACAATAGTTAAAAGACAGCAGATGACACAGTAGTATAAAATTGGCCAGCAGCAGGGCAAGTTTAATGAGCATGGCTAGGCCTAAATATACTAGAAACTAAGGCCTCGTACACACGGCCGAGATTCTCGTTGAGAAAAACATGTCGTTTTTTTCGACGAGATTCTTGGACAAGAAACTTGTCCCGGCCGAGTGTACACACGCTCGTTTCAAAGAACCCGCGGTTCTTTGAAAGGAGTGTACGCGGTGACGTCATCGACTACGTCGAGCATGCGCTCGTCACATTCGATGCCGTCGCCGCCATCTTGGTATACCCTACGTATGCCTAGGAAGCTACCGCGCATGCGTCAAATTCATTTCGAACATGCGCGGGCTTCCGGGCGGACAGGTAAGTGTACACACACTCACTTTTCTCGTCGAGAAACACGCCGAGGTTTCTTGTCGGTTTTCTCGACGATAAACACGCTAGCAGCGTACACACGACCGATTTACTCGGCAAGACCTCTCTGCCAGCAAGTTTCTTGCTGGTTCTTGCCGAGAAAATCGGTCGTGTGTACGAGGCCTAAGAACAAAACCGTCAGCATTCATAATAATAATGCAAAGAAACTGATTGCCAAAATATTTCTTTACAACAGCTTCCAATTCACTGACACTATGGGGTCTATTTATTTAAAAAAAAATGCAAAATGTATCATCATTCACAAATAATCCCTGTAATGTATCGAATATGTTCTCCTATGTTCGTCAATGCCATCTTGTGGTCATATTGCTATATTTTCCTGTTTGTGGTATTTCAGGAAAATACTGCATTATGGCCACCAGATGGAGCTGATGATCATAGCAAATAAACATATTATAGACATTATGGCGATTATTCATGTGGGCTATGCGAACGCTGATACATTTATGGTGAATTGTCTAAAAATAGATCCCAAAGTGTGTGCTCTGTGCCTTCCTTTTATAGTGAGGGGGCTGGCCTATCCCAAAAAAACCTTGTTAGCCTATCTAAGTCTGCTGGCCATAATTTAAAGGCCATGTAAGTAATTTTGGTTTTAAAAAAAGTATCATTACCAACATTATCTTGATAAAATCTGTACATAAAAATGCTGGGACTACAAATCACTGCTCCACAGGACTCAGTGAACCTGAATGAGAAATAATACCTGACTTATGAGCAATAGTAAGGATAAATCACTATGATACACTTGCATTGGGGGCTTACAAGGGCACGCAGATGTACAGGCATAGTGAATGTCATTCCTGAACCTAACTATAAAATAACACACTAATGGTCATACTTGCCAACAGTCACGATTTTCCCGGGACAATCCCGAAAATTGCACCCTCGTCCCGATCTGAGCACGCCCCGCTCAAAATCCAGATTTGTTGCTTTTGCCCCGGGAATAATCAGAACTGTTTTTGGCACCCGACTGGCCTCCACAGCTTCTGGCTACGAAACCATGGACGTGAGCTAGCATGTCTCTTTCCCCTTGTGTTCAGTGAACAGGGGAGGGGCCTCTGATCCATGCAGCTAATCGGCTTCTCTCTTCAGTGTATACAATTTGCTTGTACACTGAAGCTGCATGGATTGGAGGCCCCTCCCCTCTCCACTGAACACACAGGGAAAGAGACCTGCCAAGCTCGGCCTCCACAATGGAGAGAAGTTGGCAGAGATCAAATAATGCAGGAGGGACTCTGCTGGAGGCACCTGTGATGTAAGAAGGGACTCTACTGGGGGCACCTGTGATGTAAGGAGGGACTCTGCTGGGGGCACTTGTGATGCATGCAAGGAGGCACGCTACTGGGTGAACCTGTGATGTAAGGAGGGACTCTGCTGGGGGCACCTGTGATGTAAGGAGGGACTCTGCTGGGGGCACCTGTGATGTAAGGAGGGACCCTACTGGGAGCACCTGTGATGTAAGGAGGGACTCTACTGGGGCACCTGTGATGTAAGGAGGGACTCTGTTGGGGACACCTGTGATGTAAGGAGGGACTCTGCTGGGGGCACCTGTGATGTAAGGAGGGACTCTTCTGGGGGTACCTGTGATGTAAGCAGGGACTCTGCTGGGGACACCTGATGTAAGGAAGGACTCTACTGGGGGCACCTGTGATGTAAGGAGGAAATCTACTGGGGGCACCTGTGATATGTAAGGAGGGACTCTGCTGGAGAAACCTGTGATGTAAGGAGGGACTCTACTGGGGGCACCTGTGATGTAAGGAGGGACTCCTGGGGACACCTGTGATATAAGGAACGACTCTGCTGGGACACCTGATGTAAGGAGGGACTCTGCTGGGGGCACCTGGTATAAGGAGGGACTCTGCTGGGGGCACCTGATGTAAGGAGGGACTCTGCTGGGGGCACCTGATGTAAGGAGGGACTCTGCTGGGGGCACCTGTGATGTAAGGAGGGACTCTGCTGGCGGCACCTGGTGTAAAGAGGGACTTTGCTGGGGGCATCTGGTGTAAGAAGGGACTCTGCTGGGGCACCTAATGTAAGGAGGGACTTTGCTGGGGGTACCCGATGTAAGGAGGGACTCTTCTGGGGGCACATGATGTAAGGAGGGACTCTGTTGGGGGCACTTGATGTAAGGAGGGACTCTATTGGGGCACCTGATGTAAGGGGGGACTCTGCTGGGAATGCCTGATGTAAGAAGGAAATCTGATGATGACACCTGATGTAGGAAGGGACTCTGCTGGGGAAAGCTAATGGATTCTGGTGGCAGGTGACGTGGCACTGGCAAGTGACACGCTCAGGGCTTCCACTGATTCAGCATTATGGTGAGTTGAACTATTTCATTTTATATTACAATGTAATAATATAAATAATGCGCTTCAATCATTCTGACACCATACCAATCATGGTGCCGTGATGATTGAAGCACTAACACCAGGGGTTTGGAGTATCTTTATCTGCTGATTGTTAAACTTTCTGGAATACACATATTTCTATTGTGGTATAGGATCTGGGCCTGCTGTCCCTCAATCCCTTTCTTTTCTACCATCTCTCTCCTTCCCTCCCTATTTCTTTCTTTCTTTTTGCTCTCTCTCTTTGTCTCTCTCCATCCCTCGTTCATCTCAGGCTCGAACCACACCCCCTTTTAGCCACGACTAATTTAAGCCACTCCCCTTTTAAGCCACGCCCATTATTTTGGTTAAACCACACAATTTTTTGCTGCAAGTCACGCCTACAAACGAATGCCCAGCCCCCTAATTATGATAGGACTCCGCCTACAGACAAAAAAGTGTCCCTATACATTTTTTCACAATGTTGGCAATTAGGCAAACTGTAAACACAGAGCATTCAAAAAATGCTTTTTGTGTGCCTTCTGTTTCAATAACATGCACTAAGGAATGAGAATAAAAAAAAAATACAAATTTGTAGCAAGGTAGTTAAGCAATGAAATATTCATGCATCAAGCATACGAACAGGCCAAAATATCTGCACAATGGAGCAAAAAAATAAAAAATCCCCAAAAAACTGTGTAGGATGAATGTTAATTACAGGAACCTAATCCAAGCAGCAGCATATTAAATTGTGTATACATGATTGCTGGGGCCACAGTCTGCATATCTATGCATTCGCACCATGATAACCACCAGCTTCACATGTGGGTACAATTTGGGTATCTGTGTCCAATCAATGTACCACTGTAAATGTCAGTCAATTCTCCCTTTATTAAAAAATGTCCTGTTGCTGGCCAATTTTATACTACTGTATCATCTTAAAAAAAGTGCATTACGACCTAATTATTCATTTAAGAGGTCATTTGATACTCAGTGAGTGCGGTGTTCAGAAGGGGAGCATGAGTGGTAACTTTTTAAAGGAAGAGGTCACGCCACTTTCAGAACTTGATCAGTGGCACTTTTTAAGTGGAATGCTGTATTGCACAAATGACTTTCATTTAATTTTGCACTATTGCTGGCATTTAAGCACCTATACAATTAGAAATTTGTGAATATGTGAATTTAATCTTTGAGAGATCATAAGTGCATAAATAGGAGGGAGGTGTTTTGTAGTACCATATTTTGAGTGGATCAATTTTTTTTTTTTTTTTTTTATAACATCAAGTTTATTGAAAGTATCAGGAAATGCAAGAATACGTTTACAAAGATATGGAGTTGCAGCTCCTAGAAATATAAGTAGCAGTACATAAACCAATATACCATAATTGTTCCAAGCATTTACTGTCTGGTACATTAACAAGAGACATCCGGAGAACTCAGTATTATGAAAACAGAAACATAGTACCTGCGGATTAAGTAAATATAACAGTTCTGACATCTGTTGTAATGGGTGAATGGATGGATCCGACCTTCGTACCATATATTAAATTTGCCCATTGGTTTTGGTACAAGCAGAGTTGGAGGAAGACGTACTAGGAAAGACTAGAGAGGAAGAGAAGTATAGAAGAAAGGGAAAGAGGGTGCGGGGTGGAGCATCGAAGCAGAATCCATAAGGAACCTGCAAATTGTGTATCCTAATCAAGTCCCGAATAGGGAGTAACAGCGTGGGGGTTCGAGGTAGTACATTTCTCGCTAAGGTAATTTTCTATGTTGCAAGTGGGTACCTATTGTGAATATAAGTTTTTGAGGATCAGATTCCAGAGTGGTATCACCTTCTTTAAGTAGGGAGGGTCCCTTATAGTCATTGGATTGTGTCCATCAGGTTCAGGTAGTCTGAGGAGTACTTAAACGCAAACCAGGGTGACCAGGTGTCATGAAATGTTGTAGCGTTGTCTCCAGCTTGAGCTACAGCGTCCTCCATATCACAGATCTCCGAAACCTTACGTAGCCATTCCTGTCTGGACGGAATGCGTGAGGATTTCCAATATAATGGTATGAGGGCTTTGGCAGCGTTCAGTAAGTGTTTGGTCAGAGAATTTTTATATCTTTTGATGGAAAAGTCTGTGATATGAAGGAGGCACCCCATGGCATCAAGCTTTAATTTTGTTTCAGTAATCTGAAATATCAGCTCTCGTACCTGGGTCCAGAAGGGTTGGATCCCCGGGCATTGCCACCAAATGTGTAGTAGAGTACCTTTCGCGCTTTGGCACCTCCAGCATGTATCAGGTGTCTGTGGGAACCAAGAGTGTAGCCTCACAGGCGTGGCGTACCAGCGTGTCAGCAATTTATATGCTGTTTCTTGGGTTCTGGAGCTGAGTGAACATTTGTGTGCTAGTATACAGGCATTTCGCCATTGTATGTCCGATATGGGGGCGCCTAAGTCCTCTGTCCACGCAGTTCTGAGCCTATTGTCCCCTGGTGCATCACCCTCCCGAATCCAGCCATGTGCGATAGATGTGGCTTTGGGCAGGGGTTCTCCTTTCAGACAAATGTTCTCTAGTTCCGTTAGAGGTCTGTTAAAGTGAGCCTTCCTGACTGGGTGGTTTAGGTAGCTACGAATTTGAAAATATGTCCACAGCGGTAGGCCCGGTAGGTTATTGTCAGCCTTTATATCTACAAAGTTTTTAAATCTGTCGCCTAGGAAACAATGCTTAGCCAATAGCGGGGTATTTGTGTCTGTGTTAAGCAGATTGTGATTCCTTATACCCGGCTGGAAGTCCGGATTGTCAAGCAGAGATGTAATTGGACTCATGTGTGAGGAGAAGTTGGCCTGTTTTGTCAAAACATGGAAACTTGTCAAGGTGGGACCTATAAGAGGGTGTGATTTGAGGGCAGCTGGGATGTTGTGCCATGAAGTCCAGGGTAAGTACCTAAGGGAGGTGGGGCTCATAGCTTTCTCCATTCCAACCCAGTCCTTAAGTGCATGGTGACAGTGCCAGTCTATTAATCTTGTTACGTGTGCTGCGAGGTAGTATTGCTTAAAGCTGGGGACACCCATTCCCCCTCTATCCTTGGCCCGGGAGAGCAAGGCAAGTCTGACTCTTGGGTTTTTATGGGCCCAAATAAATTTAAGTTGCAGCGAACGAAGCGTTCGGAAGAAGCTGTGAGGAATTTTAATAGGGAGATTCCTGAACAGATAAAGCACTCTCGGCAGAATTACCATCTTACAGATGGCTGCTCTACCAAACCAGGAGAAGTGTCGTGGGTGCCAGTTCATCAGATCAGCACTGATCAGTTTTAGGAGTGGTAAGAAATTCCGGTCAAATATCTGGGACAGCTTAGGTGTCAACCAAATCCCTAAGTATTGAAGAGCAGAGTCAACCCATTTAAAAGGACACTTGGTCATTACGTCGGTGAGGTCTTCTTTGGGAACAGTCAGGTTCATAGCCTCTGATTTGGAGTAATTTATTTTTAAGTTGGAGATGACCCCAAACTGCGTGAATTCAGATATCAGGGCTGGTATTGAAGAGTGTGGGTTGGTGATGAAGAACAACAAGTCGTCGGCGTAAGCCGACAACTTGTGTTCCCTCCCTGCTAATTTGAATCCTGTGATCGAGTCAGACATTGTAATTTTCCTGATAAAGGGCTCTAACGTCAGAATGAACAGGAGGGGTGAGAGGGGACATCCCTGTCTTGTCCCGTTCCTAATCTGGACCGTGTTTGAGAGGGAGCCGTTGATCTTGAGTCGCGCGGTTGGGTCTTTATACAGAGCAGATATCCAGGTTATCATGTGAGGCCCTAGGCCAATATGTTTGCAGGTTTCCATCATGAAATCCCACGCAACCCTGTCGAAGGCCTTCTCCGCGTCAGTGGACAGGAGAAGACCTTCAATGTTTAGGGAACCTGAGGCATGAATCAAGTTGAGCGCTTTAAATATGTTATCCCTTGTTTCCCTTCCCGGCATGAACCCGGCTTGTTCGGGTCCCACCAGGGTGTAAAGCAGGGGTTTCAGTCTATTGGCCAGGATTTTAGATATCAATTTGACGTCCAGATTTAGGAGGGAAATTGGCCTGTAACTGGCACAGTCAGTCGGGTCCTTGTTTGGTTTGGGAATGACTGTAATATGCGCTGACAAAAAGGTTTGTGGTATTTCCCTAGGCCTAGAGAGAGAATTGAGGGCATGTAGTAGTGGTGTGATTAAGGAGTCTGAGAAAGTTTTATAATAAATGGCTGTGAAGCCATCAGGTCCGGGGCTCTTCCCTGATTTGAGGTTTTTGATGACCGTTTGTAGTTCTGCAATCTCAATAGGTTTCTCTAGTAGAGTGGTGTCCTCCACAGGTAGTGTCGGGAGTTTTGAGTCTCTGAGGTAGTCCAAAATGGCCTGACCTCTGTCTCCTTGGTGCTGTCCTGACTTGGATTGTACCGGTAGATTATATAGCGAAGTGTAATACTTATGGAAGTGGTCAGCTATTTGTTTCGTTGTGATGTCTAGTGTCCCTGTCTTTGTCCGGATGCCTAATATGTTCTGTGTTGTTTTGTCGTTTTTCAAGGCTTTCGCCAGAAATTTGCCTGTCTTGTCCCCAAACTCATAGTATATTTTCTTCCTAAAGAATAGCAACCTCTTAGCTTTTGTGTCAAACAACTGTTGTAGTGACTTCCTGGCCTCCAGTAAGTCAGCTGCAGAGCCGACCGATAAAGATTGTTTGTGGTGCGTTTCTAACATATGTATGCGTTTGGACAGCTGTGCGATTTCCCTTTCCCTGTCTTTTTTGCGTTGGGCCCCCATGTTTATCAGTTCCCCTCTCACGGTGCATTTATGGGCTTCCCATAGAATCATCGGGTCAATCCCTGGTGTCCCATTCTGCAAGAAATACTCCCGGATGGAAGTGGCGATCCGTGTAGCTAAGGTTGGATCAGTTATTAGGGAGGAGTTGAGTCTCCACGTGTTGGACTTAGTGGGAGGCGACGTCAAGTCCAGGTGTAGGGCAACCGGGGCATGATCTGAAGTGGTCTGAATCCCAATGTGTGCCCCAGAGATCATTTCCAGGTCTCTTTGCGTGAGGAAGATATAATCAATCCTGGAATACCTTTGGTGGGGACTGGAGAAATAAGTAAAGTCCCTATCTTCAGGGTGTGAAAACCTCCATGTGTCTACCAGTTGCATGGAGTTCAGTAGGGATTTGATTTGTTTGATGATTTTATATGTAATGTAGGTTTTGCCGGTAGAGGTGTCTACTAGTGGATTTAGTGGAGCGTTGAAATCTCCTCCCAAAATGATGCTACCTGAACTGAAGCTCTTGAGTTCGTTTATGATGCGTTTACAAAAGGTAAGGTGCGCCTTGTTTGGAAAATAGACGTTGGCAAGTGTAATGGGTTTGCCTGCGCATTTGCCCTTTAAAAACAGAAAACGTCCCCCGGGGTCAGTTAATCTATCCGTAAGTTCAAAGGCCGCATCCCTACTAATAAGTATGGATACGCCCTTGGATTTGGCTAAGTCATTCGTCGCATGAAATGCCTGCGTGAAGAAGGTGTCTGTCAGTTTAGGTATTTGTTGCGTCTTGAAGTGAGTTTCTTGCAGAAAAACAAACTTAGGCCTACCTTTCTTTAATTCTCTGAGAAGGGCTGTGCGCTTTTCTGGTACATTTAAGCCCCTCACATTATGTGAGATCACTGTGGCGTTCTGACCCAAGGCAGTATAAGCCATGCTGTGCTCCTAGAAGAGTCTGTCGTAGCTCTCCCTGTAAATAGAACTTAGGATATGTTAGGTTATATGCGTTATAAATCCTACACTGCAGTTTGTATATCGTGCTACCCCCGCTTGATAGATCCAAAAATCAATATAGCAAGAAAAAGAGAGAAAGAAAAGAGAGGTAAAGGGGGAAGCGGTGTAGGAAAAGAGGGGGGATGGGTGGGGAAGGATTAGTTGAAAGGGAGGGTGGGAGAGGTACTGTATTCCCCTTGGACACTATGTCGTATCCAAGTAAGTCAATTAAGTGATCTCTGATGAGGTAAAACCCCCGTCAGTATCACTTCGTGGGGGTCGGTGGTTGGCGGATGACCTAAACTGGTCAAACTGGAGTTGTAAAGTAAACTCGGCTATGAAAACGAACCTGGACAGGCCGCAGCCTAGAAAAACTTATGATAAATTTAAAATTAGTCTAATCTGCACCAAGCGTAACCTAGATAAGAAATAAATGCAACCAAAGAATGGTAATAGAACAGTGGGTGAGGTGTAAGTATCCCTGCAACATGAAGCTGTGTTTCCCAGTAAAGGAGCAATAAAAAAAGAAAAAAAAAAGAGAAAAAAGGAAACATAATAAATCAATTTAGCTAGAGCCTCAGTTCGAGGGTGGGCGCATATTCTGAAAGCCTATGTGAAACGTATTCCCTCCTTTTCCCTCGTGTATGGTGGTATTCTAACATAACCAAGCCACATAAACCATGCTCTAATCATTCCACCTCTCATGATCTCCCAAGGTATATTTAAGTTCTAAACCAATTCGCACATATAGTCTGATGTTGAACCCTCATGACCATGTGTAAGAACGTGGCACAAAGGTGGGAAATCGGATGAGTCTAAGCATCCTTCCTGTTGGTGCCATATGGCTTATCATATTCAAATCAATCGTGGGTCACCCTGGAGAACTTGGAGAGACCTGCGGCCACTGCAACAAGCAGAGTAGTCAAGGCAAGAAACAACATCCACCTCCCAGCCCAGCGGGCACACTCAGTCTTGTGCGTAGGAATAACCATCGCGCCTGGGGAGGTCAAAGTGAGGGAAAGAGTAACTGAGGCTGTCGCAGGTTAACCGTCCCTCGCCCCTTGTTGAAAAAAGTGTGTGGCGCTACCTTCACATCTCCTCTCCTCCTCTAGATGCGTGTGATCTGTGACTTGGTGTGCCGGTCTGAGAACCGCCCGGCCGGGAGGGTTTCAGCTTTTTGTAAAGATGTTTATCTGGCGAGGCTTGGGGGGAGCTCGGTTGGGACCTTTCCGTCATGGGCAGCATGAATTCCTGGTACCACTCTGGCAGATCTACCATTCCAAGCTGGAGATCCTGGCAAAACTCAGGGAGATCTTCTGGGGTGCGCAGAGTGTGTTGTTTGCCATTGTAATGCACCAGCAGGGCAAAGGGGAATCGCCAAGTGTAGCGCAGCTCTTTCTCTCTTAATCTCTCTAACAGGGGTCTAAGAGCTCTACGATTCTTGAGGGTGATTTGGGACAGGTCGTGGAACAACATTATATTCTCTCCATTGAATACAATTTGCTCATTTCTGCGTGCCTTCCTCATGATATCCTCTTTGAGAGGAAAGTTCTGCAAGCAGCATATGATATCCCTGGGCGGCATGTTGTCCGGCCCCTTTGCTCTAAGAGCTCTGTGCGCTCTCACAAACTCAATTGCTGTGTCCTCCGGCCTTTCTAGTAGGCTGTTAAAGACCCTCTCTAATGCCGGGGTTATCTGCTCCGTGTCCACTGACTCGGGGATCCCCCTCACCCGAATGTTGTTCCTCCTTCCTCTATTGTCTAATTCCTCGAGATGTCTATTTATCTCAATAAAGTGCCTGGTTTGGGAGCAAGTCACCTTCTCCAATCTTAATATGGCTCTGTCCCTCTGCCTCCCTGAAGCTTCTGCGGTGGCCATCTTTTCAGTCAGTACCAGCATGCTGGATTTGAGATCGGTAATAGCAGCAGAGAATGTTGCCTTAATGTCTGCGGCAAACCCCGACATACCGGCATAAGTGAGTGGGAGGTCAGGGTGTGGAGTTCCCCTACCGTTTTCCTCCGTAGCCGACTGTGAGTCCTCGCTGTACTCCTCTTCTGCATGCGGCTCCGCCATCTTGTCTCGTGCCACGTTGTTCCGTGCCGCCGGGGTATTTTTAAAGAGGTCGGAGATGTTCCGACCCTGGAAGGCTGATGTGCGCCGGGATCTGGTGCGGGGTGTCCCGTGTTGCTTCCTGTTCATTCTGGTGCGAAGTAGGTGCAGGTAGACTAGCTAAGGCCGCGGGTCTGTCGGAGCTCTTCAGTTATGCGTCCATCTCCTTCACACGCCAGGCCACGCCCTCGAGTGGATCAATTTTATATGTTTTTGTCCTTACATAATCATTTATTGTATATAATTATTTATGATACATCAACTATTACTTTGAGTTAGATATATAGTTGGAAGGAGGTGTATAGTAGTACACTGCTGTATGTATAACTTTAAAAGGGTATTAACACATTAGGGGTTATTTACTAAAACTGCAGAGTGCAAAATCTGGTGCAGCTCTGCAAAGAAACCAATCAGCTTCCAGGTTTTTTTGTCAAAGCTTAATTGAACAAGCTGAAGTTGGAAGCTGATTGGCTACCATTTACAGCTGCACTAGATTCTGAGTGCATCGGTTTTTGTAAATCTTCCCCATTGTGTTTTACTGAAATTCTAAAAGGAGAAAGGTGCACTTTATTTTTATTAATTTTTTCAGTATATAACCATTGGAGGGAGTTGCATTGTAATATCTTTATACCCTGTGAGGTAAAAAACAGTGTGTTAGCAGCCATATTGTGTTTATTTTTATTTATCACTATGGCGACAGTAATTATTCACCAAAAAGCTCACTATGCCTCTCACTAAATACCTTGGACTGTCTATTTTCCACAAAGGGGTCATTTTCTGGTACCTGCCCAGATTGCTAGATTTCTCTCTACCTATTCCCCCTCCTGCTTCCGCGGATGTCCTAAAGCAGGTACACGTCACCATATTTGGTGGGACTGCCCGATAGTCTGCATCTTTTGGGCTGAGATTTTCCATATATTAAAACCCTATTTCACTGTTCTATAACCATAGATCCGGCTACAGCACTACTTAAAGGGGAGTTCCAGACTTTTTTATGTTTGTTAAAAGTCAGCAGCTACAAAAAGTGTAGCTGCTGGCTTTTAATAAACAAACACTTACCTGTTCCACTGTCCAACGACGCGGCCGTCCGGAGCTTCGCTCCTCCCCCGCTCTCTGCCGGTGCCTCCATTCTAACTGTGGGCACCTGGCCGTGACAGCTTTCGGCTTCACGGCCGGGCACTCACTGTGCATGCGCGAGCGGCACTGCACTCCCTGAGTGGACAGGCGATCGCCTGGGACCTGTCACGTGTCCCAGGTGATCGCCTACAGGGAGAGGCCACCTTAGGCGATATGACGAGTTGCCTAAGCGGTCCCTGGGCGGAAGGAGGAAGTGGGACAGGAAGTCCCACTCCTACTGAAGCCCCCACTCCCCCCCAAAAAAAAATTACATGCCAAATTTGGCTTGTAAGAGGGCGAGGAGTGGTTTAAGCGGAAGTTCCACTTTTGGGTGGAACTCCGCTTTAATAGGAAACCTCTGGACCTGACCCAGCTTCAGTTCAAGCTATTGCTACAGGTTACCCGCGTGGTAAAGCAAACCATAGCAAAGGCCTGGAAATCACCTCATCTTAGCACCCTCAAAACTAAACATAGCATAACATGGGCCATGATACATGCTAAGGTTGAGATGGTCCTCTTGGATAAAGTGAGTAATTACAAACAAATGTGGAATCCATGGGTGGTTCTTTACCTACCAGTCAGTTTTTATCAAACACGCTATTGTCTCCCTAATATACACACAATACCCCTGGGGTCCCTCTTCCTCCTTTCTCCCTTTTCTGATCTTCTCCCCTTCATCTGCTATTTCTGTCTCTTCTCTTTTTTTTTGTGCTTCTTGCTTCTTGCTTCTTACTGGACATGTTCATCTTCTGTAGCCCACTTACTGTTGTTTTACCACTGAAGGTGCTCGTCATTCTGTAATATGGGGTATTCCTGGGGACACTGCTGATGTGGTGTATTCTTCCTCCCTTGCTATGGCCCAGCCTTATAGCCACTCTTGATCCATACCTCTGGGAGCTTTCTAGCCCCTCTGGTATTATTTGTGAGTCTGCGTTGTTTCGGCTATTTACCTCCCCAGTCCCATGTGTAATCTTGATAGGCTACTGTAGTTCATTCTGACGGTACAAATATGCACGATCAGTATACGTTATCCATGATTAGATATAGCATAAAATAAAAGTATGTAATTGTCTACTTGCGCATTTTTGGAAGTGCCTTGGATGCAATACTGTGCTCCCTTACTTTTCTGCATTACTTTGATTTTTTTGACGTCTGTATTATACTTTTTCTTTCAATAAAATATTTAAACAAGAAAGAGGGTCATTTTGGGGGGTATTTGTACGGCCTTGCCATTTTAGAGCCTTAAGAAATGAGATAGGCAGTCAGTACATCAGAATTGATCAATTTTCAAATACATATACCATGGTTTGTACACTCTATAACTTTCACATAAACTAAATAACATACACTGGTTATTTTTACCAAAGGAATTTAGCAGAATACATTTTGGTCTAAATCTATGAAGAAAGATTATTTATTTGCAAAATCTTATACAGAATTTTTTAATATATTTTTTGTATTTTTAAATTTATATAGCCAAAAATTAAAAAACACTGGTGATTAAATACCACCAAAATAAATCTATATCTGTATCAAAAAAATTATAACAATTTCATTATGGTGTACTATTGCATGACTGAGTAATTGTCATTCAAAGTATGACAGCTCTGAAAGCTGAAAATTGGCCTGGGAAGAGGGTGAAAGTGTCCAGTATTTAATGGGTTAATGACTATTTTCTATCTGCCAGACAAAGTGGGCATATTACTGCTTGCTGAAAAAGCTAAAACATTTTTTTCAACTGAAATGAATCAGATTGGGGTACTGCAGAAGTTTGTAAGCCAAGCTAATTGTAAAAGAAAAAAAAAAATTCCATAGCCAATAATGAGCTGCCAGTGTCATGATACATGTCCCTGGTTGCAGTGTCCCACTTCCCAAGTAGCCAGCCCTAAAAATGTCCATAGTTTACTAACAAGTAGGGATGAGCCGAACAGCCCCCAGTTCGGTTCGCACCAGAACCTGCGAACATTATAACCCTATTAAATAGAATGTACTCGAACGTTCAAAATCGAAAGCGCTAATTATAACGGCTAATATGCAAGTTATTGTCCTAAAAAGAGTTTGGGGACCCGGGTCCTGCCCCAGGGGACATGTATCAATGCAAAAAGAAGTTTTAAAAACTGCAGTTTTTTCGGGAGCAGTGATTTTAATGATGCTTAAAGTGAATAAAAAAGTGAAATATTCCTTTAAATATCGTACCTAGGGGGGTGTCTAAAGTATGCCTGTGAAGTGGCATGTGTTTCCCGTGTTTAGAACTGTCCCTGCACAAAATAACATTTCTAAAGGAATTTTGGGGGGATTTTTGGGGGGAACTCCATGCCATTTAAAAAAAAAAATTGACGCAGGGTTCCCCTTAATATCCATACCAGACCTGAAGGGCCTTTTCTTTTTTTTCTTTTACACTTTTTTTTTTTTGATCACTTTTATTCCTATTACAAGGAATGTAAACATCCCTTGTAATCTCTGTTAATGGAGAGATGCGGGGTCAATAATACCCCACATCTCTCCTCCAGGCTGGAAAGCATGAGATCAGTGAATTTTTTTTCACAATCTCATACTTACAGCCGCAATGGCGGCTTTGTTTACATTTGAGGACTCGGGCGTGACGTCATCACATCGCACCCGGGCCTCCGACGATCATAGGGATGACTGGTGACCATCTGGTCACCAGTCATCTCTATGCTCATCACATGACCCACCACCGGCGCAGACGATTCTCTCTGGGTCCCCGATCGCACGGGAGAGCCCGGAGAAGCACTGGATGGCGGCGGGAGGGGGGGATGTCCCCTCCCGCCGCCTATAAGAACGATCAAGCAGCGGAACCGCCGCTATGATCGTTCTTATGGTGCGCAGGATCGCCGGCTGAAAAAAAGAATATCTGAATGATGCCTCTAGCTGCAGGCATCATTCAGATATCCCCCCCTCAAACCCAGGACCACATGTGACGTCCACCCGGAGGGAGAGAGGGTTCCTGCCGGCGTCATTTTCCAATGGCCCGGTATGGAAGGGGTTAAATTCCTTCTTTTCCTTCAGAAATGACACTTTGTGCAGGGACAGTTCTAAGCACGGGAAAAAAGTGCTGCTTTACAGGAATACTATACACCCCCCCCCCCCCCCGGTACGAAATTTAAAGGAATATTTCACTTTTATTGTTTCACTTTAAGCATTATTAAAATCACTGCTCCCGAAAAAACGGCCATTTTTAAAAACTTTTTTGTGCATTGATACATGTCCCCTGGGGCAGGACCCGGGTCCCCAAACCCTTTTTAGGACAATAACTTGCATATTAGCCTTGATAATTAGCACTTTTGATTTCGAACGTTCGAGTCCATTGTATTTAATAGGGTTCTAAAGTTTGTGCAAACTTTAGGTCTGTTCGCAGGTTTTGGTGCGAACTGAACGGGGGGGGGGGGGGTGTTCGGCTCATCCCTACTGATTTGGCACTGAACCTGACACTGTGCATCTCTACATTACTAGTAATTGTATTTATATGTTTTATGTTCTCCCTATTTAAAAAATGCGGCTGCCTCTTGGAGGAATATTAGTAGATGCCACACAGCACTAATTAGCTGCCACTGTCTGGGCTCATAAAAGCATTTGGTCCTTGTTTTGCTTTTGTGGTACATAACACTCATTACCTACTTTTCATTGCTAAACAGGCAATTCGGCATCTACAAGACTGCTTCATATTATTTGGGAGTATGGCAAATCAACCTTTGAAGACACCAGAGCAAACAAATAGCTGCTATATGTTAACTACCTTGTATTTATGAATGCAACCACTATTTCAAAATTAAATTAATTTGCTCATACTGGATAGGTTTTTCAGATGTTAAGCTACAAACTAAAACTTTGTGTTTCTGAGTTGCATGTGAATCATTTCCCATAACCTCAAAAACACAAGTCACCTGAAGAAAAAAAGAAAAAGGTACAGATTGGTAAATTATTGTATTTTTCAGACTTTTTTAAAAACATGGCGTAATCAATACCCTAGGGTATCAATGACAAAATGGTGCCTTAAGTCAAATGCATTACAATAAATTTGTTTTCTTTCTACAGCAAAATTGAAAACCTTTAAGATGTTGAATAAGGAAACTGATACCGCTACTTATCTGTTTGAAAGCTAGCAGTGTTAGGAAACCCAGTAATTGAAAAATGGATAGCATTTGTATTTGAAGCTTTTTATATAACCTTTGAAGTGTAAGCCTTTTGGGGAATAAATTGCTTTTTGTAACAAGAACAATGTCAGATTTCACATTTGGAAAGCATGCACTTAATTCATTTTCTGACTGAAAAACTCATGTTGTCTTGTTGGGAAAAAACATTGCAAAATGGATTAAGCTTCACCCTAGAGAGATGATAACCTAATATAAATAACTACAGGCTGATCTTTATTAGTTACTGAGCAAATATAGCCAACTAGGACAGGCATCCTTCAGTAATGATTGATCAACAATATTGTCTCCGGAGAGTAACTTTGGGGCATTTCGGATATTAAAGCATATACAGCTCAAAGGAAGACAGCAAAACCTTTAAGTAACAGTAAATCTATCTTAAACAGACAAAGCAAACAGAAAAATATGCCGGAGGAATATTGTTCTTAATTCGGAAACCATACAGGTGACTCTGCAAGTGTGTGAAGAATAAAAAAAAAACGCAAAAATATACATAGTACTTTATTTTTATGTTTCATTTATGTATGTGTGGTGCAATTACATTCTATTGTTTTAATCGGACAGAATATTTTAATCTGAATTAAATCTTTTGGGACAAAATTTATGATAGTTTCAGTCATATTAACCAAATTACTTAGAAGCACTAATATGCTACTACACTAATACAGATGATAAGAATACATAACACTCTATTTAAATAGTTACAGGGTCACTCTTAAAACATTGTCCGGGCTTTAAATATTTTGCTCTTAGCCATATAAAATAAAATAATATTACATGTTGCATAATTTATGTTAAAATGCATATTTATTTTTGTGATAAGATAGTACATATAAAGTAAAATACATATAGAGTACTAGTCATAAATAAAACATTCTTGTATATGCATTTATGAATATCAGTGCTGAATATAGAAAAAAGGTAAAATGAAATAATGTGAATAAAATACTTAGAACTCAGTGACATTATATACTGTATGTAGCAGCAATATTTATTTGTGTTAAAATAGTAGTTGCAGGAATGGAAGACAGTTGTCAGTGCCTGGGCTCAAACCTGGGACCTCTTCTGTGTCTGGCGTGGACTCTGTTCTGTTGGTCACTGTTATTTTCCATGGTTACTTTTATTATCTTGTATCGACCTGGGTCAAGGAATAGTAAAGCTGATGCATTATCAAGGATGTTGACTGAACCATGCCAGGAAGACAACCCTGAATGTACTATCCTGCCTCAATAGAACTTCATAGGGGCCATGGGTTTAAATACATTCTTGAGTCTCCTAAAGGAGGGGTATGAAAATGACCCTCTTCTCAATCATCTGCCTATGGATATTAACCTTGTGTATAAGAACGGCTTTTGGACTCATGCACATAGAATCTGCTCGGATTGAAGCCCTCGGGTTGGTTCATGACTCAAAACTTGATGGGCATTTTGGTAATTCCAAAACAGAAGAGCTCTTGTCATGTTCCTTTTGGTGGCCCAGCTATAAGAAAGATGTCAAACACTATGTGGCCTCAGACTCCCCGAGCTTCTTCTTTGGGGTTGCTCCAGCCACTGCATGTTCCATCAAGACCATGCGGCTCAATTTCTATGGACTTTGTGGTAGATTTACCTCCCTCAAAAGAAATGACCACCATCTTGGTCGTTATTGACCGTCTCACTAAGATGAGTAATCAACAATAGCCAGCTGATTGATGAAAGAGGAATAGATAAGGTAGAACTCACCCGGCATCCACCACATTTTGCTGATGGATGTCGAGGTGTGCTGTTGTCTAAACACAAGCGCTTGGTCTTAAAGGTAAAACCTCTCTAATATTCTGCATTCATTTTATACTATGTTGGGGATATACTAACTATAGTTATAAAAAGAAAAATTTGCGCTAGGTGCAAAATGAAAAATAATAAATGAATAAATGTATCATTGACAGATATCCTGCCGCTAAACACTACAACCTTGATATAAGGTACAGCAAAATATACACAACAAAAGTGTAGCACTGGACGATGGACTATATGCAACCATATAGTTCAATAGGTGGATATATTCAGTAAAAAAAAGTGTAAAAATACCAAAAATATTGATAAACATGTGCTAAAAAGTGAATCAATAAAGTTCATATAGTTCATATGAATCTTTGTGAATATCCCCTATCTGGAGATAAAAATAGAAGTTCAATCAATTTGTGCAAACATCCAGTGATAAGAGACAAGCAAATAAGTGACATCCGATGCGTGGAGAGACCCACCACCAGGAGGAGAAATGAAGGCTTACCGACTAGCCAGTGACCACCCTTCTCAGGGGGGTCAAATCAGGCTCAGCAGAGTGATGGTCCTCACTGGAGCATTAGGGGATCCTCTCAGATACGACCAGCCACAGATGTCACATCCACACTTCCCAGGTTGATGATCCGGATGTGACATCTGTGGCTGGTCGTATCTGTCGGAGAAGTATTTAAACTACATGCAATTCCTGACAGTGTGGTGTCTGACAGAGGAGTACAGTTTACTTCAAAATTTTGGAAAAACTTTTGCTCATTCTTGGGTGTAACAGTTAATCTGTTTTTCATCCCCAGTCTAACAGTTAGACCAAGAGGACCAATCAAACCTTGGAGCAGTACCTTCAATGTTTTGTCAGTTATCTTCAGGATGACTGGGTGGATTATCTTTCTACAGCAGAGTTTGCTTATAACAATTCTAAACATAGCTCCACTTCTCAAAGTTCTTTTTATTTAAACAACGGGTATCATCCAGTTTTTATTCCTGATCTCCCTATCTCAACTCCAATTCCTTCTGTTACCAGGAATGTTAGAAGAAGGCTGCTGATAGTATGGAAATGTGGATTAGGACAAGAAAAGTAAATGACTGTAGATTAAATAGAAAGCTTTGATATTTTTGCAAAAAAAGTACATGAATGCTATATTGGTGCATAGGGGAGCTGGAATTTAGGGGAAAAAACAAAGTGTACAAAGATGAACTTACCCTTTAAAGCAAATTAGCAATTAGTAAAGGTGCTAACAAGTCAGCAATTGTTACAGTTGACGCACTATTAAAAAAAGAAAGCTTTTTCTTACTTCTGTTATCCACCTGTTCCTGGAGTGTTTCTAGATTCCTATTCATAGCTTAGTGCCTAGTTCCTGTACTCTGGGCTTCTAGTTTTTCCGTACCTCTAGTTCCTTTCTTTTCTTACTACATCTTGACACTGTTACCTGCCTTTGCCTGTTATTTATACGTCTGACTTATTAGATTCCCTGGATCTGATTGCTTGCTTGACGTGACCTTGCTAAAATGTCTCCTGCCTGACCTCTGTCTGGTAACCCACAGCAATGACCTTGGCTGCTTACTTTGACATCTCCACAGCCCTTAGGTTGCCTTCATTTAGGAACAGCCTCCTGTTAAGATCTGATAATCCTGCACTTTTAAAAATCTGGCACTTAAGTGCTGGGGACACCCAAGCACAGTCCAAGCATATTAACCGCTTTCCGCCCGCTAGCTGTCATATGGCGTCCTGGATTTTGAGCGATGATATCTGAATGATGCCTGCAGCTACAGATATAATTCAGATATCGTCTTTTAGAGACAGAGATTCCCTACACCATAATAATGATCATAGCGGATGTTCAGCTGCTTGATCGTTCTTACGGGCGGTGGTGAGAGGGGACATCCCCCCTCCCGCCGCCCTCCGGTGCTTCTACCGACTCATCCCTGCCATCGGTGAGTCGAAAAAGGGATCCACTGGCCCCCGGATGCTGACAATAGAGGTTTCCGGGGGACCAAATGGTCCACGGAGTCTCTATCATCGTTCGGAGGCCGGTTGCGATGTTATGACGTCACGCCCGGCCTCTGCATTCAAAAGAATGGTGCCGCCTCCGCTGGGAAGCCAAGATCGTTTTTTTTTTAATTTCAGGCTTCCCAGCCTAGAGGTGAAATGTGGGGTCTTATGGACCTCATATCTCACTGCAAAGAGGACCTGTCACACACTATTCCTATTACATGGGATGTTTAACAGTGATAAAAAATAAAAAAATTTAAAAAAAAGTGTCAAACTAGAAAATTAACAATACAAATAAATGTAAATTGCCCCTGTCCCCGTGTGCTCTCACGCAGAAGCGAACACATACGCAAGTCGCGTCCACATATGTAAACGGTGTTCAAATCACTCATGCGCCGGGATCGTTAGAGCGAGAGAAAGAATTTTAGTCCTAGACCTCCTCTGTAACTCAAAACATGTAACCAGTAAAAAAATTTAAAGCGTCACCTATGGGGATTTTTAAGTACCGAAGTCTGGCGCCAATTAGGGATGAGCCGAACACCCCCCCCCCCCCCCGTTCGGTTCGCACCAGAACCTGTGAACAGACCTAAACTTTAGAACCCTATTAAATACAACGTTCAAAATCAAAAGTGCTAATTATCAAGGCTAATATGCAAGTTATTGTCCTAAAAAGGGTTTGGGGACCCGGGTCCTGCCCCAGGGGACATGTATCAATGCAAAAAAAGTTTTAAAAACTCCAGTTTTTTCGGGAGCAGTGATTTTAATAATCCTTAAAGTGAAACAATAAAAATATTCCTTTAAATTTCGTACCTGGGGGGGGGGGTGTATAGTATACCTGTAAAGCAGTGCTTGTTTCCCGTGCTTAGAACTGTCCCTGCACAAAGTGTCATTTCTGAAGGAAAAAAAGTAATTTAAAAGCCGTCACGGCTATAATGAATTGTCGGCTCCTGGCAATACAGAGAAAAGTAATTGATAAAAAAAAAAAAAAAAATGTGTGGGGGTCCCCCCAAATTCCATTACCAGGCCCTTCAGGTCTGGTATGGATATTAAGGGGAACCCTGCGTCAAATAAAAAAAATGACGTGGGGTTCCCCCCAAATATCCATACCAGACCCTTCAGGTCTGGTATGGATTTTAAGGGGAACTCCGCGCCAAATGTTAAAAAAAAATGGCGTGGAGTTCCCCCCAAAAATCTATACCAGACCCTTTATCTGAGCGCGCAACCTGGCAGGCCACAGGAAAAGAGGGGGGGACGAGAGAGCGCCCCCCCTCCTGAACCGTACCAGGCCACATGCCCTCAACATGGGGAGGATGCTTTGGGGGTCTGTGACCCCTCAAAGCACCATGTCCCCATGTTGATGGGGACAAGGGCCTCATCCCAACAACCCTTGCCCGGTGGTTGCGGGGGTCTGCGGGCAGGGGGCTTATCGGAATCTGGAAGATCCCTTTAACAAAGGGGACCCCCAGATCCCGGCCCCCCCATGTGAATTGGTAAGGGGTACATTGTACCCCTACCATTTCACAAAGAAAGTGTAAAAAATTGTAAAAAAACACACAGACACAGTTGGGAAAGTCCTTTATTAAAATTAAAAAAATTAAAAATAAAAAACCCATTCCAGCGATGTAATCCAGTGTCCCGCGGTGATCCGATGTCCAGCTCTGCAGTCTCCACTCCACACGAAACATCATTGGCTGAGCGGACCTGATGGGAAACTTCCTCCGCAGTGTAATAAATTAATAGACCCCGCCCCTTCTCACGTTCCCCATCAGGTCCGCTCAGCCAATGATGTTTCGTGTGGAGTGGAGACTGCAGCGCTGGACATCGGATCACCGTGGGACACTGGATTACATCGCTGGAATGGGTTTTTTATTTATTTTTTATTTTTTTAATAAAGGACTTTCCCAACTGTGTCTGTGTGGTTTATTTTTTATTTTTACACTTTCTTTGTGAAATGGTAGGGGTACAATGTACCCCTTACCAATTCACATGGGTTGGGGCGGGATCTGGGGGTCCCATTTGTTAAAGGGGTCTTCCAGATTCCGATAAGCCCCCCGCCCGCAGACCCCCACCGGGGCTGTGGGGATGAGGCCCTTGTCCCCATCAACATGGGAACATGTTACTTTGAGGGGTCACAGACCCCCAAAGCATCTTCCCCATGTTGAGGGCATGTGGCCTGGTACGATTCAGGAGGGGGGGATGCTATTTTATTCTCTAGGGTCTCTGCTAAAAAAACATATATACTTTTTGGAGGTTCTATGTAGTTTTCTAGCAAAAAAAATATGATTTTTACATGTAGGAGAGAGATGTCAGCATTGGCCTGGTAGTCAAGTGGTTAAGCATCCTTGGATGGTGGTTTCTAAATGTGAAATGGACTGCAACAGTGGTAATCAGACTTCTACATCATCCACGTATAGCACACATCTGCTAGTATGAGAAGGACCAATCATATTTTTATTTATATTAAATGGTCAACTAAGGGAATGATTCTCTCTTGGGGATAGCTTCTAATTTTTTACGTAGAATCAGCTGTTTCTTAGAAGTGCAAATTCTCAGCATGAAGGTTTCAAATATGATGGCTCTGGGCTTTTGCATACATAATGTTTACTTTACAGAAACAAACAAGCTTTAAAATATAACATGACACAGTGACAACAAAATAACAATCACTGCCTATTGCTTTGGGCATATCTACTTACAGACAACGCTGCTTCCTTAAAGGATAAGTTCATCCTTTTTTTTCTCTCAAAATTCCAGCTCCCCTATGTACCAATGTACCATTAATGTACCTTGGTTGCAGAAAAATAAAAGCTTTCTTTGATTTTTAGAACAAGGCCTTACCTTTGCCCTTGTTGTATTTCTTAGAAAGTTTCAGAGACTTCCTGGTATATAGATTTAGCACAGAGAAACTAGTAAGACACAGGAAGGAGTTTACCAGCTGACCTTATTATCTCACACCCTTCACCCATCAACTAGGTTTGCACAGCATCTCCGACATCTCTCCACTCATGAATTTGCCTGGCTTGTCAATGTAGGCTAACACAGCTGCTATGTTTGCTATGTCCGCATGCTAAACTCTTTGGGGCTGCATGTAGCCCACGGGCCGCTGGTTGGACAACCCTAATGTAGTGCAAGGGCCTGCTTGATTGGATACAGAGTGATTGGATAGATGGTGTCTCCTCCTATTCCATAGTTTTGGTAAATCTAAAGAAGATTGTACAAATACTGTACAATCAGATTGTATAGTGTATAGCCACCTTAACACCTAAAATTAACTAGTTGCACTTTTAGTGCCATCATTGTTAACGGCACAGAAAACACACATTTTGGCACATGAAAAAAATGTGTGATAAACGCAGAAAAACACACAGTAAAAAATGTGCAACTCGCACCATGCCAAAATGTCCCATTAAACAACTTTGCCACATGTAGGACAGCCCATTGGAATCAACGGGCTGCCCTATGCGCATCACAGGAAAAATAAGCCAAAAAACATGTGCTACCACTATGCTAGGTGTGAATGGGGACTGATGCCGCGTACACACGATCGGAATTTCCGACAACATATGTTCGATGTGAACTCTTGGTCGGATTTTCCGACCGTGTGTAGGCTTCATCGGACATTTGCTGTCGGAATTTCCGACAACAAATGTTTGAGAGCAGGTTCTTAATTTTTCCGACAACAAAAGTTCTTGTCGGAAATTCCGATCGTGTGTATCCAATTCCGACGCACAAAAATCCTACGCATGCTCGGAATCAATTTGACGCATGCTCGGGAATCATTGTACTTCATTTTTCTCGGCTCATTGTAGTGTTGTACGTCTCCACATTCTTGACGTTCGGAATTTCCGAGCAACTTTTGTGCGACTGTGTGTATGCAAGACAATTTTAAGCCAACATCCGTCGGAAAAAAAAACATGGTTTTGTTGTCGGAAATTCCGATCGTGTGTATGCGGCATTAGAGTGAAATTGGTGTGTTAACACAAGAACAATGAGGCTTCATTCATATCTGTGTGCTTCCGAACGTATGGCAAACCACACAGAAAATGCATGTTTTGCCGTGCATGCAAACATGGCAAAAAGCATGGTAAAAAATGCACCATGCGCTGCTCTAAAAAAAAATCATGAGCCTCTTTGGCGAGATTGTTGAACATAGGGTAGCCCATTCAAGTGAATGGGCTGCCCTATGCGTGACAAGTGGAAACACTCCAAAAGTCAGCCCCAAATAAAAAACTTTAGTTACATCTATGCAAAAACGGGTCACAGGAGTGCAAAACAAATTGCACTCCTGTGACCCATAGGAGAAGCCCAGCCAAACGAGCTTAGGCTGAAACTTTCCTTTTAAGACTGAATGTATACCTCTTGTGGTCCAAATCTTTGCAGGTATGACAACTTTTTGGAGACATAAACGGGGGGCTTGCTTGTAGAAGGTAGGCGTGGGTGTGCCACTTCTGCTTTGATTATTTGCAGCAGAAGCTGATCTGAGGTTGCCAGGCACTCGATGTCCACCAACATCTGCTGATCATTGGGTAGAGACTCAAGCCTCATATACACGACCGGTTTTCCCCGCAAGAAAACTGCTGGGAGAGCTTTTTGCTGTGAAAACCGGGCGTGTGTATGTTCCCTTGCCGGGAAAACTGCCGGGAATCCCGGCAGGAAAAATAGAGAACCTGCTCTCTATTTTCCCGCCGGGATTCCTGGTGGGTTTTTTTTCCGCCAGATTTACTACACTTGCCAATGGAAAACACTGCGAGGCAGTGCCGAGGGAGCATAAGCCCTGTACACACGGACGGGATTCCCGGCCAAAGCTCTCCCTGCAGTTTTCCCGTCGGGATTCCCGGCGGACTTTATACCGCCGGGAATCCCGGCCATGTGTACAGGGCTTCAGAATGGAGCTCTACCTATGTAAACAAGGCAGAGTTCTGTTCTGATTGAGGGAAGGGATGGATTCTGTGTTCCTGCAAAGCAGGGACTCAAATCCATCTCTCCCCCTAGTAAAAGCAGCACACAGTAAACACAAACACTGGTTAGGCCCACATTTAACCCTTTGATCGCCCTAGATGTTTATCCAGTGTCATTAGTACAGTGACAGTGCATATTTTTATCACTGATCACTGTATTAGTGTCACTGGTTCCCGCAAAGTGTCAAAAGTGTAATTTAGCGTCCAATTGTCCGGCGCAATTTCGCAGTCACCCTGGAAGTCGCTGATCGCCACCATTACTAGTATAAAAAAATACAAATTCCAGTATATATCCAATTGTTTGTAGACGCTATAACGTCTGCGTAAACCAATCAATTACGCTTATTGGGATTTTTTTTTTACCAAAAACATGTAGCAGAATACATATTGGCCTACATTTTAAAATGTATTGTATTGTATTCATTTTTTTATTGAATATGTTTTACAGCAGAATGTAAAAAATATTGTTTTTTTTTAACCAAAATTGTCAGTCTTTTTTTGTTTACAGCACAAAAAACGTAAAACGCAGTGGTGATTAAATACCACTAAAAGAAAGCTCTATTTGTGGGAAAAAAATTACATAAATGTTATTTGTGTACAGCGTTGCATGACCACGCAATTGTCATAAATAAAGTAACACAGTACCGTATCGCAAAAAGTGGCCTGGCCATGAAGGGTTGTAAATCTTCAAAAGTCAAGTTGCTAAATTAGTGCAATAAATTGGTATATTCTTGCGGCTATTAGCAGTTGCATTAATGTTGCTCATAGCCATACCCTCCCTTCCCCTCTAACTCATAAGGAAGATGATTTACTTTCAATGAGCACTGTGCAGAAATATAGGTACAGATAGGCTTTAGATGTCAGCCTGGTATGGACTGGGAGGGGGACCCCACTCCTTTTTTTTTATTTTATTTTTTTAAATAGCCAGGTGCCAGCAATTGCAAACAAGAGTCAATTTAAATGTGATTTGACTAGTTTTTTTCTTTAGAAATTTCATTTTTTGCTACACATAATTCTATACATAATTCTATACGTAATTCAGATGCGCCACTTTACAGGCAGACTAAGGGAACACCCCAAGCATCATTAAAATTACTGATCCTTAAAAAACAATTGTTTTAAAAAAAGAAATGTCATTTATGCATGTCACCAGGGCATTACCCTTACCCCCCATACCCTTTTATATGACCAATTACTTGCATATAAGCCTTCAAAATGGGCATTTTTGATTTCTATTATTCGGCTTTCTTAGACTTTAGTGGAGTTTGCGGTGCAGGGCAGAACTTTTCCCCTGTTTGGGAGTTCTGCTGTGAACTGAACAGGGAGGTGTTCAGCCCATCTCTAATGTCAGCATTCTGTACATGACAACTCTGGCCACTGAATGATCTTTTTAAAGAAAGATTAATGTACAAAGATCCATATTCTCATAGGGCTGCTGGAGAGAGCACCTAATTAGAGGCTTTTCTTGGGGTAAAAGCAATAATGATCCATCAGGAAACAAAACTTAAGACTGATTATTTTGATGCCTTATAATACTTGCCCAGGCTTGATTGGGACATGCTGGATAGGGCCTAAGGAAAGGACACTCAACTGGATCAAAAAAATATTATCTTATATCTTTGGACACTTTAAGTTACAAGGACAGTAAGTGATAACAATAACTAAAATTTTTGGGATCTGCACAGTTTTTACGGAGATTCAGAAATATTCAAACATGAATCACTGCTTTGTGGTTTACACCTCACCTTTTTGCATTGCCCTCAGCAGCTCTGGGTTAACATGGAACGCTTTTATCCCTTAATTCCCTATAAACAATAATCTCCCCTTAAGCCACTATGTGGTTATTGCATATTATGTTTACAAGGGAAACTCATTTGTTTATTGAAAACTTGGGAAGATAGAAGCATGTAAAAATGGCCATATTTGGTCAACAATGTCACCACCATCCCTGCCCCTTATATAACTGATGAAAGCTGATGAAAGTCAGTGACCAAGGATTTACAATGAGAGGCTTTTTTTAGGGGTTTTATTTTTTTAATAAAGGACTTGTCAAAAGTTTGTGTGTCTTTATTTCTAGGTCACAATAATTTTTTAAGAGCAATCCACAAGGTTGTGGGGGAGCGCCTGGGACAAGTGGTACATCCTAACCCAAGACCAGTGCAGAGGGATGGGTTTGCCCAGGGTGATCGAGTGATGGTCAAAGCTAAGCGGCCGTCTGGAAAGTTGGATAGGCGGTGGGAGGCGGTCCCTTACACGGTGAAGAGGAGGATAGACCCTGACATCCCGGTCTATGAGGTAGAGCCAATAGGGACTGGGGGGCCTTCACGAAACTTGTACCGTAACATGTTGAGACGTTGTAATTTTGATAAACCTGTGTGCGTGGAGGAGATGCCTCCTTCTGCTCAGGGTACAGAGCAAATACCCTTGGAGGAGGAGGAGGAGGAGGAGGAATGGTGGGTTGTCCCTGCCCCGGTACCCACAGAGGCTCCAGCCGTGAAAAGTTTGCCACCTCGAGAAAGTGTTGAGCAGTCAGCAGCCCCTCCCCCATTGGATGTGTCTGACGTCCCCAGTGCTTCTGAACCTATCCCTCTTCGAAGGTCAACCAGGCCCAATGCTGGTGTGCCCCCACAGCGCTATGCCCAGAATGAGTTTGTATGGGGTGGGTTGCAGAGGACGACAACCTCTAGTGGGGTGGCATGTAAGATGGGAAGCAGCTCTCATTGTCTGAACACTGTTTGTTTACAATTAAATATTTAACTGTCATTCTGCTGTTTGGCCACAAGATGCCGCTGGTTTTTCCTGACACAGATAACGGGCTGTAGCCATGGAGACGCTGTACACAAATCAGTGCTGTGCCACACAGGAAAGAAAGTGAGAGAACTGTAGTATAACGGGCTGTTTTGGACAGAGATTCAAGAAAGAGAGAGAGAGAGAGAAAGTGTGTAGCGAGCAGGCAGCCATTTTGAGAAGGAATTTGTTCTGTGTGCAGAGAATCCTACAACATCCAGGTGTGGAAACAGAACTGCAGCTGAGTGAAGTTACTTGTGTCCAAGATCCTGTTCCTGTCCAGAGGAATGAGGAATTGCTTGCAGGAAGACGGATGAGACCTGAGGAACAAAACAATATACACTGCAGGACCATATACTTGTTAGAGAGACATTTTGGTCAGAGTCACCAGCGGATGCAGAGCAGACCCGGGTCGGTAAGATCGTGCACGCACCCCATTACTTTGTTGGCGCCTAGAGACTGAGACCAGGCCTGTAGATAGTTAGTAGGGTCTCTGTTTGTGTCAGGCCACAAGTGTTGCTAATGTTCACTACAGGGACTCCATAACCTAAAGTGACACTTCACAATTGGAGAGCTGATGAACTTTCTACAAACTCAAGATAGACTGGCGTTGTGCTCAGGAGGAACATACAGACGCATGATACAACACCAGTTAAGGGGGGGAAATACGGTAGAGCTTTGTAAGTTTGTAAACTGTTGCCCTGCACTGCAGGCTAGCCCGCACCACACACCCATACAGTTATTCTTGTGTTGTTTTTAGGGTATTAACAGGTAAGGTGTGGTGGTTTGGTTGTGCCCACCAGTAGGCAAATTACTCTTGCATCCTACGTAGGGCGCCGCACTGTGCAGCATAAGGGTCTCAGCCTTCGGGCTGGGTGTCTGTAAATATATTGTATGTTCCCAGAATTGGCGGTTGGGTTCAATACCCCGTCTAAGTAAAATTCAGTTTTAACAAGAGCTGGTGGTGGAGTGGTTTTCCTTGTTCGTGACTTCGCTGTATCCTGGGGAGCCCACCCCGGTACACGTTCTACATACTCCTACTCATTCACATAGGGAGCAATATCTTGGAGCCCCCTTATTATTAAAGAGGGACTCCAGATTCTAATAAACCCCCCACCCACAGGCTCCCAAGGCCACCTACCATCAACATAGGTACAAGGTGCCCTGCCATTCAGGGCATGTGTCCTGGTATGGTTGAGAAAGTGGGCTTCATGCTTGCCTCCCTCTTCCTGACCTCAAATTAAGGGTCTGGTGTGAATTTCTTTGGGACCCATGCACAGTAGGAAGGTGGAGTTGTAATCCTTCTATCCCCGCAAAGCACGTTTCAGGTTCTTCACTCTTCTCCTTCCCTGTCCCTCTCATCATGTGAGACACACTGTATTCATCTATTTTCTTCAGTTTCTTTGAGAATTGCTGTAATCTACCTGCCTCTTGAACCAATATCAACCTTCCTTAATTACTTCTCAGCCTGGCTTCCCTACTTTCTCTCTTCTGAAATTCCCACAGTTATTCTTGGTGACTTCTGCATCCCTGGTAATACTAACACGCCTGCTACTTCTAAACTTCTTAGTCTAACCTCCTACTTTGACCTGAAGCAATGGATGGATACTCCTACCTACTGTATGTATTCCATGCAACCTCTCCAATATTCCTTTTCCTCTTTCTGATCACTACCCTTATAGTTTCACTCTGTTCCTGTCTTCCAACTCCTCTCCCTCCAACCGCCTAACAGTTACCAGTAGAAAACTTTGTCTGTCCTGCCCCAGCCTAGCTAGCCATTTCTGTCTACAACAGTTCACTGTCATCTTCCCTGGACACCCTTGCTCCTGTCACTACATATGGAATCAGTCCCTGACCCTTACAACCAATATAAATCTGCCTTTGTCCTCCACTGCCTCCACCCTCTAACTCACTCATTGCCCAGGAGATCTCCAATGACTTAAAATATAAGATTTATACAATTCGTGATGAGATCTCCTCTGTAAAGATATAATACCCACTTAACACTACATGTCCACAGGTACACTCAAAACTTCCCGCTTTCAACCATGCTACTAAAGACAAGGTTGCTTTTCTTGTTAAAAAAAAGACAAGGTTGCTAAACTTTTTTGTACAGTAATTCCCACCAACCATCTGCCTCCTTGACCCTATTCCCTTGCAATTACCAACTTTCTAAAACATGCAATAGTCACCCCCATACTTAAAAATCCCTTATTGGATCCCATTGACCATACCCCTCCTCAAAAAATGACACCTTCAGTGTCACTGGCAATTCTGCGCCCTCCTCTCCCCTTTTCTGTTGGGTTTCCTGAAAGTTCTGTTCTTGGACCTTTCCTATTCTCGATCAACACATCCACAATTTCTATGCTGACGACATCAAAATCTATCTCTCTACCCCTCATCCCACTCCATCAGTCTCCTCACAAATCACTAATTTACTGACAGACATATCAGTCTGAATGTCACACCACTCGGCCTGGACTGGGACAAAAAAATAGCCTGGGCATTTTTAGACTGAGCATCCCATTTTTTGTTTTAAACCAAATTACAAATAATAACAACTACCGGTTTCTTAATGTCTTTTAGTTATATTTAGCCTGCTTCAGTCAATGTAATTTACAAATACATGTACATGTATAGGACCTGACTTATCTTGCAAAGGATTTGAATTTGTATCCACCCACTCCTGTCATTTACACAGCCACACAATATAGCAGTCAGCCTGACCTTTCTCTGCTGCCGTTAAGCAACACAGCATGGTCACTTCAATTTTCCCAGTTTATGACTAGACAATGAAAGACCAGCAACAGCCTGGTCAGGTAAACTCTCTCCTAATGTTAGCTTGTCCCCTTCCAGTCCGTGACAATTATGGCATTTCTCAAATGACTTAGAACCCCCAAACATTATATATTTTTAGAAGAGGCTCTAGAGAATTAAATGGCGGGCGTTGCATATTTTTATGTCACATGATATTTGTGCAGCGGTTTTTCAAAAGCGAATTTTTGGAAAAAGAATGCACTTAAATGAATTTTAATGCACAAAAACACAATATAATGCCCAATTGTTTGGTAAAATATAAAAGACGATGTTACACCAAGTAAACAAATACCAAACATGTCTCGCTTTAACCACTTGACGGCTACAGGGCGGTTCGTTAATTCTGGGAGGGAGTACATTAACATCCTCCCAGAATTGGGCGCGCACACGGGAGTGTCACGGATCACGGTAAATAGCCGCTGATCGCGGACGTTTACCATGTGATCGCTCCGTCAAATGACGGAGCAAACACTTGTAAACATGTCATGACGTCGGTTCCTCTCTCCCCTCTCTGTACCGATCGGTACAGTGTGAGAGGAGAGGGGGAGAGAGCGGATGGCAGCAGTGTTGTTGGCTTGATCTGTAGTGCCCACAGCGCTGCTCTGTGACAATTGCAGGCACAGATCCATCCATCCATGCTCTGCCATTCCTGCAATACTCTGCAATACTCTGCCATCCCTGCAATACTCTGCAATACTCTGCCATCCCTGCAATACTCTGCCATCTCTGCAATACTCTGCCATCTCTGCAATACTCTGCCATCCCTGCAAAACTCTGTAATACTCTGCCATCCCTGCAATACTCTGCCATCCCTGCAATACTCTGCAATATTCTGCCATCCCTGCAATACTCTGCAATACTCTGCCATCCCTGCAAAACTCTGCCATCTCTGCAATACTCTGCCATCTCTGCAATACCCTGCAATACCCTGCCATACCCTGCCATACTCTGCAATACCCCCCCATACTCTGCAATACCCCGCCATACTCGGTGGTACCCAGCCATACTCTGCAATACCCAGCGATACCCGGCCGTACCCAGCCATACTCTGCAAAACCCAGCCGTACCCAGTCATACCCAGCTATACCCAGTCATACCCAGCCATACCTGGCAATTAGGGATGAGCTTCGAGTTTGAGTTGAACCCATGTTCGACTCGAACATCGGCTGTTTGACCGTTCGTCGAATTTCGAACATTATGGGGCGTTCGCGCCAAATTCCAGTGTCACGGAATGTCCAGAGTCACGGCCCATAATCCACTGCAGCATCGCAGTGCATTGCTGGCTGATGATTGGCCAAGCATGCACTATGACCCGAATGCTTGGCCAATCACAGCGCTGTAGGTACAGAGAGCTGTAATTGGCCAAAGCCAGGGTGGCTTTGGCCAATCATGGCTCAGAGGAGTAGGTTCACGCCCCACACTATATAAGGCCGCCGCCTTGGCGGCCTTGTGTAGTGTGTTGGCATTGGTTAAAGGAAAGAGACAGAGAGATAGAGACAGTGTAATTTGATTTGAGTTAGATAGAGCAGGCAGGCGAGTCAGTTAGCTGCAGTTGCAGTGTGTAGAGGATATATAAGCATTCTAGGTATTGTATATACTGTATATTTACACACTGTATTGAGTTTAGCTAAATCCGTTCCTGTTATTCTCTATACTGACAGGCAGGCAGGTGATTGTGCTAGCTTTCACTTAGTGTACTGTGTCCTTTGCACAGTGTGCACCAAAAGCTTACCTGAATACAATTGCTGGTGTTCTGATACAAATACAGGCAGGGAGTTGCAGTATTTTCTTTAGTGTCCTTTGCACAGTGTGCACCACAAGCTTACCTGAATACAATTGCTGGTATTCTGATACAAATACAGGCAGGGAGCTGCAGTATTTTGCTTTAGTGTCCTTTGCACAGTGTGCACCAAAAGCTTACCTCAATACAATTGCTGGTGTTCTGATACAAATACAGGCAGGGAGCTGCAGTATTTTGCTTTAGTGTCCTTTGCACAGTGTGCACCAAAAGCTTACCTCAATACAATTTCTGGTGTTCTGATACAAATACAGGCAGGGAGCTGCAGTATTTTGCTTTAGTGTGCTTTGCACAGTGTGCACCAAAAGCTTACCTCAATACAATTGCTGGTGTTCTGATACAAATACAGGCAGGGAACGGCAGTATTTTGCTTTAGTGTCCTTTGCACAGTGTACACCAAAAGCTTACCTGAATACAATTGCTGGTGTTCTGAAACAAATACAGGCAGGGAGCTGCAGTATTTTGCTTTAGTGTCCTTTGCACAGTGTGCACCTAAAGCTTACCTCAATACAATTGCTGGTGTTCTGATCCAAATACAGGCAGGGAGCTGCAGTATTTTGATTTAGAGTCCTTTGCACAGTGTGCACCTAAAGCTTACCTGAATACAATTGCTGGTGTTCTCATACTAATACCACAGGCAGGGAGTTCAAAATTACAAACAGATTCTACGTAACAACAAACCTACAGTCCCTGTCTTGTTTGCATCGCCTGTATACTGCTGTTCAGAGTATATAGGGCCTGGGGGCCCCACGCCTTTCCTTTTTTTCATTTGGGTGCGGGATTCCCCTTAATATCCATACAAGACCCAAAGGGGCTGGTAATGGGCTGGGGGGGGTAACCATAGCATTTTTCTCAATGATTTTCATCCATATTGCCGGGGCCAGACATTACATTAAAGCCGCAAGCAGTTTTAAATGACTTTTTTTCCTTTAGAAATGTCATTTTGTGCAGGGACAGTTCTAAACACGGGAAACATGTGCCACTTCACAGGCATACTATAGACACCCCCCAGGTACGATATTTAAAGGAATATTTCACTTTTTTTTCACTTTAGGCATCATTAAAATCACTGCTCCCAAAAAAACTTCTGTTTTTAAAACTTATTTTGCATTGATACATGTACCCTGAGGCAGGAAGCGGGTCCCCAAACCCTTTTTAGGACAATAACTTACATATTAGCCTTCATAATTAGCACTTTTGATTTTGAACATTTGAGTCCCATAGACTTTAATAGGGTTCTAAAGTTTGCGCAAACTTTCGGTCCGTTCGCAGGTTCTGGTGCGAACCGAACCATCCCTACTGGCCATGCTCGGCCATGCTCAGCCATACTCGGCTGTACTCGGCCTCTGTATGTGACCAGGCTGTGGAAGTCTCAAACATGTGGTATCGCCGTACTCAGGAGGAGTGGGAAAATCTATTTTGTGGTGTCATTTTTGGTATGTACATGCTATGTGTTAGAAATATTGTATAAATGGACAACTTTGTGTTAAAAAAAATGTGTTTTACCACTTCCCGCCCGCCGACCGTCTTATGACGTCCTTGAATTTGTGCGGGGATATCTGAATGATGCTTGCAGCTACAGGCATCATTCAGATATTAGCTTTTTCAGCCGGTGATTCCCTACACCATAAGAATGATCATAGTGGCTGTTCTGCCGCTTGATCATTCTTACGGGAGGCGAGAGGGGACGTCCCCCCCTCCCGCCGCCCTCCGGTATTTCTACCGACTCAATGCTAGGATCAAAGCCAGGATCGTTTTTTTTATTTTTTTATTTCAGGCTTCCCAGCCTAGAGGTGAGATGTGGGGTCTTATTGACCCCATATCTCACTGTAAAGAGGACCTGTCATGCCATATTCCTATTACAAGGGATGTTTTCATTGTAATAGGAATAAAAGCGATCAAAAAAGCGCCCCTGTCCCCATGTGCTTGCATGCAGAAGCCCCGCACACATATGAAAACGGTGTTCAAACCACACATGTGAGATATCGCTGCGAACGTTAGAGTGAGAGAAATAATTATGGCCCTAGACCTCCTATGTAACTCAAAACATGTAACCAGTAAAAAAAATTAAAGCGTCGCCTATGGGGATTTTTAAGTAGCGAAGTTTTGCGCCATTCCACGAGCGAGATAAAAAGTTGCAACGACCGCCATTGTATTCTCTAGGGTCTTTGCTAAAAAAAACATATATAATCTTTTGGAGTTCTATGTAATTCTATGTAATTTTCTAGCAAATAAATTATGATTTTTACATGTAGGAGAGAAATGTCAGAATTGGCCTGGGTGCTCCAAAACGCCTGAAGGTGCTCCCTGCATGTTGGGCCTCTGTATGTGGCCACGCTGTGTAAAAGTCTCACACATGTGGTATCGCCATACTCGGGAGTAATAGCAGAATGTGTTTTGGGGTGTAATTTGTGGTATGCCTATGCTGTATGTGAGAAATAACCTGCTAATTGGACAATTTTGTGAAAAAATAAAAAAAGAAAAAAAAATCTTGATTTTGCAAAGAATTGTGGGAAAAAATTACAACTTCCAAAAACTCACCATGCCTCTTTCCAAATACCTTGGAATGTCTTCTTTCCAAAAAGGGTTCATTTGGGGGGCATTTGTACTTTTATGGCATGTTAGTGTCTCAAGAAATGAGATAGGCCGTCAGTACTTCAGGTGTGATACATTTTCAGATATTGGCACCATAGCTTGTGGACTCTATAACTTTCACAAAGACCAAATAATATACACCAATTTGTACTTATTTTTACCAAAGATATGTAGCAGTATAAATTTACGCCAAAATTTATGATGGAAATTTTGTTAAATTTTATAACAGAAACAAAGAAACATGCATTTTTTTTTACAAAATGTTCTTATTTTTTTTATTTATAGCACAAAAAATAAAAAACCCAGAAGTGATCAAATACCACCAAAAGAAAGCTAGCTCTATTTGTGTGGAAAAAAAGGAGGAAAATTTAATATGGGTACAGTGTTGCATGACTGAGTAATTGTCATTCAAAATGTGAGAGCACCGAAAGCTGAAACTTGGTCTGGTTATTAGGGGGGTTTAGTTGCCCAGTTGTCAAGTGGTTAAAATTGCGTCCGCCCGTGGAACGGCGCCAAATTATGTTACCTAAAAATCTCCTTAGGCAACACTTTAACCTCCTTAGCGGTAATCCCGAGTCTGGCTCGGGGTGGATTTTTCATACCAAGAGCGGTAACCCCGAGCCAGACTCGGGCTGCATCACAGTATCCAGGGAGAGTTACTTACCTTGTCCCCTGGATCCTGCGATGTCTCCCCACAGTGTGTGCGAGCCGTGTCTCGCTTGATTCACACTGCCAAGTGCCAAGCTTCGTTTCCTGCGACGTTGTTCAAAAAGTGAAAAAGACAGTATAGATAAAGTATACTGTAATCTTACTGATTACAGTACTGTATAAAATAATTACACATCCCCTTTGTCCCTAGTGGTCTGTCCAGTGTCCTGCATGCAGTTTTATATTATAAAAACTGTTCTTTCTGCCTGGAAACTGGAGATTGTCCATAGCAACCAAAAAGTGTCAGTTTAAAAGTGGTTTTAGACCAGCTAGAAAACAGCGATAATAAATTAGAATCACTTGCAGAATTGAGCGATAGCGATTTGTGGGGAAATTCGTCATAAAACACTGAAAGTAATGACAGGGACAACTGAGCAAATTTCAGTGTTTTTGATTTGATTACATTATTGAATAATTTTGATTATAATTACATTATTATTTGTTATAATTATTTATAGTTATTTATTATATTATAATTTATGATTTTGTGTTTCAAACTTTATCATACCCGGGATGTCTACTAGACTCTTGTTTGGACAGATTTAAGTGTGTTATTACTAAGAATTACAGGCCTACAATATAAAACGCCAAATTTCCATGCAAAATAATTGTACCGCTTTCAGCATCTAAAATCAGAAATAATCATACCACCAGGGAGGTTAAAAGCCTTTACAAGTTACCAGTTTAAAGTTACACAGGAGGTCTGGTGATAAGACTTTTGCTCTTACTTTGACGTTTGCGGCGATACTTCACATGTGTGATGTGATCACCTTTTACATATGAGTGTGGGACCTACGTGCTTGTTCACATTCGCACAGTCGCACGGGGGAATGGAGCCGCTTACATTTTGTATCGTTATTTTATAATTTTTTTTGATTTTTTAGAAACGTAATTGCTATTACAAGGGATGAACAACATCCCTTGTAATAGCATGAGCTGTAGCAGATCCTCTTTAGGGAGAGATCTGGGGTCTTTTAGACCCCAAATCTCTCCTCTTCTTCCACCACCTGTAAAAGTTATTCAGCAGGTTGTTGAATCGATAAGGCTAAAGAATGAGAGAGAGAGAGAGACAGAGAGAGAGAGACAGAAAGAGAGCGAGAGAGAGAGAGAGAGAGACAGAGAGACATGTGGTGTACTGGCAAAGCAGCACTCATTTTATCTGCAGTCAGGTTGGCTAAACCTCTAGTCTCCGCCCCCGACAGGCATGCAAAGAATTGAATGGGAGGCCAACCGGCTGCAGCGAGGCTGGGTGAGCGTCGTAGGCTCAAGGAGCAGTCCAGGTGTTGCAGCTGCCTTGGACATGTGGCCCAGTGGCCCCCGAGTACCCGATGGCCAGTCCAGGCCTGCACAACACTTCCTCAAACTCAGTCTATCCAAAACCGAGCTAATAATATTTCCTCCCTCATGTGCCCCTTCCTCTGACTTCTCTGTCAAGATCAACTTATCCCCGCAAGTAAGGGTGCTCAATATAGTCCTGGATTCTTAACTCTCCTTTCAACCTCACATCCAATCACTGTCCAAATCTTGTCATCTTAACCTCTGCAACATTTCTAAAATATACCCCTTATTAATCAATGACACCACAGAGCTTTCTATTCACTCTTGCCTCAACTACTTTGACTCCCTCCTCATTTGATTACCTTTACATAGGCTACTCCCCTTTGGTCCATTATGAATGCTGCTGCCACACTCATCTACCTTAACAACCCTTCAGTGTCTGCTACCCCTCTCTGCTAATCCCTTCATTGTCTGCCTCTTACCCAACTAATTCTATTCAAATTCCTAACAACAACTCACAAAACCATCCTATGTCTGTTGCCAGCTACATCACTAACCTAGTCTTAAAATATCAACCAAAATGTTCTCTTTATTCATCCCAAGACCTCTTGCTTTCTATCTCTCTTGTCACCTTCTCCCATACTTGCCTCCAAGACTTGTCCCAAGCCTCCCCATCCTCTGGAACTCTGTACCCCAATCAGTCCAACTATCGTCTACTCTGTCCACTTTTAGGCAATCTCTAAAAGCCCTTCAGTTTAGAGAAGCTCATCCTGCCTCCACCTAACAACCATACTTATTTTCTCCATCAACTCATCCCACATTTATTAACTTTTGTATCACTTCACCATCCATTTTAGATTGTAAGCTCTAATGAGCAGGGCCCTCTGATTCCTCCTGTTTTGAAATATATATTGTATTTGTACTGTCTGCCAGTGTTCAGGTAAAATCAATGACAAAACATACACACACTGAGCCTTCTGGTTGGGTAATGAAGGAGCAGAAATGCACGGGTTAGGTCATCTCTTGTTTCACTCATCCCACTCTTTTTATCAGCACATGTGCATACAGGAGAGCCTGGTTGGCACAGAGTACTGATGCCACATTTTTTTTAGTTTCAAAGAGTCCTGTTTATGAAGATAAATTATGGCATTTACATTTGTTGCATTTAAAAAAAAAAAATTGTTAAATTAATATTACACATTTACAGTACATTTACATTTTTTGTGTGCTTGAAATTTTACTTTAAGTATAACAAGTCAGCATGCAAAATGAAGATGGGGAGAACTGATTAATTATATGTATTGGAATAAAATAATAATAATAATAATAGTAATAACTGCTACAAAAAGAATGTACATCCAAATACCAAAGCTAAAAATATCAGTGCAATTTTATGCAACTGTAGAAAATGTGCCAAATATGATAAAATTCGTCTAAGCAGTACACAGTTCCACAGACCCCATTGTCCCTAGGGTAAAGTTAAACTTTTCTTATCAACTGTTTTTTTCCTCTCTTTTCTTTTCATTTATGGTGCCCTAGACGGCATCCACACATAGCCTGCAGTACTGGAATGCCAACCTGGCACTCTAGCACAGAGCAGAGCCAGCAGTGGTATAATCTACTAATGTCTTCTTTTCATTTCAGCCCTCCCTGAGAGACTCAGTGGCAGATTGTAGACTCAATTACTCTCATGTCAGGTGATTATCCTAAGTCTTAATGTAATCTTCCATTCACACATACCATATTTCAATTACGGCAGCTATGAAACAAGCTGTGTATTCAAATCACCAATCACCTTATCACTGCTGAACAATGTCAACTGTAAAAAACGCCAGCTGAAGGCAATTACACATGTGTTCAGAACCGATTATGATTACTCTCTGTGGTATTTGTGATGAGCTGGGGAATGTTCTGAAAATTTAATTTAATGACAATATGCTTGCTGTACAATCCATAATACCTTCTGAATCCAGCATGGACCTATTAAAACTGATAGGAGCATATTATCACCAAACTAAAAAGCAGGACTGGGATGGTTACTAGATGTCTCTGCAGGGAATGATAGGTAATTTCTCCACATATTTCTAACAGCAGAGGCAGACAGCTTACGATTCCAGCTGTACTCTGAAGGTGGTCCCTCCCTCTCCAATTTTGTGAGCTATGTTAAGGTGTTTTACTGTAACCGCTTTGAAGAACCAAAGTGCAAGTGTGACAGCTGACTTCGATGAAAGTCACCACTGCTTCATGTCCTCTGCTTTTGTCACTCAAGTATGCTGAATTTTGTCCAGCACTAATTTTCTCTGGGTCACCAGATAGCAAGAGACAGTGCCATGAGAAAAAAAAAATGACACACGTTTAATGTGGTACTTATAGGCTGCTATCAAAGGTTGCCTAGAGGGCTTTTATAATGGTCCGAGCTGGCCTGTGCACCTTCCATACAAAAACAGTTTGCCTTTTAATTTTATCCGCTGTGAACTGGGCAAATGTTATAACTGTAAAATGCTCGAAATGCACAAATGGTGAACAACAAGCAGAGCATTTTCATAAATGGATCAGTTATAATTTTTAGACTCACTATAGGCAGGAGAATCTTTTATTTTGCCAACAGAAAACTGGTCATTCCTGCCTAAGTCTTTTTTCAAAACTCCCTGATTATTTCATTTGGAAATATGTGCAGCGGAGGTACTGTTCTTTTTTTTGGAAAAGGGGAATACCCCTATTTAGAGATCTCTTTGATTGATTTTTGCAGTTTAACCTGGCCATAGATCGGCAGATGTCTCATTGTGAATGGAATCCGGGAAGGTAACTGACTTAGTAGTGCCAGGTTCTACATCTTTTTCTCTTGTGGCTTTTTTCATGAATTGACAGAATAAGTGCATTTCACGGGTTTCCTTTCTCTTTTAGCTGTCTTGGGAAAGGCTGGCCAGATCATGCTAAAATGTTCCAGAAATTTGACAAACATTCTTAAGCAATGCCAACAACTTATAATGATTAAAATAACTCTATCTTTTTTTCTCAATAGCCTAAACCTTAAAGCCCTGTACACACGATCGGATATCCTATGGATTCTAATCCGATGTTTTTTTCCATCGGAAATCCGATGAAACTGTCTTCCATCAGTCTTGCCCACACACCATCAGTCAAAAAAACTACAGTTTCAAACACGGTGACATAAAACACTCAGATGAGCCGAGAAAAATGAAGTTCAATGCTCCTGAGCATGAGTCGACTTGATTCTGAGCATGCCTGGGTTTTTTATCCGATGGAGTTCCCCACAGACGATAGTAATTTGCTATCGGTTTTTTAACCATCGGATAAATTTAAAACATGTTAAATTTTTAAACATCGATGGAAAAAAGACCGATGGGGCCCATACACGATCGGTTTGTCCGATGAAAACAGTCCAGCGGACTGTTTTCATCTCTAAAACCTATTGTGTGTACACGGCTTAACAGATCATGATATATTACATTTTTAATGGGATGCATGCTTTTACATGATTTAACGACTTTATGTATTTGTTTCTAAGCCCATTGGGCTTAATTTACTAAAGACAAAAAAAAGGTTACTGCTTTGCAAGGAAATGTTCACTTTGTAATAGAATTTTAACTTATCTCAGTGAATGAGGTGAAGGTGTACTGACTTCCAGCATCCAATTATTTGCAAGTAAAATACCTTTTTTTATTCTCCTTCTTTGAAAAGCGAATTTCCACTGCATTTACTATGCTAAGGGAAAATTCCTTTGCAAAAGTAAACAGCCTAATTGACTTTAGTTAACAAACCCCACTGTGTCTGCTTTAAAACATTTTCCAAAAAAAAAGAAAAAAAAAGAAAATAATAATAAATGTTAGATATGTTTGGCCAGAAATAATGGCTTAAATGGAGATCTTCCCCAATCTTCAGCAGTTCACTGATACCAGTGGTGATTATTTCAGATTTTCATTGCACTAGTGGAATCTAGGATTACAATATGATTATGTCTTCAAACTATTTTTTTTTTCTTCACCACTATTTGTAGTCAGCTGGAATTCAGTTCATCTAGCTCTGTAAATGTACAATGTCATTAAAAAGTGACCAGTTACTACATAGAGGAGGCACTTTTTAAATTTACTTGAACAAATTCTTAGTCAATGTGCTACACATGATGTATTATGTGGCGTCATCTATTTAGTTTAACAGTTATATTTCTCTTCTCCTCAATTCTTCTCTTCTTCTTCCTTTCGCTTCTGTTCTTTTCTTAATAGTGATGGAATTCAAGTTAAAACTGCCAGTTTTGATGTGATAAAAAGAAGATTGGTCTGGCCAACCTGCAGAAATGTCAGGATATTGTTGAAAATTCCTCTGCTGGCTGTATATCAGGGCTACAGTGAAAAAAGGGAAAGAAAAGCATAAAAGAAGGGCAAAAGGCGAAATGGTTTGTGTCCATTTAAGAAAAAATCAATAATAGCATAAAATTGATTTACTGCTTGTCATAAAACATAAGTAAGTGCTGGAAAATAGAGAAAATTGAGTCTCAATTTAATCTGCTCAAAAGCCACACTGTACTGATGAAGTGATCTGGGGAGAATAGCTACATAAAACGCAAAGACAGATACTTAATTGTCATATTAAAGACTCTCTCCTCTGCAGGTATAAGTCGAGGGGCAAGATCTATTAATCATTTGGATAAGGGGCATTGAAATCAAATCTCAATTAAAATCTGTTCAATAATGTCTTTAATATGTTTTTGAAGCATTAATTTTTTTTCCATCGATTCTACACCTCATAAATCAGATATGTTGCAGTGCATGTAATAGTTTATGGAGGAGAGGATTATGGTTTTATGAAGTTAATGCAGCAGAACCATTTAATTTACACAGGAGAAAGTTTTATGGTGGTTTCTCATTTCTATTATTTTACCAGAACAGAATTCAACCCTTTTCAGTGTGTGCCTATGTGTTCCAGTTTTGTATGCAGTTTTATTTGTAAATTATTATTTATAATTTTGCTTTTTAAAGTATTAATAAAGGTGCACAGATTATAATGAATACTATTATTTATCCATTTCAGTGTTATTAATATTTTAGGGCTTTTTTTGCATAGAGTAGAGAAGAGTTAGAACTTCTTTCACATTTTTATTGCTATTAGTGTTCCTGTCTGGTAGTTCATTCTCTAATTCTTGTGTGGGTTCAGGGATGGAAGATGAGCAGAAGCTTTCCAATGGTAACATATACATATGAATATACAGTATATGATTACAAAAAAGTCAGTTAAATATATCCAAAATACGAAGTCCTCAGACGCTATAAATAAGCACTAAAGATGTTTTATGATGCTGGATATACACTGTGCATTTATATTTGTGTAGCACACAGACCCTTTTTTCCTGCCTACCTTCACTTGCAGGAGTAAAGGCACACCATGCCACATGCCCGTATCCTCCTGGTATAAGAGGTTGAGAGGTGTTCTTGCAATTTTGGGTCCTGCAACGAGTTACCCCCCTTCCATTGGTTCTTGTCCCTAGAATGTAGGGAATAGTCTATTCTTCCCCGAAAGAAGGCCAGTGTCCAGACAGTATTTAAACTCCAACAGACGAGTTTATTTTCTTTGCTTGAAACAAATTTGGGAAAAGGTTGAAACCAGCAATAGGATTTGGTAGGGAAATAGGTTCAGGCACGAGGCACCCAGTCACCCTATTCTCCACTCAAGCCTGAGCGGGTATTGCTCACCCGGATAGATCCCTCTCACAGTTCTAGCAGCCGGAGTGAAGCACGAACATGACACTTTAGTTTTAGTCCCCTTCAAAGACAAGTTCAGGAGATCCTCTGCCACAGAATCCTTTAGTTCCTGAATTTAGAACTTCCTAACGCCTGTAGATTATAGAGACCATAGGTGCCAATGGGGCATGCTACAGGAGCTATCTTGCAACTCACAAATCCTTCCCTCTGATAGGCAACCAGGCCTCCCCGAGACCGTGACTTCTTTCACCGATCCATCGGACAGGTCTTCCCCCGGTTTCCTCTGTTTCAGAGCGGGCCACCCTCCCTCGGGTTCCCTGGGACTCCAGTGGTTGGTTTGTAGACCCCAGTTGAAGGTGCTGGGCCTACCTGGAACTCTGCAGCCTCGGGCTAAAGGTGCCCGAGTCTCCTCGACCAGTTCATGCAAACCCGGCAAGCAGGGCCAAAGGGCACGACTTTGCCACCAGGGGTCCTCCTTGGAATCCCCCCGGCACACCACACCCGATCATGGCGTCTGCCCTTTATGTAGCCTCTCCCGGCATGCACAGCAGGCAAAACCCGCCCACCGCACGGTAGCCAAGAGAGGACACCCAACCACACCGTAACACCACCTGTGGTTCTCCTCAAGACCTGGGCAACAGCGCCACCCACAGGACAAGGGGAACTATACTCCAGGCAACATTACAGCAGAGCAGAGTCCAAACTAAGCAGAATTGGAGAACCTGAGCTAAACTATTGCTCAGGCTGCCCTTAAATTTAGAGCATAGTGACCCGAATTTTGGGGGTCCGCTACATTTGAATAAACCCCCACCAAACCTTTCAGATATTACTGAGGACAGCGTTTGTACAAAGCTTGATATATTGGATTTTGTGGAACCAATGAAACCCTTTGAAAAGTAGGTAGAAACTGTGTCTGAATCTTTTAGCCCATAGTGGCAGCCACATATTGTTGCGTGTTCCAATATATACAATAATTGTTTATTAATATTACCATAAAAAGCTTTGTAACAAAATAGAAAAGTAAAACATAACTTTACAGAACACAGTAAAGATTTGAAGAGTGAAAGAAAAATTACAACAATGTCCTAAACTTATCTCACAGCAACACCATTTTGTAAAAATCTACAATCATTGTAAAACCAGGAGAAGTATTAAATTGTTATCCCAACATTTTATATTCCTGATATATGCCTGCTGCACTATGTACTTAAAAAATACAATAAATAATGTAATACAATTATTGTGGCAGCGCTTCAAAAGTAATGTGTGTGACATGTACATTCTACAGAACTTGTAAACTAAACACATCCATGTATTTATGCTGAGAAAAATGTCTCTGTAGTATAAAAGTCCATTTAGCCACAGTAGGAAAAACCATAGGAGGTAGATCAGTGGTTACAGCATAAAGAAGATCCCAATAATCGGAGTACTGTTCCTCTGCCACCAACACCACCACTCGTGATAAAAACGGGGGGAGAGAACACCCCTATTGTGGTTATTCTTACCAGACACAGCTATATTAATAGCGTTGTATGTATATGGATACTAGACTTCTCATCTCATCAGCACACAGGGTCCACTGTCACAGCATACTGGGGCTCTGATTCACACCGTGTCAATAGATAATCCTCCTCAAACAGTGGTAAATGCAGTTCATCCTGGTATTTAATATGCAATTTGCTTGAAAAGTTTTCAAAATTTAATTAGCATTATTTTCTTTGTAAAGCTCTGCTGACTGCTGTATTTTTTATTTTATTTTTTAACAACAAAGATCAACTTACACCTTAAGCTTGTGGAAGTTCGTAAAGTGGAACTAAATTCTACTGTGTGTTTATAAGTTCTTGCCATAATGAGCAAGTATACTCAGAATACTTGCACATTAGTGCACACGTACCTTGCACAGTGCCATCCTTCATCCAAAGGGGCTCCTGATGGGGGCTACAAGGGGCTATTTCAACACACAATGCAGCTAGGGTCAGCTGGTATCATCACTAGAAAACTTCTCCTGAGAACTGGCTACAAAAAGGCTGAAGGAGATCAGAAAAACTGAAATGTAACAAAAGATGAAAAATATTTTATTCTAAAAAATAAATGACAACTGTTTCTAAAAAATAGTGGGGTTGACTTACTAAAACTGGAGAGTGCAAAATCTGGTGCAGCTCTGCATGGTAGCTAATCTGCTTCCAACACCAGCTTGTTCAATTGAGTTTTGACAAAATAAACTGGAAGCCTATTGGTGTCTATGAGCTGCACCAGATTTTGCACTCTCCAGTTTTAGTAGATAAACCCCAGTGCTTTAGCACATTAAATGTAATTCAGTTAGGCCACTTTCACACGGTTTCACAGCAGCATGGATGCAGTGCAGTGTGCCTGCAGTATCCACGGTTTCCCCTAGACTTCTATTATGTCCCTCGTTTATGGTGCATTTTCTGAAAGCACACCAACAGTTCTGCATTTTGGTGCACTTTCAAAAAATGTGGTTTAACTGCATCAGGGCAGTGTGAAAACAATCTTTACAAGAAAAGTTCATTTAAAAAAAAAAATCATACTTACCTAGGAGGATCGGTCCAATGCTGCATCTGTCCCCCGCTGGAATTAAAGCGGAGCTCCGCCGGAAAAAAAAATATTAAAAGGCAGCAGCTACAGCTACAGCAGCTTCTGGCTTTTAATATTTGGACACTTACCTGTCCTGGAGTCCAGCGACGTCCGCAGCAGAGGACGAGCGATCGCTCTGCTGCTCCCTCCGCCATCCTCGCTGAGGGAACTAGGAAGTGAAGCCCTGCGGCTTCATGCCCGGTTCCCTACGGCGCATGCGCGAGTCGCGCTGCGCCGTTCTGATTGGTGCTCCTGTGTTCTGGGAGCCGAGTGTCTCCCAGAACACCAAGGGAAGTCTGCGGGAAGTGACGTCACTCCCGCAGATTCCTGGAGAGAGGACTCCCGGATGTGGGTGAAAATACCTGTCTTAGACAGGTATCTTCACCCCCCTCCCCCCTGAAAGGTGTCAATTGTGACACCGGAGGGGGGGAGGGTTCCAAATAGCAAAAGTTGCTATTTAGGGTGGAGCTCCACTTTAAGACTGAGAACCAAGCAATCAAAGTCTGCTGATTTCTTGGTTCTCAGAGCTCCGTGAGCAGGGAGCTGGTGACTGGCCAGTCTCTGGCTCTCTGCTCTGTTCCCCCCCCCCCACACACTCACTGAAGCGCTAGGCTGTGGAGGTGGCTGATGTGGCTGGTTCAGGCTCTCGGTTGCTCAATGAGAGACTGAGCCAGGTGCCAGTCTAGGGTTGTGGGTGGATCCCAACTTTATTGTCATGATCTTGCCCCAGCCTGGACCAGCTCTGGCTTCAACCCGCTGTCTGCTGAAAACGGGTCATGGGAGTGCAGAATGAACTGCACTCCTGTGACCCACAGGAGAAGTACAGCCAAATGAGCTTTGGCTGTGCTTCACCTTTAAAGATTACATGCTTTTACTGCCGGTGTCATTGTGAGAACAAATTGGGATCTTGGAGGTAAAACTCAATGACTACAATTTTGCCGGTTAAAATGAATCAGTGCAAAAGACAAATTAGGTGAATTTAGTTAACCACTTCCTTACTGGGCACTTAAACCCCCCCCCTCCTGCCCAGACCAATTTTCAGCTTTCAGCGCTGACGCATTTTGAATGACAATTGCGCGGTCATACAACACTGCACCCAAATGACATTTTTATCATTTTTTTTTCCACAAATAGAGCTTTCTTTTGGTGGTATCTGATCACCTCTGCGCCTTTTATTTTTTGCACTATAAACAAAAAAAACGACAATTTAGAAAAAAAAACACAATTTCTTGTTCATACATCACGGGACACAGAGCAGCATAGTCATTACTATGTGGGTTATATAGAATTACCTTCAGGTGCTGGCACTGGCAACTTCCAAAACAGGAAGTACCCTCCCCTATATAAGCCCCTCCCATCCGGGAGTACCTCAGTTTTTTGCCAGTGTCTAAGGTGTTGGCCAAGGTTAACATGTATTCATCTGGGCTTGTGTACAGGTTCTCTGGGCCTTAGCAAGCTATTCCGGATCCGACCAAAAAAGCTTCATAGCTAAACGGTCGGTACCCGGGCCTTGCAGAGAAGAGCAGGGTTTTGCCTGTAATGCCTCTCTTAGGAGGGCTGGACCCTGGGATCCAGAGCTCTGGTCATACCCAAAACCAAGAGGCTATCTGTGCAGGGTGCTATACAGGTCCAGGGGAGTGGAATCCTTGGGAACCCGGTCCCTGAAGGTCTAGTACAATGCCTGCCGTGAGAGGTGAAGTTTGGGCTTCTGTGGACCAAACAAAGTCCTGCGGCGGGGAAAAGGTAAGTGGGGGCCCCTCAGGAACTTGGTTCTATTGAGGGGACCCCCAAGCCTAATATGTCTTTCTGCCTGTTACCTAAAGGGTATTCCCGCTAATAGCTGTATATGCCTAAGAAATCCTAGAAATGTTTTTTCATAAGGGAAGTTTTAAAAAAAAAAAAACTGTAAACCTGGAAATGTTTTTTCATAAAGGAGGTTTTAAAAAAAAAAAAAAAAAAAGACAAAGGTGCGGTACCTGTGTTTGTCCACTAGAGGCCGCTGTGGAACGTCTTTTTTCTTGGGACTATTCCTTCCATGGTGAAAGTCCAGGCAGATGAGTGAGCTCTCTATCAGGGAAGCTGCATTCCTCTGTCATGCTGCCAAGTAGTTTCCTTCCATCCCCGAGTCCTGGTGAAACAGGGACCCTGGCTCCTCTCCCTACATGGCGCCAAGAGCGCACACGTGCACGCGCGCGCGTGCGCACACATGCTTTCCTTTTATAAGGTTTAGCTTCAAAAAAGGGGGCGGAGCCTGGCGGATGACGCGCTCTGTGCGCCCAGCGCTTCTGCGCATGTGCGGGCGTCCCAGCAAGATAAAAGGACTCAGTCCACGCTGCTTGCTATGGACACAGAGCATGAAAAGGAGCTGGTAGCATGGTATAGGGGCTTACAGCGGGCGGTTGATACAGGCATCCCCAGAAAGATGCATTAGTAGACACCCACTGATGTACATAGCAGCAAATTGCATTAGACTATTTCAGTAAGGGGTGTATTGCGGCTGGAATACCTCAGCTTTGAACTAAGGAATATGCCGCCTAAAAAACTCCGAGATATACCTCTCAGGAAGTGTAGGGGGTCTCCATCGGGCTCTGAGGATCTGGAGCAGTCATCTGCACCCTCCTCCCCTGAGAAATCAGAGGTTAATACCCATAAGGAACCCCCGGGAGTGCCAGGTACTGCGGCTGTCCTCAGTCCACCTGCTCCTGCATATATAACAGAGGAGGTTTTTTCCTCAACTCTGGAGGGATTGGAGCAGAGATTGGCTGCATTGATCGCTTCTTCTCTACAGGAAAGAAAGCGCGCCAGATCTCCATCACCTCCATTAGAGTGCCTATTGGCAGAGCAACAGTCCCAGGAAGGGACCGACCTACCTGAAGGGGATCAGGAGGAGGTTAGCTCTGTTTTTGAGGAATCGACAGTAGATGAACCATTTTCAGCATCACAGACTGAAAGATTGTGGGTCCAGACCCTAACTGACATGGTTCGATCTGCATTTAAAATGCCTCTTGTTGAACCATCAACTACTGCTGTCTCCTCATTGGGGTCGCTAAAAGCTCCCCAGGTTAATTGCTCCTTTCCAATACATCCATTATTGGAAGGACTTATATACCAGGACTGGGAACATCCTGATAAACTATTTGTTCCGCCTAAAAGGTTTCCGGTGATCTATCCCATGGAGGAAAAGTTCACCCAGAGATGGAATGTTCCTACGGTGGATGCAGCCATCTCTTCTGTGAACAAATCACTGACATGTCCAGTAGATAATGTTCAAATGTTCAAAGATCCAGTGGATAAAAAATTGGAATCTTTATTAAAATCTGCTTTTTCCACAGCAGGGGCTGTTACACAGCCAGCAGTGGCAGCTATTGGGGTCTGCCAAGCTTTAAAGGATCAAATGAAAATGGTCCTGAGGGATTTGCCAGACCAGCAGGCCCAGGCTCTGGCTGATCTGCCTAGAGCATTATGCTTTGCGGTTGACGCCATCAAGGATTCTATCCATCAGGCCTCCCGCCTCACGCTGTCTTTGGTACATATGCGTAGGCTTCTGTGGCTCAAAAACTGGTCTGCTGAAGCTCCCTGTAAGAAGCTCTTAGTTAGCTTCCCATTTCATGGGGAACGCCTTTTTGGCGAAGACCTGGATAAGTATATCCAGAAGATTTCCAGTGGTAAAAGTACTCTCTTACCGAGTAAAAAGAGGTCTAGGGGTCCATCTTTTAAGAGGACTACCTCTCCTATCCCTGCGACGTCTGCTACTAAGCAGTTCCGACGGCCTCCTCGGTCAAACTCAGGAGGTAAAAATCAGGGACAGCCACAGGGTAATAAAAAGCCCTGGATCCGAAGAGGTACTAAACCAGCCTCCAAGTCAAGCCTATGAAGGGCTGCCCCCACTCAAACGGGTGGGGGGAAGACTTCAGTTGTTCGCAGAGACCTGGCGGGAGACGATCAAAGACAGATGGGTGCTCTCCGCAGTAACTCTGGGATACAAGTTGGAGTTAAAAGAGTCTCCTCCGTCCCATTTTATGTGGTCAGGCATGCCAAGAGACCCTCTGAAAAGAGGGTCTCTCCTATTGGCGTTAGAACAACTATTGCTCCAAGGAGTAATTATGGAGGTTCCTATGGAAGAGTGGGGGTTGGGTTTCTACTCAAACCTTTTCACAGTCCCGAAGCCAAACGGGGACATAAGACCCATATTGGACCTAAAGAGTCTAAACAAATTTCTAAACGTCCGGTCTTTCCGGATGGAGTCGATCCGATCGGTCACCGCTGCCCTACAAGGGGAGGAATGGTTAGCCTCGATCGACATCAAAGATGCTTACTTGCATGTTCCCATCTTTCCAGGTCATCAAAAATTCCTACGCTTTGCAGTAGAAGGGCGCCATTTTCAGTTCAGAGCCTTACCATTCGGTCTGGCCACAGCACCACGAGTGTTCACAAAAATTCTGGCCCCACTGTTGGCCGATCTAAGAACACGGGGTGTAACGATAATGGCATACCTAGACGACCTGTTGTTGATGGACCACTCAGTTGCCAAGCTAGAAGTGGTAATTGTCGATACAATCAAGTATCTAGAGTCTCACGGTTGGGTCATCAACCTGGACAAGTCAGCCCTACAGCCAGTGAAAAACCTGGTATATCTAGGGCTACGGCTGGATTCAGACCAGAGGAAGATTTTCTTACCTCTAGACAAGGTATCCTCTTTGAGGGCCTTGGTCCGTCTGCTTTGTGCAAAAAGACAGCCGTCCATACGCCTGTGCATGAGGCTGCTAGGAAAGATGGTAGCATCATTCGAAGCTGTGCCATACGCCCAATTCCACTCAAGGAATTTACAAAGGGCCATATTGTCAGCCTGGAACGGAAAAGTTCAGGCTCTAGACTTCCCGATGGCTTTGTCCCCTTCCGTTCGGAAGAGTCTCTGCTGGTGGTTGATCCCCCAGAATCTCCAGAAGGGAAAACCCTTCAGCCCGATATCTTGGAAGGTGGTCACTACAGATGCCAGCCTTATAGGCTGGGGGGCAGTACTGGAGCAATGGTCTCTCCAGGGCAGATGGTCAAATGTAGTAAAAACCCTGCCCATCAATCTCTTAGAGATACGAGCAGCCCGGTACGCCCTAGTAGCCTGGACATCCAGACTCCAAGGGTCCCCTGTCAGAATTCAATCAGACAATGCCACAGCAGTGGCATATATCAATCATCAGGGAGGCACCAGGAGTCGTGCAGCCCAGAGGGAAGTAAGTCACATCCTGGAATGGGCAGAAAAGCATGTCCCATGTATATCAGCTGTCTTCATTCCAGGGGTGGAGAATTGGAAGGCGGACTTTCTGAGTCGCCAACAGTTATGCCCAGGGGAATGGTCCCTTCATCCCGAGGTCTTCCGAGCAATATGTCAGCGGTGGGGAACACCGGATGTAGATCTGCTAGCATCCAGATTCAACGCAAAGGTGGACAGATTTGTCTCCCGGACAAGGGATCCCCTCGCTTGCGGCTCGGATGCTCTGGTGTTCCCTTGGGATCAGTTCAGACTGATATATGCATTCCCTCCGCTACAATTGTTGCCTCGACTCCTTCGCAGAGTCAGGTTGGAGAAGAAGCCGGTGATCCTGGTGGCTCCAGCGTGGCCCCGAAGGGCCTGGTACGCGGAGATCATCAAAATGTCTGTGGGGAGTCCTTGGACCCTTCCACGTCGTCCGGACCTGCTTTCGCAAGGACCGATATACCACCCTTCCTTACTAACTCTAAGTTTAACGGCCTGGCTATTGAATCCCACATCCTAAAGAAGAGAGGTCTCTCTAACTCTGTGGTATCAACTATAATCAATGCCAGGAAGCCTGTATCCAGGCAGATCTACTATAGAGTTTGGAAGGCGTACATCACTTGGTGCGAGGCCAGAAAATGGCATCCACGTAAGTACGTTATAGGCAGAATTCTGGACTTCCTGCAGTGGGCTGTAGACAGGAAGTTTGCCTTAAGTACTATCAAGGGCCAGGTTTCGGCCTTGTCAATACTATTTCAAAGGCCCCTGGCTATGCATTCACTTGTCAAATCCTTTATGCAAGGTGTGACTCGTATTATTCCACCGATTAAGGCTCCCATATGCCCATGGGATCTAAATTTGGTTCTGTCGGTTCTGCAGAAGCAGCCATTTGAACCTTTGCGGCACATTTCCTTGGTTCTACTCACCAGGAAATTGATATTTTTAGTAGCCATATGCTCGGCTAGAAGAGTGTCGGAATTAGCCGCCATGTCCTGTAAAGAGCCATATCTGGTTATCCATAAGGACAGAGTAGTATTACGTCCTCACCCAGCCTTTCTTCCTAAGGTGGTATCGAGGTTTCACTTGAACCAGGATGTGGTTCTTCCTTCTTTTTTCCCCAAACCAAGCTCGGTAGAGGAAAAGTTATTGCATTCTTTGGATGTAGTAAGAGCAGTTAAAGCTTATCTAAAAGCCACTGCTCAGATTCGTAGAACGGATTCTTTGTTTGTTCTGCCGGAAGGCCCCAGAAAGGGTCAGGCAGCATCAAAATCTACTTTAGCCAAGTGGATTCGACAGGTCATAATACAAGCCTATGGCTTGAGAAGTAGACCGCCTCCGTTCAAAGTTAGGGCGCACTCCACGAGAGCAGTTGGAACTTCATGTGCAGTGCATCACCAGGCCTCCCTGGCGCAAATTTGTAAGGCCGCAACATGGTCTTCAGTACACACGTTTACTAGGTTCTACCAGGTGGACGTTAGAAGTCAGGAGGATGTCGCCTTTGGGCGCAGTGTGTTGCAGGCCGCAAAAGATCCTCATGCCTGATGGTGCCCAGCTTATGTATGGTGTATCCCCCCCTCATGTGGCATTGCTTTGGGACGTCCCACATAGTAATGACTATGCTGCTCTGTGTCCCGTGATGTATGAACAAGAAAGTAGGATTTTTAAAACAGCTTACCTGTAAAATCCTTTTCTTGGAGTACATCACGGGACACAGAGCTCCCACCCCTCTTTTGGGGACACGTATTGCTTTGCTACAAAACTGAGGTACTCCCGGATGGGAGGGGCTTATATAGGGGAGGGTACTTCCTGTTTTGGAAGTTGCCAGTGCCAGCACCTGAAGGTAATTCTATATAACCCACATAGTAATGACTATGCTGCTCTGTGTCCCGTGATGTACTCCAAGAAAAGGATTTTACAGGTAAGCTGTTTTAAAAATCCTACTATTTTTTACTTTTTGCTAGAATAAATATCCCATTTTTTTTAAATATTTTTTTTTCTTTTAGTTTAGACCGATACGTATTCTTCTACTTATTTTTGGTAAAAAAAAAAAAATCGCAATAAGAGTTTATTGATTGGTTTGCGCAAAAGTTATAGCGTTTACAAAATAGGGGATAGATTTATGACATTTTTATTTTTTATTTTTTTCCACTAGTAATATCGGTGATCTGCAATTTTTGGCAGGACTGCGATATTGCGGCGGACACATCGGACACTTTTGACACTATTTTGGGACCATTCACATTTACACAGCGAACAGTGCTATAAAAATGCACTGATTACTGTATAAATGTGACTGGCAGTGAAGGGGTTAACCACTAGGGGGCGGGAAGGGGTTAAATATGTTCCCTCATGAGTGATTCTTACTGTGGGGGAGGGGACTGACTGGGGGAGGTGACTGATGGTTGTCCCTATGTACAAGGGACACACCATCAGTCTCCTCTCCATAGCAGGACGTGGATCTCTGTGTTTACACACAGAGATCCACGTCCCTGTCTCTGTGACAGCCGATCGCGGATACCTGGCGGACATCGCGGCCGCTAGGCACCCGCATCGGCACCCGCGCTGAAAAGCTTTATGGAGATGAAGATTTCATTTTTCAGCACGACCTGGCACCTGCTCACAGTGCCAAAACCACTGGTAAATGGTTTACTGACCATGGTATTACTGTGCTCAATTGGCCTGCCAACTCTCCTGACCTGAACCCCATAGAGAATCTGTGGGATATTGGGAAGAGAAAGTTGAGAGACGCAAGACCCAACACTCTGGATGAGCTTAAGGCCGCTATCGAAGCATCCTGGGCCTCCATAACACCTCAGCAGTGCCACAGGCTGGTTGCCTCCATGCCACGCCGCATTGAAGCAGTCATTTCTGCAAAAGGATTCCCGACCAAGTATTGAGTGCATAACTGAACATAATTATTTGAAGGTTGACTTTTTTGTATTAAAAACACTTTTCTTTTATTGGTCGGATGAAATATGCTAATTTTTTGAGATAGGATTTTTGGGTTTTCATGAGCTGTATGCCAAAATCATCAATATTAAAACAAGAAAAGGCTTGAACTACTTCAGTTGTGTGTAATGAATCTAAAATATATGAAAGTCTAATGTTTATCAGTACATTACAGAAAATAATGAACTTTATCACAATATGCTAATTTTTTGAGAAGGACCTGTATATTGCAGGAAAGGAGGTCTATACACGTTGGAGGTCCCTAAGTGACCGGTACAAAAAAGAAGTCAACGAAGAGAAGTCTGTGGAGAGAAGCGGAGCACCCTCAACTCATCGCAGGGCTAACCCCCATGCAGAGGCTTTGTCATTTTTGAAGCGCACCATGGAGATGCGCTCGTAAGTATATATAATATTTATTTTACTGCTAACTAACGCTTTGTGTGCAGTATAGCCGCACTGTCCCATTGATTTGAATGGGCTGGAGAGGTGAGGGAGCGGTATACACACCGCTCCTTCACCACTCCAAAGATGCTGCTATCAGGATTTATGGTCGCTTCTTGCCAGCACACCGCTCTAGTGTGAAAGGTGTCTAAACCCCTTTTTTAATGTTCCCTCAGCTCCATATAGAGGGCTATTCTGTAGTGTACACATGACAGTATTCATGGTATTTTTAAACTTGTAATTTTGTTATTGTTACCTAGAACTGTGTCAAGTGTTCCTGCAAGAGCAAGCGCAAGGCGTGAAAGTTCGTCACCAGAAGACGCTGACACCAGTCAAGAAACCAATTCAGAGACAGTGTCATCCCAAGAATATCAACCATCCACTCAAGAACCTGCGGTATGTATTTTCAAAACCTCACAATCTCCCTCCACAAAAAACGTATTACTACACATTGTAATGGCAGCTGGTGTTGGTACATAAATGTTCTTAAGGAGAAACAACAACGGCTTACTTTTTGGGCAAAGTACCACTTCAGTACTTCTGGTTTTGGAGGTCTGGCTGTTAATACAGTGACATCAGGTTTTTGGGGCTAAAACAAGTGCCTGTGTCTGATCTATTCTAAACAGGTGCAGCAAGCTCTGACACGACTTCAATATTTGTGCAAGCATCATGTTTAGCAGTATGCTGTTCAGTGTGACCTCAACATCAGAAGCATAATCTATATATTCGATCTATTTGCAGGCAAATCTAGATAGGAGAGTCCGGTCTACGTCCACCACTCGTCGAACACGCCTTACTCAACAAGAGACACCTTTTGAGGAATATTTCAACCGTATTATTGCAGAAATGAGAAACCAATCACAAAACCAGGCCAAAGATGATGAATTCCTCAACATCTCAGACCCAGATATTATGTTTTTGAGAATGTTGCTTTGTGTAGTCAGGGAGATTCCTCCTGATAAGCGCACTGAGGTCAGGGGTGATATACATGCCTATTTAACGTATATCGTGTCCGCTTGCAAAGAGCAACGCCCATATCCAAAATTTCAGCCATGGGCTATGGGTTTTAATTCACCCAGTGGCTCTTTGAGTAAACCGATGGCCAGTCAGCAGTGCCATGACACCACACCTGCCATTAACCCTTATGCAGGACCCCCACCGATGTATACACCTTACCCATCTAATCCTGGTTATCAAAGGATGCATGTGCAGCCACACCCAGTTACTTCACCCTCATCTTCCCAATCAGGATCACCCATAGATGTTGGCAGTGAACCAAGCCACTCTTCCCTGCGTCACCCTTATCCAGTGTATTAAAACTTGTAGTTTTGTCCTTCTAATTTGTTATTTATATGACTGTTTAATTTTTCATGTTTTGTTCATTTAACGTTATCGATACCTACACAAACTAATGTTTACAACAACAGATTCCTCCATCTACGCTGAACTGTGCGGGTGGAATTATCTCCCACTGTCCCAAGCTTCCATATCTTGCTACTCGTTCCCGCTGGCTCTCACAATACCTGCACATTCTGATTGGGTGCAAGCATTGTTTAGGTTGAGAGCCAGCGGGGCTAGAAAGATAATGAAGCTTGGCCCAGTGGGAGATCCCCCCCCATCTACACAGTGCAGCATACACAGAGAAATCTGTTTCAACGTATGTTTACAACCCCTTTTAAGTTAAAGCGGAAGTAAACTCAACAATTTAATAGTTTCAAAAAACAGTTACATTCCCGGCATGCTGGAAATGCTAACTGTCACATTGGTTGTGCTCTCAACCAAACTGTCACACCATCCAATGGCTGGTGTCATAACTGATCACATGTGCAGCATCATGGCAGTTGAAGATTAAACAGAGGCCAAGATGGCAGCTTCCTTGGCTGAAAATGATAGGAGGGTTTACTTCCACTTTAAGGAGACGAAGGTTAGGTTTCTGACACTTTATCGATGGGGCCATCTCTCAGCAGAATGTAAGACTGGCCATACACCTATAGATTAGCTTCTGGTTTTCTATGTTCAGATCGAAAAAGTGGAACAGATTCCTCCATCTATGCTGAACTGTGCGGGTGGATTAATCTCCCACTGTCCCAAGCTTCAATATCTTGCTACTCGGCCCCGCTGGCTCTCACAATACCTGCACATTCTGATTGGGTGCAAGCATTGTTTAGGTTGAGAGCCAGCGGGGCCGACTAGAAAGATACTGAAGCTTGGCCAAGTGGGAGATCCCCCCCATCTACACAGTGCAGCATACACAGAGAAATCTGTTTCAACGTATGTTTTCAACCCCTTTTAAGTTAAGGAGACGAAGGTTAGGTTTCTGACACTTTATCGATGGGGCCATCTATCAGCAGAATGTAAGACTGGCCATACACCTATAGATTAGCTTCTGGTTTTCTATGTTCAGATGGAAAAAGTGGAACAGATTCCTCCATCTATGCTGAACTGTGCGGGTGGATTAATCTCCCACTGTCCCAAGCTTCCATATCTTGCTACTCGGCCCCGCTGGCTCTCACAATACCTGCACATTCTGATTGGGTGCAAGCATTGTTTAGGTTGAGAGCCAGTGGGGCCGACTAGAAAGATACTGAAGCTTGGCCCAGTGGGAGATCCGCCCCATCCCCCCCATGGAGAAATCTGTTGCACTTTTTCCAGCTAACTATAGACATTATGCAGATAATCTATAGGTGTATGGCCAGCTTTAAGCACTTAAAAAACATTTTTAAATTGTTTCCTTACATTTGGACATTGTTATCAAACATCCGCTACACAACAGTTGGTAAAGTTGTGAAAATAAATATTTCAAAGCTGTTTACTGCACTCACAGTGTCCACATATAGTCCAAAATATGGTTAACAGCACTTTAGAAATACTCTATTTTTTAGGGGGGGGGGGTAAGTTTTTGGGACTCATGTTATCTGTTGTACTGAGTCAATTTATACTTGAAACTAAAAGAAAATTTTCAATATTCCAAAGGAATTAAAACATAGTTTTCTATACATTCAAGCATTCAATGTTTTGTTTTCAATGTTTTGTAAGGTTTGTCTATTTTTTATACCTTTGTTACTTTACATAGCAAAGATAAAAATATAAACAATTTAATTGTAAAACGTTGTCGACTACTTTATTTCAAGCTAAAATGTAAACTGTGATATAAGGTTGATGCAACATGGGTATCAAAGATAACTCTACACATAGTCATATTACCATGGGAGCTGTCCATCTTCGGTCAAAAAATAATCTGTGAAATCTTCACGCACTTGTAGGGCTTGATTAGTGGGACGAGTGCCAGTAACACGACCTCTGTGTTCTTCTGAAACAGCTAATGGGGATTCGGTGGACACCATCTCCTTACCCCTTAAAAAAGTTTTGGAGACCACAACATTCCAAAACAACATTAACCACATGATCCACTTCTAGGTGCATGGCTGTCATCAATACACGCCATTTGGCAGTGCAAATACCAAATGCGCACTCCACCATTCTCCGAGCTCTGCTGAGACGATAATTAAAAATTTGCCTCCTGGCAGTGAGACCATGCTTCGTATAGGGCCTGAGAAGGTGGGTGGATAAGGCAAATGCCTCATCTCCAAGCACTACAAAGGGAAGATCCGGCACATCAGTACCAGGAAGAGGCCTTGACTGTGGCACATGAAATTCACCATATTCCAAACGCTGGCCCATCATGGAATTACGGAAAATTTGGGAATCTCCAGAACTCCAGTAAGCTCCGACATCCACAGCAATGAATCTCATGTTAGCATCACTGAGTCCCAGGAGGACAATGGAGAAGTACTTTTTGTAATTGTAATAGCGGGAACCCGATTTTGGTGGCTTGATGAGCCGGATATGTTTCCCATCTAATGCCCTAATGCAATTTGGGAAGTTGGTCTTCTCCCAAAATTCTTCCACTATTTCCTCCCACAGACTGGATGTTGGTTCCGGCATGACTGTGGTTTTCAGCTCTTCCCATAGAATAAGACAAGTATCATGCACTATAGTAGATACAGTGGAAATTCCCATTAGGAATTGATGATGGAGGGAGGTGACACTGGCACCAGTGGCAAGGTATCTGCAATACAAAATTGATAAAAATTCAGAATATATAAAAAATTGTAAATAAAATAAAATAAGAAAAATAAAATCAATAGACATAAGTAGGAAAAGCAGAGTTCTACATGGTAACAAATAAAAATCAGCACCTATGTAGCTGCTGACTTTTAACTCATCTCAGCCCAAAGACGACATGTCCCTTGGCTATGGGTGCAGGTGCCTGCATCCTTGGAAACAGGAAGCCTTGTGGTGGGTGGGGCTAATAAAAAATCATTTGGAGGTACCTTACATGATAATGCAAATTTCTGCCTTTGTGGTTAGAGCTCACCTACATAATTATAAACTACTGAAATACTATGATGTTTCATATTTTCATAAAAAAGGACATTCATGATTTTCACTATAAGTAAAATAGTGAACATTATCTTTGTTGGGACGGAAACTTATGCACCTCCACACAGATTTGGCCTTATCACATAAGGATACCGATAAATATATGGTAAGGATCAGAAAAAGAAAGAATCTGCAAGGCATGAGAAATCAATTTCAAGGATGAAAATTAATGATAAGGGCAGTAATGCGAGAAAATTCGCTGTTGTGATATAGATTTATAGGCCATAGATTGATATATATGTATATACACACAAAGACATATATATATATATATATATATATATATATATATATGTTGGAAGGCCAGCATGGTGGCCTGAATTTATGGGAGGAGCCCGGCGGCTATATAGCCAGCCCACTCCTCCACAAGCCTTGTCGGTATTCCTGTGCGCACCACGTGGTTTCCGGCGCAACGTCGTTACGTCATTTCAGTGCGACCCTTCAGCAGCGCGGCACAATTCGAAGCACCTTCGTCCCGGGATTCGGCGCCGTACGCACGCCTGGCTCGGCCGTCACAGGTAGGCTCCACTTCTCATCCTGTGCATAGATGCCATGTCGGAGATTTTGCTCTTAAACCAGCAAAATCTCCCCTTAGACCCCCACACAGCTGGTCGTTCACCCGGCGCCGCAATCCCACTCACGGCCGCATCTCACCGCATCGGGCATCCGGTACTCACTACCGTTGCACCCGCACCGCCCCCCCTCACCCCACTGTTGTTACCTTTGTTCCGTCAGACGCTGCATCAGGACCGAGTCCAGGCTGCATCCGTGCACCGACTCACATCAGCGCACTCCCATTCCCCTTGACATTCGCACTCGTAGTGCACCAGCAATCCCACTTTTTCACAGTCTGTGTTAAAGTAAGGGTCAGCTGCGCAGTGCCATACTGCCAAATCCCTCCAATTCCCTAATGCTCTGAGGTGCAGCAGCAGTTGCAATATAGCCACTGTTATTCATTTGTTACATTTAAATTGACTATAGCCACTTTTTTTTTTTTTTTTCTCTCCCTCTCTCTCCCTCCTCCCTCTTCCTTTCCCCTTCTTCTCATTTCGTCTTGTTTTGCTTTGTTTGTTTGCATAGAAATTGTTTAGTGACATGTGTAAAACAGTAACAATAATATAGTCATACACCTCACTGTCATCAACGCATAAACACAGATAAAAAAAAAAAAAAAAAAACACAGAGGGGTAGTATGTTCACAAACACAGGGGGAAAGGGGTAATACTAAGTCTTACACCTTGCTTCATAGCCCACACGCAATGGGCATGCCCACCTCAGAGCAAGACCCCTGTTGTTTTCAGCCCCCATTTCCGCACATGCTCCAGAGCCCGGTGGTTTTTCAGCCACTACTGCAAAACGTACCGATTCACGTCTCTGTCATGGGTCATTTCGGCCACTCATTTAGCAGGGACACAGCTGTTCAAGTTTCACGCGCATTCTCGGCAGCTTCGCCCTAAACACGCACCAGTCCTGCACGGCCCCATTTCGGTACATGCTCCAGAGCTCGGTAGTTTAGCCGCATAGCAAACGTACCGACCCGTGTCTCTATCATGGGATATTTCTGTCACTCACTTTCACCATCGTTACCGCATTCGGTTCGCTCAATTAGGTACAATCAAATCAGTCAGTACCCCCTCGTCACGTGTTGTCTGTTGTTTCTCCCCCAGATCAGTCAAAACCAGGTCCATCCTGCACTAGGTTGGACGTCATTTCTACAGGTAAAAGGGAAAAAAAAAAAAAAAAGAAAGGGAAGAAATTATTATTATTTTTTTTATTTAAAGGGGGAGAAATCCCCCTTAGAAACAGAAACAACCCCGATTGTCGTATCATCCCTTACAGGTTCCGGTCACCACCCCAACCTCGGAGGACAGGATATCCTATCCAGGCCTGATTTACTTACAACCATGTCTCAGGCCGGCAGTGAAGATCTCACCACCCCTCCTCCTCCTTCTCCCGCCTCAGAGAGCGGCAGCACACGTTCCCTCAGGGGATGGACCATCCCCAAGTTGACCGCAGAACTGAGACGCCGGCAGGTGCCCTTCCCGGCCACAGCCAGGAAAGCAGAGCTCTTTAGGCTCCTATTTCCGCCACCAGCCTCAACCGACCTCCCCATGCCAGCTTCACCTGGACCAAGCACGCAGCAGGCATCCCTGCACTCTATTGCCGCAGCTGTCGCTCAACTCCACACCCTGGTAGCGTCCTTGTCTACATCAGTCACAGCCATGCAGGCCAGAGTGACGCTCCTAGAGGTCCACCCATCGACCGCCACTCCCGACCTACCCGTAGTCCAGGTCCCGACACCCCCTCCAGCTATCCCTACAGGCAAGTGCCCCGTTGTCCTCCCAGCACATTTGGTCCCAGCCAGCATTAGGAAGGACATCCTGGATGGCAAGGACATTAACCTTGCCTCCCTACTCATCGCAGTCCACGATGTAGCGGATAACAAGGCCTACACGTGGGGAGACGTTTCAGTGGTCCTCAAGGCCAAAGACCCGAGGCTGAATCGCAAATTGTCAGTACCAGAATTTGCGCTGGCCTTCGGGACTCTCAGGGATGTCCTGTGCTCGGCCTCCCCCAACAGACGGGAAGAGCTGGACCTATATCTCCACACTTTGGTGGATCTAGGTTACAAGTACGGAGGATTTTCGTTCTACGACTATCACCGCTCCTTCTCAGCCAAAGCAGCTGCTAGGCTGTTGCAGTTCCAAACAGCCACAGACTGGAGTCTTATGGATACCGAGCTGTTCTGCCGCCACTTCGCTGGCCTACGCTCACCTCTATGCACGAACTGCCAGTCCTCTACCCATACTGCCACTTGGTGCTCCAACAGCACCAATGTTCGCCCCCACGAAGTCCCCTCTACCTCAAAGGCAGCTTTAGGCTTACCGGCCTCCCAGCAGACGGCCCAGGTGGACAAGTTCGGACGCCCAGTACTGACGGCAGGGGGAGCAGCCATCTGCAATAATTTCAACTTCGGATCCTGCAACTTTAGCCAGTGCCGCCTGCTTCATGTTTGCCTCGTATGCCACAGGGCACACCCCAAGACCCTGTGCCAGGTCAAGCAACAGAAAAAGTCTTGACTAGGCCAAGTGAACGTTCTGTGGCTGGAGCACTACCTCACTTCACACCCCACCCCCTCTCTCACCACCTTCCTCGTCCAAGGGTTCACATCCGGCTTCCACACAGGCCTCATCTCCCTACCCCACACGTCTCACGAATGCAAGAATCTGCATTCAGCCGCCACAGACGAGCAGGCCATAGATCAACTGTTGCACACCGAGCTGCAGCGAGGCTTTGTCATAGGCCCCTTCACTCAGCCCCCTTTCAACACCTGGAGAGTCAGCCCTATTGGGCTTGTCAAGGGCAAGTTCTCAAATAAAGTTTGCTTGGTGTACGACCTGTCTGCGCCTCATTCTTCCCCCATCCCCAGCCTGAATTCCTTAATCCCCTCCGAAGAGTTCTCCCTTAAATACGCCTCCGTGGACATGGCGATCCAAGCCATAATCAAAATCGGCACAGGCGCCTGGCTCTCCAAAGCCGATATCTCGGATGCCTTTAAGCTCCTACCTATCCATCCGTCCCTCTGGTGCTGGCACGGCATGAAGTGGAGAGACTCTTACTACTTTGCTACCAAGCTGACTTTCGGCTCCAAAAGTAGCCCCTGGCTCTTCGACACTTTTGCACGGTCTCTCATCTGGATACTGCTGCACCAAGCCCAGTGTCAAGAAGTCATCCACTACTTGGACGACTTTTTGCTGATTGAACAGCCTGATACACCCCCGAAAGACCTAGACAAGTTGAGAGTCGTCTTCGGAAATCTCAATGTTCCCATTGCGGAGCATAAAGTAGACGGTCCAGCACACTTGGTCACCTTCCTCTGTATCATTCTGAATACCATCACCATGCAAGCCAGCCTCCCCCCGACAAACTGGCCCGCATTAGATCAGTACTCCAAACTTTCACCCGCACGCGGGGGTGTACCAAGAAACAGTTGCAATCCCTGCTGGGAATGCTTAATTTTGCAATAAGGATCATCCCCCAGGGACGGTCCTTCGTCTCACGTCTCCTAGTTTTCCTTTCCCAGTCACAGGATCCCGATCAGGTCCTTAGTTTAGACACCGCAGCAGTAGCAGACTTGTTGATGTGGGAGGAGTTCCTCACCAGTTGGAACGGGATATCCATGTTCATACCCACGATGTCTCCCCTCTTCCCGCAGGTAGTCACAGACGCCGCAGCCTCCAAAGGCTTTGCGGCAATTTTTGGCCACCACTGGTTCGCAGGATCATGGCCGCCAGAGATTCTAGCAATCCCAGGCTTTACTCAGACTTCCTCCCTGTTTGAGTTATACCCAGTGGTAGCAGCCGCCCGGTTATGGGGCCACCATTGGACAGGACAAACCGTAGGCTTCACCACTGACAACCAGGCCACTGCCGACATTGTCAACAAAGGTAGGTCCAAGTCGCTCGCCACGATGTCCTTCCTGCGTAGGCTGGTACAACTCTCGTTGCAACATCAGTTCAATGTTCACTGCACCTTCCTCCCAGGCAAGTGTAATCTTGCCGCAGACGCTCTGTCCCGTTTTAATTATACGTCCTTTTTTCAGCAGAGACCCGGAGCCGACCAGACGTCAGCCCCTATCCCTCCTTGGTCTCAGCTGACCCTGGACTAGGACACCACCTACAGCAAGCGTCACAGCTCATCAATCAGTCCCTGTCTTACAACACCTTAAAAGCCTACCGTGCAGCCTGGGACGTTTTCAACAAATTTCTGGCACCCCGCTCCGATAATACGGCCATAGACGTCAAGCACATACTGGCCTTTATCTCATACTGCCACAATAGCTTGGCCTTATCCCACAACACCATCCGTCTGTACTTAGCAGGCATTCAGCACTTTCTGGCCTTACAAGATCCCGCAAAACCCTCATTATTCACGTCCCACGCAGTCAGAGCCGTCCTGCGCGGAGTCCAGAAACTACAACCCATTGTCATCCCCAAACGTCTACCTATAACCGGTGCCATCTTTAGGGACATGTCCAACATCCTCGCCACATCTCCGTTTGGCCTCCTCCCTAGCTTGGTCATACAAGCGGCCATCTATTTAGCTTATTATGGGTTTCTACGGCCTAGCGAGTTCACCTGCAATAATCCCACCGGCCAAGTCTTGCGCAGACGTCACTTAGTTCGCCATCCGACTCACTTCACACTCCACCTTGCAGTGTCCAAAACTCAACAGTTGGGCGCCGGCGTGGATATCTGCATATATAAAACAAACAATGCCTGGTGCCCTGTGGCCGTTTTGGATTGCCTACTGTCATACCTACCAGCACAAACAGACTCTACTCCCCTACTCCCTTTCCCGACCAAACCTTTAAGCACCTGCCAGTTCGTCAAGCACGTGAGGATCCTTCTACGAAGACTACGTCTCAACCCAGCTCACTATACAGCTCACTCCTTTCGTATTGGGGAAGCCTCGGCCGCCTCCCGCCATGGGGTGCCAGATCACGTCATTAAGAAGCTAGGCAGATGGAAGTCCGCCTGCTTCGCCCGGTACATTCCTAACCCTCAGCTGGAGATCGCACAAGCTTTTTCCAAACTTGCTCAGTAAACAATTCAAATAAAATGATATCCCTACCTGAATGTTTTGCCCCCTTATTTTGGCATACCGTCAGTTAGGCCAGGGCACACTTCAGGTCTATCCATGTTGTAAGTCCGCGTCAATGTGTATTACCCGTATCCTACCGGCCATAGGGCTCCAACCATAAGTTGGAAGGCCAGCATGGTGGCCTGAATTTATGGGAGGAGCCCGGCGGCTATATAGCCAGCCCACTCCTCCACAAGCCTTGTCGGTATTCCTGTGCGCACCACGTGGTTTCCGGCGCAACGTCGCCCACCCTCCCATCCCCTATTAAAAGCATCCTCAGGAAACCATTTCTCTCCACAATATCTACCACTAATCTTGGGTATGCCCCCTTATTTTGGCATACCGTCCGTTAGGCCAGGGCACACTTCAGGTCTATCCATGTTGTAAGTCCGCGTCAATGTGTATTACCCGTATCCTACCGGCCATAGGGCTCCAACCATAAATATATATATATATATATATATATATATATATTATGCAAGAATATACATACACACACACACATATATATATATATATATATATATATATATATATATACATACACACTATTGTCAATAATATTGGTACACCTGCATGTACATGAATTTTAAGCATCTGTTCAAGATATGTAAAACCTACCTTAAAGTTAGTAACAGCCGTTCTTCTGCACTTATGCTTCTTCTCATGTTGGTCCTGGTTGTGGTCAGGCATCCTCTACAAAGTTCCAACAGTTCATCGAAGCTTGCCACCGACATCCTCGTGTAATTAGAGAACTTGTCTCTGTGAGTCCTCAGCTCACCGAACATGAGGGCAAAGTAGCCAATCGTTAGACGCTGGGAGGTTAGGGGATGGACCCAGTAACGACGGGGACGTCGCCTACACTGGATCTCTCTTCTCCTCTTCATCCTCATCAGCAATATGAGCATTACCAGCAAACTACTCATATTTGCAATCATTTTCGAAAAATCTCAGGCACAATGCACTGATCACTCCTCTCACTGCAAAACTCCAACACACACTCAGCAAGTGAACAAAGAAACAGGATATAGATGGTTTGAAATGCAGGGGACCGAAATGCATCATGAGTAGATCCAAGGGACCAAACAAATGAATAAAAATAAAAGGGTTGCTATGGGAATGACTATAGTACCTAACTGCAGCTAAACGCAACCGCAACTGAACGCACGTAAACGCAGGTAATCGCACTGTACAAATGCAGCTGATCGCTGTGCCTGGAGTCTTGAATTTCACAGACAAAAATAAACATGCTAAACTGCGGTAGAACAGCCGTCCGTGTGAAAGGGGCCACTGCTTGAGCACCTGCAAAGTCCATTCTTTTAAACATATTTATACATACTATATATAGGACGTGATGTGCACATACATATATGCAATCACTTCCAAATGAAGAATGTTAGATATATAAATCCACATCTCTACATAGTTTTTATCACCCACAGACCAAAGATATTTTCAACCCTATGTACTGTATATTTTCATGTTTTATATATATGTGTGTTGGGTGATGTTATGTCAGTGATAATTCAAAGCTGTGTACAGTGAACGTTAATGCACAGTAGAAAATTTTTTGGGTGTGCAGGTGGGGTGTGTCAGGGTAAAACCTCATACACATGATCGGATTATCCAACGGGAATTGTGTGATGACAGGCTGTTGTCGGAAAATCCGACCGTTTGTATGCTCCATAGGACAATTGTTGTCGGATTTAGCATGCTTTAAAATTGTCTGCCAACAAATGTGTGTTGATGGATTATCCGACCGTGTGTACACAAGTCCGTCGAACAAAACTCCAAAGTACAAACACGCATGCTCAGAAGCAATGCTAACCATAACACAACATTATAAAGGGAGAAAAACTGTGCTAATGAGCATAAAAAATGAGTAACAAATATAGCTAATATGTGGATAGACCAGTCCGGCAGCAGCAATTAAATGTGGGATATAACACAAATACAATAGGACGGAAAAATTGAGAGTCCAATGATTTTGCTGAGCACAAACTTGCACAGATGCTTGACCTATCGATAAACCACCCAGTGATTAAATCATAAACAAGTGCACCACCACCTTATAGAGAACCTGCTTACCAGATAGGAAGCTAAGTAAGCAGATGGCTTAAACCCAGCCCAGGCCTTTATCCTTGCAGGTAACCACAGAGATCTTATGTGGATGATGATAAATCTCACAAACCGAAACTCATAGACTTCTGTAGGCTCCGTAGGTAGTGTATATCAATCAGCCCGGCCGGCCAGCCGGTTACAATGCATATTCCCGTCCTCCACAACGAGACTGCGTGGTGACGTCAGCACGTTGTCTCGCTGTGGAGAACGGGAATATGCTTTGTAGCCGGCCGGCTTCATAATTTTAATCGTGAAATTTTATCTTCAAAAGTGTAAGTGCATTTTTATACTGTTTAAATAAACCAAGACTTAGATGTTTTTATGCTGTGGTCTATCTCATCCTTTTTTTGGGCTGATTGCCGCTTATTACCTACAGAACACACGGAATCTATGGTCACTCGCCTGGGAGTCTTATCATCATTTACACAGCAGTTGTGTTATCCCTGCAAAGCAAGGGCCTGGGCTGGGTTTAAGCCATTCACATTCTTTGGCTTGCTATTTGGTAAGCATGTTATCTGGGAGGTGGTGGTGCACGTGTCTGTGATTCAGTCACTGGGTGTCTTCAATCCATGCATTTGTCTTTTTGGTGTTAGTGTTTTAAGTGCAACCACATATACCTAAAAACAATTAAGTTAGACAATATCATGCTATGGTCCTTCTTTTTTTGTTTTTTTGCTGATTGATATACACTACCTACGGACTACGAAGTCTAGGAGTCTATGAGTTTCGGTTTGTGAGATTTATCATCATCCACATAGGATCTCTGTGGTTATCTGCAAGGATAAAGGCCTGGGCTGGGTTTAAGCCATCTGCTTACTTAGCTTACTATCTGGTAAGCAGGTTCTCTATAAGGTAGTGGTGCACTTGTTTATGATTTAATCACTGGGTGGTTTATCGATAAGTCAAGAATCTGTGCAAGTTTGTGCTCAGCAAAATCATTGGACTCTCAATTAACGCAATTTTTCCTTCCTATAACACAACATTTGCAGAAGTTGGCTAAAGGGTGGCGCTAAAGAGCTGAAAAACCACATTGTTTTGTGTTTTTTGTCCGACAATTCTTTGCCGTTTGTATGCAGTACAAGTTCCTGGCCAACACCCTTTGTACAAAAGTCCTACGCTTTGTCCGCAGAAAATCCGATTGTGTGTATAAGGCTTTAGTCTGATCATTGAAGGAGCATAGCTAGAGAACTGACCATGGTGTGCTATGCTGCTTAGAGTGGTCAGTTTTTATTAGGAAAGTAGGGGGACTGACAGGAACACCATGGATTTCACACAAAGGAAGCAGGAGAACAGGATACTATTTCATACAAGTACATAATACCCAAAGGCATATATCAGGAATATGAAATGTTGGGGTAACAATTTAATACAAAAATGTTTGTAGATTTTTACAAAATGGTGTTGCTGTGAGATAAGTTTAGGACATTGTTGTAATTTTTCTTTCACTCTTCAAATCTTTACTGTGTTCTGTAAAGGTATATTTTACTTTTTTATTGTGTTACAAAGCTTTTTATGGTAATATTAATAGACAATTATTGTATACATTGGAACACACGACAATATTTGGCTGCCACTATGGACTAAAAGATTCAGACGCAGTTTCTACCTACTTTTCAAAGGATTTCATTGGTTCCAGGAAATCCAATATACCAAGCTTTGTACAAACACTATTCTCAGTAATATCTGAAAGATTTGGTGGGGGTTTATTGAAATATAAACGCACAGTGTATATCCAGCATCACAAAACATCTTTAGTGCTTTGTAATTGTGTGGGGGGCGCTTTAACTGTGAGAAGACAGAGATTCGTGTTTCGGCTTAGCAGAAACACAGGATCTCTGTCTTCCCTACTAACAGAACGATGACTTGCCTTGTTTGCATAGGCAGACCGCCGTTCTGCCTCTGTCGCTGATTGGCTGATTGATGTGTGTACGCCATAGATCCGAACTTGCAAAATCACGCCCCATAATAAATGTACGTGGGGCTGTCGGCAAGAGGTTAAATAATTTGACCATGCGTTATAAATGAAATGCAGCAAGTCATTCACTATCAAATTGATTTAGTATATTTTTAATACCATTTTATTTCACCCACTATTATATAATACACTTTTTAGACTGCATTTATTATTGGTTACATGTTAACAATTTTTGCATGAATTTTGTGTATGAAATTATTCTTAAAGCTGAAATAGGGGCACAAAAATGTATTTAAATATGTATTTCTTTACTATCCACAAAGAATATAAATATATTTTGTACACACCGAATATCTTTGGAAAGCCAGATATTACCTAGTAAAAGTAGTGGCAATATTGCCTTTATGCTGTACATTAGAGTTGGGTGAACAGTTTGGCCCAAGCATGAATTCGGGCCGAACATTGGCTGTTCCCTGTTCGGCGAACACTTGAATTGTCAGGGCATTCGAACGTTTGTTTGGCGTGACGCACAGTGCATTGGAAGCCCTGATTGGCTGAAGCAATGACAAATTTGCCCAATCAGGGCACAGAACACTGTTAGAGCCATGATAGGAGAAAGTAATGATGACGGTGCCCAATCATAGCTCATTGCTCATAGACCCACCCCACACTATAAAAGGATCCCTCCTAGAGCAGCTATTTGCAGTGTGATATTGGAGTGGAGGTAGATAGAACATGGCTCTGTTCATTGCTACTAGCAAGTAAGTGTGCTATAGTGTGCTATTGTGATTCTATTGTGAGTGTAGAGTGTAAGTGTAGTGTGAATATAGTGATAGTGCAGCATGAGTGTAGGGCGACTATTCATTTTTACTTTAGTGTCAGTTTAGTGTTTATGGGCAGGTTTACTGCAGTATATTGAGGTGCATTAGTGCACGTTTACTGCAGTATACTGAAGTGTGTTAGTGCATGTTTACTGCAGTATAATGAAGTGCGTTAGTGTACGTTTACTGCAGTATATTGAAGTGCGTTAGTGCACTTTTACTGCAGAATATTGAAATGTGTCAGTGCAGCCTTACTGCAGTATATTGTAGTGTGTCAGTGGAGTGTGTCTGTGTAGTGAGTACTTAAGTTAAAGTGCACCAAACAGTGGCGGTGCGTCCATAGAGGGCGCCGGAGCGCCGCCCCCTCTCGCTCCCGCACCGCCACTGAAAGACAATACATAGATTCATGCATTGCATGAATCTGTGTATTGTCACCGCTGCCGCGCTGCCCACTATTCATATGGCCGGCCTCCTGGTGAGCGCCGGCCATATGAATTAGAGCGGCGGCCGGCGGTGGGTGTGGCTTGGAAGTGCCTATCAGAGCCAGCGGCTGCATTTGGGGGGGAACTGACTGTATATGGGGGACAAACTGGCTGCATTTGGGGGAACTGGCTGTATATGGGGGCACACTGGCTGCATTTGGGGGGAACTGGCTGTATTATGGGGGACAAACTGGCTGAATATGGGGGCACACTGGCTGTATTATGGGGGACAAACTGGCTGCATTTGGGGGAGAACTGGCTGTATATGGGGGACAAACTGGCTGCATATGGGGGGAACTGGCTGTATATGGGGGCACACTGGCTGCATTTGGGGGGAACTGGCTGTATATGGGGGACAAACTGGCTGCATTTGGGGGAACTGGCTGTATATGGGGGCACACTGGCTGCATATGGGGGGAACTGGCTGTATATGGGGGCACACTGGCTGCATTTGGGGGAACTGGCTGTATATGGGGGCACACTGGCTGTATATGGGGGCACACTGGCTGCATTTGGGGGGAACTGGCTGTATATGGGGGCACACTGGCTGCATTTGGGGGAACTGGCTGTATATGGGGGCACACTGGCTGCATATGGGGGGAACTGGCTGTATATGGGGGCACACTGGCTGCATTTGGGGGGAACTGGCTGTATATGGGGGCACACTGGCTGCATTTGGGGGGAACTGGCTGTATATGGGGGCACACTGGCTGCATTTGGGGGAACTGGCTGTATATGGGGGACAAACTGGCTGAATATGGGGGGAACTGGCTGTATATGGGGGACAAACTGGCTGTATATGGGGGGAACTGGCTGTATATGGGGGACAAACTGGCTGTATATGGGGGCACACTGGCTGTATATGGGGGCACACTGGCTATATATGGGGACAAACTGGTTGTATATGGGGACAAACTGGTTGTATATGGGGACACACTGGCTGTATATGGGGGCACACTGGCTGTATATGGGGGGCACACTGGCTATATATGGGGACAAACTGGCTATATATGGGGATAAACTGGTTGTATATGGGGACACACTGGCTGTATATGGGGGCACACTGGCTATATATGGGGACAAACTGGCTATATATGGGGACAAACTGGTTGTATATGGGAGCACACTGGCTGTATATGGGAGCACACTGGCTGTATATGGGGGCACACTGGCTGTATATGGGGGCACACTGGCTGTATATGGGGGCACACTGGCTGTATATATGGGGGCACACTGGTTATATATATATGGGGACAAACTGGCTGTATATGGAAACAAACTGGCTGTATTTGAGGGGGCAAACTGGTGGCGTTTGGGGACAGTGGCTGCGTTTAATGGGCACAGTGGCGGCAATTGATTTTTTTTTTTCAGTTTGTTTGCGCCCCCCCAAAAATTTTGAACACCAGCCGCCACTGGCACCAAACACCACTTTTCATTGATTAAAGTGCATCCAAGTACACATTTCCTCTTCTCTATTACATTTCGGTAATAAGCCTGCCCCCATCATGTCTGGGAGGCCAACAATGAGAGTCAAATGTTCCCATAGCACTGTGAGGGGGCCAGCAGTGTCTGTGTCCACAAGCAAAGGTGGACGTGGTCTGTCCTCATTTATTTTGTTTAGTGATGTTGCCCGTGCTATCCAGCCACAGCATGAAGAGGAGGTGGTGGATTGGCTTACTAAACATCCTCATCTTTCCCATCCTCTGTCAGAGACTATTGTGCAGTCCATCACAGCTGTCAGAGCGGTTTATTCTGCCTCCTTAGAACAAAAAAAAAAAAACGCTCTAGTGTTAACACGTGTAGAAATTAACAGCTGCTGGCAACTATATAGCAAGACAAAACTATACAACAGTATATAACATGTATGTTGCCATGCTAAAGCAGTGATAATAAATACTAAATCAACAAAAAGTCCCAATAGAAGATGAAGAAAATATAAATTTTTCCAAAGTGTGTGCCTTGGCAACAAACACCAGGGATAATATTGAAAAACAAGTGTGCTAATCTATTGCTGTAATCACCACGTGAACCGCGGCACCAATAGGCAAAATGCAATTTTACCAAATTGGAATGACTCCACTACAGAGTCCATTTCGCCTGTTGTAAACACTTAGGGGGCAATCCAGTTTGCATCACTTGGTTGCAATATATCGGACTGTATGGACTCAGTAAGAACCATACATTGTAGACATCCACATGAAAACAAAGCAAAAGAAACCACATAGTGTAAATCCACTAAAAGCTTTACTATACATACACAGTACAGGTTCTACTCACATGATAAAAACGAATATGTGCAATTTAAACACAATTTCCATGCTGTGCAGCAAAGATTCTAAGTCTGGGATGGCACGACAGTGTCACATGCATAGGCTCGTCCCAATGTGTTTCGTCCCCTTGAACATTATCCCCAGATGATGTTTCACTTTAAGCATCAGTAAATCACTGCTCATTTAAAAATTCTTTTTTTTACCAACTTTTTTTTATTCCTACATGTCCCCCAGGCAGTACCCAGACCCCCATACCCTTTATATGCCCAATAACATGCATCTAAGCCCTCAAAATGGGCACTTGTTTTTTGCCAGTTTGGGTCCCATAGACAATAGGGTTTGTCATTCGGCTCCAAACTTTCTCGATGTTCGAGAGTTCTAGCGCAAACGGAACAGGGGGTCCTTCGGCCCATCTCTACTGTACATAGAGAAAAATCTGTGAGTGTGAAGTATTAGGTCCTCCCACTACAGGCTGCCTGCAGAAAATTATGGAGGTGGATGCCGGATACCTGCCCAAAGAGAGGGAGCAGCAGTGAACAGTCATTATGGAAAACTCCTGCACATAGACAAAGTGCAGGGGTTGTTTCATGCTGGATTACCATACTGATCTCAAAGAAATACACAGAGGACACTTCTTCTTTAAGTAAGAATGGATTTGTTTAGCCCAAATTTCAATCTTAAAGCTTTTTGATAAATAACAAAATAATGATATTTTTTGCTGCTATCACAGCAAATTGTAAAATGTAACAGCAGCAACATTGACACTAGCTTCCCAGCCATTGCTATGGTCCACCTGCTTCTTAAAAATGTCTCTGAATAGTTTCACAAGACATTGAACTCTTCTACACAGGTTATTTAAAGCTTTTAGGTTTTAGCTTTTACGATGAGGTGCTCTCAATGTTAATTTTACCTAAATAGTACCATTGAAGATTTACTTTTTGTCTAAGGAAAATAGAAGTGCACTTACTGTGCTTAAAGCCTCATAAATGTACAGTGTGGAATAATTTAAGGCAGGGGGGTATCCAGACTGGAAACATTCTGGATATACGAGCTTCAGACTCATCAGCCACAGGGAATGAATGTCGAGTGGGACATTAACGCCTTCATTAATGCGTCATGAAAACTATACAATATTACACGACTTCTTTTAGATTTTTTATACTTTTTATTAAAATTCCATTTTAATTTTATATAATTTATTAACTTTTTTATTTAACATTATATGTCATAATGTGTGCATGTATATATGAGTTCGTAGTATAGTATGTTAGTCATACACATATATTTAGGAATGCATCATTGCATCCTATTACGTTTCATGCATCCATGTATATAATGTTTTATATATATTCTTTCAATATAATGGCATTATTAATCCTAACGTTAATTTATGTTTTCATTACAGTTTTTATAAACTCCTTTTCATGCTTCTAGTCTGCCCTCCAGCCAGTTAAACACTTTTCTTCCCTTCAGGGAAGTTGTGGGTTGCGTCCTTTAGAGGGGCGGCCCTATTATTATGGGCTCTTAGAGCGCTGGGTGTGTAACTCGATGGAGGGGTGTGGCTGTGGTATGAGGCAGTCTTAGGTCTCGTTCTTCTGAACGATGCGTGGCTGCCACTTCCGTTTTCTTCCAGCGCATCTCTATTGGCTTATGTCACGTGTGGGAGTTGACATCCAGGCCTCGTTTTCAGGGCGGGGTCTGGTTCCATTAGGGGCATATCATTGTGCTTACTGGCCGCGCTGTGCGGCAGGCCTACGTCTCGCTTTCTGAAGCGAGGCTTGGCTGCCACTTCCGGTTTTTTCCATGACGGAAGTGACGCGCAGGCGCTAGATCCAGGCCTCGTTTTCATAGCGAGGCTTGGATCCCGTCCAGCGCAGCTCAGTCAATGTAAACACCCTTATGTATGATATAGAGGCTCGGTCAACACTGTTATACAGGTGACCTATAGCCTTCTTCCATTTCCATGTCCATTTTTAACTTATATATATAGCGTTTTAGATGTAATGTGTATAGTCATAATACATATTATTTTGTGTGCCATTTGGCCATCCAGGATACAAAATCCAAACCGGAAGTGAGGTATTGGCGGTTCACTTCCGGGATCAGGGAGGTCAAGTGGTCCATTTAATTGCGATGTGTGTGGGACAAAGTCCTTACCCCAGATGATGACTATTTAGTCGAAACTAGTCGGGTGGACTTGTCCGTACATATCGCTCCTGTACCTGCATCCATGTTTTTATAAACCATCTTAAATGTGAGTGTTCCACTGTTATGTTTTGCCATTAAAACCCTTTACAAACGGTATCATGCTATGTGGATTTTTCTCCATCTCTACACATATGCTTCTTGGATACCGAGTTCTTATATGCATTGGTGATCTGTGTGTTGGATACCCTGTATGATTGAAGCTGATCAACCGCTTTGACTCCTGACCACCCTCCAACTCAAGACCATCCATACTGGGTTCCATTAACCCTCAAGCTTTCTCCGATTTGGGTGGCGTATGCCTCTCCAAATCCGAGATCTTTGGTAAGCCTCCTTCAACTTATCCTTGGTGGTGGTTTTCACATTAGTCCTATACACCGAATATTCTGTATCGCAAGTTCACATCTTGATTGAACACGTTTTCTTTTCTTTTTGGATTGATCTTCACCATTTGGACATTGTATTGATTTTTGTCTGATGGACTTTATTCTATCTGATGGATTTTATTTGATTATAATTCTCATTCTGTTTATTAATATGGGTTATCATATTATTGTTTGACCACTCTAGCAATAGAGACACTCAGCACGCACGATTTTTTGGGTGTTACACGTGTTCACTATATATGATTACTATATGTTTATGTTGTGTATTAATTTGCTCACATATATCATTTTGCCTAGGTAGCGCTACATTTTTTATTTTTATTTTTCACACTATTCCAGCTTTTTTTCTATTAGCAGTGTTGGCAGCTTCCTTTGGTATATACACAAGCCCAGCGCAGTATACCCCTTTACATTTCACTGAGAGTTCTGTGTCATCTCCTTACAGATAGGAGGGAGAAGAGCTGGAGAGGGTGGGAGAACACAGCCCATATTTGTGCTAGGAGTAGGGATTTCTGAGGGGGATTTGTGCTAGAAGGGGGAGGTTGGGGGAGATTAGCGTTAGGAGGGGGTTTTTTTGGAAGGGGAGGATTTGTGCTAGAAGCAAGGATGGGGGGAATATATGCTAGGAGGGGGATTTTCGAGGAGAGCGATTTGTGCTAACAGGGATGATTTGGGGAAAGGATTAAAAACCTACAGACCACTGAATTCTGCCTCACAAACTACATTTTATGGGTTGTTTACACAAGGTGTAGTGTGGTAATGCATGAAAAATCATAGGTTTTCCCACACTGCACACAAACGTGCATCCTTTTGTAGATGTACTTAAGCTTCATTAATTCTTAATGGCACCCCTACACATCTAGCAAATGTGCATGCATCACACCAGACTGGGGTGCCCCAAGATTGTGCACAATTCTAAAGGGTGCCTTGACTGAAAAAAAGGTTGAGAAACTGATCTAAGGTACTGTGTCTCTGTTTGCTAGATTTACAAAATTTGGAGTGAGATTTTGGTATGTCACCATTGTTCTTCTCCCTGTTGTCCTTGCTGGAGGATGTACCTACAATACGAGGATTTCTTGCTTTATCTGTTCTGTGGATCTGAATTTCTGCATTCCTCTTGCTGCTTGAATATTTCCCACCAGTCATGAGATCACCAGACATCAGTGTAGCAGCTTTAACATGAGAAAAGCCCTGCCTCTACCAAGATGGCCCCCTACACACAGAGGTACAGAACAGAACAAGGGATAATACGTACTGTATATACTCGAGTATAAGCCGACCCGAATATAAGCCGAGGCACCTAATTTTACCACAAAAAAATGGGAAAACGTATTGACTCGAGTATAAGCCTATGGTGTCCGACTGCATACCTCACTGTGCCTCACTTTGCCTCACTTTGTCCATGTGCATGCCTCACTGTGCCTTACTGTGTCCATGCCTCACTGTGCCTTACTGTGCCCATGCCTCACTGTGCCCATGCCTCACTGTCACTGTGCCCATGCCTCACTGTGTCCATGCCTCACTGTGCCCAATCTCCCTACCTGATCTCCTGAGCTGTGTGACTAGACTGACGTTTAACATGGGAGTCTATGGAAGAGGTGCCCGGCTTTGAAAAATCGGTGCTCCCCGGCCATAGGTCCCCTGGACAACAAACTTTACACACTTGTAGAGGCAGAGTGGGTCTTGGGGCTACATGTGTGCCAAGTTTGGGGTCCAGGGGATCTACGGATGGCCGGGATCAGGCGCACAAAAGTGAAGATGGACACAGACTTGAGTATAAGCCAAGGGGGCATTTTCAGCACACAAAAAATGTGCTGAAAAACTCGGCTTATACTCAAGCATATAGGCTAAGTAATAGGAAAAAGGTCAACTGCAAGGAGACCACAGGAAATACTATGTTCTAGTCTTTTTCTCCCTGCTTGCTTTTTTGTGCGCCGCTTCCACAGTTCAGGTTCTCTTTAACATAGGATTTTAGACAAAGGGACAGGTCATCTCATTGGGACTCAGACACAAAGGGGTGGATTTACTAAAACTGGAGAGTACAAAATCTGGTGCAGCTGTGCATGGTAGCCAATCAGCTTCTAAATTCAGCTTGTTCAATTAAGCTTTGACAGAAAAAAAAAATGGAAACTGATTGGTTTCTATGCAGATCTGCCCCAGATTTTGCACTCTCAAAGGGACAATTCTGAAGGAGCCATAATGGATAGGTGTTCAGGGAGAAAGGCAAATATGAATTAATTGTGTATTCTTATAATATACATTTGTAAATGGCAATTATTGTATAGCTGTATATTATAACTTTTGTAATTGTTGTCTTATTCTGTTTACAGTGCAACATATACAGTTTTTTTCTTTACGGTGCAAAGTAATATAGTACTAGAATAGGGCAGCATAGCACAATACTATTTACATGAAATGGACATACAGTAAGTAAATCATGGTTATACTTGGATGGCTTGCAAAAAGGAATTTTCATTTTGGGTATGTATTTTTACATTGGCAAATGCTATATACAAAAACATTATATACCAGTCATTTGAAAGAATAATTTTTATTTTTTAAACATTACCAGTGTATCTTCAGTCAGCACTATACAATCTCTGTCATCACTCATTTTCAGTGCTCAAAGGGGAGCAATTGTTGGGCATCAAATCATCATCAACTAAACCAGCATTGACACTAGTTAAAAAGAGAGATGAATGGTCAGCTGGGTTTTGCAGAAAATATTCGTCTAACTATCTGAATTTTATTCCCTTGGTACTGGGCTAATGCTTTCCAATTGAATTTGTTATAGTTATCTATATTTAAATCTTCCACAGTTTTATGTCATACAAGTATATGTCAAATATATATCATTTAACAAATAGATGCATATATTGTTAAAAAATAAAGAAATGTATACATCGGGAAGTCATTATTATTTCCAAAAGAACTAATTTTACTGTGTAGTGCCCTGCTCCTGATGACCAGGCGCTATGTTAAATTTAGTGGGTGTCTGAGCTGGTATTAGCTAAGACTTTGTAAATAATTAAGGATAAATCAGCCTCTGTTCCGGCTATGGCTGTGTTTGAAAGGACTTCCCACTGTTTGCCTGTAGGTGGCATTACCACTCTAGGCCAATGTGGAAGACAAACAGGTCAAGGTGCATTTGGTGTCTTTCTCCAGGAACAGCTCAGTGGGAGTTATCTCCCCACTGAGCATGCTGGGGAAGGGTACTTAAGGGGCAGACGCCATTTTCAGGGCTCTTCTTCGCCTCGTGGCCCTCCTGGCTCGAGGCATGTGTTACTGGGAATTCAGCCTCGGAGCCTCGTTGGCCCGAGGCTGTAACTATGCCAAGTAGGCCCAGTTGTCTTGGCTGGGGCCTACGCTTGAAGGTGATCCTGTTCTGTCCGTCCTGCGGGAGGAAGCCATACAGTGGAGGAAACCAGGGGAGGACCTGTCCAGGAGAGGACCGAGTGGAAGGCCGGTATCTTGCGGAAGGCCTGGGGACCTTACTGAAGGATGCACCATAACTAAAGTAACCTTACAGTCTGCCGGGATGGCTTAAAGGCTCTTAGACTGTAAGGCTGGATATTCCTGTGCTAAAATTCTGTGGCAGAGGATAACTGAACGGTTCAACTTAACCATCAAAAAGGTCTGTGGCAGAGACTGTTCTTTCTTATCTGTTCGTGCATCATTCCGGCTGCTAGGCCAAGTGAGAGGGGCCTATCCGGGTGAGCAATACCCACTCGAAGGAGAGTGGTGAGTGAGACTTTGTATCTTAGGAGTTTTCCCCAGTGATCTGCTGTATGTGTCTAAACTTTCCCCTAACCCTCCATCCCTCTACCTATACAAGTTTATTTGGAAAATAAAGCCTGAAGAAAAATAATTCATAACTTGTGTGGACATTGAAGTTACTGTAGACTCTAAACCCCTAGACAACGAATGTTGAGGTAACGTACAAGGCCCAAAATTAAACCAGCAGCTCCTACGGGGGTGTGCTAATTGTGGGGGCTCGTCTGGGATTTTCCGTTACCTCTCACAACTGGACTGAAAGAATTTATTATTTCACCGAGAGTCTACAATTAAGAGGGTGTTGAACTGTATTCTTGAAAAAAAAGGGGGTAAGTGTGCAGATCACTTTGGTAACTGCGTAGGCTGTGGGCGGAGCCAGGAAAGCCTGTGAGCTACGTGCCAAAAAGACCAAAGGGGAGGAGTTCCCGCCTCCTGTGTAAGATGCGTGTGTGTGTCTGGCGCCAAAGGGAAGAAGCTGCGAAATCACGGTAAGAGGATCGGAGAGCAGCCATGTTGTTGTACTCGTTGGCACAGTCCGTGTCAGGGCCTAGGATGTTTTCTGCTAATGCTGGTTCGAGCGTTATATGACCAGGGACCCTATTAACAGATACAGGCATCCAAATGAAGCCACATGGGCGTTTAATTTTGTACACCAGTGGAGATGTGGAATCGCTGGGCATGCTGTGCCCTAAATGTGAGGGACTGGCTGTTCAGCTACGTCCATTTGTCCGATGCTTGCACTGCGGGGAGTATTTGTTTGCGGTGGACCAGCCTACTGAATTGCCCCGTGCCTACCGGGTGGATTGGACCACAGGCATCGCTATGTTGGAGGATGTTGCCCTCTGGCCTGTGGCCGAACCTGTACTTGTCGCGCCTGCTGCGGTGAGTGACCCCAGAGGGAATGTTGTTGCTGTAAAACCATCCGCGGACATTGTTCTGGATACCACCTCCACGGCACTTATCCCCATTGCACCCACCCGGAGAAAGGTGGGATACGTGAAGGCTTCCCGCGGCCGCGGTAGAGGCCTACCCCAGATGTGACCGGAATCGGACCCTGAGAGAGATGATATCCCAGGGATGTCCACGTCAGGAACTGGTAAGAAATCTGGGGAGAAACTATCTGGGACTGTACGTAGTTATTTGCCGGCAGAAGAGTTGGAAGACTCGGAATTAGGCTCTCTGTCAGATGCTGGAGATGACTACTTGTTGGAGAATATGTCTCAGGAGTTGGTGTGGGATAACGTGGAATATGTTACCTCAGCACATACCTGTAGCTGTTCGGAGTGCACAGCTATGGACTCCGGGGAAACTACACCCAGGGTGGAAACCCTGGACATTGAGAAAGGGACTTTGCCTGTTAAAGAGATGTTGCCTAAACCTGCTAAGTCCTTGATAAAGAAATCGCCAGATTCATGTGTGTTACCCGGGACGGGAAGCTCCCGTTCATTGCCCAGACTTGCCCGTCTACAGAGAGTGCTTATAAAAAGGGTAGCCACGGAGTACGGCCTGGAATTCCCCTATGTCCCAAGGGAAATAATGCAGGAGATTGAGACAAACAGGGAGCAGTGGTACGGTGAAGCCATTTGGGACTATTTGTCCGTGCCAAAGCCATTTAGAAACTTGGACTACTCTTTTATTATGGCAGAACGCTTTAAAGGATGTTGGCTGCACTGGAGCTATGGCCGACACATCCACGCTGATCGGGTGACTATTTGCAGACCATGAAAAGATGACATTGTATTTTTTATTACTACCCTGGACAAGCAAGGAAAACCCCTGACTCCTAGGTTTTACCTATGACCATTCAAAGTGACCCTTTGTCCCTTTGACCCTGTGACCCTTTGTACCCTTCATTTCTATTTTTTTTCTTTTATGCAAGAAAGAAAATTTTCAACTGAGAGGAGGATTTTTGTTTACCTTCTCATTTTTGCTGTGCTAACTGGACTCTGGGGAAATTAGTCAGTTAGGAATAGGGTTGCTGAAGACTTTGGGATCAAGATGTCCATCTGCTTCAGCCCTTGGATTTAAAAGACTCTTGTGTGTTACTTCTGACACTAGGTGGCAGTGATCAATAGAGTACGGAGAGTACTTGTTGTAGTGGGGGGAGTATGTAGCGCCCTGCTCCTGATGACCAGGCGCTATGTTAAATTTAGTGGGTGTCTGAGCTGGTATTAGCTAAGACTTTGTAAATAATTAAGGCTAAATCAGCCTCTGTTCTGGCTATGGCTGTGTTTGGAAGGACTTCCCACTGTTTGCCTGTAGGTGGCGTTACCACCCCAGGCCAATGTGGAAGACAAACAGGTCAAGGTGCATTGGGTGTCTTTCCCCGGGAACAGCTCAGTGGGAGTGGTCTCCCCACTGAGCATGCTGGGGAAGGGTACTTAAGGGGCAGACACCATTTTTCAGGGCTATTCTTCGCCTTGTGGCCCTCCAGGATTTAAAATCACAGATCTTCCAAAACCTCAGTAGCAGTTGACTATAGTCGCAATATAAAAATTTTGAAACAGTGATGTGCTAGATGTGGATTCATCTAATTTTACTTCTAAAGTCCAGCTGAGCATTACAAAATTTTAGATGCAAGTTTTTAATAATTGATCCATGTAAAAGGAAGAACTTATGACTATTTGTGTATCCATCTATCATGTGTTATGCACATGCATATTTGGTCAATGAAGTTGCATTTAAATGTATTTGTGGTAATTAGGGATGAGCTGAACAGGCAAAAACTTTGTGCGAACACCATTTAAGTCTATGGAACGCGAAGGTGAATAATCAATAGTGCTAATTTTAAAGGCTTATATCCAAGTTATTGCCATAAAAAGTGTTTGGGGACATGTATCAATGCAAAAAAAAGTTTTAAAAAAGGCAGTTTTTTCGGGAGCAGTGATTTTAATAATGCTTAAAGTGAAACAATAAAAATGAAATATTCCTTTATATATCATGCCTGGAGGGTGTGCTTAGAATGCCTGTAAATGATTATCCAACGGGAATTGTGTGATGACAGGCTGTTGTCAAATCCGACCGTTTGTATGCTCCATCGGACAATTGTTGCTGGATTTTCCAAGGACAAATGTGGGATAGCATGCTTTAAAATTGTCCGCCAACAAATGTGTGTTGTTGGATTATCCGATCGTGTGTACACAAGACCTTTGGACAAAACTCCAAAGTACAAACACGCATGCTCAGAAGCAATGCTCACCATAACACAACATTAGCAGAAGTTGCCAAAAGGGTGGCGCTAAAGAGCTGAAAAACACGTAGTTTCGTGTTTGTTGGCCGACAATTATTTGCCGTTTGTATGTAATACAAGTTCCTGGCCAACGCCCTTCGGACAAAAGTCCTACGCTTTGTCCGCAGAAATTACGATTGTGTGTATGAGGCTTAAAGTAGCGCACCTTTCCCAAGTTTATAACAGTACCACAGCAAACTGACATTTCTAAAGGAAAAAATGTCATTTAAAACTGCTTGTGGCTGTAATGTATTGTCTGCTTCCGGCAATATAGATAAAAATACCAAAAAAAAAAAAATGGCATGACTGTCCCCTAAAAATCCATACCAGGCCCTTCAGGTCTGGTAGGGAAATTAAGGGGAACCCCACACCCAAATTTAAATGGCATGGGGATCCCCCAGGCCCCCAGGCACTATATACTCTCAACAGCAGTATATATACCATACGACCTGCTCTATATAGTCTGCAGAAAAACTGGGCCTTAGGTGTTGGTGGTACCAGAACACTGTAAATCCTCACAGTTACTCTTGTTGGGGGCAGGAACGGGTCCTGCTGTGAAATATTAGATCAAAAATTGTAATTACACGCCCCTGTTAAACAGGGGCAAAAAAAAATTGGGCCTTTGGTTTTGGTGGCACCAGAACACTGTAAGCCCACACAGTTAGTCTTGTTGGGCGCAGGAACGGGCCCTGCTGTGAAATATTAGATCAACAATTGTAATTACATGCCCCTGTTAAACAGGCACAGAAAAATTGGGCCTTGGGTGGTGGTGGTGGTGCCCTAAACCAAAAATATTGTTGGAAGCTAGCATCATCAAAATTGAGGAAGAATAGGATAGTCAGCACAGGGATCCCAGATCTATAGCAAATTCAATCAGTTACATCAGCATCAGGTGCTTGATAGCTGCTGATCCAAGACTGATCCATTTTTATGAATGTGAGCCTATCAACCGAGTCTGTGGACAGGCGCACTCTTTGATCCATTACAAACCCTCCACCAGCACTGAATGTGCGTTCAGAAAGCATGTTGGATGCAGGACAGGCTAGTAGCTCAACTGCATATTGAGCAAGTTCTGGCCAGTGGTCCATCCTCATGACCCAGTTACTCAGTGGATGCTCTGTTAGAAAGGTCTCCAAGTCTGCTCTTGCCCCTAGATATTCCTGCACCATATAATGCAGACGCTGGCGATGGTTGCTTGAACTGATCAGACCTTGGCGCTGAGGACTGGAAAACTGTTTAAAGGCATCGGTCAGCCGACCACCTTCTCCACCGCTCTTCCTCTGACTGAATGAAGCCCCAGCAACACGTTATCCAGCACCAGGAAATGGTAACCTCCCAGGGCCGGGAAATGTGTTCCAGTGGTGGCCCGTCCATAGGGGGCGCCCGGGCGCCGCCCCCCCTCCTGTGGTCACCAAAAAAAAAAAAAAAACGGGCCCTTTAAGAGTTTTTTTTTAATGTCTTTTTTTCACACATGGCGGCGCGACCATAGTGGGTGCAGAAGCGCCGCTACCGCTCGCTTCTGCGCCCGGCCGTCACTCACAACAATACATAGGTTCATGCATTGCATAAACCTATGTATTTCTGCCGCCCACTATTCAGATGGCTGGCCCCTTGAGCGCCGGCCATCTGAATCACAGCGTCTGATTGGCCTTTAGAAGTGCCTATCGGCCAGCGGCTCTGATAGGCTTCCCGACTACAGCCTGATGGCTGTAATCGGCTTCTAAATATCGAATGAGAGGAAGTACAGGGGTGCATTCCCTGGCCAATCAGGTTCACCGGGTCTGGTTACCGGTAACCTGATTGGCTGAAGTGACATCGAGGGCGGGAGAAGACATCGAGGACGGAAGAAGGACGGCGCTGACTCGAGGAAGGTAAGTGCAGGGCTGGGGGGGACAAACTGGCTGTATATGGGGGAGAAACTGGCTGTATTATGGGGGACAAACTGGCTGCATATGCGGGAGAAACTGGCTGTATTATGGGGGAGAAACTGGCTGCATATGGGGGAGAAACTGGCTGCATATGGGGGAGAAACTGGCTTTATTATGGGGGAGAAACTGGCTGCATATGGGGGAGAAACTGGCTGTATTATGGGGGAAAAACTGGCTGCATATGGGGGAGAAACTGGCTGTATTATGGGGGAGAAACTGGCTGCATATGAGGGAGAAACTGGCTGCATATGGGGGAGAAACTAGCTGTATTATGGGGAGAAACTGGCTGTATTATGTGGGAGAAACTGGCTGTATTATGGGGGAGAAACTGGCTGTATATGGGGGATAAACTGGCTGCATATGGGGGAGAAACTGGCTGCATATGGGGGAGAAACTGGCTGTATTACGGGGGAGAAACTGGCTGCATATGGGGGAGAAACTGGCTGCATATGGGGGAGAAACTGGCTGCATATGGGGGAGAAACTAGCTGCATATGGGGGAGAAACTGGCTGTATTATGGGGGACAAACTGGCTGCATATGGGGGAGAAACTGGCTGTATTATGGGGGAGAAACTGGCTGTATTATGGGGGAGAAACTGGCTGCATATGGGGGAGAAACTGGCTGTATTATGGGGGAGAAACTGGCTGCATATGGGGGAGAAACTGGCTGCATATGGGGGAGAAACTGGCTTTATTATTGGGGAGAAACTGGCTGCATATGGGGGAGAAACTGGCTGTATTATGGGGGAGAAACTGGCTGCATATGGGGGAGAAACGGGCTGTATTATGGGGGAGAAACTGGCTGCATATGGGGGAGAAACTGGCTGCATAAGGGGGAGAAACTGGCTGTATTATGGGGGAAAAACTGGCTGCATATGGGGGAGAAACTGGCTGTATTATGGGGGAGAAACTGGCTGCATATGAGGGAGAAACTGGCTGCATATGGGGGAGAAACTAGCTGTATTATGGGGAGAAACTGGCTGTATTATGTGGGAGAAACTGGCTGTATTATGGGGGAGAAACTGGCTGTATATGGGGGAGAAACTGGCTGCATATGGGGGAGAAACTGGCTGCATATGGGGGAGAAACTGGCTGTATTATGGGGGAGAAACTGGCTGCATATGGGGGAGAAACTGGCTGCATATGGGGGAGAAACTGGCTGCATATGGGGGAGAAACTAGCTGCATATGGGGGAGAAACTGGCTGTATTATGGGGGACAAACTGGCTGCATATGGGGGAGAAACTGGCTGTATTATGGGGGAGAAACTGGCTGTATTATGGGGGAGAAACTGGCTGCATATGGGGGAGAAACTGGCTGTATTATGGGGGAGAAACTGGCTGTATTATGGGGGAGAAACTGGCTGTATTATGGGGGAGAAACTGGCTGCATATGGGGGAGAAACTGGCTGTATTATGGGGGAGAAACTGGCTGTATTATGGGGGAGAAACTGGCTGTATTATGTGGGAGAAACTGGCTGCATATGGGGGAGAAACTGGCTGTATATGGGGGAGAAACTGGCTGTATATGGGGGAGAAACTGGCTGTATTATGGGGGAGAAACTGGCTGTATTATGGGGGAGAAACTGGCTGTATTATGGGGGAGAAACTGGCTGTATATGGGGGAGAAACTTGCTGCATATGGGGGAGAAACTGGCTGCATATGGGGGAGAAAATGGCTGTATTATGGGGGAGAAAATGGCTGCATATGGGGGATAAACTGGCTGTATTATGGGGGAGAAACTGGCTGTATTATGGGGGAGAAACTGGCTGCATATGGGGGAGAAACTGGCTGCATATAGGGGAGAAACTGGCTGTACTATGGGGGAGAAACTGGCTGCATATGGGGGAGAAACTGGTTGTACTATGGGGGAGAAACTGGCTGTATTATGGGGGAGAAACTGGCTGTATATGGGGGAGAAACTGGCTGTATTATGGGGGAGAAACTGGCTGTATATGGGGGAGAAACTGGCTGTATTATGGGGGAGAAACTGGCTGTATTATGGGGGAGAAACTGGCTGCATATGGGGGAGAAACTGGCTGTATTATGGGGGAGAAACTGGCTGCATATGGGGGAGAAACTGGCTGCATATGGGGGAGAAACTGGCTGTGTTATGGGGGAGAAACTGGCTGCATATGGGGGAGAAACTGGCTGTGTTATGGGGGAGAAACTGGCTGCATATGGGGGAGAAACTGGCTGTATTATGGGGGAGAAACTGGCCGCATATGGGGGAGAAACTGGCTGTATTATGGGGGAGAAACTGGTTGCATATGGGAGAGAAACTGGCTGCATATGGGGGGGAAACTGGCTGTATTATGGGGGAGAAACTGGCTGCATATGGGAGAGAAACTGGCTGCATATGGGGGAGAAACTGGCTGCATATGGGGGAGAAACTGGCTGTATTATGGGGGAGAAACTGGCTGCATATGGGGGAGAAACTGGCTGTATTATGGGGGAGAAACTGGCTGCATATGGGGGAGAAACTGGCTGTATTATGGGGGAGAAACTGGCTGTATTATGGGGGAGAAACTGGCTGTATTATGGGGGAGAAACTGGCTGTATTATGGGGAGAAACTGGCTGCATATGGGGGAGAAACTGACTGTATTATGGGGGAGAAACTGGCTGTATTATGGGGGAGAAACTGTCTGTATTATGGGGGAGAAACTGGCTGCATATGGGGGAGAAACTGGCTGTATTATGGGGGAGAAACTGGCTGTATTATGGGGAGAAACTGGCTGCATATGGGGGAGGAACTGGCTGTATTATGGGGGAGAAACTGGCTGTATTATGGGGGAGAAACTGGCTGTATTATGGGGAGAAACTGGCTGCATATGGGGGAGAAACTGACTGTATTATGGGGGAGAAACTGGCTGTATTATGGGGGAGAAACTGTCTGTATTATGGGGGAGAAACTGGCTGCATATGGGGGAGAAACTGGCTGTATTATGGGGGAGAAACTGGCTGTATTATGGGGGAGAAACTGGCTGTATTATGGGGGAGAAACTGGCTGTATATGGGGGAGAAACTGGCTGCATATGGGGGAGAAACTGGCTGTATTATGGGGGAGAAACTGGCTGTATTATGGGGGAGAAACTGGCTGTATTATGGGGGAGAAACTGGCTGTATTATGGGGGAGAAACTGGCTGTATATGGGGGAGAAACTGGCTGTATTATGGGGGAGAAACTGGCTGCATATGGGGGAGAAACTGGCTGTATTATGTGGGAGAAACTGGCTGCATATGGGGGAGAAACTGGTTGCATATGGGGGAGAAACTGGCTGCATATGGGGGAGAAACTGGCTGCATATGGGGGGGGAACTGGCTGCATTTGGGGACAAACTAGTGGCGTTTGGGCACAGTGGCTGCGTTTAATGGGCACAGTGGCGGCAATTGATGATTTTTTTTCTTTCAGTTTGTTTGCGCCCCCCCAAAAAATTTGAGCACCAGCCGCCACTGTGCGTTACACAAACCTTTCTTCAAGGCCTCCTGAAGATGTTTCATCCTCTGCTCCCTCTGTGAAGGCAGGATGAGTTCTGCAACTTTGCCCTTGTAACATAGATCAAGAAGGGTTGCCAGCCAATAATGATCCCACTCCTTGATACCATGAATCCTAGGGTCCTTTTGCATCCTTTGCAGAATCAGGGAGGCCATGCAGCGTAAGCTTGCAGAGGCATTTGATTCTGAGTCCTCTGGGTCACTAGGGATCCCATCATCTGTAACTACCTCCTCCCAGCCACGTACAACTCATTGGCTTTCTGGGGACTGAAAACCATCCCTTGAAGACTGCTGCTGAGTGTTATCCTCTACATCCATGCTGACACAATCCTCCTCCTCTTCTTCCTGTGTGTGTTGGCGGGCCCACAGGAATGCTGCCTGGATAAAGGGGGCCTTGAGAGGAAAGGAAGTCCTCCTCTTCCTCCCGCTGTTCTACCTCAAGTACCCTGTCCATGATTCCACGAAGCGTGTGCTCCAGTAGGAAAACTAAAGGGACAGTGTCACTGATGCATGCATTGTCGCTGCTCACCATCCTTGTGGCCTCCTCCTCCTCCTTGATCAGTAGCCACTGGTGTGGTGAAAAGAAGGCAAGCTCCCCTGACCCTGTTCTGGTGCCATACTCGCACAGGGACTCATTGATGGCCCTCTGCTGTATTTGCAGCCGCTGCAGCATTGCGACCATTGAGTTTCACCCAGTGGGCATGTCACAAATGAGGCGGTTGGTGGGCAGATTGCATTCCCTTTGAATGTCAGCCAGCTGAGCACTGGCATCGTATGACCGGCGGAAATGACCACAGACTTTTCTGGCCTGCCTTAGAAGAACTTGTAAGCCTGGGTACCTGCTCAAGAACCTCTGCACCACCAAATTCAGGACGTGTGCCAAACATGGAACATGGGTCAAGTGTCCCTGTTGGAGGGCAGAGGGAAGGTCAGTGCCATTGTCGCATAGAACCATTCCTGGCTGAAGCTGGCATGGCGCTAACCACCTCTGAGCCTACCCCTACAGAGCTGACAGAATCTCTGCCCCAGTCTGGCTCCTGTCCCCTAGGCAGACCAACTCAAGCACTGCATGGCATCTTTTAGCCTGACTGCTTGCGTATCCCCTTGAACGCTTATGGAGCACCGCTGGTTCAGAGGACAAATCTTCAGAAGAGGCCATAGAGAAAAAAGAAGAGGAGGGGGTGGAGGAGAGTACTGTGGCAGAATCACCACAAGAATTTGGGAGGCGTGGTGGCGGAACAAGCTCCAACAACGCTGAACCCTGTCCTGCATCCTTCCCAGCTGCCAGCAGAGTTACCCAGTGTGCCTTTAAGGAAATATAACATCCCTGCCCATGCCTGCTGCCTGCTTGAGTCAGTGGTAATATGAACCTTACTGCTCACCGCCCTGTCCAATGAGGCCAAAACATTGCCTTCCACATGCCAGTAGAGCCCCGAAATGGCCTTCCCTGAAAAGAAATGGCATTTTGGAACCTGCCACTGAGGTAAAGCACATTCCACAAATTCACGAAAAGGGGCAGAGTCTACCAGCTGAAAAGGCAGCAGTTGCAGTGCTAGCAATTTAGCCAAGCTAGCATTTAGACACTGACATGTGGATGGCTGTGACCAAATTACTTTTTACAGTTCAGCAACTGGCTTAGGGAAATTTGCCTGCTAAAATCAATTGGTGGTGTACTGCTAGCAGATTGGCTACAAGTACTTGGGACACTTATTGCTATACCTTCATTCCTCTTAGTGAAGGTTTTTGAGACGACTGGAGGTATTCGTAAGGTTGGAGATCCCAGATGAGGAGCAAGGAGAAGTCCGCCTTTTTCTTTGATGTGGGTCTTTCAAGTGCTGTTGCCAAAAGACTAGATGGCAGGTCATCATATGTCTGGTCAAGCATGTGGTGCCCAAGTGGCTGCTGTTCTAGCCACGCTTGATCCACTTCAGACATAGGTTGCAAACAGCAATGGTGCGATCTGCTGCACATGTGTCAAAAAAAGCCCACACCAAGGAACTTTTAAAAGTCAGCGGCGCTCTGCACCTGTGAAGCTCTGCGGTGTGGTGCAATAGGGGGGCTGTCCTTAAGCTGCCACCTTGAGGAAATCCTCATTGGAGTTGTGCTTCCTCCTTCTCATCCTCACTTTCCTCTTCTCTTCTCTCAGGCACCCAAGTACAGTCAGTGACCTCATCATCCCCTCCCTCCCCATCACTGGAGCAAACTTGGCAGTATGCTGCAGCTGGGAGAACATGACTGACAGTTTTTTGTCCTTCTGTGGCACCCCCTCTCTCTAGGCTCACGTTACTCCCTTCCTCAACCTGTGAACCAACATTGGAGCCGTCAAGCTGCAGCTGCGCATTGTCCAGCAGCATATAACCAACACTGTGGTCGAATAATTCTGGGACTCCTCCGTGCATGTTGGTGGGGCTACAGAAGGAGTGACTGTGGACAAGGAGCCGGTGGAATAGGCTGCTTTGACAGCTGCATTGGAAGGCAAACTACTCTGAGCCTGGGTGACAGAGAATGAGGAGGATGAGGATGGCTTTGTTATCCACTCCACCAACTCTTCTGCATGCAGCAGCAAAAAAAGACAAGCTTTCCCTCTTTTAGTGGCATGTGAGCGTCTGCCTCTCCTTGGCGGCCTTCTGGACATGATGTATTTTTTGTTTTGCAACACCACACTACACTGTATTAGATACTGTGTACACCGCCTGAAGTGTATTAGAAAGTGTACAATGGCTGCACTGTATTGTATACTGTGTACACCACCAGAAGTACAGTAGAAACTATACACATTGTAATAGATACTGTGTACACTGCCTGCACTGTATTAGAAAGTATACAATGGCTGCACTGTATTTTATACTGTGTACACCACCAAAAGTGTAGTAGAAACTGTACACACTGTATTGGATACTGTGTACACCGCCTGCACTGTATTAGAAAGTGTACAATGGCTGCACTGTATTGTATACTGTGTAAACCACCAGAAGTATTGTAGAAACTGTACACACTGTATTAGATACTGTGTACACTGCCTGCACTGTATTTGAAACGGTACAATGGCTGCACTGTATTGTATACTGTGTACACCACCAGAAGTGTAGTATAAACTGTACACACTGTATTAGATACTGTGTACACCGCCTGCACTGTATTAGAAAGTGTACAATGTCTGCACTGTATTGTATACTGTGTAAACCACCATAAGTTTCGTAGAAACTGTACACACTGTATTAGATACTGTGTACACTGCCTGCACTGTATTTGAAACGGTACAATGGATGCACTGTATTGTATACTGTGTACACCACCAGAAGTGTAGTATAAACTGTACACACTGTATTAGATACTGTGTACACCGCCTGCACTGTATTAGAAAGTGTACAATGTCTGCACTGTATTGTATACTGTGTAAACCACCATAAGTTTTGTAGAAACTGTACACACTGTATTAGATACTGTGTACACCGCCTGCACTGTATTAGAAAGTGTACAATGGCTGCACTGTATTGTATACTGTGTAAACCACCAGAAGTATTGTAGAAACTGTACACACTGTATTAGATACTGTGTACACTGCCTGCACTGTATTTGAAACGGTACAATGGCTGCACTGTATTGTATACTGTGTACACCACCAGAAGTGTAGTATAAACTGTACACACTGTATTAGATACTGTGTACACCGCCTGCACTGTATTAGAAAGTGTACAATGTCTGCACTGTATTGTATACTGTGTAAACCACCATAAGTTTCGTAGAAACTGTACACACTGTATTAGATACTGTGTACACTGCCTGCACTGTATTTGAAACGGTACAATGGATGCACTGTATTGTATACTGTGTACACCACCAGAAGTGTAGTATAAACTGTACACACTGTATTAGATACTGTGTACACCGCCTGCACTGTATTAGAAAGTGTACAATGTCTGCACTGTATTGTATACTGTGTAAACCACCATAAGTTTTGTAGAAACTGTACACACTGTATTAGATACTGTGTAAACTGCCTGCACTGTATTAGAAACTGTAAAATGGCTGCACTGTATTGTATACTGTGTACACCACCATAATTGTAGTAGAAACTGTACACACTGTATTAGATACTGTGTACACCACCTGCACTGTATTAGAAAGTGTACAATGGCTGCACTGTATTATATACTGTGTACACCATCAGAAGTGCAGTAGAAAGTGTACACACCGTATTAGATACTGTGTACACCGCCTGCACTGTATTAGAAAGTGTACAATGGCTGCACTGTATTGTATACTGTGTACACCATTAGAAGTGTAGTAGAAAGTGTACACACTGTATTAGATACTGTGAACACCGCCTGCACTGTATTAGAAAGTATACAGTGGCTGCACTGTATTGTATACTGTGTACACCATCAGAAGTGTAGTAGAAAGTGTACACACTGTATTAGATACTGTGAACACTGCATGCACTGTATTAGAAAGTATACAGTGGCTGCACTGTATTGTATACTGTGTACACCAACAGAAGTGTAGTAGAAACTGTACACACTGTATTAGATACTGTGTACACCGCCTGCACTGTATTAGAGACTGTACAACGGCTGCACTGTATTGTATACTGTGTACACCACCAGAAGTGTAGTATAAACTGTACACACTGTATTAGATACTGTGTACACCGCCTGCACTGTATTAGAAAGTGTACAATGGCTGCACTGTATTGTATACTGTGTAAACCACCAGAAGTTTTGTAGAAACTGTACACACTGTATTAGATACTGTGTACACCGCCTGAAGTGTATTAGAAACAGTACACCACGGAATGCACTGTAGATATAGGCTACAGTGAATGCAGAGTATATATATATATATATATATATATATATATATATATATATATATATATACACACACAGTCTTGGCACAGTTGGCAATGACAGACGTTTGACCTCTGTCATTGCCAACAAAGGATATATAACAAAGTATTGAGATGAACTTTTGATATTGACCAAATACTTATTTTCCACCATAATTTGCAAAAAACAATTCCTTCCAAATCAGACAATGTGATTGTCTGGATTTGCTTCCACATTTTGTCTCTCATAGTTGAGGTATAACTATGATGACAATTACAGGCCTCTCTCATCTTTTTAATTGGGAGAACTTGCACAATTGATGGCTGACTCAACACTTTTTTGCCCCATGTATATATATATATATATATATATATATATATATATATATATATATACACACACAGTCTAGTGTGTATATATATATATATATATATATATATATATATATATATATATATATATACATGGGGCAAAAAAGTGTTGAGTCAGCCATCAATTGTGCAAGTTCTCCCAATTAAAAAGATGAGAGAGGCCTGTAATTGTCATCATAGTTATACCTCAACTATGAGAGACAAAATGTGGAAGCAAATCCAGACAATCACATTGTCTGATTTGGAAGGAATTGTTTTTTGCAAATTATGGTGGAAAATAAGTATTTGGTCAATATCAAAAGTTCATCTCAATACTTTGTTATATATCCTTTGTTGGCAATGACAGAGGTCAAACGTGTTCTGTAAGTCTTCACAAGGTTGTCACACACTGTTACCGGTATGTTGGCCCATTCCTCCATGCAGATCTCCTCTAGAGCAGTGATGTTTTGGGGCTGTCGCTGGGCAACACGGACTTTCAACTCCCTCCAAAGGTTTTCTATGGGGTTGAGATCTGGAGACTGGCTAGGCCACTCCAGGACCTTGAAATGCTTCTTACGAAGCCACTCCTTCATTGCCCGGACGGTGTGTTTGGGATAATTGTCATGGAGAAAGACCCAGCCACGTTTCATCTTCAATGCCCTTGCTGATGGGAGGAGGTGTGTACTCAAAATCTCACGATACATGGCCCCATTCATTCTTTCATGTACTGTACACGGATCAGTCGTCCTGTTCCCTTTGCAGAGAAACAGCCCCAAAGCATGATGTTGCCACCCTCATGCTTCACAGAATGTATGGTGTTCTTTGGTTGCAACTCAGTATTCTCTCTCCTCCAAACACGACGAGTTGTGTTTCTACCAAACAGTTCTACTTTGGTTTCATCTGACCACATGACTTTCTCCCAATCCTCTTATGGATCATCCAAATGCTCTCTAGAAAACCTCAGACGGGCCCGGACAGGTACTGGCTTAAGCAGGGGGACACATCTGGCACTGCAGGATCTGAGTCCCTGGCGGCGTAGTGTGTTACTGATTGTAGCCTTAGTTACGTCTGTCCCAGCTCTCTGCAGGTCATTCACTAGGTCCCCCCGTGTGGTTCTGGGATTTTTGCTCACCGTTCTTGTGATCATTTTGACCCCACGGGGTGAGATCTTGCGTGGAGCCCCAGATCGAGGGAGATTATCAGTGGTCTTGTATGTCTTCCATTTTCTAATTATTGCTCCCACAGTTGATTTCTTCACACCAAGCTGCTTGCCTATTGCAGATTCAGTCTTCCCAGCCTGGTGCAGGTCTATAATTTTGTTTCTGGTGTCCTTTGACAGCTCTTTGGTCTTCACCATAGTGGAGTTTGGAGTGTGACTGTTTGAGGTTGTGGACAGGTGTCTTTTATACTGATAACAAGTTCAAACAGGTGCCATTAATACAGGTAATGAGTGGAGGACAGAGGAGCCTCTTGAAGAAGAAGATACAGGTCTGTGAGAGCCAGAAATCTTGCTTGTTTGTAGGTGACCAAATACTTATTTTCCACCATAATTTTCAAAAAAAAATATTTCCAAATCAGACAATGTGATTGTCTGGATTTGTTTCCACTTTTTGTCTCTCATAGTTGAGGTATACCTATGATGACAATTACAGGCCTCTCTCATCTTTTTAAGTGGGAGAACTTGCACAATTGGTGGCTGACTAAATAAATACTTTTTTGCCCCACTGTATATATATATATATGTATACAGTATACTCTGCATTAAGTGTAGCCTATATCTACAGTGCATTCCGTGGTGTACTGTTTCTAATACACTTCAGGCGGTGTATTAATATATATATCAAATACACTGCTGCCACTAACTGAATAACCTTCTCTGCTTAATCTAACTCAAGCTATCTCTCTGTCCACACCTACAACACTACACATGCCCGCTCTGCAAGAAGCCTTATATAGTGTGGGGCATGGACTTAGTCCTCCTGAGCCATGATTGGCCAAAGGCACCCTGCAGAGCGCGCTGTGATTGGTCAAAGCATGCAGGTAAAGTGCATGCTTTGGCCAATCATCATACAGCAATGCACTGAGATCTCTTGAATTTTCCACGAACGCCCCATAATGTTCGGCGAGGGGGCGAACACCCGATGTTTGAGTCGAACTTATGTTCAATCCGAACATCGAGCTCTTCCCTAGTGGTAATAAAATTATTTGTTTTTATTGCCCTACTCAAACATGATCAATCTAGATCATAGGTATCCAAATTGCGGCCCGTGGCCCTGTTCTTGTCTTTATCTGGCCCTATTCCTTCTACTAACACCAAAGATGGGGCATTATTCCTCCCACTGACACCAACAATGGGCTACTGTCCCTCCCGCTGACACCAACAATGGGCAACTATTCCTCCCATTGACACCAACTATGGGATACAATTCCTCCCACTGACACCAACAATGGGGTACTATTCCTTCTATTGACACCAATGATGGGGCACTATTCCTCCCACTGATACCAATGATGTAATTTGTTTACTACCATTGACCACCCAAGCCTATGGTATTTTCTACTCCCACTGGCCACAGTCTGGCCCCCCTAAAGTTTGAAGGGCACTAAACTGGCCCTTTGTTTTAAAAGTTTGGAGACCCCTCATCTAGATGCTTGGTGTACTTGTGCAATCCTGGAATCTTTAAAATGTTCATACAGTACATCTCTATACTCAGGTCATAAAAATTATTTGCTATTAAATTTAAACTTCCACAATATGGTGGAAGCCGCAATGTAATATGTGTTTAGCCAGACTAAAGTATTCCTTAAAACTCCACCTTTTGCAAAAAAAAAAAAATGCACCCACATTTGTAAAAAAAAAATGTGCATTTATTGTTTTTTGCATATGAACCTGCAAAGCTTTGCAACTGCAGAGGTTCACAGGTGCGGGCTCCTGGAGACTTTTCCTACAGCTTCATGTCTGTAGTGAGGTATGGACCTTTGGTTACAGATTTGGAGGTCAATGGGTTATAAGTGCAGTAATCATTGCATGTCGGTGACTAGAGCTACAACAGGTGTACTTTAAAGCTGAACTCCAGGCAAACACCTAAATACATATGTCTTACCTGACAAGAAACTGTATTTCTGTCCTTGTAGACTTGAAATTTACACAGCCATGACATCTAACACAGCCTGGTAGCCTGACTTTTCTCTGCTGCAATTAATCAATGCAACTAGGTCACCTCCCAGTTCCCAGCCTTGGACAGAACAATACTATTCTTACAATGTGTTTAAAAATTAAGTTGGAAAATGCTTTACTGTGACTCTATTTATGCTTCTACAGCAGAGGCCAGGACTCAGTTGCCAAACAAATAGCAGGTCCCTGGTTTATCACTGGGCACAGCAGGCACAGTGGGGGAGAAGGACTAGACTAGGGCACACAAGGTACACCCAAGGAATTATACATTATATAATTTCTGCAGCTTCAGCTAACAAAAATGTCTAACTCCAGTCCAAAAAAAATGCATACCAGCTCATGGCTTGGCCTAAAAAATCAGAACACTGGTAAATAGACCTCATCCCATTACTGCATAGATAACTTTTTTGGATGCTTTTTTTTTTTAAAAAAGTTGAGCTGTAAAATATTTTTTAAATATTTAAAGCTGAACTCAGAGTAAACAGCTAAATACACCTATGAAATATAAAAATGGAAGCTATCTTACCTGTAAAATTATTTACCCATTCAGCTTAGAGATGTACACAACTCTGCCACATGGAAAATTCCTGTCTGTCAGTATTTAAAGTAACACTTAAAGCGGAGCTCCGCCGTAAAAAAATATATTAAAAGCCAGCAGCTACAAATACTGCAGCTGCTGACTTTTAATATTAGGACACTTACCTGTCTTGGAGTCCAGAAACATCGGCAGCAGAAGACGAGCAATCGCTCGTCTCTCGGCTGCCCCCACCGCCATCATGGGTGAGGGAATCAGGAAGTGAAGCATTGCGGCTTCACTTCACAGTTCCCTACTGCGCATGAGCGAGCAGCGCTGCACGTCTTTCACTGGTCCCCGCTGTGTCCTGGGAGCCGTGTGTTTCCCAGAACACAACGGGGGAGGGGGGATCGGGAAGTGACGCACTGCCCGCAGTCTACCCGCAGTGTGTATTCCTGGAAGTGGGTGCAAATACCTGTCTTAGACAGGTATCTGCACCCCCTCCCCCCTGAAAGGTGCCAATTGTGGCACCGGAGGGGGGAAGGAATCCGATGAGCGGAAGTTCCACTTTAGGGTTGAGCTCCGCTTTAAGCTGGCCATACAAAAATGACCTGATTTCCCCATCCACACATTCAAGGTGGATGGAGGAAACACTCCTGCTGCTAGAGGACCTAACTATAGACCGTATTCACGGACTGCAAAATCCTAAGCACATCTCTGCACACCTTCCCAGGGACACTATAGCTTGCATCCACTTCTTTCATACCAGGGAAAACTTACTAGCAACTTTTAGGAAAGTGGATAAACTACCAGAACACTTCCAGGCATTCTGTAAAGTGGCACATCTTTCTGATATGTTTTACTGTGACGCAGCAAAATTACATTTCTAAAGGAAAAAAAAATCATTTAAACTTGCTCACGGCTGTAATGTATTGCCGGATCCCGGCAATATAGATAAAAATCTATGAAAAAATCTTCAAGGGTCCCCCCCCCCAGTCCATACCAGGCCCTTCAAGAGTAACTGTAATGCTTCCTCACAGTTACTCTTGTTGGGCGCAGGAACGGGCTCTGCTGTTAAATATTATTTCAAAAATTGTAATTACATGCCCCAGTCAAACAGGTGCAGAAAAACTGGGCCTTGGGTGTTGGTGGTGCCAAAACACTGTAACCCCTAACAGTTACTTGTGGTGTGTGAATGAAGGGGCCCTGCTGTAAACAATTATTTAAAAAATTTCAATTACCGTATATACTCGAGTATAAGCCGAGTTTTTCAGCACATTGTTTTGTGCTGAAAATGCCCCCCTCGGCTTATACTCGGGTCTGTGCCCATCTTCAAATTTGTGCATTTGATCCCGGTCAGCCGTAAGTCCCCTGGACCCCAAACTTGGCACACATGTAGCCACACTCCTCCTCTACAAGTGTGCAAAGTTTGTTGTCCAGGGGACCTACGGCCGGGGAGCACCGATTTTTCAAAGCCGTGCACCCCTTCCATAGACTCCAATGTTAAACGGTCATTTCTCCTGTGATTTTGGGGACCCAGTACTGGCCGGCCCTAGGTCCCCTGGACCCCAAACTTGGCACACGCCCCTTCCATAGACTCCCATGTTAAATGTCAGTCTAGACACACAGTGTCGGAGATCAGGTAGGGTGATTGGGCACAGTGAGGCATGGACACATTGAGGCGTGGGCACAGTGACAGTGAGGCATGGGCACAGTGAGGCATGGGAACAGTGAAGCATGGGCACAGTGAGGCATGGAAACAGTGAGGCATGGGCACAGTAAGGCACAGTGAGGCATGCACATGGACACAGTTAGGCAAAGTGAGGCACAGTGAGGCATGCAGATGGACACCCTAGGCTTATACTTGAGTCAATACGTTTTCCCAGTTTTTTGTGGTAAAATTAGGTGCCTCGGCTTATATTTGGGTCAGCTTATACTCGAGTATATACGGTACATGCCCCAGTCAAACAGGTGTAGAAAAAATGGTCCTTGGGTGTTGGTGGTGCCAGAACACTGTAACCCCTCACAGTTACTCTTGTTGGGTGTAGGAACGGACCCTGCTGTTAAAAATTTGTTTAGAAATTTAAATTACATGCCCCTGTCAAACAGGGGTTGAAAAATTGGGCCTTGGGTGTTGGTGGTGCCCTTAACCAAAATTATTGTTGGAAGCTAGCATCATCAAGATTTAGGTGAAATAGAATAGGCAGCATATGCAGTCTTCAAGGGATCCCAGATCCCTAGCAAATTCAATCAGTTATATCAGCATCAGGGGCTTGATAGCTGCTGATCCAGGACCGATTGATTCATTTTTATAAATGTGAGTCTATCAACGGAGTCTATGAACAGGCACACTCTTTGATCCATCACAAACCCTCCAGCAGCATGTCTGTTCAGAAAGCACAATGGATGCAGGACAAGCCAATAGCTTGATTTCATATTGAGCAAGTTCTGGCCAATGGTCCATCCTCAAGACCCAGTAACCCAGTGGATGTTCTGTTGGAAAGGTCTCCAAGTCTGTTCTTGCCCCTAGATATTCCTGCATCATATAATGCAGACACTGGCGATGGTTGCTTGAACCTATCAGCCCTTGGCACTGAGGACTGAAAAATTGTTTAAAGGCATTGGTCAGCCGGCCACCTTCTCCGCCGCTCTTCCTTTGACCGAACAAATCCTCAGAAACACGCTGTCCAGCACCAGGAAATTGTAACCACCCAGAGTCTGGAAAGGCGTTACATTAACTTTTTTCAAGGCCACCTGAAGATGTTTAATCCTCTGCTCCCTCTGCGAAGGCAGAATGAGTTCTGCAACTTTACCCTTGTAATGTGGATCAAGAAGGGTTGCCAGCCAGAATGATCCCTCTCCTTGATACTATGAATCCTAGGGTCCTTTCGCAGGCTTTGCAGAATCAGGGAGGCCATGCAGCGTAAGTTTTCAGAGGCATGAGATTCTGAGTCCTCTGGGTCACTGAGGATGACATTGTCAGGCACTACCTCCTCCCAGCCACGTACAACTCCTTGGGATTCTGGGGACTGAAAACCATCCCTTGAAGATTGCTGTATGTTATCCTCCACATCCATGCTGACACAATCCTCCTCTTCTTTATCCTGTGTGTTTGGTGGCCCCACAGGAATGCTATCTACATAAAGGGGGCCTCAAGAGGAAAGAAAGTCCTCCTCTTTCTCCCACTGTTCTGTCTCAAGTGCCCTGTCCATGATTCCACGAAGCGTGTGCTCCAGCAGGAAGACTAGAGGGACAGTGTCACTATTGCAAGCATTGTCGCTGCTCACCATCCTTTTGGCCTAGTCAAATGGTGACAGGACAGTGCATGCATCCTTAATCAGTAGCCACTTGTGTGGCGAAAAGAAGCCAAGCTCCCCTGAGCCTGTCCTGGCATCAACCATCTCTGAGCCTGCCCCTACAGAGCTGACAGAATCTCTGCCCCAGTGGGGCTCCTGACCCCTAGGCAGACCAACTGAAGCACTGCATGGCATCTTTTAGCCTGACTGCTTGCGTAGCCCCTTGAAAGCTTAGGGAGCGCTGCTGGTTCAGAGGAAAATTCTGCAGAAGAGAAAGGATAAGTGGAGGGGGTGGAGGGGGTGGAGCAGAGAGATGTGGCATAATCCCCACCATATTTTTCGAGGCATGGTGGCGGAACAAGCTCCAACACTGAACCCTGTCCTGCATCCTTCCCAGCTGCCAGCAGAGTTACCCAGTGTGCCGTGAAGGAAAGATAATGTCCCTGACCATGCCTGCTCTGGACCATGAGTCAGCGGTAATATGAACCTTGCTGCTGACTGCCCTGTCCAACAAGGCCAAAACATTGCCTTTCAGATGACGGTAGAGAGCTGGAATGGCCTTACGTGAAAAAAAAATAGTTTTGGAACATGCCACTGTGGTACAGAACATTCCACAAATTCACAAAATGGGGGCAGAGTCTACCAGCTGAAAAGGCAGCAGTTGCAGTGCTATCAATTTGGCCAAGGTAGCATTTAGAAGGGGAGTAGCGAGGGTTGGGACTTTAATTGAAGCATATAAGTACAAAAGGTAATATGGTGAACAAAAGGAATTTTATTAGAACATCATACAACACATGTAAATCAATTGGCATAGTAAACATGGTAATAATTGTAACAGCAGTGGACCTGACGGCACATCCACCTCTGAGGTGGTAAACAATAAGCACTATAAAACAATAAACATAATAGTCAAGGAGTAAGACAAGAGCAATTCCTGTTGGTCACCACAAATGGGAAGGTAAAGGAGGACTGGAGGTATAGTAGAGGTTGAGATCACAGATGAGGAGCAAGGAGAAGTCAGCCTTTTTTTTTTATGTGGGTCTTTCAGGTGCTGTTGCCAATGGACTGCATGGCAGGTTGTCATATGTCTTGTCAAACATGTGGTGCCCAAGCAGGGTCTGTTCTGGCCACGTTTGATCCGCTTCAGACATAGATTGCAAAAATCAATGGTGCGATCTACTGCACATGTGTCGAAAAAAGCCCACACCAATGAAATTTTGGAAGTCAGCGCGGAGTCAGCAGCGCCCTGCACCTGTGCACTCTGTGGTGTGATGCAATAGGGTGGCTGCCCTTAAGCTGACCCCTGGATGACATCCTGTCTTGTTGGAGTTGTGCCTCCTCCTTTTTCTCACTTTCCTCCTTTTTCTCACTTTCCTCCTCTCTTCTCTCAGGCACCCAAGTACAGTCAAATGTGTAATGAAAAGGGAAAAACTGCGCTAAATCCCAAAATCAAAAAAGGAAAGCAGCTAGCACTCAAACAAACAAAGTCTGGCATAAATAGTGGATAATTAGTGCAGCGCTAATAGTGGACGGTATGAACCGGCACAGTGTAAGTGGTAGGTATACAAACAACAAGTGAATATGAACAAGTGCATAAAACACTGCATATATAATAAAACAAAATCCGATGAGGCCTGTGAGCTTCAAAATACAATGTGAAATACAGTCCATATAAGCAGGACACAGTGAAAGAAACTTCTTCCCATTAAGATGACACCAAATAAGAGGAATAAGATGACACCAAAAAAGTCTTCAAAAATGGATGTATAAGGTAGTTCGCAACGAGTTACCCCGGTACACATCCATCAGTGGAGGAGTGGGGACTCTACACCTCAGCCCACCGGACCATCCTCTCCATTCAGCATCGATCCAGGTTACCCAGGACCATAAGTATCCACCCAACATTGATCCAGATCATCCAGGATCACAAGCTCACATGACCCACTGACGTATGACAGGTGTGTCCACCCCATTTGGTAAGAGTACCGTATACATCCATTTTTTAAGACTTTAAGAGTGACTACAGGCAACTTGTCTTCCTCTTATTTGGTGTAATCTTAATGGGAAGAAGTTTCTTTCACTGTGTCCTGCTTATATGGACTTTATTTCACATTGAATTTTGAAGCTCACAGGCCTCATCGGATTTTGTTTTATTATACAGTATATGCAGTGTTTTATGCACTTGTTCATATTCACTTGTTGTTTGTATACCTACCACTTACACTGTGCCAGTTGGAGTGTGCTCACTAGCATTCTTCATACCGTCCACTATTAGCGCTGCACTAATTATCCACTACCCAAGTACAGTCAGTGACCTCATCATACCATCCCTCCTCGTCACTGGAGCAAATTTGGCAGTATGCTGCAGCTGTGGGAACATGAATGCTAGTTTCTTGTCCTTCTGTGGCACCCCTTCTCTCTAGGCTCACATTACTCCCTTCCTCAAACAGGGAACCAACATCGGAGCCTTCAAATTGCTGCGCATCCTCCATCAGCATGTAACCGACACTATGGTCGAATAATTCTGGTAACTCCTCTGTGCATGATGGTGGGGCTATGGAAGGAGTAACCGTGGACAAGGACCCGTGGAATAGGCCACTTTGGCAGCTGTGTTGGAAGGCAAACTTATATGAGCCTGGGTGACAGAGGATAAGGAGGATGAGGACGGCTTACTTATTCACTCCACCAACTCTTCTGCATGTTGTGGGTCAATAACACGGCCAGTAGCAGAAAAAAAGGACACGCATAACCAGCCTGCAGAGGATGCACACTCTCCACAGCCACCACTTTTCACTGTAGACACAGAGGCTACTTGCCCTATTTTAGTGGCCTGTGAGCGTCTGCCTCTCCTTGGTGGCCTTCCAGATATGATGGGGATTTTTTTTTCACACCACACTACAATGTATTATATATTGTGTACACCACCTGAAGTGTATTAGAAACTGTACACACTGTATTATATACCGTGTACACCGTCTGCACTGTAATATGTATTGTACACCGTCTGCACTGTATTATATGCTGTGTACACCGCCTGAAGTGTATTATATATTGCACACCGCCGAATGCAATGTATATATAGTCTACACTGAATGCCGAGCATATATATATATATATACTGTGAGGGGGTTAACTCGGTAGCGGGTGTGTGTGACCCCCTGGATGGGCTCCCCACACAAAAACAGGCCCAGCAGACGGAGGTTGTGGTTTTCAAGATCAAAAGGTGCGGTTTATTTCTCTATTTACAGTGACAAAAACACAGCAAAGCAAAAAGAAACATAAACAAAATAAATCCTGGTCAGCTTGACCTCTGACTAAACATGCAGGTTTCCCTAACTAACAACTGGGATCAGCCTGGTGCTGTCCTAGTCCCTAAGTCCCTGGTTTAGTAAATGTCCAAACAAATAGCCACACAGGCTTTGTCTCACCGCACAGGGGTTCACTCTCCCTAGACAGTCCACACAGGTCTGGTTCCAGGCATGAGCAAACACCTAATGAAGCTGGGAGTTTTTATAGAGGCCTTAAACGAGCTGACAAGCTTCAGCTGGTCTCATCAACTCCCTGCCTGCACGACGCCCAGCACTCTCCCTAGAGGTATGAATCATCCATGAGCCCACTAGCCTCAGCTGGGCTTCATCAACTCTCTCCCTAGTTGTATAAGTCGGCATAAAGCCTGAATCTGGGAGAAATATACCTACCCCCCTGGATGCAACCAGGTGACTTTACCTTCCTGCTGTCACATACCCCCCCCTCTTGTTTTAACCTTGGGGTTGGAACACCAGCAATCAGGCATTCATGTACTCGAGACAAAGCATCCACATTCCCCATTTGAACGCCAGGGCGATGCTTTACTGTGAAGTTGAATTCCTGTAGGGCCAGGAACCACCTATTTACTCTTCTATTTGTCTCCTTGTTTTGAGCCATCCACTTTAACGGAGCGTGATCCGTAACCATGTCAAAGTGCCTACCTAGCAGATAGTACCGAAGGGAATCTAGAGCCCACTTCACCGCTAAACACTCCTTTTCAACCGTGGCGTAATTTACCTCATGGGACTTCAACTTCCTGCTGAGGTAAATGACTGGGTGCTCTTCCCCGTTCCAGACCTGGGACAATACTGCTCCTAACCCCACATCTGACGCATCACTTTGTACGACAAAGTCTTTAGAGAAGTCGGGTGAGTACAACACTGGCTGGCTACATAAGGCTTGTTTCAAGAATTGGAATGCTGCCTCAGCCTCGGGGGTCCATTTAATCATGACCGACCCTTTCCCTTTCGTCAGGTTGGTTAGGGGCACAGCCTTAGAAGCAAAGTGGGGAATGAAGCGCCGATAATAACCCACGATTCCCAGAAAGGCTCGTACCTGCTTCTTGCTGTTGGGACGTAGCCAACTCTGGATGGCCTCGACTTTGTTGAGTTGGGGTTTTATTACTCCCCTGCCAATGGTGTACCCAAGATATTTGGCCTCCTCCTGCCCAATGGTACACTTCTTGGGGTTAGCCGTAAACCCCGCTTCCCGGATAGAGTCTAGGACTGCTTGCACTTTTGGCAGATGTGAGGCCCAATCTGTGCTATGGACAATTACGTCATACAGGTAAGCCGCAGCATACTTCCGATGGGGCCTCAGTATCTGGTCCATTTTCCGCTGGAATGTGGCCGGCGCATTCTGTAACCCGAACGGCATTCTCTTATATTGGAACGCCCCGTCTGGGGTTACAAATGCGGTTTTCTCTTTGGCCGACTTGGCCAGGGGAATTTGCCAATACCCTTTTGTGAGGTCAAGAGTCGTCATGTATCGGGCTGTTCCCAGCCGGTCGATCAACTCATCTATACGTGGCATGGGGTAGGTGTCAAATTTTGTAACTTTGTTCAACTGACGAAAATCGTTACAAAATCGCCAGCTCCCATCCGGTTTAGGCACCAACACAATGGGACTAGACCAATCACTTTGGGACTCCTCTATCACCCCTAAGTTCAGCATTTTCTGTACTTCCTCCCGTATTGCCTCCCGTCGGGCCTCTGGGATCCGATAGGGTTTTAACTTCACCCTTTCACCGGGCGGGGTAATAGTATCATGCTCTACCCCAGATGTTTGTCCCGGCAGCTCAGAGAACACCTCCTTGTTGCGAAGCACAAACTCCTTAACCTCCTGTTGCTGGGGTTGTGACAAGGTGGCTGCTATTCCAACCTCCGGAATCACGCAACCAGTTTGAGCTGGTGACCAAGTTTCTGCGACTAGGGACTCTCTATCCCTCCAGGCTTTCAACAGATTAACGTGATAGATCTGTTCGGGCTTTCGCCTTCCTGGTTGTCTGACCTTGTAATTCACTTCGCTCACTTTTTCCATTATCTCGTAGGGGCCTTGCCATTTGGCAAGGAATTTACTTTCAACCGTAGGGACAAGTACCAATATCCTATCCCCCGGGGAAAAGGTACGGGTCTTGGCTCCACGGTTGTACACTCTCTGCTGTGCCAACTGCGCTTGGGCCAAATGTTCCTTCACGATGGGCATTACCTGTGCAATTCGATCTTGCATCAGGGCGACATGCTCAATCACACTCCTGTGGGGAGAACTCTCACTTTCCCAAGTTTCCTTGGCAATATCCAACAGCCCTCTTGGGTGTCTCCCATACAGTAACTCAAAGGGGGAGAATCCCGTAGAGGATTGGGGCACCTCCCTAATAGCAAACATCAAATAAGGAAGTAGACAGTCCCAATCCTTTCCATCTCTATCCACCACTTTCTTCAACATTTGTTTTAGGGTTTTGTTGAATCTTTCAACCAGCCCATCGGTTTGGGGGTGATACACAGACGTACGCAATTGCGTCACTTTGAACAATTTACACAGCTCTTTCATAACCCGGGACATAAAGGGTGTACCTTGGTCCGTAAGCAGTTCTTTACAAATACCCACCCGGCTAAAAACAAGAGATAGCTCTTTGGCTATGGTTTTGGCCGAGGTATTTCGGAGAGGGATCGCTTCTGGATAACGGGTGGCATAGTCCATTATAACTAATATGTACTGGTGCCCCCTAGCGGACTTGATTATAGGACCTACCAAATCCATTGCGATCCTCTCAAACGGGACCTCAATGATGGGTAGAGGGACCAGCGGGCTACGGAAATGTGGCATCGGGGCCGACCTCTGACACACAGGGCAGGAGGAACAATAATTTTCTATGTCCTTCATCACCCCAGGCCAATAGAATCTCTGTAATACCCTCTCTCGGGTTTTCTCTGTCCCCAGATGACCTCCAAGAATGTGCCCATGGGCCAACTCCAACACCAACTTCCTGTAAGGTTTGGGCACCACAAGCTGCTCAACGGTTTCTTCTGCCCTTTTTGCCACCCGATACAGTAGGTCCTTCTCTACGCTGAAGTATGGGTAAGTGCAGGTATTATCTGGGTTCACTAACTCGCCATCTATTTCCACTACGTTTTCCCGTGCCTTTATTAGGGCGGGGTCTTTTAACTGTTCTGTGGCAAAATTTTCCCTGTGAACCCCAAGATCAGAAAACTCCACAGACGGTAGGTTTTCGTCTGAGGAGGTGGGCTCCTCTCCAGTTTCTTGAGTCTCGCCTGCCAATACTGACAAGGGAAATTCTGGAGAGTCCTCACCACTCTCAGAGGAGTTCTGGCTATCACCTTCCTGGTACATAGGGGCACCAATGGGGGGCTCAGGATCATCCCACAGTTCCCAGAACTTCGGAAAATCCCTTCCCACAATGGCATCATGCGGTAATTGAGATACTAACCCCACTGGATGAGAGAGGGTACCTTTGGGGGTCTTGAAACACACTGTAGTCACTGGATACTCTCGGGTGTCCCCATGCACACAAATAACAGCTACCTTGCTATTCCCAGAGACCTCTGTTTTAACTAATTCAGCCTTTATCAGGGTCACAAGGCTACCTGAATCCAGTAATACCACAACATTTCTACCATTAATACACATTTTGCATAAATGTTTCTCAGTTCCCCGAATGGCAGTGCATGCGACTGTCGCACACAGCGACTGACGTCTGTCCGTCAGAAAGTCACATTGCATGGGTTCCTCCACAACCGGGCAATTTGCTGCAATATGTCCCGTTTGCCGGCAGCGGTAGCAAACAATCCTTTTGGCTGCCTCTTGAGCCCCCGACTTCCCAAGCTGTTCTCGCCAAACCCTGGGCAGAGCTCCCACCCTCTCACTCTCTCCACCCTCACCCCTTGGAATCATCTTATCCGCCCCTGGGGATGGTCTGGTCTTAGGGTAGAAAGTCCGAGAGTCTCTGGAAGAGGCCGTCAGGTTCTCTGCAGCCAAGTATCTCTCTACACGATCCACAAGTTTACCGGCCGTTTCTGGGTCTCCATGGCTTACCCACTTTTGAATGGCGGTAGGAAGAGCTCTCAAGAAACGATCCATCACAACACGTTCCACAATCTCCGGTGCGGACAAAGTCTCTGGCTGTAGCCACTTCCTGCTCAGGTGAATGAGATCATACATTTGAGACCTGGGGGGTTTTCCAAGCTGGAAATTCCAGTTATGCACAAGCTGAGCCCGGACAGCCAGGGTGACACCCAGCCTTGCCAATATTTCAGCTTTTAGCATCCCATAGTCTTTTGCTTGGTCAGGCTCTAGGTCATAGTAAGCTTTCTGCGATTCACCAGTTAACAGAGGAGCCACCAGTCCAGCCCACTGCTCCTCAGGCCACTTTTCTCTTTCAGCAGTCCTTTCAAATGTGGTCAAAAATACCTCTGGATCATCCTCTCCAGTCATTTTTGTCAATAAACGACTCACCCCAAAGGACGCGGTATTAGTGGGACGGCTTTCCTCACTGGTCTGCGGACGTTGCTGCATTACTGCTTCCATCTGTTGTTGTAGTCTCTGCTCTTGCTTCTGCAACAGGTCTATGAAGCGGGCCTCAGATTGCTGCTGGGCTTGTTGCTGGGCTGCGAAGCTCTTTTGCAAACCTGCATTTGTCTGCTGTTGATTGGCATTTGCTAGAGCCAGCTGTTTCAGTATCTCCTCCATGCTGGCTTAAAAAAAAACTGCCACTGGTTCTCCACCAACTGTGAGGGGGTTAACTCGGTAGCGGGTGTGTGTGACCCCCTGGATGGGCTCCCCACACAAAAACAGGCCCAGCAGACGGAGGTTGTGGTTTTCAAGATCAAAAGGTGCGGTTTATTTCTCTATTTACAGTGACAAAAACACAGCAAAGCAAAAAGAAACATAAACAAAATAAATCCTGGTCAGCTTGACCTCTGACTAAACATGCAGGTTTCCCTAACTAACAACTGGGATCAGCCTGGTGCTGTCCTAGTCCCTAAGTCCCTGGTTTAGTTAATGTCCAAACAAATAGCCACACAGGCTTTGTCTCACCGCACAGGGGTTCACTCTCCCTAGACAGTCCACACAGGTCTGGTTCCAGGCATGAGCAAACACCTAATGAAGCTGGGAGTTTTTATAGAGGCCTTAAACGAGCTGACAAGCTTCAGCTGGTCTCATCAACTCCCTGCCTGCACGACGCCCAGCACTCTCCCTAGAGGTATGAATCATCCATGAGCCCACTAGCCTCAGCTGGGCTTCATCAACTCTCTCCCTAGTTGTATAAGTCGGCATAAAGCCTGAATCTGGGAGAAATATTACCTACCCCCCTGGATGCAACCAGGTGACTTTACCTTCCTGCTGTCACAATATATATATATATGTATATATATATATATATATATATATATATATTAGACTGTATATACTGTATATATTAATACACCACCTGAAGTGTATTATATATTGCACACCGCCAAATGTACTGTATATATAGTCTACACTGAATGCAGAGTATATATTAACCACTTGCCGACCGTCTCACGCTGATATACATTGGCAAAGTGTCACGTTCCCGCAAATCGCCTTACGGGTTTGTCTTCCCCTTTAAGGATCGCCGACGCCCACCCGCGATTGCAGGAATGAGAGCTAGAACACATAAATCCCTGTTCTGTCAGGGGAGAGGAGACATATTGTTTGTTCCTAGTAAGTAGGAACAACAATATGTCTCCTCCCTCAGTCAGTCCCATCCCCATACAAAAGGACATCACTTTTGTTTCGGTACAAGGTCGCATGTGCAATTGTCAGTTAAAGTGACACAGTGCCGTATCGCAAAAAATGGCCTGGTCATTAAGCAGCCAAATCTTCCGGTCTGTAAGCGGTTAATATACTAGACTGTATATATATCGTAATACACCGCCTGAAGTGTATTATATACTGTACACCACCAAATGCATTGTATATATAGTCTACACTGAATGCAGAGTATATATATATATATATATATATATATATATATATATATATATATATATATATGTACTAGACCAGGGCTCAAAATTTCAAGTCCTGAGCTACTAGCCAGGCCTCAAGGGTTACTTGCCGCCAGTTGCCCTACCCTGCCCCGCCCCTAAACATGCCCTCATAAATTATCTTATGAAATGACATGTAAATGTTTTATAAATATTGATAACAACTGTATTCGTGCCCATCAGTGCAGCCTCACCTGTGCTCATCAATACAGCCTCACCTGTGCTCATCAATGCAGCTTCACCTGTGTCCATCAATGCAGCCTACCTGTGTCCATCAATGCAGCCTACCTGTGTCCATCAATGCAGCCTACCTGTGTCCATCAATGCAGCCTACCTGTGTCCATCAATGCAGCCTCACCGGTGCCCAACAATGCAGCCTCACCCATGTCCATAAATGCAGCTTCACCTGTGTCCACCAATGCAGCCTGCCTGTGTCCACAAATGCAGCCTGCCCATGTCCACCCATGCAGCCTGCCCATGTCCACCAATGCAGCCTGCCCGTGTCCACCAATGCAGCCTGCCAGTGTCCACAAATGCAGCCTGCATGCAGCCTACCTGTGTCCACCATGCAGCCTACCTGTGTCCACTATTCAGCCTACCTGTGTTCACCATGCAGCCTACCTGTGTTCATCATGCAGGGGGACAGAGGAGAGGAAGAGGATTGCCGGCCGGATGATCAGAGCGCCAAGGGACATCACTGGAACAGCTTTTATTTCAATAGCAGTGTGTTCTCGCCGCTCGGCATCACATACAGCCCTGCCCCCTTGGCCGGGGAACTTTGATACACGTTACTTGTCCCAGGATTGGACGGGTGATCTGTCTATCAAAGTCCTGGGACCAGGAGGCAGGGCTGTGTGTGACAGAGAGTGTGGGGAACACACTGCTATTGAAATGAAAGCCGCTAGTGATGTACCCAACGCTCATCTGGCCGCCAGCTCTCCTCTCTCTTCTCGAGCGCTGGGAGAAGGACTCCCATTCAACCTGCCTGCCGGAAGTGCTTGCATTCCCTCGCTCCAAGGCAGCCCTTCCTCACCAGCCCTCATTTTCCACTCTGTATTAGGCTGTATATATATATATATATATATATATATATATACAGTATTAAGATACACTGCCTGAAGTGTATTATATATTGTATACGATATGCCGAATGCACTGGATATATAATCTACACTGAATGCAGAGTATATATATATATATATATATATATATATACTAGACTGTATATATATATATTGATACGCCACCTGAAGTGCATTATATATATATGTGTATATATATACATTTTTTACGATCTCATACGGGACAAGGCAACGTTGTCTCCTCTCCCCATTCATTTTTGCTCTGGCAATGGAGCCGCTAGCAGAGAAAATAAGGTCCCATGCTGAAATTAAGGGCATATCTATCAAGGGAGGGCCCCATGTCATCACCCATTTCGCGGAAGATATCATTATATCCTTGTCTGACCCGCTGCAATCCCTTCCAATTGTCCACCAAATTCTTAATGCATTTAACAAAATTTATTTTTACACGGTGAATGAGACAAAGTCCAACATCCTAGGCATATATATAGATGACACAGTTAGGTGTACTGTACAGTCACAATTCTCTTACCCGTGGGTTGCGAATTCTTACCATATCTTTGACATATCCAATTTCCCACCTCATTTCTTAGTTGTTACCACTGTCCAGGTGCTCCAGGGCCTCCCAAATGTAATAGTAGACAGGAAATTGGATGGATAATTTATGCCCCCAGGAAAGCCTGAAGGTGCTCCTTAGATTTTGGACCCCTATGTGTGGCTAGACTGTAAAAATGTCCCACATATGTGGTATCCCATTACTAAGGAAGAGTAGCCAAATGTGGTTTGGCATGTAACTCCAAGTATGCCTATGATGTACAGTATGTTAGAAATATCCTATTAATTGACAACTTTGTGTAAAACATATACATTTTCAGCTTCTTTTCTGCATGACTTGTGGCAAAAAATTACATTTTCAAAATACTCATAATGCCTCTTAGAAAACAGGTCATTTTGTGGGGTTTTCCACTATCCTAGTGCTCTAGGGCCTCCAAAAATGTGATAGATATTTAGGAGATTAGATGAGTAATTTATGTGTACTTTATGCTACTTAAAAGCCCAAAGATGCTCCTTGGATTTTGGGCTCCTCTATGCACCTAGGCTGAAAAAGTCTCACACATGTGGTATTCCCATTTTTGGGAGGCATAGCAGAATCTGTTTTGGCTGTTCTAAGTATGCCAATGTTCTGTGTGAGAAATAACTTGTTAAAATTACAACTTTGTGGGAAAAAATATTATTTAATTTCTTAAGTTTTCAAATGATTGTGAAAAAATTTAAAATTTCACAAAACTCATAAATTTTTGTTGTTTTTTTCATTTAAACAGTAAAAAAAAAAAAACATTGTTGATTAAATACCACTAAAAGAAAGTAATATCTGTCTCAAAAAATTATAAAAAATTCATTTGGGTACAGTGTTACCTGACTAAGTATTTGTCATTCAAATTGTGTGAGCGCTTAAAATGTAAAAATGGCCTGGAATGGAGTGAATGTGTTTGGTTTTGAGTTGGTTAAGGCTAGAAGAAGATTTACACCACTCCAGGTATTTGTGCTTCTCTGGTTTTTCACTGCTCAGCCATCCTGTAAAGGGTGCCAGCCCATAGAAATTAAGAGATACTCCAGATGGTTGCACACCTTGTGGACATTTTTTATCAAGTTCAGGTACAAAAATATAAAATCACAGTTGGGGAAGGAAAGATATTTGATGTGTTTTGCTCTATGCTAGTGCTTAATCACAGCAAATCATTTCAGCCCCACAGCCCCATCTTTAGAACAACTAAAATCACAGCGACTGAAACGATCAAGTAAGCATTTTTCATTTACTCACAGAACCCAATTCCTCAAAAAAACAGGCAGACACCATAAACATTGGAAAAAAGAGTAAAACTGCGCTAAATATTGATAAAGAAAAGACACCAAGTGTTCTCACTGGTGACTCAATGGGAGCTGCGATTAAGATGTGAACCACCATACATAATAGCAAATAGGAAAAGAGAAAAATCGCGCTAACCCGTGTCATAGGCTCCGTGAGGAGTCTATAAATAATTTGGATCTGTAATTGTTTAAAAAAGAACAGAACATAAGATTTAAATAAATTAAATAAACACCCATCAAACGATGGAAAAAAAAAAAAAAAAGTGTACTGTGATGTAACTTCAAAATGTAAGGTCCATAAATGATATAAAGTCCATAAAATAAATCTCTTAGGTAAAGTCCGTTATGAAACACCAGTGCTCCGTGTAAAAAGTCATACGAAGTGGATAATTGCATCCAATTTTGTGATCTTCCACCACCAAACAACAGAAATTTCTCCTTACCAGCTACAATTGACCCCCCATGACAGAGGATCAATAAATGCAGAGATTAAGCAGTTCCTCCCACAGGTCAGCACAGCAATTGGGACTCCTAAATCACCAATCCCCGATGGACATCCGTGGACACAGGTAGTATGTAAAAGATAGACACACTCCACATAGCGCATTACCGTTTAAAATATTTATTCTTTAAAATAAAGTTTGCACTTACATTAATGCAGTTTTAAAATAGCCCATTCAGTCTGGTGTGCCGGCCGCTGCACATTCATCAGACACCCGTCCCGTCCTTCTCGGAAGCGTTTGAGGTGACGTCAGTCAACATTATATCAAAATGTCACAACAACAAAAAAAGAAAAACAATACAGCACAAAGAGAAGACATCTCAGATAACAACTTTGACCATCCCCATCATTCACTCCTAAGGGAACATACATGTTCCAGGAGAAGAGGCATAAGAGATCCAGGAGCCCTATTAGATCACTACAAATCCACAGAACCGAAATGCCGATTTTCTGGCCTGCACATCACTTAGGTAAAATTTATAATGATCTATAAATAATCCACACTATGCTATTTTATAGAGGTCCTAATATGCAGGATAAACATCAGCACAAACTCAATATATTCCTATTTATTATTATGTATGGAATTTCCAAAAACAAGAGATCCCTTATAATCCATACAGCCATTTCTAATGAGTGGCTGATGTTTCAAACATATTTTAAAGCTAAACCATATATGGCTCTATATTAAATGGGATTTATTCATAGAAATGTGTTAAATTATCCTCAAAATGTAACCCTGCAAGGATCCTTGTTTTTGACATCACCACCATTTTTAGGGCAGACGACTCTTTCATCCCCCTTTTTTAAAATGGCTGCGGTTCATTAAAATGTCAGACACACTAGTATCAGGCCTTCTCTACATCATATGTGATCATGGAGATGAGGCCGCAGGCTCCTAGTCTTCCTGTCCACGTATTGGACTGCACATATGGCACAGGTGACTAAATAAATCAATTCTTGATGTTACAATAAATACTGTTAATGTATGAATGTCATACTCCTTACCACTTCCAAAGGACCTAAATTTGTCCTATCTAATTATTACGAAACAGCAAGGGCATCCATCCTCCCCACACCTATAATTCCCCCTGAACTGCACACAATGGCAGCTCTGTGCAGTTAAGTAGGAAAAATAGCTGCGTGATAAATACCTCCCCAAAGATGGAGCCTGTTGGGATACAGTTTTGATGCAAAATCTTAGCATAAACTTCATCATTATATAGAATTGGAATATATTCCTTCACAATTCTTTACACGCTATCATACTCTAAACTATACAAAGCAAAAAACACAGGTGTGCCCTGCTGTTCCCTGTTCTGTGCTCTGTTTTTTAACAGGGTGTCTTTAGATGTGCTTCTAGAAATTCTGAAAGCTCTATCTACATCCAGCTTAGAATACCCACGTTGATGTGTTATGCTTAAGCGCTAGTTTAGTGCAAAACTAGACAAATTGTTTTCCCTCCCCCACTGTGATTATTTATATTTTTGTACCTGAATTTGATAATCAAAGTCCACAAAAAGTGCAGCCATCCTCAACCATTTCTATGGTTAAGGCTAGGTTCCTACTGCTGTAATCTGATTTTGATCCAGCTTTCAGTGCGATTATGTAGTTGAACTTGAAGACTTGAAGTGGTTTTCATATTTTGTGGGGCAAAAATTGTGCTGAAATCGCACCAAAGTAGTACAGGAAACCTTTCCAAAATTGTGCTGTGCTGAATTTCAATAATGTGAACAGACACCATTAAAAATAATGTGATTTCCATTGTCATGCATTTCTCTGCAGCTCAAGTTGCATCTGAAATTGCACTAGTGTTAATGAAGCCAAAGCCCTGGTTCACACTGGTGCGTTTTGACATGCGATTTGGCATGCCAAATCGCATGTCAAAACAACGGTATTTGCCGCAAATTGCCGGCAATGGAACCGTCCTAATCAGTGCGACGCCGCATTTGCGGCGCTGCACCGATTTCAAAAAGTAGTTTCTGTACTACTTTTTGCGATTTCGGGCATCAGAAACCTGCACAGATGTCCCTGTAATCGTGGCCGAAATCGGGACTGACAGGCAGGAGTGAAATCGTGCGAGTTCAGCTGAACTCGCACGGCTTTACTCCCGCAGCCCAGTGTGAACCTGGGCTTAGGCTGGGTTCAAACAATTGCGAATTGGATGCAGGTTTCCCCACATCCAATTTGCATGTCAGGAGACTGTGACCGGCTCTCAATGGATCTGTTTCACACAGCTCCAGGACAGCTACGGAAAGAATTGTACGGGAGTTCTGTGCGTCTTCTTATTTGTTTAAGGTCCGACTTCAGCCCAAAATTCTGACAAAAATCTGACCTAAAACGGTGAACAGGGACGCACCAGACCCCTGCTGTGAGCCGCTCCACGGCAGTGTTAAGGAAAGACATATAGCAATAACAAAAAGCAAACAAAACAAAAGCAGTTTAACCTAAAAAATAAAGGCCCTATTAACACAAAATAAAAAGCAATACACCCCAAAATAAATTTAATTAAACCTCAAAATTCCCCCCCTGAAACAAAAGCCAATTTTCTAAAGGGAAGTCCTGCAAAAAAAAGTTTGCTATGGATTGATTGCCCAAAGGGCTAACAATCAGGATTAAAGTAAAGTTACCTAATTTACCATAATCTTTCTCGGCGTGTCAGCTTTCCCTAAACAGCTTCCAACTCACTGACACTATGACTGCTTTTTGCCCCACTTTTTATACTTTTTGGAACTGAAACGCACTGGAACTGACCGCATAGTAGGATTTTTAAAACAGCTTACCTGTAAAATCCTTTTCTTGGTGTACATCACGGGACACAGAGCAGCATAGTCATTACTATGTGGGTTATATAGAATTACCTTCAGGTGCTGGCACTGGTAACTTCCAAAACAGGAAGTACCCTCCCCTATATAAGCCCCTCCCATCCGGGAGTACCTCAGTTTTGTAGCAAAGCAATACGTGTCCCCAAAAGAGGGGTGGGAGCTCTGTGTCCCGTGATGTACTCCAAGAAAAGGATTTTACAGGTAAGCTGTTTTAAAAATCCTACTTTCTTGTTCATACATCACGGGACACAGAGCAGCATAGTCATTACTATGTGGGACGTCCCAAAGCAATGCCAAATGAGGGGGGGATACACCATACATAAGCTGGGCGCCATCAGGCATGAGGATCTTTTGCGGCCTGCAACACACTGCGCCCAAAGGCGACATCCTCCTGACTTCTAACGTCCACCTGGTAGAACCTAGTAAACGTGTGTACTGAAGACCATGTTGCGGCCTTACAAATTTGAGCCAGGGAGGCCTGGTGATGCACTGCCCATGAAGTTCCAACTGCTCTCGTGGAGTGCGCCCTAACTTTGAACGGAGGCGGTCTACTTCTCAAGCCATAGGCTTGTATTATGACCTGTCGAATCCACTTGGCTAAAGTAGATTTTGATGCTGCCTGACCCTTTCTGGGGCCTTCCGGCAGAACAAACAAAGAATCCGTTCTACAAATCTGAGCAGTGGCTTTTAGATAAGCTTTAACTGCTCTTACTACATCCAAAGAATGCAACAACTTTTCCTCTACCGAGCTTGGTTTGGGGAAAAAAGAAGGAAGAACCACATCCTGGTTCAAGTGAAACCTCGATACCACCTTAGGAAGAAAGGCTGGGTGAGGGCGTAATACTACTCTGTCCTTATGAATAACCAGATATGGCTCCTTACAGGACATGGCGGCTAATTCCGACACTCTTCTAGCCGAGCATATGGCTACTAAAAATATCAATTTTCTGGTGAGTAGAACCAAGGAAATGTGCCGCAAAGGTTCAAACGGCTGCTTCTGCAGAACCGACAGAACCAAATTTAGATCCCATGGGCATATGGGAGCTTTAATCGGTGGAATAATACGAGTCACCCCTTGCATAAAGGATTTGACAAGTGAATGCATAGCCAGGGGCCTTTGAAATAGTATTGATAAGGCCGAAACCTGGCCCTTGATAGTACTTAAGGCAAACTTCCTGTCTACAGCCCACTGCAGGAAGTCCAGAATTCTGCCTATAACGTACTTACGTGGATGCCATTTTCTGGCCTCGCACCAAGTGATGTACGCCTTCCAAACTCTATAGTAGATCTGCCTGGATACAGGCTTCCTGGCATTGATTATAGTTGATACCACAGAGTTAGAGAGACCTCTCTTCTTTAGGATGTGGGATTCAATAGCCAGGCCGTTAAACTTAGAGTTAGTAAGGAAGGGTGGTATATCGGTCCTTGCGAAAGCAGGTCCGGACGACGTGGAAGGGTCCAAGGACTCCCCACAGACATTTTGATGATCTCCGCGTACCAGGCCCTTCGGGGCCACGCTGGAGCCACCAGGATCACCGGCTTCTTTTCCAACCTGACTCTGCGAAGGAGTCGAGGCAACAATTGTAGCGGAGGGAATGCATATATCAGTCTGAACTGATCCCAAGGGAACACCAGAGCATCCGAGCCGCAAGCGAGGGGATCCCTTGTCCGGGAGACAAATCTGTCCACCTTTGCGTTGAATCTGGATGCTAGCAGATCTACATCCGGTGTTCCCCACCGCTGACATATTGCTCGGAAGACCTCGGGATGAAGGGACCATTCCCCTGGGCATAACTGTTGGCGACTCAGAAAGTCCGCCTTCCAATTCTCCACCCCTGGAATGAAGACAGCTGATATACATGGGACATGCTTTTCTGCCCATTCCAGGATGTGACTTACTTCCCTCTGGGCTGCACGACTCCTGGTGCCTCCCTGATGATTGATATATGCCACTGCTGTGGCATTGTCTGATTGAATTCTGACAGGGGACCCTTGGAGTCTGGATGTCCAGGCTACTAGGGCATACCGGGCTGCTCGTATCTCTAAGAGATTGATGGGCAGGGTTTTTACTACATTTGACCATCTGCCCTGGAGAGACCATTGCTCCAGTACTGCCCCCCAGCCTATAAGGCTGGCATCTGTAGTGACCACCTTCCAAGATATCGGACTGAAGGGTTTTCCCTTCTGGAGATTCTGGGGGATCAACCACCAGCAGAGACTCTTCCGAACGGAAGGGGACAAAGCCATCGGGAAGTCTAGAGCCTGAATTTTTCCGTTCCAGGCTGACAATATGGCCCTCTGTAAATTCCTTGAGTGGAATTGGGCGTATGGCACAGCTTCGAATGATGCTACCATCTTTCCTAGCAGCCTCATGCACAGGCGTATGGACGGCTGTCTTTTTGCACAAAGCAGACGGACCAAGCCCCTCAAAGAGGATACCTTGTCTAGAGGTAAGAAAATCTTCCTCTGGTCTGAATCCAGCCGTAGCCCCAGATATACCAGGTTTTTCACTGGCTGTAGGGCTGACTTGTCCAGGTTGATGACCCAACCGTGAGATTCTAGATACTTGATTGTATCGACAATTACCACTTCTAGCTTGGCAACTGAGTGGTCCATCAACAACAGGTCGTCTAGGTATGCCATTATCGTTACACCTCGTGTTCTTAGATCGGCCAACAGTGGGGCCAGAATTTTTGTGAACACTCGTGGTGCTGTGGCCAGACCGAATGGTAAGGCTCTGAACTGAAAATGGCGCCCTTCTACTGCAAAGCGTAGAAATTTTTGATGACCTGGAAAGATGGGAACATGCAAGTAAGCATCTTTGATGTCGATCGAGGCTAACCATTCCTCCCCCTGTAGGGCAGCGGTGACCGATCGGATCGACTCCATCCGGAAAGACCGGACGTTTAGAAATTTGTTTAGACTCTTTAGGTCCAATATGGGTCTTATGTCCCCGTTTGGCTTCGGGACTGTGAAAAGGTTTGAGTAGAAACCCAACCCCCACTCTTCCATAGGAACCTCCATAATTACTCCTTGGAGCAATAGTTGTTCTAACGCCAATAGGAGAGACTCTCTTTTCAGAGGGTCTCTTGGCATGCCTGACCACATAAAATGGGAAGGAGGAGACTCTTTTAACTCCAACTTGTATCCCAGAGTTACTGCGGAGAGCACCCATCTGTCTTTGATCGTCTCCCGCCAGGTCTCTGCGAACAACTGAAGTCTTCCCCCCACCCGTTTGAGTGGGGGCAGCCCTTCATAGGCTTGACTTGGAGGCTGGTTTAGTACCCCTTCGGATCCAGGGTTTCTTATTACCCTGTGACTGTCCCTGATTTTTACCCCCTGAGTTTGACCGAGGAGGCCGTCGGAACTGCTTAGTAGCAGACGTCGCAGGGATAGGAGAGGTAGTCCTCTTAAAAGATGGACCCCTAGACCTCTTCTTACTCGGTAAGAGAGTACTTTTACCACTGGAAATCTTCTGGATATACTTATCCAGGTCCTCGACAAAAAGGCGTTCCCCATGAAATGGGAAGCTAACTAAGAGCTTCTTACAGGGAGCTTCAGCAGACCAGTTTTTGAGCCACAAAAGCCTACGCATATGTACCAAAGACAGCGTGAGGCGGGAGGCCTGATGGATAGAATCCTTGATGGCGTCAACCGCAAAGCATAATGCTCTAGGCAGATCAGCCAGAGCCTGGGCCTGCTGGTCTGGCAAATCCCTCAGGACCATTTTCATCTGATCCTTTAAAGCTTGGCAGACCCCAATAGCTGCCACTGCTGGCTGTGTAACAGCCCCTGCTGTGGAAAAAGCAGATTTTAATAAAGATTCCAATTTTTTATCTACTGGATCTTTGAACATTTGAACATTATCTACTGGACATGTCAGTGATTTGTTCACAGAAGAGATGGCTGCATCCACCATAGGAACATTCCATCTCTGGGTGAACTTTTCCTCCATGGGATAGATCACCGGAAATTTCTTAGGCGGAACAAATAGTTTATCAGGATGTTCCCAGTCCTGGTATATAAGTCCTTCCAATAATGGATGTATTGGAAAGGATCAATTAACCTGGGGAGCTTTTAGCGACCCCAATGAGGAGACAGCAGTAGTTGATGGTTCAACAAGAGGCATTTTAAATGCAGATCGAACCATGTCAGTTAGGGTCTGGACCCACAATCTTTCAGTCTGTGATGCTGAAAATGGTTCATCTACTGTCGATTCCTCAAAAACAGAAATTGAAAATAATACCTGTCACCTGTATCTCATAGGCACCACATCCCTTCATTAAGTAGCTATATAGGAATATGAAGGTATTGGGACTTTTAAGGTGCAACAACTACACAATATTCAATATAAAAAATATAATTTTATTACAAAAAAATATATGAAAATTCATATGTACAAATATACATGAACCATCAAAATAAACATAATAGAGTTTCCAAAGTGCATACAGACAAAATTCTCTACATGTTTCGCCATTTTGTAGGCTTCCTCAGGAGTTTGTCATGCAAATACTGGAAACAAAGAAAGAAAAATAATAAATACATAATAATATTTACTCAAATTTCAAACTCAAAATTACAAAACAGAATATTATTAAGAAAAAAAGGATAACTGAAAACCATAACCAGCCCAATGGTTGCTCAAAAGTTCATCTCAAAATTAGATCTATTTATTCAAGGTATATGACCTTATTAATATCAGTTGTAAGTACATTACCTGTAAATTTTGATGGTACAATCTAAAATGAAGAATGACCAGATAGCCAATGAGCTATCCCACACGGGGGCGCCCGTAAGGAGGGGATCATATGGTGTATCATAGAGGGGGAGAAATACTGGCACAAATAACCACCCGGATATTACTAGCACAGGAACAGAGGGCCATCTGGGGGAAATTACAAAGAAAAATCGAATGAAGTCAAATAACAATCTATGTATAAGAGTAAAGGCGTCTCCATCTAGTTATACGGCACATACCCCATCAGTATTTACCTGTTTATGGCTGTTGATAGTAAAAAATATATTAGAATAGGCAAAAAAGGGGCAGTATCTCCAAAGTACCCCAATCAGTGTCCACTCTAAAGGAAAAAGAATTAGTGGAAATTACTATAAATATATAATAATCCCCTCTAGTTGGTAATCAGAATTTTAATTTTTTAGCCATATACTTGCTAGCTGATATATACCTGGTTAATCCAATTGGATAAAGTGTGTCCACATTAGGGTATCTCTGCCGAAAAACTTGTTTTACAAAACCGATCAATCAGTTTACTGAAAAAATATATAAAATATAAAAACCATTTTAGATTAAAGACCAAGTAAACCAGACAACAGGATAAAAACCAATGTTGCCCATAAAGAGATCTAGTGCCTAAGTAATTTACCTTTGACTGATATCTAAGAACGTCTTCTCCCCAGAGTGTTGGTCATGCTACTGATTTGCAAGGCTGCGATCCGGACTATATACCCCCCCTCCCCCTTCCCATTGGACGCACAATGGCGCCAAATCAATGGGCGGAGCGGGCACGTCAGTTCCGACATCCGCCCATCGTCAGATCCGACCCGGAAGTGACAATTCCACCACTGAAAAACCGGAGACGTCCGCCGGAAGCGCCACCCCGCTCATCAGGAGAAAACATCCTGACGAGCTGGACGCACCATAAGACGGATCCGGAAGGGGAAAACATGCCTAAAGTATAGAAAAGGGCAGACTTCCTTTTAAAATCACGGCAGAAAGGGCACATTGGATGTTAAAAAAATGGGGCCAGGATATCCGGTGGGCTTAGTCAGATGGCGCTCAGATTGTCTCCCAAAGGAGAACAAAGAGAAACGCCCTGGGCGCCCATATGATCACCAAATCCCCCCCAAAAAAGAAAAGGGAAACGCCACCCTAAAAAATGTGGTAAACTCCATTGAAATCAATTACATATAATGTAGATTTATCAATGATTAAAGAGAGCCCCTATGGAATATAGAAATGGTACATTCAGTCACCTGTACATAAAGACAAATTTAGTAAACAAAAATAAAATAACAAAACAAAATTTTATTTGTTTTAAACAGAGTCTACATATACAGCATAATGATTTTTATCCTACAAAAAGGGTTTGAATGTGTCCAATGGGAAGGGGGAGGGGGGTATATAGTCCGGATCGCAGCCTTGCAAATCAGTAGCATGACCAATAGGCTTGTGCACAACGGAAAAATTTGTTCCGTTTCGGTTCGTTTCTTTCCGGTCCTGTTGATTCGTAATCATTCGTAATTTTGCTAGACGGGATTTTTCGTGTTCGGACTCATTCGTATTTTTGCAAGCGACATTTTTCGTTGAATTTTTTGTTGCTTTATAATTCGTACTTTCGGTAGAGTACGTTGTTTTTCGTTGATTCTGGACACAACTCCTACTTTCGTAACTTTTTTTGGGTTCGTACTTTCGGTAGAGTACGTTGTTTTTCGTTGATTCTGGACACAACTCCTACTTTCGTAACTTATTTTGGGTTCGTTGATTCGTAATTTTCCGTGTCTCTCTCACAATGACGCTGCCTATTATGCCTAATGTGCTTCGAATGGATTTGTACTTTTCTAAATACATTGCGGTTATTTGTAACGATTCGAAATCTCGTATTTTACTTTCGTTTTTTACATGCGGCTATAGGCTCCGCCCCTGTACACCATTTTGAGAGGGTTCAGCACGGTGAGGAAGAAGCAGAGAGCAGAGCAGAGTGAGTGTTATTGTGCTTCGAATGGATTCGAAATCTCGTATTTTACTTTTGTTTTTTCATGCGGCTATAGCCTCCGCCCCCTGTACACCATTTTGAGAGGGAGTTCAGCATGGTGAGGGAGAAGCAGAGAGCAGAGTGAGTGTTATTGTGCTTCGAATGGATTCGTACATTCGTAACTTTTTTCATAACGAATTATGCCGAAGACCTTCGGGCATTCGCTATTTTGCGATATAATTTATTTCGGATTCGGTCTTATTCGTAATTGCTCTGTTCGGAAATTCGAATGCTTCCGAATGTCCGAAAGTTGCTAAATTCGGACGAATTTCGATTCGTTACGAAACGAATTGCACAAGCCTAATGACCAACACTCTGGGGAGAAGACGTTCTTAGATATCAGTCAAAGGTAAATTACTTAGGCACTAGATCTCTTTATGGGCAACATTGGTTTTTATCCTGTTGTCTGGTTTACTTGGTCTTTAATCTAAAATGGTTTTTATATTTTTATATATTTTTTCAGTAAACTGATTGATCGGTTTTGTAAAACAAGTTTTTCGGCAGAGATACCCTAATGTGGACACACTTTATCCAATTGGATTAACCAGGTATATATCAGCTAGCAAGTATATGGCTAAAAAATTAAAATTCTGATTACCAACTAGAGGGGATTATTATATATTTATAGTAATTTCCACTAATTATTTTTCCTTTAGAGTGGACACTGATTGGGGTACTTTGGAGATACTGCCCCTTTTTTGCCTATTCTAATATATTTTTTACTATCAACAGCCATAAACAGGTAAATACTGATGGGGTATGTGCCGTATAACTAGATGGAGACGCCTTTACTCTTATACATAGATTGTTATTTGACTTCATTCGATTTTTCTTTGTAATTTCCCCCAGATGGCCCTCTGTTCCTGTGCTAGTAATATCCGGGTGGTTATTTGTGCCAGTATTCCTCCCCCTCTATGATACACCATATGATCCCCTCCTTACGGGCGCCCCCGTGTGGGATAGCTCATTGGCTATCTGGTCATTCTTCATTTTAGATTGTACCATCAAAATTTACAGGTAATGTACTTACAACTGATATTAATAAGGTCATATACCTTGAATAAATAGATCTAATTTTGAGATGAACTTTTGAGCAACCATTGGGCTGGTTATGGTTTTCAGTTATCCTTTTTTTCTTAATAATATTCTGTTTTGTAATTTTGAGTTTGAAATTTGAGTAAATATTATTATGTATTTATTATTTTTCTTTCTTTGTTTCCAGTATTTGCATGACAAACTCCTGAGGAAGCCTACAAAATGGCGAAACATGTAGAGAATTTTGTCTGTATGCACTTTGGAAACTCTATTATGTTTATTTTGATGGTTCATGTATATTTGTACATATGAATTCTCATATTTTTTTTGTAATAAAATTATATTTTTTATATTGAATATTGTGTAGTTGTTGCACCTTAAAAGTCCCAATACCTTCATATTCCTATATAGCTCCTCAAAAACAGAGTTAACCTCCTCCTGATCCCCTTCAGGTAGGTCGGTCCCTTCCTGGGACTGTTGCTCTGCCAACAAGCTCTCTAATGGAGGTGATGGAGATCTGGCGCGCTTTCTTTCCTGCAGAGAAGAAGCGATCAATGCTGCCAATCTCTGCTCCAATCCCTCCAGAGTTGAGGCAAAAACCTCCTCTGTTATATATGCAGGAGCAGGTGGACTGAGGACAGCCGCAGTACCTGGCACTCCCGGGGGTTCCTTATGGGTATTAACCTCTGATTTCTCAGGGGAGGAGGGTGCAGATGACTGCTCCAGATCCTCAGAGCCCGATGGAGACCCCCTACACTTCCTGAGAGGTATATCTCGGAGTTTTTTAGGCGGCATATTCCTTAGTTCAAAGCTGAGGTATTCCAGCCGCAATACACCCCTTTACTGAAATAGTCTAATGCAATTTGCTGCTATGTACATCAGTGGGTGTCTACTAATGCGTCTTTCTGGGGATGCCTGTATCAACCGCTCGCTGTAAGCCCCTATACCATGCTACCAGCTCCTTTTCATGCTCTGTGTCCATAGCAAGCAGCGTGGACTGAGTCCTTTTATCTTGCTGGGACGCCCGCACATGCGCAGAAGCGCTGGGTGCACAGAGCGCGTCATCCACCAGGCTCCGCCCACTTTTTTGAAGCTAAATCTATAAAAAGAAAGCGTGTGTGCGCGCGCGCGCGTGCACATGTGCGCTCTTGGCGCCCTGTAGGGAGAGGAGCCAGGGTCCCTGTTTCACCAGGACTCGGGGATGGAAGGAAACTACTTGGCAGCATGACAGAGGAATGCAGCTTCCCTGATAGAGAGCTCACTCATCTGCCTGGACTTTCACCATGGAAGGAATAGTCCCAAGAAAAAAAGACGTTCCACAGTGGCCTCTAGTGGACAAACACAGGTACCGCACTTTTGTCTTTTTTTTTATTTTATTTTTTTTTAAAAAACCTCCTTTATGAAAAACATTTCCAGGTTTACAGTTTTTAAAACTTCCTTTATGAAAAGACATTTCTAGGATTTCTTAGGCATATACAGCTATTAGCGGGAATACCTTTAGGTAACAGGCAGAAAGACATATTAGGCTTGGGGGTCCCCTCAATAGAACCAAGTTCCTGAGGGGCCCCCACTTACCTTTTCCCCGCCGCAGGACTTTGTTTGGTCCACAGAAGCCCAAACTTCACCTCTCACAGCAGGCATTGTACTAGACCTTCAGGGACCGGGTTCCCAAGGATTCCACTCCCCTGGACCTGTATAGCACCCTGCACAGATAGCCTCTTGGTTTTGGGTATGACCAGAGCTCTGGATCCCAGGGTCCAGCCCTCCTAAGAGGGGCATTACAGGCAAAACCCTGCTCTTCTCTGCAAGGCCCGGGTACCGACTGTTTAGCTATGAAGCTTTTTTGGTCGGATCCGGAATAGCTTGCTGAGGCCCAGAGAACCTGTACACAAGCCCAGATGAATACATGTTAACCTTGGCCAACACCTTAGACACTGGGAAAAAACTGAGGTGCTCCCGGATGGGAGGGGCTTATATAGGGGAGGGTACTTCCTGTTTTGGAAGTTGCCAGTGCCAGCACCTGAAGGTAATTCTATATAACCCACATAGTAATGACTATGCTGCTCTGTGTCCCGTGATGTATGAACAAGAAATAACCATATAACCTACTATTAATGCATTTTTGATGCAAAAAAAAACCGCACTGGACTGCATGTGGTGTGAACTGGCCCTAATAACATTTTTATTAATACGGTAATAATATAGGTCCTTGAAATATATGCATCAAATAATAACTCATGTCATTGCTGAAGGTAAATAATATGCAGATTTGTTTTCTCCTTTCACGGGAGATTCTTCCAAGTATATGCAGAAGGATGCCTTCTCCACAGAGTGCAGGTTGCCCCCTATTCCTTTCTGCTAAAGGATCACTACTACCAACCGTAAGGGGCAAACATTACCTAACATGCATTGATAATAAAACTATACAAATAAGGATGATTACTGTAGATGGAGCTGTGTTTCTGAAGAGCAAAACGGAATAGCATGTCACAAAGAAATACTAAGTTATTGACATGTAGAATTATCAAGAGAACAATATTTCATCGGCTAAACAGAGAGATAGTCTTTTTTTTTATTGGAAAAATGCCTGAAATGGAAAACAAGGACATGCTGCAGCTAAATGATGACAAATGGGTATCTTGCTAAAATGCTTTGAGGTACACACAAGGGATTACAGCTCTTCAGCTTGGCCTTTTCTCATTCACTTTATGGTAAATTGACAGGTCTTTCATTCACTTGTCATTTACAAATTTGTCTCGGATATTGGTGCTATTCAGAAATAATGCTTTTCAAAGACCACTTAAAGAATTTTACAAGTCTTTTGCTAGTAGCGTTCACAATACTATGCTGGTTTTCATATTCTAATGATTAATACTGTTATTACACCATGCATTTTTGAACAATTTAATACATTTATTTAGTCTATGAATATTAAATCCAGTTATTATTTCAGTTGAATGGATTTAAAAACTCAGAGAGAAGGAAATTGGAAGTATTTTTTTTCATAGGAAATACATTTTTATAAAGAAAAGGTTTAAGCAGGATGGCTGATATATGATAGATTGCTATGAAAAACATATATTTCTGTAAATATCTGCAGTTTTTAAGGTCTTCCTGTGTACAAAATAGAAATAACCTTAACTATAACTATTATACAGTATGTGATATTAAATTTAACTGTGCTCTACTACCCTAAGCCTTTATGACAAAGAAGCTAAACTGATCAATCAATTAAGATATACAGGTATAAGTAAAAAACGAAAAAAAAAAAATATTTGATTCGAAACTTCATCCCTAAAAAGTGTAGCCAAATAAATTAAAATAAATCCAGCAAAATATAAACTCTAATTCATCAAAAGCTATATATATGTGAAAAATTAATCAAATACTGTAAAAAAATTATATAACAATGAATCTAATTTTTTTTTATATAAAAAAAAACAATAAGTTTATAAAAAAAAATGGGGAAAAATCATTAAATAAATCATTAGTGTGTCAACTTATATGCATATTAACCACTTGCTTACTTGGCACTTATACCCCCTTCCTGACCAGGCCACTTTTCAGCTTTCAGTGCTGTCGCACTTTGAAAGACAATTCAAGCAGCTTCCCACAGGGGCACTGGACAAAGGGAAGGGGCCAGGATCGCTGGCGGGGGACCAGAAAAGAGGAGGTTAGCAGACGCTCTGTGCAATTGTATTGCACAGAGCAGGTAAGTATAGACATGTGACCTCGTACTAACACACAGAAAAACCCATCTCAACCATCAGGAGTAGGGATGAGCTTCGAGTTCGAGTCGAACTCATGTTCGACTCGAACATTGCCTGTTCGCCCGTTCGCCGAACAACGAACAATTTGGGGTGTTCGCGGCAAATTCGAAAAGTCTATGGGAGAAATCAAAAGTGCTCATTTTAAAGGTTAATATGCAAGTTATTGTCATAAAAAGTGTTTGGGGACCTGGGTCCTGCTCCAGGGAACATGTATCAATGTAAAAAAAAGTTTTAAAAACTAACGTTTTTTTGGGAGTAGTGATTTTAATAATGCTTAAAGTGAAACAATATAAGTGAAATTTCGTACCTGGGGGGTGTCTAAAGTATGCCTGTAAAGTCGCGCATGTTTCCCGTGTTTAGAATTGTCCCTGCACAAAATGTAATTTCTGAAGGAAAAAAAGTAATTTAAAACCACTCGCGGCTATAATGAATTGTCGGCTCCCCGGCAATACAGATCAAAGTCATTGAAAAAAACAGCAGGGGTCCCCCCCACAGTCCATTACCAGGCACTTTGGGTCTGGTATGAATATTAAGGGGAACCCCGAACCAAAAAAAAAACGTGGGGGTCCCCCCAAATTCCATATCAGGCCCTTCAGGTTTGGTATGGATATTAAGGGGAACCCCGTACCAAATAAAAAAAATGGCGTGGGGTCCCCCCCAAAAATCCATACAAGACGCTTCAGGTCTGGTATGGATTTTAAGGGGAACCCTGCACCAAAATAAAAAAAAATGGCGTGGGGGCCCCCCAAAATCCATACCAGACCCTTATCCGAGCATGCAACCTGGCAGGTCGCAGGAAAAGAGGGGGGATGAGAGAGCGCCCCCCCTCCTGAACTGTACCAGGCCACATGCCCTCAACATGGAAAAGCTGTCCCCATGTTGATGAGGACAAGGGCCTCATCCCCACAACCCTTGCGCGGTGGTTGTGGGGGTCTGCGGGCGGGGGGCTTATCGAAATCTGGAAGCCCCCTTTAACTAAAGGGAACTCCAGATCCCGGCCCCCCCCTATGTGAATTGGTAACGGGGTACATTGTACCCCTACCATTTCCCAAAGAAAGTGTAAAAATTTGTAAAGAACACACAGACAAAGTTGGACAAGTCCTTTATTTAAAAAATAAAAATAAAATTCCAGCGATGTAATCCTGTCGATGTCCAACGATGATCCATTCTCCAGCGACGCTCTAGTCTCCCCTCTCCAGCAGGAACGAAACCATGTTGAGGGCATGTGGCCTGGTACGGTTCAGGAGAGGGGGCGCTCTCTCGTCCCCCCCTCTTTTCCTGCGGCCTGCCAGGTTGCATGCTCGGATAAGGGTCTGGTATGGATTTTTGGGGGGACCCCACGCCATTTTTTTTTAATTTTGGTGCGGAGTTCCCTTAAAATCCATACCAGACCTGAAGGGTCTGGTATGGATTTTTGGGGGGGACCCCGCGCCATTTTTTTTATTTGGTGCGGGGTTCCCCTTAATATCCATACCAAACCTGAAGGGCCTGATATGGAATTTGGGGGGACCCCACATTTTCTTTGGTTCGGGGTTCCCTTAATATTCATACCAGACCCAAAGTACCTGGTAATGGACTGTGGGGGGGACCCCTGCTGTTTTTTCAATGACTTTGATCCGTATTACCGGGGAGCCGACAATTCATTATAGCCGCGAGTGGTTTTAAATGACTTTTTTCCTTCAGAAATTACATTTTGTGCAGGGACAATTCTAAACATGAGAAACTTGCGCGACTTTACAGGCATACTTTAGACACCCCCCAGGTACGAAATTTAAAGGAATATTTCACTTTTATTGTTTCACTTTAAGCATTATCAAAATCACTGCTCCCGAAAAAACTGCTGTTTTTAAAACTTTTGTTTGCATTGATACATGTCCCCCTGGGGCAGGACCCGGGTCCACAAACACTTTTTATGACAATAACTTGCATATTAGCCTTTAAAATTAGCACTTTTGATTTTTCATGTTCGTGTCCCATAGACTTTAACTGTGTTAGCGTGTTCGAACAAATTTTTTGCCTGTTCGCATGTTCTGGTGCAAACCGAACAGGGGGTGTTCGGCTCATCGCTAATCAGGAGCTCTGGTAAACACAGGTTAGTGCTTAGACTCCGCACCTGTGGTTGAGCCCATGTCATTCACCAAGGTAACCTTCCCCTGCACTTATCCAGCTGGTCAGTAGGAGCTTCCGCTATAGATCTATAGCTAGTGGCCTCTGAGCCTGACCCCTGACCATGACACCAATGCTGCCTTGAAAGTGGCCAAGGTAGGCAAGGTTATAATCCCCCATGCTGGAGCTGTTGAGTTGGGTCATCTTCAGAGAAATGTGGATGAAGAAGATGAAGAGATAAAAAAACCTGACTTGACTGGAGGAAGGCATAAGAGTAGGCTGCAAGAGTATAACTGGGCAAAGACTCAGAGATAATCTAGTGGTTGCCCCTCAATAAACTGCTGAGTGATTGGTCCCATCTTATCCAGAAGGAAGGTATACTGTACTACAGAATAATGTTCCCCCATGACTCTCAGGGACCTGGCATGTCATACAATCAAGGCCTCAGGTTTTATCTGTGGCAGAGAACATATACATGATGAGAAGGAATCCAAGAAAAACTGAGATGCGCACTCTGTAAACTCTTCAATCCTATTGAGACAAACAGAGAGGTCCATAATGGAGGTTTCCAAAGAACCTGTGATGCATACTTTTCACGGGATGAATTTAATGATCTGTAAGCTTCCCAGGGACAGCAAGTTCAAGTGGTAGAGTGTAGAAGAGTGTCCATTTACTCACTATGCTCAGATGCAGGCTCCTTTAACTCTATGTCCTACAACTCCCTGTGTTCCCGGACATGCCAAGGGAAAATAAGTTCCTACCATATCCCTCCCGAAGAGACTCAGAAAGGCCACACCTAGTGAGACAAAATTAGCTGGGCAAGTGATCTGCAGCCATGTGAGTGGTCCTCCACTGTCAAAACTGGTGTGCAGGCAGCCAGGAAGACCCAACTACACTGGGAAGAACCTTTCTAATTGCTACCATAGTACTCTCGTTCCTGATTCCAGAGCTACATTGAACTTCCCTTACAGATATCATGTTGAAAAAAACGAAAGCAAAAGCTGCGCTATCTACACCAATAAAATGACAGCAGCACCTGTGATTATGTGATAACATAAAAAAGATTAAAAATATAGAGAAACAAATGCGCTACAATGTGAGTAATTAACCGATAATAAAGCCAGTTAAAGGAACACTACAGGTTCCCGTTTTTTTTTTTTTTAAATAACAAACAGTCTATACTTACCTCCACTGTGCAGCTCGTTTTGCACACAGTGGCCCCGATCCTCCGCTTCTGGGGTCCCTCGGCGGCTGTCTTGGCTCCTCCCCGCAAGGGCTCCATACCATAATGCGAACGAGCGAGCATGGTGTGGAGTTATTGCGGGCATGCTCCCGTGATACAGCGGCGGCCATAGCCGCCGACTGTATCACTCGGCCCCGCCCCCGGCGCGCCGCGTCATTGGATGTGATTGACAGCAGCGCCAGCCAATGGCTGCGCTGCTTTCAATCCATCCAGTGTAGCCAATCGGCGGCCAGGCTGAAAACCAAAGAGGATGACGGGGACGAGCGCGGGACTTTCGAGGGGCCAGGTAAGTAAAACGGGGGCTCGGGGGGGGGCCGGTATTGTCGAATGTGTTTTCACCTTAATGCATAGGATGCATTAAGGTGAAAAAACATGTAACTTTACTACTCCTTTAAGTGAAATCCACAAACACACTGATGAATCAAAAAGTCCATAATATGATGACAGGTGAACAAAGTGAAATGTGACGTGTGTCAGTGAATAAAAAGTTCCATCAGGGCCAAAGATGAAGAGAGACCGTGGGGGGAATAGGCATATTAGAATGTAGTAAATAGACAAATCGACCGGCCGGTCCGCCGTAACCTGTCCCGTAGTGATGACATCAGCACGCACACCTCCCAAGGGTGATGACGTCAACACTACGGGACAGGTTACGGCGGACCGGCCGGTCGATTTGTCTATTTACTACATTCTAATTGTAAGTGTTTTTAACCCTTTTCTTAATAAATTTGATATTGGGTAATGCACTATCGAGCTCCTACTGTCTTTTTGGGAATGTCTGCTGTGATTTAAGCCGTCTATTGGACTTCATTGGACCATTTTCTGGGATTGCAGATGGGCTCATATGTTTCTTACTTCTGGTAAGCAGTTTATATCGTTGGTGGTGGACACGGGTGTTGCATGCACCATTCATCAAGTTTACAACTGCCTATTCCCCCCACGGTCTCTCTTCGTCTTTAGCCCTGATGGAACTTTTTATTCACTGACACACGTCACATTTCACTTTGTTCACCTGTCATCATATTATGGACTTTTTGATTCATCAGTGTGTTTGTGGATTTCACTTAACTGGCTTTATTATCGGTTAATTACTCACATTGTAGCGCATTTGTTTCTCTATATTTTTTGTCTTTTTTAAGATATCATGTTGAGTTGGGATCGGCCGAATACCCCCGGTTCGGTTCGCACCAGAACATGTGAACAGGCAAAAAAATTGTGCGAACATGCGAACCCTATTAAAGTCTTTTGGATACGAACATGAAAAATCAAAAATGCTAATTTTAAAGGCTTATATGCAAGTTATAGCCATAAAAAGTGTTTGGGGACTCAGGGACTGCCATAGGGGACATGTATCAATGCAAAAAAGTTTTTTTTCAGGAGCAGTGATTTTAATAATGCTTAGTGTAATGCTTATAATGTTTCACTATAATGCTTATAGTGAAACAATAAAAATATTAAATATTAATGTGGTAATAGGTACAGCGCTAAGTGTTTGAATAAATCCTAAATCAAGGAAATCATAAATAGATAAACCTAGAACGGTGTATAATAATACAGTAAAAGTGTATAACAAAAGGATCTGTGAAAAATACAGTTGAAATATACCAAATTATAAAAAAACTCAGTGACTGAAAAATATAAATATAACAACCAACTTCACATATGACTTAAAATGCGGCTGGCATATAACAACACAATAACAATCATATATGGTGATTCCCAACTGTGAAAAGGAAATATGAGTGAGAAAAGAATAGTCCCAATACAGCAGAAAAAATTGATAATAATGAGCTGACAGATGAATCCTGGATGTAAGTGGTTAATCTCAAAGCAGGTCAGTCCTCCATAATGGTGCAAGAAAGGAAAGCTTGTGACAAGAGAATCTTCATCCACCAATGAGGCACCCAAGAAATAGTATTGTAGTCTCCTTACCCTATCAATATGACCGCTATCACGGCGGTCACTCCAGGCACAGGGGTTTATGGTCTCCCTATAGACCCACCGTTGGTAGCTGGGTAATAGAGGTTTAAACGATATCTGGTGTCTCAGGAAGATATAAACGAAAAAAGCTCCATAGCATAATACTGTATACAAATGTTTAATTTGCCAAAAAAGTATTGCACTTACAGAATGGTGGTTTAATATGCGTGGTTAATGGTCACATGGAAGCGCTGCGGCCTCCTCGAGGCTTCTACTGCTTGTTTTGCTCCGTGTCTGTGTATCTCCATATGGAGAGGCGTGATGATGTCAAATCTGCAATCACCATATATGATTGTTTTTGTGTTGTTATATGCCAGACGCATTTTAAGTCATATGTGAAGTTGGTTGTTATATTTATATTTTTCAGTCACTGAGTTTTTTTTTTATTTTGGTATATTTCAACTGTATTTTTCACAGATCCCTTTGTTATACATTTTTACTGTATTATTATACATAGTATTATTATAGTTTTGTATCCAAATTTTTGGTACTGGCAGCTATTCCATTCACAATCACAGTGAAGGTTTTTTATTATTATTATTTACTCATCATCTAGCGCAGTGTTTCCTTTTTTGTTTTTTTAAATGAATAAATATTAATATTATTAATTAAATATTAATAGTTAAATATTCCTTTAAATATTGTTCCGGAGGTCCCCTTAGTCTGCCTGTAAAGTGGCGCATCTGTGCGATGTGTATTACAGTGCCGCAGCAAAATGACATTTCTAGTGCCGCGTACACACGGTCAGATTTTCCACCAGCAAAAGTCCGATGTGAGCTTTTCGTCGGAAATTCCAACCATGTGTATGATCCATCGGACTTTTGCTGTCGGAATTTCCACCAGCAAAAGTTTGATAGCAGGTTCTCTATTTTTCAGACGGAAAAACTTCAGATCGGAAATTCAGATCGTCTGTAGCAATTCCGAGTCGCAAAATTCTGATGCATGCTCGGAAACAATTCGACGCATGCTCGGAAGCATTGAACTTAATTTTCTCGGCTCGTCGTAGTGTTGTACGTCACCATGTTCTTGACAGTCGAAAGTTCAAAGAAAAACCCTCCAAGGTTTTTCCGACAGAAAATCCGTTTGCGTGTACGCGGCATAAAGGAAATTTTTTTATTTAAAATTGCTTGCGGCTGTAATGTATTGCCGGCTCTGAGGAATATAGATAAAAAATCAAGGCAAAATTGGTGTGGGTTCCCCCCAAGTCCATACCAGGCCCTTCGGGTCTGGTATGGATATTAAGGGGAACTCCACACCAAAATGTAACCCCCCCAAAATCCATACCAGACCCTTATCCGAGCATGCAGCCAAGAGGACAGGATAGGGGGGATGAGCTAATGCCCCCCTTCCGAACTGTACCAGGCCACATGCCCTCAACATGGAGGGTCCCCCCAAAGCACCTTTTCCCCATGTTGGGACAAGGGCCTCATCTCGACAAACCTGGCCATTGGTTGTTGGGGTCTGCGTGTGGGGGGCTTATTGGAATCTAGAAGCCCCCTTTAACAAGGGGGCCCCCAGATCTTGCCCCCTTATGTGAATGGGTACACTGTACCCCTACCCATTTACCAAAAAAAGCATCAAAATGTAAAAACCACAATAGACAGTTTTTGACAATTCCTTTATTAAAAAAGAAAAAAGAGTGTCCCGCGATGTCCATCCATCGTCAATCATGCCGCCTGGCAGACCCGACCAAAAAAAGGAAAAAACTCTACCTCCATGGGAGGCCTAACAGCAGCTGCTGTCTTTTGGCTGTGACAACTGTTAAATAGGCAAGGGCGGGTCCACCCTCTGACATACCTGGATGACCCCACTCCCTCTGATGTCACATGATGTCACATGTTGTCAGAAGGGGGCGAGGTCACTCAGTTACATCACCGGGTGGCCCTGCCCTTGCCTATATAAGAGCTGTCGCAACCAATAGACAGCAGTCGCCGGGAGGCCTCCCAAGGAAGCAGAGCTTTTTTTCAACATGGGGACAAGATGTTTTGAGGGGGACCCCAAAAAAACCTCCCCATGTTGAGGGCATGTGGCCTGGTATGGTTCAGGGGGGGCACTCGCACATCCCCCCTATCCTGTCCTACAGGCTACTTGCTCAGGTAAAGGTCTGGTATGGATTTGGGGGGGGGGCAATACTTTTTTACATTTTGGCATGGAGTTCCCCTTAAAATCTATGCCTGACCCAAAGGGCCTGGTATGGATTTTGGGGGGACCCCATGCCGTTTTTTTCCTTAATTCTGTAATTTGGTTCCGCTCAACCACTTCAATACACTGTATTATATACTCTGAACTGCGCTATATATCCTGCACTGTATTATATATACTACACTGACTGCAACATATACTGACTGCAGTAAATATACTATACAGACTGCACTATATACTCTGCCGAAAAAATTGGGCCTTGGGTGTTGGTGGTGCCAGAACACTGTAACCCCTCACAGTTACTCTTGTTGGGTGCCGGGACGGGTCCTGCTGTTAAATATTATTTAGAAAATTGTAATTACATGCCCCAGTCAAACTGGTGCAGAAAAATTGGGCCTTGGGTGTTGGTGGTGCCAGAACACTGTAACCCCTCATAGTTACTCTTGTTGGGCACAGGAACGGGCCCTGCTGTTAAATATTATTTAAAAAATTGTAATTACATGCCCCTGTTAAACAGGGGCAGAAAAATTGGACCTTGGGTGTTGGTGGTGCCCTAAGCTAAAAATATTGTTGGAAGCTAGCATCATCAAGATTCAGGAGATTCCCTAGCAAAGTCAATCAGCATCAGGGGATTTACAGGTGCTGATCCAAGACTGATTATTTTTTATAAATGTGAGGCTGTCAATGGAGTGTGTGGACAGGCACACTCTTTGGTCCATTACAAACCCTCCAGCAGCACTGAATGTACGTTCAGAAAGCACGCTGGATGCAGGACAGGCCAGTAGCTCAATTGCATAGTAAACAAGTTCTGGCCAGTGGTCCATCCTCAAGACCCAGTAACCCAGTAGATGCTCAGTTGGAAAGGTCTCCAAGTCTGCTCTTGCCCATAGATATTCCTGCACCATATAATGCAGACGCTGCCGATGGTTGCTTGAACCTATCAGCCCTGGGCGCTGAGAAAAATTGTTTAAAGGCATCAGTCAGCTGGCCACCTTCTCCACCGCTCTTCCTCTGACCGAACGAAGCCTCATAAACACGTTGTCCAGCACCAGGAAATGGTAACCTCCCAGGGTCTGTAAAGGCGTTACACAAACTTTTCTTCAAGGCATCCCAAAGATGTTTCATCCTCTGCTCCCTCTGCGAAGGCAACTTTACCCTTGTACCGTGGATCAAGAAGGGTTGCCAGCCAGTAATGATCACTCTCCTTGATACAATGAGTCCTAGGGTCCTTTCGCAGGCTTTGCAGAATCAGGGAGCCCATGCAGTGTAAGTTTGCAGATGCATTCGATTCTGAGTCCTCTGGGTCACTAAGGATGACATTGCCAGGAATAGGGACGAGCTCCGATTTCGATTCAAACTCATGTTCGACTCGAACATTGCCTGTTTGCACGTGCGCCGAACAGCAAACAATTTGGGGTGTTCGCGGTAAATTCGAAAAGCCGCAGAACACCCTGTAAAAGTCTATGGGAGAAATCAAAAGTGCTAATTTTAAAGGCTTATATGCAAGTTATTGTCATAAAAAGTGTTTGGGGACCCGGGTTCTGCCCCAGGGGACATGTATCAATGCAAAAAAAAGTTTTAAAAACTAAAGTTTTTTTGGGAGCAGTGATTTTAATGATGCTTAAAGTGAAACAATAAAAGTGAAATATTCCTTTAAATTTCATACCTGGGGGGGGGGGGGGGTGCATAGTATGCCTGTAAACAGCGCTTGTTCCCTGTGCTTAGAACTGTCCCTGCACAAAGTGTAATTTCTGAAGGAAAAAAAGTAATTTAAAAGCACTCGCGGCTATAATGAATTGTCGGCTCCTGGGAATACAGAGAAAAGTCATTGATAAAAATAAAAAAAATGTGTGGGGGTCCCCCCAAATTCAATTACCAGGCCCTTCAGGTCTGGTATGGATATTAAGGGGGACCTTGCATCAAATAAAAAAAAATGGCGCTGAGTTCCCCCCAAAAATCCATACCAGACCCTTTATCCGAGCACGCAACCTGGCAGGCCGCAGGAAAAAAGGGGGGGACGAGAGAGCGCGCCCCCTCCTGAACCACCAGGCCACATGCCATCAACATGGGGAGGATGCTTTGGGGGTCTTGTCCCCTCAAAGCACCATGTCCCCATGTTGATGGGGACAAGGGCCTCATCCCCACAACCCTTGCCCGGTGGTTGTGGGGGTCTGCGGGCGGGGGGCTTATCGGAATCTGGAAGACCCCTTTAACAAAGGGGACCCCCAGATCCCGGCACCCCTATGTGAATTGGTAAGGGGTACATTGTACCCCTACCATTTCACAAAGAAAGTGTAAAAATGTTTTAAAAAACACACAGACACAGTTGGGAAATTCCTTTATTAAAAATCAAAAAATCAAAAACCCATTCTAGCGATGTAATCCAGAGTCCCGCGGTGAGTCGATGTCCAGCACTGCAGTGTCCACTCCACACAAAACGTCATTGGCTGAGCAAACCTGATGGGGAACTTCCTCCGCAGTGTAATAAATGAATAGACCCCGCCCCTTCTCAAGTTCCCCATCAGGTCCGCTCAGCCAATGACGGTAGGGGGCAGGGTCACCTTCACTGGGTGTAAGGCTGAGCGGACCTGATGGGGAACATGAAAGCTCCAACACTGAACCCTGTCCTGCATCCTTCCCAGCTACCAGCAGAGTTACCTAGTGCGCCATGAAGGAAAGGTATCGTCCCTGACCATGCCTGCTGGACCATGAGTCAGCGGTAATATAAACCTTGCTGCTGACCACCCTGTCCAACAAGGCCAAATCATTGTCTTCCACATGACGGTAGAGAGCTGCAATCGCCTTACGTGAAAAAAAATGTTTTGGAACCTGCCACTGTAGTACAGCACATTCCACAAATTCATGAAAGGGGGCAGCGTCTACCAGCTGAAAAGGCATAAGTTGCAATGCTAGCAATTTGGTCAAGCTAGCATTTAGACGCTGAGCATGTGTATGGCTGGGACAGTATTTCTTTTTACGATTCAACAACTGGGGTAGTGAAAGTTGCCTGCTGATATCAACTAGTGGTGTACTGCTAGCGATTGGCTGCAAGTACTTGTGGCCCCTATTGCTATACCTTTATTCCTTTCAGTGCAGGTTTTGGAGAAGACTGGAGGTATAGTAGGGGTTTGAGAACACAGATGAGGAGCAAGGAGAAGTCTGCCTTTTTTTTTAAATGTGGGTATTTCAGGTGCTGTTGCCAACAGACTGCATTGCAGGTCATCATAGGTCTTGTCAAGCATGTAGTGCCCAAGCGGGTGCTGTTCTGGCCATGCTTTATCTGCTTCAGACATAGATTGCAAACAGCAACGATGCGATCTACTGCACTGTCGAAAAAAACCCACACCAATGAAGTCAGAGGGGAGTCAGCAGCGCCCTGCATCTGTGGAGCTCTGTGGTGTGATGCAATAGGGTGGCTGCCCTTAAGCTGGCCCCTGGAGGACATCCTGCCTCATTGGAGTTGTGCCTCCTCCTTCTCCTCACTTTCCTCCTCTCTTCTCTCAGGCACCCAAGTACAGTCAGTGACCTCATCATCACCTCCTCATTATATACTTTGTACACCACCTGAAGTGTATTAGAAACTGTACACACTGTATTATATACTGTGTACACCGCCTGCACTGTATTATATACTATACACCGGCTGCACTGTATTATATACTGTGTACACAGACTGAAGTGTATTAGACACTGTACACAATGTAATATATACTGTGTAACACCGCCTGCACTGTAATATATACTGTACACTGAATGCACTGTATATATATTCTACACTAAATGCAGAGTATATATATATATATATATATATATATATATATATATATATATATGTATATATATATATACTACACAGTAAATATACTGTATATATTAAATACACTGCCCGCACTGTATATATAGTCTACACTGACTACACTGTGTGTATATATATATTGGGGATGAGCTTTGAGTTCGAGTCAAACTCATGTTCGACTCGACCATTGCCTGTTCGCCCATTCGCCGAACAGCGAACAATTTGGGGTGTTTGTGGCAAATTCGAAAAGCCGCGGAACACCCTGTAAAAGTCTATGGGAGAAATCTAAAGTGCTAAATTTGAAGGCTTATATGCAAGTTATTGTCATAAAAAGTGTATGGGGACCCAGGTCCTGCCCCAGGGGACATGTATCAATTCAAAAAAAAGTTTTAAAAACGGCCGTTTTTTCAGGAGCGGTGATTTTAATAATGCTTAAAGTGAAACAATAAAAGTGAAATATTCCTTTAAATTTCATACCTAGGGTGTGTGTATAGTATGCCTGTGTAGTGGAGACTGGAGGAGATGGCAGCGCTGGACATCGGATTACCGCTGAAATGTTTTTTTTTATTTTTTATTTTTTTATTTTTAATAAAGGACTTTCCCAACTGTGTCTGTGTGTTTTTTTACAATTTTTTACACTTTCTTTGTGAAATGGTAGGGGTCTTCCAGATTCTGATAAGCCCCCCAGCAGACCCCTACAACCACCGGGCAAGGGTTGTGTGGATGAGGCCCTTGTCCCCATCAACATGGGGACATGGTGCTTTGAGGGGTCATCCCCCCCTCTTTTCCTGCAGCCTGCCAGGTTGCGTGCTCGGATAAAGGGTCTGGTATGGATTTTTGGGGGGAGCTCCACGCCATTTTTTTTTTAAATTTGGCGTGGCGTTCCCCTTAAAATCCATACCAGACCTGAAGAGTCTGGTATGGATATTTGGGGGAACTCCACGTAATTTTTTTTTAAAAATTGACCCAGTGTTCCCCTTAATATCCTTACCAGACCTGAAGGGCCTGGTAATTGAATTTGGGGGGACCCCCACACATTTTTTTCTTTTTTTATCAATGACTTTTCTCTGTATTGCCGGGAGCCGACAATTCATTATAGCCGCGAATGCTTTTAACTGACTTTTTTCCTTCAGAAATTACACTTTGTTCAGGGACAGTTCAAAGCACGGGAAACAAGCACTGCTTTACAGACATACTATACACACCCCCCCCCCAGGTACGAAATTTAAAGGAATATTTCACTTATATTGTTTCACTTTAAGCATTATTAAAATCACTGCTCCCGAAAAAAACTGCAGTTTTTAAAACTTTTTTTTTTGCATTGATACATGTCCCCTGGGGCAGGTCCCGGGTCCCCAAACCCTTTTTAGGACAATAACTTGCATATTAGCCTTGATAATTAGCACTTTTGATTTTGAACGTTCGAGTCCATTGTATTTAATAGGTTTCTAAAGTTTGCGCGAACTTTAGGTCTGTTCGCAGGTTCTGGTGCGAACCGAACTGGGGGGTGTTCGGCTCATCCCTACTAATATATATATATTGTGACAGCAGGAAGGTAAAGTCACCTGGTTGCATCCAGGGGGGTAGATATATTTCGCCCAGATTCAGGCTTTACGCCGACTTATACAACTAGGTGGAGAGTTGTATAAGCCCAGCTGGGGCTAGTGGGCTCATGGATGACTCATACCTCTAGGGAGAGTGTGGGGCGTCGTGCAGACAGGGAGTTGATGAGACCAGCTGAAGCTTGTCAGCTCATTTAGGCCTCTATAAGAACTCCCAGCTTCATTAGATGTTAGCTCATGCCTGGACCCAGACCTGTGTGGACTGTCTAGGGAGAGTGAACCCCTGTGCGGTGAGACAAAGCCTGTGTGGCTATTTGCTTGGACATTTAAAACCAGGGACTTAGGGACTAGGACAGCACTAGGCTGATCCCAGTTGTTAGTTAGGAAACCTGTATGTTTAGTCAGAGGTCAAGTTGACCAGGATTTATTTTGTTTATGTTTCTTTTGCTTTGCTGTGTTTTGTCACTGTAAATAGAAAATAAACCGCACCTTTTTGATTTTGAAAACCACAACCTCCGTTTGCTGGGCCTGTTTTTGTGTGGGGAGCCCATCCCGGGGGTCACACACACCCGCTGCCGAGCTAACCCCCTCACAGTTGGTGGAGAACCAGTGGCAGTTTTTTTTTAAGCCAGCATGGAGGAGATACTGAAACAGCTGGCTCTAGCAAATGCCAATCAACAGCAGACAAATGCAGGTTTGCAAAAGAGCCTTGCAGCTCATCAACAGAGCCTTGCAGCTCAACAACAGAACTTCGCAGCCCAGCAGCAAGCTCATCAACAGAGCCTTGCAGCCCAGCAGCAGACAAACGCAACTTTGCAACAGAGTCTGGAGGCTCAGCAACAAGCCCAGCAGCAATCTGAGGCCCGCTTCATAGACCTGTTGCAGAAGCAAGAGCAGAGACTACAACAACAGATGGAAGCAGTAATGCAGCAACGTCCGCAGACCAGTGAGGAAAGCCGTCCCACTAATACCGCGTCCTTTGGGGTGAGTCGTTTATTGACAAAAATGACTGGAGAGGATGATCCAGAGGTATTTTTGACCACATTTGAAAGGACCGCTGAAAGAGAAAAGTGGCCTGAGGAGCAGTGGGCTGGACTGGTGGCTCCTCTGTTAACTGGTGAATCGCAGAAAGCTTACTATGACCTAGAGCCTAACCAAGCAAAAGACTATGTGATGCTAAAAGCTGAAATATTGGCAAGACTGGGTGTCACCCTGGCTGTCCGGGCTCAGCGTGTGCATAACTGGACTTTCCAGCTTGGAAAACCCCCCAGGTCTCAAATGTATGATCTCATTCACCTGAGCAGAAAGTGGCTACAGCCAGAGACTTTGTCCGCACCAAAGATTGTGGAACGTGTTGTAATGGATCGGTTTTTGAGAGCTCTTCCTACTGCCATCCAAAAGTGGGTAAGCCATGGAGACCCAGAGACGGCCGATGGTCTTGTGGATCGTGTGGAGAAATACTTGGCTACAGAGAACCTGACGGCCTCTTCCAGAGACACTCGGACTTTCCACCCTAAGACCAGACCATCCCCAGGGGCGGATAAGAGGATTCCAAGGGGTGAGGGTAGAGAGAGTGAGAGGGTGGGAGCTCTACCCCAAGTTTGGCGAGAACAGCCTGGGAAATCAGCGGCTCAAGAGGCGGCAAGAAGGATCGTTTGCTACCGCTGCCGGCAAGCGGGACATATTGCAGCCAATTGCCCGGTTGTGGAGGAACCCATGCAGTGTGACTTTCTGACGGGCAGACGTCAGTCGCTGTGTGCGACAGTCGCATGCACTGCCATTCGAGGAACTGAGAAACATTTATGCAAAATGTGTGTTAATGGTAGAAATGTTGTGGTATTGCTGGATTCAGGTAGCCTTGTGACCCTGATAAAGGCTGAGTTAGTTAAAACAGAGGTCTCTGGGAATAGCAAGGTAGCTGTTATTTGTGTGCATGGGGACACCCGAGAGTATCCAGTGACTACAGTGTGTTTCGAGACCCCCAAAGGTACCCTCTTTCATCCAGTGGGCTTAGTATCTCAGTTACCGCATGACGCCATTGTGGGAAGGGATTTTCCGAAGTTCTGGGAACTGTGGGATGATCCTGAGCCCCCACTGGTGCCCCTATGTACCAGGAATGTGATAGCCAGAACTCCCCTGAGAGTGGTGAGGACTCTCCGGAATTTCCCTTATCAGTATTGGCAGGGGAGACTCAAGAAACTGGAGAGGAGCCCACCTCCTCAGACGAAAACCTACCATCTGTGGAGTTTTCTGATCTTGAGGTTCACAGGGAAAACTTTGCCACAGAACAGTTGAAAGACCCCGCCCTAATAAAGGCACGGGAAAACGTAGTGAAAATAGATGGCGAGTTAGTGAACCCAGATAATACCTGCACTTACCCATACTTCAGCGTAGAGAAGGACCTACTGTATCGGGTGGCAAAAAGGGCAGAAGAAACCGTTGAGCAGCTTGTGGTGCCCAAACCTTACAGGAAGTTGGTGTTGGAGTTGGCCCATGGGCACATTCTTGGAGGTCATCTGGGGACAGAGAAAACCCGAGAGAGGGTATTACAGAGATTCTATTGGCCGGGGGTGATGAAGGACATAGAAAATTATTGTTCCTCCTGCCCTGTGTGTCAGAGGTCGGCCCCGATGCCACATTTCCGTAGCCCGCTGGTCCCTCTACCCATCATTGAGGTCCCGTTTGAGAGGATCGCCATAGATTTGGTAGGTCCTATAATCAAGTCCGCTAGGGGGCACCAGTACATATTAGTTATAATGGACTATGCCACCCGTTATCCAGAAGCGATCCCTCTCCGAAATACCTCGGCCAAAACCATAGCCAAAGAGCTATCTCTTGTGTTTAGCCGGGTGGGTATTTGTAAAGAACTGCTTACGGACCAAGGTACACCCTTTATGTCCCGGGTTATGAAGGAGCTGTGTAAATTGTTCAAAGTGACGCAATTACGTACATCTGTGTATCACCCCCAAACCGATGGGCTGGTTGAAAGATTCAACAAAACCCTAAAACAAATGTTGAAGAAAGTGGTGGATAGAGATGGAAAGGATTGGGACTGTCTACTTCCTTATCTGATGTTTGCTATTAGGGAGGTGCCCCAATCCTCTACGGGATTCTCCCCCTTTGAGTTACTGTATGGGAGACACCCAAGAGGGCTGTTGGATATTGCCAAGGAAACTTGGGAAAGTGAGAGTTCTCCCCACAGGAGTGTGATTGAGCATGTCGCCCTGATGCAAGACCGAATTGCACAGGTAATGCCCATCGTGAAGGAACATTTGGCCCAAGCGCAGTTAGCACAGCAGAGAGTGTACAACCGTGGAGCCAAGACCCGTACCTTTTCCCCGGGGGATAGGATACTGGTACTTGTCCCTACGGTTGAAAGTAAATTCCTTGCCAAATGGCAAGGCCCCTACGAGATAATGGAAAAAGTGAGCGAAGTGAATTACAAGGTCAGACAACCAGGAAGGCGAAAGCCCGAACAGATCTATCACGTTAATCTGTTGAAAGCCTGGAGGGATAGAGAGTCCCTAGTCGCAGACACTTGGTCACCAGCTCAAACTGGTTGCGTGATTCCTGAGGTTGGAATAGCAGCCACCTTGTCACAACCCCAACAACAGGAGGTTAAGGAGTTTGTGCTTCGCAACAAGGAGGTATTCTCTGAGCTGCCGGGACAAACATCTGGGGTAGAGCATGACATCATTACCCCGCCCGGTGAAAGGGTGAAGTTAAAACCCTATCGGATCCCAGAGGCCCGACGGGAGGCAATACGGGAGGAAGTACAGAAAATGCTGAACTTAGGGGTGATAGAGGAGTCCCAAAGTGATTGGTCTAGTCCCATTGTGTTGGTGCCTAAACCGGATGGGAGCTGGCGATTTTGTAACGATTTTCGTCAGTTGAACAAAGTTACAAAATTTGACACCTACCCCATGCCACGTATAGATGAGTTGATCGACCGGCTGGGAACAGCCCGATACATGACGACTCTTGACCTCACAAAAGGGCATTGGCAAATCCCCCTGGCCAAGTCGGCCAAAGAGAAAACCGCATTTGTAACCCCAGACGGGGCGTTCCAATATAAAAGAATGCCGTTCGGGTTACAGAATGCGCCGGCCACATTCCAGCGGAAAATGGACCAGATGCTGAGGCCCCATCGGAAGTATGCTGCGGCTTACCTGGATGACGTAATTGTCCATAGCACAGATTGGGCCTCACATCTGCCAAAAGTGCAAGCAGTCCTGGACTCTGTTCGGGAAGCGGGGTTTACGGCTAACCCCAAGAAGTGTACCATTGGGCAGGAAGAGGCCAAATATCTTGGGTACACCATTGGGAGGGGAGTAATAAAACCCCAACTCAACAAAGTCGAGGCCATCCAGAGTTGGCCACGTCCCAACAGCAAGAAGCAGGTACGAGCCTTTCTGGGAATCGCTGGGTATTATCGGCGATTCATTCCCCACTTTGCTTCTAAGGCTGTGCCCCTAACCAACCTGACGAAGGGGAAAGGGTCGGTCATGATTAAATGGACCCCCGAGGCTGAGGCAGCATTCCAATTCTTGAAACAAGCCTTATGTAGCCAGCCAGTGTTGTACTCACCCGACTTCTCTAAAGACTTTGTCGTACAAAGTGATGCGTCAGATGTGGGGTTAGGAGCAGTATTGTCCCAGGTCTGGAACGGGGAAGAGCACCCAGTCATTTACCTCAGCAGGAAGTTGAAGTCCCATGAGGTAAATTACGCCACCGTTGAAAAGGAGTGTTTAGCGGTGAAGTGGGCTCTAGATTCCCTTCGGTACTACCTGCTAGGTAGGCACTTTGACATGGTTACGGATCACGCTCCGTTAAAGTGGATGGCTCAAAACAAGGAAACAAATAGAAGAGTGAATAGGTGGTTCCTGGCCCTCCAGGAATTCAACTTCACAGTAAAGCATCGCCCTGGCGTTCAAATGGGGAATGTGGATGCTTTGTCTCGAGTACATGAATGCCTGATTGCTGGTGTTCCAACCCCGAGGTTAAAACAAGAGGGGGGGTATGTGACAGCAGGAAGGTAAAGTCACCTGGTTGCATCCAGGGGGGTAGATATATTTCGCCCAGATTCAGGCTTTACGCCGACTTATACAACTAGGTGGAGAGTTGTATAAGCCCAGCTGGGGCTAGTGGGCTCATGGATGACTCATACCTCTAGGGAGAGTGTGGGGCGTCGTGCAGACAGGGAGTTGATGAGACCAGCTGAAGCTTGTCAGCTCATTTAGGCCTCTATAAGAACTCCCAGCTTCATTAGATGTTAGCTCATGCCTGGACCCAGACCTGTGTGGACTGTCTAGGGAGAGTGAACCCCTGTGCGGTGAGACAAAGCCTGTGTGGCTATTTGCTTGGACATTTAAAACCAGGGACTTAGGGACTAGGACAGCACTAGGCTGATCCCAGTTGTTAGTTAGGAAACCTGTATGTTTAGTCAGAGGTCAAGTTGACCAGGATTTATTTTGTTTATGTTTCTTTTGCTTTGCTGTGTTTTGTCACTGTAAATAGAAAATAAACCGCACCTTTTTGATTTTGAAAACCACAACCTCCGTTTGCTGGGCCTGTTTTTGTGTGGGGAGCCCATCCCGGGGGTCACACACACCCGCTGCCGAGCTAACCCCCTCACAATATATATATATATATATATATATATATATATATATATATACTAAACTGCCTCTATGCCACTAACTAACCTGCCTAATCTAGCTCTATTTCTCTCAATCTCCACATAACACACTACATACGGCCGCCGTGTAAGCAGCCTTATATAGTGTGGGGCATGGACTTAGCCCCCTGAGCCATGATTGGCTAAAGGCACCCTGCCTTTGGCCAATCATGGCTCTCATAGCAGATTGCGCTGTGATCGGCCAAAACATGCAGGTCAGGTGCATTCTTTGGCCAATCAGCAGCCGTCAATGCACTGCAATCTCGTAGTGCATTATGGGGCACTCCACGGCGCACAAATATGCCTGAAGTTAGCCCGTATTGCTGTGTTTTCCTGGTGTGTTACACCAACAGGCATTTGCAGCACTTACAGCAGGCGTAGTGTGATTACTGCAAAATATACACCTGAAGCTAGCCCGTATTACTGTGTTTTCCTGGTGTGTTACACCAACAGGCATTTGCAGCACTTACAGCAGGCGTAGTGTGATTCCTGCAAAATATACTCCTGAAACTACGCCTTATTGCTGTGTTTTCCTAGTGTGTTACACCAACAGGCATTTTCAGCACTTACAGCAGGCGTAGTGTGATTACTGCAAAATATACACCTGAAGCTAGCCCATATTACTGTGTTTTCCTGGTGTGTTACACCAACAGGCATTTGCAGCACTTACAGCAGGCGTAGTGTGATTCCTGCAAAATATACTCCTGAAGCTAGCCCGTATTGCTGTGTTTTCCTAGTGTGTTACACCAACAGGCATTTGCAGCACTTACAGCAGGCGTAGTGTGATTCCTGCAAAATATACTCCTGAAGCTAGCCCGTATTGCTGTGTTTTCCTAGTGTGTTACACCAACAGGCATTTGCAGCACTTACAGCAGGCATAGTGTGATTCCTGCAAAATATTCTCCTGAAGCTACGCCCGTATTGCTGTGTTTTCCTAGTGTGTTACACCAACAGGCATTTGCAGCACTTACAGCAGGCGTAGTGTGATTCCTGCAAAATATACTCCTGAAGCTAGCCCGTATTGCTGTGTTTTCCTAGTGTGTTACACCAACAGGCATTTGCAGCACTTACAGCAGGCGTAGTGTGATTCCTGCTAAATATACTCCTGAAGCTAGCCCGTATTGCTGTGTTTTCCTAGTGTGTTACACCAACAGGCATTTGCAGCACTTACAGCAGGCGTAGTGTGATTCCTGCAAAATATACTCCTGAAGCTAGCCCGTATTGCTGTGTTTTCCTAGTGTGTTACACCAACAGGCATTTGCAGCACTTACAGCAGGCGTAGTGTGATTCCTGCAAAATATACTCCTGAAGCTAGCCCGTATTGCTGTGTTTTCCTAGTGTGTTACACCAACAGGCATTTGCAGCACTTACAGCAGGCATAGTGTGATTCCTGCAAAATATACTCCTGAATAGTGATGAGCCGAACACCCCCGGGTTCGGTTCGCACCAGAACCCGCGAACGGACCGAAAGTTCGAACGAACATTAGAACCCTATTAAATACAATGGATGCGAACGTTCGAATTCTAAAGTGCTAATTATAACAACTATTATGCATGTTATTGTCCTAAAAAGGGTTTGGGAACCCGGGTTCTGCACCAGGGGACATGTATCAATGCAAAAAGAAGTTTTAAAAACGGTCGTTTTTCGGGAGCAGTCATTTTAATGATGCATAAAGTGAAAAAAAAAAAGTCAAATATTCCTTTAAATATCGTACCTGGGGGGTGTCTAAAGTATGCCTGTGAAGTGCCACGTGTTTCCCGTGTTTAGAACTGTCCCTGCACAAAATGACACTTCTAAAGGAAAAAAAAGCCATTTAAAACTGCTTGCGGCTTTAATGTAATGTCTGGTCCCGGTAATATGGATGAAATTCTTTAAGAAAAATGGCATAGCTACCCCATGACCCCCCCCCTACCCCAGCCCATTACCAGCCCCTTTGGGTCTTGTATGGATATTAAGGGGAACCCCGCACATAAAATAAAAAAGGCCCTATATACTCTGAACAGCCCTATACAGGCGGTGCATACAAGACAGGGACTGTAGGTTTGTTCTTATGTAGAGTCTGTTTGTAATTTTGAACAGGTACATTGTTGAAGTGTAGCTCCAGACCAAAAATCTATTTTTAAACTTTTTGGAAAACATAGGTAAGGGTTATCACCCCTGTAACATTTGTTTTGCTGTCTGTGCCCCTGTTCAGAACATTTCACCTCACTTTCCGTCCCAATGACAACTGTTTTTGAAATGTGGTGTTTTTCTTGAAACAAGGATTGCTGATAAAGCATCAGTACAGAGGAGACACCTTTCTCCCATATTTATTCTTACAGGAGAGAATTTTCCTTCCTAGTGGTAGATTTCCTCTCACTTCCTGTTGTCTTCTTGCGTTTGCAAGTAGGAGTCGTTTGTAAGTTGGATGTTTGAAAGTAGGGACCTGCCGTATATACTCTGCAGAAATAGGCCCCTTAGTTGTTGGTGTTGGCACAACACTGTAAGCACTCACAGTTACTCTTGGTTGGTGCTGGAACGCCCTGCTGTCAACTATTATATCAGGAATTTTAATTACATATAATTGTTGAACAGTGGTAGTAAAAATTGGGCCTTTGATGGTGGTGCTGGTGCCACAACACTGTAAGCCCTGACAGTTACTCTTGGTGGGTGCAGCAATGGGCCCTGCTGTGAATTATTAGATCAAGAATTGTAATTACATGCCCCTGTTGAACAGGGGCTGAAAAATTGGGCCTTAGGCACTGGTGGCACAACACTGCAACCCCTCACAGATACTGTACTTGGAGCACAGCAATGAGCCCTGTTGCAAAGTATTGCTTCAAAAATTGTAATTACACGCCCCTGTTAAACAGGGGCTGAAAAATTGGGCCTTAGGCACTGGTGGCACAACACTGCAACTCCTCACAGATACTGTACTTGGAGCACAGCAATGAGCCCTGTTGCAAAGTATTGCTTCAAAAATTGTAATTACACGCCCCTGTTAAACAGGGGCTGAAAAATTGGGCGTTAGGCACTGGTGGCACAACACTGCAACTCCTCACAGATACTGTACTTGGAGCACAGCAATGAGCCCTGTTGCAAAGTATTGCTTCAAAAATTGTAATTACACGCCCCTGTTAAACAGGGGCTGAAAAATTGGGCGTTAGGCACTGGTGGCGGCACCCATAAACAAAAATGATCTTACAAGCTATCATCATCAATCGTATCATTGAGGACTCGGAGGAGGAGGATAGCCAGTCAACATAACAGCACAGGCACTCAGCATCAGCATCAGTCTTGAAGGGATGTGACATGTTAAAATCAATTAGTCTGTTATATCAGCATCAGGTGTGTGGTAGCTGGTGGTGATCCAAGACTGGTTCATCTTGATGAAAGTCAGTCGATCAACCGAGTCGGTGGACAGGCGCACCCTGTGATCCGTGACAAATCCTCCAGCAGCACTGAATGTGCGTTCCGAAAGAACGCTGGATGCAGGACAGGCCAGTAGCTCAATTGCATACTGTGCAAGCTCTGGCCAGTGATCCATCCTCAAGACCCAGTAAGCCAGAGGATTTTCGGTGGGGAAGGTGTCCAAGTCTGACCTTGCCCCTAGATATTCCTGCACCATGTTTATCAGACGCTGGCGATGGTTGCTGGAACCGATCATACTTTGGGGCTGCGGACTAAAGAATTGTCTGAACGCATCGGTCAGACGGCCACCTTCCCCACCGCTCCTTCTTTGACTGGCCGAAGCCTCAGCAACTCGTTGTCCAGGACCAGGAGTTTGCAACCTCCCAGTCTCTGGGAACGCGTTGCACAGACCTTTCTGCAAGGCCTCCCGGAGTTGTCTCATCCTCTGCTCCCTCTGCGACGGTAACATAAGGTCCGCAACCTTACCCTTGTACCGTGGATCAAGGAGAGTGGCCAGCCAGTAATGGTCCCTCTCCTTGATCCGAAGAATACGAGGATCCTTCCGCAGACTTTGCAGGATCAGGGAGGCCATGCAGCGTAAGTTTGCTGAGGCATTCGCTCCGGAGTCCTCTGGGTCACTAAGGACGACATGATCCGCAGCCACCTCCTCCCAGCCACGTACAAGTCCACTGGTTTCTTGGGACTGTAAATCATCCCTAAAAGACTGCTGCTGATGATGCTGAGTGCCAGCCTCCACCTCCATGCTGACACAATCCTCCTCCTCCTCCTCCTCCTCCTCCTCCTCCTCCTCTTCCTGTGCGATGGGTGGGACAGAAGGAACACTGTCTGGGTAAAGGGGGCCTTGAGAGGCAAGGAAGTCCTCCTCTTCCTGCCTCTGTTCTGCCTCAAGTGCCCTGTCCATTATTCCACGCAGCGTGTGCTCCAACAGGTGGACAAGAGGTACAGTGTCACTGATGCATGCACTGTCACTGCTCACCATCCTCGTGGCCTCCTCAAATGGTGCCAGGACAGTGCATGCATCCCTGATCATGCCCCACTGGCGTGGAGAAAAAAAAACAAGCTCCCCTGACCCTGTCCTGGTGCCGTAGTCGCACAGGTACTCATTGATGGCCCTCTGCTGCGTGTGCAGCCGCTGCAGCATGGCCAACGTTGAGTTCCACCTGGTGGGCATGTCACATATAAGGCGGTTCTTGGGCAGGTTCAACTCCTTTTGCAGCTCAGCCAGGCGAGCACTGGCATTATAAGATCTGCGGAAATGCACACAGACTTTCCTGGCCTGCCTCAGGACATCCTGTAAGCCCGGGTACCTGCCCAAGAAGCGCTGCACCACCAGGTTAAGGACGTGAGCCACACAGGGCACATGGGTCAGTTGTCCCTGTCGGAGGGCGGAGAGGAGGTTGGTGCCATTGTCGCAAACCACCATTCCTGGCTTAAGCTGGCGTGGCGTCAACCACCTCTCGGCCTGGCCCTGCAGAGCAGACAGGACCTCTGCCCCAGTGTGGCTTCTGTTCCCCAAACACACCAGCGCAAGCACGGCATGGCATCTTTTTGCCTGCGTACTTGCGTAGCCCCGTGAACGGCTACGGAGCACCGCTGGTTCATAGGACAAACCACAGGAAGAGGCCATGGAGGAAGAAGAAGAGGAGGGGGTGGAGGAGAGAGGTGTGTCACAACCAGTAGTAGCATTTTGGAGGCGTGGCGGTGGGACAACCTCCAACACTACTGCACCTTGTCCTGAATCCTTCCCAGCTGCCAAAAGAGTGACCCAATGGGCCGTGAAAGAAAGGTAACGTCCCTGTCCATGCCTGCTGGACCATGAGTCAGCGGTAATATGCACCTTACCGCTGACCGCCCTGTCCAGCGAGGCCAAGACATTGCCTTCCACATGCCGGTAGAGAGCCGGAATAGCCTTCCGTGAGAAAAAGTGGCGTTTGGGAACCTGCCACTGAGGAACTGCACATTGCACAAACTCACGGAAGGGGGCCGAGTCTACCAACTGAAAAGGCAGCAGTTGAAGCGCTAGCAATTTAGCCAAGCTAGCATTCAACCGCTGGGCATGTGGATGGCTGGGAGTGAACTTCTTTCGACGGTCCAGCAGCTGGGGCAGGGAAATTTGCCTGCTAGAATCGGACGTCGGTGTACTGCTAGCAGAGTGGGCGCAAGTACTTGGCTGTGACACACCTAATTCTACACCTTCATTCCTCTCAGTGAATGTTTCAGAGAGGACTGAAGTTATAGTGGGGTTGGAGATCCCAGCTGATGCGGTGCAAGGAGAGGTCCGCTTTGTTCTTTGGTGTGGGTCTTTGAGGTAGGCTTGCCAACGAGCTGCATGGCAGGTCAACATATGTCTGGTCAGGCATGTGGTACCCAAGCGGCTGATGTTTTGGCCACGCGATATACGCTTGAGACATATGTTGCAAACAGCAGCTGTGCGATCTGATGCACTAGCCTCAAAAAAGGCCCACACCAAAGAACTTTTTGAATGACGGGCAGAGGCAGCGCCCTGCACAGGCGGAGCTCTGCGGTGTGATTCCGTCGGTGTACTGCCCTTACGCTGGCCACCAAAGGGCATCCTGCCTCGTTGGAGATGTGCCTCCTCCTCATCCTCCTCCTCCTCCTCTCTCCTATTAGGCACCCACGTGGAGTCAGTGACCTCATCATCCCCTCCCTCCTCATCACTGGAGCCAATCTGGCAGTATGCTGCAGCTGCTGGAACATGACTGCCAGATTGGTGTCCTTCTTGAGCATCCCCTCTGTCTGCTCTCACGCTACTGCCTTCCTCTAGCTGGGTTTCATCATCAGACCCTTCGAAACGCTGGGCATCCTCCTGGAGCATGTACCCAACACTGTGCTGAAACAGTTCGGGGGACTCCTCAGGAGGAGGACATGGTGGGTCTAGGGAAGGAGTGACTGATGATTTGTCTGACATTGATACCAGGGAAGACGACGCTTTGGCAGCTGCTTTTCCAGTACCCTGAGCCTGGGTGAGAGAGGATGAGGAGGAGGAGGAGGGCTTGGTCATCCACTCTACCAAGTCTTCGGCATGATGTGGCTCAACATGTCCAGCTGCCGAAAAGAAGGACAAGCGTGTCCCATGGCCATGTGCTGATGACAATGCACCGCGTCCACGACCAGCACTGTTGCCCCCAGACACAGAGCCTGCTTGCCCTCTTTTATTGCCTCCTGACAGTCTGCCTCTCCTTGTTTGCCTTCCAGACATTCTAATAGATGGCCTGCAGGGAGATGGGAAAAAAGCAATAAGGGCTACCTTCAGGTGTCCTTCTCTGTCCCTTGAAACAAGGACTTTCACAGTGAAAGAAACTGACACTCTCCCTACCTACAGTTTTCTGTCCCTAGAAAAAATGTTTTTTTTAATCACAATATAGCACAAGGACAATTCACTCACTGTCCTTACAGGTCCCTGGAAACAAGGACTTGCAGAGTGAAATAAACTGACACTCTCCCTACCTACAGTTTTCTGTCCCTAGAATAAATGTTTTTTTTAATCACAATATAGCACAAGGACAATTCAGTCACTGTCCTTCCAGGTCCCTGGAAACAAGGACTTGCAGAGTGAAATAAACTGACACTCTCCCTACCTACAGTTTTCTGTCCCTAGAATAAATGTTTTTTTTAAGCACAATATAGCACAAGGACAATTCACTCACTGTCCTTACAGGTCCCTGGAAACAAGGACTTGCAGAGTGAAAGAAAAAAAACACTCTCCCTACCTACAGTTTTCTGTCCCTAGAAAAAATGTTTTTTTTAATCACAATATAGCACAAGGACAATTCACTCACTGTCCTTACAGGTCCCTGGAAACAAGGACTTGCAGAGTGAAATAAACTGACACTCTCCCTACCTACAGTTTTCTGTCCCTAGAATAAATGTTTTTTTTAATCACAATATAGCACAAGGACAATTCAGTCACTGTCCTTCCAGGTCCCTGGAAACAAGGACTTGCAGAGTGAAATAAACTGACACTCTCCCTACCTACAGTTTTCTGTCCCTAGAATAAATGTTTTTTTTAATCACAATATAGCACAAGGACAATTCAGTCACTGTCCTTCCAGGTCCCTGGAAACAAGGACTTGCAGAGTGAAATAAACTGACACTCTCCCTACCTACAGTTTTCTGTCCCTAGAATAAATGTTTTTTTTAAGCACAATATAGCACAAGGACAATTCACTCACTGTCCTTACAGGTCCCTGGAAACAAGGACTTGCAGAGTGAAAGAAAAAAAACACTCTCCCTACCTACAGTTTTCTGTCCCTAGAAAAAATGTTTTTTTTAATCACAATATAGCACAAGGACAATTCACTCACTGTCCTTACAGGTCCCTGGAAACAAGGACTTGCAGAGTGAAATAAACTGACACTCTCCCTACCTACAGTTTTCTGTCCCTAGAATAAATGTTTTTTTTAATCACAATATAGCACAAGGACAATTCAGTCACTGTCCTTCCAGGTCCCTGGAAACAAGGACTTGCAGAGTGAAATAAACTGACACTCTCCCTACCTACAGTTTTCTGTCCCTAGAATAAATGTTTTTTTTAAGCACAATATAGCACAAGGACAATTCACTCACTGTCCTTACAGGTCCCTGGAAACAAGGACTTGCAGAGTGAAAGAAAAAAAACACTCTCCCTACCTACAGTTTTCTGTCCCTAGAAAAAATGTTTTTTTTAATCACAATATAACACAAGGACAATTCACTCACTGTCCTTCCAGGTCCCTGGAAACAAGGACTTGCAGAGTGAAATAAACTGACACTCTCCCTACCTACAGTTTTCTGTCCCTAGAATAAATGTTTTTTTTAATCACAATATAGCACAAGGACAATTCAGTCACTGTCCTTCCAGGTCCCTGGAAACAAGGACTTGCAGAGTGAAATAAACTGACACTCTCCCTACCTACAGTTTTCTGTCCCTAGAATAAATGTTTTTTTTAAGCACAATATAGCACAAGGACAATTCACTCACTGTCCTTACAGGTCCCTGGAAACAAGGACTTGCAGAGTGAAAGAAAAAAAACACTCTCCCTACCTACAGTTTTCTGTCCCTAGAAAAAATGTTTTTTTTAATCACAATATAACACAAGGACAATTCACTCACTGTCCTTCCAGGTCCCTGGAAACAAGGACTTGCAGAGTGAAATAAACTGACACTCTCCCTACCTACAGTTTTCTGTCCCTAGAATAAATGTTTTTTTTAAGCACAATATAGCACAAGGACAATTCACTCACTGTCCTTACAGGTCCCTGGAAACAAGGACTTGCAGAGTGAAAGAAAAAAAACACTCTCCCTACCTACAGTTTTCTGTCCCTAGAAAAAATGTTTTTTTTAATCACAATATAGCACAAGGACAATTCACTCACTGTCCTTACAGGTCCCTGGAAACAAGGACTTGCAGAGTGAAATAAACTGACACTCTCCCTACCTACAGTTTTCTGTCCCTAGAATAAATGTTTTTTTTAATCACAATATAGCACAAGGACAATTCAGTCACTGTCCTTCCAGGTCCCTGGAAACAAGGACTTGCAGAGTGAAATAAACTGACACTCTCCCTACCTACAGTTTTCTGTCCCTAGAATAAATGTTTTTTTTAAGCACAATATAGCACAAGGACAATTCACTCACTGTCCTTACAGGTCCCTGGAAACAAGGACTTGCAGAGTGAAAGAAAAAAAACACTCTCCCTACCTACAGTTTTCTGTCCCTAGAAAAAATGTTTTTTTTAATCACAATATAACACAAGGACAATTCACTCACTGTCCTTCCAGGTCCCTGGAAACAAGGACTTGCAGAGTGAAATAAACTGACACTCTCCCTACCTACAGTTTTCTGTCCCTAGAATAAATGTTTTTTTTAAGCACAATATAGCACAAGGACAATTCACTCACTGTCCTTACAGGTCCCTGGAAACAAGGACTTGCAGAGTGAAAGAAAAAAAACACTCTCCCTACCTACAGTTTTCTGTCCCTAGAAAAAATGTTTTTTTTAAGCACAATATAGCACAAGGACAATTCACTCACTGTCCTTACAGGTCCCTGGAAACAAGGACTTGCAGAGTGAAAGAAAAAAAACACTCTCCCTACCTACAGTTTTCTGTCCCTAGAAAAAATGTTTTTTTTAATCACAATATAGCACAAGGACAATTCACTCACTGTCCTTACAGGTCCCTGGAAACAAGGACTTGCAGAGTGAAATAAACTGACACTCTCCCTACCTACAGTTTTCTGTCCCTAGAATAAATGTTTTTTTTAATCACAATATAGCACAAGGACAATTCAGTCACTGTCCTTCCAGGTCCCTGGAAACAAGGACTTGCAGAGTGAAATAAACTGACACTCTCCCTACCTACAGTTTTCTGTCCCTAGAATAAATGTTTTTTTTAAGCACAATATAGCACAAGGACAATTCACTCACTGTCCTTACAGGTCCCTGGAAACAAGGACTTGCAGAGTGAAAGAAAAAAAACACTCTCCCTACCTACAGTTTTCTGTCCCTAGAAAAAATGTTTTTTTTAATCACAATATAACACAAGGACAATTCACTCACTGTCCTTCCAGGTCCCTGGAAACAAGGACTTGCAGAGTGAAATAAACTGACACTCTCCCTACCTACAGTTTTCTGTCCCTAGAATAAATGTTTTTTTTAAGCACAATATAGCACAAGGACAATTCACTCACTGTCCTTACAGGTCCCTGGAAACAAGGACTTGCAGAGTGAAAGAAAAAAAACACTCTCCCTACCTACAGTTTTCTGTCCCTAGAAAAAATGTTTTTTTTAATCACAATATAGCACAAGGACAATTCACTCACTGTCCTTACAGGTCCCTGGAAACAAGGACTTGCAGAGTGAAATAAACTGACACTCTCCCTACCTACAGTTTTCTGTCCCTAGAATAAATGTTTTTTTTAATCACAATATAGCACAAGGACAATTCAGTCACTGTCCTTCCAGGTCCCTGGAAACAAGGACTTGCAGAGTGAAATAAACTGACACTCTCCCTACCTACAGTTTTCTGTCCCTAGAATAAATGTTTTTTTTAAGCACAATATAGCACAAGGACAATTCACTCACTGTCCTTACAGGTCCCTGGAAACAAGGACTTGCAGAGTGAAAGAAAAAAAACACTCTCCCTACCTACAGTTTTCTGTCCCTAGAAAAAATGTTTTTTTTAATCACAATATAACACAAGGACAATTCACTCACTGTCCTTCCAGGTCCCTGGAAACAAGGACTTGCAGAGTGAAATAAACTGACACTCTCCCTACCTACAGTTTTCTGTCCCTAGAATAAATGTTTTTTTTAAGCACAATATAGCACAAGGACAATTCACTCACTGTCCTTACAGGTCCCTGGAAACAAGGACTTGCAGAGTGAAAGAAAAAAAACACTCTCCCTACCTACAGTTTTCTGTCCCTAGAAAAAATGTTTTTTTTAAGCACAATATAGCACAAGGACAATTCACTCACTGTCCTTACAGGTCCCTGGAAACAAGGACTTGCAGAGTGAAAGAAAAAAAACACTCTCCCTACCTACAGTTTTCTGTCCCTAGAAAAAATGTTTTTTTTAATCACAATATAGCACAAGGACAATTCACTCACTGTCCTTACAGGTCCCTGGAAACAAGGACTTGCAGAGTGAAAGAAACTGACACTGTCCCTACCTACAGTTTTCTGTCCCTAGAATAAATGTTTTTTTTAAGCACAATATAGCACAAGGAGAATTCACTCACTGTCCTTCCAGGTCCCTGGAAACAAGGACTTGCAGAGTGAAATAAACTGACACTCTCCCTACCTACAGTTTTCTGTCCCTAGAATAAATGTTTTTTTTAAGCACAATATAGCACAAGGACAATTCACTCACTGTCCTTACAGGTCCCTGGAAACAAGGACTTGCAGAGTGAAAGAAACTGACACTCTCCCTACCTACAGTTTTCTGTCCCTAGAATAAATGTTTTTTTAAGCACAATATAGCACAAGGACAATTCACTCACTGTCCTTCCAGGTCCCTGGAAACAAGGACTTGCAGAGTGAAAGAAACTGACACTGTCCCTACCTACAGTTTTCTGTCCCTAGAATAAATGTTTTTTTTAAGCACACTATAGCACAAGCACAAAACACACTGACACTCTCCCTACCTATCCTTCTCTTTCCCTAAACTAAAGGAATCCAGGTTAAGCAAGAAAGAAATAACAGTCACTGTCCCTGCCTATGCTGCTCTATCCCTGCTCCGGAACACACTACACTAGGCCGCCGTGTTGGCGGCCTTTTATAGTGTGGGGCGTGTACTAAACACCCTCAGCAATAATTGGCCACAGGCATCCTGCCTGTGGCCAATCATTGCTCTCCTCGCTGCCGGCGCTGTGATTGGCCAAGCATGCGGGGTCACAGTGCATGCTTGGCCAATCACAGCGCCTGGATGACACTGCGATGGCGTAGTGCATTGTGGGCCGTTCGCGTCACTCGAATTTGGCGCGAACGGCCCAAATCGTTCGATCTTCGTCGAACGATCGAACAGCCGATGTTCGAGTCGAACGTATGTTCGACTCGAACACGAAGCTCATCCCTACTCCTGAAGCTAGCCCGTATTGCTGTGTTTTCCTAGTGTGTTACACCAGCAGGCATTTGCAGCACTTACAGCAGGCGTAGTGTGATTTCTGCAAAATATACTCCTGAAGCTACGCCTTATTGCTGTGTTTTCCTAGTGTGTTACTCTAACAGGCATTTGCAGCACTTACAGCAGGCGTAGTGTGATTCCTGCAAAATATACTCCTGAAGCTAGCCCGTATTGCTGTGTTTTCCTAGTGTGTTACACCAACAGGCATTTGCAGCACTTACAGCAGGCGTAGTGTGATTCCTGCAAAATATACTCCTGAAGCTAGCCCGTATTGCTGTGTTTTCCTAGTGTGTTACACCAACAGGCATTTGCAGCACTTACAGCAGGCGTAGTGTGATTCCTGCAAAATATACTCCTGAAACTAGCCCATATTGCTGTGTTTTCCTAGTGTGTTACACCAACAGGCATTTGCAGCACTTACAGCAGGCGTAGTGTGATTCCTGCAAAATATACTCCTGAAGCTAGCCCGTATTGCTGTGTTTTCCTAGTGTGTTACACCAACAGGCATTTGCAGCACTTACAGCAGGCGTAGTGTGATTCCTGCAAAATATACTCCTGAAGCTAGCCCGTATTGCTGTGTTTTCCTAGTGTGTTACACCAACAGGCATTTGCAGCACTTACAGCAGGCGTAGTGTGATTCCTGCAAAATATACTCCTGAAGCTAGCCCGTATTGCTGTGTTTTCCTGGTGTGTTACACCAACAGGCATTTGCAGCACTTACAGCAGGCGTAGTGTGATTCCTGCAAAATATACTCCTGAAGTTAGCCCGTATTGCTGTGTTTTCCTAGTGTGTTACACCAACAGGCATTTGCAGCACTTACAGCAGGCGTAGTGTGATTCCTGCAAAATATACTCCTGAAGCTAGCCCGTATTGCTGTGTTTTCCTAGTGTGTTACACCAACAGGCATTTGCAGCACTTACAGCAGGCATAGTGTGATTCCTGCAAAATATACTCCTGAAGCTAGCCCGTATTGCTGTGTTTTCCTAGTGTGTTACACCAACAGGCATTTGCAGCACTTACAGCAGGCGTAGTGTGATTCCTGCAAAATATACTCCTGAAGCTAGCCCGTATTGCTGTGTTTTCCTAGTGTGTTACACCAACAGGCATTTGCAGCACTTACAGCAGGCGTAGTGTGATTCCTGCAAAATATACTCCTGAAGCTACGCCTTATTGCTGTGTTTTCCTAGTGTGTTACACCAACAGGCATTTGCAGCACTTACAGCAGGTGTAGTGTGATTCCTGCAAAATATACTCCTGAAGCTAGCCCATATTGCTGTGTTTTCCTAGTGTGTTACACTAACAGGCATTTGCAGCACTTACAGCAGGCGTAGTGTGATTCCTGCAAAATATACTCCTGAAGCTAGCCCGTATTGCTGTGTTTTCCTAGTGTGTTACACCAACAGGCATTTGCAGCACTTACAGCAGGCGTAGTGTGATTCCTGCAAAATATACTCCTGAAACTAGCCCATATTGCTGTGTTTTCCTAGTGTGTTACACCAACAGGCATTTGCAGCACTTACAGCAGGCGTAGTGTGATTCCTGCAAAATATACTCCTGAAGTTAGCCCGTATTGCTGTGTTTTCCTAGTGTGTTACACCAACAGGCATTTGCAGCACTTACAGCAGGCGTAGTGTGATTCCTGCAAAATATACTCCTGAAGCTAGCCCGTATTGCTGTGTTTTCCTAGTGTGTTACACCAACAGGCATTTGCAGCACTTAAAGCAGGCGTAGTGTGATTCCTGCAAAATATACTCCTGAAGCTAGCCCGTATTGCTGTGTTTTCCTGGTGTGTTACACCAACAGGCATTTGCAGCACTTACAGCAGGCGTAGTGTGATTCCTGCAAAATATACTCCTGAAGTTAGCCCGTATTGCTGTGTTTTCCTAGTGTGTTACACCAACAGGCATTTGCAGCACTTACAGCAGGCGTAGTGTGATTCCTGCAAAATATACTCCTGAAGCTAGCCCGTATTGCTGTGTTTTCCTAGTGTGTTACACCAACAGGCATTTGCAGCACTTACAGCAGGCATAGTGTGATTCCTGCAAAATATACTCCTGAAGCTAGCCCGTATTGCTGTGTTTTCCTAGTGTGTTACACCAACAGGCATTTGCAGCACTTACAGCAGGCGTAGTGTGATTCCTGCAAAATATACTTCTGAAGCTAGCCCGTATTGCTGTGTTTTCCTAGTGTGTTACACCAACAGGCATTTGCAGCACTTACAGCAGGCGTAGTGTGATTTCTGCAAAATATACTCCTGAAGCTACGCCTTATTGCTGTGTTTTCCTAGTGTGTTACACCAACAGGCATTTGCAGCACTTACAGCAGGTGTAGTGTGATTCCTGCAAAATATACTCCTGAAGCTAGCCCATATTGCTGTGTTTTCCTAGTGTGTTACACTAACAGGCATTTGCAGCACTTACAGCAGGCGTAGTGTGATTCCTGCAAAATATACTCCTGAAGCTAGCCCGTATTGCTGTGTTTTCCTAGTGTGTTACACCAACAGGCATTTGCAGCACTTACAGCAGGCGTAGTGTGATTCCTGCAAAATATACTCCTGAAACTAGCCCATATTGCTGTGTTTTCCTAGTGTGTTACACCAACAGGCATTTGCAGCACTTACAGCAGGCGTAGTGTGATTCCTGCAAAATATACTCCTGAAGTTAGCCCGTATTGCTGTGTTTTCCTAGTGTGTTACACCAACAGGCATTTGCAGCACTTACAGCAGGCGTAGTGTGATTCCTGCAAAATATACTCCTAAAGCTAGCCCGTATTTCTGTGTTTTCCTAGTGTGTTACACCAACAGGCATTTGCAGCACTTACAGCAGGCGTAGTGTGATTCCTGCAAAATATACTCCTGAAGCTAGCCCGTATTGCTGTGTTTTCCTGGTGTGTTACACCAACAGGCATTTGCAGCACTTACAGCAGGCGTAGTGTGATTCCTGCAAAATATACTCCTGAAGCTAGCCCGTATTGCTGTGTTTTCCTAGTGTGTTACACCAACAGGCATTTGCAGCACTTACAGCAGGCGTAGTGTGATTCCTGCAAAATATACTCCTGAAGCTAGCCCGTATTGCTGTGTTTTCCTAGTGTGTTACACCAACAGGCATTTGCAGCACTTACAGCAGGCATAGTGTGATTCCTGCAAAATATACTCCTGAAGCTAGCCCGTATTGCTGTGTTTTCCTAGTGTGTTACACCAACAGGCATTTGCAGCACTTACAGCAGGCGTAGTGTGATTCTTGCAAAATATACTCCTGAAGCTACGCCTTATTGCTGTGTTTTCCTGGTGTGTTACACCAACAGGCATTTGCAGCACTCACAGCAGGCATAGTGTGATTCCTGCAAATTATACTCCTGAAGCTAGCCCGTATTGCTGTATTTTCCTAGTGTGTTACACCAACAGGCATTTGCAGCACTTACAGCAGGCGTAGTGTGATTCCTGCAAAATATACTCCTGAAGCTAGCCCGTATTGCTGTGTTTTCCTAGTGTGTTACACCAACAGGCATTTGCAGCACTTACAGCAGGCATAGTGTGATTCCTGCAAAATATACTCCTGAAGCTAGCCCGTATTGCTCTGTTTTCCTAGTGTGTTACACCAACAGGCATTTGCAGCACTTACAGCAGGCGTAGTGTGATTCCTGCAAAATATACTCATGAAGCTAGCCCGTATTGCTGTGTTTTCCTAGTGTGTTACACCAACAGGCATTTGCAGCACTTAAAGCAGGCGTAGTGTGATTCCTGCAAAATATACTCCTGAAGCTAGCCCGTATTGCTGTGTTTTCCTAGTGTGTTACACCAACAGGCATTTGCAGCACTTACAGCAGGCATAGTGTGATTCCTGCAAAATATACTCCTGAAGCTAGCCCGTATTGCTGTGTTTTCCTAGTGTGTTACACCAACAGGCATTTGCAGCACTTACAGCAGGCGTAGTGTGATTCCTGCAAAATATACTCCTGAAGCTAGCCCGTATTGCTGTGTTTTCCTAGTGTGTTACACCAACAGGCATTTGCAGCACTTACAGCAGGCGTAGTGTGATTCCTGCTAAATATACTCCTGAAGCTAGCCCGTATTGCTGTGTTTTCCTAGTGTGTTACACCAACAGGCATTTGCAGCACTTACAGCAGGCATAGTGTGATTCCTGCAAAATATACTCCTGAAGCTAGCCCGTATTGCTGTGTTTTCCTAGTGTGTTACACCAACAGGCATTTGCAGCACTTACAGCAGGCGTAGTGTGATTCCTGCAAAATATACTGCTGCAGCTAGCCCGTATTGCTGTGTTTTCCTAGTGTGTTTCACCAACAGGCATTTGCAGCACTTACAGCAGGCGTAGTGTGATTCCTGCAAAATATACTCCTGAAGCTAGCCCGTATTGCTGTGTTTTCCTAGTGTGTTACACCAACAAGCATTTGCAGCACTTACAGCAGGCGTAGTGTGATTCCTGCAAAATATACTCCTGAAGCTAGCCCGTATTGCTGTGTTTTCCTAGTGTGTTACACCAACAGGCATTTGCAGCACTTACAGCAGGCGTAGTGTGATTTCTGCAAAATATACTCCTGAAGCTAGCCCGTATTGCTGTGTTTTCCTGGTGTGTTACACCAACAGGCATTTGCAGCACTTACAGCAGGCGTAGTGTGATTCCTGCGAAATATACTCCTGAAGCTAGCCCGTATTGCTGTGTTTTCCTAGTGTGTTACACCAACAGGCATTTGCAGCACTTACAGCAGGCGTAGTGTGATTTCTGCAAAATATACTCCTGAAGCTAGCCCGTATTGCTGTGTTTTCCTAGTGTGGTACACCAACAGGCATTTGCAGCACTTAAAGCAGGCGTAGTGTGATTCCTGCAAAATATACTCCTGAAGCTAGCCCGTATTGCTGTGTTTTCCTAGTGTGTTACACCAACAGGCATTTGCAGCACTTACAGCAGGCGTAGTGTGATTCCTGCAAAATATACACCTGAAGCTACCCCATATTGCTGTGTTTTCCTGGTGTGTTACACTGACAGTCATTTGCAGCACTTACAGCAGGCGTAGTGTGCTTCCTGTAAAATATACTCCTGAAGCTAGGCCTTATTGCTGGTTTTCCCATCTCCCTGCAGGCCATTAGAATGTCTGGAAGGCAAACAAGGAGAGGCAGACAGTCAGGAGCCAATAAAAGAGGGCAAGCAGGCTCTGTGTCTAGAGACAACAGTGCTGGTCGTTGACGCGGTGCATCGCCATCAGCACGTGGCCATGGGACACGCTTGTCCTTCTTTTCGGCAGCTGGACGTGTTGAGCCGCATCATGCCGAAGACTTGGTAGAGTGGATGACCAAGCCCTCCTCATCCTCCTCATCCTTTCTCACCCAGGCTCAGGGTACTGGCAAAGCAGCTGCCAAAGCGTCCTCTTCCCTGGTATCAATGTCATCATCAGTCACTCCTTCCCTAGACCCACCATGTCCTCCTGAGGAGTCCCCCGAACTGTTTGAGCACAGTGTTGGGTACATGCTCCAGGAGGATGCCCAGTGTTTTGAAGGGTCTGATGATGATACCCAGCTAGAGGAAGGCAGTAGCGTGAGAGCAGAGAGAGGGGATGCTCAAGAAGGACACCAATCTGGCAGTCATGTTCCAGCAGCTGCAGCATACTGCCAGATTGGCTCCAGTGATGAGGAGGGAGGGGATGATGAGGTCACTGACTCCACGTGGGTGCCTAATAGGAGAGAGGAGGAGGAGGATGAGGAGGAGGCACATCTCCAATGAGGCAGGATGCCCTCGGGGGGCCAGCGTAAGGGGAGCACACTGACGGAATCACACCGCAGAACTCCGCCTGTGCAGGGCGCTGCCTCTGCCCGTTATTCAAAAAGTTCTTTGGTGTGGGCCTTTTTTGAGTCGAGTGCATCAGATCGCACAGCTGCTGTTTGCAACATATGTCTCAAGCGTATATCGCGTGGCCAAAACATCAGCAGCTTGGGCACCACATGCTTGACCAGACATATGTTGACCTGCCATGCAGCTCGTTGGCAAGCCTACCTTAAAGACCCACACCAAGGAACAAAGCGGACCTCTCCTTGCACCGCATCAGCTGGGATCTCCAACCCCACTGTACCTTCAGTACTCTCTGAAACCTGCACTGAGAGGAATGAAGGTGTAGAATTAGGTGTGTCACAGCCAAGTACTTGCGGGCACTCTGCTAGCAGTACACCGACGTCCGATTCTAGCAGGCAAATTTCCCTGCCCCAGCTGCTGGACCATCGAAAGAAGTTCACTCCCAGCCATCCACATGCCCAGCGGTTGAATGCTAGCTTGGCTAAATTGCTAGCGCTTCAACTGCTGCCTTTTCAGTTGGTAGACTCGGCCCCCTTCCGTGAGTTTGTGCAATGTGCGGTTCCTCAGTGGCAGGTTCCCAAACGCCACTTTTTCTCACGGAAGGCGATTCCGGCTCTCTACCGGCATGTGGAAGGCAATGTCTTGGCCTCGCTGGACAGGGCGGTCAGCGGTAAGGTGCATATTACCGCTGACTCATGGTCCAGCAGGCATGGACAGGGACGTTACCTTTCTTTCATGGCCCATTGGGTCACTCTTTTGGCAGCTGGGAAGGATGCAGGACAAGGTGCAGTAGTGTTGGAGGTTGTTCCGCCGCCACGCCTCCAAAATGCTACTACTGGTTGTGACACACCTCTCTCCTCCACCCCCTCCTCTTCTTCTTCCTCCATGGCCTCTTCCTGTGCTTTGTCCTCGGAACCAGCGGTGCTCCGTAGGCGTTCAAGGGGCTACACAAGTACGCAGGCAAAAAGATGCCATGCCGTGCTTGCGCTGGTGTGTTTGGGGGACAGGAGCCACACTGGGGCAGAGGTTCTGTCTGCTCTGCAGGGGCAGGCTGAGAGGTGGTTGACGCCACGCCAGCTTAAGCCAGGAATGGTGGTTTGCGACAATGGCACCAACCTCCTCTCCGCCCTCCGACAGGGACAACTGACCCATGTGCCCTGTGTGGCTCACGTCCTTAACCTGGTGGTGCAGCGGTTCTTGGGCAGGTACCCGGGCTTACAGGATGTCCTGAGGCAGGCCAGGAAAGTCTGTGTGCATTTCCGCAGATCTTATAATGCCAGTGCTCGCCTGGCTGAGCTGCAAAAGGAGTTGAACCTGCCCAAGAACCGCCTTATATGTGACATGCCCACCAGGTGGAACTCAACGTTGGCCATGCTGCAGCGGCTGCACACGCAGCAGAGGGCCATCAATGAGTACCTGTGCGACTACGGCACCAGGACAGGGTCAGGGGAGCTCAGGTTTTTTTCACCACGCCAGTGGGGTATGATCAGGGATGCATGCACTGTCCTGGCACCATTTGAGGAGGCCACGAGGATGGTGAGCAGTGACAGTGCATGCATCAGTGACACTGTACCTCTTGTCCACCTGTTGGAACATACGCTGCATGGAATAATGGACAGGGCACTTGAGGCAGAACAGAGGCAGGAAGAGGAGGACTTCCTTGCCTCTCAAGGCCCCCTTTACCCAGACAGTGTTCCTTCTGTCCCACCCATCGCACAGGAAGAGGAGGAGGAGGATTGTGTCAGCATGGAGGTGGAGCCTGGCACTCAGCATCATCAGCAGCAGTCTTTTAGGGATGATTTACAGTCCCAAGAAACTCGTGGACTTGTATGTGGCTGGGAGGAGGTGGCTGCGAATCATGTCGTCCTTAGTGATCCAGAGGACTCCGGATCGAATACCTCAGCTAACCTACGCTGCATGGCCTCCCTGATCCTGCAAAGTCTGCGGAAGGATCCTCGTATTCTTCGGATCAAGGAGAGGGACCATTACTGGCTGGCCACTCTCCTTGATCCACGGTACAAGGGTAAGGTTGCGGACCTTATCTTACCGTTGCAGAGGGAGCAGAGGATGAGACAACTCCGGGAGGCCTTGCAGAAAGGTCTGTGCAATGCGTTCCCCGAGACTGGGAGGTTACAAACTCCTGGTCCTGGACAACGAGTTGCTGAGGCTTCGGTCAGTCAAAGAAGGAGCGGTGGGGAAGGTGGCCGTCTGACCGATGCGTTCAGACAATTCTTTAGTCCGCAGCCCCAAGGTATGATCGGTTTCAGCAACCATCGCCAGCGTCTGATATACATGGTGCAGGAATACCTAGGGGCAAGGTCAGACTTGGACACCTTCCCCACCAAAAATCCTCTGGCTTACTGGGTCTTGAGGATGGATCACTGGCCAGAGCTTGCACAGTATGCAATTGAGCTTGGCCTGTCCTGCATCCAGCGTTCTTTCAGAACGCACATTCAGTGCTGCTGGAGGATTTGTCACGGATCACAGGGTGCGCCTGTCCACCGACTCGGTTGATCGACTGACTTTCATAAAGATGAACCAGTCTTGGATCACCACCAGCTACCAAACACCTGAAGATGATATAACAGACTAATTTATTTTCAAATGTCACATCCCTTCAAGACTGATGCTGATGCTGAGTGACTGTCCTGTTATGTTGAATGACTATCCTCCTCCTCCTCAATGATCCGATTGATGATGATAGCTTGGAAGAACATTTTTGTTTCTGGGTGCCGCCACCAGTGCCTAAGGCCCAATTTTTAAGCCCCTGTTTAACAGGGGCATGTAATTACAATTTTTTATGCAATGCTTTGCAGCAGGGCTCATTCCTGCACTCCAACTAGAGTATCTGGGAGAGGTTGCAGTGTCGTGGCACCAGCACCAGTGCCTAAGGCCCAATTTTTCAGCTGCTGTCTAACAGGGGCATGTAATTACAATGTTTTATGCAATGCTTTGCAGCAGGGCTCATTCCTGCACTCCAACTAGAGTATCTGGGAGAGGTTGCAGTGTCGTGGGACCAGCACCAGTGCCTAAGGCCCAATTTTTCAGCCCCTGTTTAACAGGGGCGTGTAATTAAAATTTTTGATGCAATACTTTGCAACAGGGCTCATTGCTGTGCTCCAAGTACAGTATCTGTGAGGGGTTGCAGTGTTGTGGCACCAGTGCCTAAGGCCCAATTTTTCTGCCCCTGTTTAACAGGGGCATGTAATTACAATTCTTGATCTAATAATTCACAGCAGGGCCCATTCCTGCGCCCACCAAGAGTAACTGTGAGGCCTTACAGTGTTGTGTCAACACCACCACCACCACCACCAAAGGCCCAATTTTTCAGCCCCTGTTTAACAGGAGCATGCAATTACAATTCTTGATATAATAATTCACAGCAGGGCCCATTCATGCGCCCACCAACTGTAACTGTGAGGGCTTACAGTGTTGTGTCAACACCACCACCACCACCACCACCAAAGGCCCAATTTGTCAGCCCCTGTTCAACAGGGGCATGCAATTACAATTCTTGATCTAATAATTCACAGCAGGGCCCATTCATGCGCCCACCAAGAGTAACTGTGAGGACTTACAGTGTTGTGTCAACACCACCACCACCACCACCACCAAAGGCCCAATTTTTCAGCCCCTGTTCAACAGGGGCATGCAATTACAATTCTTGATCTAATAATTCACAGCAGGGCCCATTCATGCGCCCACCAAGAGTAACTGTGAGGGCTTACAGTGTTGTGACAACACCAACATGTAAGGGGCAAATTTCATCAGAGTATATAGGGCAGGCCCCTACTTTCAAACATCCAACTTACCAACGACTCCTACTTGCAAACGGAAGGAGACAACAGGAAGTGAGAGGAAATCTACCCCTAGGAAGGGAAATTCTCTACTGTAAGAGTTAATATGGGAAAAAGGTGTCTCCTCTCTACTGATGCTTTCTCACCAATTCTTGTTTCAATAAAAACCCCACTTTTCAAAAACTGTTGTCATTGGGATGGAAAGTGAGGTGAAATGTTCTGAACAGGGGCACAGACAGCAAAACAAATGTTACAGGGGTGATAACCCTTCCCTATGTTTTCCAAAAAGCTTAAAAATTGTTTTTTTGGTTGGAGCTACACTTAAACAATGTACCTGTTCAAAATTACAAACAGATTCTACATAAGAACAAACCTACAGTCCCTGTCTTGTATGCACCGCCTGTATACGGCTGTTCAGAGTATATAGGGCCTTTTTTATTTTGTGAGCGGGGGTTCCCCTTAATATCCATACAAGACCCAAAGGGGCTGGTAATGGGCTGGGGTAGGGGGGGGGTGATGGGGTAGCTATGCCATTTTTCTTAAAGATTTTCATCCATACTACCGGGACCAGACATTACATTAAAGCCACAAGCAGTTTTAAATGGCTTTATTTTTCCTTTAGAAATGTCATTTTGTGCAGGGACAGTTCTAAACACGGGAAACACGTGGCACTTCACAGGCATACTTTAGACACCCCCCAGGTACGATATTTAAAGGAATATTTGATTTTTTTCACTTTATGCATCATTAAAATTACTTCTCCCGAAAAACGGCCGTTTTAAAAACTTATTTTTGCATTGATACATGTCCCCTGGTGCAGAACCCGGGTTCCCAAACCCTTTTTAGGACAATAACATGCATAATAGTCATTATAATTAGCACTTTAGATTTCGAACGTTCGCATCCATTGTATTTAATAGGGTTCTAACGTTCGTGCGAACTTTCGGTCCGTTCGCGGGTTCTGGTGCGAACCGAGCCCGGGGGTGTTCGGCTCATCCCTAGTGGTGGGTCATTATATAAGTGGGTCAACATCTTTGGACAGCTGATCATCATGATTGATGTGGTTCTACAATGCTGGACCATGTGATTGGTGTTAAATTTATACTGGATAACTTTTTTTTTTTTTATTTTTTGGGACAGGACTTTTTTTTAATAGTGTGAGTGTTTTTTTTTTTTACTTTTTTACTTTTTTATGAATGAGTATCCAGAGGTACTATGTATCCCATACTCATTTACGTGGGGATGGGACAGTTATTTGGGAGATTATTATTTTAAAGGAGGTTTCTAGATTCTATGTCCCCCCTGCAGACCTCAACATCCCAATAGGATATGGACAAGGTCAAAGAAGGTTAAAGAAACAAAAGCATAAAAAAAAATTGGGGTCCATCCTAAAAGTCATAAATTCTTTGAGGCATACAGCCTGGGTGACCAGGAAAGGGGGGCAAATAAACAACATTCTCCAATGGAAATCCTATTTGTGTCATCCAGTGATGTAGATCTATGTAACATATGATGACCCAGCAGTCAATGATTTTTGACTCATGACTAAGCCACCTGATAGTGTTCATGCTCCGCTAATCTCAAGGCAAGTGGCATTTCCCCAGCCAGCTGTTGTATGTAAACAAACTTGAAAGGCATTGTGGGTGATGCCATTGACCAAATTTGGTCATAGCCATTTTTGGCCAATGATGCCACCCAGCATCTTCATATCTACATAATAAAAAATTATAGATGCTACAGTGTAAAACAGAAACAAAGTGTCTTAAATGACAACAAGCAGAAGGATTTAGGTTAAAATATTATATATTAGTGTTTAAAAGAAATTTCACAATCTATGTAATTTAAGTGATCATTTCAATTACACATAATCCTTTAAAATATAATTTGATATTCTGTGTCAGTTATATTAGTAGAGAGATGTATTTTATTTCCATACACACAAAGGGCAGAAATCCAATGCATTCTTCCTGGACAAAACTAAACACTGGTCTTTGAAAGATACTTATCCACTGTCCAGTTAGGTCTATGAGGGTTAAATTATATATTGTTTTTACTGTTGTTTCATTTCACAAAACTGCAAAAATCCAGGCAACGTTTTGTCAGAAAAAAACAATAAAGAATATGAAAAGCCCATCTTCACAGAACATTGGACATTGCAAAACAACCTACAGCTATTATCGGATATATCAAAACTGACAAGTAAAACTTTGGCTGTTGATTGAACAATATTTCACATGGACAGCACAAGCTCGTCCGCATTCACTTTTAAATGGGGCTGCTTATCCTGGAGAACTATGGGTAGGAAGTTTATGAGCTTAATTGAATTGGTAGTATTTGGGTGATTGAAGAAAATTGGTGACATTGGAAAAACTGGATGTTAGCATTTCAGTAGCAATGCTGGAGATCCGGTTCAGCTTTTGTAGTTTGCTAGGTCTTAAAATATATATGGATACATGTGTTCTTATAAATGTATGAAAATGTTTCATTATCTAAACATTAATAGATACAGGAATAAAAATATATAGTAAACCTACATTTACATTTTTATATAACTTTTTTTTCATATTTTTTTTTACATTTCACAGTACACAATTATAGTGTATTAATTTTGTATTAATTATAAATTATTTTTATACTCTTATCAAATTGCATATTTTCTATGTTTCTGTATGCCAGCTACTGCAATTAATAAAATAGTAAAACAAAAAGCAAATAAAATTATATTAATTTAGGCAAAATATTAAATATGTGGTCCTCAATTTTTTTTCTTCATAGAAAGTGATGATGCAAAATTGTTCCTTTAACTTAGACCTGCTGAAAGCGAAGCACCAGTTTTTTACTATTGTGTTTATTTCCCTTGTGTTTATCAATTTTATTTAGAAATGTGTTTTGTCTTTAAAATTACCTAAAATATGTGTGCAATCAAAACCCTTTTTAGATTTGGTTAAAGTGAGAAATAATTAGAAACTGTCAGGGGGCTCTCCCAGGAAGTGGGAGAAAGTCTACAACAGGGACACAGGCAGCAATAAAAGGCAGTCTTGGGTTCTATTTTTCCCCTATTCTACTAAATAAAGCACATTTACTTCTGTATGTATTGTTATTGGCGATTTCCCTTCACTTTCTGCCTAAAGAAACCACGACCACCTGGATAATAAGCGAAAGGCTATCATTTTAAAGTGGTTGTAAAGGCTGAAGGTTTTTTACTTTCATGCATTCTATGCATGAAGGTAAAAAACCTTCAGCATGCAGCTCCCCGATCAGCGCCCCCAATACTTACCTAAGCCCGATCTCGATCGAGCGATTTGCACGAGACCTGAAGCTCTCCCTGGTCTCTCCCTCCTGATTAGCTAAGATGGGTCAATCACAGCCAGTGAAGCAGCAATGGGGGTGGGGCTGAGCCACACTCTCTGTGTCTTATGGATGCAGAGAGCCGACTCAAGAGCGAGCATGCACGTGTGCCCCCAAAGCAAGTTGCTTGCTATGGGGGCACTAGGCAAGGGGGAGGGGCCCAGAGCACCCGTGGGGGAGTCGAGAAAAGGAGGATTGTGGCTTCTTTGTGCAAAACCACTGCACAGAACAGTATGACATGTTTTTTCTTTACAATCACTTTAACATATCCATAAGTAGCATTAAAAAACCTGACAAGAATTCTAATCCTTCCTCACTCTATCCAAGTATTTGTATTTATTTTTGATGGACATACACATAAGGGCTTTAATAGTTTAATTACTGAAACAAGTTAAAAAGTAAATACAAAATGTTAGCTTCAGCTTTAAAAGTAGAATCAAAGGCAAAATCTTTTATTTAGGATAGAACAATTTTTTATTTTGGCAATCTGTGTCGCATTGAGGAGATTTCCCTTTCATAGCCACAAGTGGAAGGAAATCCCTCCAAAGTGAGACAATCCCACATGATCACGAAGGACACCTCTATCCATCATTTTAAAAGAAGTTTTGTTTTTAGTTATACTTTAACCACTTGCCGACTGCCTCACATAGATATACGTCGGCAGAATGGCACGGGCAGGTAAAGCAACGTACCTGTAAGTTGCTTTGAATCTGCCGCCTAGCGGGCGCACGCGCCGCCAGGAGCTCCGTGACCGTGCCCACGGGACCTGTGGACTCGATGTCCACTGGTGTCTCGCGATCGTGTCACGGAGTGGCAGAATGGGGAGATGCCTATGTAAACAAGGCATTTCCCTGTTCTGCCTAGTGACAGGACAGTGATCTACTGCTCCCTGTCATCGGGAGCAGTGATCACTGTCATGTCACTTGTAGCCCAGCCCCCTCACAGTTAGAATCACTCCCTAGGACACACCTAACCCCTTCCTCGCCCCTAGTGGTTAGCCCCTTCCCTGCCAGTGTCATTTACACAGTAATCAGTGCATTTTTATAGCTATATATAACTATTTAGTTCAGAGTTTTTTGTGTTCATTTAACAGGCAAAATAAATGTGGTGTTAACCTACTGTGGTGCAGAGATAAGTTATAAATTTAGCAGCGGTATTACCATGGTGGGGGTGCTTCCAATGATCAACTTTTGTTAACATGGATGTGATTGTAACGTTTTTTAACAAACATGTCATACTTACCTGCTCTGTGAAAGGGTTTTGCACAGAGTGGCCCCAATCCTCCTTTTCTGGGGTCCCCAAGTGGACCTCCTGGCTCCTCCTCTTCGATGAGTGCCCCCTTGGAGAGCCAATTTCAATGGGGGCACCCATGCGGGCGTGCTCCCGAGTCCTGCTGCTGCATCCATTGACACAGACCACAGGACTCGGCCCCTCCCCCTTTTCTCCATGTCACTGGATTTGATTGACAGCAGCGGGAGCCAATGGTCAAAGGGGGGGGCTCTGGGGGGAAGCTGCAGCACAAAAGGTTTTCACCTTAATGCATAGAATGCATTAAGGTGAAGAGCCCAGAGACTTTACAACTCCTTTAAAGATTTTTTTTAAGGGGAAAAAAAAAAACTGTTGTAGGAACTGCTTGAATGTTGTATCTAGAGTTGGGCTTTAATTAATTTGTCTTTTACTTTAAAACCATTTAAAACTACATGTGAGCCAATAAAGTACTGCAAATTATATTACTCTTTCGTCCATGGACCGACACAGCTTCTCTATTGACATAGTGGGTATTATCCATTAATTAGGAGTGACTAGGCAGAAAACTTGTAAAAAGTGTTGCATCACACCTTCTACAGTACCGCCCAGTCTGCATCTCGCGGATCAGTTTTTTTCTGTCTAGCAAGGAGTAGGACATGGCTCCTTTTGGGCCCATCGGTCCGGGGGAAAAAGATATTTTTCTATGTTTTTTGTTTCCTGCGATCAACTGCCGTCTGGGTGACAGGCTGGATCCTCGATTCTTGTAGTCTCCCCAGTTTCGGGCATCGAGCGTGTGCCGACCCTAGCTATGCGCTGGGTTTTCCATGACATACCCGTCGCTCCACGGGTGGCCGGTGAGCCTACGCTCCAGGGCTTGCATCGGACCGCTCAGCTTCGGCTGACCTCACGGCCAAGTCGCAGCAGCCTGTCCGGTGAGCGTACATATGATCGTCCCCTTGGGTCCAATCACAGCATGCCTGGCTAACAGTCACCTTCCGTGCGCGGACGATGATCTGTTTGGAATGTCTTCCAGCATGATACATGCAGGATAGGTAAGTAAACTCCCCTGCCTCGGCTGGGTGATTTGGCTGGACATTCCCGGAGAGACCAAGTTCTTCCCTCTCTCCTTGCCCTTCTCTCCTCCCTGGGCTTCTAGTTAAGGTTGCTGGGTGCTGGGGGTCACCTAGGGGGTTCCACTGGAGCGAGGCTGGCTGTAACTAACATTTAAAAAATGTAATTTCTGCTTACCTGTGTGTGTGTGCTTCTTCCCGCTCCATGCTGTTGGTGGCCATTTTGCGGTGGTCCATGCCTGTTTCAGCCTCTAGTGACTACCCGGCGGCCATTTTCCTGTAGTTTTGCGTCTATAGATATATATCACCGCTCGGCGCCATTTTCTTGTAGTTCACACCCACTGGCCTCTATCGACTGATCGGCGGACATGTTTGTTATGATTCACGCTGTATGTATATACCGCCGTACGGCGGCCATCTTTTTATGGTCTACGACTGCTTTGGCCTCTATCTTCAGCTCGGCAGCCATTTTCTTGGAGCCCACATTATCTTCCATACAGCCGTTTGGCGGCCATTTTGCGAGAGTCTCCGGCCTCTAGGGTGCATTAGACTGGTGCGAGAAATTCACACAGGAAGCGCTGATAAAAGAAGCAGACTGACACAGCAGCGGTGGGACAGCATCACAGGCGCAGCACATGGCAGCATAGCGGTACCGATCCAAGGGTGGTGAGTCCTCTGGGTGACACAGAATCTCTGCAGCACAGGAGGGTGGCCTATTGATATCTTGCCTGGAGCCCTGTGGGTGTCAGCGCGTGGTCAGCATGGCATCTGAGCCAGATGTCTTCTCCCCTGAAACACCAGATTTAGCAGCTGGTGCCCCTGAGGTGTCTATGAACGCTATGACGGCAATCCTAGAGGCGTTTGCTGCCAGGGTGGAAGCAGCACACGGGAATACAGGGGGTAGTAAACGACCCCGTCCCCTGCAAGCTTCTGGGGATAATTCTGATTCAGAACCAGGTCCAGCTACGGCTCATGGCCCAGATTCTGATGCATCAGAGACTGCAGACCGTGACCTGACAGTGAGGATGACTCCAAGTCCAGGTCAGTACGCGAGACGGCTTTGGTATCTGACCTTATTACTACAGTGCAGGATACGCTAAAGTTGGAAAATACTGCAGAAGCAGCAGAGACTCCGGTCCACTTTGAGTTTCATAAACCTGCCCGCACTGCTAAGGTGTTCCCTTGTGTGTCTTATTTTGATAAACTGTTATACAAGGAATGGGAGAACCCACTGAGGGTCTTTACAGCCCCAAAGAGGTTTGCGGTACGGTACCCCTTTGAGGAGAGTTTTCTGAAGAAATGGACCTCTCCCCCTATAGTGGACCCTCTGGTGTCCAGACTTAATAGAGCCACCACAATTCCAGTAGAAGGGGCTCCTGTATTCAAGGACCCTGTGGATAAGAAGGCTGAAGCACTCGCTCGCTACCTATACTCAGTGGTAGGCTCGGCAGTACGCCCGGCATTGGCGGGGGCCCTAGTGTCTCAGACACGTACTGAATGGGCAAGATTGCTTCTCCAGGGGTTAAAGGAGCGAGATGCTCCTCCTGATGAGATAACTTTGGCCGACCAGTTGGTCCAGGGCCTTAGGTTTGTCTGCGAGTCAGACATGGATACTATTCCCCTGCTGTCAAAAGCTTTGGTTTATGCAGTAGCAATACGCCACCTGATCTGGCTAAAGGGCTGGTCTGCGGACCAGACCTCCAAGAAAGCCCTGTTGGATCTGCCTTTTAAGGGCAACAGACTTTTTGGGGCCTCTCTGGATGACATCATCAAGGATGCCACAGGAGGTAAAAGCACTTTGCTTCCTCAAACTAGCAAGGGTAGGGGCCACGCCAAGGGCAAGGGCCCTCCTTTACTGCACGCAAGCGTTTTTTTCGTCCCCCTAGGGCGACAGGGAAAAGACCCCAGGCCGACAAGGCGCCTGCCCAAGAACAAAAGCATCCTTGGTCCCGCAAACCCAACAAGCCTGCGGACAAATCTGCGTCCGCATGAAGGTCCCCCCCACCCAGCTTTTGGGTGGGAGGACGTCTTTGCAAATTCGCAACTCAGTGGACAGCTCTAGTCTCCGACAGGTGGGTTTGCGAAGTAATCTCCTCAGGCTACAAGATAGAATTTCTCTCTTGTCCACCGGACAGATTCTTCACCTCCAATCTCCAGCTACTACCGACCCGTCGGGAGGCCCTGTAGGGGGCGGTCCAGGGTCTGCTGGAACGCGGAGTATTCATTCCAGTTCCAGAACAGGAACGGGGTCAGGGTTTTTACTCAAATCTGTTCATTGTGCCGAAGAAGGATGGGGTTCGTCCAATCTTGGATCTCAGGGCCCTCGATTGCTTTGTGAAGGTACAAAGATTTTGGATGGAGACGGTTCGATCTGTAGTCACGACGCTCCATCCGGGGGACTTTCTGGCCTCCTTGGACATCAAGGATGCATACCTGCATGTCCCCATATACTCCAGACACCAGAGGTTTCTGCGATTTGCAATCGGGAAGAACCACTATCAGTTTGTGGCCCTCCCGTTTGGCCTGGCTTCAGCACCCAGGACGTTCACCAAGGTGCTTGCTCCGATTCTGGCACTTCTAAGACAGTGGGGTATCGCTATCGTGGGCTACTTGGATGACCTTCTTCTGAAGGCCCCTTCAAGCTCAGAATTAGAGGTAAGCGTGTCCATTACCTGTCAGACTCTTCGATACTGTAGTTGGATACTAAACACGCAAAAGTCGATATTGGTGCCCACTCAATGCCTAGTGTACTTGGGGTTGATTCTGGATTCCTCAGAGGCAAAAGTATTCCTCCCTGTGGAGAAGTTGCAGACCCTTCGGGCTGCAGTACGGCAGCTGACTTCCAGGAATTGGTCGTCACTCCGTTTTTGCATGCGAGTGTTAGGCCTCATGGTAGCCTCCTTTGAGGCGGTCCCATATGCTCAATACCACACTCGGGTGTTACAGAAAGAAGTTCTGTCCAGATGGAACAGATGTCCATCTGCTCTGGATTATCAAATCCGAGTAAGCCACCTAGTCAGGAGATCCCTGGTATGGTGGCTGACAGCACCGGCTCTTCTGGCCGGGAAGTCATTTCTTCCGGTTTACTGGATAGTGATCACGACGGACGCCTTACAGGTTGGGGGTGAGTCTGGGGTGTTCAGTCGGCGCAAGGTCGCTGGACTCCAGAGGAATCCCGCCTGCCGATCAATGTCCTGGAAATCCGAGCAATCAGGCTGTGCCTCTTCAGATGGTCTCAGAGGCTGCAAGGGCGGCCAGTCAGGATCCAGTCAGACAATGCCACAGCAGTGGCATATGTCAATCATGAAGGAGGAACAAGAAGCTCAGCTGCAGCATCGGGGGTCGCTCGCATCCTGAAGTGGGCAGAGAGGAGCGTACCGGCACTGTCGGCCGTGTACATTCCGGGTGTGGAAAACTGGCAGGCGGACTACCTGAGTCGCCAAATGCTGGACCAGGGAGAATGGTCCTTATACCCGGAGGTGTTCCAACTCCTCTGCCAAAGATGGGGCACACCAGACGTAGATCTTCTGGCTTCCCGACTCAATCGGAAGGTATTGAGGTTTGTGGCCCGGTCAAGAGACCAATGGGCAGACGCAACAGACGCGTCGGTGGCATCGTGGGGTCAGTATCGGCTAATCTATGCCTTCCTTCCCTTAAGGCTTCTTCCTCTTCTGCTCCGCAGAGTGGAGGCAGAGGGAATTCCAATGATCCTAATCGCTCCAGATTGGCCTCAGCGTCCATTGGAAGGCTGATCTAGTACGTCTGGTAGCAGACATCCCCTGGCGCCTACCACTACGGAAGGACCCATACTCCATCCTGCTTTACGGTCACTGGCTTTAACGGCATGGCTATTGAGAACCAGGTACTGAGAGACCGGGGCCTATCAGATTCAGTAATCTCTACTATGAGAAGTGCTCGGAAACCGTCCTCTAGGAAGGTTTATCACCGCACTTGGAAGGCCTACATCTCCATGTGTGAGGAAATGAAATGGCATCCGCGTACTTATTTGGTTTCCAGAATCCTGCTGTTTTTACAGCATGGTGTGGACCAAAGGCTTGCATTAAGTACGATTAAGGGACAGATATCTGCCCTGGCTGTCTTTTTTCAGTGACCCCTGGCGACTCACTCTCTCATGAGTACATTTGTGCAGGGGGTTCGACATGTGGCTCCTCCGGTCCATCCCCCGCTACCTCCGTGGGACTTGAATCTGGTCGTCTCGGTGCTTCAGAGGGCACCGTTTGAGAATATTAGAGATATTCCCCTGTTGACACTTTCTCAGAAGGTGGTCTTTTTTGGTGGCTGTTACGTCAGTTAGACGAGTCTCTGAGCTGGCAGCCTTGTCCTGCAAGGCTCCCTATTTGATTTTCCACAAGGATAAGGTGGTGCTGCGGCCGCAGCCTTCCTTTCTTCCGAAAGTCGTTTAGGCTTTTCATCTCAACGAAGACATTCTGCTTCCATCCTTGTGTCCTCATCCATCAAATCCTAAGGAGTCGGTGTTGCATTCCTTGGACGTTGTCCAAGCTTTGAGAGTATACCTATCTGCTACTTCCCTGTACCGGAAGTCAGACTCACTGTTTGTTTCGGTGGCTGGTCCCAAGAAGGGCCAAGCAGTCTCATCGGCCACCATCTCTAGGTGGATCCAACAGATAGTAATCCAGGCTTACGCCTTAAAGGGTCAAGTTCCCCCCTTTCCGGTCACGGCGCATTCGACCAGGGCAATAGGTGCCTCTTGGGCTTTCCGACATCAAGCGTCTTTTCCCAATTATGTAAAGCGGCGACTTGGTCGTCCGCTCACACTTTCACAAAATTCTACAAAGTTGATGAAGTTGTTGATCTTCGGATGCCTCTTTCGGCCGCAAAGTTTTGCAGGCGGCTGTTTAGAGTTGCAACTCCTCCGTTGGAGGAGTGCTGTTTTTTGTTTGGGGTGTAGTTTATTTTTATGCTGTTACCACCCTTCGTTTTTTCTCTGACACTGCTTTGGGACGTCCCACTATGTCAATAGAGAAGCTGCGTCGGTCCATGGACGAAAGAGTAAATGGGATTTTTTACTCACCGTAAAATCCTTTTCTCTGAGTCCATGGACCGTCACAGCACCCACCCCTCCTTTTAAGTTTGTACTGCTTTTTGACGAACTGATCTGCGAGATGCAGACTGAGGTGATATAACACTTTTTACAAGTTTTCTGCCTAGTCACTCCTAATTAACGGATAATACCCACTATGTCAATAGAGAAGCTGTGTTGGTCCATGGACTCAGAGAAAAGGATTTTACGTTGAGTAAAAAATCCTATTTTACATTATTGTGAAACCTGTGTCAGTGAAACTTGAATTTAGGCGCCAACCCCAGTGACGCCTAAGGAGTGTGAGTCTTTATACTATAGTATGACTATAGTCACAGCTAAACAGCAAGGAGAGGATCCGCAACTTCTAGGGTGACATGGGGAAAACACCAATTGTTTAAATGACATGCTATGGAGATTTATTAATTTATTTATTACAGGTGCTTACCGTATATACTCGAGTATAAGCCGAGTTTTCAGCACATTTTTTTGTGCTAAAAAATGCCCCCCTCGGCTTATACTCGAGTCACCTTTTTGCGCCTGATCTCCCGGATTTTGGTGACCCGGTACCGGCCAGTCGTAGGTCCCCTGGACCCCAAACTCTTCCCCTACAATTGTGCAAAGTTTATTGTCCGGGGGACCTATGGCCGAGGAGCAACGATTTTTCAAAGCTGGTCCCCCCTTCAATAGACTCCCATGTTAAATGGTAATTTCTCCGGTGACTTTGGGGACCCGGTACCGGCCGGTCGTAGGTCCCCTGGACCCAAAACTTGGCAAAGCCCCATTTCTCCTCTATAAGTGTGCAAAGTTTTTTGTCTGGGGGACCTACGGCCGGGGAGCACCGATTTCTCAAATCCGGGCACCCCTTCCATAGACTCCCATCTTAAACGTCAGTCTAGTCATGGACACAGTGAGGCATGGGCACAGTGAGGCATGGACACAGTGAGGCACAGTGAGGCATACACATGGACACAGTGAGGAAAAGTGAGGCACAATGAGGCATGCAGATGGACACCCTAGGCTTATACCCGAGTCAATACGTTTTCCCAGTTTTTTGTGGTAAAATTAGGTGCCTCGTCTTATATTCGGGTCGGCTTATACTCAAGTATATACGGTATTTAGCATTATCAATTTATGCAGCGCTCTACATACTGTATATGTTGTACATTCACATCAATCCCTGCCCTCAAGGAGCTTACGATCTAAGGTCCCTAACTCATAATCATACATACACATACTAGGGCCAATTTGGATAGGAGCCAATTAACCTATCAGCATATCTTTGGAGTGTTGGAGGAAACCAATATACCCAGAGGAAACCAACGCAGGCACAGGGAAAACATGGATTGGGATTCAAACCATAACCCTAGTACTGCCAGGCAAAAGAGCTACCCACTTAGGAGATGTCGTTAAGCGTGTGTGGGGGTTACAGGATAGTACAGTTTTCAAGGACAGCGTCTGCTACACCATAATCTGGAATCACATATTTTAGAAGTGAAATAGATTTTTTTAAACTATTACATATAGCTTGGCTTAAAGTGATTGTAAAGGCTTGTTTTATGTTATACTTACCTGCTCTGTTGCAGTGGATTTTTACAGAGCAGCCTGGATACTCCTCTTCTCGGGTCCCTCTTCTGTGACCCTGGCCCCTCCCTCCTGTTCAGTGCCCCAACAACAAGCAGCTTGCTATGGGGGCACCCAAGCTAAGTCACAGCTCCCTGTGTCCATTCAGACATGGAGCCCTGACCTAGCCCCGCCCCCTATCTCCCCTAATTGGCTAGCTGACTTTGATTGACAGCAGCGGGAGGCAATAGCACCGTTTATTTGTCTCAGCCATACAGGGAGGATAATCTGGGTGGCTGAGACACTTGTGGACATCGCTGGACTCAGAGGAACCTCAGGTAAGTGTTAGGGGGCTGGGGCTGCTGCTCACAAAAGGTTTTTTATCTTAAAGTATAAAAAGGTAGGTAGTCCCATTGGTGTAATACTTAATAAAAAAACAAGGTGTGCTATCCCTTTAGGGATCATATCATAAATGTATATATCACCAATTCAAATGGGTGTAAGACATAGTGACACATATGTGCAATACAATCCTGTCAAATTTTCAGAAAAGAAAATGAAAATCACATAAAAATTTGAACAAACACTTTATAAAAAATGTTCAGAATGTGAACTTGTGCTTTGATAAGTATCACTCCAGTGACAAAGTGCTGACTGCTTCAATCCTAAAATGCCAAGTGCACACTCTCCTTACCAGAAGAAATTACATCTAGGTTATAGGAGTCCATAAGCGCTTGTGTGATGAAAGATCCAAGCAGCTCCAGCCAGTTAAATCAGGATCACTTTCACAGCTCAATAATAATGGTAAACATATCCTCCAAATTATCATATGCCACTAAAAAACAAAAAAAAAGACAAAGAAGGGGTCAAATAGTGCAGTATTATTAAAAGGCAAGTTAAAGGGGTTGTAAAGGTTTTTATTTTCTAAATAGGTTCCTTTAAGCTAGTGCATTGTTGGTTCACTTACCTTTTCCTTTGATTTACCTTCTAAATGTTTTTTTTCTTTGTCTGAATTTCCTGTTTCTCCTCACTAAACTTCACACCCTCATCCGAGTGGTGTTGAGTCAGCCAGAACAGCTTACTGAACAGCTTACTAAGGAGGAACAGGAAGTGAGAAATTCAGACAAAGAAAACAAAGAAAAAAAAACCCCTTTAAGGATAGCTTGTAAGAATCACCGCACACAGCCGGCTGACGTCACTGCTAGCTCCGGCCAACGCGTCTCATCATAACAGATGTCATCAGGGATTGAATCTAGCCAGTGGCGTTCATAGTTACACTTTAAAGGTTAGGCCCCTTTCACACTGGGGCAGGCAGGTGCGGTGGCGGTATAGCGGCGTGATTTTCAGCGCCGCTATACCGTCGTTATCACCGCGGTATGCGGCCGCTAGCGGGGTGAATTTAACCCCCACTAGCGGCCGCTAGCGGCCGAAAAAGGGTTAATACCGCCCGCAAACCGCGGCTATTGATTTCAATGAACACACCGCTCCTTCACCGCTGTAAAGATGCGGCTAGCAGGACTTTTGGAGCGGTCCTGCTAGTGCACCACTTCAGTGTGAAAGCCTTCGGGCTTTCACATTGAAGAATACAGGGCACAATTTTTTCAGGCGGTATAACAGCGCTAATATTAGCGCTAAACCGCCTGAAAAACGTGCCAGTGTGAAAGGGCCTTAAGGACCGGCTCCTGTACATTTACGTTGGCAGAATGGCACGACTGGGCAAATTAACGTATATTTACGTCACTTTGAAATTCCCGTCGGGTGCGCGCATGCCCCTGCCGCGAGCTCCGTGACCGTGCCCGGGTCACAGAGCTGCAGAACGGGGAGAGGCAAGTGTAAACATGCTTCTCCCCGTTCTGCCTAGTGACACTGTCACTGATCGTATGCTCCCTCTCATCGGGAGCAGCGATCAGTGACGTGTCACTCGTAGCCACGACCCCTAACAGTTAGAATCACTCCCTAGGACACACTTAACCCCTTCAGCGTCATCTAGTGGTTAACCCCTTCACTGGTAGTGTCATTTACACAGTAATCAGTGCATTTTTATAGCACTGATCGCTGTAAATATGACAATGGTCCAAAAAATGTGTCAAAAGTGTCCAATGTGTCCGCCATAAAGTCGCAGTCACGATAAAAATCGCAGATCGCTGTCATTACTAGTAAAAAGAAATTAATAATAAAAATGCCAAAAAACTACCCCTATTTTGTAGATGCTATAACTTTTACGCAAACCAATCAATATACGCTTATTGTGATTTTTTTTACCAAAAATATGTAGAATACGTATTGGCCTAAACTGTGGAAACATTTTGTTTTTTTATAGATTTTTTCGGGATATTTATTATAGCAAAAAGTAAAAAAATTGAATTTGTTTCAAAATTGCCTCTCTATTTTTATTTATAGCGCAAAAAAAAAACGCAGAGGTGATAAAATACCACCAAAAGAAATCTCTATTTGTGGGAAAAAAAGGACGTTGATTTTGTTTGGGAGCCACGCCGCACGACCGTGCAATTGTCAGTTAAAGCGGCGCAGTGCCGAATCACAAAAAATGCTCTGGTCTTTGGCCAGCGAAATGGCCTGGGGCTTAAGTAGTTAAATAATGCAGCCAGATTGGTGCTCCTCCCACCTTCTCTCCTGAAGCCACTTAAAAGCAGACAAATTAACATTGGAGACAGAAGGGGCCATATATTATAAAACAAAAGTGTTATAACATAAAAAAATAAAATAAAAATAAAGCAAAAAATCACCTGCAATCACTGCCAACTCCATTTACTGGTCATAGTGTTAACTGCATATATGAATTACAGCAAAAACACAAAAAATATCAAAGTCCTGTGAAGGAAGAAAATAAATGGAGGCACCTTTCACATCTGTCTGAAGTAAATACAAACAAAATTTGTGACACAAAACAATGAAAATAGTATCAGCTATTATTGATAAAACAGTTAACATCCCACTCAACCTTTAGCCCAAAAGGATTCTAAACTCTCATGTCATACTGTACATCCACCATGTCTTCAAGTGTGAAATTTCCCTTTTGTTATTACTTCCACACCATTGTGGATGCCTATACCTTTCAGGGAAGAATAAGCTTTTCTATGTTGGGAGCCTAGATTAACTATGCCCCTTGAAGCCCTTTCTAATACTGATTATGTGTTCACCAATTTGTACCTAAAGGGCCCATGTGGTCTTACCAATATATTGTGGGCCACACAGGCACTCCAGGAGGTAAACTACCAAATGAATAATGCATGAATAGAGTAGCAAATGCACAATTTTGTGCACAAAATATTAGCTCCAACCTATTTACATACACCACATTTCCTACAAGGGATAAATAAGTAGGTCTCCAAAAAAATTCTTTATTAGGTTTTTCAACCATATTTGGGGCTATTTTATCTCTCAATGACTGTGTTTTTAAAAAAAATAAAAATAGGGCATTTGGGTAATGGGAGACATAACAGCTCATCCCCTTTTGGCACCTTCTAGTGTTTTCTACCAGAATATGCTCATTCAAAAAAGTGGTGATGAAAGATCATTAATAATTACCATTTTCACCTTTTTTTTTTAGATCTAGGTCTCTCTATCTGTCTTGCGAACAGCTATCATCTCCTGATCAAGGAATTCCTCTTCATACCCCTTATCCAAAAATCTTAATTTTAGAAAGTTGGCTTGCACAACAAAATCTTTTACAAATATTGTAGAGTAGTTGGACAGTATGTAGGCAGCTTGGTTAGGCTGTGATATTAGAGAGCAACAATGCAGGGTTTGTTTTCAAATAAAAATGGATTATTTGAGAGACAATAATCACAAATACTGGCTATTCAGTTGCCTTTTAGAACTTCAAAAAACCTTTTGAACTGCAGCCCCCCCCCCATACTATAAAATCGAGTGGACATTTTGTGGCTCAGGTTGCCCTAGAATGACACATTTCCATCCACAATAAAAAAATTTAACTAATGTTATTTTCTTATTTTTTCACATTTGTATATATATTTTTTTTTTACTGTGTTTTTTGGTAGTGATGTAGTAGCGCTGATCATAGCAGAACTTGCTGACAGACAGACTTGTCAGCAATCATTATACTTTTATTATAGTCAGGGCAAAGGAACTTGGCAACAGGGGGGAAACCTATGGCCACCTTCCACAATGCAGAAAATGGAAGGGTTAATCTATGATTCAGAGAAAAGGCAGGATGTAAAAGCTAAATGGAGAAGGGGAGCTGGGATATTTATTTACCCCATCAGTAGCTAATCAAGCAGGAGGTATGTAAATGGCCGATAAATTCATTCTCCTCTTATTCCTCCAAGCTGAAGAGCTGCACTTGTCTGCAAGTGTTGCTAATGCACCCTTTCCTCCTCTTCTACTCCTCCCAAGTACACAGCAAATGCTGTTAATGCAGCCTTTTCCTTAACCTTTACCTTTCCTGCCCTAAAAAGGAGTCAGCAAAATTACAAGCACCTGTTATTCTCAGCGCCAGTCCACAGAGCTCTACAGTTGCCTTATTCTACTACAGTGGCAAGTACTCAGCCACCATTATTTTTCCCAGGAGGCCAACTCCTAGTCACCATTGTTTTGCTCAGAAGGCCATCCCTGCCCTCCTCCAGCTGGTGGAATACAATGAGGCAACGGGAGGGATTGAAGGAATATGAGGGGGAAGGTTTGGGTTCTAGTAGTAAGAAGAAGAAAATGAGACAAGGCTCATATTATTATTTTTTATTTCGTTATCATCAGGGCACTGGAGGCTTAGCTATGGAGGGAAATCTAGGGCTATAGGTTGCCCAGCCTTCCACAACACACTTAATAAAACGAATAGAATCAGACCTATATCAATGAAGACTACCAAACACCTGCTTTATTTTTATATACAATAAACTAAGAAATGTCAACCAAACACATTTTGAGTATAAGGGGATATGGCAAGGGGTTCACTGTGCACCTGGGGTGCGTGTGAGTGTGTGTGGTGTTTTGGGTGGATAGTATTTTTACTTTTTTTTTTTTTTAAAGATGCAGAGAGGTGTTGAAGAAAAGGCAGCTCTTGAATGGACTGTCAGCAACAACTGGCTGGTATGTTCTAATGACCCCAAACTTAAAGTTATAATCTACATTAAAAAATGTACTCAGACCCCAAGTAACAGAAAAAAAGTAGCCAATATGTTGATAATTGAAGCTAGCTCTATGTCAGTTGCTGCAGACAGACACTGGTCCTTAAATACATTTTTGGGTGTACTAATCAGTGCACACAGGAAAGACACATAGCTAAATATACCCTTATATACTGCAATTCAAATTTTTCAAGCATAGTTTTAACTACTGTATAAACCCAACCAAACCCAAACCCAACCACAAAGCAAGGACTTTTTCTACACTTTGTAGCAGATTCCTAATTTTTTCTGTTCTAAAGAAAAAGCTGTTTGTTCCACTTTGTCATGTCAAGACTGATTCCTGAAAGGCAGGATCTGTTTGCATTATAACCACCTGATGCACTTGCAGTGTTCTAATGATTAAAGTTTCAGTTCTGCATCAATTTAAACTTTAAGGAGTAAAATTAAGTTTCTATTGCAAACGATGCTTACATTGTACCTTAGTGAAGACATCTGAGAAAATCAGTGAGCTAATCACAGAAGCAAGAAATTATACTTCTAATGCCGCGTACACACGATCGCTTTTCACGCCGTTAAAAATGCCATTTTTTAAATTGGGCATTAAAAACTATCGTGTGTATGCTCCAGAGCATTTTTAACGACATGAAAAACGGCCATTAAAAATTTCGAACATGCTCTATTTTTTCACGTCGTTTTTCATGTTGTTTTTTTTAACGTCGTGAAAAACGGTAGTGTGTATGCTTTTACGAGGGGAAAAAAAACGCGCATGCTCAGAATCAAGTATGAGACGGGAGCGCTCCTTCTGGTAAAACTAGCGTTCGTAATGGAGATAGCACATTCGTCACGCTGTAACAGACTGAAAAGCATGAGGCTGAAAAGCGCGAATCGTCGCTCAACAAACTTTACTAACACGAAGGGTGGCGCCATCGGAAGGGAACGTCCCCTTTATAGTGCCGTCGTACGTGTTGTACGTCACTGCGCTTTGCTCGAGCGTTTTTTTTAATGAGCGTGTGTATGCAAGACAGGCTTGAGAGGAAACAAGAAAAATCACGTAGGGAAAAACATTGTTTTTTAAAATGACATTAAAAACGGTCGTGTGTACGCGGCATTAGAGTGTTCTGTACATCAGCAATGTACCTAATGCATCCAGGTTGCCTTATTGCATTGCATTTTTTTTTACAGTTTTAGAAAATTACAGCAGCTTCAGATTGAAATGGAAAGCTATTTTTTTTTTTTATAAAATATGCCTTGTTGAAAAAATCATGCAGCCTGTTATCACTGTAGTGCATGTTGACAGGGAGGCTGCAGGACATGAGCAGCATAAAGACGTAAAAAGACGTAACAAAGGATGAAAAGGGGTACAGTCCCTTTCCTCTCCCCACCCCATAATCTCCAAGATGCACAGCATTATGCTATCTACAAGGCATTCTGTAAGGGTTTACATTGAGTTTAAGAGGTATGCCAGTGCCTACAAACCCTACACTAATCTCTCCCTTTGCACTTTATTAGCACTTCCTATGCTTTCCCTATCACAGCTAAAGCATATTGTCAATATAGCTGCTTAAAACCAACCTTTTTATATTGTGGGGGCTGGATTATCCAAAGGCCTACTTATTAGCCCTTTTAAGCCAGTTGATCTAAGATCAAAGGCCAGGCAGTGTATTAAGGTTATTAAGGTGAATTCCTGCATTAGTTTGAGGGGTTCCTGAGCCACGAATGTGCAGGATTCAGCTTAAAGCCATGATAGCAATGAACTCAAACCTCATCCCTATAGGTGAGGATGGCTGTATTTAATGATGAGATATTAATATTTAGCCTGTATAAATAACATTTTCTTACATTAGTACATATGTTTATACCAGCATAATGTACAGGAAGTACCACAAAAACACTTACTGTAGGAGTATAATATAATAATTACAATATAATACCCATTGTCAGAATGTAACATTTTGCATACGATATAATTCATTGTTTGGCTGATGCTGCTTTTCACAAGTTGATACCCACTTTTTAGCCAAATATTTGCAATTTAGAACAAGCGGCAGCATTTTTTTTCGAAATGTTCAAATGTCATCATGTACTTTGAGCAAACAAAGACAAATCCCCTAGCTCCATACATTAGTCATGCTGCTTTTGTATACTTGGGCAAAACTGAGAAATACAAAATAAAAGGGTTAAATGAGTTTCTGGTGCAATTAGAATGACTAGTTTCATTGTATAGAAGAGAGAAAAGAATACTGACAGGGAGTTAAAACCACTTCAGTAGTAGCAAAAGCTTAGATGGCAAAGTGATTGAATGATCTCATTTCAGGCTTTTTGTTAGACAACAGGCACCGCTCTATGAAGATTGATACAGAAGTGTTGGGCTTCGTTTGCTGGATCATCAAACGGATTGATATTATACTCCAACAGTGGATGAAGACAAAGTAACTGTTATCATACTCAATACAAGAGCTTGTCAGCAGTAGAAAATCATCCCATGTCACTGATTATTGGAGAATTTCATGACTGTCATGAGAATTTATTAGGATGATATCATAATGTGCAAACAGCTATATGAGAAATGCCGGAGGAAAGAATAAAAATCCCTACTAATATACCCCATACAAGTAAGGAGGGATATTAAATGAACTGCAAAGTCCAGTTCAGCTTGCCTTGTTTTCTCCTACCCTGCACTATAATTGCAGAGACACGATCAGCGTGTTATATTACTTTTTAATGTGGATTAGAGTTATCATCTTTTTTTTGTTTTTTTACTTTCCTAAACTATTTTTAATACCTCAACTTAACACCTCTTACATAATGACATCATTGTTGCTGTTATGGAATCATGCGTGTCATAATGACATCAAGAACCTGGGGTCCTTATACTTTGTTCTGTGCAAGGGCACGAAAGTTTACTCTGGAACGCCTTTACTATAATTTTTGTTTTTTGTTTGTTTCTTTTTCTCTATTGGCCTTGCTGTATATGTGTAGCTAGAAAACCTTGCAATCTGCATCATTTTGCCATATGACATATAAAATCATAAATCATATACTTTTACTAATAATATTAATATACTCAATTTATAAAAAAAATAAAAAATTCTAGAGGAATTTTCTAATTTACAAACTTTATAGGTTGTCAGGATCTTTACAATGTTTCTGAATGAATGAATAAATAATGAATGAATGAATGCGAGAATGAAATAAGCCAGTCATGAACAAGAAATAGAGTGTGTGAACTTTCTGGAATCCTACACTCCAGTAACTGTAATGAACTTATATTATGTCAATCCATGCCTGAGCTGGAAACCCCACAGCAAAAAAGTCTCAAAATATATATATTTTTTTAATGAATTTGTAGCGGGGTCTCCATTAAGGCCCCAGGACTACGTCACCCAGAACCCCGTTCGGCACCCAGAGTGCAGTTAGCCACCGCAGAGACTCATGGGAGGGATTATTTAAGGAGGAGGCGAGGCGGAGCTCGTCCTCTTTGGACACCGCGCTGCAAGCAAGAGTTTCTTCCTGTGCGGATCTGCTGCAGTGCAAGGCCTGAAGCCTGGGCCTTGCGCAACTTCCAAAGAGCCTTCCACCCAACTGCAGACCCTGGGTGTCATCTGACTTGTCGAGTGAGGACATCAGTTGGATCGGGGACCCGATCGTTGCAGACGCTGTGTGCGGAGACACAGCAGGTGGAAGTCCCGGGCTGGGATCGCGCCCAGAGTGGTGAGTGAGCACTTGCTCAATCAAATAGACTTTACAGATTCTAGGCCTATAGACTACCCTGGCTCACTGACTGTTTGCTTGTTGTTCCACTGGGGGACCGGTAGCAGGACAGAGTTGAAGTGCCCTCCCCCCCCAGCATAGTGTTCTTAGTGATTGCCAGTTTGTGGATTACAAATACCATTCATCAAGTGCACCACCGAAAGTTGCATGCGAAGAAATCCCTATAGGAAGGACTGAGATTTATTCTGGGTCAGGCCTGGCCAGGGTGGGGATATAGGATATTGTTTAGTGCACCACAGGGCGTGTATACCATAATAGCTATGCGTGGTGGATTACCGCGCAGCGCCATTATTGTGTGTTTTATTGATTGCTGCAGGGCTCTGCAAGTCAGTTGTGTGTATTATATCCTGTTTAAATCTTTTCTTTTACAACCAAAGTAAACTGTTATACTTAATCTTTAACATTGGTGTGTTGTCTTACTGTAAGGAGGGGGCCTTTACCATACCCATTGATTATGATAAAAATATAACCCCTAGACTAGCTGTGCCAGAGTGGGTCGAGCAGATTGCCGGGGGTTGGTGGTGCTGTACACAGGGCCCGAAAAAAACAAATCCAGCGGCTCTCTTAACTGGGGGTAGCGCTACACATGGGGGCTCTCGAGTCCGGGATCCTGTTGCAGCAAGTAACGCGCCAAAGTACCAGCATGGACCCACTAGAAGTAGGACAGTGGTGTAAAGCGGTCGGCACAGATCCAGCCGGGGTAGTAGTCATAGAACTCCCAGGGATCTGGCAAGAAGAAGCGGTGAAGCAGCTAGTGATGTCACTGTCACCGTATCAGAAAGCATGGGTGGTGGATGTCAGGACGAATTCCTCACTGACCCACGCATTAATAGAGTGGAAGGACGGAGTCCCAGAACATATCAAGAATCCAAGTGTAGAAGCTATAGATGATCAGACTTATAGCCTAATACACGCGCTGCCGCTCAAGCCAGGAGGACGGTTTCAAACACCGAAACTATCTCCATATCTCTATCACCCACCCCGAAAGCATAAAAACAGGTGAAAAGGGAAAGTCCCGGGTCGCCATCTGCCACCCTCGGCGCAGAGTTGTGCGCGGTCCTGGGGGAACTTGTGGCCCAGTGTAAGAAAGATCCTACAGATTACCAGATGTCAGGATACAGAAAACTTAGAATATTCTCAGGAAGGAAACCTGTACCTTCGGGTGAAGAGGGGTTTGAGGAGTGGTTAGACGGTGCCACACAGGCCCTGGAAGAATGGGAAGTCCCAGACCACAGAAAGAAGCAGAGAATTGCTGAGAGCTTGAAGGGGCCTGCTCTAGGGGCCATACGCAACCTCAAGATGAGTAAGACAGACTGTGATGCACAGGACTATCTGGACATTCTGCAGAATGTGTTCGGTGGAACATAGAAAATCACTGAGCCCACTTATCAGCTGGAGCACTGCCATCAAAAGACAGGAGAGAAGCTGTCAGAGTTCATGAGGCACCTGGATAAGATCCTGCATAAGATGATTCTTAAGAAGGGGATTGACCCACGAAAGGTGGATGAGGCCCGTGTTCAACAGGTGATGAGAGGATCTCAGCCCCTGGACCCCATCGCATTGGCGCTACGCACAAGACAGGACGGGAAGAGCCTGGAGTACCCTGACTTGATTCGAGTGGTCAGAGAGGAAGAAGCTATGCTGGAGGAGAAGAAAAGGAGCCTACCAGTTGAGTCGGTGAATCCTCCTCCAGTGAGGGTCAGGACGGCCATGACCCTAGAAAGAGACTCAGAGGTGGATACCTTGAAGTCGCAGATGTCCCAAGTATTGGGAATGCTGACCTCCCTGATGGAAAAGAAGTCAAGGGAACCAGAGAGGGAAAGTCAGAGGAAGGAGCTGTTTCCCAACACCTCAGCGCCCGCATCCCTGGAAGATTGGGGGGATGTGATTTGTTTCAATTGTGGAGGAGCTGGCCATTTCGCCAAAGTGTGTGCCAGCCCAAAGAAAAAAAAGATGAATAACCGCAAGCCGCCGGAAAACTTCAGCGGGCCCCGGTGAAGGAGTCAACCGGGTGCCCATCATCTCCAGTGAGCTCCAAACTGAATGAGAAGCACATGAAAAGAGTGGAGAAGACCCCTCAGAAGAAACGCAAGGTTCCTCAGAAGGAACGCACCCCAAAGAAAGAGAGTAGTGTCCCTCAGGGGGTAATTACACCCATCAAAAGGAGGGAGATCAATGCATACCAGGCCCAGGAGAGACTTATGTCCAAAGAGAAATGGAAGAAAGAAAGTCAAAAGGGAAAATGCAAAGATCAAAAGAAAGAGACCCCCTTTAAGCGATATCCAGAGAAGCTGGTGGGTCCCTCCCCGATAGTACCAGTTCAAGTGGAACTAGTCTACACAAGAGCCATATTGGATACTCGGGCGCAGGTGACCCTGTTGTACCGGGACTTTTATGACAAGCACTTAAGTCACCTACCCATCCAGAAGATTGAAGAGCTGGAGATATGGGGAATTGGGACGGAGAGTTTCCCTTATGATGGCTATCTGCCTATAAAACTGACTTTTGATCCGTCCATAGCCGGGAAAGATGAAGTGTTTGATACCTTAGCTGAGGTATGCCCCCGACCGCCTGGAGCTAACAAGAGTTCCTTAATAATAGGGACCAACACAGATCTGGTCCGAAGACTTCTGGCCCCTCTGACAAGAAGGAAGGACCTCACAGTCACTGAGATCCACCCCATGTTGAAGACAGCCTACCAACAGCTGATCTTGGAACAAAAGGCCCCGGAAGAGGGGGTAGGGAAGGTCTGGAGGCTGGGGAGAAGGGGAATAGTGCTGCAGCCCAGTGAAGTAACCTGCTTGAAAGCCACAGTAAAACTCACTTGGGAGCAGCCTGGCCCTTTTGTCATGTTGGAACCCGACCCAAGGGAAGAACATTCGGGCTTAGAGGTAGTCCCTGAAGTGGTCCCGGTGAGGGCCCTGAAGAAGGCTCATTGTAAAGTGCCTGTGAGCGTCAGAAATACCACGGATGGTCCCATGGAAATCCCAGCCAGGCTGTTACTGGGCCGGGTATGCCCAGCTACCCCAGTTGCTTCATCAGATGTGGAGAAGACAAATGGAGAAAGTACTGTGAGGGAGAAACTTTCCATGGAGAATCCAAACCTGCCCAGGGCTTGGAAAGAGAGAGCCAAGGCACAGTTGACCAGGTGGGAAAAGATCTTTTCCCAAGATGAATTAGATGTGGGGTGTGCTAGGAGTGCCACCCATCGAATCCGCCTCCAGGAAGACAAGCCCTTCAGGGAGAGGGTTAGGCGGGTTCCGTTAGCAGACCTCGAAGACTTGAGGGAGCAGCTCGCCGAGCTCAAGCGAACAGGGGTAATTCGAGAATCTAGAAGTCCCTACGCCTCCCCCATAGTGGTGGTCCGGAAGAAGAATGGGTCACTGAGACTGTGCATAGACTATAGGACCCTCAACAGGAGAACCATACCGGACCAGTATACCACTCCAAGGATAGAGGATGCCCTACAGAGCTTGTCTGGAGCCAAGTGGTTCAGTGTTATGGACCTCAAGAGCGGGTACTATCAGATCCCGATGCACCCAGAAGACAAAGAGAAGACGGCTTTCATAACCCCAGTTGGGTTCTTTGAATTCGACCGGTTGCCTCAGGGTCTGTCTGGAGCTCCAGCCACCTTCCAACGTCTTATGGAGAAGACTGTGGGAGATATGAACCTCATCGAAGTCCTTGTATACATTGGACCAACTAGAAGAATTATATACTGATCATCTTGTGGAAACCTTGACACAACACCTTGTCTCCTCTCCACCTACCCAACGTACTAAGTTCAGACCAAAATCTATCTTTTTCCCAACATTTGCCAAAGGCCCATTCATCCAAACCTTCTACCAGGTTGTCTATGCAGACATTTTACGAATGTGCAACGAAACCACTAACAGAACCAACCCTGTATCCAATCTCACCAACGCAGAACGCAGAGCCCTAAAACTACTCACAGAGAATAGAAAACTTGTCATTAGGTCTGCAGATAAGGGTGGCGGAATTGTAGTCCAGGACCGCACCGATTATCTAATGGAGAATGCCCGACTCCTATCAGATGGTTCCACCTATAGGAAACTCCCTAGAGACCCATTACCGACTTTTTCTATCGAAGCACATAACATTGTCAATCAAGCCACTACAGATGGTGTAATTACAGCACATGAAGCTGCATACCTAAGGCACGACTTCTATAAAAGACCCTACTTCTATCATTTACCAAAGGTACACAAAGACCAAAAAAACCCCCCTGGCAGACCCATAGTCGCAGCAATGGAAAGCGTCACTAGCTATTTTTCCATTTATCTGGACCATTTCTTACAACCCATAGTGCAAAACCTACCTTCCTATATCAAAGACAGCATCCACCTCCTCGATATGCTGCAACATTATACCTGGGAACCGACCTATCGGTGGCTCTCCCTAGATGTCGTTTCCTTGTATACTTCGATTCCTCATAACATCGGACTCATGGCCATACAAGATTACCTCAATAATGAACCTTTACTCAACTCACGTCAGACACAATTTTTAATGGATATTTTGGAATACTGCCTCACCCACAACTATTTTGAATCCCAAGGAGACTTTTACATCCAGATACAAGGGACAGCTATGGGCGCTAATTTTGCCCCTAGCTATGCCAATCTAACTATGGGCTACTGGGAACAACGCCACATCCTCAACAATAACCCACACACATCCCATCTAGTCTATTATGGGCGATACATTGACGACATCATTATTATTTGGGATGGGCCCGAGTCATCTATCCCCCCATTCGTCCAGCACTGCAATGACAATGCCATGGGACTATCCTTCACCTCAGTCTCTGAGAGCGAAAAACTGGCCTTTCTAGATCTAGAATTATTCCACCATAATAACACCATTTGTGCTACCAACTACACCAAACCCACCGCAGGAAATTCTTATTTGCATTATAACAGCTGCCATCACCCCCGGTGGGTAAAAAACATCCCAAAAAGCCAATTTTGCCATCTCAAACACAACTGTACCCGCGAACAGGACTATAATACTCAGGGCCTAATTCTCAAGACAAAATTCAAAGAAAAGGGTTACCCTGACCCGATGGTAGATGAAGCCTACAAACACTATCAAAATGCAAATATACTGACCACCAAAGAGGAGTCAACCAACAAAAACACAGGAGACACTACACAACCAGTCAGATTTGTGACTCAGTTTCACAACAAATTCAAAAAAATGGAAAAAATCTTTGCAAAGCACTGGTCTATTCTTAATGAAGATCCACACCTTAAGTCCGTCCTCAGTGATAAACCCCTAGTAACTTACAGGCGGGCCAAAAACATCAAAACCCAAATAGCCCCCAGCAAACTCAAACCACTGCGCCCTACGGCTAGTGCACCATCCATGTTCTTTGACATTAAAGGCATGTACCAATGTAAAAAACGCCTCTGCCTTACCTGTTCACACGTCACACATAGACAAAAAAACTTCACCCATAATGGAAAAATATATACCATTCCAGATTTCTATAATTGTGGATCAGAGTACGTGATATACTGCCTCACATGCCCCTGCGGCTTGCTCTATGTAGGCCGCACCATACGAACATTGCAAAAACGTTTTGGAGAGCACCAAAATTTAGTGGAGAAGGGCTCTGATAAGCATAGTGTACCCAGACATTTCAAGCAATATCATAAACAACCCTCTATAGGACTAAAAGTAGTGGTGATTGAATCAATACCCCACACCCTCCCCACCGCTGAACGATACAAGAGACTATGTGAGAGAGAGAACTATTGGATCTATACTTTGGATACTTTATCGCCTGGAGGCCTCAATGAGGGCATATAAATAAACATCCTGCTGTGACCCAATACTCCCCTATTGCCTTAAAAGTAATTGCAGGTGCATATCCTCATGTACCTATCAAATTAATGTATATGTATACTTTACCCCAATAATCTATATTTCCCCAATATTCTAGATCTATGCACCCATATGTTCTTGTGGGTATGAGTCCATATGAATATATGCAGCCGATATGGATGCATGCACATAGTCCTGCGTGTATCCATCACGTACACACCCCCAGTGCCATAATCCAAGTACATATGTATACATATTCCCTCAGCACCATTAGATTCTTTTTTTCAGATCCTATATCATATTTCATATATCACATCCTATTTTAATTCCATTCTAATTACATTTTCATTTTCATTTTTATATTTATATTTAATAGTTATTATATATATTTTTATCTTTATTTAATTATTATTTATTTTTAATGTTATCTTCTCCATTATTAGTATAATTCTGTAAAGAAACCCCCTTTTTTTAAAAAAACGTAACTTTTTATTTCTCTATATAGATATTCTTATCATATCCCTACGATTCCTATTAAATTCCCAGTATTTGGCCGTAAGTATTAATATAGAACCAGAATATAGTTTATAGCTTGTTTTGTTTTATGTAGTAAAAATTTATAGTATATAGTCTACCATGTATTATTCCTAATAACACACGAAATACACAGCCTAAGCTATTCTCTATATATGTGTACATTTTCTCGGGCTCATCCTGTGCCATTGCCTCCCTGGAGTGTCACGACCTATCAGCCCAGTATGATCCCTGCCGCACACAGCATGTCCCAGCTTGCGCGGTTACCATGGTTGCCAAAAATACAAGACAAACCCGCCCACCAATCCTCACTCTGGTATAAATTACCACATCAAAGATGGCCGCCATACTAGCCTGATGAAGGGACACGCATGTCCCGAACGCGAAGCACCTCCCGCATACCTCTGACCCGGAAGTGATGACCCCAGGACCGCACGGAGCATACACAGTCCAGATCGAAGTTTCCGGCCGGCGCTGCTCAACATCCAGTGCAGGAAGAGACACAGGATCGAGGACTCCAGCCCTACTGCCCGTGAAACCACCATCACCCCTGAGGATCTGCGGATGAAGTTCCTGTCAACCCCTGACACGCTCGATTACCACTGCTCAAATGTGAGTGTATTTTAACCTTTTTATAATAAAAAACTGTTTTTACTTGCTGCATTTAGAGGGCGCCGTTCCCTTTTCGTCTTGTATACTTAGATGACATCATTGTCTTCGGAAGAACCTTGGAAGAGCATGAAGAGAGGCTGGAGAAAGTTTTGAAGAGACTGAGTGAGGAAGGACTCAAGCTCTCACCTGAAAAATGCCAATTCTATCAGTCATCAGTCAACTATCTGGGGCACATAGTGTCTGAAGATGGGGTAGCCACAGACCCCGAAAAATTGGAGGCAGTCACCTCCTGGCCCAGGCCCACCACTGTGACAGAGCTCAGATCCTTTCTGGGGTTCTGTTCCTATTACAGGAGGTTTGTGGAGGGGTTTGCTCGGATAGCCAGGCCTCTGAATGAGCTGCTTAAGACGGAGGGGGAAGAGGATGACACAGGCCCCAGAAAGCCAGGGGAGTCAGTCAAGGACCAGTGGAACGAGAAGTGTGAGAGTGCCTTCCAGATGTTGAAGAAGACATTAACCACTGCCCCCGTCCTAGCCTACGCAGATCCTAAGAAGCCTTATGAACTTCATATAGATGCCAGTCATGATGGTTTGGGAGGAGTGCTGTACCAGGAGCATGAAGAGCAACTGAGCCCTGTTGCGTATGTGAGCAGAAGTCTGACTCCCTCCGAAAAGAACTACCCCACCCATAAGTTGGAGTTCCTGGCCCTTAAGTGGGCGGTAGTTGACAAACTTAGAGACTATTTGTATGGGGCGGAATTCACAGTGAAAACCGACAACAACCCCCTCACCTATCTTTTCACCACAGCAAAGTTGGATGCCACAGGACATAGATGGCTGGCGGCGCTGTCTGCTAGGCTTGTGCAATTCGTTTCGTAACGAATTGAAATTCGTCCGAATTTAGCAACTTTCGGACATTCGGAAGCATTCGAATTTCCGAACAAAGCAATTACGAATAAGACCGAATCCGAAATAAATTATACCGCAAATAGTGAATGCCCGAATGTCTTCGGCATAATTCGTTATGAAAAAGTTACGAATGTACGAATCCATACGAAGCACAATAACACTCACTCTGCTCTGCTCTCTGCTTCTCCCACACCGTGCTGAACTCCCTCTCAAAATGGTGTACAGGGGCGGAGGTTATAGCCGCATGTAAAAAACGAAAGTAAAATACGAGATTTCGAATCCATTCGAAGCACAATAACACTCTGCTCTGCTCTCTGCTTCTCCCTCACCGTGCTGAACCCTCTCAAAATGGTGTACAGGGGCGGAGCCTATAGCCGCATGTTAAAAACGAAAGTAAAATACGAGATTTCGAATCGTTACAAATAACCGCAATGTATTTAGAAAAGTACAAATCCATTCGAAGCACATTAGGCATAATAGGCAGCGTCGTTGTGAGAGAGACACGGAAAATTACGAATCAACGAACCCAAAAAAAGTTACGAAAGTAGGAGTTGTGTCCAGAATCAACGAAAAACAACGTACTCTACCGAAAGTACGAACCCAAAAAAAGTTACGAAAGTAGGAGTTGTGTCCAGAATCAACGAAAAACAACGTACTCTACCGAAAGTATGAATTATAAAGCAACAAAAAATTCAACGAAAAATGTCGCTTGCAAAAATACGAATGAGTCCGAACACGAAAAATCCCGTCTAGCAAAATTACGAATGATTACGAATCAACAGGACCGGAAAGAAACGAACCGAAACGGAACGAATTTTTCCGTTGTGCACAAGTCTACTGTCTGCCTTAAATTTCGGCCTGAAGTACAGACCTGGGGCTGGAAACCGAGATGCGGACGCTTTGTCTAGAAGATCTCACGTCCCCACTTGCAGTACAGAAGACTGGACCCAAGTGGCACCCGACGGGGCTGAACTCCAAGCCAGTGGCGGCTCAAGAGCAGAAGAGATAGGGGTTACCATAGTAGGAGTTCCCAAGCAATACTGTGGAGTAACCCAACTGGGGGAAGATAACTTGCCAAAATTGTCAAAAAAAGAGTTGAGATCTGACCAATTGGAAGACCCCATGGGGAGATTGGTATTGGAGGCCCTAGAGAATCAGGATCCGAATAGACTCTTACGCCACCCTTCAAAGGAGGCTCGCCTATTGAGGAAGGAGTGGGACAGGTTGCAGGTGCATCAGGGAGTGGTCTACCGAAGGGGCCCCTCTGATGACCTAGAAGACAAATGGCAATTGTTCTTGCCTGAGTAGCACCGAGAGACAGTCCTGGTTGCTCTGCACGACAACCATGGCCACCTAGGGGCGGAAAGGACCTTCCAACTCGTTAGGGACCATTTTTATTGGCCCTGCATGGGGGCTGAAGTTGAAGCATACTGCCACTCATGTGCACGATGCATCCAGAGAAAGACTTTACCTCATCAAGCCGCCCCAATGGGCCATCTGCAAAGTCAAAGCCCACTTGATCTGGTATGCATTGATTTTCTCTGCCTCGAACCCGACCTGAGTGGACTAGGAAATGTTCTGGTAGTAACCGACCATTTCACCCGGTATGCCCAGGCCTTTCCAACCAAGGACCAGAAGGCTTCCACCGTGGCCAAAGTGCTGATGGAGAAATACTTCGTACATTATGGGCAACCACAACGGCTCCATTCAGATCAGGGAAGGGATTTTGAAAGTCGAATGATCCGGAAGCTCCTGGATTCTTTGGGGATCAAGAAGACAAGAACTACCCCCTATCATCCACAAGGTTATGCTCAGCCGGAGAGGTTCAACCGAACCCTGCTCAACATGCTGGGGACCCTAAGCAGTGAAAAGGAGCAGCATTGGAGCAACTACATAGCGGCAGTTGTGCATGCATACAACAGCACTACCAGTGATGCTACAGGGTACTCACCCTATTGACTTATGTTCGGGAGAGAAGCAAGACTACCCGTAGATCTGGCCTTTGGCACTTCCATAGACCATTGTTCTGCTGCTTCCCACAAGGGATATGTCGATAGGCTCAGACACAATTTGAAATTGGCCTATGAACAGGCCCAGGCGGCCTCGGAGCAAAGGGGGGCCCGCAACAAGAAAAATTTTGACCTGAAAGTTAGGATTCAGGATTTGCAACCAGGAGACAAAGTGTTGCTATGGAACTTGGGAGTCCCTGGAAAACACAAGCTTGCAGACAGATTGAGACCTGAACCATATGTTGTTTGCAAAAGGCTACCGGGCCTGCCCGTTTACAGACTTAAACCAGAAGGGAAGGTGGGACCTTTGAAGACCTGGCATCGGAACCACCTACTCCCACTAGCGGAGGCAGTTCGGATACCCCCTGTGACGGATTCCCCTGCGCCAACTTCCATCCTGGATACTCCCAGACCGAACACACACCCCTCAGATTGGGGATACAGAGACCTCGGAGATGAGTGAAGATGAGGGAGAAGAACTTGACTGGCTTTGGCCTTTACAGGCCCCAGGAACCTCTGCTATTGATCTTCCACCTGAAGAAGACACCATAGATCAGACGCTGAATGCAGAAGCTACTGAGTTCATTCCGTCCAGTCCTTGGTCAGATTCTTGGGAGAGTGCCTGTGACTTACTGCCAGAAGAAGATCCAAGGGAGTCTCTGTACCTCCCTGCTCCGGAGTCCAGTGCTCCCGAACCAGAGGAAATTCCTGAGTTGGTTCCAGAGGAGGAGCCTGTTCTAACAGAGAGCCCAAGAGGACAGAGGAAGCGAAGAGCCATAAAGCCTCCCAGAAGATTAACTTACCCACAGATGGGGAGAAGTGCGGAAGACACTGTGGTTACTGCCAGAAGGAGTACAGAAGACCCTGACCCTCCCACTGTTCATTTAGTGGGGGGCAACCCCAGCTCACTCTCTGGCACAGTTAGGCAGGACACTAGTGATGGTGTGACCTGTGGGCAGGGGAGTTCACCGCCTCGGTTTTGATGGGAATTTCCTCTGCCAACATCATACGAAACTTTGATTGATGTTGTACGTTCTGTGATTTAAGTTTATGTTATCTTTGGGGACCAAAGAGTTTAAGTGGGGGGAGTGTGTAGCGGGATCTCCTTTAAGGCCCCGGGACTACGTCACCCAGAACCCCGTTCGGCACCCAGAGTGCAGTTAGCCACCGCAGAGACTCATGGGAGGGATTATTTAAGGAGGAGGCGAGGCGGAGCTCGGCCTCTTTGGACACCGCGCTGCAAGCAAGAGTTTCTTCCTGTGTGGATCTGCTGCAGTGCAAGGCCTGAAGCCTGGGCCTTGCGCAACTTCCAAAGAGCCTTCTGCGGAGCCTGGGTGGCATCTGACTTGTCGAGTGAGGACATCGGTTGGATCGGGGACCCGATCGTTGCAGACGCTGTGTGCGGAGACACAGCAGGTGGAAGTCCCGGGCTGGGATCGCGCCCGGAGTGGTGAGCGAGCACTTGCTCAATCAAATAGACTTTACAGATTCTAGGCCTATAGACTACCCTGGCTCACCGACCGTTTGCTTGTTGTTCCACTGGGGGACCGGTAGCAGGACAGAGTTGAAGTGTCCCCCCCCCCCCCAGCATAGTGTTCTTAGTGATTGCCAGTTTGTGGATTACAAATACCATTCAACAAGTGCACCACCGAAAGTTGCATGCAAAGAAATCCCTATAGGAAGGACTGAAATTTATTCTGGGTCAGGCCTGGCCAGGGTGGGGATATAGGATATTGTTTAGTGCGCCACAGGGCGTGTATACCATAATAGCTACGCGTGGTGGATTACCGCGCAGCGCCATTATTGTGTGCTTTATTGATTGCTGCAGGGCTCTGCAAGTCAGTTGTGTGTATTATATCCTGTTTAAATCTTTTCTTTTACAACCAAAGTAAACTGTTATACTTAATCTTTAACATTGGTGTGTTGTCTTACTGTAAGGAGGGTACCTTTACCATACCCATTGATTATGATAAAAATATAACCCCTAGACTAGCTGTGCCAGAGTGGGTCGAGCAGATTGCAGGGGGTTTGTGGTACTGTACACAGGGCCCGAAAACAAATCCAGCGGCTCTCTTAACTGGGGGGTAGCACTAGACGTGGGGGCTCTCGAGTCCGGGATTCTGTTGCAGAAAGTAACGCGCCAAAGTACCAGCATGGACCCACTAGAAGTAGGACAGTGGTGTAAAGCGGTCGGCACAGATCCAGCCGGGGTAGTAGTCATAGAACTCCCAGGGATCTGGCAAGAAGAAGCGGTGAAGCAGCTAGTGATCTCTTAACTGGGGGTAGCGCTACATATTCATTTAACAGACAACTAGCAATGTCAGATAGTGTCGGCCAGAGTCAGTTAGTGTCCCTTCCAGTGTCAGTAAGTACCAGTCCCTGATTGCCTGCCACACTATCATAGTCACACTATAAGTCGCTAATCACTGCCATTACCAGTATAGTGTCTTTCCGGGTTCATGTCCTAGTCACAGTCAAACTATACTAGTGTCCTCAATAGTATAGTGTCCCCAAAAATGCAGTGTTAGCAGGCTCGGCCTGATCACTGCCAGTGCTTGTGACATGTAGAAGAATACATTTCGGCCTAAATGTATGAAGAAATTCGATTTTATTGGATATGTTTTATAACATAAAGTAAAAAATATGTTGTTTTTTTTTTTCAAACATTTTGGTCTTTTTTTATTTATATAATAAAAAATAAAAAACCCAGTGGTGATCAAATACCAACAAAAGAAAGCCTTATTTGTGTGATAAAAATTACAGTATATAAATTTAGTCTGGGTAAAGTATTGCATGACCGAGCAATTGCCAGTTAAAGTAGCACAGTCTTGAATAGCAAAAAATTATCTGGTCATGAAGAGGGTAAACCTTTCCAGAGGTCAAATGGTTAAAAGTGACATTGTTTGCAAACGGTAGCCAAGGATTTTCATTTAGCAGCAATAGTGCTACTGCTGAAAAATATCCGATCCCGTGGTTTGCCAGCTGAAATCAGTCATTTAGTGGTGCTAGTGCTACCACCTCTAAATAAGAGATGCCTGGCCGCTGTTTGTAAACAATGTCACTTTGAACCCCTTTACGACTGCATAAGATCCTGTATGTCTGCAGTGTCCAGGGAATGGGCTTTGTTCCTGGATGTCACATATACAGTAAAAGAAAGAAGAGGGCGCACCGACCTAGTGCATTACCAATGGCTAGGTTTATTTAAAAGTAAATTAAAAGATCATGCATACTCACAAAGCAAGTACAATTATAGGCATATAACATTCCATCCAAGGAGGTAGCCTCTTGCTGGAACCAGATAAGCAGATAACCAGAGAGTCAAGACGACAGTTGTTACAGCTACGGCTGACGCGTTGCGAGGGCGAGCCCTCTTCCTCAGAGCCAAAAAGTGATGATCACGATCAGGCTACCTCCTTGGATGGAATGTTATATGCCTATAATTTTACTTGCTTTGTGAGTATGCATGATCTTTTAATTTACTTTTAAATAAACCTAGCCATTGGTAATGCACTAGGTCGGTGCACCTTCTTTTTTCTTTTACTTTCTAGTCCTAAGAATACCAATTATTCTGAGGAGGGCAGCAAGATTCCTGGTCATTCCCTTTTGAACGGAATACTCTGGTTGTGCCACCAAAAGAGCAAGCTTCCGAGCGCAGGAGACTGTTTGTGTCACATATACAGTGCAGTATGTGTTCCTGTGTTTGTTCTGTGTTTGTGCTTTGTTTGTACTGGAAGCACACTCGATTGCATGCTCCCAGCACTGAGACTGAGCTGGCTTGTACTAATGATAGGAAACTGGATCCTGATCATGTGCTCCTGTCTGAAGAGGAAAAGATACATTGTGTGTTTTCCCCCTCACTGGAGGAGAAGTCTGTCCAAAAAACAGTCTGGTGAAATAAAGATTAATAAGATCAGGGCTTGATCTAGTTTAGTGAGTGTCAGTGGCGGCTGGTGCTAACAAACTGAAAAATACTGAAAGAAAACCCATCAATTGCAACCTCACTGTGCCTATCAAATGCAGCCACTGTGCCATCAATTGCAGCCATTGTGCCCATCAACTGCAGCCACTGTGCCATCAATTGCAGCCACTGTGCCCATCAAATGCAGCCAATGTGCCATCAAATGCAGCCACTGTGCCATCAAATGCAGCCAATGTGCCATCAAATGCAGCCACTGTGCCATCAATTGCAGCCACTGTGCCCATCAAATGCAGCCAATGTGCCATCAAATGCAGCCACTGTGCCCATCATATGCAATCACTAGTGCCCCATTAAATGCAGCCACTTGTGCCCATCATATGCAGCCACTTGTGCCCATCAAATGCAGCCATGTGTGCCCATCATATGCAGCCACTTGTGCCAATCATATGCAACCACTTGTGTCCCATCAAATGCAGCCATTTCTCCCCATCAAATTCAGCCACTTGTGCCCATCATATGCAGACACTTGTGCCCATCATATGCAACCACATGTGCCCTATCAAATGCAGCCACTTGTGCCCATCATATGCAACCACTTGTCCCCCATCAAATGCAGCCACTTGTACATCATATGCAGCCACTTGTGCCCATCAAATGCCACTACTTGTGCCCATCATATGCAGCCACTTGTGCCTATAAAATGCCGCCACTTGTGCCCAACAAATGCTGCCACTGTGCCCCCCACTCACCCGCTGTCTGCCCGGCACTTACCCCATCTAAGTGGTGGGTCAGGCAGCGGGTGATGGTAGCGAGCTGTGGGACAGCTCCAGTTTCCTCCATGCTGTCCCCCATGTGTCTCTTCTCTTTCTGCTAGGTGTCCAATAGGACCACCTGTGCCTTCAGCCAATCAGGTGACGGGTATCGCTACCTGATTGGCAAGAGGCGGTTCAGTGTTAGAAAAGAAAATATTCATTTGCTTTTTTAACACATCTGGGTGGACTGCGAGCACAATGTTCTGCGCCACGAGCCCACATTTTTGAAGCCTAATAGAGCCTATGGCTCTAATCAGGTCCTTTAAAAAAAAAAAACAGCTGCTGGAATTCAGGCGCCCAGTGTCCGAAAAGGGGCCAGACGCCTGAATAGGGGGTGGAAGTGGCAGCCATGGATAGATTCATGCTATGCACGAATCTATCCATTATTCATAGAGGGGGTGGAGAGGAAAAAAGGGTGCGGCGCCTGTGCGCCCTTAATGGACACACCACCACTGGTGAGTGTTAGTGTAAGTGTCAGTTTGTATAATGCCATGTACACACGATCGATTTTCTCGACGGTGAAAAACGAGGAACAGCTTGTTCCCCTACACACAGCCGTTTTTCCCGAAAAATTTTCTCTTGGTCGAGAAAAACGACCGTGTGTAGGCTCCCCGGCAGTGTTTCCCTAAAAATGCCGTGAACCACGACGAGAAAAATTAGAGCATGTTCTAATTTTTCTCGTCGTGATTAATGCCGTTTTTCTCGTCGGGAAAAATGACCAAATACCCACACACGGTCGTTTTTCTCGTCAAAGAGAAAAAATTTCATTTTTCCCGATGAGAAAAATGGTTGTGTGTACGCGGCATAAGCGTCAGTGTAGGTGTCAGTATTGGTATCAGCTCGCGGCAGTGTAAGTGGCAGTTAGTGGCAGTGTAAGTTTCAGTGTTAGTGTCAGTTTATTCAGTGTAAGGCCTCATTCACACCATGGTGCAGAGATGTCAGTATTTCTGCACACGTTTTGCAAGGGCACAAAAAAAATTGTTCCCTAGGTGCCCTGGTATCACATGCAGATTTTTTCTGTACAGGAAAAAAACTGACATGACATCAACATTGGTGTGAATAGGGCAACATTCACATGTTGCCCCATGTCAACATGCATGAAAAATTATGGAAATTGATGTGAAACTGATGTCGGTTTTCCCATCAACTTTTATGCACATATGGTGTGAACGAGCCCTTTATATAATGTCAGTTAGGCCTGTTTCACATAGATTTCAGCTTGTATAGGAGCAGTGTGAACAGTACATTTTTACAAAGCATCTGCAGAGCTTTGGCAAGCTTTGTTGAAGCCTTTAAAGTACCATTCAGCTCCACCTTTTAGATGTTGAACACAGATCCTCCAAATGGGGGTGTTGATTGCCACTTTAGGCAAGCTGCTAACAGACTTCAGCAGGCTTTCAACAAGCTTCAAGAAGTGCTGAAGCTTGCTAACAGCTTGTTTAAAGTAGCCATCAGCACTACTATTATGCCGCGTATACACAACTGTTTTTCATGACAACGAAAATGACACTTTTTAATTTGGTCATTAAAAACAATCGTGTGTGGGCTCCATAGCATTTTTCACAACGTGAAAAATGGCCATTAAAAATTTGGAACATGCTCTAATTTTTCTCGTGAAAAAAACGTGCATGCTCAGAAGCAAGTGATGAGATGGCAGCGCTCGTTCTGGTAAAACTAGCGTTCATAATGGAGATAGCACATTCGTCACGCTGTAACGGACTGAAGAGCACGAAGCTGAAAAGCGCGAATCGTCTCTCACCAAACTTTACTAACACAAGGATCAGCAAAAAGCAGCCCAAAGGGTGGCGCCATCCGAATGGAACTTCCCCTTTATAGTGCCGTCGTACATTTTGTACGTCACCGCGCTTTGCTCTAGCATGATCGTGTGTAGGCAAGGCAGGCTTGAGAAGAATCACTTCGAGAAAAACATAAGGATTTGTGTTTAGCATTTACAAACTGGAGCTGAATGGTACTACAAAAGCTTCAACAAAGCTAGCTGAAAGCTCTGAAAATGGTGGTTTATCAAAGCTTGCTGTTCACACTGCTCCTATACAAGCTGAAGCCTGTGTGAAGCAGGCCTTAGTGGCAGTGTATCAGTTAGTGGCATTGTTAGTGGTGGCGTTGGTGCCAGTTAGTGGCAGTGTCAGTGCAAGTTAATGTCTGTGTCAGTTGGTGCTAGTGTTAGTGTCAGTGCATCAGTTAGTGGCAGTGATAGTCCAAGTTAGTGTCAGTATTAGCATCAGTGCATTTTAGGTAAGAAAAAATATATATATTTACTGTTATTTACTGTTAGTTAAAAAAAATAAAAATAATAATAAATAAATGCGTACTATTGTTTCTTGGCCCTACTAGGGGTACACTGAACAATTAACCCACACATATGTGGTATCGCCACAATTTTCAGGAGAATTTATTTTACTGTTTCTTTGGTGGTAGGTAATTGTAATGGAATAAAAATGTATAGCTAAAGTTTTTAAATAATGATTTTTTTGGGGACAGTTTTCCTGTCATAGTAAAACAAAATCAGGAGATATCCATTACCATTTACTACCAAATGAAAGCCCAATTAGTCCTCAACAAACAAGGTATAATCCACCTGGATACACTAAGTAGTTGTGATGATATATACAGTTTGACTAACACATGGAAAAATTGGGGTTGGGAAATAAGATTTGTTTTGACCTTGGCCGTGAAAGGAGTACATTGTATTGCCCTTTAACCTGTATTAAAAAGACTCTCCCCCACTGAATGTTTTTTTTTTTTTTTTTGTGGTACATCTGCCTTGTGGCAGTGCTCAGCTACACATGCTGTTTTAAAAAAAAACATTTTGCAAATTAGCTTTGAAAAGGGCAGTAAAGGATAGGAAGATTCAGCTCCCACAGACTACAATGGTGTTTGCAAGCTTTCCACAAGACTCATCAAATGACCAGGGAACTCAACTTTGCCCAGTACACCTATAACTAATGTTAAGCTGGGCATAAAGTAGCTAATTTTTAACCATGGGTGTGATAAGCTATGGTTTAAAATTCAATTTAAAGCATAGGTATTTTTTTATACTAAAAATAATCATCTAGTAAGAAATTCCCGAAAGAAAAGAGAAACCTAGGGAAGTATAGCATAGGTCTGATATTTTCTTTCTTACTTAGTGTATTTGCATAATGTACTGTACATTTAGTCACTATTTCCTGGAACATTTGCATCCTGGAAAATAAGCAATTATTTCCTTTGAATCTGTCTCAACACTCTTATGCCCCGTACACACGACCCGTTTTCCCGTCCGAAAAAAGTTGGATGGTTTTTCCGACGGAATTCCTTTTAAGCCTGCCTTCCATACACACGGTCACACAAAAGTCTGGTGAACTTTTGACTGCCAAGAACGCGGTGATGTAAAAGACTACAACGAGCCGACAAAAGGAAGTTCTATGCTTCCGAGCATGCGTCGGAATTTATCGCGTCAGGATTTGTACACACGATCGGAAATTCCGTACAGTTTTTTTCCTGACGGAAAAAAGAGATCCTGCTCTCTATCTTTTTCCAGCAGTTTTTCTATTGGGAAAAGTCTGATGGAGCATACAAACGGTCGGGATTCTTGACCAAAAGCTCTCATCAGACTTTTTCCAACAGGAAAACCGATCGCGTGTATGGGGAATAAGGGCGCATTCATACCAGAAACTGCACATAACTGCTCATTTTTGACTGCATGTTAACGTGCATTTGAAGCACATTAAAAGCATGCACGTTTAAAGTATGCTTGAGCGCTGCGTTTTTTATGCAGTTGCAGTGCATTTTTCTATATGGCCACAGGGCTTTGCTTTTTTGTATTTCCTTTAAGGACACTTCCTTCTTCTTCATAGTTTGTGGGGAGAAGTAAGAATGTCTGCTCTTGTCGGTATAATTCTGGTCCTGGCCATTGCCATTTTGATACAATGTACACATAGGAAGCGTTGTTACTGGGTTCATCCACTACTGATGGAAAGAGAGGCCACGGGGCAATTCTGGACCCTCTACAATGACCTTTGTTCACATCCAGACAAGTAGATTTAAGCAGCAAATCAATTTTGTGGTCTCTTTTTTTTCTGTAATAAAGGAAAAAAAATTATATATGTATATATATATATATATATATATATATATATATATATATACAGTATATATTGTGATAGTGAGAGTCCCTGCCTCTGGAAAAATGGATTTGAAAAGACAGGGTTTGCACATGCAGGACTAAGGAGCCTTTTTTTACTAGCGAGAACTGCTCTGGCAGCTTTCTCTGGATATTGACATTTCTGGATGGGGCTCTGTATTTGGATATTTTCAAGAGTCTTGGGCAGGATGGAATCTCCAACCCTGTGTCTGGCTTTTGTGGACAACCAGCAGGGTGTGTTCCCAGGTGCAGAGGTCGGTGAGTCCAGGGGGACGGTAGAGAATTCAGAAGTCTCTGGTGGATACAAGCTGGAGGTACAGGGAAACCCTGTCAACAAGCCATTTGGGCCTAAACAGCAAGGTGCTGTCACCTATGTCTAAGCGAGAGCCTGAATAGCAAATGGTCTGGGAGACCAAAACAAGCATAGGTACCGCTGACAAGGAGCCACATGGCTCTGTATTTTTCATTTGTGTTTGCTGTCTGAAGTTGAAACCTCTGCGTGAGAATACCTGAATAGACTTTTGTTTTCTCCCAATAAAAAGTGGACTCCAGGCCCAAGCACTAATGCTTGTGTGACATGGACTCACTATACAAAAATAGCTTCCACCACAGAGCTTTACATCTCCCATACCACAATATAGCTGGGGCAGGGAAATTTGCCTGGTACAATCTGACGTCGGTGTACCAATATCAGATTGCCCACAAGTACTTGGCTGTGACACACCTAATTCTACACCTTCATTCCTCTCAGTGCAGGTTTCAGAGAGGACTGAAGGTATAGTGGGGTTGGAGATCCCAGCTGATGAGCAGCAGGGAGAGGTCCGCTTTGTAATTTGGTGTGGGTCTTTTAGGTACGCTTGCCAATGAACTGCATGGCAGGTCGACATATGTTTGGTCAAGCACGTGGTGCCCAAGTGTCTGATGTTTTGGCCACGCGAGATACGCTTCAGACATATGTTGCAAATGGCAATGATGCGATCTGCTGCACATGTCTGAAAAAAGGCCCACACCAAAGAACTTTTGGAATAACGCGCAGAGACAGCAGCGCCCTGCACATGCGGAGCTCTGCGGTGTGATGCAGTCGGTGACAACAAGGCCTGGGGAATGCCCAGGGAAAAACCAAGCCTACTTACAGACCAGCTCGCTGACAATCAAATAACCTGTCTAACAGTATGCGTTAAAAACAGGGGTTTGTCCGCACGCATTTGCAAACGCATGCGTGAGCCACAGAGATACGCCAAGGCCCCCTGGAGTCTGTGGTCCTACACTAACTATGAGTGTCCCCACAATGGAGGCACATGCATTCTGATGGTTAGATGAGGGCAGGTGGACTGAAGGGGAGCCACCCCTCCTTAAAGATACAGGAGCACACCAAACACCCAACATGTAGCACAATGGCTGCAAAGGTGCTGGTGTGTTGCTGGACCAATACAAGCACCATAGGTGAAAACAAAAACATGTCCACCTCCCCATCTATAGCTGGCTATCACGGCAAGTAGCATTGGAAGGCTAAAACAGGTAACAACAAGACCTGGGGAATGACCAGGGAAAAACCAAGCCTACTTACCAACCAGCTCGCTGACAACCAAATAACCTGTATAACAGTATGCGTTAAAAACAGGGGTTTGTCCGCACACATTTGCAAACGCATGCGTGAGCCACAGAGCCACGCCAAGGCCCCCTGGAGTCTTTGGTCCTACACTAACTATGAGTGTCCCCACAATGGAGGTACATGCATTCTGATGGTTAGATGAGGGCAGGTGGACTGAAGGGGAGCCACCCCTCCTTAAAGGTACAGGAGCACACCAAACACCCAGCATGTAGCACAATGGTTACAAAGGTGCTGGTGTGTGGCTGGACCAATACAAGCACCATAGGTGAAAACAAAAACATGTCCACCGCCCCCATCTATAGCTGGCTATCACGGCAAGTAGCATTGGAAGGCTAAAACAGGTAACAACAAGGCCTGGGGAATGCCCAGGGAAAAACCAAGCCTACTTACCGACCAGCTCGCTGACAACCAAATAACCTGTCTAACAGTATGCGTTAAAAACAGGGGTTTGTCGGCACGCATTTGCAAACGCATGAGTGTGCTGCCCTTAAGCTGGCCCCTGGAGGGCATCCTGCCTCGTTGGAGATGTGCCTCCTCCTCCTCCTCCTCCTCTCTCCTATCAGGCACCCACGTGGAGTCAGTGACCTCATCATCCCTTCCCTCCTCATCACTGGAGCAAATTTGGCAGCATGCTGCAGCTGGGGGAACATGACTGCCAGATAGCTGTCCTTGTTGGGCACCCCCTCTCTCTGGGCTCACGTTACTACCCCCTCTCTCTGGGCTCACATTACTGCCTTCCTCTAGCTGGGTTCCATCATCGGAGCCTTCAAAACGCTGGGCATCCTCTTGGAGCATGTACCCAACACTGTGGTCAAACAGTTCAGGGGACTCCTCAGGAGGACATGGTGGGGCTAGGGAAGGAGTGACTGATGCTATTGAGCCGAGGGAAGAGGCCGCTTTGGCAGCTGCTTTGCCAGACAAAGTACCCTGAGCCTGGGTGAGAGAGGATGAGGAGGATGAGGACGGCTTGGTCATCCACTCTACCAAGTCTTGGGCATGTTGCGGCTCAACATGGCCAGCTGCCGAAAAGAAGGACAAGCGTGTCCCACGGCCACGTGCTGATGAGGATGCACCGTGTCCACGACCAGCAGCACTGTTGCCTCTAGACACAGAGCCTGCTTGCCCTCTTTCTTGTTCATACATCACGGGACACAGAGCAGCATAGTCATTACTATGTGGGTTATATAGAATTACCTTCAGGTGCTGGCACTGGCAACTTCCAAAACAGGAAGTACCCTCCCCTATATAAGCCCCTCCCATCCGGGAGTACCTCAGTTTTTTGCCAGTGTCTAAGGTGTTGGCCAAGGTTAACATGTATTCATCTGGGCTTGTGTACAGGTTCTCTGGGCCTTAGAAAGCTATTCCGGATCCGACCAAAAAAGCTTCATAGCTAAACGGTCGGTACCCGGGCCTTGCAGAGAAGAGCAAGGTTTTGCTTGTAATGCCTCTCTTAGGAGGGCTGGACCCTGGGATCCAGAGCTCTGGTCATACCCAAAACCAAGAGGCTATCTGTGCAGGGTGCTATACAGGTCCAGGGGAGTGGAATCCTTGGGAACCCGGTCCCTGAAGGTCTAGTACAATGCCTGCCGTGAGAGGTGAAGTTTGGGCTTCTGTGGACCAAACAAAGTCCTGCGGCGGGGAAAAGGTAAGTGGGGGCCCCTCAGGAACTTGGTTCTATTGAGGGGACCCCCAAGCCTAATATGTCTTTCTGCCTGTTACCTAAAGGGTATTCCCGCTAATAGCTGTATATGCCTAAGAAATCCTAGAAATGTTTTTTCATAAGGGAAGTTTTAAAAAAACTGTAAACCTGGAAATGTTTTTCATAAAGGAGGTTTTAAAAAAAAAAAAAAAAGACAAAAGTGCGGTACCTGTGTTTGTCCACTAGAGGCCGCTGTGGAACGTCTTTTTTCTTGGGACTATTCCTTCCATGGTGAAAGTCCAGGCAGATGAGTGAGCTCTCTATCAGGGAAGCTGCATTCCTCTGTCATGCTGCCAAGTAGTTTCCTTCCATCCCCGAGTCCTGGTGAAACAGGGACCCTGGCTCCTCTCCCTACATGGCGCCAAGAGCGCACACGTGAACGCGCGCGCGCACACATGCTTTCTTTTTATAAGGTTTAGCTTCAAAAAAGGGGGCGGAGCCTGGCGGATGACGCGCTCTGTGCGCCCAGCGCTTCTGCGCATGTGCGGGCGTCCCAGCAAGATAAAATGACTCAGTCCACGCTGCTTGCTATGGACACAGAGCATGAAAAGGAGCTGGTAGCATGGTATAGGGGCTTACAGCGGGCGGTTGATACAGGCATCCCCAGAAAGACGCATTAGTAGACACCCACTGATGTACATAGCAGCAAATTGCATTAGACTATTTCAGTAAGGGGTGTATTGCGGCTGGAATACCTCAGCTTTGAACTAAGGAATATGCCGCCTAAAAAACTCCGAGATATACCTCTCAGGAAGTGTAGGGGGTCTCCATCGGGCTCTGAGGATCTGGAGCAGTCATCTGCACCCTCCTCCCCTGAGAAATCAGAGGTTAATACCCATAAGGAACCCCCGGGAGTTCCAGGTACTGCGGCTGTCCTCAGTCCACCTGCTCCTGCATATATAACAGAGGAGGTTTTTTCCTCAACTCTGGAGGGATTGGAGCAGAGATTGGCTGCATTGATCGCTTCTCCTCTACAGGAAAGAAAGCGCGCCAGATCTCCATCACCTCCATTAGAGTGCCTGTTGGCAGAGCAACAGTCCCAGGAAGGGACCGACCTACCTGAAGGGGATCAGGAGGAGGTTAGCTCTGTTTTTGAGGAATCGACAGTAGATGAACCATTTTCAGCATCACAGACTGAAAGATTGTGGGTCCAGACCCTAACTGACATGGTTCGATCTGCATTTAAAATGCCTCTTGTTGAACCATCAACTACTGCTGTCTCCTCATTGGGGTCGCTAAAAGCTCCCCAGGTTAATTGCTCCTTTCCAATACATCCATTATTGGAAGGACTTATATACCAGGACTGGGAACATCCTGATAAACTATTTGTTCCGCCTAAAAGGTTTCCGGTGATCTATCCCATGGAGGAAAAGTTCACCCAGAGATGGAATGTTCCTACGGTGGATGCAGCCATCTCTTCTGTGAACAAATCACTGACATGTCCAGTAGATAATGTTCAAATGTTCAAAGATCCAGTGGATAAAAAATTGGAATCTTTATTAAAATCTGCTTTTTCCACAGCAGGGGCTGTTACACAGCCAGCAGTGGCAGCTATTGGAGTCTGCCAAGCTTTAAAGGATCAAATGAAAATGGTCCTGAGGGATTTGCCAGACCAACAGGCCCAGGCTCTGGCTGATCTGCCTAGAGCATTATGCTTTGCGGTTGACGCCATCAAGGATTCTATCCATCAGGCCTCCCGCCTCACGCTGTCTTTGGTACATATGCGTAGGCTTCTGTGGCTCAAAAACTGGTCTGCTGAAGCTCCCTGAAAGAAGCTCTTAGTTAGCTTCCCATTTCATGGGGAACGCCTTTTTGGCGAAGACCTGGATAAGTATATCCAAAAGATTTCCAGTGGTAAAAGTACTCTCTTACCGAGTAAGAAGAGGTCTAGGGGTCCATCTTTTAAGAGGACTACCTCTCCTATCCCTGCGACGTCTGCTACTAAGCAGTTCCGACGGCCTCCTCGGTCAAACTCAGGAGGTAAAAATCAGGGACAGCCACAGGGTAATAAAAAGCCCTGGATCCGAAGAGGTACTAAACCAGCCTCCAAGTCAAGCCTATGAAGGGCTGCCCCCACTCAAACGGGTGGGGGGAAGACTTCAGTTGTTCGCAGAGACCTGGCGGGAGACGATCAAAGACAGATGGGTGCTCTCCGCAGTAACACTGGGATACAAGTTGGAGTTAAAAGAGTCTCCTCCGTCCCATTTTATGTGGTCAGGCATGCCAAGAGACCCTCTGAAAAGACGGTCTCTCCTATTGGCGTTAGAACAACTATTGCTCCAAGGAGTAATTATGGAGGTTCCTATGGAAGAGTGGGGGTTGGGTTTCTACTCAAACCTTTTCACAGTCCCGAAGCCAAACGGGGACATAAGACCCATATTGGACCTAAAGAGTCTAAACAAATTTCTAAACGTCCGGTCTTTCCGGATGGAGTCGATCCGATCGGTCACCGCTGCCCTACAAGGGGAGGAATGGTTAGCCTCAATCGACATCAAAGATGCTTACTTGCATGTTCCCATCTTTCCAGGTCATCAAAAATTCCTACGCTTTGCAGTAGAAGGGCGCCATTTTCAGTTCAGAGCCTTACCATTCGGTCTGGCCACAGCACCACGAGTGTTCACAAAAATTCTGGCCCCACTGTTGGCCGATCTAAGAACACGGGGTGTAACGATAATGGCATACCTAGACGACCTGTTGTTGATGGACCACTCAGTTGCCAAGCTAGAAGTGGTAATTGTCGATACAATCAAGTATCTAGAATCTCACGGTTGGGTCATCAACCTGGACAAGTCAGCCCTACAGCCAGTGAAAAACCTGGTATATCTAGGGCTACGGCTGGATTCAGACCAGAGGAAGATTTTCTTACCTCTAGACAAGGTATCCTCTTTGAGGGGCTTGGTCCGTCTGCTTTGTGCAAAAAGACAGCCGTCCATACGCCTGTGCATGAGGCTGCTAGGAAAGATGGTAGCATCATTCGAAGCTGTGCCATACGCCCAATTCCACTCAAGGAATTTACAAAGGGCCATATTGTCAGCCTGGAACGGAAAAGTTCAGGCTCTAGACTTCCCGATGGCTTTGTCCCCTTCCGTTCGGAAGAGTCTCTGCTGGTGGTTGATCCCCCAGAATCTCCAGAAGGGAAAACCCTTCAGCCCGATATCTTGGAAGGTGGTCACTACAGATGCCAGCCTTACAGGCTGGGGGGCAGTACTGGAGCAATGGTCTCTCCAGGGCAGATGGTCAAATGTAGTAAAAACCCTGCCCATCAATCTCTTAGAGATACGAGCAGCCCGGTACGCCCTAGTAGCCTGGACATCCAGACTCCAAGGGTCCCCTGTCAGAATTCAATCAGACAATGCCACAGCAGTGGCATATATCAATCATCAGGGAGGCACCAGGAGTCGTGCAGCCCAGAGGGAAGTAAGTCACATCCTGGAATGGGCAGAAAAGCATGTCCCATGTATATCAGCTGTCTTCATTCCAGGGGTGGAGAATTGGAAGGCAGACTTTCTGAGTCGCCAACAGTTATGCCCAGGGGAATGGTCCCTTCATCCCGAGGTCTTCCGAGCAATATGTCAGCGGTGGGGAACACCGGATGTAGATCTGCTAGCATCCAGATTCAACGCAAAGGTGGACAGATTTGTCTCCCAGACAAGGGATCCCCTCGCTTGCGGCTCGGATGCTCTGGTGTTCCCTTGGGATCAGTTCAGACTGATATATGCATTCCCTCCGCTACAATTGTTGCCTCGACTCCTTCGCAGAGTCAGGTTGGAGAAGAAGCCGGTGATCCTGGTGGCTCCAGCGTTGTCCCCGAAGGGCCTGGTACGCGGAGATCATCAAAATGTCTGTGGGGAGTCCTTGGACCCTTCCACGTCGTCCGGACCTGCTTTCGCAAGGACCGATATACCACCCTTCCTTACTAACTCTAAGTTTAACGGCCTGGCTATTGAGTCCCACATCCTAAAGAAGAGAGGTCTCTCTAACTCTGTGGTATCAACTATAATCAATGCCAGGAAGCCTGTATCCAGGCAGATCTACTATAGAGTTTGGAAGGCGTACATCACTTGGTGCGAGGCCAGAAAATGGCATCCACGTAAGTACGTTATAGGCAGAATTCTGGACTTCCTGCAGTGGGCTGTAGACATGAAGTTTGCCTTAAGTACTATCAAGGGCCAGGTTTCGGCCTTGTCAATACTATTTCAAAGGCCCCTGGCTATGCATTCACTTGTCAAATCCTTTATGCAAGGTGTGACTCGTATTATTCCACCGATTAAGGCTCCCATATGCCCATGGGATCTAAATTTGGTTCTGTCGGTTCTGCAGAAGCAGCCATTTGAACCTTTGCGGCACATTTCCTTGGTTCTACTCACCAGGAAATTGATATTTTTAGTAGCCATATGCTCGGCTAGAAGAGTGTCGGAATTAGCCGCCATGTCCTGTAAAGAGCCATATCTGGTTATCCATAAGGACAGAGTAGTATTACGTCCTCACCCAGCCTTTCTTCCTAAGGTGGTATCGAGGTTTCACTTGAACCAGGATGTGGTTCTTCCTTCTTTTTTCCCCAAACCAAGCTCGGTAGAGGAAAAGTTATTGCATTCTTTGGATGTAGTAAGAGCAGTTAAAGCTTATCTAAAAGCCACTGCTCAGATTCGTAGAACGGATTCTCTGTTTGTTCTGCCGGAAGGCCCCAGAAAGGGTCAGGCAGCATCAAAATCTACTTTAGCCAAGTGGATTCGACAGGTCATAATACAAGCCTATGGCTTGAAAAGTAGACCGCCTCCATTCAAAGTTAGGGCGCACTCCACGAGAGCAGTTGGAACTTCATGGGCAGTGCATCACCAGGCCTCCCTGGCGCAAATTTGTAAGGCCGCAACATGGTCTTCAGTACACACGTTTACTAGGTTCTACCAGGTGGACGTGAGAAGTCAGGAGGATGTCGCCTTTGGGCGCAGTGTGTTGCAGGCCGCAAAAGATCCTCATGCCTGATGGAGCCCAGCTTATGTATGGTGTATCCCCCCCCTCATGTGGCATTGCTTTGGGACGTCCCACATAGTAATGACTATGCTGCTCTGTGTCCCGTGATGTATGAACAAGAAAGTAGGATTTTTAAAACAGCTTACCTGTAAAATCCTTTTCTTGGAGTACATCACGGGACACAGAGCTCCCACCCCTCTTTTGGGGACACGTATTGCTTTGCTACAAAACTGAGGTACTCCCGGATGGGAGGGGCTTATATAGGGGAGGGTACTTCCTGTTTTGGAAGTTGCCAGTGCCAGCACCTGAAGGTAATTCTATATAACCCACATAGTAATGACTATGCTGCTCTGTGTCCCGTGATGTACTCCAAGAAAAGGATTTTACAGGTAAGCTGTTTTAAAAATCCTACTTTTATTGCCTCATGACTGTCTGCCTCTCCTTGTTTTCCTTCCAGACATACTAATGGCCTGCAGTCCACTGACAAAGGTGGAATGTATATATATATATATATATATATATATATATATATATATCTGTACTAACTATAATGCAGCTATCAGAATCAACTGCCTGCTGTGGTATCAGTATGAGAAAAGCAGCAATTGTCTTCAGTTAGTTTTAGGTGAACACTGTGCAGAGGACACAGTACACTAACTGAAAATACTTGCAGCTCTCTGCCTATAGTTTTATTATGAGAACACCACAAATTGTATTCAGGTTCCTTTAAGTGAACGCTGTGCAAAGGACAGAAGTACTGCAGTACACTAAATGAAATTAATGCAGCTCCCTGCCTGTGATATTATTATGAGAACACCACTAATTGTATTCAGGTAAGCTTTAGGTGAATGCTATGCAAAGCACACAGTACACTAAGTGAAACACTGCAGCTAGCACAATCACCTGCCTGCCTGTCACAGTATAGAGAATAACAGGAAGGGATCTAGCTAAACTGAATACAGTATATAAATATATATACAACACCTAGGATGCATATATATCCTCTACACACTGAAACTGTAGCTAACTGACTCGCCTGCCTGCTCTATCTAACTCAATATAAATGACACTGTCTCTCTCTATGTAAGCTCTCTCTTTAACCAACACCGCAACACACTACACAAGGTCGCCACGGAGGCGGCCTTATATAGGGTGGGGCGTGTACTAAACCCTCTGAGACATAATTGGCCAAAGCCACCCTGGCTTTGGCCAATTATGGCTCTCCGTTTTTTGCGCGCTGTGATTGGCCAAAGCATGTGGGTCATAGTGCATGCTTGGCCAATCATCAGCCAGCAATGCACTGCGATGCCGCAGTGAATTATGGGCCATGACGCGCCACTCGAACTTGGCGCGAACGGCCCATAATGTTTGCAATTCGGCGAACAGCCGATGTTCGAGTTGAACACGGGTTCGACTCAAACAGGAAGCTCATCCCTATTGGTGACCTGTATGTCGTTTTGGCTGTACTCTACTCTCCACATACACCACACGCAGAGAGCCAGGAAGTTAATGTGCACTGATAAAAATGATTCTGTTGGCTTGTATTTTTAACAAAAAAAACATATAATTTTCAACATAAAAATAAATGTTAATTAATTTACTTTGATATTTTAAGTACCGTACCTTACTTAATTTTCATTAGTTCTTAAAACACACCTTTTACATTTACAAAAATAATGTATAATATTGAGTATTGTAGACAAAACTTTTGAGGTATGTGCATTTCCATATTCTAATTGAGTTACATTTACTTGAAAAAATTATCTTTTAATTTGGCTGAAATTGCGGGACGCATATGTTTGCCAAACGTGCAACCGTACGAGTTTTGATGCTGCGTATTTTGGAACTTTGAAAGTCTGCACAAGGCAGTTTCCATACGAGGCCCATCAGGACAAAAGAGAGCCACCAGTGACAAGAATTTTTCCAAGTCACTACAAAGCCATGCAATGCCATTGAAAGGTAAGAGTGAACATTGAACAAATTATCATTTACATGCTTTAAATGTTGCTTAACATACCATCCAAAATATTTATTTTATTTGCAGATTAATATATTTACGTATAATAAATGGACATATGTCCATGGTATACACTTATTGAGACAACTCACTTGTGCGAAAGCAAAGTTTGCGCTTACTGCATGCGGCAACCAAGATGCAGGGTGAGGGACCGCCAGCTGTTAAGCATAAAAACTATTTTGTGTCACAGAAATGAATGTTTCAGCCGGTTCAGTTTTTGAGAAATTGGAATTCAAATTCAGATTATGTAACATCAAGCCCCGCCCACTTTGCCCCCAATGTTATTAAAATTTAAAAACAAAGATAGCATTTGTTTTTTGCACTGCATCTGTGCCGATTTGTGCTGCAAAATGAACATATGTGCTGGTTTTGTTTCAGAGATATTGTGCATTATAGTTGATGAAACCTCTCCCACTTTGCACCACATGTTATATCATTTTAAAAACAATTATACAATTTGTTTGTGTGGTGTGTGTGCTGATTTGTACCACAAAAACAAACTTTCTGTTTGTTCGGTTTTTGAGATATTGGACATTCAACATTAGATTATGTAACCTAAAGCCCTGTCCACTTTCCACTTTGTTATTACATTTCAAAAACGAATATACCATATTTATGCTGCATTGGCATGAAAAACAAGCATATTAGTATAGTGTATTTTTTTCATATAGCACTCTCATTTTGTATCAGAAAGAATGATCATGGGACTCATTTATGCTTTTAGCCTGAGCTACCCTGAAAACCTAAAATATACCTTTATAGTTTTTCAGAAGATCTTTTTAGAGCTAGATGTGGGGAATCTATCTTCAAAAGTCATTATACTGCGGCAGGTCGGCTCTCCTGCATGTAGAGATTTTCTGGTGCTTGTAGTTCACCGCTGCAGATGAAGGTAGATGTTGGCTGGACCTTGTAGTTCACGGCTGCAGATTACGGTAGAGGTTGGCTGGTGCTTGTAGTTCACGGCTGCAGATTACGGTAGAGGTTGGCTGGACCTTGTAGTTCACCACTGCAGATTAGGTAGAGGTTGGCTGGTGCTTGTAGTTCACCGCTGTAGATTAAGGTAGAGGTTCGCTGGGCAGCCAAGTAGTAATGCTGAGTCTGGTACTACAGTAGAATCAGGCAAAGCGTTGTCTAGGCAAGCTGGGTCATACATAGGTAGATCAGAGTCCAAACGGTACCAAATCAGAAGCGAGCAAAACAGGGTCAAAACTAGCCGGGTCATACACAAAATATACAGAGCAGATATCAGCTGGGTCAAGCAGTAGCACACAAGGTAACACCTCTATCACAAGCACTAATGGTATGCTGATACAGGTGATTTAAAGGTGAGCTGGCCAACCACTGTTGTTTCCCAGGCAAAGGCTGTGTCAGGTGAGTTTTGCTGGATCTTAAAGGGATCCTAATACTGACAGTACCCCCCCTTCCTCGAGGGCTTGCTCCTGCACCCCCAGACTTACTTGGATAATGAAGATGGAACTTCTTCCTAAGTCGGTCAGCATTTAGATCACAAGCTGGGAACCAAGATCAGTCCTCTGGGTCGAAACCTTTCCAATGAACGAGATATTGTAAGGAATTGCGTACTCGTCTGGAATCAAGAATAAATACCACTTTATCGTCCTGACTGTCCAACACGCCCACAGGTTCTGGTTCATTTACTTGGAGGCTGGAATGAACAGGTTTGAACAATTAAACATGAAAGACATTTGGAATGCCCATAGATGGGGGAAGTTTTAATCTACAGGTTACAGGATTAACAATATCTGAAATTTCATAGGGCCCGATTAATTTTGGACCAAGTTTTTTAAATGGAACATGCAGGGACAGATTCCTAGATCGTAGCCACACTTTGTCACCAACTTTATATCCTGCTGCCTTTGAGCGCCTCTTGTCAGCCATTTTCTTAAAAGCCTGCACAGAGCAAGAAATAGCACGATAAACTTCAGACCAGATTTTGGAGAAATTTCCGATCGTAGTGTTGGCATCTGGAACATCGGAGGGTGGAAGATCAAAGGATGCAACCCTGTAAACACAGAAGAAAGGGGAGGTCCCTGGAGATGTGCTGGCACAATTATTAAAGGCAAACTCCGCCCACAGAAGGATATTGACTCACTCTACGTCATCATTGGCCATCAAACAATGTACCATCTTCTCTAGAGTCTGATTAGTCCTTTCTGTTTGGCCATTTGTCTCAGGATGATATGCTGAAGAATATGATAACTTAATCCCCAGCTGAGAGCAAAAGGCCTTCCAAAACTGGGCTATAAACTGAGAGCCACGGTCTGAGCCAGTGTTAATTGTTGCCCCATGTAGCCTGAAAACATGTTTAATGAATAAAGATGCCAGTTCTTTAGCCAATGGAAGTTTTAGAAGTGGAACAAAGTGGGCCATCTTACTGAACCTATCTACCACCACCCAGATCATGGAACATCCCTGGAACAGAGGCAAGTCAGTAATAAGGTCCATTGATAAATGGGTCCAGGGACCGGTAGGTATCAGAAGAGGATGTAGGAGACCGGAGGGCTTAGAGGTATTGCTCTTGCTTCTGGCACAAACTTCACAGGCCTGGACGAGGGCTAACACATCCTGCCTAATCGATGGCCACCAGAGGTTGCGAGAGATAACCTCAAAAGTCTGTCTAAATCTCAGATGTGCTGCAGGTTTTGATGCATGGCTAGAAGTTCTCTTTTGCCTAAATCATAATTTCGTTATGCCGGGGAATATTTATGGGACAAGAAGGCTCACGGGTGGATGGCAGCATTTACAGGTTCCTTTTGTGACAAAAGCGCCCCCACCCCTACTTCAGATGCATCTACCTCCACAATAAAAGGCAGCTCAGGAACATGATGGCATAGAATTGGTGCATAGGTAAAGGCTTTCTTCAGCTAACTGAAGGCCACCTGGGCTTCAGTAGTCCATTTAAACTTAGTCAGAGTCTTCCTGGTGAGAGAGGTGATGGGATGTGCAATGGTGGCTTAATGAATTTCCAATTTGAAAAGCCCAGGAAGCGCTGAATTGCCTTCAGGTCTGAAGGTGGTGCCCAGTCTAAAATGGCTTGAAGCTTGGCTGAATCCATGGTGAGGCCTGTGTTAGAATTTAGGTAGCCCAGGAAAGGTATTAGTTTGACATGGAATAAACACTTTTCGGGCTTTACGAAAAAGGAGTGAGCTCTTAATCGGGCCAATACCGAGCAGACGTGCCTCTGATGTGTTTCAAGATTGGGAGAGTATATCAAAATATATTCTAAGTATACAAGCATGAAGCGACCCAACGGGTCACAGAAAATGTAATTCATAAAGTTCTGAAAGACAGCTGGTGCATTCCTGAGACCGAAAGGCGTAACAAGACATTTGTAATGGCCATCCTTGGTGTTAAAGGGCGTTTTCCATTCGTCTCATGCACGGATGTGCACTAGATTACAGGTTCCCATTAAGTCCAGTTTGGAGAAGATTTTGGCTCCCTGGATTTGGGAGAATAACTCTGTGATGAGAGGAAGAGGATACCAATTGGGAACAGTTATCTTATTTAGTAGTCAACACAAAGCCTCAGTCCCCCATCCTACTTTGGGACAAAGAAGCAGCCTGCGAGAAGTACACGGATGGATGAATTCCTTAGCTAGGTTTTCCTGGATATACTCTTGCAAAGGAAGATTCTCTGGCAGAAAACTCCTGCGAAACTCTGAGAAATACATTTTAGTGGTGGTAGTACCTTGCTGTAAGTTATGCAGGGTTGATTCTGCAGAAGCAGCATGATCTGGATCATCATATAGCAACCCAAGGGCTTCAAAGAAGGCATCTACTGTTATCAGGGCCATATGGTTTGGTTCCAAGTTAAATGCCTAAGCCTGGGGGTCACCCTGCAGTAATGAGATAATGATCTGAACCCTCTGAGTTTCAAAGCCAGACGAGGATGGCTTTAACTTGAAATATAATTTACAGTTGTTTTTAAAGTTGCAAAACCATTTACCAGAAAACCGGTCAGGCAGAGGAATTTTTGGTTCAGATGTTGGAGTATTTGTAGCAGTGAAATTGCACCTTGGTGAGCTCTGTGGCCATTTTCCTGTGCAAACAACTGAGCCTGCTCAGGATTCATGATCGTCTTCCCTTTTTATGTATGGCTCGTGATAATGTCAGGCTAGGAGCAGATAACAGGTAACAGTTCAGATGTGCTGATTTTGCAAAGAGTTCAATGAACAAAAGCACATACCAGGAGCAGGTCTAAGCAGAGCAGGTCAGCTGGAACTTGTAGTTCACTGCTGCAAATGAAGGTAGATGTTGGCTGGACCTTGTAGTTCACACTGCAGGTTAAGGTAGAGGTTGGCTAGCGCTTGTAGTTCACTGCTGCAGATGAAGGTAGAGGTTGGCTGGACCTTGTAGTTCACCACTGCAGATTAAAGTAGAGGTTGGCTGGTGCTGTAGTTCACCACTGCAGATTAAGGTAGAGGTTCAACTTGTCATGTGCACTGCTGAAAAATTTGTTCATTTTCGTTTCATTAATTTTTTTGTAAATTCGAAAATTCTGAAATTCGAAAATTTGAAAAATTTGTAAATTTGTAAATTCAAAAATTTGTAACTAAGAAAATTCAGGATTTCGTAAATTCGGAAATTAGAAAATTCAATTGCATCCCATTCATTGCAACAATAATAAAAACAGAAAAAAAAAACTAAAAGGATATATGAAAACAGAAAAATGGAGATACAAATAAAAAACGTAAAGACGAAAAAAAAAATAGTGCCTAAGAATCTGACACTCTGATGCAACCCATGCCAGGGAATTTCTTCTAGATGATATGGGAGAGGTTGCAGCACAAATAAATGGGACAAAGTGGAGCTCAGACCATTGGAATGGGTGGTTGATGTAGTGTAGTTTTTTTTTTTTACCTGACAGGTAATGCCCTGAAATTAGGGTGGCAACCCAGCCTAAACTACAAAACTACCTGACAAAATGCCTTGTCTTTGTTTACAAATTGAAATGAATCCGATTGATGTGCTACTATTGTATATAAGTCAAAGAAAAAGCTAAGAATCAATTAGACATCTAAAATATTCTATGAGAGAATACAGTGCTGCTGACGCTGTTTCATGAAAATTGTACCATTCCGTAACACCACATTCAGCTTAAAGATGTCTCCCAAGAATGTAATTTAAAGATTGCTGGTTTTCCATGTCACCCTTGAAGTTGCATTAAAAGGACAGTCTCCTCACTGTAAAGTATTTAAAAAAAAACCTTTTTAAATGTTCCCAATGGCAGTGCTCAGCTTCCCATGCTTTGAAAATGTCCAGAATTTTGTATCAATATTGGCCTCCATAGATTTTAATGGGGTTCACTGATAATTTCAGGTTTCACGGATTTAAAGCAGGATTTAATTAACGCCATTATATATTTTTTTTCTTTTGTTATATATAAAATTTTATTACAATAAAGCTTTTAATTAAATCTATGTCCTTTGTTCATCCACACTTACTTAGTATAAATATATATTTTTTTATTTTACATTTAAGCTATAATGAGTGCCTTTTATTTGTCACCCCAACTGAATTAAAGCATTGGGAACAAAACCAACACAACAGCGTTTGGTGTCTTTTGTGTCATTCAGGCTTTCCAGGATTGATAACCGTGGAATTTTTAGTTAGGTTGTTTAACTGAGCCATGTACCTATTAAACAAAAAATACACATGTGTCTGAATTAAGGATTGAGATGTTTATTGTGTTGAAAACGAATAACTTGGCAGTATGAACAATTCTTTATATATCTATATGTTGGTTGAAGGAAAGAAGGCAGGCAGAGATAACCTTTTTCCTTGATTAATATTGATATGAAAATGTTCTACCTACAGGATAATAAAAACTGTTTGGTTGGAAAGCATGATCTATGAATACACCATTCATGGGCATTCCTAATAATTACTTTTTAATGAATATCTAATTTAGTAAATGTTGATTTTCTTCACTTGAATAATTCCTTCATAAACCATTATGAACAGCTATATCAATTTATTTTACACATTGTTGTAACTTATTGGCAAATAATATGACATGACATGATGAGAGGAGCCATATAAAGTAGAAAATATGCTGCTAAATTGCCCGTGGTATTGGGAACATCTAGATAGTTGTCTCTTCAAATCTGGTTGTTAAAATACCGCACATTAATAATAATTAATACTTTAGAATCACTTTTAATGATTTGTTTTAGGCAGTTTAAAGCAAATAGCTTCAAAAGTATTGGAGACAGCAGCTTTTTATAAATATGCTAAAGGTGGTCAAAGATGGGTTAATTTCCTTAGTATGTTTTCAAACATCAAGAACAATTTTGTTGGCTAATGCTACAGAATTTCAGATTTTCACTTCTTACAACAATTTTGATTTATAAATCTTAATCTTTTTCTTGCTATTGGACTATTCACTAAATTGTGTAACAAAATATAGAACACATTCAGGAGACATTAACATACAATTTGTAAGCAAGGTGAACATTGTTGTTAATTGTCTAATTATATATGATAAGATGGGAAGCACATACTGTATTTGTTTTTAAAATCAGCACTTTGTTTAACCACTTATCGTCCAGTTTTGGGAGGGCATCTATTGACGTCCTTCCAGAACTATGCCCCCCTGCACATCGGGTGTGCTCTGTGATCACTATGTCCTTTGGACACAGCTAATAACAGATCTAGGTAAAGGGCCAATCACAGCAGCCCTTTACCATGTGATCATCTGCCAATCATATGTAAACAAATGCCGGTTATCTGCCTTTCCTTTCCTCAGCGCTGTCCCTGTGTGAGGAAAGGAAAGCTGATAACCGGCTATCCTGTGACAGTCCACATTTAGACTGATAATCAGGGAACTGATCATCAGTGCCCTGATAATCAGTGCAGCCCCATCAGTGCAACATAGCAGTGCCCATCAGTGCAGCATAGCAGTGCCCATCAGTGCCACCTCAGCAGTGTCCATCAGTGACACCTCAGCAGTGCCTATCAGTGAAGAAGAAAACAAATATTTTATCATTTGTTTAGCAAAAAAACAAACAGTGGTGATTATTCTGCTGTTTTCTGACTTCCAAATGCTTCCTCTGCAGTCAGTATATTAATTCCTTGGTTTCACAAATTTCTTTCCCAGTACATAGTGAGGCTATCTCCAAGCTCAGTGGCCTTCTGTACTCTTCTGTGGATAGTGGACTATTTATCTTTCTCTTGGCTTTCCTATGCATGTTCTGTGGCCTTTATTTATCTCCTGCTCCATAGTTGCCCTGTGCCCTTCCTGTTGTTAGTACAGTTATTCATCTGTTCCCTGATTTGCCCATATTCTTCCCTTGGCAGGCAATTCATCATTGGTAAGTCTTTAAATATCACATTTTGCGAAAGTTAAAGTGGTTGTAAAGGCTAAATGTTTTTACCTTCATACATTCTATGCATGAAGGTAACAAACCTTCAGTGTGCAGCTCCCCCCTTAACCCCCACTACAATACTTACCTAAGTCCAATCTCGATCCAGTGATGTGCATGAGACCCGGGCTCTCCCAGGTCTCTCCCTCCTGATTGGCTCTCGCTGCTTTCAATCTCAGCCAGTGAGGTGGGAGAGGGGGGCAGGAATAAGCCTCGCTCTCCATGTCTTTTGGACGCAGAGAGCTGGCTCAGAAGTGAGCATGCATGAGTGCCCCACAGAAAGCGGCTTTCTATGGGGGCAATCAGCAAGGTGGAATGGCCCAGAGCTCCGGCAGAGGACCCAAGAATAGGAGGACCGCAAAACTATTGCACAGAGCAGGTAAGTATAACATGTTTGCAATTTTTTTTTAATAACGTTTTTTTCTTTACAATCACTGTAAGATCATTCAAATATCTCTGAAGTACAGTAGAGATTGTTTTTGTATCTCTGGTAAAAATCACTGGCCATTGTGATTTAAAAAAATAACCATAAACATGCTGAACCTGTTTTTAAAATGTTCCATAGACAAAAATCCTCCACAGCGCTCCACAATGCAAACTTGGTTCACAGATGTGCATTACTGTGCGCTACAATGCAAGTGGTTCACTGACTACATTTGGGTTCTATTTAAAATGAATATTTATACGCAGCTGGGTCTGCATCACTTAACCTACACCAAACCTCTTTCTTCACGGTAAATCAAAGGCTTGTTAGAGAGGATTGTATCACTGAAATAAATAGGGGTGTTTTTTGGATTCCCCCATACTTAAATTATGAATATGTGTTAACTTGCCTGTTCCTATAATTACTGTATTTATTGGCGTATAACACTCACTTTTTTACCCTTAAAATAGAGGGTAAACCGTTCCTGCGTGTTATACGCAGGGGGCTGTGGAAAGTTTTTTTCCTGAAACTTCCCTCTTAAAGTTAGGGTGCGTGTTATACGCGTGTGCATGTTATACGCCGATAAATACGGTAGTTAGTCTATCAAAGCTCTGACAATATTTTTATGGTGATGGTATAATAATACAACAACACAAAATGATGCCCATGGGACTTTGAGTGAGGTTAGCACGTAGGCCAATAATTGTAAACGTAAAAGGTAAACACAATATCACAGTTTATTAGAGATGTAGAACCATCATCATATATAAAAAATATAGACATGAATGCCAGCCAACCGGAGAACAGAATGATAATAAAATATTGTATTCATATACATATGTTACATTAATTGATGTAAAACAAATATACAAGCATCTAAAACTCAACGCATTTTGCGAGCCATTGCTCGCTTCTTCAGGAGTATATGCATCGTATCTATAAAAATAAAAATGGCAATTCTGAATATATATCATGATGGTACATATCTTAGAATGAATGTTGTATATTAGGGGACATAGATAGAGAGGTCCCATACTTACAGGCCGATAAGGCCAACATCCCAAAAGAAGTGATCTTCCATAAGGTGGCAGCGAGATGTGTCTGGCCCGATATAATAATAATAATATTAGCTATATAAATAAACACAATGGTCAAAAAAGCAAAGGTCTTATTTATTTACAAAGAAAGTAGAACACTAACATAAAATCTAAGAATAGTAATAAAGAGTATATAAAACAAAAGAGCAGAGATGATACTTACGTAGTGTAAGTCCTTCCTTAGTATTCTGTATGTTGGCTTTATCATTGGCTCTTACATTTTAAAGCACTGACAGGCACACCCACAAAAACACCCTCTGCCACCCATGTAGTCCCCTGTCCAATGAAAAACTATAAGGGGCTGTCCTTCCTAATCACCAGGAAGTATATTATTACCCCAGACATCCTCCAGGAAGTATGTTACTGTCTTCCACAGGGAGGCAGCATTACTCTGCGAACACTTGCCTTGACCCAGGTAAACATTCCAGTCCACATTTGGTTCCTTTGATGTTGTTGCAAGTCAGGGAATCCGTCATTTTAATTTTCACCTCACCAGGAGGTCTCAGCTGTTGCTCCTCTACCCCCATACATCACATCAGGAGGCCTATGCGAGAACATCCTTCAGGAGATTAATTCCCATTTGCAACCTCTTGTACAAGCACCCTGCTGTGTAAACTGATTTGCCTGGTACGCCAAAATGACCTCCAGCAGGCCATATGGCTCTGTGATAACCAGAGAGTAAAACGAATAAATGTCTGATATTAACCATGTTGCATCTTCCAACACACGCGCTAAAGATATATTGGGCAGCTAGCAGTGGGTAAATATACAAAGCCAAGAAACTATTTATAAAACAACACCTAAAGTTAAACATAAAGTCACTGATTAATTCACTAAACATTTTTTGGACTTTTGCATTTTTGCATTTTGCAGCCCTTTTATTTCATTTTCTAATGTTGTTACTAGAGATGGGCCAAACGACCCTCTGTTCAGTTCGTGCCAGAACTCTTGAACATTGCAAAAGTTCGGACACGAACTATGAACCCCATTAAAGTCTGTGGAATTCGAACAGAAAAAAATCCCCATTTTGAAGGCTTATTTGCAAGTTATTGGCCATAAAAAGGGTAAGGGTGCCCAAGTACTGCCCTGGGGGACATGTACCAATGCAAATTTTTTTTTTTTAAAGATAGTGATTTTAATGATGCTTAAAGTGAAACAGTAAAAATGAAAAAATCCTTTAAATATGGTGCCTGTGGGGCCCCCCTATTCTGCCTGTAAAGTGCGACATTTGTATTGTGTATAGAACCTGCTACAGAAAAATTGATATTTATAAAGAAAATAAATGCATTTTAAATTGATTTTCCCTGCCAACTTTCCTTATTTAGTAAACAATGGCTGGGGAGTCAGTCTGTATGATGAGGCCACAATTTAGTGCACTCAGAACAAAATTAGAAATTTTTTGATAGATTCTGGCGTCTCTTTGGCAGACTTTGGATAGAAATAACAAAGTGTTGCACCACAGAGAGCAAGCCTTATGTGAAGAAGCCAATTATAGTACACTCAGGCCAAGATTAACATTTTCTTTTTAGATAAAGTCTGGTGTCTTTTTCGCAGACTTTGGATAGAAGTAACAGGTGCAGAAAAATTGGTCTTTGGGTGTTGTTGGTGCCTTCACCCCATAATCTTCTAGAGGTAGTCTTGATGAAAGCAAGAATTGGCCTTGCTGTAAAAAAATAAATAATTTGATGCCCCTGTCACACAGTTGTTGAGAAAAATTGGTCTTTGGGTATTGTTGGTGCCTTCACTTCCTAACCTTCGAGAGGTAGTCTTGATGAAAGCAAGAATTGGCCTTGCTCACACGTTATTCTCACATGCTATACTAAAACTAAACTAACAACCTACACTCGGTCAAATGTTATGTAAAACTGTGTTAAACACTGCACTACACTAACACACTACACTGACACACTATACTAAGTGAACACACTAACTGCTAGTAGCAAAACAAGCCCTGTTCTATCTATCTCCACTCCAACACACTACAAGAGCTGGCTATGGGAAGTTAGCTTTTATAGTGTGGTGTGGGACTATGAGTACTGATCCGTGATTGGAGAAAGTAATCATCACTTTTTTCCAATCAGGGCTTTGACAGTGCTAAGGCTTCATCCAATTAGGGCCCTAGAATGCACTGTGAATTACACAGTGCATTGTGGTGCGCTTGACAAGTGAACATCCTGCCGAGCTACCCGCAAATTCGGATGTTTGCCGAACTTATCCTTGGCTTGAACTGTTCGCCCAGCTCTAGTTGTCACACTGTGATATTGATATGACATATTATCTCTATAAGGATATATTTACTGTAACTCTAGGCACTGAACTTTGTTTTATAGAGAATGAACTTAGCCATAATCTTCCATGCCCTCTACAAGCATCTGGATTCCAGCTCACATATTAGCTGTAGGTGCAGAAAACTTTAATCAGTTGTCACAGTAATACCTTTGTTGTTTCTCATCCTGTCTTCTACTAATGTGAACAGCTTTTTCTTACAGATGAAAAATTATGCATTTTAATTATAGATAGAGCAGTATAACATGTTTTGTTGGGCACAAAGATGGTCACCTCTCTTAGACTTTATAATTTTTTTGATCTGCAGAGCATGCTGTGATTACCATAGAGCTCAGAACTGAATGTGTGTACAGTGAAGAGGGTGAGAACAGGATAAGACTGAGCAAAAGAGAAGGGTTAGTAGTGGTTGTGTAATTAAAGTGAAGGTAAACCCAGGACTGTGCAATCACTATATCTGGTCTCCCACAGTGCACAGAACATGGAAATGCATATACAGTGCTGTGAAAAAGTATTGGCCCCCCTTCCTGATTTTTTTTTTTGCATATTTCTCAAACTTAAATGATTCAGATCATCAAACAAATTTTATTACTACACAAAGATAACCCGATTAAATCCAAGATGCAGTTTTTAAATTATTATTTCATTTATTAGGGGAAAAAAGCTGTCCAAACCTCCCTGGCCCTATGTGAAAAGGTAATTGCCCCCTCCCATGCTGAATCATGAATGAACTGTGATTAACCACAATTTTTCGAAAAGCTGAGTTAAATTTGACTTGCCACACCCAGGCCTGATTCCTGCTAGACCTTTTGAATCAATAAATCACATAAATAGAAGCAATTTGACAAAGTGAAGCACGATAACAGATCACAAAAAGCCACACATTATGCCACAATGTAAAAAAATTCAAGAAAAGATTAGAAACAAAGTAATGTTTATGTATCAGTCTACGAAGAGTTTCAAAGCCATTTCTAAGGCTTTGGAACTCCAGTGAACCACGAGGAGAGCCATTATCCACAAATGGAGATAACTTTGAACAGTTGTGAACCTTCCCACTAGTGTCCGGCCTAAAAAAATTACTCCAAGAGCATGACGATGACTCATCCAGGAGGTAATAAAAGAACCCAGAACAACATCTAAAGAACTGCAGGCCTCACTTGCCTCAGGTAAGATCAGTGTTCATGATTCAACAACAAGAAAGAGACAGGGCAAAAATGGCATCTATGGAAGCGTTCCAAGGCCAAAGCCACTGCTGAGCAAAAAGAACACAATGGCTCATCTCATATTTACAAAAAAACATCTTGATTATCCCCAAGACTTTTAGGCAAATATTCTGTGGACTGATAAGACAAAAATGTAACTTTGTGGAAGGTGTGTGTCCCGTTACATCTGGCATAAAACTAATACAGCATTTCATAATACTGTAAGAACATCATACCAACAGTCAGACATGGTGGTAGTAGCGTGATGGTCTGGGGCTGCTTTACAGCTTCAGGACCTGGACGACTTATCATAAGTGATGGAACCATGAATTCTGAGCTCTACCAGAAAATCCTAAAGGGGGATATTCGGCCATCAGTTTGTGACCTCAAGCTCAAGTGCACTTGGGTTATGCAGCAGGACAATGATCTGAAACACAACAGCAAGTCCACCTCCAAATGGTTCAAACAAAGCAAAATTTAGGTTTTGGGGTGGCCTAGTCAAAGCCTGGACTTAAATCCAGTTGAGATGCTGTATCATGACCTCACACAGGTCGTTCATGCTGGAAAACCCTCCAATGTGGCTGAATTAAAACAATTCGGAAAATAAGAGTGGGCCAAAATTGCTGCACACTAGGGATGAGGTTCGCACCAGAACCTGTGAACGGACCGAAAGCTTGCGCGAACTTTAGAACCCTATTAAATACAATGGACGCGAACGTTCGACATTAAGAGTGCTAATTATAACGGCTAATATGCAAGTTATTGTCCTAAAAAGGGTTTGGGGACCCAGGTCCTGCCCCATGAGACATGTATCAATGCAAAAAGAAGTTTTAAAAACGTCAGTTTTTTAGGGAGCAGTGATTTTAATGATGCATAAAGTGAAAAATAAAAAGTGAAATATTCCTTTAAATATCATACCTGGGGGGTATCTAAAGTATGCCTGTGAAGTGGCACGTGTTTCCCGTGTTTAGAACTGTCCCTGCACAAAATGACATTTCTAAAGGAAAAATAGTCATTTAAAACTGCTTGCGGCTTTAATGTAATGTCTGGTCCCGGCAATATGGATGAAAATCATTGAGAAAAATCCCATATTAACTCTTACAGGAGAGAATTTACCTTCCTAGGGGTAGATTTCCTCTCACTTCCTGTTGTCTACTTCCGTTTACAAGTAGGAGTCGTTTGTAAGTTGGATGTTTGAAAGTGGGGGCCTGCCATATATACTTTGCAGAAATTTGACCCTTAGGTGTTGGTGTTGCCACAACACTGTAAGCCCTCACAGTTACTCTTGGTGGGCTCTGGAACGCCCTGCTGTGAACTATTATATCAAGAATTGTAATTACATGCCATTGTTGAACAGTGGCAGGAAAAATTGGGCCTTTGGTGGTGGTGGTGGTGCTGGTGCCACAACACTGTAAGTCCTCACAGTTACTCTTGGTGGGCGCAGGAATGGGCCCAGCTGTGAAATATTAGATCAAGAATTGTAATCACATGCCCCTGTTGAACAGGGGCAGAAAAATTGGGCCTTTGGTGGTGGTGGTGGTGTTGCCACAACACTGTAAGCCCTCACAGTTACTCTTGGTGGGCGCAGGATTGGGCCCTGTTGCAAAGTATTGCATCAAAAATTGTAATTACACGCCCCTGTTAAACAGGGACAGAAAAATTGGGCCTTAGGCACTGGTGCCACAACACTACAACCCCTCACAGATACTGTAGTTGGAGCATAGCAATGAGCCCTGTTGCAAAGTATTGCATCAAAAATTGTAATTGCACGCCCCTGTTAAACAGGGGCAGAAAAATTGGGCCTTAGGCACTGGTGCTGGCACCACAACACTGCAACCCCTCACAGATACTGTACTTGGAGCGCAGCAATGAGCCCTGCTGCAAAGTATTGCATCAAAATTTTTATTTACACACCCCTGTTAAACAGGGGCTGAAAAATTGGGCCTTAGGCACTGGTGCTGGTGCCACAACACTGCAACCCCTCACAGATACTGTAGTTGGAGCACAGCAATGAGCCCTGCTGAAAATCATTGCATCATAAATTGTAAATACAAGCCCCTGTTAAACAGGGGCTGAAAAATTGGGCCTTAGCCACTGGTGGCGGTGCCCAGAACCAAAAATGTTCTTTCAAGCTATCAGCATGATTATTGAGGAGGAAGAGGATAGTCAATCAGTATAACAGGATAGTCACTCAGCATCAGCATAGGCAGTCTTGAAGGGATCTGACATTTCCAAAACAATTATTCAGTTACATCAGCATCAGGTGCTTGGTAGCTGGCGGTGATCCAAGACTGATTCATTTTTATGAAGGTCAGTCGATCGACCGAGTCGGTGGACAGGTGCACCCTGTGATCAGTTATAAAGCCTCCAGCAGCACTGAATGTGCGTTCCGAAAAAACGCTGGATGCAGGACAGGCCAGTACCACAATTGCATACTGTGCAAGCTCTGGCCAGTGATCCATCCTCAAGACCCAGTAACCCAGAGGATTTTTTAGTGGGAAAGGTGTCCAAGTCTGATCTTGCCCCTAGGTATTCCTGCACCATGTAAACCAGACGCTGGCGATGGTTGCTGGAAGCGATCATACCTTGGGGCTGCGTACTAAAAAATTGTCTGAACGCATCGATCAGACGGCCACCTTCTCCACCGCTCCTTCTTTGACTGACCGGAGCCTCAGCAAAACGTTGTCCAGGACCAGGAATTTGTAACCTCCCAGTCTCTGGCAATGCGTTGCACAGACCTTTCTGCAAGGCCTCCCGAAGGTGCTTCATCCTCTGCTCCCTCTGCGACAGCAAGATAAGGTCTGCAACCTTACCCTTGTAACGTGGATCAAGGAGGGTTGCTAGCCAGTAATGATCCCTCTCCTTGATCGCACAAATACGAGGATCCCTCCGCAGGTTTTGAAGGATCAGGGAGGCCATGCAGTGTAGGTTTGCTGAGGCATTCGGTGCGGAGTCCTCTGGGTCACTGAGGACGACATGATCCGTAGCCACCTCCTCCCAGCCACATACAAGTCCATGGGTGTCTTGGGACTGTAATTGATCCCTTGAAAACTGCTGCTGATGCTGAGTGCTAGGCTCCACCTCCATGCTGACACAATAATCCTCCTCCTCGTCCTCGTCCTCTTCCTGTGTGATAGCCGGGCCAGCAGGAACACTGTCTGGATAAAGGGGGCCTTGAGAGGTAAGGAAGTCCTCCTCTTCCTGCCGCTGTTCTGCCTCAAGTGCCCTGTCCATTATTCCACGCAGCGTGTGCTCCAACAGGTGGACAAGAGGGACAGTGTCACTGATGCATGCACTGTCACTGCTACCATCTTTGTGGCCTCCTAAAATGGTGCCAGGACAGTGCATGCATCCCTGATCATATTGGCACAGATACTCATTGATAGCCTTCTGCTGCGTGTGCAACCGCTTCAGCATGGCCAACGTAGAGTTCCACCTGGTGGGCATTTCACAGATTAGGCGGTTCTTGGGCAGGTTGTAACCCTTTTGCAGGTCAGCCAGCCGAGCACTGGCATTATATGACCGGCGGAAATGCCCACAGAGTTTCCTGGTCTGCTTCAGAGCCTCCTGTAAGCCCGGGTACCTGCCCAAGAACCGCTGCACCACCAAGTTAAGGACATGAGCCAAACAGGGCACATGGGTCAGTTGTCCCTGTCGGAGGGCGGAGAGAAGGTTGGTGCCATTGTGGGAAACCACCTTTCCTGGCTTAAGCTGGCGTGGCGTCAACCACCTCTGAGCCTGCCCCAGTGTGGCTCCTGTCCCCCAAGCACACCAGCTGAAGCACCGCATGGCATCTTTTTGCCTGCGTATTTGCTTAGCCCCTTGAACGCCTACAGAGCACCGCTGGTTCCGAGGACAAAGCACAGGTAGAGGCCATGGAGGAAGAAGAAGAGGAGGGGGTGAAGGAGAGAGGTGTGTCAGAATCACCAGTAGTAACATTTTGGAGGCGTGGTGGCGGAACAATCTCCAACACTACCGCACCTTGTCCTGCATCCTTCCCAGCTGCCAGCAGAGTCACCCAATGCAACATGAAAGATAGGTAACGTCCCTGTCCATGGATTGAAGATGTAGCGCTAAATGAAGAAATGAAGCCCAATAATTTGGGCCTCCAATCAAACCAAAGTGATAAATAATATCAATATAATGAGTCCATAAAGTGTCCAAAGAAAATTTTCGTGTTGTGAAGAAAGAACATCTAGCACTGAAGGGTCATCACATAACTGTTGTAGAAAAAGAGAAGTAGAATACTCTTACCGGAACATTAGACCTGTGGTTTAGGCAGGTCAAATAGGCATACGAAATCCCAGTGGCACTCCTCATCAGTTAGTCTGGAAACTGGATCAGATGGGTCCCCAATGTAGACTGTCCGGTAGGCTCCCCGACTTGACAGCAGACTCTGGGTTTCACACTGATCCAGGTGGTCCTCCGATGGAACTGGAACCGCCACTCAGCAAGGAGTCTCTTTACCACGGTGAATATTAGTAACCAGTGGCCAAAGGAAGCTATTACTTGATCAACCACCCATGTGAGGAGAAAAGAAGGGAAGGAATGCTCCAATGGTGCAGGTCAATGAGGGTTTATTCAACCAACATAAAAGTGATCACAAACAATAAAAACTTTTAAAAAGGGGCAGTGAATGAGGTAGTGTACCAAGCCCTACGCGTTTCAAACAAATGTTCTTCAACAGGGGCATCAACCAACCTCTTCCACTGCAGAAATATATATATAGTGAACAAATACAATCTAACAAGGTTCTCAACCAATCAGACAGATAATTAATTACAACATATGATTGGGTAAACAGCTCACCAGATCCAAGGTGGGTAGTCTCCACCTCCAGGTCAACCTACCACGTTCACTATACGGTTCACACCTCCCAGGAAGCAAACCATGATAGGCCAAGCCGGAGATGGACCCAAGCGACTGCCAATAACCTTTGTTCAAAAAGCCCGCCATGAGAAAGTGGGTTGGAGACGACGTGCGGCGTTCAACGCCCACACCACATCTCAACGCCCACCCAAACATGCCATGCAGCAGTATACATAATAAATAATATGCAATATATAAAAACAGATATGTGTGGCTAAAACGCCACTTACATACACGGTACAACTCGCATTGTATCCAATCCGGGACAAATAATATCATGCAAACGATGGGTGGAAACAGGAAGTGTCATGTAACCAAGCGAGGTTTGGAAAGCCTCGCTTCCTGTATGTAAAACACTCATCTGTCACTAAAAATTCTACCAAGCCTCTCTCTCACAAAGAGGACTGGAGCGCATGGACACTCTACGATGAGTAGAAACAGGAAGTGTCATGTAACCAAAGCGAGGCTTGGAAAGCCTTGCTTCCTGTACATAAACACTCATCTGTCACTAAAAAGTCTGCCAAGCCTCTCTCTCACAAAGAGGCCTGGAGCGCATGGACACCACCATCGAGATCTCCGGGTGAATAGCCTTTATCGATAAAACGGCCCCTCAGGACAGCTACTTGTGAAACAAAGTCCCTGTCCATGCCTGCTGGACCACGAGTCAGCGGTAATATGCACCCTCCCGCTGACTGCCCTGTCTAGCGAGGCCAAGGCATTGCCTTCCACATGCCGGTAGAGAGCCTTTCATGAGAAAAAGTGGCGTTTGGGAACCTGCCACTGAGGAAAAGCACATTCAACAAACTCACGGAAGGGGGCAGAGTCTACCAACTGAAAAGGCAGCAGTTGAAGTGCTAGCAATTTAGCCAAGCTAGAATTCAACCGCTGGGCATGTGGATGGCTGGGAGCGAACTTCTTTTGGCGGTGCAGCAGCTGGGGCAGGGAAATTTGCCTGGTACAATCAGACATCAGTGTACCGATAGCAGATTGTCCGCAAGTACTTGGCTGTGACATACCGAATTCTACACCTTCATTCCTCTCAGTGCAGGTTTCAGAGAGGACTGAAGGTATAGTGGGGTTGGATATCCCAGCTAATGAGGAGAGGTCCGCTTTGTTCTTTGGTGTGGATCTTTTAGGTACGCTTGCCAATGGACTGCATGGCTGGTCGACATACTGTATGTCTGGTCAAGCACGTGGTGCCGAAGCGGCTGATGTTTTGGCCACGCGAGATACGCTTTAGACATATGTTGCAAATGGCAACGGTGCGATCTGCTGCACACGTCTGAAAAAAGGCCCAAGCCAAATAACTTTTGGAATAACGCGCAGAGAAAGCAGCGCCCTGCACATGCGGAGCTCTGCGGTGTGATGCGGTCGGTGTACTGCTCTTAAGCTGGCCCCTGGAGGGCATCCTGCCTCGTTGGAGATGTGCCTCCTCCTCCTCCTCTCTCCTATCAGGCACCCACGTGGAGTCAGTGACCTTATCATCCCCTCCCTCCTCATCACTGGAGCCAATCTGGCAGTATGCTGCAGCTGGGGGAACATGACTGCCAGATAGCTGTCCTTGTTGGGCACCCCCTCTCTCTGGGCTCACGTTACTACCCCCTCTCTCTGAGCTCACGTTACTGCATTTCTACAGCTGGGTTCCATCATCGGAGCCTTCGAAACGGTGGGCATCCTCCTGGAGCATGTACCCAACACTGTGGTCAAACAGTTCAGGGGACTCCTCAGGAGGACATGGTGGGGCTAGGGAAGGAGTGACTGATGCCATTGAGCCGAGGGAAGAGGCCGCTTTGGCAGCTGCTTTGCCAGACAAAGTACCCTGAGCCTGGGTGAGAGAGGACGAGGAGGAGGAGGACGGCTTGGTCATCCACTCTACCAAGTCTTGGGCATGTTGCGGCTCAACATGGCCAGCTGCCGAAAAGAAGGACAAGTGTGTCCCCGGGCCATGTGCTGATGAGGATGCACCGTGTCCATGACCAGCAGCACTATTGCCTCTAGACACAGAGCCTGTTTGCCCTCTTTTATTGCCTTGTGACTGTCTACCTCTCCTCGTTTGCCTTCCAGACATACTATATATATATTTGTCTGTACTGATAATGCAGCTATCAGAATCAACTGCCTGCTGTGGTATTAGTATGGGAAAAGCAGCAGCAGCAGCAGCAGTTAGCTTTAGGTGAAGTTTTAGGTGAAAACTGTGCAGAGAGGGACACAGTACACTGAAAATACTTGCAGCTCTCTGCCTGTGTTTTAATTATGAGAACACCACTATTAGTCACTAACTGTATTCAGGTAAGCTTTAGGTGAACGCTATGCAAAGCACACAGTACACTAAGTGAAACACTGACTGTCTGCAGCTAACACAATCACCTGCCTGCCTGTCACAGTATAGAGAAAACCAGGAACGGATCTAGCTAAACTGAATACAGTGTATAAATATATATACAACACCTAGGATGAATATATATCCTCTACACACTGTAACTGCAGCTAACTGACTCGCCTGCCTGCTCTATCTAACTCAATATAAATGACACTGTCTGTCTCTGTAAACTCTCTCTTTTCACAACTCCAACACACTACACAAGGCTGCCGAGCCCGCGGCCTTATATAGTGTGGGGCATGTACTCAACCCCCTGAGCCATAATTGGCCAAAGCCACCCTGGCTTTGGCCAATTACGGCTCTCTGTTTTTTCTGCGCTGTGATTGGCCAAAGTATGCGGGTCATAGTGCATGCTTGGCCAATCATCAGCCAGCAATGCACTGCGATGCCGCAGTGAATTATGGGCCATGACGCGCCACTCGAATTTGGCGCAAACGGCCCATAATGTTCGCAATTAGTCGAATGATCGAACGGTTGATGTTCAAGTCAAACATGGGTTCGACACGAACACGAAGCTCATCCCTACTCCACACCAAAGTGAAAGAGTCATTGCCAGTTATCGCAAACACTTGATTGCAGTTATTACCGCCAAGGGTGGCACAACCAGTTATTAGGTTTAGGGGGAAATTACTTTTTCACATAAAGCCAGGCAGGTTTGGACAGCTTTTTTGCCTTAATAAATAAAACCATAATTTAAAAACTGAATTTTGTGTTTACTCAGGCTATCTTTGTGTAATAATGAAAAAAATTGATGATCTGAGTCATTTAAGTGTGACAAATATGCAAAAAAATAAAAAAGGGGGTAAATACTTTTTCACGGCATTGTATTTTAGTAAATATAAACTGGTAAATATCTTTTCCCTACAGCAGTATATAGCAGTCTTGTGACTTATATCAGTGCCTGGTAAAGCTTGTAGGGGGAGTTTTAATTTCCCCACAATTGTCCTATCAGGCTTCAGGACCCCTGACCCTCTGTCTGGACAGTACTGATTGGCCTGTGCTAATCACATGCATGCTCCCTAAGAAAAAAAAAAAAAGCCTCTAGCAATACACACCAAACTGAGCATGTGCAGCCTGATTACATTAACTCTGTCTTACCCAGACCTGTTCTGGAGTCAGTGGAAGAAGAGGAGGATCTGAGCATACAAGATCAAACAGCTTTTTTACACAATGCAGAGCATTAACCCCTTAGGTTCCACAGTGAGTATAACAAGCATGCTTTCTGCATATACCCACTGACTTTACTGTTGTGGGTTTAGTAACACTTTATGTTTTAGATGTATGTGATGGCCCCCTCCCTCTACAGTCACTGGATCATAGACTTCTGTATAGATTGTATTGAGGGTCAACTGGCCCTGTCGATATATTCTTTCTTTCGTTCTTTGACACAATGGCTCTGCCAGTGGCTCATAATATTATCTTGATACTGGCTTACTATATAGTTAGATGCTTAACCAGGAACAATTAGGCAGAATGATAGTTCCGTTGTTTCAGTTTTCCTCACTGCATGCTTGTTTCCCATATCGTCGTCTTCACAGACTCAAGTTACATAAATAGCAGCAGTCAATAATGATTGGCAATTACAATCATCACCATATGAGTTTTTTCCTGTTGCCACTGCTATTTGATTCAGAATCATTAGACTCAGTGTGGTGACAAGCTCTCCTATAATATTTCCTAAAAGCAAGGGTACCATTGTGCACACTGATCATGAACTAAAAATCTGTAGTGGTGAGACATTAGTCATGCAGCACTGATCAAACTAAATCTGCTAGTATAAGTTGATCATTATGCCCTGTACACACGATCATTTTTTCCGATGAAAAAAGTCTGATGGACTTTTTTCATCTGAAAAAACGATCGTGTGTGGGCCCCATCTGACTTTTTTCCATCGGTGTCAAAAAATAGAACATGTTTTACATTTTTCCGTGGGAAAAAAAAAACGATAGGAAATTCCGATCGTCTGTGTGGAACTCCAACGGAGAAAAAACCCACGCATGCTCAGAATCAAGTCGACGCATGCTCAGAAGCATTGAACTTAATTTTTCTCGGCTCGTCTGAGTGTTTTACGTCACCGTGTTTTGGACAGACGGAATTTTGTCTTATGGTGTTTAGGCAAGACTGATGAAAGTCAGCTTCATCGGAATTCCGACTGAAAATTCCATCGGATTTTATTCCATCGGAAATCCAATCGTGTGTACAGGGCATTAGTGTAAGATGTTTTCCTATATGTCACTGTGTACAAATTCACAAGCCTGTGAGAAAGTGAGGATGAGTTTCATGACAGCCTCAAGACATTCATAGTAGAAGGAACTGGACCTAGAAAAGGTGGTATTTCCCACTATGAGCTATCCAGGACCCATAAATGTAGATTATATTATTGAAGTCTAAACCAGGAAAGTTGGCAGATATCAGCTGAGGTTGAAACGTGTCCAGTTTGAATCAGATAGTCCACATTTGAAACTGTTTGACTATAATGCAGAGTGCCCAGTTTGGGTACTCCGGTTTTCAAACTAACACATCTATGCTCCATCATGCCAATTCTGCCAAATATTTTCTTTTCATTTTGGATAGAGTATGGATAGGTTAAAACCTCTGTCAGATTTTAATTACTATCTGTGCCCCATTAAAATTAGTCACCCTGTATATTTGTCTTGGTAACGATTGTCGCCCTGACAAAAATGAAGGGAAAGGGAACTAGAACAGGAATAGCGGGGACATTTTTCAACTGGGACAACTTTTACCCCTTGTTTACATTAACCGCGGCTTTGAAATCGAAACTTCATCTGAAATCGCACAATTTCAAAGCCGCATGTCAGTGCTACTTGGAAGACATCTGTGCAGCTCCATGCACAGATGTGGATGCAAGTCACACCCAAAATCGCCAAAAGTAGTGCAGAAACTACTTTTTCAAATCAATGCAACACTTCAAAGTCAGTGTCGAACCAAATTGAACAGTGCGATTGCCAGCAATAGGGTGTGGCTTTTCAAACCGCATGACAAATCACTCCAATGTGAACGAGGGCATAAGGTGACAACTGTCTAAGAGGGTATTTTTTTATTGCTATAGAGAGAATTTCTCTCACTTTCTGCTGTGTCAGGAAGTTAGGAAAAATCTCTCCAACAGGACACACACAGCAAAAAAACAAAACTAGAGCTGCAATCTAGGCCCCATTCACACCTGAACATTTTATATTCTCTATAGAAAGGGTTCACATTCCCACTCCAAGGTGCCTGAAGCCAAACTCCCTCAGCTCAAAAAGTTTTGGAGCTACTTTTGTAGCTTGTTTCAGGCAGATTGGTGCATTTTGAAGTGTTTTTCTTCCCATAGAAATGCAATTAAACACGTGATTTACACATTTAATGAGGGTTTTTGGAGTGTTTTGTGCTAGTTGGTAGGAGCCAGCACCTGCCAGCATCCTAACAACGATGAGTTATTCCCGCTGTCAGTGAAGATTCCCCACTGACAGCAGAATGTAAACAAAACAGCCGGAATTGAAAAAAACAGCGTGGATGCTCCCCCTTTGGGTATGGTTTTTAAGGGGGACCCCATGCCAAAAAAACATAACAAAATGTGTGGGGTTCCCCCCCACCCAAATTCCTTACCAGGCTCTTTGGTCGTGTGTGTATTTTAAGGGGAAACCCACACCACAAAAATTACATGGGGTGCCCCCAAAATCCATAGCAGACCCTTATCCAAGAATGCAGCCTGGCAGGCCAGGAAAGGGGGGGATGAGTGAGCGGCCCCCCTCCTGAACCAAACCAGGCCACATACCCTCAACATGGGTGGGCACTCTGCCAGGGGAGGGAATCCCCCTGGCAAAGCACCTTGTCCCCATGTTGATAAGGACAAAAGTCTCTTTCTCACAACCCTGGCCCAGTGGTTGTGGGGGTGTGAGGGTAGCTTATTGGAATCTAGAAAGGGGCCCCAAGATCCTGCCCCCCCTATGTGAATAAGTATAGGGTACAGAGTGCCCCTACTCATTCACCAAAAAAGAGTTAAAAGTAAATAAAACACAAACAAGTCCTTTACTAAATAAAATAAGTAAACATACAGTATCCCCTGTTGTGATAAAAGTGATGGTGACTGCGCTGTGATGTGAGAAGAAGGGCTGAGTAAAAGGGCCAGAAAATAAATCTGCAAGCCAATGTGTTACAAACAACTGAACAATATCACAAAGGAATGACCAAATTATTGGAAGATCAGAATACCTATTGTAGACTGTTAAGTAATCCAACATTTAAATGGAGGAAGGAACTTGAACAGGTGGTACATCTGGGACTGAAGAAAGGAGTTCTCGATAAAAAAGAAGCAAAATATTTGATACCCGAATCTTGTAGAACCCCAATTATCTATGCCTTGCCCAAAATTCACAAGCATAAAATAGACCCGCCTTTAAGACCCATCGTAAGTTCACCTTGGCTTGCAGATTTATTTTCTGGCTCTTTTACTCAGCCCTTCTTCTCACATCACAGCGCAGTCACCATCACTTTTATCATAATATCACTGTCTTTTAGGATTAGATTTAGAGGTGCCTGCTGCAGTGTTCCCCTTTATTATTAGTTTGTTAGTGTTAATTGTTAGGGACAGCGCGGGTGTTCTTTTTGTTTTTATATATCCCCTGTTGTATATTCATCATCAATCACGATGAACGCTGGCTGCAGACTTGCACCAAAGCTCACTCACCGAATGAAAGCCACTTCCCCCTGCTGCTAAGTAAACATGGGGTTGGGGTCTTCCAGTGATATCACTCAAAGACTCCACCCCATGATGTCATAGGGGTCACCTGTATCTGTCACTTTAAAAACTCCAAAGCTGATATTTGTCGTTTGGAGGTTGGAGGCTGAATGATTGGATGTCATCTGCTGTATTTTATGCTCTGTGACCTCTTGCAGGTCGAATTACTGAGGTGAGAGGTCACTCTGTGTGCGGTGGAGGGATTCCTTTCTGGTCAACTTGCTGTGATCCACATCGCATGCTTCATATAGTGCACCATTCACCCTTTATGGACCTCTGCCTCTTTTTTATTACATGGACTTTTAATATTTACTTTCTTTTGCGCTGCACTCTTTTAGTTATTTGTTCTGTCTGAGGGATTTTTTCATGAATTACCCTAAAGTGCTGGCTGCAATATTTTGTATTATTTTTGTTCGATTTTTCAGCGCGGAATACTGCTAATTTTACTTTAAAAACTCCACCCCATGTTTACTTAGAGGCGAGAGAAGCAACTATCATTTGGTGAGTACAAAAAAAGTGTAGCGCTAATCTGAATATATAAATGAATAAATAAATACGTAAAAACTTGAATGAATAAATACGTAAAAACTTGATAAATAAAAGTGCTCAAATGATAATAGTGAACAATGTGAATAATAATGTCCTCATAAGCACACAATGAATGTCTATATGCAGGAAAATCAAAACAGGTGCAAAAATGCAAAGACTATCTGTCCTTAAAAGTGACCAAACTTTGGTGTTGACAAAGTTCATAATATGGTGACGACTTCAAACCATGCAAATCTGTGCAAGTGAAGAGGTGATGAAGTGAAGGGAACCACCCCCACAGGTAAGAGGCTTACCAGAATGTTTGAACCCTAGAGAACCTACGTTCAATGCGTCAAACAGGCTTGGTGGAACCACAATGTACTTTGGGCAATCCTATGGGCTTCAAGATGCTGTGCCAGGGATGACAAAACGCCAGCAGGATGGAGAGATTCACAGAGAAGGGTGGCTTCCTAATGGGTTATCTCATAAGAAGTGATGGTCCAGGGAATCTCAAATGGATGTGGAAGGGTTATGTCATATAATGGAAGAAAGAAACGGGCACATAGCGTAACTCTGTATTACATATCAAAAATGTAATGAAGTCAGAACACTTACATTAGTGATGATATTCAAGCACTTTGTATAAAATGTGGCAACAATGGAGTCCCTTTCGTCTGCTAGGACATCATCTGGGTCACACCAGATGGTATTTATTTATTCATTTATATATTCTGATTAGCGCTACACTTTTTTTGTTTCCACATTGTTGCAATTTGTCTACTTGGTGGGTTAGCAGCTTATCCTTAAGGCAGCGCGGAATTATTTTGTATACCATTATCATTTGGTGAGTGACAAACACCAGGAGCAGACATGTTCAGCGAGTGGCGTTTCTTTCCTTTTGATTCGGTAGCCAGAAATCATTGGGTACCAGCTTCTTAAGAACCAATGACTCATCCCTGATGCCAACTGCAGGCATGAATCCCTGGTTAGGGAAGCCAGCAAGTGCCTGCTCCTTAAAATGCCAAAGCTCAAAAACATATAAAAACCTTGTACAAAAACTTTCATAAAAACGTGCAAAAAAATGCCATAAAAACGCTCAAATATTTGATGCCCAGGTGTGAATGCAGCCTAGGTCTGCAACAGTCTTTGCAGTCTTCATTCATAAAATAAAATAAAATGTTATATGGTATTGTTTAGTACTTATATGCAAACCAAAGAGGTGCCCTTTGACCATTAAGTCAGTTCCTACAAACCTGACAGTGTAGCTTTTTTTTTTTTTTATAAATAAAAGTTGTTCCTATGCAACTCCCTTCTTAACTTATTGCTTTCCTTTTCCCTTTAGCTAAAAGAAGACTGAGGTACAAGTTAGTTTGTGAACTGTAAAATAAATTTTGGCAATCTTAACCCGTTGCTGCCCGTCCTATGACCGAATGACGCCGGGGCTGGCCTCTCGTCGATCCGGGTGGATGTCACATGATGTGGAAGACCGCGGGGCTGCTTGGTGATGCGATCTGTTATTAGCTGTGTCCACGGGACACAGCCAATGACTGATCACTGTACCAGCCCACTGCAGGTACCATGTGACTGCTGTAACCAATCACAGCATGTCACAATGGATTCCCTTCAAACAAGTGTGTTGCTAGCTGTGATTGGTCACAGTGAACATATGGTGCAGACTGGGCCATGGTACAGACTAGGCCTAAAAAAGAATAAAAAAAAAAAAATTATTATTTTTTTTTTTTTTTATACTGTCACCAGTCAGTGTCCCTGATCACCGCCACGCCAGTTATATGATGATGCTGTACTGCACTGGTGACAGTATGTAAAAAAACTATAATAATAATTTCTTAATTTTCCAAAGAATTATGGCAAAAAAATTATGACTTAAAAAAACTCGCCATGCCTTTTACTAAATACCTTGGACTGTCTACATTCCAAAAAGGGGTAATTTTTGGGGTATTTGTGCTGTCCTGACATTTTTGGGCCTCAAGAAATGAGGCTGTCAGTACATCAGGATTGATCAATTTTCAGACATGTATACCATATTTTGTGGACTGTATAACTTTCCTACAGACTAAATAATATACACTGATTTGCATTATTTTCACCAAAGAAATGTAGAAGAATACATTTTGGCCTAAATTTATAAATATATAAGGAAAGATTATTTTTTGCAAAATGTTATAACAGAAACAAAGAAAAACGTGTTTTTTTTTATAATTCTCTTTATTTTTCATTTATTTAGCAAAAAAAAAAAAACAGTGCTGATTAAATACCACCAAAAGAAAGCTCTATTTGTGTGATCAAAATAATAAAAATTGAGTTTGGGTACAGTGTTGCATGACCGTGCAATTGTCATTCAAATTGTGACAGCGCTGAAAACTGAAAATTGGCTTGAACAGGAAGGGGGTAAAAGTTCCCCGTATTGAAGTGGTTAATAAACACCTCTGACTGCTTTACCATGTTACCATGAGGTTCATTATGACTGGACCACATTGGTCAACCAACAATTGGCTTTAGATTAGCCACTCTCACTTTTCACTATATCATGCTTCAAACTCTGTGAAACAAAAGAGTCTCTGTAAAACACAAGGGTGGATTGTCTGCTCATTGCTTACATTTTAACATCTTCACCATAGCATAGCGCTTACCTGTTTAGCATGGCCCTCTTACACGCCTGTTTTTTTTTTGTATAACCCCTTAGCGCCGACCGTATGCATATATATCAGGGGTACCGTTTTTTAGAGCGGATGGTCGGCTCTTTAGGGATAACAACTAATGTCGGTTGTTATCCCAAACGAACAGGAGGGGACGTCCCCCCTCCCGCCACCTTCCGCCGTTGTTCCCAGGCCTCCTGTCCCACCGGGAGACCCGATCCACGATCTAGCACTTCCGCCTGCTAGAGTAAGACTGAAACAAAGCTGGAAAAGGCTTCTTTCCAGTCTTCTGGGTAAACGTCACAACGTCACTTGCAGTTTATTCGGCTGCTAATGGCGCAGATTTTTGAAAACTTACAGTATTCAGAATCACAGTTTTTGGTGATCTGAATACTTTGAAATGCAAAGGAGGGAGTTGGAGTCTTTTAGACCCTCGGTCCCTCCATAAAGAGTACCTGTCACTGCCTATTACTGTCATAAGGGATGTTTACATTCCTTGTGACAGCTATAAAAAAATCATTTTTTTTTTTAAGTGACAATGTAAAAAAAAAAATAAGAAAAAAAAATGTTAAAGCGCCCGTTCCCACGAGCTCGCGAAGCAAAGAAAATGCATACGTAAGTTGCGCCCACATATGTAAACGGTGTTCAATATCACACATGTGAGGTATTGCCATGTTTATCAGAGTGAGAGAAATAATTCTAGTAAAAGACCTTCTCTGTAACTCTAACCTGGTAACCGTTACATTTTTCTAATGCGTCGCCTATGGAGATTTTTAGGTGCCGTAGTTTGTTGCCACTCCACGAGTGGGCGCAATTTCAAAGCATAACATGTTAGGTATCTATTTACTCAGCGTAACATCATATTCCACATCATACAAAAAAATTGGGCTAACTTTACTGTTTATTTTTTTTTTTTATTCACGAAAGTGTATTTTTTTATAAAAAGTGTGTTTGAAAGACCGCTGCGCAAATACAGTGTGACATAAAATATTGCTATTATCCCCTATTTATTCTCTAGGGTCTATGCTAGAAATATATATATATATATATATATATATATATATACAGTGGGGCAAAAAATTATTTAGTCAGCCACCAATTGTGCAAGTTCTCCCACTTAAAAAGATGAGAGAGGCCTGTAATTGTCATCATAGGTAGACCTCAACTATGAGAGTCAAAATGTGGAAACAAATACAGACAATCACATTATCTGATTTGGAAATAATTTATTTGCAAATTATGGTGGAAAATAAGTATTTGGTCACCTACAAACAAGCAAGATTTCTGGCTCTCATGGACCTGTATCTTCTTCTTTAAGAGGCTCCTCTGTCCTCCACACTACCTGTATTAATACACCTGTTTGAACTTGTTATCAGTATAAAAGACACCTGTCCACAACCTCAAACAATCACACTCCAAACTCCACTATGGTGAAGACCAAAGAGCTGTCGAAGGACACCAGAAACAAAATTGTAGACCTGCACCAGGCTGGGAAGACTGAATCTGCAATAGGCAAGCAGCTTGGTGTGAAGAAATCAACTGTGGGAGCAATAATTAGAAAATGGAAGACATACAAGACCACTGATAATCTCCCTCGATCTGGGGCTCCACGCAAGATCTCACCCCGTGGGGTCAAAATGATCACAAGAACGGTGAGCAAAAATCCCAGAACCACATGGGGGGACCAAGTGAATGACCTGCAGAGAGCTGGGACCAATGTAACAAAGGCTACCATCAGTAACACACTACGCCGCCAGGGACTCAGATCCTGCAGTGCCAGACGTGTCCCCCTGCCTAAGCCAATACATGTCCGGGCCCGTATGAGGTTTGCTAGAGAGCATTTGGATGATCCAGAAGAGGATTGGGAGAATGTCATATGGTCAGATGAAACCAAAGTAGAACTGTTTGGTAGAAACACAACTCGTCATGTTTGGAGGAGAGAGAATGCTGAGTTGCAACCAAAGAACACCATACCTACTGTGAAGCATGGGGGTGACAACATCAAGGTTTGGGGCTGTTTCTCTGCAAAGGGAACAGGACGACTGATCCGTGTACATGAAAGAATGAATGGGGCCATGTATCGTGAGATTTTGAGTGCAAACCTCCTCCCATCAGCAAGGGCATTGAAGATGAAACGTGGCTGGGTCTTTGAGCATGATAATGATCCCAAACACACCACCTGGGCAATGAAGGAGTGGCTTCGTAAGAAGCATTTCAAGGTCCTGGAGTGGCCTAGCCAGTCTCCAGATCTCAACCCCATATAAAACGTTTGGAGGGAGTTGAAAGTCCATGTTGCCCAGCGACAGCCCCAAAACATCACTGCTCTAGAGGAGATCTGCATAGAGGTAGGGATGGGCCCGGTGCTCGATTCGAACCCATGTTCGAATCGAGCATCGGGCGTTCGCTCGCTCGTCGAGCCCAGAACTATTTGGGCCGTTCGCATCACATTCGTGTGATGCGAGCGGCCCCGCAATGCATTGCGGCCGGCGCGGCCGGCGCAGTGCATTGCTGGCTGATGATTGGCCAAGCATGCACTGTGACCCCGCATGCTTGGCCAATCACAGCGCCCGAAACTCGGAGAGCAATAATTGGCTACAGGCAGGACGGCTGTAGCCAATTACAGCTCAGGGGCTTTAGTACACGCCCCACCATTTAAAAGGCCGCCACGCCATCGGCCCCGGTCACATGAGTTCCGGCTTTAGGAGAGATTAGTCTGCTGATTCTGTCTTTGCTTGATACTGAAAGATTTGCTCTTCTTTGCTAAACCATTGGCTATTTCTTTGCTAAACCATTGCTACCTAAGTCATTGATCGTTCATTGCTGCTGATTGCACAGTTAGTGTGTTATTAGCTGCTGCTGGGGATTAGTCTGGTGCATGCTTACTGTTAGTACAGTATTGCAGTAGTACCAACCGCAGTGCTGTTAGCACAGCATTGCACCCCAACAGCACCCATAGGACTTCTAGTGTGTTAGTGGCAGCAAACAGAGCTCCTATATTTTCTTCTCAGCAGCACCCATAGGACTTCTAGTGTGTTAGTGGCAGCAAACAGAGCTCCTATATTTTCTTCTCAGCAGCACCCATAGGACTTCTAGTGTGTTAGTGGCATCACACAGAGCTCCTATATTTTCTTCTCAGCAGCACCCATAGGACTTCTAGTGTGTTAGTGGCAGCAAACAGAGCTCCTATATTTTCTTCTCAGCAGCACCCATAGGACTTCTAGTGTGTTAGTGGCATCACACAGAGCTCCTATATTTTCTTCTCAGCAGCACCCATAGGACTTCTAGTGTGTTAGTGGCAGCAAACAGAGCTCCTATATTTTCTTCTCAGCAGCACCCATAGGACTTCTAGTGTGTTAGTGGCAGCAAACAGAGCTCCTATATTTTCTTCTCAGCAGCACCCATAGGACTTCTAGTGTGTTAGTGGCAGCAAACAGAGCTCCTATATTTTCTTCTCAGCAGCACCCATAGGACTTCTAGTGTGTTAGTGGCAGCAAACAGAGCTCCTATATTTTCTTCTCAGCAGCACCCATAGGACTTCTAGTGTGTTAGTGGCAGCAAACAGAGCTCCTATATTTTCTTCTCAGCAGCACCCATAGGACTTCTAGTGTGTTAGTGGCATCACACAGAGCTCCTATATTTTCTTCTCAGCAGCACCCATAGGACTTCTAGTGTGTTAGTGGCAGCAAACAGAGCTCCTATATTTTCTTCTCAGCAGCACCCATAGGACTTCTAATGTGTTAGTGGCATCACACAGAGTTCCTATATTTTCATCTCAGCAGCACCCATAGGACTTCTAGTGTGTTAGTGGCATCACACAGAGCTCCTATATTTTCTTCTCAGCAGCACCCATAGGACTTCTAGTGTGTTAGTGGCAGCAAACAGAGCTCCTATATTTTCTTCTCAGCAGCACCCATAGGACTTCTAGTGTGTTAGTGGCAGCAAACAGAGCTCCTATATTTTCTTCTCAGCAGCACCCATAGGACTTCTAGTGTGTTAGTGGCATCACACAGAGCTCCTATATTTTCTTCTCAGCAGCACCCATAGGACTTCTAGTGTGTTAGTGGCAGCAAACAGAGCTCCTATATTTTCTTCTCAGCAGCACCCATAGGACTTCTAGTGTGTTAGTGGCAGCAAACAGAGCTCCTATATTTTCTTCTCAGCAGCACCCATAGGACTTCTAGTGTGTTAGTGGCAGCAAACAGAGCTCCTATATTTTCTTCTCAGCAGCACCCATAGGACTTCTAGTGTGTTAGTGGCAGCAAACAGAGCTCCTATATTTTCTTCTCAGCAGCACCCATAGGACTTCTAGTGTGTTAGTGGCAGCAAACAGAGCTCCTATATTTTCTTCTCAGCAGCACCCATAGGACTTCTAGTGTGTTAGTGGCATCACACAGAGCTCCTATATTTTCTTCTCAGCAGCACCCATAGGACTTCTAGTGTGTTAGTGGCAGCAAACAGAGCTCCTATATTTTCTTCTCAGCAGCACCCATAGGACTTCTAGTGTGTTAGTGGCAGCAAACAGAGCTCCTATATTTTCTTCTCAGCAGCACCCATAGGACTTCTAGTGTGTTAGTGGCAGCAAACAGAGCTCCTATATTTTCTTCTCAGCAGCACCCATAGGACTTCTAGTGTGTTAGTGGCATCACACAGAGCTCCTATATTTTCTTCTCAGCAGCACCCATAGGACTTCTAGTGTGTTAGTGGCAGCAAACAGAGCTCCTATATTTTCTTCTCAGCAGCACCCATAGGACTTCTAGTGTGTTAGTGGCATCACACAGAGCTCCTATATTTTCTTCTCAGCAGCACCCATAGGACTTCTAGTGTGTTAGTGGCAGCAAACAGAGCTCCTATATTTTCTTCTCAGCAGCACCCATAGGACTTCTAGTGTGTTAGTGGCAGCAAACAGAGCTCCTATATTTTCTTCTCAGCAGCACCCATAGGACTTCTAGTGTGTTAGTGGCAGCAAACAGAGCTCCTATATTTTCTTCTCAGCAGCACCCATAGGACTTCTAGTGTGTTAGTGGCATCACACAGAGCTCCTATATTTTCTTCTCAGCAGCACCCATAGGACTTCTAGTGTGTTAGTGGCAGCAAACAGAGCTCCTATATTTTCTTCTCAGCAGCACCCATAGGACTTCTAGTGTGTTAGTGGCAGCAAACAGAGCTCCTATATTTTCTTCTCAGCAGCACCCATAGGACTTCTAGTGTGTTAGTGGCAGCAAACAGAGCTCCTATATTTTCTTCTCAGCAGCACCCATAGGACTTCTAGTGTGTTAGTGGCATCACACAGAGCTCCTATATTTTCTTCTCAGCAGCACCCATAGGACTTCTAGTGTGTTAGTGGCAGCAAACAGAGCTCCTATATTTTCTTCTCAGCAGCACCCATAGGACTTCTAGTGTGTTAGTGGCAGCAAACAGAGCTCCTATATTTTCTTCTCAGCAGCACCCATAGGACTTCTAGTGTGTTAGTGGCAGCAAACAGAGCTCCTATATTTTCTTCTCAGCAGCACCCATAGGACTTCTAGTGTGTTAGTGGCAGCAAACAGAGCTCCTATATTTTCTTCTCAGCAGCACACATAGGACTTCTAGTGTGTTAGTGGCAGCAAACAGAGCTCCTATATTTTCTTGTCAGCAGCACACATAGTACCTATAGTGTGTTAGTGTCAGCACCCATAGGACCTACAGTGTGTTGTGAGCACACATAGGAGTTCTATTTTTTATACTATATACACTACCGACTACAATGGCTGGAAGACCGCCAAGGAGAGGCAGAGCGTGCCGAGGCAAGAACACAGGGCAGGCAGGCTCTGTTTCTAGAGACAACAGTGCTGGCCGTGGACGTGGTCGTGCATCGTCATCAGCACGTGGCCATGGGACACGCTTGTCTTTGTTTTCGGCAGCTGGACATGTGGAGCCGCATCATGCCGAAGGCTTGGTAGAATGGATGACCAAGCCCTCCTCATCCTCCTCATCCTCTCTCACCCAGGCTCAGGGTACTGGCAGAGCAGCTGCCAACGCGTACTCAATGGCATCATCAGCCACCCCTTCCCTAGACCCACCATGTCCTCCTGAGGAGTCCCCCGAACTGTTTGAGCACAGTGTTGGGTACATGCTCCAGGAGGATGCCCAACGATTCGAAGGCTCGGATGATGATACCCAGCTTGAGGAAGTCAGTAGTGTGCGCGCAGAGAGAGGGGATGCTGAAGGACAGCAATCTGGCAGTAGTGTTCCACCAGCTGCAGCTTACTGCCAGGTTTGCTCTAGTGGTGAAGAGGGAGGGGATGATGAGGTCACTGACTCCACGTGGGTGCCTGAAGGGAGAGAGGAGGAGGAGGAGGAGGATGCAGCGTCACATGTCCAACGAGGCAGGATGCCCCCTGGAGGCCAGCTAGAGCCAAGCACAGCAACTGTACCACACCGCAGAGCTCCGCCTGTGCAGGGCGCTGCCTCTGCACGTTATCACAAAAGTTCTTTGGTGTGGGCCTTTTTTGAGACGAGTGCATCAGATCGCACCACTGCTATTTGCAATATTTGTCTCAAGCGTATCTCGCGTGGCCAAAACATCAGCCGCTTGGGCACCACAAGCATGAGCAGACATATGTCGACCTGCCATGCAGCTCGTTGGCAAGCACACATAAAAGACCCACACCAAAGAACAAAGCGGACCTCTCCTTGCTCCTCATCAGCTGGGATCTCCATCCCCACTATATCTTCAGTCCTCTCTGAAAGCTGCTCTGAGAGGACTGAAGGTGTAGAATTAGGTGTGTCACAACCAAGTACTTGCAGTACACCGACGTCCGATTGTAGCAGGCAAATTTCCCTGCCCCAGCTGCTGGACCGTCGAAAGAAGTATACTCCCAGCCATCCACATGCCCAGCGGTTGAATGCTAGCTTGGCTAAATTGCTAGCACTTCAACTGCTGCCTTTTCAGTTGATAGACTCGGCCCCCTTCCGTGAGTTTGTTCAATGTGCGGTTCCTCAGTGGCAGGTTCCCAAACGCCACTTTTTCTCACGGAAGGCGATTCCGTCTCTCTACTGGCATGTGGAAGGCAATGTCCATGCCTCGCTGGACAGGGCGGTCAGCGGTAAGGTGCATATTACCGCTGACTCATGGTCCAGCAGGCATGGACAGGGACGTTATCTTTCTTTCACGGCCCATTGGGTCACTCTATTGGTAGCTGGGAGGGATGCAGGACAAGGTGCAGTAGTGTTGGAGGTTGTTCCGCCACCACGCCTCCAAAATGCTACTACTGGTTGTGACACACCTCTCTCCTCCACCCCCTCCTCTTCTTCCTCCTCCATGTCCTCTTCGAGTGCTCTGTCCTCGGAACCAGCGGTGCTCCGTAGGCGTACAAGGGGCTACGCGAGTACGCAGGCAAAAAGATGCCATGCCGTGCTTGCGCTGGTGTGTTTGGGGGACAGGAGCCACACTGGGCCAGAGGTTCTGGCAGCTCTGCAGGGGCAGGCCGAGAGGTGGTTGACGCCACGCCAGCTTAAGCCAGGAATGGTCGTTTCTGATAATGGCACCAACCTCCTCTCCGCCCTGCGACAGGGGCAGCTCACCCATGTGCCCTGTATGGCTCACGTCCTCAACCTGGTGGTGCAGCGGTTCTTGGGCAGGTTCCCAGGCTTACAGGATGTCCTGAGGCAGGCCAGGAAAGTCTGTGTGCATTTCCGCCGATCTTATAATGCCAGTGCTCGGCTGACTGAGCTGCAAAAGGAGCTGAACCTGCCCAAGAACCGCCTAATATGTGACATGCCCACCAGGTGGAACTCAACGTTGGCCATGCTGCAGCGACTGCACACGCAGCAGAGGGCCATCAATGAGTACCTTTGCGACTACGGCACCAGGACAGGGTCAGGGGAGCTTGGCTTTTTTTCCCCACGCCAGTGGAGCATGATCAGGGATGCATGCACTGTCCTCTCACCATTTGAGGAGGCCACGAGGATGGTGAGCAGTGACAGTGCATGCATCAGTGACACTGTACCTCTTGTCCACCTGTTGGAGCATACGCTGCGTGGGATAATGGACAGGGCACTTGAGGCAGAACAGAGGCAGGAAGAGGAGGACTTCCTTGTCTCTCAAGGCCCCCTTTATCCAGACAATGTTCCTTCTGTCCCACCCATCACACAGGAAGAGGAGGAGGAGGAGGAGGAGGAGGAGGATTGTGTGAGCATGGAGGTGGAGCCTGGCACTCAGCATCAGCAGCAGCAGTCTTTTAGGGATGATGTACAGTCCCAACAAACCAGTGGACTTGTACGTGGCTGGGAGGAGGTGGCTGGCGATCATGTCATCCTCAGTGACCCAGAAGACTCCGGACCGAATGCCTCAGCTAACCTACGCTGCATGGCCTCCCTGATCCTGCAAAGCCTGCGGAAGGATCCTCGTGTTCTTCGGATCAAGGAGAGTGACCATTACTGGCTGGCCACTCTCCTTGATCCACGGTACAAGGGTAAGGTTGCGGACCTTATCTTGCCGTCGCAGAGGGAGCAGAGGATGAGACATCTCAGGGAGGCCTTGCAGAAAGGTCTGTGCAACGCGTTCCCAGAAACTGGGAGGTTACAAACTCCTGGTCCTGGACGACAAGTTGCTGAGGCTTCGGTCAGTAGCAGAAGGAGCGGTGGGGAAGGTGGACGTCTGACCGATGCGTTCAGACAATTTTTTAGTCCGCAGCCCCAAGGTATGATCGGTTCCAGCAACCATCGCCAGCGTCTGATATACATGGTGCAGGAATACCTAGGGGCAAGGTCAGACTTGGACACCTTTCCCACCGAAAATCCTCTGGCTTACTGGGTCCTGAGGATGGATCACTGGCCAGAGCTTGCACAGTATGCAATTGAGCTACTGGCCTGTCCTGCATCCAGCGTTCTTTCCGAACGCACATTCAGTGCTGCTGGAGGATTTGTCACCGATCATAGGGTGCGCCTGTCCACCGACTCGGTTGATCGACTGACCTTCATAAAAATGAATCAGTCTTGGATCACCACCAGCTACCAGACACCTGAAGCGGATATAACGGAATAATTTATAATGTCACATCCCTTCAAGACTGCCTATGCTGATGCTGAGTGACTGTCCTGTTATGTTCACTGACTATCCTCTTCCTCCTCCTCAATGATCCATGCCACCACACCAGTGCCTAAGGCACAATTTTTCAGCCCCTGTATAACAGGGGCGTGTAATTACAATTTTTTAAAAAGATGCTTCGCAACAGGTGTGACTGCTGTGCTCAGAGTACAGTATCTGTGAGGGGTTGCAGTGTTGTGGCACCAGCACCAGTGCCTAAGGCACAATTTTTCAGCCCCTGTTGGGGCGTGTAATTACAATTTTTAGGCAATGCTTTGCAACAGGTCTCATTGCTGTGCTCAGAGTACAGTATCTGTGAGGGGTTGCAGTGTTGTGGCACCAGCACCAGTGCCTAAGGCACAATTTTTCAGCCCCTGTATAACAGGGGCGTGTAATTACAATTTTTTAAAAAGATGCTTCGCAACAGGTGTGACTGCTGTGCTCAGAGTACAGTATCTGTGAGGGGTTGCAGTGTTGTGGCACCAGCACCAGTGCCTAAGGCACAATTTTTCAGCCCCTGTTGGGGCGTGTAATTACAATTTTTAGGCAATGCTTTGCAACAGGTCTCATTGCTGTGCTCAGAGTACAGTATCTGTGAGGGGTTGCAGTGTTGTGGCACCAGCACCAGTGCCTAAGGCACAATTTTTCAGCCCCTGTATAACAGGGGCGTGTAATTACAATTTTTTAAAAAGATGCTTCGCAACAGGTGTGACTGCTGTGCTCCAAGTACAGTATCTGTGAGGGGTTTCAGTGTTGTGGCACCAGCACCAATGCCTAAGGCACAATTTTTCAGCCCCTGTTTAACAGGGGCGTGTAATTACAAATCTTGATCTAATAGTTCACAGCAGGGCCCATTCCTGCGCCCACCAAGAGTAACTATGAGGGCCTACAGTCTTGTGGCAACACCGTCCACCACCACCACCACCACCAAAGGCCCAATTTTTCTGCCCTGTTCAACAGGTGCATGCAATTACAAATCTTGATCTAATAACTCACAGCAGGGCCCATTCCTGCACCCACCAAGAGTAACTGTGAGGGCTTACAGTCTTGTGGCAACACCGTCCACCACCACCACCACCACCACCAAAGGCCCAATTTTTCTGCCCGGTTCAACAGGTGCATGCAAGTACAAATCTTGATCTATTAACTCACAGCAGGGCCCATTCCTGTGCCCACCAGTCTTGTGGCTACACCAACATCTAATAGGGCAAATTTCTGCAGAGTATATACGGCAGGCCCCTACTTTCAAACATCCAACTTACAAACGACTCCTACTTGCAAACGGCAAGAGAAAACAGGAAGTGAGAGGAAATCTACCCCTAGGAAGGAAAATTCTATCCTGTTAGATTTAATTTGGGAAAAAGGTATCTCCTCTCTACTGATGCTTTATCACCAATCCTTGTTTCAATTAAAACCCCACTTTTCCAAAAACATTTGTCATTGGGACGGAAAGTGAGGTGACATGTTCTGAACAGATGTGCAAAGACAGCAAATGTTACAGGGGTGATAACCCCTCCCTATGTTCTCCAAAAAGCTTAAAAATTGATTTTTTTGGGATGTAGCTACACTTCATAATGTACCTGTTCAGATTCTACTTAAGAACAAACCTACAGTCCATGTCTTGTTTGCACCACCTATATACTGCTGTTCAGAGTATATAGGGTTGTAGGTATAGGGTTTTATTTTGGGTGCGGGGTCCCCCTTAGTATCCATACAAGACCCAAAGGGGCTGGGGTGGGGGGGGGGGGGTGATGGGGTAGCCATGCCATTTTTCTCAAGGATTTTCAGCCATATGGCGGCCAGGACAAGACATGACATTAAAGCCGCAAGTGGTTTTAAATGGCTTCTTTTTTTCCTTTACAAATGTCATTTTGTGCAAGGACAGTTCTAAACACGGGAAACACATGCCACTTCACAGGCATACTTTAGACACCCCCCAGGTACCATATTTAAAGGAAAATTTCACTTTTTTTTTTTCACTTTATGCATCATTAAAATGACTGCTCCCGAAAAAACTTTAGTTTTTAAAATTTCTTTTTGCATTGATATATGTCCCCTGGGGCAGGACCCGGGTCCCCAAACCTGTTTTATAACATTAACATGCATATTGGCCGTTGTAATTAGCAATTTTGATTTCGAACGTTCGCGTCCATTATAACGAATAGGGTTCGAAAATTCGCGCAAACTTTCGGTCCGTTCGAAGGTTCTGGTGCGAACCGAACCCGGGGGTGTTCGGCTCATCCCTACATAGAGGAATGGGCCAACATACCAGCAATGGTATGAAGACTTACAGAAAACTTTTGACCTCTGTCATTGCCAACAAAGGATATATAACAAAGTATTGAGATGAACTTTTGATATTGACCAAATACTTATTTTCCACCATAATTTGCAAATAAATTCTTTCCAAATCAGACAATGTGATTGTCTGGATTTGTTTCCACATTTTGTCTCTCATAGTTGAGGTATACCTATGATGACAATTACAGGCCTCTTTCATCTTTTTAAGTGTGAGAACTTGCACAATTGGTGGCTGACTAAATACTCTTTTGACCCACTGTGTATATATATTGTGAGAGGGTTAGCTCGGCAGCGGGTGTGTGTGACCCCCGGGATGGGCTCCCCACACAAAACAGGCCCAGCAAACGGAGGTTGTGGTTTTCAAAATCAAAAAGGTGCGGTTTATTTTCTATTTACAGTGACAAAACACAGCAAAGCAAAAGAAACATAAACAAAATAAATCCTGGTCAAGTTGACCTCTGACTAAACATACAGGTTTCCTAACTAACAACTGGGATCAGCCTAGGGCTGTCCTAGTCCCTAAGTCCCTGGTTTTAAATGTCCAAGCAAATAGCCACACAGGCTTTGTCTCACCGCACAGGGGTTCACTCTCCCTAGACAGTCCACACAGGTCTGGTTCCAGGCATGAGCTAACATCTAATGAAGCTGGGAGTTCTTATAGAGGCCTAAATGAGCTGACAAGCTTCAGCTGGTCTCATCAACTCCCTGTCTGCACGACGCCCAGCACTCTCCCTAGAGGTATGAGTCATCCATGAGCCCACTAGCCTTAGCTGGGCTTATACAACTCTCCACCTAGTTGTATAAGTCGGCGTAAAGCCTGAATCTGGGCGAAATATATCTACCCCCCTGGATGCAACCAGGTGACTTTACCTTCCTGCTGTCACATACCCCCCCCTCTTGTTTTAACCTCGGGGTTGGAACACCAGCAATCAGGCATTCATGTACTCGAGACAAAGCATCCACATTCCCCATTTGAACGCCAGGGCGATGCTTTACTGTGAAGTTGAATTCCTGGAGGGCCAGGAACCACCTATTCACTCTTCTATTTGTTTCCTTGTTTTGAGCCATCCACTTTAACGGAGCGTGATCCGTAACCATGTCAAAGTGCCTACCTAGCAGGTAGTACCGAAGGAAATCTAGAGCCCACTTCACCGCTAAACAATCCTTTTCAACGGTGGCGTAATTTACCTCATGGGACTTCAACTTCCTGCTGAGGTAAATGACTGGGTGCTCTTCCCCGTTCCAGACCTGGGACAATACTGCTCCTAACCCCACATCTGACGCATCACTTTGTACGACAAAGTCTTTAGAGAAGTCGGGTGAGTACAACACTGGCTGGCTACATAAGGCTTGTTTCAAGAATTGGAATGCTGCCTCAGCCTCGGGGGTCCATTTAATCATGACCGACCCTTTCCCCTTCGTCAGGTTGGTTAGGGGCACAGCCTTAGAAGCAAAGTGGGGAATGAATCGCCGATAATACCCAGCGATTCCCAGAAAGGCTCGTACCTGCTTCTTGCTGTTGGGACGTGGCCAACTCTGGATGGCCTCGACTTTGTTGAGTTGGGGTTTTATTACTCCCCTCCCAATGGTGTACCCAAGATATTTGGCCTCCTCCTGCCCAATGGTACACTTCTTGGGGTTAGCCGTAAACCCCGCTTCCCGAACAGAGTCCAGGACTGCTTGCACTTTTGGCAGATGTGAGGCCCAATCTGTGCTATGGACAATTACGTCATCCAGGTAAGCCGCAGCATACTTCCGATGGGGCCTCAGCATCTGGTCCATTTTCCGCTGGAATGTGGCCGGCGCATTCTGTAACCCGAACGGCATTCTTTTATATTGGAACGCCCCGTCTGGGGTTACAAATGCGGTTTTCTCTTTGGCCGACTTGGCCAGGGGGATTTGCCAATACCCTTTTGTGAGGTCAAGAGTCGTCATGTATCGGGCTGTTCCCAGCCGGTCGATCAACTCATCTATACGTGGCATGGGGTAGGTGTCAAATTTTGTAACTTTGTTCAACTGACGAAAATCGTTACAAAATCGCCAGCTCCCATCCGGTTTAGGCACCAACACGATGGGACTAGACCAATCACTTTGGGACTCCTCTATCACCCCTAAGTTCAGCATTTTCTGTACTTCCTCCCGTATTGCCTCCCGTCGGGCCTCTGGGATCCGATAGGGTTTTAACTTCACCCTTTCACCGGGCGGGGTAATGATGTCATGCTCTACCCCAGATGTTTGTCCCGGCAGCTCAGAGAATACCTCCTTGTTGCGAAGCACAAACTCCTTAACCTCCTGTTGTTGGGGTTGTGACAAGGTGGCTGCTATTCCAACCTCAGGAATCACGCAACCAGTTTGAGCTGGTGACCAAGTGTCTGCGACTAGGGACTCTCTATCCCTCCAGGCTTTCAACAGATTAACGTGATAGATCTGTTCGGGCTTTCGCCTTCCTGGTTGTCTGACCTTGTAATTCACTTCGCTCACTTTTTCCATTATCTCGTAGGGGCCTTGCCATTTGGCAAGGAATTTACTTTCAACCGTAGGGACAAGTACCAGTATCCTATCCCCCGGGGAAAAGGTACGGGTCTTGGCTCCACGGTTGTACACTCTCTGCTGTGCTAACTGCGCTTGGGCCAAATGTTCCTTCACGATGGGCATTACCTGTGCAATTCGGTCTTGCATCAGGGCGACATGCTCAATCACACTCCTGTGGGGAGAACTCTCACTTTCCCAAGTTTCCTTGGCAATATCCAACAGCCCTCTTGGGTGTCTCCCATACAGTAACTCAAAGGGGGAGAATCCCGTAGAGGATTGGGGCACCTCCCTAATAGCAAACATCAGATAAGGAAGTAGACAGTCCCAATCCTTTCCATCTCTATCCACCACTTTCTTCAACATTTGTTTTAGGGTTTTGTTGAATCTTTCAACCAGCCCATCGGTTTGGGGGTGATACACAGATGTACGTAATTGCGTCACTTTGAATAATTTACACAGCTCCTTCATAACCCGGGACATAAAGGGTGTACCTTGGTCCGTAAGCAGTTCTTTACAAATACCCACCCGGCTAAACACAAGAGATAGCTCTTTGGCTATGGTTTTGGCTGAGGTATTTCGGAGAGGGATCGCTTCTGGATAACGGGTGGCATAGTCCATTATAACTAATATGTACTGGTGCCCCCTAGCGGACTTGATTATAGGACCTACCAAATCCATGGCGATCCTCTCAAACGGGACCTCAATGATGGGTAGAGGGACCAGCGGGCTACGGAAATGTGGCATCGGGGCCGACCTCTGACACACAGGGCAGGAGGAACAATAATTTTCTACGTCCTTCATCACCCCCGGCCAATAGAATCTCTGTAATACCCTCTCTCGGGTTTTCTCTGTCCCCAGATGACCTCCAAGAATGTGCCCATGGGCCAACTCCAACACCAACTTCCTGTAAGGTTTGGGCACCACAAGCTGCTCAACGGTTTCTTCTGCCCTTTTTGCCACCCGATACAGTAGGTCCTTCTCTACGCTGAAGTATGGGTAAGTGCAGGTATTATCTGGGTTCACTAACTCGCCATCTATTTTCACTACGTTTTCCCGTGCCTTTATTAGGGCGGGGTCTTTCAACTGTTCTGTGGCAAAGTTTTCCCTGTGAACCTCAAGATCAGAAAACTCCACAGACGGTAGGTTTTCGTCTGAGGAGGTGGGCTCCTCTCCAGTTTCTTGAGTCTCCCCTGCCAATACTGATAAGGGAAATTCCGGAGAGTCCTCACCACTCTCAGGGGAGTTTTGTCTATCACATTCCTGGTACATAGGGGCACCAGTGAGGGGCTCAGGATCATCCCACAGTTCCCAGAACTTCGGAAAATCCCTTCCCACAATGGCGTCATGCGGTAACTGAGATACTAAGCCCACTGGATGAGAGAGGGTACCTTTGGGGGTCTCGAAACACACTGTAGTCACTGGATACTCTCGGGTGTCCCCATGCACACAAATAACAGCTACCTTGCTATTCCCAGAGACCTCTGTTTTAACTAACTCAGCCTTTATCAGGATCACAAGGCTACCTGAATCCAGCAATACCACAACATTTCTACCATTAACACACATTTTGCATAAATGTTTCTCAGTTCCTCGAATGGCAGTGCATGCGACTGTCGCACACAGCGACTGACGTCTGCCCGTCAGAAAGTCACACTGCATGGGTTCCTCCACAACCGGGCAATTGGCTGCAATATGTCCCGCTTGCCGGCAGCGGTAGCAAACGATCCTTCTTGCCGCCTCTTGAGCCGCTGATTTCCCAGGCTGTTCTCGCCAAACTTGGGGTAGAGCTCCCACCCTCTCACTCTCTCCACCCTCACCCCTTGGAATCCTCTTATCCGCCCCTGGGGATGGTCTGGTCTTAGGGTGGAAAGTCCGAGTGTCTCTGGAAGAGGCCGTCAGGTTCTCTGTAGCCAAGTATTTCTCCACACGATCCACAAGACCATCGGCCGTCTCTGGGTCTCCATGGCTTACCCACTTTTGGATGGCAGTAGGAAGAGCTCTCAAAAACCGATCCATTACAACACGTTCCACAATCTTTGGTGCGGACAAAGTCTCTGGCTGTAGCCACTTTCTGCTCAGGTGAATGAGATCATACATTTGAGACCTGGGGGGTTTTCCAAGCTGGAAAGTCCAGTTATGCACACGCTGAGCCCGGACAGCCTGGGTGACACCCAGCCTTGCCAATATTTCAGCTTTTAGCATCACATAGTCTTTTGCTTGGTTAGGCTCTAGGTCATAGTAAGCTTTCTGCGATTCACCAGTTAACAGAGGAGCCACCAGTCCAGCCCACTGCTCCTCAGGCCACTTTTCTCTTTCAGCGGTCCTTTCAAATGTGGTCAAAAATACCTCTGGATCATCCTCTCCAGTCATTTTTGTCAATAAACGACTCACCCCAAAGGACGCGGTATTAGTGGGACGGCTTTCCTCACTGGTCTGCGGACGTTGCTGCATTACTGCTTCCATCTGTTGTTGTAGTCTCTGCTCTTGCTTCTGCAACAGGTCTATGAAGCGGGCCTCAGATTGCTGCTGGGCTCGTTGCTGAGCCTCCAGACTCTGTTGCAAAGTTGCATTTGTCTGCTGCTGGGCTGCAAGGCTCTGTTGATGAGCTTGCTGCTGGGCTGCGAAGTTCTGTTGTTGAGCTGCAAGGCTCTGTTGATGAGCTGCAAGGCTCTTTTGCAAACCTGCATTTGTCTGCTGTTGATTGGCATTTGCTAGAGCCAGCTGCTTCAGTATCTCCTCCATGCTGGCTTAAAAAAAACTGCCACTGGTTCTCCACCAACTGTGAGGGGGTTAGCTCGGCAGCGGGTGTGTGTGACCCCCGGGATGGGCTCCCCACACAAAACAGGCCCAGCAAACGGAGGTTGTGGTTTTCAAAATCAAAAAGGTGCGGTTTATTTTCTATTTACAGTGACAAAACACAGCAAAGCAAAAGAAACATAAACAAAATAAATCCTGGTCAAGTTGACCTCTGACTAAACATACAGGTTTCCTAACTAACAACTGGGATCAGCCTAGGGCTGTCCTAGTCCCTAAGTCCCTGGTTTTAAATGTCCAAGCAAATAGCCACACAGGCTTTGTCTCACCGCACAGGGGTTCACTCTCCCTAGACAGTCCACACAGGTCTGGTTCCAGGCATGAGCTAACATCTAATGAAGCTGGGAGTTCTTATAGAGGCCTAAATGAGCTGACAAGCTTCAGCTGGTCTCATCAACTCCCTGTCTGCACGACGCCCAGCACTCTCCCTAGAGGTATGAGTCATCCATGAGCCCACTAGCCTTAGCTGGGCTTATACAACTCTCCACCTAGTTGTATAAGTCGGCGTAAAGCCTGAATCTGGGCGAAATATATCTACCCCCCTGGATGCAACCAGGTGACTTTACCTTCCTGCTGTCACAATATATATATATATATATATATATATATATATATATATATATATATATATATATATATGTATATATAATGTTTGGAGGTTTAAAGTAATTTTGTAGTAAAAAATACAGATTTTAACTTGTAAGCAACAAATGTCAGACATAGGCTTAGGCATGACAGGGTTTATAATATACAGTCATAGCCGAAATTGTTAGCACCCCAGAAATTTTTCCACAAAATCAAGTATTTCTCACAGAAAAGTATTGCAGTAACACATATTTTGCTATACACATGTTTATTCCCTTTGTGTGTATTGGAGCAAAACAAAAAAAGGGAGGAAAAAAAGCAAATTGGACATAATGTCACACAAAACTCCAAAAATGGTCTGGTCAAAATTCTTCGCACCCTTTCAAAATTGTGGATAAGCCCTGGTTCACACTGGTGCAATTTGACATGTCAAATCGCATGTCAAATCGGCGATATTTGCCGCAAATTGTGGGCAATGGCACCGTCCTAATCGGTGCGACGCCGCATCTGCAGCGCTGCACCGATTTCAAAAAGTAGTTTCTGTACTACTTTTTGCGATTTCAGCCGTGATTTACATTGACATCTGTGTCAGATGTCTCTGTAATCGAGCTGAAATCGGGACTGACAGGCAGGAGTGAAATCGTGCGAGTTCAGCTGAACTCGCACGGCTTCACTCCCGCAGCCCCAGTGTGAACCTGGGCTAAATAAGATTGTTTCAAGCATGTAATGCTCCTTTAAACACACCTGGGGCAAGTAACAGGTGTGGACAATATAAAAATCTCACCTGAAAGCAGATAAAAAGGAGAGAAGTTCACTTAGTCTTTGCATTATGTGTCTGTGTGTGCCACACTAAGCATGGACAACAGAAAGAGGAGAAGAGAACTGTCTGAGGACTTGAGAACCAAAATTGTGGAAAAATATCAACAATCTCAAGGTTACAAGTCCATCTCCAGAGATCTAGATTTGCCTTTGTCCACAGTGCGCAACATCATCAAGAAGTTTGCAACCCATAGCACTGTAGCTAATCTCTCTGGGCGTCTTGAATGTGTGCAAGGCATCATGAAATCTGAGGATTAACAATGGATTTTGGGTCGCACTGTAGAGTCCAGTGTCAGAAAGCTGGGTTTGCATCTGAGATCTTGGGTCTTCTAGCAGGACAATGACTCCAAACATACGTCAAAAAGCACCCAGAAATGGATGGCAACAAAGCGCTGGAGAGTTCTAAAGTGGCCAGCAATGAGTCCAGATCTAAATCCCATTGAACACCTGTGGAGAGATCTTTAAATTGCTGTTGGGAAAAGGCACCCTTCCAATAAGAGAGACCTGGAGCAGTTTGCAAAGGAAGAGTGGTCCAAAATTCCGGGTGAGAGGTGTAAGAATCTTATTGATGGTTATAGGAAGCGACTGATTTCAGTTATTTTTTCCAAAGGATGTGCAACCAAATATTAAGTTAATGGTGCCAAGAATTTTGACCAGCCCATTTTTGCAGTTTTGTGTGACATTATGTCCAATTTGCTTTTTTTCCTCCCTTTTTGGTTTTGTTCCAATACACACAAAGGGAATAAACATTTGTATAGCAAAACATGTGTTACTGCAATACATTTCTGTGAGAAATACTTGATTTTCTGTAAAAATTCCTGGGGTGCCAACAATTTCGGCCATGACTGTATTTATTATATTCCTAATACACAAAAGGTTTCCTACAGCATAGTGCTCTCAGACAAATTTTAACGACTTTACATAATGCACATCCTTTAAGTTTTATTTTTTCTAGTATTTTAGAATTGCCTTTCTGTTGAACTGTTGTTTTTATTTAATTGTATATTGTCAAATGATTCCTGAGAACAAATAAAAGGACTGTCCTTTCAGTAACCTTCTCTGGTTTTCACTGTCTGAAATATGTTTTATATCACTTTGTTGCAGGGCCTCGTTCTCTGCCTTTAGAGAGCTAAATAAGAATAGCTTCAATGCTCTGATTATCTTTTAGTAAGCATGCTTGTAGCAGTCGAAACACTACAGTTTCAGAAGTCATTATAGTAATAATTATACAATGAATGGAAGCCATTAAAGCTTTTCCTTTAGCTCAAACTTTTATGAAGAGACAGACTTTTACTTCAGCATTACATTCATTCCGAGTGGAAATCATTGGAACTTTCTATTTTTTTTATTTCCCTGAGTAGTATTGCATATTTTAAATGTGGAAATAAGAAGAATATTGCGCTTGTCCTATGACTAAACCAAAGGTGAAAAACAACAAGTGGAAATAAAACAAAAGCGGCTGCAGAAAACGTGACCGAAATTCAAATGCAGCTTATAACTAAAATGCAGAGTTAAAAACTGAATTGCACAAAGTGAAATGTGTCATAAAGTGCTCAGTGTAAAAAATAATTGGATAAGTCCACATAAAGTCCATTCAAAGACCATGGAATGTGATGTTCAGAACCAGACGTGTGACAATATCGGTCATCTCATAAACCTTCAGACAAAGGAGTAAGGGAGAATACTCTTACCGGAACTGATGGATCTACTTATTAGGCAGATCATTAAAGCGTATGAAATCCCAATGGCAAGTCGCATCAGCTGGCAGGAAGACTCTGGATGTACCAACACGAATCGCAGATGGCCGTTTGTTGCAAGGGAGTCCCAACGTCGAAGAAACTCTGGATTCACTGGATATCCCTGTGGTCTTCAAGTGATGACAAAATGACCTCCAATCTAGGAATCCTTTTCAGGACTGAAGGAAGGTATGATGGAAAAAGCCTCCAAGCAGCAACTCAATCACCCACAATCATGAAAGAAAGGGAAAATAAAGAGGTGCTCCAATGGTGCGGGTAAATGTGGGTTTATTGGAAAACCGACAAAATTTTAAAAGTGATCACAGTACAAAAGATAAAAAAGGGCAATAAGTGGAGTGGTGAACCAAGCCCGACGTGTTTCGTACTCAAGTACTTCAACTGGGGCATCAACCAGCTCCCACAAATTGCCTGACATTTATAATAAAACACTCCAAACATGAATAAAATCTAACCAATCAGTAAAGTTCCCAATACTGACACCTAATTGGAGGAAGGCTGCCACACGATCAAATGGGCATGGCCACCCAAACACTATAAACCACTGCTGAGAAAACTTCCTAGGTCAAATGATGACCATAAATGACTAGGCAGGAAGTGAACCCACTGCGGCCAATAAGGACTGCAAAAAAGCCAGCGAAAATCGGTAGGAAGAAAGGACTGCGGTGGTAAACACCCACATGTCCACTCATGCATCCCTATTGGCGGAACATGGGCCCTGAATGTTCAATTGAATATGTGCTGTCTATTAACCATATTACTCCAATAGCATCCCGCAGGACATAGGCTATACATACAAACACCCTAGCTGCAGCAGGAACACTGCGCCCAAGCTAAACAGAAACCAGCAAGAGTTATCCATTTTATTGCGACCCCTGAAGTTGCGGCAGGCATAGAAGCCTTTGGGCATGCGCAGATCGGACCTCATCCGCCACCTCATTGTGACGTCATGACGCACATCTGACCTCATGATGGACGCGCAGCCCTAGGTAACAAGGATGGACGCTCATGCAAAGCCACTGTAATGTAACATACCATGTGCATGAATGGCGCTTCAGGAAACATCTCAATAAGTGGCAATGGGCGACAGCGCTGGCGCCATCTTGTGGAGGAAAAATAAATCGCCCAGTCCACATAGAGAGAGCTGAAGCAGAATGAAAATAAAAATACAAATGAATATGCAAATAAATGAGACAAGTGCGAGTAAATGTACACCGACACCTGTCCTACGAGACTGTCAGAATATAAATACATGGAATGAAATAAATAACATGGAAGAAAAAGGGAAACAAAAAGATGCACATGAATCGAAATGGAAAATGGTCAAAAATTATGAATGACATAGACCCTAAGAATAGGGAAAAAAGGGAATTGGAAGGATATAATGCATGAGGGGTGAAAGTGAAGGTGACAACAACTCTAAGCCATGTTAATGAAAGAGTTGATGTCCCACTCCACATTCATACCAAAGGGCTCATAAGTGCGTAGTTCATATATCCAATACATTTCAAGGCGGGATACTCCTCTTATACGGGATTCTCCCCTCCAATGAGAAACAAATTGGTCGATCACCAAAAAACTGTGTCCCCTTGGGGTCACGGTCATGGTGCTCTAAATAGTGGCGAGGAAAACTATGATTGGTCTTGCCACCCTTAATATTGGATATGTGTTCCCCTACCCTAATAGTGAAGGTCCTAAATGTACGCCCAACATATTGCCTCTTGCACTGGCAGGTCAAAAGGTACACTATATATTGAGATGCACATGTAGAAAAACACTTCATTTGATAGACACGCAGTGTAGTTGTTGACTGGAAGGTCTCACTTCTGCGTCTGTCAATGGTATTGTGCAAACAGACCTTACACCTACAACAAGGGTAATAGCCTTTGCAATCAGGAAAGAAGGAAACCCGTTTGGGGGGGGTCTATGATGTTAGGTGCAATCTGTCCCTGAATGGACCTAGCACCCCTAAAAATCACCCCGGCTTGACCCGGCAATACCGGTCAAGAAACCTGTCACTGCGGAAAACCCCCCAGTGTCTTTTAAGGATTTCTTTAACCTGTCTGGATTGGATGGAATAGGTGGTAAAAAGGGACCATCTGAATTTGTCATCCTTAGTCCCCTTTGAACCAACCTGTAGAAGTGAATTCCGATCTATCTATTTGATCCGATCAATTTCAACATTCAAATCTTTGGGAGCATAGCCCTTTTCAACAAATCTATCCCCCACTTTAGTACAGTTCCTCCGCAATCGGAGAAACTGACTGCGAGGAACCGACTTCAACCACTGTGGGGATGTAACCATTACGGTCAGTCGGTTTGAAATAGGTAGTGAACTCCAGATGTTGATCCACCACCTTGATCTCAAGGTCCAAAAAATGAATAGACGTACGGCTAGCCTCATGGCTTAGCCATATACCTCTATAATTGGAATTGAGGGAAAACATGAAGTCACCCAGAGACTCCTGGTCTCCTCTCCTCTTTTAAATGAACAATATAAAATTACCTAATTCCAATATGTAAAGATATGAATTGTCAAACTTTGTATATAATTAGGTTGATAATGTGTATGGTAGGGTTGAACTTTTGGGTTTTTGGGTTTCGGACCCGAACCCGAACAATTGACTGTATGTTCGGGTTCGGGTCCTGTGTTCGGCAATATGCATGTAAAGTCGCGCTTGTTTCCCGTGCTTAGAACTGTCCCTACACAAAGTGTCATTTCTGAAGGAAAAAAAGTAATTTAAAACTCACTCGCGGCTATAATGAATTGTCGGCTCCCGGCAATACATAGAAAAGTCATTGATAAAAAATTTTAAAAAAGCGTGGGGGTTCCCCCAAATTCAATTACCAGGCCCTTCAGGTCTGGTATAGATATTAAGGGGAACCCTGCCGCAAATTTAAAAAAAATGTGTGCGGTTCCCCCAAATATCCATACCAGGCCCTTCAGGTCTGGTATGGATTTTAAGGGGAACTCCACCCCAAATTTTTAAAAAAAATGAAACCTGGCAGGCCACAGGAAAAGAGGGGGGTTGAGAGAGCGCCCCCCTTCTGAACCGTACCAGGCCACATGCCCTCAACATTGGGGGGATGTCCCCATGTTGATGGGGACAAGGGCCTCATCCCCACAGCCCTTGCCCGGTGGTTGTGGGGGTCTGCGGGCGGGGGGCTTATCGGAATCTGGAAGACCCCTTTAACAAATGGGACCCCCAGATCCCGCCCCCCCATGTGAATTGGTAATGGGGTACCATTTCACAAAGAAAGTGTAAAAAAAATAAAAAAAAATACACAGACACCATTGGGAAAGTCCTTTATTAAAAAACAAACAAAAAAACAACAACATTCCAGCAATGAAATCCAGTGTCCCGCGGCGATCCCAATGTCCAGCGCTGTCCACACGAAATGTCATTGGCTGAGCATGAGCAGACCTGATGGGGAACTTCCTCCGCAGTGTAATAAATGAATAGACCTGCCCCTTCTAAAGTTCCCCATCAGGTCCGCTTAGCCAATGACGTAGGTGTAAGGCTGAGAGCCTGATGCGGAACGTGAGAAGGGGCGGGTTTATTCATTTATTATACTGCGGAGGAAGTTCCCCATCAGGTCCGCTCATCCAATGACGTAGGCGGGGTCTGACATATGAGGGGGCGGACCTGATTTTTTTTTTTTTTAATAAAGGACTTTCCCAACGGTGTCTGTGTATTTTTTTTACAATTTTTTACACTTTCTTTGTGAAATGGTAGGGGTACAATGTGCCCCTTACCAATTCACATAGGGGGGGCTGGGATCTGGGGGTCCCCTTTGTTAAAGGGGTCTTCCAGATTCCGATAAGCCCTCAGACCGCAGACCCCCACAACCCCTGGGCAAGGGTTGTGGGGATGAGGCCCTTGTCCCCATCAACATGGGGACATCCTCCCCATGTTGAGGGCATGTGGCCTGGTACGGTTCAGGAGGGGGGGAAGCTCTCTCGTCCCCCCCTCTTTTCCTGCGGCCTGCCAGGTTGCGTGCTCAGATAAAGGGTCTGGTCTGGATTTTTGGGGGTATTCCACGCCATTTTTTTTCAAATTTTTTCAGACCTGAAGGGCCTGGTATGGATATTTGGGGGAACCGCACGCATTTTTTTTTTAAATTTGCGGCAGGGTTCCCCTTAATATCCATACCAGACCTGAAGGGCTTGGTACAGTAGGTGCCGCCGATATTGTATATCTATCGCGCTCCCATTGCCGAGATTCTCGCGACAGGAGTGCCGAGATCTCGGCAACAGGGGGCCGACATCCCGCGCTCGCTGCAATAGCGAGAGGGAGACGCGACAATGTATTGAGCGGTGATCCGACGTGGATTCCCGCCAATACCAGGCACTGCGTTTGGTATGAATCCTGAATGGGAACTCCACGCCAATTTTTAAAGAACGGCATGGGGTTCCCCCTCGAGGTCCAAGCCAGACCCTTATCCGAGCACGCAACCTGGCAGGCCGAAGGGGAAGAGGGGGGCAATGCGTGTCGCTCATCGTGAAAGGAACATTTTTCCTTTCCCGATGACGAGACAGCTCGGCGCTGGCTCTCGCGACGGAGCTCATAGGGTGTCAATCTCGCCGCTAGAAGTGGCGAGATTGACACAATATCGGCGGAACCTACTGTAATTGAATTTGGGGGAACCCCCACGCTTATTTTATTTTTTTATCAATGACTTTTCTATGTATTGCCGGGAGCCGACAATTCATTATAGCCGCGAGTGAGTTTTAAATGACTTTTTTTCCTTCAGAAATGACACTTTGTGCAGGGACAGTTCTAAGCACGGGAAACAAGCGCAAATAGTCCTCAGAAGTTTTGGTCCCCATTGACTTCAATGGGATTCGGGTCAAGTTCGGTCCCGAACTCTAACTTTTTTCCCGAAGTTCGGCCGGACCCGTCGAACCCGAACATCCAGGTGTCCGCTCAACTCTAGTGTATGGCTCTCCCAGGTTCCTTCAGATTGGAGTTTGAGCTAATTGAAAAGTCCATATGGTCTGTTAGGAAGTAATTCTAAACCAGGGAAAATACACAAACAGCTATCCTATAGGTACCTTACGTAAACTGTTGTCTGTGAGAAAGTACAGTTTGCTGTATGTTTATGTTTTGCGTGTTGCTACCCACTAAGCGTGGTTAATAAGGCAAAGAACTTTTTTTATTTAAAGCAACTTTGGCTTACAATGCCAATTGGACTCCCACCGGACATGACTCTTTTTCTTCCACCTTTCTTGTTTAACATTTTATTTAGGGGGGAAGAAAGAATAAGTATAACTTACAATCAGTAAAAGCCAGTAATATGTAGTGCATGGAAAATTATAGGTGACAAGTTTGTAGTAAACCAGAGACTGTGGATATCACAGGCCTTTCCAGGGCCTGAGGGTATGGTGCGGAGTATTGTCTAGCACCCTTAGACACCCCAACTGGGAGCAAATTGCGCCATGAGGGGAAGACAATTAGTTCAGTCATTGAGCAGTTATTCAAACAAATGAAATGAAAGGAACCTCAAGGGTTAGGTGAAGAGAGCATGGCATTAGGACTATGGGCTTAACAGGGTTTCGTCGAAACCCGGGGGGTAAGAAATGGGTCACCCAAGGGCTCCAGAGCTTCTCGTATTCAGGAACTTTATCTAATAGAGTTTCTTCATTTTTAGCATGGATCATCGCCTGGGTGATTCTATGCTTGGTTGCGAGTACACATAGGGAGGGGGATTTCCAGGCTTTTGCCATGGTCTGTTTTGCACTGTCATGATCACTTAGTGCCCCTGTTCCTCATTCCAGCACCCGGGTGTTGGCTGTTGCTTTTCCTCCCAGTCTGTGTTCACCTGTTGACTGATTGATCTGGTCAGTCACCTGATATAAGCAAACCGAACACTCTATCCATCGCTTGTGATAGAGACAGACTTACCTGCTTTGTTCTAGTTCAAGCCTCCCATTAGTCTTCCTTGCTTGCTGTTGGATCCCCTGTGTGTGACCCAGATTGGACTGGATTATCCCCTGAACTCAGCCCGCTTTTTTACCTGGAACGAATACTGGATTATCCCCCAAACTCAGCCTGCCTTTTCCTGAACTGTCTTTGAACCACGCTATCTGCTAAACTGCAAGTACCTGTTTGCTTTGCTCAGTTCGCATCTGCCTTTGCGTGGTGACCAGACACTACAGCATTGTGTATAAAGTCCTGGGGGCAACCAAGTACCGGTAGGCCTGCTTGTCTTAAGAGAAAGGGGGCTGCTATAGGTTAAGCACACAGTAGCCAGCTATAGCGTCTGACCACCTGCGTTGGGGTAGATGTGATATTCGTGACTGGCAGCTGTTGTGAAGTATAGTAGTAACTTAAATTGACAATGGGTCAAGGCTTTGGTTTTGTTGGAGGGCAACAGTGGGATCAGGTGCTAGGGATGTAGTAAACATCTTTGATAGAATTAAGAAAATCTCCAACCAGAAGGCTTGTGCTATAGGGCAATCCCATCATATGGGAAGGTGTGTTCCATTCATACTGCAGCCTCGGAAGCACTGTGGTGGGTATTGAGGGAGGAATTTGTGTATCCTAGAAGGGACCAAGTACCACCTGGTTAGCACCTTATAGTTAGTTTCCAAGGTGGTGATGTTGGGGGAGGAAGATTTAGCCGCCTGACAAATAGAGGACGACTATGAGCGGTCTAGTGTAAGGTTAAGATCTCTTTCCCATCTGCTAACGTAGTCTGGGGGTTTTGTTGTATCAGGGGCCACTAAGGAGGTGTAAAGCTCCGAGATTAATCCGTGTGGGTCGGATTTACACACCCGTTCAAAGGGAGTAAAACCTGAGTTTGAGGGATCAGAAGGGGTATATGGTGTAAAGAAATGCCTGATTTGTAGAAGTCGGAAGAGATCTGAGGAGGTAATGTTGTGTGTCTCACAGAGTGTCTGAAAGGGTTTGAAGGAGGTAGACGCAAAGAATTGATGTGCCCTAAGGAGGCCGGCTCCAGACCAGGCTGAAAAGGAGGCCCGAGAGGACCAAGCTGGGAAAAAGGAGGGGTTGCGGAGAAAAGAGATTAAGGGGTTATGGGGACATTGGAGGCCAAATCTACTCTTAAGTCTGTCCCAGATGACGAGGTCATGTCTCGTAATTGGGTTGGTGATGGATCTGCGATGGATAGGGGCCATCCAGAGGAGATTGGTCGATGAGAGAGGACTTCTTGCACATTTCACAACCATTCAGTGTATAATCCCTAATGATTAGGATCTGACTGTGGGTGAAACATGTCAGTCACATCAGGTGGCAAAGACTGTGCATTGTAACCCATGCTACTGCTTTTATACTACTCTAATGTTTCATAGGGGTTGATTTACTAAAACCGGAGAGTACAAAATCTGGTGCAGCTCTGTATAGAAATCAATCAACTTCCATTTTTTTTTTTGTCAAAGCGTAATTGAACAAGCTGAAATTAGAAGCTGATTGGCTACCATGCTCAGCTGCACCAGATTTTGCACTCTCCAGTTTTAGTAAATCAACCCCAGTGGCTTTAAAACATCTTCTGGTCAAAGTCATCTTAAAACAAAAAACAGTATGTCTTCTTTTTTTTATTTGTTTCTTTTTCTCAGTCCATGGTTGGTTCTCTTCTGAGCCTGAGAGTGCAAGTAGCCTCACTTTGGAATTGATTAGTACAAATATTAGTCTGACAGGTCACTTTGCATAATAAATATGTTTTTTTGGGCTATTTTCATGTTAACTTGCTAACATGTATAGGCTCATAGAAATACCAACTTCTGGGTGTGCTTTTTGTATATGTTTCCAACACTCTATTCAAATTTGAACTATCTGTTTAGGTTCATGGCTAGGATGAATTAAAAACATAGTTGATGACCTGTCCTTTTAAACACCTGCCATGCAAACATTGTATTTACTGAGAGGTTCTGTCCTCTTTAAAAGAGCGTTATCAAAATTATCATTGAGAAAATAGCAAATAACGCAGTTCCAAAGCAAGTTGAATGGTACACAAAGGGAATTTTTATCATTAATGGTTACCGTTTTCATTTTCATTGTAATGTTTACAATTGTATGCTTCTATATACAGTATATATATATATATATATATATATATATATATATATATATATATATATATGTACTGTATTTATTGGCGTATAACACTCACTTTTTTACCCTCAAAATAGAGGGTAAACTGTGCCTGCGTGTTATACGCAGGGGGCTGTTGTAAGTTTTTTTCCTGAAACCTCCCTCTTAAAGTTAGGGTGCATGTTATACGCCGATAAATACGGTATATATATATATATATATATATATATGTAGCGGTACCCCCGTGAGGGCTGCTAATAGACTCTATACCCCATTGGTTACCTCGACTCTGCAAATCCTCTCTTACCTCTGACACCTTGGGTTCCATCCTGTCACAGCTGTGATAGTAATTAGAGACTCACACAATATCAATGAACAACTCAGCTATGTTTACTAAGATAAAATAGACACAAAGAATTGCATTACTAAACACAGGTTAATTTAACAGTGAATACGCCTCATATATACTGCACATGAATACTTGACATAAATCCAATACAAGACCTATGTGGACAGGTAGACAGAGGAATAAATACCCAATACTGTATCACATGTATTGGATTTCTCCCCTCTGTGTCCTCAATAGGGATGGGCTTTATGTTCGAGTCGAACATGAGTTCGACTCGAACATTGGGGTGTTTGCGGTAAATTCGAAAGCTGCGGAACACCCTTTAAAAGTCTATGGGAGAAATCAAAAATGCTAATTACTATAGGTTACTATAGGTCGAGTCGAGGCAAAATACTCCTCCTCCTTTTTTACCCCCCCTTCAAGATATTATACATCTCTCATACATCCCTTATGACTTGTTCTGTTTAGGAACTTTTCAGTAACCTATTCATCGGGTCCATGAGCTGGTCTTAATATTCATTATTTACTTCCTGAAGTGGTCATTCTCCAATATCTCCACAAGGGAGCAGTGACATTGTTCTTTCCGTAGGAGAGGAGCGTGCTGGACGGCATCACTCGTCCCACAACATTGTCTGCATCTTTTTTTTTTTATCAATAGATTTTAACGGTGTACAAAGGGTGAATAGTACATTCCATATGCGGAGCATATACATATTAATACGTTGTAATACACAGATAGGAGTCAGATAAATGTCATATCATGGTATAAAACATATATGGTATTCACGGGACCATAGGTGTCCCCTCCCCAGACACCCCCATGGGAACTATCTGTGATCCGGAGAGAGGAACAACACCCACACCCCCTATTTTCATAATAACAAATTAGTTGGAGGAGGTACGAAAGCAAGCTCTACTATCTTACTTGAAATTACTTTCACCAAGAATTTTAGATTCTAACATAAAAGAAATTAACATAAAAAACAAAGAGTAAACTGTCAGAGTAACCAAAAGAAAAGAGGAAAAGGAAAACAAGAACCTTGTATGTATTACTGTTACCATTACCATCAGTGGCGGCTGGTGCTCAAATTTTTTGGGGGGGCGCAAACAAACTCATCAATTGCCGCCACTGTGCCCATTAAACACAGCCACTGTGCCCAAACGCCACTAGTTTGTCCCCAAATGCAGCCAGTTTCTCCCCCATAATGCAGCCAGTTTCTCCCCCATATACAGCCAGTTTCTCCCCCATAATACAGCCAGTTTCTCCCCCATAATACAGCCAGTTTCTCCCCCATAATGCAGCCAGTTTCTCCCCCATAATGCAGCCAGTTTCTCCCCTATATGCAGCCAGTTTCTCCCCCATATGCAGCCAGTTTCTCCCCCATAATACAGCCAGTTTCTCCCCCATATGCAGCCAGTTTCTCCCCCATAATGCAGCCAGTTTCTCCCCCATAATGCAGCCAGTTAATCCCCCATAATGCAGCCAGTTAATCCCCCATAATGCAGCCAGTTTCTCCCCCATAATGCAGCCAGTTTTTCCCCCATAATGCAGCCAGTTTCTCCCCCATAATGCAGCCAGTTTCTCCCCCATAATGCAGCCAGTTTCTCCCCCATAATGCAGCCAGTTTCTCCCCCATAATGCAGCCAGTTTTTCCCCCATAATGCAGCCAGTTTCTCCCCCATAATGCAGCCAGTTTCTCCCCCATAATGCAGCCAGTTTCTCCCCCATATGCAGCCAGTTTCTCCCCCATATTCAGCCAGTTTCTCCCCCATAATGCAGCCAGTTTCTCCCCTATAATGCAGCCAGTTTCTCCCCCATAATGCAGCCAGTTTGTCCTCATAATACAGCCAGTTTCTCCCCCATATGCAGCCAGTTTCTCCCCCATATGCAGCCAGTTTGTCCTCATAATACAGCCAGTTTGTCCCCCCCAGCCCTGCACTTACCTTCCTCGAGTCAGCGCCGTCCTTCTTCCGTCCTCGATGTCTTCTCCCGCCCTCGATGTCACTTCAGCCAATCAGGTTACCGGTAACCAGACCCGGTGAACCTGATTGGCCAGGGAACGCACCCCTGTGCGTCCTCTCATTAGATATTTAGAAGCCGATTACAGCCCTCAGGCTGTAGTCGGGAAGCCTATCAGAGCCTGCTGGCTCTGATAGGCACTTCTAAAGGCCAATCAGATGCTGTGATTCAGATGGCCGGCGCTCAAGGGGCCGGCCATCTGAATAGTGGGCGGCAGCAATACATAGGTTCATGCAATGCATGAACCTATGTATTGTTGTGGTGAGTGACGGCCGGGCACAGAAGCGAGCGGTAGCGGCGTTTCTGCGCCCACTATGGTCGCGCCGCCATGTGTGAAAAAAAGACATAAAAAAAAAAACTCTTAAAGGGCCCGTATTTTTTTTGGTGACCACAGGAGGGGGGGCGGCGCCCGGGCGCCCCCTATGGATGGGCCGCCACTGATCCCTTGGACCTTCCTGGAGAAGTTTAAGTTACATTTTTAAAAGGATTGACACTCCTTTTGTGGCTGTCTTTTCTGTTTTAATTATGAGTTGTAATCTTTATACCAGTCTATCCATGATTGCCAGCTAGAAAGAAACTGCGCGACCCTCCCCCCTATGGATGCTAACATCTTTTCATAGGTGTAATGAATGGATAGTGTGCGAATAGCATCATTAACATCCGGAGGTTCTGTAGATTTCCATAACCTAAGTATAACTAGTTTGGCCGCTAAGAATAGATGCGGGGTGAATTTCCTATGTATTGGTGGTATGGTTTTGATCCCTAAGTTCAAGAGAGCTAGAGAAGGCGAGTATGGAAGAGATAAACCTGTCACTTGATAGTGGACCTTGAAAATGCCAGACCAAAACCCAGCTAGTTTGCCACAGGCCCATAATATATGGAAGATAGTGCCCGATTGTGCACAGCTCCTCCAACACTCAGGGGGTGTGGAGGGATCAAATTTGTCTATTCTATTTGGGGTCAGGTACCACCTCTGTGTTACTTTGTGGGATAGTTCCCATAGGTTTGTACATTTAGTTGCTGCGTGTATTTGTTGTAAAGCTTTATGCCATTGTGCTTCTGAAAATGATTCCTGGATATCCCTCTCCCAGGCTAACATAGAATTTGTTTTTATGAATATGGACTTGTCATACAGGAAATTGTAGAATAGTGAGATGCCACCTCTACGGCTTTCTTTAGATGCAAGATAGATATTGATTTTCCAGAATAAATTGTACTTCCTAATATTTTTTGTTTTTAAGGTACGATTTTACCCGGAGGTGATTAAACTGCTCCGAATTTGGCAATCCATATTCTGATTGCAACTCAGCAAATGTTTTAAGGAGATTGTCCCTATATAGATGAGATATCCGTGTGATTCCCTGTCGCAACCATACATCCAAGTTCAGGTCAGGCATCATCAAAGCTAATGTGGAAATGGGTACTAGTAGGGGAGAGGTAGGGGTAGACAGTGATTTGTGCGTCACTAATATTTTCCAGGAATTTAAGGATGCTATCATGGGAGGAGAAAGATGTTTGGATTTAGATTTAAGGTAAGGGTACGCTAAAAGATAATTAAATATATTCCCACCAGGTACTAAAGTTTCCTCAATGTTTCCCCATAGTGGAGTGGGTTGGTTCGGGAGCCAGCCTTTAATTTGTGCAAGAATCGCAGCAGTATGATAGTCTGCAAAGACCGGTAAGCCCAGACCCCCAGCCTGTTTTGTTTTTTTAAGTTTGGAGAAGGCGCTTCTGGCCCTTTTACCCTCCCAAAGATATTTAGCTAGTAGGGACTGAAGGGTTTTAAAAAATTGTTGAGGTATGGGTATGGGCACCGTGCGATAAATGTAAAGAATTTGTGGTAATAATTGCATTTTGAAGGCTGCCAATCTTCCTGACCATGATAGGACATGTTTGCTTAGGGATCGTAGGCCATCTGTAAGTTTCTTTACAAGAGGGAGATAGTTTGCCTGAAATAGTTGCCTGGTTTGGGAGGTCAATTTAATACCCAGGTATGTGATCTCTTGATCACACCATACATATGGAAATTTGGCCTGTATGAGCATCTTATCTTTTGGAAGTACCCCTAGGTCAAGGATGAATGATTTGGTGTCATTCACTTTGTAGTACGACACTCTTCCATACTCCCGAAGTGTATAGGATACATGTTCCAGGAAAGACATCGGATCAGTGAGCATCAGTATCACATCATCCGCAAAAAGACTAATGACATGTTTACGGGATTTAATTGTAAACCCTTGAATAGCAGAGTTCTGTCTAATGCTAGCGGCTAGTGGTTCCATCAGTATATTGAAAATAAGGGGGGACAACGGGCACCCCTGACGGGTCCCGTTCGTAATTCTGAAGGGTTTTCACAGCATGCCAGATGTATACACCCTAGCTGATGGGGAAGTATATAGAGCCAATATCGCTGAGAGCAGGTGCCCAGAGAAGCCAAACCTTTCCAAAGTTTTTGTCAGATATAGCCAATGTACCCTATCAAACGCCTTCTCTGCATCCAAAGCCAGAAGCAGAGAAGGCGTTTTCCCCCTCCTGGCGATATGAACAACATTTATTAAGCGTCTAGTGGCATCGGACGTCTGCCTGCCCTTAGTAAACCCAGATTGATCAGGGTCAATGATAGTGGGTAAAACATCAACCAATCTTAAAGCTATCATCTTGGCATATAGTTTTACATCGTTATTTAGTAAGGATATAGGCCTAAAATTTTGAGGAGCATCCGGTTCCTTGCCCGGTTTAGGTAACGTTACAATTAATGCTTCTAACATCTCAGGAGGAAAAAAAGCCGAGGCAGCAGCAGCATCAAACACTTTAAGGAGGTATGGTCCAAGAATAGATTTAAACCATTTATAGTACTCCCCTGTAAGACCATCCGGCCCAGGAGATTTATTACTCAGGAGAGTTTCTATAGCTTTAAGCATTTCTACTAAAGAAAAGGGAGAATTCAACTCCTGGAGTTGTGAGGGGGAAAGATGGGGCAGATGAATGTTTTGTAGGAATTTCTCTATATCTGACAGGGAGGGTTGTACTGTTAGACTATCTTGGTTTAGATTATATAAGGAATCATAGTAATCGCTGAAAGCGTCTGCAATTTTTTGGGGATCATAAACCTTCTGAGAAGATTTAGGGTTAATAATATGCGGTATCTTAGTCTTAAAGCGCTGGCCTTGTAATCTACGAGCCAGGTTTTTCCTAGCCTTATTACCTGTAGAATAGAAAGACATCTTCAGCTTTTTCTCAAGTTTTTCAAAGGATTGGAGTAAAGCTAGCCTGAGGTCGTGCCTCAGTGAGGTAAGTTGTGCGCTCAATATGGGGGTGGGATTAAGTTTGTTTTGGGCCTCTAGGGAGCCTATGTCTGAGAGTAGAGTATTGAGTCGCTGCTGCCTCTGCTTTTTGATTCTAGTGCCCTGCTGGATAAACACACCCCTGATATACGCCTTATGGGCGTTCCAAAGTACAAAAGGATTATTCGTGGACGGGCAATTGATCCGAAAATAATCAGACAAGTGGTCCTCCAGAATTTTTTTTGTTTCAGCGTTTTGAATTATGTGGGAATTGGAGCGCCAGATAAAGGCACTATTGGAAGGATAAGTATCTCCTAGTGTCAGTAACACAGGAGCATGGTCTGACCATGATATGTTGTTCAATTTGATTTGAGATACTTTCTGGAGTAGCCACCTGTCCAATAGAAACAGATCAATCCTCGTGTACGTGCAGTGTCTGTGAGAAAAGAACCTAAAGTCCCTTTCGTTGGCATGAGTACATCGCCAAGCATCATATAAATCTTGCCTTTGTAAAAAGGACATCAGAGAAGGTGTCCTTTTAGAAGGTTTAGATGTGGAGTCTATTTGGGGGTCAGGTGTAACATTAAAGTCTCCGCACATTATAAGAGAGCCTTGTTGTGTTTTCCGGATCTTTTTCATCAGTCCATTCAGGAACTTGATTTGGTGTTTATTCGGAACATAAACGTTCACCAGGGTGTATCGTGTAGTGTTGATGTCACACACTAGGATGATATAACGACCTGATGGGTCACATATTTCCCTATGCATTTGAAAAGAAATTGAGTCTTTAATTGCAGTCATGACTCCCCTTTGCTTTGCTTCCATATTTGAGAAGAAATAATGTTGGAAGCCTTTATGGGTGCATCTAGGCGGTGCCTTGTGGTGAAAATGCGTTTCTTGGACGCATATTATGTCACATTGAGAAGAGTCTGCTTCTCTCCAGAGAGATGCCCTCTTGGCTGGATGATTTAAGCCATGTGCATTTATGGAGAGTATTTTAACTGGCATGGCATAGTTTAAGTGGAATGCTGAGATTTACATATGGTGTGTACTTACAAAGATGCCAGGAAGCCGTCCAAGGGATGCATGCATTCCGAGGTCCAATAAAACAAGGTCCTGATTCCAGTAACATAAGCATTGTCTGAAAATAAATTTGGTATAGAAAAAAGAAAACAAACAACAAAAAATTTAAAAGGAAGGTGAATACACCCAGGTGCAGAATTTTTTCTGCTCAGGTAAATGGGAGCACGGGTTGCAAGAAAGAGCTCCAAAGGGCGAAGCCCATTAATAGGGCAACAAATGAAAATAGCAGGGCCCTGCAAATATCATTGACACCTCAGGTGCTTGAAACTTGCTGCCATTCTGGAGGAATCCATTTAGGGCTTGGCGCATTAGAAGGTGAAGGAGGTTCCTCTGGGAAAATCTTCAATTTCTGGAGAAGCCGAAAGCCTTTAGTAGGAGAAGTAATTACATGCGTGGATCCTTCTCTAGTAATGATTAATTTAGTTGGGTAGCCCCATCTGTAGGTGATATCATGGTTTCTCAAAGCCTTGGTGGTAGTGTTGAGATTTTTGTGGAGTTGCAAAGTGAATTGCGTCAGTTCCGCGTAAAATTGCAGATCTGAGTATTCTGTGGTGCGGTGTTCCCCTTTACGGGTAATTTGCATCAAACGCTCCTTGGTCTGCTAGAAGTGCATAAGAAACAGCACATCCCTAGGGATATGCTCCTGAATGAATGAGGGTTTTGGGAGGTGATGGATTCTATCTATGGACAGTTCAATAGGAGGAAGATCAGGCATGAGGGCTGAGAGCATTGCTGTAGCATATGAACGCAGCTCAGAGGCTTGCACAGATTCTGGAATGCCTCTTATCTTGACATTGTTCCTCCTGGACCTGTCTTCCAAATCTGCCAACTTAGCTTTTATCCATGTGTTGTCCTCCTCAACACTGTCATGAGCATCTACCAAGTCATTAATTGTCGTAGCATACTCCCCCATTTTGGATTCGATGTGATCAACTCTGTCCCCCACCGCATTGAGTTCAGAGCTAAACTTCCTCATGCATGTCATCATGTCAGCATGGATAGAGCTTTTCAGGGAGACAAGCATGTCTTTTAATGTGGTGTCTAAGACTGGCTGGTTCTGTGTGGGGAATGCCACTATGGAGTCAGGGAGCTCTCTCGTGTCCTCTTGTGAGTCAGCATTTGATCTTACCTCACATTGCTGCAGCTCCTGCTCCTCCAGCCTGGCTCTCGCTTTAGCCGGACTCCTAATGAGAGGTGAAGGAGTCTCTGTAGTTCCCCTTGTGCGTCGGGCGTTGCGATATGCTGGATCATCATGTATGTCTGTGTTCATGTGAGCCATCCTCGGGGTAAAGAAGAAGCCGGCGCCATCTTGCCCACGAGGCTGCAAAGGCTGTGTGAAGTAGGCTGTTAGTTTTCTGGGCTGATGTTCCGCCTGGCGTCTCCTGGTCATGGTGCCGGGGTACTGGGGAGGTAAACCACCGTATTAAGCTGTTGGTACAGTGCCCTATGTAGCTATGAGACGCTCTTTCTCTCGCCGTTCGCCGGAGCTCCGGAGTTACACCGCCATCTCGGTGAAGTCCAAGCCACGCCCCAACATTGTCTGCATCTTGACACACAAGCCAGCGTCGCGGCTGGGTGACGTCATCGATCTGGAGGAACGAAGTGTGTGATTCCTCCTGTCCAAGCAGTGCTACGAGCCTGGTTCCGCGTTCCTCGTGCTGGAGGGCCCTCCACATGTTGGTCTGCTTGTCCTTACCATCTTAGGTACTGTGCCCATACTGTGTTCATGTCACAGGCTATGTTCTGACTTTTTTAACCCCTCCTTGCTCCAAGGATATCACTGCAAGTTAAAGATTATTACTACCTGCGGCTAGAGAGTCAAGATTTATCTGGATCCTTTTTTATACCTTTTTTTATATACTTTTTTTATTGCGATCAATAAATGGATTACGTTTTTTTACTTTTACCAAGAGTCTTCGTGTGTTATTACGTATTATCCATGAGCGCTGGATTATAGTGTTTGTGTATAGTAGGATTCATAGTACAGGGGTCTTACATATTTGAGGGGCTCCAGAATAGTTTTTCTGGATGAAGAAAACAATTGTTTTTGTTTTCTCATTCCTAGATTAGGGTCTGGAGACTTGGAGGCTTCAAAGAGATTTGGGTGGGAGAAGTCTCTACCCCTGTCCCCATTCTGTCCTGAACAAGGCCCTACTTCTGCCTGCTGCCTGTAGGACCTATGCCATCATGCCTCTGCCTGTCGCATGAACTGACCACACCATATGGACCTTCCTACTAACAGGACCAATATTTTGGCACTGCTGACAATCTCTGCCTGCACTGACCCTGGACTGTATATGGACAGTATCCCTGCCTGCTGCCTGGACAATTGTGTATGCCGTTGCTGACCAAGTCCCTGCCTGCTGCCTGGACCAGTGCTATCCTCCTGTGGACATCTGCGCTACTAAAACCACAGGTAATCTTTTGATTACCCTTTGCTGAGCATAATGTATTTTTGGTGTAATTCTTGTGTATGTGCATGCTATGTGTCCCTAGAACATCTGATGGTGTTCCTTGTATATTGGGCCTCTGTATGTGGACAGGCTGTGTAAAAGTCTCACACATTTGGTATCGCCATACTCAGGAGGAGTAGCAGAATGTATTTTGGGGTGTCATCTTTGCTATGTACATGCTATGTGTTGGCAATATCTTATAAATGGACAACTTTGCGTAAAAAAATTGCGTTTTCATTTTTTTCCCACATTTTCCAAAAACTTCTGAAAAAAATGAACCGTTCAAAAGACTCATTATGCCTCAATGATTATACGTAGGGGTGTTAGCTTTCCAAAATGGGGTCACTTTGTGGGCGTTTCTATTGTCCTGGTGCTCCAGGGCCTTCAAAAATGTAATAGGTAGTCAACAAGTTAGATGTGTAATTTATGCTCCTAGAACACCTGATGGTGCTCCCTGCATATTGGGCCTCTCTATGTGGCTAGGCTGTGAAAAAGTCCCACACATGTGGTATCGCCATACTCAGGAGAAGTAGCAGAATGTATTTTCGGGCATCATTTGTGGTATACACATGCCATGTGAGAGAAAAAACCTGTTACAATGACAATTTTGTGGGGGGGGGGAAATCTTAATTTTGCAAAGAATTGTGGGAAAAAATTACATCAAAACCTCACCATGCATCTTACTAAATACCTTGGAATGTCTACTTTCAAAAAGGGGTCATTTGGGGGGTATTTGTACTTTCCTGGCTTGTTCAGGTCACAAGAAATGAGATAGGCCACCAGTACATCAGGTGTGATAATTTTTTTATGATTTGCACCACAGCTTGTAGACTCTCTAACTTTCACAAAGACCAAATAATATCCACTAATTTGGGTTATTTTTACCAAAGATATGTAGCAGTATAAATTGTGGCCAAAATTTATGAAGAAAAATCAATAATTTGCAAAATGTTATCGCATGAACTAAGAAAAATTTGTTTTTTTTCCAAATTGTCCGTCTTTTTTCATTTATAGCGCAAAAAATAAAAAATCCAGAGGTGATCAAATACCACCAAAAGAAAGCTCTGTTTTTATGAAAAAAAGGACAAAAAAATCATTTGGGTACAGTATTACATGACTGAGTAATTGTCATTCAAAGTGTGAGAGCACTGAAAGCTAAAAATTTGTCCGGGTACGAAGGGGGTTTTAGTGCCCAGTAAGCAAGTGGTTAATAAAAAAAAAGAAATTAAAAATTCCAACAATGTAATCCAGTCTCAAGCGATACGGAGAAAAAAAAAAGGCCGACTCGATCCTCTCTCCATGGGAGGTACCCACGGAATGACGCTTTCCCTCCGTGAAAGTTATTTTATAGATGAGGGCGGAGGCCACCCGTCACTTGCACGGATGACCCCGCCCCCTCTGACACAACGGGGAAATGCCAGAGTTACCCAATGACATGTACGAGTGACACCCTCCCCATGTTGAGGGCATGTGGCCTAGTACGGTTCAGGAGGGGGGAGCTCTCCCATCCCCCCTCTTTTCCTGCGGCCTGCCAGGTTGCGTGCTCAGATAAGGGTCTGGCATGGATTTTTGGGGGGAACCCCACGCCATTTTTTTTTATTTTGGTGCGGGATCCACTTAAAATCCATATTTTTGGGGGGACCCCTACGCCATTTAAAAAAAAATGGTGCATGGTTTCCCTTAATATCCATACCAGACCTGGTAATGGAATTTGGGGGACCCCCACGCATTTTTTTTTTCGGTTTTGGGGTTCCCCTTAATATTCATACCATACCTAAAGGGCCTGGTAATGGACTGGGGGGGACCCATGCCGTTTTTTTCAATGACTTTTATCTGTATTGCCGGGACCCGACAATTCATTAATAGCCGCGAGTAGTTTTAAATGACTTTGTTTCCTTTAGAAATTACATTTTGTGCAGGGACAGTTTTAAACACGGGAAACATGCACTACTTTACAGGCATACTATAGACATCTCCCAGGTACGAAATTTAAAGGAATATTTCACTTTTATTGTTTCACTTTAAGCATTATTAAAATCACTTCTCCCCAAAAACACTGCAGTTTTTAAAACTTTTTTTGCATTGATACAAATCCCCTGGGGCAGGACTTAGGTCCCCAAACACTTTTTATGATAATAACTTGCATATTAACATTTAAAATGAGCACTTTAATGTTCGTGTCCCATAGACTTTAAAGGTGTTCGCGTGTTCGAACATATTTTTTGCCTGTTCGCATGTTCTGGATGCGAACCGGGGGGGTGTTCGGCTCATCCTTAGTCCTCAACACACAGACCAAAAAACTGTAATATATCAAATGCAATATAACTTGAATGATATCCTATAGGATGGCTCCCCGTAGTAGTTCAATGCAATATGCAAAGGAATATAAGGAAGTTGTGCACAGTAGAGAGGAAATAAGAAATGTTCCTTTAGTTCCAGTTATCTTCAGCTAGCCTGTGTTCTTTGTACTGCAGTAAATTTGTAATCCAAGAAGAAAAAAGGGTAAAAAGAATGAACTAAACTGCATCTTATCTGAAGAAATGATAACCAGTGTATGCTCCTCCTTTAACTGTAGTGAAAAAAAGTTAACAATACTGACTTTAAAGCACAATGGGAGTATTGACCCCAAGTGCCTGCTGTGTAAGGCCTGTGAAGAAGATTCACATCCGTGGAACTACAAGTATCACCAGCCAGTCTGTATAGATGTTACTCAGCAGTACTATTGTTAACTATCACAAAGGCTGTGCCCACTCACCACTACGAACATCCGATGAGTAGAGGGTTCCAGCTGGAATTCTCTGTCCCTGTATCTTTGTCCTGTGGAAATGGCGGCACAGCATAACGCTGCAGATCCCGGTGGACTGGGTTGCAGGTACCTCCGGATGGTCTGGAACACACGCCGGTCCACTGTACTGGAATAGTGATGCTGTCATCTGAGATCCCTCTGAGGCTGGCGATCCGGCTCCCCGCTGTGTAGGCCACAGATTTTCAGCACTCCCTGTCACACAGACCTCCTGCTGACAGGGTCAGAATGGCAGCCAGAGAGAGCGAAAAACAGGCCACACCCGCCTTTTTTATTTCCTCTCCCAGCAGGCTGCTCTGTGCGCACAGTGGTCCAGATTGGTCCTGCTAACAGTGTCACTTCCTCATCCCCGGACTACATGTTCCATGATGCCTTGCTCTGAGTCATTCTCACAGGAGGAGAAAAACACACATAGAGTCCAGCATGCACTGGAGGGAGCCAAACCCATATAACAGCAATGAAATTGTCCCTTATCATAAGCACGGTAGCAAACCTTGGATACATATATACTGTATGTGTATATAAACCAAAAGAGAGAGCAACACTCATGGGTCTTGAAAGGTGAACGCACAATGGCGGTTTAAATAGATGTTTCAACAAGACACAAGCTCGTCTTCTTCAATATACTGTATACTGTACTGTATATATTAGGATATTCCACATAGACTCCTGGAAGAGTTTAAAATGGCTCCACCCTGATGGAAACATTGCAGCTGCTTCTGTTGCCTTGTTTGAATCAGCCTGCCCCCTTCATCCGTAGTTTTCCTACTTTGCTTGTTACTGACCAAAAAACTAGTATACAATCTGGATTTCTAACTATGTTGGCTTCATAGGTTATTCTGGCCAGTGACTTACTAAGTAATGAAGCCAAAGGATGAAAGTGGCAGCCAAGCATCTTGGTAATAGCTCCTCCCAAATATCTATCATAACAGGATCTCTATACCTCCCAACTGTCGCTCAATTGAAGGGACTGTCCCTCTTTTAGAACCAAATCCCTCTGTCCCTCTTTTTTTCTCAGTAGTCCCTCATTTTGGACAGATGTGTAGGCCTCTATAATAGATCATTCTTGACTAACAAAAGTCTAAGTGCTAGTTCATACCGGTGCAAATTCTGAAGTGACTTGAGTCACACAGAATCTCTTGACAAGGGAAATCACATTATTTTCAATGTTATCCAATTACATCTTTGTGACTCTCTGTGGTGAGATTGTGGAAAAGGGTCCTGTGCTATTTTGGTGCAATTTCAGTGTGATTTGACTCCAAAGAATATGCTAACCACATCCAAAGTTGCATCAAAGTCAAACTACATAATCACACTGAAAATTGCATTAAAAGCGCATCACAGTAGTGTAAACTGAGCTTACACTACACTAAACCTTTTACACAAACCTTTTTTTTTTTTTTTTTAAATAGATTTTTATTGGAGATTTTCAGTAACATAAAATATGAAAGACTTATAAAAAATATGTCACTTAGTTGATATTACAATTAATATACACCAAACAATTATATATAATGTTGGTATTGACATTATACAGGTACTTAGCCTTGTTATTCATTGTAATAAGATTAGTGCAACATATTTCTTCATGAGATTCCCTTTCAAAAGAATACTGGCTCAAATAGCCGTAAGTGGGCCACTGGAACAGATAAACTCACAATTAACACATGCACTAGTGGTGCTACCTTAAATCTGAATATATGTAAAGAAGAAAAGGAAACTAGTCAAACTGACCATCAAAAGTAACTAGGAGAAAGAAGCACTCACCAAAAAACATTTTGTGTACCGTAGGATTACCCTTGTACTATGGGAATTTGCGACCTGTCTTTAAAGTGTAGACGCCATAGTTGCCATTTTTTTTTTATAGTTTTATTTTTATCTTTGGATGCCATCAGTTGTTCATAGGAGTGTATTTCCTTGACCTGCTTAATGACCTCCCTTAGTTCTGGCAGCATGGAAGATTTTCATATTGGTCTGAATTGTTTAGGAGTGGTGTGTATATTGATGCTAAGATCACACAAACATTTTAATTTCCACATTATTGTTTTAAAAAGTGACTATAAAGGAAACAATTACTGTATAAAAAACACTTTTGGGCTTAGCCAATCATTTTGGTTTAATAATTCTTCATGGGCCACATAACTTGGGATGTAGCAGGGGGTGTGTCCTTGTCCACAATGTTTGCTAAAGGGTGTGCTTCTTTTCCATCTCAGAATGTTTGGGAGCATAGGCTCTCTGTTGTCAGCAACCTGCAAAGTAAACAATCTTTTCAGTTGTATTCTTTTCTTCTGCCACGTACCTTTATAAGACAGACTAGGGGGGTTATTTAATAAAACTGGAGTGTGAAAAATCTGGTGCTGCTCTACATAGAAACCAATGAGTTTCCCTGGTTCACACTGGTGTGATTTGACATGCGATTTGACATGTCAAATTGCATGTCAAATCGGCGGCATTTGCCGGCTATTGCCGGCAATGTCACCATCCTAATCGGTGCGATGACGCAACTGCCGCGCTGCACCAATTTCAAAAAGTCGTTTCTGTACTACTTTTTGTGATTTCGGCCCGCGATTTACATTGACATCTGTGAAGAAACCTGTTCAAATGTCTCTGTAATCGCGGCCGAAATCGGGACTGACAAGCGGGAGTGAAATCGCGTGAGTTCAGCTAAACTCGCACAGCTTCACTCCCGCAGCCCAGTGTGAACCTGGGCTGATTGTCAAAGCTTAATTGAACAAACTGAAGTTAGAAGCTGATTGGCTACCATGCACAGCTGCAGCAGATTCTGAGTGCTCCAGTTTTAGTAAATCCCCCCAATGTTGCTAAATTTCTGAATAAATGTAAATTTAATCTACTTTACTAAACGTTAGCTGTTCATAAATGAAAAAAGAAAAAAAAAAAAAAAAAAGGGCAGGATACGAGCTTTGTGCTGACGTCACCCTCCATTGCTCGACTTCCACGGACGTGTGTGTGCCAGCGCCAATTGACCGGTCGGCGCTGTGATACTTTTAAGCTGTCTTTTTAACTGCTCTTGTGAGTATGTTTTCATTATTTTAATAAATGTTCACCAAAGATTTTACACTATCTAGTGTCCCCCCCCTTTTTTTCATGGTCCACGTTGAATACCTGTATGATGCTATATGAGCTGTCGGGCTATTAAAACAACTGAGGTTTACCACTGGCTACACTCTGGAGGCTTAACTGAGTATTACTTAAGGCTGTTTGAGGTCCTCCGTCATAGGGAACCATCGCTGTTCGGTAAGCAGTAACTTCTACTGGTGGTGGTGAAAGTCACGAATTTAAGTCTAAGAAGATCTGAATCCTTTCCTTCTTCATTTCTTTATTAATTTTGGATATCGCCTCACGGGTGTTTTTTTCATTATGGTTTTTTGCATTATGGATTTTTGAATATGAACTTTGAGGGGTTTTTCCGCTCTACAGTATTTTTGGACAATAACCGATTTTTTATTTACAGTTAATTTTCTGTTTATTATCTGTTCACATAGATTATATATTGCTTTTCACTTAGCTTTTTATATGTTATCACTGTTGATATTTGGATTTTTTCAGTTACCCAGTGATGGGCTTATGTTCAAATTCATAAGTTAGCGCGACTACATATTTTTTTTCTTATTTGTACCCACTGATGATTGTTTTCAAACTAGTTGCTGCTTCTCCTAAAATATTTTCTTTTTTCAGGCAATTCATTAGCTTGATTCGTACACTTTAAGCGCAGTTTCTTCTATATTTTTTTCCAATGTTCATAAATGAAGGCTGCTAGAAAGTTTACAGATTACTTCTCTAATGACTACATACAGTAACTAAAGAAACAAATGTAATATAATATAATGCATAATAAAACGAATAACACAATTCCATTTAACACATGTTCTTATATATTTATATATATATATATATATATATTAGGGATGAGCTCGGTGTTCGAGTCGAACATACGTTCGACTCGAACATCGGCTGTTCGATCGTTCGCCGAACAACGAACGATTTGGGCCGTTCGCGCCTAATTCGCGGCCCACAATGCACTACGCCATCGCAGTGTCATCCTGGCGCTGTGATTGGCCAAGCATGCACTGTGACCCCGCATGCTTGGCCAATCACAGCGCCGGCAGCAAGGAGAGCAATGATTGGCCACAGGCAGGATGCCTGTGGCCAATTATTGCTGAGGGTGTTTAGTACACGCCCCACACTATAAAAGGCCACCAGCACGGCGGCCTAGTGTAGTGTGTTCCGGAGCAGGGAAAGAGAAGCATAGGCAGGGACAATGACATTTTTTTTCTTGCTTAACCTGGATTCCTTTAGTTTAGGGAAAGAGAAGGATAGGTAGGGAGAGTGTCAGTGTGTTTTACTGTGCTAATCCTTGTTTGTAGGGACAGGGAAGGACAGTGAGGGAAATTCTCCTTGTGCTATACTGTGCTAAAGCATTCATCATCAACCATCTTTAAAAAAACATTTTTTATAGGGACAGAAAACTATAGGTAGGGAGAGTGTCAGTGTGTTTTACTGTGCTAATCCTTGTTTGTAGGGACAGGGAAGGACAGTGAGGGAAATTCTCCTTGTGCTATACTGTGCTAAAGCATTCATCATCAACCATCTTTAAAAAAACATTTTTTATAGGGACAGAAAACTATAGGTAGGGAGAGTGTCAGTGTGTTTTACTGTGCTAATCCTTGTTTGTAGGGACAGGGAAGGACAGTGAGGGAAATTCTCCTTGTGCTATACTGTGCTAAAGCATTCATCATCAACCATCTTTAAAAAAACATTTTTTATAGGGACAGAAAACTATAGGTAGGGAGAGTGTCAGTGTGTTTTACTGTGCTAATCCTTGTTTGTAGGGACAGGGAAGGACAGTGAGGGAAATTCTCCTTGTGCTATACTGTGCTAAAGCATTCATCATCAACCATCTTTAAAAAAACATTTTTTATAGGGACAGAAAACTATAGGTAGGGAGAGTGTCAGTGTGTTTTACTGTGCTAATCCTTGTTTGTAGGGACAGGGAAGGACAGTGAGGGAAATTCTCCTTGTGCTATACTGTGCTAAAGCATTCATCATCAACCATCTTTAAAAAAACATTTTTTATAGGGACAGAAAACTATAGGTAGGGAGAGTGTCAGTGTGTTTTACTGTGCTAATCATTGTTTGTAGGGACAGGGAAGGACAGTGAGGGAAATTCTCCTTGTGCTATACTGTGCTAAAGCATTCATCATCAACCATCTTTAAAAAAACATTTTTTATAGGGACAGAAAACTATAGGTAGGGAGAGTGTCAGTGTGTTTTACTGTGCTAATCCTTGTTTGTAGGGACAGGGAAGGACAGTGAGGGAAATTCTCCTTGTGCTATACTGTGCTAAAGCATTCATCATCAACCATCTTTAAAAAAACATTTTTTATAGGGACAGAAAACTATAGGTAGGGAGAGTGTCAGTGTGTTTTACTGTGCTAATCCTTGTTTGTAGGGACAGGGAAGGACAGTGAGGGAAATTCTCCTTGTGCTATACTGTGCTAAAGCATTCATCATCAACCATCTTTAAAAAAACATTTTTTATAGGGACAGAAAACTATAGGTAGGGAGAGTGTCAGTGTGTTTTACTGTGCTAATCCTTGTTTGTAGGGACAGGGAAGGACAGTGAGGGAAATTCTCCTTGTGCTATACTGTGCTAAAGCATTCATCATCAACCATCTTTAAAAAAAAAATTTTTATAGGGACAGAAAACTATAGGTAGGGAGAGTGTCAGTGTGTTTTACTGTGCTAATCCTTGTTTGTAGGGACAGGGAAGGACAGTGAGGGAAATTCTCCTTGTGCTATACTGTGCTAAAGCATTCATCATCAACCATCTTTAAAAAAACATTTTTTATAGGGACAGAAAACTATAGGTAGGGAGAGTGTCAGTGTGTTTTACTGTGCTAATCCTTGTTTGTAGGGACAGGGAAGGACAGTGAGGGAAATTCTCCTTGTGCTATACTGTGCTAAAGCATTCATCATCAACCATCTTTAAAAAAACATTTTTTATAGGGACAGAAAACTATAGGTAGGGAGAGTGTCAGTGTGTTTTACTGTGCTAATCCTTGTTTGTAGGGACAGGGAAGGACAGTGAGGGAAATTCTCCTTGTGCTATACTGTGCTAAAGCATTCATCATCAACCATCTTTAAAAAAACATTTTTTATAGGGACAGAAAACTATAGGTAGGGAGAGTGTCAGTGTGTTTTACTGTGCTAATCCTTGTTTGTAGGGACAGGGAAGGACAGTGAGGGAAATTCTCCTTGTGCTATACTGTGCTAAAGCATTCATCATCAACCATCTTTAAAAAAACATTTTTTATAGGGACAGAAAACTATAGGTAGGGAGAGTGTCAGTGTGTTTTACTGTGCTAATCCTTGTTTGTAGGGACAGGGAAGGACAGTGAGGGAAATTCTCCTTGTGCTATACTGTGCTAAAGCATTCATCATCAACCATCTTTAAAAAAACATTTTTTATAGGGACAGAAAACTATAGGTAGGGAGAGTGTCAGTGTGTTTTACTGTGCTAATCCTTGTTTGTAGGGACAGGGAAGGACAGTGAGGGAAATTCTCCTTGTGCTATACTGTGCTAAAGCATTCATCATCAACCATCTTTAAAAAAACATTTTTTATAGGGACAGAAAACTATAGGTAGGGAGAGTGTCAGTGTGTTTTACTGTGCTAATCATTGTTTGTAGGGACAGGGAAGGACAGTGAGGGAAATTCTCCTTGTGCTATACTGTGCTAAAGCATTCATCATCAACCATCTTTAAAAAAACATTTTTTATAGGGACAGAAAACTATAGGTAGGGAGAGTGTCAGTGTGTTTTACTGTGCTAATCCTTGTTTGTAGGGACAGGGAAGGACAGTGAGGGAAATTCTCCTTGTGCTATACTGTGCTAAAGCATTCATCATCAACCATCTTTAAAAAAACATTTTTTATAGGGACAGAAAACTATAGGTAGGGAGAGTGTCAGTGTGTTTTACTGTGCTAATCCTTGTTTGTAGGGACAGGGAAGGACAGTGAGGGAAATTCTCCTTGTGCTATACTGTGCTAAAGCATTCATCATCAACCATCTTTAAAAAAACATTTTTTATAGGGACAGAAAACTATAGGTAGGGAGAGTGTCAGTGTGTTTTACTGTGCTAATCCTTGTTTGTAGGGACAGGGAAGGACAGTGAGGGAAATTCTCCTTGTGCTATACTGTGCTAAAGCATTCATCATCAACCATCTTTAAAAAAACATTTTTTATAGGGACAGAAAACTATAGGTAGGGAGAGTGTCAGTGTGTTTTACTGTGCTAATCCTTGTTTGTAGGGACAGGGAAGGACAGTGAGGGAAATTCTCCTTGTGCTATACTGTGCTAAAGCATTCATCATCAACCATCTTTAAAAAAACATTTTTTATAGGGACAGAAAACTATAGGTAGGGAGAGTGTCAGTGTGTTTTACTGTGCTAATCCTTGTTTGTAGGGACAGGGAAGGACAGTGAGGGAAATTCTCCTTGTGCTATACTGTGCTAAAGCATTCATCATCAACCATCTTTAAAAAAACATTTTTTATAGGGACAGAAAACTATAGGTAGGGAGAGTGTCAGTGTGTTTTACTGTGCTAATCCTTGTTTGTAGGGACAGGGAAGGACAGTGAGGGAAATTGTCCTTGTGCTATACTGTGCTAAAGCATTCATCATCAACCATCTTTAAAAAAACATTTTTTATAGGGACAGAAAACTATAGGTAGGGAGAGTGTCAGTGTGTTTTACTGTGCTAATCCTTGTTTGTAGGGACAGGGAAGGACAGTGAGGGAAATTCTCCTTGTGCTATACTGTGCTAAAGCATTCATCATCAACCATCTTTAAAAAAACATTTTTTATAGGGACAGAAAACTATAGGTAGGGAGAGTGTCAGTGTGTTTTACTGTGCTAATCATTGTTTGTAGGGACAGGGAAGGACAGTGAGGGAAATTCTCCTTGTGCTATACTGTGCTAAAGCATTCATCATCAACCATCTTTAAAAAAACATTTTTTATAGGGACAGAAAACTATAGGTAGGGAGAGTGTCAGTGTGTTTTACTGTGCTAATCCTTGTTTGTAGGGACAGGGAAGGACAGTGAGGGAAATTCTCCTTGTGCTATACTGTGCTAAAGCATTCATCATCAACCATCTTTAAAAAAACATTTTTTATAGGGACAGAAAACTATAGGTAGGGAGAGTGTCAGTGTGTTTTACTGTGCTAATCCTTGTTTGTAGGGACAGGGAAGGACAGTGAGGGAAATTCTCCTTGTGCTATACTGTGCTAAAGCATTCATCATCAACCATCTTTAAAAAAACATTTTTTATAGGGACAGAAAACTATAGGTAGGGAGAGTGTCAGTGTGTTTTACTGTGCTAATCCTTGTTTGTAGGGACAGGGAAGGACAGTGAGGGAAATTCTCCTTGTGCTATACTGTGCTAAAGCATTCATCATCAACCATCTTTAAAAAAACATTTTTTATAGGGACAGAAAACTATAGGTAGGGAGAGTGTCAGTGTGTTTTACTGTGCTAATCCTTGTTTGTAGGGACAGGGAAGGACAGTGAGGGAAATTCTCCTTGTGCTATACTGTGCTAAAGCATTCATCATCAACCATCTTTAAAAAAACATTTTTTATAGGGACAGAAAACTATAGGTAGGGAGAGTGTCAGTGTGTTTTACTGTGCTAATCCTTGTTTGTAGGGACAGGGAAGGACAGTGAGGGAAATTCTCCTTGTGCTATACTGTGCTAAAGCATTCATCATCAACCATCTTTAAAAAAACATTTTTTATAGGGACAGAAAACTATAGGTAGGGAGAGTGTCAGTGTGTTTTACTGTGCTAATCCTTGTTTGTAGGGACAGGGAAGGACAGTGAGGGAAATTCTCCTTGTGCTATACTGTGCTAAAGCATTCATCATCAACCATCTTTAAAAAAACATTTTTTATAGGGACAGAAAACTATAGGTAGGGAGAGTGTCAGTGTGTTTTACTGTGCTAATCCTTGTTTGTAGGGACAGGGAAGGACAGTGAGGGAAATTCTCCTTGTGCTATACTGTGCTAAAGCATTCATCATCAACCATCTTTAAAAAAAAATTTTTTATAGGGACAGAAAACTATAGGTAGGGAGAGTGTCAGTGTGTTTTACTGTGCTAATCCTTGTTTGTAGGGACAGGGAAGGACAGTGAGGGAAATTCTCCTTGTGCTATACTGTGCTAAAGCATTCATCATCAACCATCTTTAAAAAAACATTTTTTATAGGGACAGAAAACTATAGGTAGGGAGAGTGTCAGTGTGTTTTACTGTGCTAATCCTTGTTTGTAGGGACAGGGAAGGACAGTGAGGGAAATTCTCCTTGTGCTATACTGTGCTAAAGCATTCATCATCAACCATCTTTAAAAAAACATTTTTTATAGGGACAGAAAACTATAGGTAGGGAGAGTGTCAGTGTGTTTTACTGTGCTAATCCTTGTTTGTAGGGACAGGGAAGGACAGTGAGGGAAATTCTCCTTGTGCTATACTGTGCTAAAGCATTCATCATCAACCATCTTTAAAAAAACATTTTTTATAGGGACAGAAAACTATAGGTAGGGAGAGTGTCAGTGTGTTTTACTGTGCTAATCCTTGTTTGTAGGGACAGGGAAGGACAGTGAGGGAAATTCTCCTTGTGCTATACTGTGCTAAAGCATTCATCATCAACCATCTTTAAAAAAACATTTTTTATAGGGACAGAAAACTATAGGTAGGGATAGTGTCAGTGTGTTTTACTGTGCTAATCCTTGTTTGTAGGGACAGGGAAGGACAGTGAGGGAAATTTTCCTTGTGCTATACTGTGCTAAAGCATTCATCATCAACCATCTTTAAAAAAACATTTTTTTATAGGGACAGAAAACTATAGGTAGGGAGAGTGTCAGTGTGTTTTACTGTGCTAATCCTTGTTTGTAGGGACAGGGAAGGACAGTGAGGGAAATTCTCCTTGTGCTATACTGTGCTAAAGCATTCATCATCAACCATCTTTAAAAAAAAAACATTTTTTATAGGGACAGAAAACTATAGGTAGGGCGAGTGTCAGTGTGTTTTACTGTGCTAATCCTTGTTTGTAGGGACAGGGAAGGACAGTGAGGGAAATTCTCCTTGTGCTATACTGTGCTAAAGCATTCATCATCAACCATCTTTAAAAAAACATTTTTTATAGGGACAGAAAACTATAGGTAGGGAGAGTGTCAGTGTGTTTTACTGTGCTAATCCTTGTTTGTAGGGACAGGGAAGGACAGTGAGGGAAATTCTCCTTGTGCTATACTGTGCTAAAGCATTCATCATCAACCATCTTTAAAAAAACATTTTTTATAGGGACAGAAAACTATAGGTAGGGAGAGTGTCAGTGTGTTTTACTGTGCTAATCCTTGTTTGTAGGGACAGGGAAGGACAGTGAGGGAAATTCTCCTTGTGCTATACTGTGCTAAAGCATTCATCATCAACCATCTTTAAAAAAACATTTTTTATAGGGACAGAAAACTATAGGTAGGGAGAGTGTCAGTGTGTTTTACTGTGCTAATCCTTGTTTGTAGGGACAGGGAAGGACAGTGAGGGAAATTCTCCTTGTGCTATACTGTGCTAAAGCATTCATCATCAACCATCTTTAAAAAAACATTTTTTATAGGGACAGAAAACTATAGGTAGGGAGAGTGTCAGTGTGTTTTACTGTGCTAATCCTTGTTTGTAGGGACAGGGAAGGACAGTGAGGGAAATTCTCCTTGTGCTATACTGTGCTAAAGCATTCATCATCAACCATCTTTAAAAAAACATTTTTTATAGGGACAGAAAACTATAGGTAGGGAGAGTGTCAGTGTGTTTTACTGTGCTAATCCTTGTTTGTAGGGACAGGGAAGGACAGTGAGGGAAATTCTCCTTGTGCTATACTGTGCTAAAGCATTCATCATCAACCATCTTTAAAAAAACATTTTTTATAGGGACAGAAAACTATAGGTAGGGAGAGTGTCAGTGTGTTTTACTGTGCTAATCCTTGTTTGTAGGGACAGGGAAGGACAGTGAGGGAAATTCTCCTTGTGCTATACTGTGCTAAAGCATTCATCATCAACCATCTTTAAAAAAACATTTTTTATAGGGACAGAAAACTATAGGTAGGGAGAGTGTCAGTGTGTTTTACTGTGCTAATCCTTGTTTGTAGGGACAGGGAAGGACAGTGAGGGAAATTCTCCTTGTGCTATACTGTGCTAAAGCATTCATCATCAACCATCTTTAAAAAAACATTTTTTATAGGGACAGAAAACTATAGGTAGGGAGAGTGTCAGTGTGTTTTACTGTGCTAATCCTTGTTTGTAGGGACAGGGAAGGACAGTGAGGGAAATTCTCCTTGTGCTATACTGTGCTAAAGCATTCATCATCAACCATCTTTAAAAAAACATTTTTTATAGGGACAGAAAACTATAGGTAGGGAGAGTGTCAGTGTGTTTTACTGTGCTAATCCTTGTTTGTAGGGACAGGGAAGGACAGTGAGGGAAATTCTCCTTGTGCTATACTGTGCTAAAGCATTCATCATCAACCATCTTTAAAAAAACATTTTTTATAGGGACAGAAAACTATAGGTAGGGAGAGTGTCAGTGTGTTTTACTGTGCTAATCCTTGTTTGTAGGGACAGGGAAGGACAGTGAGGGAAATTCTCCTTGTGCTATACTGTGCTAAAGCATTCATCATCAACCATCTTTAAAAAAACATTTTTTATAGGGACAGAAAACTATAGGTAGGGAGAGTGTCAGTGTGTTTTACTGTGCTAATCCTTGTTTGTAGGGACAGGGAAGGACAGTGAGGGAAATTCTCCTTGTGCTATACTGTGCTAAAGCATTCATCATCAACCATCTTTTAAAAAAAAAAATTTATAGGGACAGAAAACTATAGGTAGGGAGAGTGTCAGTGTGTTTTACTGTGCTAATCCTTGTTTGTAGGGACAGGGAAGGACAGTGAGGGAAATTCTCCTTGTGCTATACTGTGCTAAAGCATTCATCATCAACCATCTTTAAAAAAACATTTTTTATAGGGACAGAAAACTATAGGTAGGGAGAGTGTCAGTGTGTTTTACTGTGCTAATCCTTGTTTGTAGGGACAGGGAAGGACAGTGAGGGAAATTCTCCTTGTGCTATACTGTGCTAAAGCATTCATCATCAACCATCTTTAAAAAAACATTTTTTATAGGGACAGAAAACTATAGGTAGGGAGAGTGTCAGTGTGTTTTACTGTGCTAATCCTTGTTTGTAGGGACAGGGAAGGACAGTGAGGGAAATTCTCCTTGTGCTATACTGTGCTAAAGCATTCATCATCAACCATCTTTAAAAAAACATTTTTTATAGGGACAGAAAACTATAGGTAGGGAGAGTGTCAGTGTGTTTTACTGTGCTAATCCTTGTTTGTAGGGACAGGGAAGGACAGTGAGGGAAATTCTCCTTGTGCTATACTGTGCTAAAGCATTCATCATCAACCATCTTTAAAAAAACATTTTTTTATAGGGACAAAAAACTATAGGTAGGGATAGTGTCAGTGTGTTTTACTGTGCTAATCCTTGTTTGTAGGGACAGGGAAGGACAGTGAGGGAAATTTTCCTTGTGCTATACTGTGCTAAAGCATTCATCATCAACCATCTTTAAAAAAACATTTTTTTATAGGGACAGAAAACTATAGGTAGGGAGAGTGTCAGTGTGTTTTACTGTGCTAATCCTTGTTTGTAGGGACAGGGAAGGACAGTGAGGGAAATTCTCCTTGTGCTATACTGTGCTAAAGCATTCATCATCAACCATCTTTAAAAAAAAAACATTTTTTATAGGGACAGAAAACTATAGGTAGGGCGAGTGTCAGTGTGTTTTACTGTGCTAATCCTTGTTTGTAGGGACAGGGAAGGACAGTGAGGGAAATTCTCCTTGTGCTATACTGTGCTAAAGCATTCATCATCAACCATCTTTAAAAAAACATTTTTTATAGGGACAGAAAACTATAGGTAGGGAGAGTGTCAGTGTGTTTTACTGTGCTAATCCTTGTTTGTAGGGACAGGGAAGGACAGTGAGGGAAATTCTCCTTGTGCTATACTGTGCTAAAGCATTCATCATCAACCATCTTTAAAAAAACATTTTTTATAGGGACAGAAAACTATAGGTAGGGAGAGTGTCAGTGTGTTTTACTGTGCTAATCCTTGTTTGTAGGGACAGGGAAGGACAGTGAGGGAAATTCTCCTTGTGCTATACTGTGCTAAAGCATTCATCATCAACCATCTTTAAAAAAACATTTTTTATAGGGACAGAAAACTATAGGTAGGGAGAGTGTCAGTGTGTTTTACTGTGCTAATCCTTGTTTGTAGGGACAGGGAAGGACAGTGAGGGAAATTCTCCTTGTGCTATACTGTGCTAAAGCATTCATCATCAACCATCTTTAAAAAAACATTTTTTATAGGGACAGAAAACTATAGGTAGGGAGAGTGTCAGTGTGTTTTACTGTGCTAATCCTTGTTTGTAGGGACAGGGAAGGACAGTGAGGGAAATTCTCCTTGTGCTATACTGTGCTAAAGCATTCATCATCAACCATCTTTAAAAAAACATTTTTTATAGGGACAGAAAACTATAGGTAGGGAGAGTGTCAGTGTGTTTTACTGTGCTAATCCTTGTTTGTAGGGACAGGGAAGGACAGTGAGGGAAATTCTCCTTGTGCTATACTGTGCTAAAGCATTCATCATCAACCATCTTTAAAAAAACATTTTTTATAGGGACAGAAAACTATAGGTAGGGAGAGTGTCAGTGTGTTTTACTGTGCTAATCCTTGTTTGTAGGGACAGGGAAGGACAGTGAGGGAAATTCTCCTTGTGCTATACTGTGCTAAAGCATTCATCATCAACCATCTTTAAAAAAACATTTTTTATAGGGACAGAAAACTATAGGTAGGGAGAGTGTCAGTGTGTTTTACTGTGCTAATCCTTGTTTGTAGGGACAGGGAAGGACAGTGAGGGAAATTCTCCTTGTGCTATACTGTGCTAAAGCATTCATCATCAACCATCTTTAAAAAAACATTTTTTATAGGGACAGAAAACTATAGGTAGGGAGAGTGTCAGTGTGTTTTACTGTGCTAATCCTTGTTTGTAGGGACAGGGAAGGACAGTGAGGGAAATTCTCCTTGTGCTATACTGTGCTAAAGCATTCATCATCAACCATCTTTAAAAAAACATTTTTTATAGGGACAGAAAACTATAGGTAGGGAGAGTGTCAGTGTGTTTTACTGTGCTAATCCTTGTTTGTAGGGACAGGGAAGGACAGTGAGGGAAATTCTCCTTGTGCTATACTGTGCTAAAGCATTCATCATCAACCATCTTTAAAAAAACATTTTTTATAGGGACAGAAAACTATAGGTAGGGAGAGTGTCAGTGTGTTTTACTGTGCTAATCCTTGTTTGTAGGGACAGGGAAGGACAGTGAGGGAAATTCTCCTTGTGCTATACTGTGCTAAAGCATTCATCATCAACCATCTTTAAAAAAACATTTTTTATAGGGACAGAAAACTATAGGTAGGGAGAGTGTCAGTGTGTTTTACTGTGCTAATCCTTGTTTGTAGGGACAGGGAAGGACAGTGAGGGAAATTCTCATTGTGCTATACTGTGCTAAAGCATTCATCATCAACCATCTTTAAAAAAACATTTTTTATAGGGACAGAAAACTATAGGTAGGGAGAGTGTCAGTGTGTTTTACTGTGCTAATCCTTGTTTGTAGGGACAGGGAAGGACAGTGAGGGAAATTCTCCTTGTGCTATAGTGTGCTAAAGCATTCATCATCAACCATCTTTAAAAAAAAATTTTTTATAGGGACAGAAAACTATAGGTAGGGAGAGTGTCAGTGTGTTTTACTGTGCTAATCCTTGTTTGTAGGGACAGGGAAGGACAGTGAGGGAAATTCTCCTTGTGCTATACTGTGCTAAAGCATTCATCATCAACCATCTTTAAAAAAACATTTTTTATAGGGACAGAAAACTATAGGTAGGGAGAGTGTCAGTGTGTTTTACTGTGCTAATCCTTGTTTGTAGGGACAGGGAAGGACAGTGAGGGAAATTCTCCTTGTGCTATACTGTGCTAAAGCATTCATCATCAACCATCTTTAAAAAAACATTTTTTATAGGGACAGAAAACTATAGGTAGGGAGAGTGTCAGTGTGTTTTACTGTGCTAATCCTTGTTTGTAGGGACAGGGAAGGACAGTGAGGGAAATTCTCCTTGTGCTATACTGTGCTAAAGCATTCATCATCAACCATCTTTAAGAAAACATTTTTTATAGGGACAGAAAACTATAGGTAGGGAGAGTGTCAGTGTGTTTTACTGTGCTAATCCTTGTTTGTAGGGACAGGGAAGGACAGTGAGGGAAATTCTCCTTGTGCTATACTGTGCTAAAGCATTCATCATCAACCATCTTTAAAAAAACATTTTTTATAGGGACAGAAAACTATAGGTAGGGAGAGTGTCAGTGTGTTTTACTGTGCTAATCCTTGTTTGTAGGGACAGGGAAGGACAGTGAGGGAAATTCTCCTTGTGCTATACTGTGCTAAAGCATTCATCATCAACCATCTTTAAAAAAACATTTTTTATAGGGACAGAAAACTATAGGTAGGGCGAGTGTCAGTGTGTTTTACTGTGCTAATCCTTGTTTGTAGGGACAGGGAAGGACAGTGAGGGAAATTCTCCTTGTGCTATACTGTGCTAAAGCATTCATCATCAACCATCTTTAAAAAAACATTTTTTATAGGGACAGAAAACTATAGGTAGGGAGAGTGTCAGTGTGTTTTACTGTGCTAATCCTTGTTTGTAGGGACAGGGAAGGACAGTGAGGGAAATTCTCATTGTGCTATACTGTGCTAAAGCATTCCTCATCAACCATCTTTGAAATCCTTGTTTTTTGGACAGTCAGGGAAATTGTCATTGTGCTATTCTGTGCGAAAGCAATCATCCTCAACCATATTTAGAAATCCTTAAGTAAAGGGACAGAGAAGGACACCTGAAGGTAGCCCTTATTGCTTTTTTCCCATCTCCCTGCAGGCCATCCATTAGAATGTCTGGAAGGCAAACAAGGAGAGGCAGACAGTCAGGAGGCAATAAAAGAGGGCCAGCAGGCTCTGTGTCTGGGGGCAACAGTGCTGGTCGTGGACGCGGTGCATTGTCATCAGCACATGGCCATGGGACACGCTTGTCCTTCTTTTCGGCAACTGGACATGTTGAGCCACATCATGCCGAAGACTTGTTAGAGTGGATGACCAAGCCCTCCTCCTCCTCCTCATCCTCTCTCACCCAGGCTCAGGGTACTGGCAAAGCAGCTGCCAAAGCGTCCTCTTCCCTGGTATCAATGTCAGACTCATCATCAGTCACTCCTTCCCTAGACCCACCATGTCCTCCTCCTGAGGAGTCCCCCGAACTGTTTGAGCACAGTGTTGGGTACATGCTCCAGGAGGATGCCCAGCGTTTCGAAGGGTCTGATGATGAAACCCAGCTACAAGAAGGCAGTAGCGTGAGAGCAGACAGAGGGGATGCTCAAGAAGGACACCAATCTGGCAGTCATGTTCCAGCAGCTGCAGCATACTGCCAGATTGGCTCCAGTGATGAGGAGGGAGGGGATGATGAGGTCACTGACTCCACATGGGTGCCTAATAGGAGAGAGGAGGAGGAGGAGGATGAGGAGGAGGCACATCTCCAACGAGGCAGGATGCCCTTTGGTGGCCAGCGTAAGGGCAGTACACCGACGGAATCACACCGCAGAGCTCCGCCTGTGCAGGGCGCTGCCTCTGCCCGTCATTCAAAAAGTTCTTTGGTGTGGGCCTTTTTTGAGGCTAGTGCATCAGATCGCACAGCTGCTGTTTGCAACATATGTCTCAAGCGTATATCGCGTGGCCAAAACATCAGCCGCTTGGGTACCACATGCCTGACCAGACATATGTTGACCTGCCATGCAGCTCGTTGGCAAGCCTACCTCAAAGACCCACACCAAAGAACAAAGCGGACCTCTCCTTGCACCGCATCAGCTGGGATCTCCAACCCCACTATAACTTCAGTCCTCTCTGAAACATGCACTGAGAGGAATGAAGGTGTAGAATTAGGTGTGTCACAGCCAAGTACTTGCGGCCACTCTGCTAGCAGTACACCGACGTCCGATTCTAGCAGGCAAATTTCCCTGCCCCAGCTGCTGGACCGTCGAAAGAAGTTCACTCCCAGCCATCCACATGCCCAGCGGTTGAATGCTAGCTTGGCTAAATTGCTAGCGCTTCAACTGCTGCCTTTTCAGTTGGTAGACTCGGCCCCCTTCCGTGAGTTTGTGCAATGTGCGGTTCCTCAGTGGCAGGTTCCCAAACGCCACTTTTTCTCACGGAAGGCTATTCCGGCTCTCTACCGGCATGTGGAAGGCAATGTCTTGGCCTCGCTGGACAGGGCGGTCTGCGGTAAGGTGCATATTACCGCTGACTCATGGTCCAGCAGGCATGGACAGGGACGTTACCTTTCTTTCACGGCCCATTGGGTCACTCTTTTGGCAGCTGGGAAGGATGCAGGACAAGGTGCAGTAGTGTTGGAGGTTGTTCCACCGCCACGCCTCCAAAATGCTACTACTGGTTGTGACACACCTCTCTCCTCCACCCCCTCCTCTTCTTCTTCCTCCATGGCCTCTTCCTGTGCTTTGTCCTCTGAACCAGCGGTGCTCCGTAGCCGTTCAAGGGGCTACGCAAGTACGCAGGCAAAAAGATGCCATGCCGTGCTTGCGCTGGTGTGTTTGGGGGACAGAAGCCACACTGGGGCAGAGGTCCTGTCTGCTCTGCAGGGCCAGGCCGAGAGATGGTTGACGCCACGCCAGCTTAAGCCAGGAATGGTGGTTTGCGACAATGGCACCAACCTCCTCTCCGCCCTCCGACAGGGACAACTGACCCATGTGCCCTGTGTGGCTCATGTCCTTAACCTGGTGGTGCAGCGGTTCTTGGGCAGGTACCCGGGCTTACAGGATGTCCTGAGGCAGGCCAGGAAAGTCTGTGTGCATTTCTGCAGATCTTATAATGCCAGTGCTCGCCTGGCTGAGCTGCAAAAGGAGTTGAACCTGCCCAAGAACCGCCTTATATGTGACATGCCCACCAGGTGGAACTCAACGTTGGCCATGCTGCAGCGGCTGCACACGCAGCAGAGGGCCATCAATGAGTACCTGTGCGACTACGGCACCAGGACAGGGTCAGGAGAGCTTGGTTTATTTTCACCACGCCAGTGGGGCATGATCAGGGATGCATGCACTGTCCTGGCACCATTTGAGGAGGCCACGAGGATGGTGAGCAGTGACAGTGCATGCATCAGTGACACTGTATCTCTTGTCCACCTGTTGGAACATACGCTGCGTGGAATAATGGACAGGGCACTTGAGGCAGAACAGAGGCAGGAAGAGGAGGACTTCCTTGCCTCTCAAGGCCCCCTTTACCCAGACAGTGTTCCTTCTGTCCCACCCATCGCACAGGATTGGAGGAGGAGGAGGAGGATTGTGTCAGCATGGAGGTGGAGGCTGGCACTCAGCATCATCAGCAGCAGTCTTTTAGGGATGATTTACAGTCCCAAGAAACCAGTGGACTTGTACGTGGCTGGGAGGAGGTGGCTGCGGATCATGTCGTCCTTAGTGACCCAGAGGACTCCGGACCGAATGCCTCAGCTAACCTACGCTGCATGGCCTCCCTGATCCTGCAAAGTCTGCAGAAGGATCCTCGTATTCTTCGGATCAAGGAGAGGGACCATTACTGGCTGGCCACTCTCCTTGATCCACGGTACAAGGGTAAGGTTGCGGACCTTATGTTACCGTCGCAGAGGGAGCAGAGGATGAGACAACTCCGGGAGGCCTTGCAGAAAGGTCTGTGCAACGCGTTCCCAGAGGCTGGGAGGTTACAAACTCCTGGTCCTGGACAACGAGTTGCTGAGGCTTCGGCCAGTCAAAGAAGGAGCGGTGGGGAAGGTGGCCGTCTGACCGATGCGTTCAGACAATTCTTTAGTCCGCAGCCCCAAAGTATGATCGGTTCCAGCAACCATCGCCAGCGTCTGATAAACATGGTGCAGGAATATCTAGGGGCAAGGTCAGACTTGGACACCTTCCCCACCGAAAATCCTCTGGCTTACTGGGTCTTGAGGATGGATCACTGGCCAGAGCTTGCACAGTATGCAATTGAGCTACTGGCCTGTCCTGCATCCAGCGTTCTTTCGGAACGCACATTCAGTGCTGCTGGAGGATTTGTCACGGATCACAGGGTGCGCCTGTCCACCGACTCGGTTGATCGACTGACTTTCATCAAGATGAACCAGTCTTGGATCACCACCAGCTACCACACACCTGATGCTGATATAACAGACTAATTGATTTTAACATGTCACATCCCTTCAAGACTGATGCTGATGCTGAGTGCCTGTGCTGTTATGTTGACTGGCTATCCTCTTCCTCCGAGTCCTCAATGATACGATTGATGATGATAGCTTGGAAGATCATTTTTGTTTATGGGTGCCGCCACCAGTGGCTAAGGCCCAATTTTTCAGCCCCTGTTTAACAGGGGCGTGTAATTACAATTTTTGATGCAATACTTTGCAACAGGGCTCATTGCTGTGCTCCAAGTACAGTATCTGTGAGGGGTTGCAGTGTTGTGCCACCAGTGCCTAAGGCCCAATTTTTCAGCCCCTGTTTAACAGGGGCGTGTCATTACAATTTTTGAAGCAATACTTTGCAACAGGGGTCATTGCTGTGCTCCAAGTACAGTATCTGTGAGGGGTTGCAGTGTTGTGCCACCAGTGCCTAAGGCCCAATTTTTCAGCCCCTGTTCAACAGGGGCATGTAATTACAATTCTTGATCTAATAATTCACAGCAGGGCCCATTGCTGCACCCACCAAGAGTAACTCTGAGGGCTTACAGTGTTGTGGCAACGCCACCACCACCACCACCACGAAAGGCCCAATTTTTCAGCCCCTGTTCAAAAGGGGCATGTAATTACAATTCTTGATCTAATAATTCACAGCAGGGCCCATTCCTGCACCCACCAAGAGTAACTCTGAGGGCTTACAGTGTTGTGGCAACACCACCACCACCACCACCACCACGAAAGGCCCAATTTTTCAGCCCCTGTTCAACAGGGGCATGCAATTACAATTCTTGATCTAATAATTCACAGCAGGGCCCATTGCTGCACCCACCAAGAGTAACTGTCAGGGCTTACAGTGTTGTGGCACCAGCACCACCATCAAAGGCCCAATTTTTACTACCACTGTTCAACAATTATATGTAATTACAATTCCTGATATAATAGTTGACAGCAGGGCGTTCCAGCACCAACCAAGAGTAACTGTGAGTGCTTACAGTGTTGTGCCAACACCAACAACTAAGGGGCCTATTTCTGCAGAGTATATACGGCAGGTCCCTACTTTCAAACATCCAACTTACAAACGACTCCTACTTGCAAACGCAAGAAGACAACAGGAAGTGAGAGGAAATCTACCCCTAGGAAGGAAAATTCTCTCCTGTAAGAATTAATATGGGAGAAAGGTGTCTCCTCTGTACTGATGCTTTATCAGCAATCCTTGTTTCAAGAAAAACACCACATTTCAAAAACAGTTGTCATTGGGACGGAAAGTGAGGTGAAATGTTCTGAACAGGGGCACAGACAGCAAAACAAATGTTACAGGGGTGATAACCCTTACCTATGTTTTCCAAAAAGTTTAAAAATAGATTTTTGGGCTGGAGCTACACTTAAACAATGTACCTGTTCAAAATTACAAACACATTCTACATAAGAACAAACCTACAGTCCCTGTCTTGTATGCACCGCCTGTATACGGCTGTTCAGAGTATATAGGGCCTTTTTTATTTTGTGTGCGGTGTTCCCCTTAATATCCATACAAGACCCAAAGGGGCTGGTAATGGGCTGGGGTAGGGGGGGGGGTCATGGGGTAGCTATGCCATTTTTCTTAAAGATTTTCATCCATATTACCGGGACCAGACATTACATTAAAGCCGCAAGCAGTTTTAAATGGCTTTTTTTTCCTTTAGAAGTGTCATTTTGTGCAGGGACAGTTCTAAACACGGGAAACACGTGGCACTTCACAGGCATACTTTAGACACCCCCCAGGTACGATATTTAAAGGAATATTTGACTTTTTTTTTTCACTTTATGCATCATTAAAATGACTGCTCCCGAAAAACGACCGTTTTTAAAACTTCTTTTTGCATTGATACATGTCCCCTGGTGCAAAACCCGGGTTCCCAAACCCTTTTTAGGACAATAACATGCATAATAGTCGTTATAATTAGCACTTTAGAATTAGAACGTTCGCATCCATTGTATTTAATAGGGTTCTAATGTTCGTACTAACTTTCGGTCCGTTCGCGGGTTCTGGTGCGAACCGAACCCGGGGGTGTTCGGCTCATCACTAATATATATATATATATATATATATATATATATATATATATATATATATAAATTACATCAATATCCATGCATGTGCAGTTAACTTTGCCTGTTTTTTTTTAGCTTGTTTGGTTTGCACAATGTTTTTGTGTTCTTTGTTTATTACTTTCCATGTAATTTCCATATGCATTTTTAGGTCTGTCACAGGCAGCACAGTTAATCAGTCATTCATTTCTGGCATGTTAAAGGCTTTGCACAGTGCTACAATTCACAGATTCAGTAGCATACTGTCAGATCATTTTTCATAACCCTTGTTTCCTTGTCATCCTGTCATAGCTAACACTGTGGAGCAGATTAGTACAAATACATAAATCTTTTCTCAGCTCCACTTCACTGCTGCTTAGTAGTGTTTTGCTAGACCACTGTGCTTACCAGCTTCAAATACCTTCAGTTTAGATTAATGCATATTTATTATCACGGGGCAGTTTCTACAGAGATTTTTCCCAGCGTGTGCTGACAGCATAGGTAGCGCTATGCCATTCATCACTGTTCACAATTTCTGTCAACTCATTCAAAAACTATTTTAATGTTGAAAAAAAAAAATAGAATCAGATAATTTTCTAGAAAAGAAGTCTATTTTGTATTCATAGCCACTGCTTAAGCATGTAATATTGCTGCCTTTTTTTCCTTTTTGTAATTTTGGCTGTGAAAAGTACTTAATGTACCAAAAACAATTTGTAGAGGCATTATTTTACCAATTTAAACTGTATACGCCTTGCTGAGGTCTCCCTTATCTAACTGTTGCTAATACATTCTCATGCTGTGCTCTGATAGCTTCATTTTACAGTTGAGGAGATCATCCGCTCCATGCTGTGCTAGAAATGGGGCCCTCATCACTCTGGTCTACAGAGTGCACTTAACATGTGAACAACAAAAAAAAAAAGTTTCTACCATAAACATCTCCTTACATTTTATTCTTTTTTAATAACGTATCTCTGCATTTGCTCCAGATTTGCTTTTACACAGCAGCTTAACTATTTGTTTTCTCGTGTCCATGCAGAACAGGGGCTTTTTGATCAGTGCAAGATTTTCAACTCTAGCTTTCCTCATACCTCCGATTGTGTCCCAGTAACAAGATCAGACTCTGAGACCCACGTGCACTGGAACCAGCTGGGACAGTAATTGCTGTGAAATTATGTTCTGGACATTTGAAAAGAAAGGATCAGCATCACAGGCTCTTGTTTTCCACCCTGTCAGTTCTTTTCCCTGCTATGGATTTGTTGTCATTGCCTCTTGATGATCCTGTTGACACTCCTGACGTAAAATGATTTTTTTTACTCCCCAGCTGATTGACTCCATTTATGCTGTGAAGCCATATGAAATACATGACCCCAGAGCCAGTGAGAGTTATTTGGTATGGTTAGGTCACAGGCTTAAGAATTAAAAAAATATTAATTATACGAAAAGAAAAGAAAAGAAAAAAGAAAAGAAGAAAAAAAAAACTTACCGTATATGAAATGATAATTGCTATGTCCTAGATTTGGTTTATACACCTAGAAGGGACAATTCAGTGGATCTTCTATTTTTATTATAGTTCCACGATGTCACCGTTTAATTTAAAAACACTTACCGTATTTGCCAGCGTATTAGGGCGACTGGGCGTATAAGACGACAACCTAATTTTTCAGCTAAAATTTGGATTTTGGGATATACTCGCCGTATAAGATGACCCCCTTCCGACTAGTCATGCCTCACCTCACTGTGCCATTGCATGCCTCACCTCACTGTGCCATTACATGCCTCAGTGTGCCATTACATGTCTCACTGTGCCATTGCATGCCTCACTGTGCTATTGCATGCCTCACTGTGCCATTACATGCCTCACTGTGCCATTACATGCCTCACTGTGCCATTGCATACCTCACTGTGCCATTGCATACCTCACTGTGCCATTACATACCTCACTGTGCCATTATATGCCTCACTGTGCCATTGCATACCTCACTGTGCCATTGCATACCTCACTGTGCCATTCCATGCCTCGACGATCCCATACCTTGTCCCTCACATGCAGAGTCTCAGTCAGACCGCGGGCGTCCATTGTTCAAAAGCCGCGCCTCCTCCGCGTGCTGTTCCGTGATAGGCGGAACACTCAGCTTCCCAGCAGAGCCTGTGTTCAGTGTTCCGCCTATCACGGATGCCCTCTTGTCCGAGGCCGAGGACGAGAGAGCATCCGTGATAGGCAGGACACTGAACAGAGGCTCTGCTGGGAAACTGAGTGTTCTGCCTATCACGGAACAGCACGAGGAGGAGGCGCGGCCTTTGAACAATGGACGGCCGCAATCTGACTGAGACTCTGCATACAGGTAACGGCGTATAAGATGACCCCCGAGTTTTGAGGCATATTTTTAAGTATAAAAGGTTGTCTTATACGCCGGAAAATACGGTATATAGTTAAAGTAGATCTAAACTGTAACTGGATGACATTTATTTGCTGTAGCACCATGTTTTATAGACAGTTGTCATTTTTTTTGTATTTTGTTTATTTAATAAAATACCCCCTTTTTACCCTATTTTGCATCTCAGTGCTACTGGTCTACACCAGCAGTTTTCCACTACTTCATGTCTTCATGCCCTTGCTCCAGCATCAGCTACACATTATTGAGTTTTCTGATAGTGATCATGTCTGCAGATGGTACATCAGCATGGCTTCTAACAGTCTCAAGCAGGGGTGCATGTGACAGAGTGAAAATGCAGGTGTACAAATAGGAGACAGCTGTTATCTCAAAACAGAAAGTGCCTGACCCTGGCCATGTGGATGTGGAGGTCTGCAGGTGGGGGCTTATCAGAATCTGTAAGTTCCATTTAACAATAAACATAGTACCCCTACTCATTCACATGTAGCGGGGTCTCCTTTAAGACTCTCAGGACTACCTTACCCAGAACCCCATTCGGCATCCAGGATGCAATGTTTCCACCCCAGAGACTCATGGGTGGGGTTATATAAGGAGGAGGTGAGGCTGCGCTCGGCTCTCTTTGGGACACGAGACTTCAGTGGAGAGAGATCTTCCTGTGCGGATCCGCTGTGGTGCAAGGCCTGAAGCCTGGGGCCTTGCGCTGTTACCCAGAAGGGCCTTCCACCCCATCGCAAGCCTGGGTGGCATCTGACTCGGTTTCCTCAACCGCTGCTGAGCCGGAGACCAGACCGCGGCAGACGCTGTGTGTGGAGACACAGCAGGTGAAAGTTCCCGGACTGGGATCGCGTCCGGAGGGGTGAGCGAGCACCTGCACAATCCATATACTGTATCATATTGTTAGGCCTACAGACTGCCGTGGCCCACCAGTTCATATTTAAGTCCCCACTGGAGACCCATAGCAGAACTGAGTCAAACGGATCTCTAGTGGAGTGTTCTGTGTTGGCACTTTTACCCTTTGGATTACAAATTTGTTCCTGAAATGTGCACCACCGTTTAAAGACTTGCATGCAAAGAATTCATCCCCTAGAGACTGAGTTATATGGTCAGGCCTGGCCATCCAGATAGTTTATTTAGTTGCTGCGCCATAGGGCGCATAGTGAAGTACTGTTACACGTGGCGCGTGTGCGACATATCTTACTAGTTATAGTGTGACTATTGCTGCAGGGCTCTGCAGATAGATTCATGTGATCTGTTACAACTGTTGATTTTATTGCCAGTAGAAAGTAAACTCGTTATTCTTCTATCACTGCATTGGAGTCTGAATTTAACCATAGAGCACAAGATATATATATTACCCTAGACTAACTGTGTCAGGGTGGGTCGAGTAAATTGCCGGGGGTTGGCGGAGCTGTCTTCAGGGCCCAAACTAAATCTGCGGCCCTCTTAGCTGAGGGTATCGCTACACGTGGGGGTTCTCGTCCGGGATCCTGATACAGCAGGTGAACGCCGGAAGTGCCGGCATGGACCCCATGGACCCACAAGCAGTAGAAGCGTGGTGCAAAGCCTCTAGGGCAGACCCAAACCGCTCAATAGTCATCAGCCTCCCTGGGGAGGAATGGTCGACTGAAACGGTAGAGGAGTTAATGAAGTCAGTGTCCCCAGATCACACACCGTGGGTGACGGAGATAAAGTCAGACCCCGACATCTCATATCAGTATGCACTAGTGGAGTACTGGGACGGGATGCCAGAGGCTTGCAAGCGCAAGTGTGTGCAGACGCCAGACAAGAGAACCTATAGGTTGGCGCACGCATTAACTGTAAAGAAGGAGCTATCACCAACGGGATCACCGCAGGCTGCGGCCCGTACCCCACCTAAAAGAGGAGACAGGGCGACACCTCCGGTGGCACCTGCACCTGCCACTGCTATATCACCAGAATTGATAAAGGCAATAGGGGATCTGCTAACCAAATGTCAGAAGACAAGCACGGTTCATGTAGAGACTAGCTACCGGAGACTAAAGACATTCTCAGGGAAGCTCCCTGTCCCTGCAGGGGAGGAAGACTTTGACACTTGGGTGGAACAGGCATTACAAGCAGTGGAGGTGCCTGAAGTGCAGAAGAGGCAACGAGTGTGTCATGTACCTGGGTGTATTTGAACTGGGATCTTCCTGGTCCCACAGCTGCAGCCTTACCTGTTGTGCTACAGAGCAGATCTAGACTTTTGGAAATGTCCTCTCAGTATTCAGCATTGCCTTGGACACACTAGCCCCACCTGCTGCCAGCTGTGGACAATTTTCTATCAAAGCAGCCCATAAAAAGGAAGTGATGCTATCTCTCAGCGCCTGTTTGTGTGGAATAGCTCCCTGGGTGTTGTGACTGCTTTTTGATCTTGATTTTCGGGTTGAACTTCTGCCTGAATTCCTGACTACTCTCTAGCCTGCTGATTTTGTACTTCACTGCCAGCTTGTGTATGACCTTTGCCTGCCTGACCACTCTCTGGATTTCGATCGTGTACCGTTTTGCCTGATCTGTTGCCAACCTAATCTGCCTGACTACGTTTTCGCCTGAATCCTCAGCACACAAGTTCCACTTCGGACACTACCTATCACAGGTACCTTACAGAGTGATAGAAAGCCTTAAAGGCGCAGCTGCAGAAGCAGTGAAAAGTTTCCGGTTTGGGAATACAGACTGCACGGCTCAAGACTGTCTAGCCATGCTACAGGAAGAGTTCGGTCAGCTAGAAAAGGTGACAGAGATGGTCTACCAATTTGAACATACTTTCCAACAGCCGAATGAAAAGCTTTCAGAGTATGTCAGAAGACTGAACAGGTTACTGTGTAAGATTGTATTGAAGAAGGGAATGATGCCCCAAGATACAGATGCGGCAAGAATGAAGCAAGTCTTAAAGGGAGCGTTACGCTCGGATCCAGTCTGGTTGCACTTGAAAACCTCAGGAGGAGGAACGTCACTGACTTACTCTGATTTGATAAAAATCATCAGAGATGAGGAGGCACTGCAGAAGGATCAGGCAATGATAAAGACAAGTCATGCTCCTACACCAGTGATAGTCAACTCGCTCATGACTCCAGAAAGGGACTCAGAAGTGGACACTTTGAAATCACAAATGTCTCAGGTGTTAGAGATGCTGCTAACCTCCCTGATGGCGAAAGACACACCGGGTCCAGAGAAAGAGGTAGCGAGAAAGGAACTGTTCCCAGCTGTTTCGGCACCCGCATATCTGCAGGACTGGGGGACATAATCTGTTTTAACTGTGGGGGAGTTGGTCACATTGCAGCTAAATGTTCCAGTCCCAAGAAGAAGAAAACAGATAACCGAAAGCCGGCGGGGAACTCCAGAGGGCCCCAGTGAAGGAGTCAACCGGGTGCCCATCATCTTCAGTGAGCTCCAAGCTGAATGCGAAGCAGAAGAAAAGAGGAGACAAAACCCCTCAGAGGAAACACAACATTCCTCAACAGAGATACACCCCAGAGAAAGGGGGCAAGACCCCTCAGAAGAGGCACAGCATTCCCCAGAGGGGATGCACACCTAAGAAAAACAATAATATCCCTCAGCGGGTCTGTACACCCATTGAAAGGAGGGAAATCAATGCATACCAGGCTCAAGAAAGACTAAAGTCCAAAGGGAGTTGGACGAGAGAGAGTCCGAAGGGAAAGGACCAGAAGAAGGCGACCCCTGCCAGGCCATATCCGGAGAAGCTGGTAGGCCCATCTCCTATAGTGCCCATTCAAGTGGAGGGAGTCTACACCACAGCCATCTTGGATACTGGGGCACAAGTGACCCTATTATACCGGGATTTCTACGATAAGCACTTGAGTCATCTGCCCATCCAGAAGATAGAGGAACTGGAAATATGGGGGATTGGAACCCAGAGCTTCCCCTACGATGGCTATCTGCCCATCAAGATGACCTTTGACCCATCTGTGGCTGGGAAGGCCGAAGTGTTTGACACCCTGGCAGTTGTGTGCCCTCGACCGCCAGGAGCCAACAAGAGTTCCCTTATAGTAGGGACAAACACGGACCTGGTCCGAAGACTCCTGACCCCTCTAGTGAAAGAGAAGGGGCAAGCGGCCACCAAGATCCACCCCATGCTGAAAACGGCCTACCAACGGCTGGTCCTAGAGCAGAAGACCCCTGGAGAGGGGATAGGGAAGGTGTGGAGACTTGGAAGAGAAGGGGTAGTGTTGCAGCCCGGCGAAGTAACCTGTCTCAGAGCCACTGTGAAGCTTACTTGGGAGCAGCCTGGACCCTTTGTCATGCTGGAGTCCGACCCAAGGGGAGAGTTCTCAGGTCTGGAAGTGATACCAGAAGTGATTCTGCTGAAGGCCCTGAAGAAGGCCCATTGTAGAGTTCCGGTGAGTGTTAGGAACACTTCAGGTGTCCCCATGGAGATCCCCGCCAGAATGCTGCTGGGCCAGGGGAGCCCTGCTGCCCCAGTTACCCTGTCAGAAGTCAAGGGGACGGTAGAAGGAGGAAATGTTTGGGAGAAGCTGTCCATGGAAAATCCGAATCTGCCCAGGGCTTGGAAAGAGAGAGCCAAGGCCCAGTTGACCAGATGGGAGACGATCTTCTCCAAAGATGAGTTCGTTGTGGAGTGTGCAAGGAGTGCCACCCATCAAATCCGCCTCCAAGAAGACAAGCCCTTCAGAGAGAGGGTCAGGCGGGTCCCACTAGCAGATCTGGAGGATCTAAGGGAACAACTCGCAGAACTAAAGACGTGGCATCGAAACCACCTGCTCCCACTTGCTGAAGCAGTCAGAATACCTCCAGTGAGGGACTCCCCTGAACCAGTCTCTATTCTGGATACTCCCAGGCCAAACACTCGGTCCCAGACCGAGCGGACTGAAGATGGAGAGGCCTCTGAACTTAGTGGAGATGAAGGAAGAGAACTTGACTGGCTGTGGCCTTCCCCAACTACAGGGACTTCTGCTATAGACCTTCCAACCACTGAAGACACTATAGATGGACAACTGAATGCAGAAGCCACTGAGTTCATCCCATCTAGTCCTTCATCAGATTATTGGGAAGATGCCTGTGATACTCTAAAAAGGACCCTAGAGACTCTATGTATCCCTCGGCTCCTGAAGCAGATGTTCCAGAGCCCGCCGTGTTGCCCGAGCCTGCTACGGAAAAAGAGCCTGTGGCGCCAGAGCCAGAAACCCCAAGAGAGCAAAGGGCTCGAAGAGTCATAAGGCCTCCCAAAAAGTTGACCTACCCACAAATGGGGAGGAGCTCAGAAGATTCTGTGGTCACTGCCAGGAGGAGTGCAGAGAATCCGGATCTCTCCACTGTTCATTTGGTGGAGGGCAACCCCCACTCACTCTCTGGCACAGTTAGGCAGGCCACTCATGATAGTGTGACCTGTGGGCAAGGGAATTCAACCCCTCTGTTTTGGTGGGAATTCCCTATGCCGACATCATACGCAACGTTGTCTAGGGTTGTACGCAGTGTATGTTAGAATTATCTTTGGGGACCAAAGAGTTTAAGTGGGGGGAGTGTGTAGTGGGGTCTCCTTTAAGACTCTCCGGACTACCTTACCCAGAACCCCATTCGGCATCCAGGATGCAATGTTTCCACCCCAGAGACTCATGGGTGGGGTTATATAAGGAGGAGGCTAGGCTGCGCTTGGCTCTCTTTGGGACACGAGACTTCAGTGGAGAGAGATCTTCCTGTGCGGATCCGCTGTGGTGCAAGGCCTGAAGCCTGGGGCCTTGCGCTGTTACACAAAAGGGCCTTCCACCCCATCGTGAGCCTGGGTGGCATCTGACTCGGTTTCCTCAACCGCTGCTGAGCCGGAGACCAGACCGCTGCAGACGCTGTGTGTGGAGACACAGCAGGTGGAAGTTCCCGGACTGGGATCGCGTCCGGAGGGGTGAGCGAGCACCTGCTCAATCCATATACTGTATCATATTGTTAGGCCTACAGAATGCCGTGGCCCACCAGTTCATATTTAAGTCCCCACTGGAGACCCATAGCAGAACTGAGTCAAACGGATCTCTAGTGGAGTGTTCTGTGTTGGCACTTTTACCCTTTGGATTACAAATGTGTTCCTGAAATGTGCACCACCGTTTAAAGACTTGCATGCAAAGAATTCATCCCCTAGAGACTGAGTTATATGGTCAGGCCTGGCCATCCAGATAGTTTATTTAGTTGCTGCGCCATAGGGCGCATAGTGAAGTACTGTTACACGTGGCGCGTGTGCGCCATATCTTACTAGTTATAGTGTGACTATTGCTGCAGGGCTCTGCAGATAGATTCATGTGATCTGTTACAACTGTTGATTTTATTGCCAGTAGAAAGTAAACTCGTTATTCTTCTATCACTGCATTGGAGTCTGAATTTAACCATAGAGCATAAGATATATATATATTACCCTAGACTAACTGTGCCAGGGTGGGTAGAGTAAATTGCCGGGGGTTGGCGGAGCTGTCTTCAGGGCCCAAACTTAGCTGAGGGTATCGCTACACACAAAAAAAGTGAAAAGTAAATGAACATAGCTATTCAGTTGTTTTCACAGTTTTACACAATACCTTTAATTTAAAAAAAGTTCCATAGTGAAAGTTCACCATCATCACATCATCAAGTGATGCAGTTCCACATCAATCACAATGATCCACACTTCATATGCGCCAGATGACATCTTCTGGTCCTGCCTCCTGGTTTTCTTTGGAGGCAGGGACTGGGAGATATCATTTGGTGTGAGTGGAGGTTACAGGATTGGACATATCTGTTGAACAGTTTTTCTTTCGACAGTTTGGAGGTTCATCATGAATGACGTTGATCTGCATCACTGAATAACGTGATTGATGGTGGATTTAAATTGTGTGACTTTTTTTTTTTTTTAAACTGTGTTTATGCAAAACAAAACAAGCAAAAAGGGTGTGAGGTCCCCCAAATCTTAAAGGTGACCTTCACAAACATAATAAAAAAATCCACACCAGACCCTTATCTGAGACCCCAGTATGGCAAGCAAGAAAAAGGGGGACAGGCATGCCCCATTTTCCTGAAAAATACCAGGCCACATGCCTTCCACACGTTAAGGGGGGGTACCTTGCCATGCTGATAAAGCCTCATACACTAGACGTTTTAAAAGCGCCAGTAGCATTAGCAGCAGAATGCTGTAGCTGTAGAGTGAATTTTGCAGCGTTTTTGCAGTAGCGTCTTGCAGCATGTTTTAGCTTTTTTTAAGCAAAACTATACTCCCACAAAAGTGTATGGCTCAGGGACGCTGATAAATGCAGAATAGCTGCATTTTTCTGAGGTTTTCTTTCAACTTTTTAAGCTTTTATCAGGTGAAAAACTCCCCTTAAAACCCACTAGTTCAGGCGTTTTTTTCCAGCCAGAAAACACCCCTGCCAAAAAATGCTGACAACAGCCTATGTGTGCATGGACACATAGGATAACATGCTAGGAAAATTAACTGGCTGTAGAAAAAAATGCCTGAAGCCAAAAGCAGCAGCTGTAAAAACATCCAGTGTGCATGAGGCTTAAGGACAAAAGCCTTTTCCTCACAACCCTGGCTTGGTGGTTGTTTGGGGTCTGCAGGTGGGGTGCTTATTTGATTCTGGACATTTTCTATACCAAAAAGGTACCACCCCCCTATGTGAATGAGTAGTACATCCATCAATATAATACTCCTACTCATTCCAATTTTTTTTTTTAAAGCTTTTGGCAAGCTTGTTAATAAAAAAAGGTTCTGCAAAGTACATCCATCAGCCCAGCAACACAGATCCATGCTAATCACAGGATCCCAGTGATATCATATATAGTCATATCCATAAATTGTAATAATGTCACTAGGAGACCCCATCACTTTGTTTATAACAGCTGTCATTTGGGGTGAAGTGTCGGGCACAGACGTGTGTCAGCAGCTTTTTTTCTTTTAGTGGCCATTGGGCATCATGATTGACAAAGATCAACATTGCTGGATGCCATAATGGACAATGTACGTATGTACATTGTAGGATTTATTTATTTAAAGGATTAAAGGACTTGTCATTCACATGAGAGGGGGCTGGTATCTATGCACCCCCATATTATCAAAAGGGGCTCCTAGATTCTGATAAGCCCCCACCCGCAGACCTCTGCAACCACCCAAACAGGATTGTGAGAAAGGTGCTCCCCATGATAGGGGCATGTGACCTGGTAGGATTCAGAGGGGAAGAATGAATGTCCCCCTCTTTCCTGCATGCTAAGATAAGGGCCTGGTGTAGATGTTTTGGAGGGACATCCTGCTTTTTCGTGGAGTTCCCCTTTAAAATCCAAAGGATCTGGTATACACTTTAGGAGGGAATTCAACAGTGATTTTTTGTTTTTTTTATTTGCATGCGGTTTTCCCCAAAATTGAGACTAGACCTGAAGAGACTGATATGAATTAGAAGGAGAACTACATTACTTTTTTGGGGGTCCACTATTAACATTTATATGAGACCCTTATCTAGGATAACTGGTATAGATGAAGAGAATCTCTGCCTGCTTTGTTTACAAGCAGAACAGAGCCTCTAGGAGCTGTCATTTTTGTTAGTGTAACTGTAGTAGGATGTATACATCATACAGATGCACCACTTCATAGACAGGGTTAAGCCTAGTACACACGGCCGAGAATCTCATCGCAAAAAAACGTTGTTTTTCTCGACGATTTCTTGACAAGCTTGACGAGATTCTTTACAAGCTTTCCTTGTATACACACTGTCAATCCAAAATCTCGTCGGTCTAAAGCGCGGTGACGTACAACACGTAAGACGGCAGTATAAAGGGGAAGTTGCATTCTCATGGCACCACCCCTTGGGCTGCTTTTGCTAATCTCGTGTTGCCGCGTGTTAGTAAAAGTTTAGTGAGAGACGATTCGTGCTTTTCAGTCTTCGTGCTTTCGGTTGTTACAGCGTGACGAATGTGCTATCTCCATTACAAACGCTAGTTTTACAAGAAGGTGCGCTCCCGTCTCATACTTGATTCTGACCATGCGCGGTTTTTGAAGACTCGGAAAAGCATACACACGAACGGTTTTCTCGTCCAAAAATAGTCTGACTAGAATCACAACGAGAAAAATGAGACTCCCGACGAGAAAAAAGAAAGCAGGTTTTCTTTTTTTCTCGTCGAGATTCACGACAGTTTTCTCGACGAGAAACCATACACACAAACTGTTTTCTCGGCAAGAAAGCTCTCCCAACCGTTTTCTTGTTGTTTCTTGCCGAGAAAACCGGTCATGTGTACAACGCCTGAGGGTATTCCCTAGGCATGTTATTTAATTTTTTTTATTGTTTCTCTTTAACCACTTCCCACCCACCTGCCATCAAATGACGGCAGAGTGGAGTGGTGCGGCTCTCCTTCTGGAATGACATCACATGACGGCGCCCAGTTTAGCCGTGATTCCTTGGACACGGCACGACTCCGATCTCAGGCAAAGAGCCATGGCTGCGGCTCTTTACCCATGTGATTGGCTGTCCAATCACAGCTGATCACATGTAAACAAGGAAGTGACGTTTTTCGGCTTTTCCTCTCTCACACTGACAGTGTGTGAGGTGAGGAGAGCTAATAAGCGGCATCTCCTCACAGGAGAAACGTGTAAAGGTAATCGGGGCACTGATCATCAGTGCCCTGATAACAATGCAGGCCCAACAGTGCCCATCAGTGATGCCACTCTGTGCCAATCAGTGACATCAGTCTGTGCCCATCAGTGACACCAGTCTGTGCCCATCCGTGAGGCCAATCTGTGCCCATCAGTTATTCCAATCAGTGCTACCTGTCAGTGCCCATCAGTGCCTGCCCATCAGTGCCGTCCATCAGTGCCACCTATCATTGTCAATAAGTGCTGCCTATCAGTGCCCATCAGTGCCACCTATCAGTGCCCATCAGTGCTGCCTGTCACTGCCCATCAGTGCTGCATATTAGTGCTTCCTCATCAGTGCCACCCCATCAGTGCCCTTCAGTGCCGCCTCATCAGTGTCCATTAGTGCCACCTCATCAGCGCACATCAGTGTAGGAGAAAATACTTATTTAAAAAAATTACTCACAGGAGCTAAGAAAAACTTATTTTTTTTCAAAATTTTTGGTCGTTTTTCATTTTTTAGCAAAAAATAAAATACCCAGCAGTGATTAAATAACACCAAAAGAAAGCTCTATTTGTGAGAAGAAAATGATAAAAAATGTATTTGGGTACAGTGTTGCATGACCACGCAATTGTCATTCAAAGTGCAACAGCAGTGAAAGATGAAAATTGGCCTGGGCAGGAAGGGGGTAAAAGTGTCCAGTATTGAAGTAGTTAGGTGTTACAAACATCACTGCTCCCAGTCAAATAGTAAAATTTCTTAACTTTGATGTGGACCCCCATTGAAGAGCCCAAACTCCCATGCCATTTGTTTGAAAATCCCTAGCATAAGAGCCTAGAACATGGCCGTTTTTTTTAACATTTGATTCCCATCACCTTTAGCTGGGTTCAGACTCGACACCTAAACATTGGTCATATTTGCCATTTTAGTCATGTTCACCAAACCTGCCCCTAGTCAAATCCAGGCATGTTTGATTCATCAGTTCTCTGTCTTCTATGTGTTATAAACATTATAACACTCCTTTCTGGAATATAACTAGCATTTTAACAGTAGTAGGTGCATACACTATAACACACCACATTCATATCTCCCAGAGTGGAATTGCCTTAGGGAAAGTCTGTGCTGACAAAACATATCAATGGCAGGGCTGCCAGTGACGTCCGTGTCTGTCTTTCACCTTTATGTACTGAGTGAGAGATTAGCATATGTGGCAGCCAGTCCACAGGTTCTCCCCCATGTTTAATGCTAATTGTCTTTAGTGTTTTGTAAGTATAACTCTTCTTGATTAATAAACCTATCTAATTAGTATAACACTACTGAGCTTTTCTTTTTTTATATCTATTGCTGTGGATGCTGGGAGGCGGTTTGAGTGGGGGGTAAAGCCAATAAAATAAATTTGACAGCTCTGGAGCTAAAGTGCTGCCTGCCTTTCCTAACTAGAGAAGGCAAGGCTGTTTGGTGAGTGGCTTTCCATTTGTCAGTGAAGGTTCAAATACACTGATGTGAAAATATTTGTTTCAAAAAAAGAAGATATTTATTTGGACTTGCTTTTTTAATGATTTACACCACATTGGGTGTTTATGTACTTGCTTTTTTGAGGATTTTATTTACACTTTACAGGCATACCCCGCTTTAAGTACACTCACTTTACATACACTCGCGAGTAAGGACATACCCGCGAGTGTATGTAAAGTGCCTCACAAGTACTGTACAGACAATTTGCAGCCGCAGTAGAAGGAGCTGAAGCTCCAAGAGCATAGCCCGCCCTGTTTCAGTGTGCCCTTGACACCCCCACTACAGCTCCTGAGACCTCAACTACAGCCCCTGACACCCCCACTACAGCTCCTGAGACCTCAACTACAGCCCCTGACCCCCCACTATACCCTAGAAGTGAAAAATGGTATTGTTTCATTTTAAGTACATTTTCGTTTTACATACATGCTCTGGTCCCATTGTGTACTTAAAAGTGGGGTATGCCTGTATATTGATAATTACATATTGCATTACATATTACTGTTTCACATAGATCCATCACACAGAGCTGCTTTTTTTGGTTATTACTGAATCATGAGTGTTATCTGAGTCAGGGGCGGATCCAGGGGGGGCAACAGGGCAATTGCCCCCCCCCCCGAGACCATCTGTCACACTCACTTGCTTGCTCTGTTTTTTTTTTTGCGCCTGATCTCCCGGACTTTGGGGACCCGGTACTGGCCAACCATAGGTCCCCTGGACCCCAAGCTTGGCACACATGTAGTCCCATGTCTCTTCTACAAGTGTTCAAAGTTTGGTGTCTGGGAGACCTACGGCCGGGGAGAACCGATTTTTCAAAGCCGGAACTCTTTCCATAGACTCCAATGTTAAACAGTAATTTCTCCGGTGATTTTGCGGACCCGGTACCGGCCGGTCGTAAGTCCCCTGGACCCCAAACTTGGCACACATGTAGCCCAATGTCTCCTCTATAAGTGTGCAAAGTTTGGTGTCTAGGAGACCTACAGCCGGGGAGAACCGATTTTTCAAACCCGGGCACTCCTTCCATAGACTCCCATGTTAAACATCAGTCTAGTCATGGGCGCAGTGAAGCATGGGCACAGTGAGGCATGGGCACAGTGAGGCAAAGTGAGGCACAGTGAGGCATGCAGATGGACACCCTAGGCTTATACTCGAGTCAATACGTTTTCCCAGTTTTTTTGGGTAAAATTAGGTGACCCGGCTTATATTCGGTCGGCTTATACTCGAGTATATATACAGTACTTGTTCTGCCGCTGCCTCTCTGAGTCTCTCTCTCAGTTTCTCACATCAGCCGATCAGCGGCGCCGAGAGAGAGACTCGTCTAATGTAGTTACGCTGCGCACTGACACGATACCAGGAGCGGAGGAGGAGGTTGGTAGAGCCTCTTCCCTGCACTCGTTGCTAACGCCTGGGCCGCTTGGCGTCTAGCAACGAGTGACGTCAGTGAGTCACGTTGGGCCACTCTGCAGGCAGGTTCGATAGCGTGCGGCTCCACAGACGGGTAAGAAAGTGGGCGGCTCCGCTAGCGGCGCAGTTTGTGGGCGGGCGGCTTCGGTTCGTGGGAAGACCGTGCTGCTCAGTGTGTTGGCAGCGCAGGTGAGAGTGAGAGAGCAGGCTCATCTCTCACCACCCGTGCCTGCCCTATATTCCTGCAGTGACTTCCACCCTCACTGTGCAGGCAGCAGAGAGATTACATTATCTCTCTGCTGCCTGACTCTGGGAGTCTGGGACACAGCAAGAGACAACCAAAACTACACCCTAGCAGGCAAGCTAGTGACAATCCGCAAATTGTGTCAGGTGACGTGGCAAATGACAATCTGCATCTGGTGGCAGGCAAGTGACAATCAGCAAGGTGTGGCAGGTGAGTGGCAAGTGACAATCCGCAAGGTGTGGCTAGTGACAATCCGCAAGGTGTGGCAGGTGATGTGGCAAGTGACAATCCAAGGTGTGGCAAGTGACAATCCACAAGATGTGACAGGTGACGTGGCAAGTGACAATCCGCGACGTGTGGCAAGTGACACGCTCAGGGCTCCCACTAATTGCAGGCGACAGTGGCAAGTGACACACTCGGGGCTCCCACTGATTCTGCATTGAACTATTAAATTTTATATTACAATGTAATAATAGAAATAATGCGCTTCAATCATCCTGACACCATAACAACCTTGGTGCCGGGATGATTGAAGTGCCGACACCAGCCATTTCCCCGATAAATTTCCCACAAAAAAACATATTTTTTGGCAGTGCCCCTCCCGAGAAAACACTCTGGATCCGCCCCTGATCTGAGTTGATAAATAGTATCCACTTGGACAAGTGATAGGAACTTGGTGATAGTGTCAGTTGCCATGGTTAAGGCCTGCCCCATCCACTTTCTTCCAACCACAGAATCCACTTTATTACCATACCAGCAGAGATCAAGAATTTGAGGTCTTCCAGTGCAAGGGTTCTAAGTGGCATTTAGAAGTTGTAGTGTAGGTGTAGTGTAATAGAGTGTCTGTGTTTTGTTATTCTTTGATCTCCTATATCTAAAAGACAGAACTCTGGCTTTAGGCACATGGACTACCCATAATGTGGCTTATTGTGTTAAAGATTAAGTTCCAGAAAGGGTAAATAATGTCACATATCCACTGTATGTGCAATAGTAGCTCTCTCTTTTTCAAATCTCCAGCAAAGATATGATGCAGCAGGGTATAGTCCATGTAATCTATCTGTAATAATGTACCACTGAGTCAAAAGTTTTTAAAAGGATTCCTGCATTTTTATGCTTTTGGAGCATTTATGAAATAATTCACAAGCTGACTGCTATTGCTGTGTCATGAGCATATGGTCTAGTTGTTGTTCCCATTTCTGCATTAAAAAAAGTTTGGGTTATTCCAGTAGGATAAGTAGTTGTTTGTAGAGAATGTCTATGGTATACCTAATAGGTTTATATGGTATTCAAAATTGCTTGAGCAGTCTTTATTAATTATGTCTTTATTTTATGATGCAAAATATATTTTTTAAGCTGTTTGTAAGACCAATTTTATATCTATATGATGTGAAGCTCTTATGAGGTTAGGAGAGAATTGTTGTTGGTCAAAGCCATATTTGGTATAATAGGAAGATTCCAGGTTAAATGATAAGTTCAATTAAAAGAAAAAAATAAATAAATGCACATTTTGTTTGCAGGTAAAAAATGTGCATGTATTATATTTTTAGGAGTCTGTATAGCATTGCACTCACAATCAGCAGATAACAGGTGCAATTGACAGACAGTTAAGCCTCGTACACACGACCGAGTTTCTCGTCCAAAACCGGCAAGAAAAGTGCCGCGTGAGCTTTTTTGTCGAGAAAACCGTTCGTGTATATGGTTTTACGACGAGAAAATTGCCGTGAATCTCGACGAGAAAATAGAGAACCTGCTCTCTATTTTCTCGTCAGGATTCCAGATTTCCTCGTCGTGTTTCTCGTCGGCCTGTTTTGTGACAAGAAAATGGTTCGTGTGTATGCTTTTACGACTCTTCCAAAAGCGCGCATGCTCAGAAGCAACTATGAGACGGGAGCGCATCTTCTGGTAAAACAAGCCTTCGTAATGGAGATAGCACATTCGTCACGCTCCAAATTTTTGCATCGTTTAAATGTTGTGCATTGAAATCTTAGAATGTTACATTAATCCAAACGAATGAACTTCTTTTGCTGCTGATATTCACATAGAGTTATGACTATCTTTTTTTAACCTTTTTCATGCTGCTCTTAAGAAGATTTATGTGTATTATATCGTGCAAGTTTTTAGGAATATTAAAAAATTAGATATTTTTCTAACTGATGTTAATTGTAATTTCGCAATGTTTTGATAGTGATCTCACATTGAATCTTTTAATATATATTATTTAAATTTTACACCCTTTTTTGGGAAATACGATTTAGTTATTTTTTTGGGGGGTTGTTATCTGTCCCTTTTTTTGTCAGTCAAATGTATCTGCTTACTCCAAAGCTAGATTTTACATTTTTACAAATACACATAGTCAAGTAGGAACTTAAAGAAAAATAACATTTATTCATGTTTGAACTAAAATAAAGAGAAGGCAGCGCTGGAGAAGCTGCTGCCATTTGTGCATCCCAGGGACCCCAGAGCACACAGCAACCCTGTGTGGACACTAAAATTGGGAGCTTGAGAAGGCCAACATTTCTGAACACAATCTGATGCTGGCCTCCCAGAGGTCAGGAACAGCAGCAGGTGATATATATGTCCCAAGTGTGTGGTACTACAACAGGCTGCCTTCTGTCCGACCACAATGAAGCAAGGCCATCACTTCCTCATCTTCCTGGCAACCTTCCCTGCAACCTTCCTTCTTCGTTTGGCTGGAGGCTGGGCCACTGGAGGGGTACTCCTGTCAGGAGGAGGAGGAGGTGGAGGAGAAGGGGGTGGGGCGGAAGAACAAGGTGGAGGTGAAGGAGAAGGGGGTGGGGCAGAAGAAGAATGTGGAGGTGGAGGAGGAGGTTGAGGTTGGGACAGTTGTGCCACCTCACAAATAGCTGTATTGGGGGTAATTTTTTCCATCACCCCCTTGTTGAGCAAGGTGATGAGCAGGGGCTCGCATAGGAGGCGTTGCTCCCTGCTCATCACCTTGAACTTTGCCTCCACTAGGCCGGCAATGGCCTCTTCAGGGGATGTGGGCTCTTTGAGGGTGGCATGGGCCTCTTTAATAAGGGCCATTGCTGCCTCACTGGTGGTCCTGTCCCTCCTGCCTCTTTTGGGAAGCCGGATGGGAGGCACCTGGGATCTGGTGCTTCTCCTTTGCCCTGCCACCTCCTGGCTGCCACTGGGCCCTGCCACCTCCTGGCTGCCACTGGGCCCTGCCACCTCCTGGCTGCCACTGGGCCCTGCCTCCTCCTGGCTGCCACTGGGCCCTTCCTCCTCCTGCCTGACAGTTTCCAGACCCTCCTCCTGGCTGATTTCATCCTGTGTATGAAAAAGGGACATAGTTTAATATGTTGGTTTAATCTTTGCATCAAACTTTATAAACATGATTGAAGCAATTAGAATGTAAATCCAGAAATCATTTTTTCTAATTTACACCTACATCAGATTGACTATTTAGCACCCAATTAAGTGCAGACTAATGTCTAGAGATCTTGATTTCACTTGTGGAACCCAAAATATTGTATGTTTCTCATCTTGACATATTTGTCAAACATTAATTTTATCACAATGCAATTTCATTTAATACTATACCTGGCTCCAGATGGCCAAATCAGGATCATCCAGGATGGCTGCCTCCTCTTGCTCCAGAGAAGGCTCAGGTTGGCTGCAGGGAAGTCTGGGGGGAAGAGTGGAGAGTGATGGCCTTGCCTCAATGTGGTCACCCAGGAAGGACATCCTGCTGTAGTACCACAAAATCGGGACATACACATCACCTGCTGCTGCTCCTGACCTCTGAGAAGCCAGGACCTTAGAGCGTTCAGTCCTGTAGGTACCTCTTAAGCTCCCAATTTTAGTGTCCACTTGTTTTGCTGTGGCTGTGGGCACCTTGGTCTGCACAAATGGGAGCAGCTTCTCCAGCGCTGTTTTCTCACCCCTCTTTTTTTGTGGATGGGGTTTTTCGTCTCCCACAGAGCCGGCAGCTCCCTTACCCGGTCAATAAATTCCGCCAGGAACTCTTTGTCGCTAATAAAGACATTCATATTGTATCTGCAAGTTAAATAAATAATATATAACTAATGTGAGGCAAACAGTCTAACCTCCTTAACATCGTAGTCACCATATATATCCTACAACATTCTCAAGACAGTATAGGCCAACAATTTGGCACAGTCTCAAAATCACATACCTTCGTTCGCACGTCCGTCACTTGAACTCCTCTCTCCGCACACCGAACGTACTATAGTCACATGTGTGTTTGCTATATACACACCACGCATGCGTCAAAATACGAACACGTCGCTCCGCACACGTCGCCCGCTCATGACGTTCTAACTAACATCTTTTCCCCGCCCCTTCTCTTTTGGCGCGCAGACAGATATGGCGGAGTTACAGCAGGTGTCTGATATTTCCGCAACTAACGAGGAGGAGACAAGCCCGGAGACCGAGGAAACGTCACGATCAAGGAGGAGATTCAAGGCATCTAATATGTCTTTTGCGGAGATGGCGGAGATGGTGGACATCTTGCTCAAGTCTGATTATGACGCGAAGCATGGGCCGTATAGCAAACCAAATAGAAGGAAGGCCAAAATCCTCACTAAAGTCGTGAAGAGTCTGAAGACGAATTTCGGGGTGAAACGCTCAAATGAGCAGCTCAGAAAGAGGTAGTCAGACCTCAAACTGAGGGAGCCAGAGCAGTTAAGGAGCATTAAGAGAATGCTCGCAAAAAGTAAGTAAAATGTACACTTTTCTGCTATTAATCCTTTTCTAAACTGACATGTTGCTGGTTTTGTTTTTTTTTCTTATTGGACTCCCTTCCAAAAGGTAATATTTTGAACTTGGTTGGGCACAGTAATCGTTCGCTACGTTACAGACACTTCGTTCGGCCACTATCCGCTGTTTTGGCTTATTTTACAGCCACAAAAGTAATTAGACATCTGCCATTTTTTGGGAAATTTGGGGCACAAGGTTTTAGGCTAGATGATGTGTTTGTAAAGAGAATGAAATGCAAACTGTAAACTGTGTAAAGGAGAGGACACTCAGCAGCTGCTTCCACATCTGTACTTTGGAGCACTTTAGTGTGGGCCACCAGACCCGCCTTTTTTGGGTGTCCCACACAGGTGCATCAGAGAATTTTTGTGTTGCCTACATGTCTAAAAAATGACAGACAAAGGTGAATACTAAACATATTCTTGGTCAGAAATAATGCATTCATCTTTAACTTCCGGCCAAACACACACTTGTACCCCACTTCCAAGCAATTTAGCCAGTTATTTTTTTTACATAGAGAATTTCTGTGTGATAACTCTACCTTTTGTTTGATTCTCATAGGGGAGAGAAGACTGGGAGGAGGACACTCCAGGGAGCACAGGAACCCCACAGCTTCACAACAACCCCAAACTCCAAAAGACCAACAACCTAAAGATGTGGAGGAAGTTGAGGTGGAGGAAGGAGAAGTGCAGGAAGGAGAAGTGGATGACGTTGTGGAACTGGTCACCACAACAGGTCAGTATCTGACACCACAGCTTCAGGTAAGAGAGGTAGGCCTGCAGAGTTATAATACCTTTTTTTTTTTTTTTTAGGGGATGTGAATGTTGGGGTGAAGGATAGTACAGGTTTCTCTGCTGACAGTGCCCTCCGCCTCATCCAGCAAGTGATGGAATGTAGCACGGAACTGGACAAAATTAAAGAAAGAATTCATGTGATGGATCAAACATTTAAAGACATTCTCGATGTTTTGGGGAGAATTCAATAAGGCATCCAAACCCCCTTTTTTTCATGTTTGTTCTTCCACTTTTTAAAAACTTTTTGACAATCAAACCAGCCAAAAATTGAATCTGCACACAGTGTGTCAACATGTGCTATCTGCCATCAGGGGATATCCATGTACGTCTTTTGGGGGTGCAACCCCTTCCTCGTATCTAAAGTAGGTGAACTGAGGAAGGTGTTGCACCCCCAAAACACGTCCATTGATCACCCCTGATGGCAGATAGCACATGTTGACAATAGGGATCAGGAGTCTAAAATCCCTATAGGAAAATAATCCCAATTGTGTGCATATTCAATTTTTGGCTGGGCAAGGGGTGGCAGGACCCCATATTAGAACGGGCACATAGAGACATATAGTTTGTGTAAGTGAATGTCTCAGATTGCTCCGAGGTATCCAATTTTGTAATTTTTGGAATTCAACTGTTGTTTTTGTATTTTCCTAAGAAAACAATTGCCGGTTTGTGGCCAGGCAAACAAAAAATGTAAAATAAAAAAAAAAGTGTGTGAATTTGCACATAGTAAAATATTTGAACACAAACAACGTGTAGCTTCTTTTTCTAATACGCTCTAACCTTATTTGGTTATTTTTTAAAGGTTACATAGTGAAATGGTTGGTATTTACTAAAGGAAAATACACTTGGCACTACAAATGCACTAAGACAAACTAGGAGACAGGAAACCAACAAAAGTTAGAAGTTTAAACCAGATTTTTATTTTGATCGTTAGACAGGAATCTTTAGCCATAGCCTGGCATATGAATTGCCCCCCTACCCATGAAATAGTCCATGTATTTGTCCCGAACCTCACAGGCATTTTGGGGGGGCAAGCCAGCACGGGCAGATTCCAGGCCCGGCAGGGGATTATCAGGGGAAAGTTCAGCCTCAGGCAAAACTGAGGCCATATAGGAATTTGATTTGCGGCAGAGAAAATTGTGTAGCACACAGCAGCATAATACTACATAGTTTATTTTGTAGTCCACCAGTGTATTGAAGTCATAAAAAGGCGGAACCGGCTGGCCATTATGCCAAAGGCATTTTCAACGACTCTTCGGCCCCTGGCCAGCCGGTAATTGAACACCCTCTTCTCTGGGGTCAGGGTCCTCTGAGGAAATGGCCTCATAAGATGCGGTCCGAGCCCGAAGGCTTCATCAGCCAAAAAAACAAAGGGGAGTCCTTCAACATTCCCTGCATCCGGTGGCAATGCAAGGTCGTCACTCTGGAGACGGAGGGCAAACTCCGTCTGGATGAAGGATCCCCCATCGGACATCCGGCCATTCTTCCCTACATCAACATAGAGGAATTCATACCGTGCTGACACCACCGCCATCAGCACAATGCTATAAAACCCCTTGTAATTGAAGTAGTAGGACCCATAACGGGGTGGCGGCACGATGCGGACGTGCTTCCCGTCTATAGCACCACCGCAGTTGGGGAAGTCCCACCGCGTGGCAAACTCCGATGCCACAGTCTGCCATTCCTGTGGTGTGGAAGGAAGCTGTGGAGTCAAACAAGATGAAAAAATATTAGAATACACTAATCAAACATTACAAGGAGATTCTAAGAAAATACATTAGAGGCCAACATCAAGCAAAGTCTACGTTTTGTGACAGAGCATCCCAGAGAGAGCCTGGGAAAGTCCTATTCGGGGTTTATACATCTCCCAGGCTCCTCTCATATACATTCAGGGATCTCTGAGCCAGGATCCACCTCAGGTGTTGGTTCTCTCCCCCAGGCTAATTAAAAACTCACCTGAGCAGACAGCCTTTGCTCAGCCTGGGAAACACAGACAACGTTGGTTTGTGAGAGCAAGAAGGTTGGTAAAACTTGTTACCCTGTGAATGTGGAAGCTGACAAGCGTTAGGCTTGTCCAGCCTGGTAGTGAGGGCCTGTACATACTGTGTAGTTAGAGCCGAGACACGGCTAGGCTTTTGTTTAGCTATTTTTTCTTCTGTTTGTTTTCAGCACACTGTACAGCACCTGTCATTAGACTTTGTATATAGCACCAATAAACAACACTGTTTTCACTGATCCAATGGACTTGGTATCTGTGCCTGCTCATCCCAGGGAGTTTTTGTACCTACTACCTGTCCCCCAGGTTACATATGGTGGAGGCTGCGACCAGCTGTAGTAAGTTACTACTTAAAAGGCCAGTACCTAAAGTGACAACATGGAGGACCTCCTCAAACAAATGGTGTTGGCAAATGCCGCGTTGCAGCAAGCAAATGCTGCACAACAGCAAACTAACGCTGCATGGCAGCAAGCAAATGCTACACAACAGCAAACTAACGCTGAATTGCGGCAAGCAAACGCTGCACAACAGCAAGCCAACGCTATCGCACAGGAGCAAACCAAGGTGCTGTTCCAACAGATTGGTGCTGTACAGGAGCAATCGCAGAGGCTGTTTGAACAGCTTGCCACTGCTGCAAAAGCGGATAGGAAAACCCTTACTGAGGTTTTGGAGACGCCAGCACAGGGGTCACCTGCGATAATGAAGGATATTGGAGACAAGCCCTCAACCATCCATGTGGGTCGCTTTCTTTCAAAGATGACGGCAGATGATGATCCAGAGGCTTTCCTACTAACATTTGAATGGACCGCTGAGAGGGAAGGTTGGCCCCAAACCCAGTGGGCAGGACTGATCGCCCCCTTACTTTCTGGAGAAGCGCAGAAGGCCTACTATGATCTGGAGTCAGCAGAAGCGGGAGATTATGAGAAGGTCAAGCGGGAAATCCTGGCACGACTTGGCGTTACCTTGGCTGTTCGAGCTCAGCGGGTCCACAGCTGGTTCTTCCAAGAAAAGAGGCCCCCAAGATCGCAGATGTTTGATCTGATCCACCTGGTGCGGAAATGGCTACAGCCGGAGTCCCTGTCTGCGCCACAAATAGTGGAGCGTGTGGTCATGGACCAATTCCTGAGGTCACTGCCAATTCCCCTGCAGAAGTGGGTGAGTCAAGGAGACCCCAAGTCAGCAGACAACCTGGTGGAGCTCGTTGAGAGGTACTTTGCTGCAGAGAACCTGGTCACCACCCCTACAGCCGCACGGACTTTCCATCCAAAACCACGGTCTCCCCAGGCAACCAGTAAGACTGTTCCAGGGGAAGTGGGTGGTAAGCATGGCAAGGAAATAGGGGGGAGGAATTTTGGTGCCAGGACTGAAGTTTGGCGGCCCAAGCAAGGGAAGCCACTGCCTGTCAGCAAACCAGATTGGGGAAACATCAGGTGTTTTCGTTGCCAAGAACTGGGACATGTTGCAGCAAACTGTCCATTAACAGATGAACCAATGCAGTGTGATCTATCTTTTAGAAGGCAGTCTATGTTTGCTGCCGTTTCATGCGCTGCAGTGCCAAATGTGGGAAAACACATGTGTCAAGTGACTATTAATAATAAGCCTATTACGGCCTTGCTGGACTCAGGAAGTCTAGTTACTTTGGTTACAGCTGAGATGGTTGAAACTGTGAATTTTCATGCAAAAAAAGTTGCTGTGATCTGTGTACATGGGGATACCCGCGAGTATCCAATAGCCACTGTTCAGTTTAAAACTGGCTTAGGTACGGTGACCCATTCGGTCGGACTGGTGCCCCACTTGGTGCACGAGGCTATCATTGGTAGGGACTTCCCTAAGTTTTGGGAACTGTGGGATTGTCCCGACCCAGTCGCAGTACCTAACTCAGTCGCAGAGCCAGAACTCATGGCCATTACTGACCTTGTGAGTTCAGGGGACTCCTCTCAGGGCTCTCCGGGTGATCCTTTCTCAGTTATGGCAGGAGAGCTGGGGGAGCCTGAAGAAGTCCCCACAACCAGTAGAGCTGGACAGCCGTCTGCTGAATCTGAGCCTACGTTAGAGTTTACCGATCTAAATGTGCACAAGGAAAATTTTGGTACAGAACAGAGAAAAGACCCTACCCTTGCCAGGGCCTGGGAAAATGTGGTGGTGGTTGATGGGGTACCTGTCGAACCGGGGGACGGGCCCTGTTTTCCATATTTCTGCAGCAATGAGGATTTACTGTATCGTGTATGTAAAACTAATGATGAAGTGGTTGAACAGTTGGTAGTCCCTAAGCTATACAGACGGGTGGTGTTGGAACTTGCCCATGGGCAATTGCTAGGAGGCCATTTAGGGGTTGAGAAAACCACGGAAAGGGTGTTGCGCAGGTTTTACTGGCCTGGGATATGGAAAAATATCGAGAATTATTGTCAATCCTGTCCTATATGTCAGATGTCAGCCCCCCAACCCCACTTTCGAAGTCCGTTAGTGCCCTTGCCCATTATTGAAGTGCCCTTTGAAAGGATTGCCATGGACCTGGTGGGTCCACTCCCCAAATCTGCCCGCGGTCATCAACATATCCTCGTGATCATGGATTACGCTACCCGTTACCCCGAGGCCGTTCCCTTACGCACTGCATCTGCTAAAAACATTGCCAAAGAGCTGTTTATGGTGTTCAGTCGGGTTGGCATCCCGAAAGAAGTCCTTACAGACCAAGGTACCCCATTCACGTCACGAATAACTAGGGAGCTCTGCAAGTTATTTAAGGTGACGCAGTTGCGTACCTCAGTGTACCATCCTCAAACGGATGGCTTGGTGGAATGCTTCAATAAGACATTAAAGAGTATGTTAAAAAAGGTTGTTGATAAGGATGGGAAAAACTGGGACTTCCTGATACCTTACTTGATGTTCGCCATCAGGGAAGTTCCCCAGTCCTCTACGGGGTACTCTCCATTTGAGCTGCTTTATGGGAGACACCCTCGGGGACTCTTAGACATAGCCAAGGAAACTTGGGAGGGGGAGCAGACACCTCACAAAAGTGTTATTGAGCATATCGCTCAAATGCAGGATAGGATTGCAGCAATCATGCCGGTAGTAAAAGAACATTTACTGCAGGCCCAAGCCGCCCAACAGAGGATATACAACAGGGGGGCCCAACTTCGTGTTTTCTCACCTGGTGACCGGGTCCTCGTGTTAGTTCCCACTGTTGAGAGCAAATTCCTGGCTAAGTGGCAGGGACCCTTTGAAGTAATTGAAAGAGTTGGGGAGGTCAATTACAAGGTGTATCAACCAGGTAAAAGGAAGCCCGAACAGATTTACCACATAAACCTGTTAAAGCCCTGGAAGGATAGACTGGCATTAACTGCCAGGTCTCTCCCGGTAACCCTTAAGGGTACTGAATCCCCTCTGATCCCTGAGGTCACGATTCCAGACACCCTGTCATGTTCCCAGAAACAGGAAGCTAGAGAGTTCCTGATAAGGAATAAAGAGAAATTTTCAGAGTTGCCGGGCACGACTTCAGCAGTTCAGCATGATATTGTTACTGAACCTGGGGTCCGTGTCAAGCTCAAACCATACCAAATTCCCGAAGCTAGAAGAAAGGACATCAGTGAGGAAGTTAAAAGGATGTTGGAGCTAGATGTTATTGAGGAATCCAATAGTGACTGGTCTAGCCCCATTGTATTAGTCCCAAAACCGGATGGCACTTGGAGGTTTTGTAACGACTTCAGGAAGCTTAATGCGGTAACAAAGTTTGACACATACCCAATGCCCAGGGTAGACGAGCTTATAGACCGACTTGGTAAGGCCCGTTATCTGACCACTTTGGACTTGACCAAAGGATATTGTCAAATACCCCTGACTGGTAGGGCCAAAGAAAAGACTGCATTTGTGACCCCGGAGGGGTCGTTTCAGTATAAGAAAATGCCTTTTGGGTTGCAAAATGCCCCTGCAACATTTCAGAGGGCTATGGACAGGACCCTAAGACCTCACCGACAGTATGCTGCAGCCTATCTGGACGACATAGTGGTGCATAGCACTGACTGGGAGTCTCACTTGCCCCGTGTCCAGGCTGTCCTGGATTCCCTTTTCAAAGAAGGGTTTACGGCAAATCCCAAAAAATGTGCCATTGGGCTAGAGGAAGCCAGGTATTTGGGCTACACTATTGGCCGGGGTGTCATAAAGCCCCAGGTGAATAAAATAGAAGCCATCCAGGAGTGGCCACGTCCTGCAAACAAGAAGCAGGTCAGGGCCTTTCTTGGCATTGCGGGGTACTATAGAAGATTCATCCCAAATTTCGCAACTATAGCTGCCCCACTGACAGACCTTACAAAAGGGAAAGCCTCCGTAATGGTGAAATGGTCTCCAGTAGCAGAAGAGTCTTTTCAAGTACTGAAGAAGGCTCTTTGTGCACAGCCAATCCTATACTCCCCCGATTTCTCCAAAAACTTTTTGGTCCAGACGGATGCATCTGATGTGGGTATCGGGGCAGTACTTTCACAGGTACACAATGGGGAAGAACACCCTGTGGTGTACTTAAGCAGAAAGCTCAATGACCATGAAAAGAAGTACGCAGTCATTGAAAAGGAGTGTCTGGCCATAAAGTGGGCCGTGGACGCGCTCAGGTACTACTTGTTGGGGCGCCAGTTTGAGTTGATAACTGACCATGCTCCCCTGAAATGGATGGCCCAAAAGAAGGAGACTAATAGGCGGGTGAACCGGTGGTTTTTGGCCCTACAAGACTACGCCTTTACAGTAAAACACAGGCCAGGTGTTGAGATGGGGAATGTAGATGCCCTCTCCCGTGTTCACTCCTGTTGGGCTACAGGTGTTCCAACCCTGGGGTTGAAACAAGGGGGGAGGATGTGTGACAGAGCATCCCAGAGAGAGCCTGGGAAAGTCCTATTCGGGGTTTATACATCTCCCAGGCTCCTCTCATATACATTCAGGGATCTCTGAGCCAGGATCCACCTCAGGTGTTGGTTCTCTCCCCCAGGGTAATTAAAAACTCACCTGAGCAGACAGCCTTTGCTCAGCCTGGGAAACACAGACAACGTTGGTTTGTGAGAGCAAGAAGGTTGGTAAAACTTGTTACCCTGTGAATGTGGAAGCTGACAAGCGTTAGGCTTGTCCAGCCTGGTAGTGAGGGCCTGTACATACTGTGTAGTTAGAGCCGAGACACGGCTAGGCTTTTGTTTAGCTATTTTTTCTTCTGTTTGTTTTCAGCACACTGTACAGCACCTGTCATTAGACTTTGTATATAGCACCAATAAACAACACTGTTTTCACTGATCCAATGGACTTGGTATCTGTGCCTGCTCATCCCAGGGAGTTTTTGTACCTACTACCTGTCCCCCAGGTTACAGTTTATTAAGGTGTTTTAAATAAGTATAATGGAAGGCTCATGTATCATATTCATCACCCCCTATGATGGTCCATTAATAAATTATTTTGGGGGGGGGGTAGATGTGTTTGGCCACAGGATAGCATTGCAGTGGCGGTGCGTCCAGAGTGGGCGCTGGAGCACTGCCCCCTCTCTCCTGTGCCCGTCACTCAGAACAATACATAGGTTCATGCCTTGCATTAACCTATGTATTGTCTATGCCGCCCACTATTCAGGTGGATGGCCCCCTGTTAAGCGACCGACATATGAAGAACTGCGGCATTTATGGGCTTAAAATTGCATATCAGAAACAGGAAGGAAAATTGACTTGCACATTACAGCCTGAGGGATGTAATTGGCTTCAGAAAAGTTAAATAGGGGACGCAGGGGGGGGCATTCCTTGGGTAAACACTGACAGGCTGCTCTGCCAATCATGTTCACCAAGTCTGTTTAATGGTAACATGATTGGCTGATGCAACATCAAGGGAAGGAGAAGACATCAAGGACAGAAGAAGGATGACGCTGACCACAAGAAGGTAACTGCAGGGCTGGGGGGGAACTGGCTGCATTGGAGGGGACAAAATGGCTGCATTAGAGGGAACAAAATGGCTGCATTGGAGGGGACAAAATGGCTGCATTAGAGGGAACAAAATGGCTGCATTGGAGGGGACAAAATGGCTGCATTAGAGGGAACAAAATGGCTGCATTGGAGGGAACAAATGGGGGCATTTAATAGGCACCAGAGCAAAAAAGGAGGAAGTTTATTTCCTAAATTGGGGTTTGAACCCCCAAACATTTGGAGCAACAGGCGCCCCTGCTGGAAAGGTTAGTGAAGGGAAATATGCATGGAGGAGAAAAAGGGGGCAATCTAAAGCTTCCAGCATGCATGAGGACAAAGGGGACATTCTCAGCATATTACAATCATGGTAATTAGGGAAGGATGAAAGAAATACAATACATTAGCATACATGTAATACATAAAATGTGATGTTAATGGAGAAAACTTACCCTAATATAGTCCTCCTGCAGGACTTATATAATGGCAGAACAGGTGTCTGGGATTATGAGGCCCAGAGCCTGGGGGGAGATGCCTGTCGTGAACTTCAAGTCCTGAAGACTTCTCCCTGTCACCAGATAACGTAAGGTGACGATGAGCCTCTGCTCAGCACTGATGGCTTCCCGCATAATGGTGTCCTGCCTGGTAATATAGGGGGACACCAAAGCCAACAGTTCCTGAAAAACGGGGTCAGACATCCGCAGAAAATTCCTGTAGTCCTCAGGATTATTCTCGACGATCTCCCGCAGCAGAGGCATATGGCAGAATTGGTCCCGCTGGAGCAACCAATTCTTGGTCCATGAACTCCTCCTCACACCATTCATGGACTGGTCTTGGTCCAAAACAAGCAGACCAACACCAAGTGCACGCACAGCACGAACTCGACGTCGAGAACATCCAGGCGACATGGCTAGGAAACGGTCGTCTTATCAGAACGTACAGAACAGAACGCACTTTAGAACAGCAAGGCCTATGAATAAGGAACTGAAAAACAGAAACGAACAGGCACGAACGCACTGTAAAACAGATACGACCTGCCTAGACACCCTGAAAGTCAAGATACGAACCCACAAGCACAAACTGAACCGCAGAAAACGAACTGAAAAGTACGAAGCCTGAAAAGCGCGAATCGTCTCTTCCCAAACTTTTACTTCACACGCGGTAACACGAGATCAGCAAAAGCAGCCCAAGGGGTGGCGCCAAGAAAAAAGATCTTCCCATTTATAGTGCCATCGTACGTGCTGGACGTGACCGCGGTGAACAACGAGGAAATTGGGAAATGTCAGTGTGTACGCATGGAAAGCTTGACGAGAAAATCGACAAGGTTAACAAGAATCTCGTCGAAAAAAACGACGTGTTTTTTACGACGAGAAACTCGGTCGTGTGTACGAGGCTTTACTGAAGTCCAGGAAGATCAATGAACTACGAGAGCGCTCACCAGCACCCTTGCAGTTCATTGAGAACTACAAGCCGTCTACCGCGGTGGCTGGCGGTACTTGTAGTTCTGTGAATGAATGACGCAGCACGTGGCCATGCTGTTTTTGATTTGTGACAGCAAGTGCAGGGATAGGACCACCCAACCACTGTCACAATCTGAGATTGGGTCAGGGTGAGGGCAGGTGCTTTTGTAACATGTTACAACCTCAATATGTAGCAGTTAACATGTGGTAAAGCCTTTTTGAAAGCATGGTAGGAAATTGGAATTGTGGCTGAATGGGGTTAATCACTTGACTTCCAGACAATTTACCCCCTTCACGACCAGGAAATTTTTTGCGATATAGCACTGAGTAATTTTAACTGATAATTGCGCTGTCATGCAACATTGTTCCCAAATATGTATGTCCTTTTTCCTCACAAATAGAGCTTTCTTTTGGTGGTATTTGACACCTCTGCGTTTTTATTTTTTTGCGCTATAAACGAAAGAAGACCGACATTTTAACCACTTCAGCCCCAGACCATTTGGCTGCCAAATGACCAGGCCACTTTTTGCGATTCGGCACTGCATCGTTTTAACTGACAATTGCGCGGTCGTGCAACGTGGTTCCCAAACAAAATTGACGTCCTATTTTTCCCACAAATAGAGCTTTCTTTTGGTAGTATTTGATCACCTCTGCGGTTTTTATTTTTTGTGCTATAAACAAAAATAGAGCAAAACAATTTTGAAAAAAAAGCAATATTTTTTACTTTTTGCTATAATAAATATCCCCAAAAAATTGATAAAAAAAAACATTTGTATACATCAGTATAAAGCATCATGCATGCATAGATTCGGCTAGGCAGAGTGTACCAGATAGGCTCGCAAATGGACACAATCTGGAACTGCTCCCAGCATTAGGCTATGTCCCTATGTATTTCATCTGTATTGACTTTCACAAGACTTTCACCCTCTCTGCCTTGCCGAATCTATGCATGCGTGATGCTTTATGTCCCAAGAGCCCCCCATTAAATCAGTGTATCCATAAACCCCCCTCATGCTATCAGGGTCCCCAAAGTCTCTCCCTCGCTTTACATTAGGGTCCCCAAAGTCTCTCCCTTTACATCAGGGTCCCTCTTCATTACATCAGAGTTCCTCTGCATTACATTAGTGTCCCCAGGGTCCCTCTGCATTACACCAGGGTCCCTCCACATTACACCAGGGTACGCAGGGTCCCTCCGCTTTACATCAGGCTCCCTCCACATTAATTCAGGGTTCCTCCACATTAATTCAGGGTCCCTCCACATTACATCAGGCTCTCCAGGATCCCTCTGCATTACATCGGGGTCCCCAGAAACTCTCCGTATTACATCAGGGTTCCCAGAGTCTCTCCATATTATATTATGGTCCCCAGAGTCTCCCCATATTACATCAGGGTCCCTCTGCATTACATCAGGGTCCCTCCGCATTACATCAGGGTCCCCTGAGTCCTCAGCATTACATCAGGGTGCCCAGGGTCCCTCTGCATTACATCAGGGTCCCTCTGTATTACACCAGGGTCCCTCCGTATTACACCAGGGTTCCCAGAGTCCCTTCGGATTACATGGGGTCCGTCCAGAGTCCCCCGATTTACATCAGGGTCCCTCTGCATTATACCAGGATCCCTCCGCATTACACTGGGGTCCCCAGAGTCTCTCCGCATTACGTAGGGTCCCCCATAGTCTCCCGCATTATACCAGGGTCCCTCCACATTACACCAGGGCCCCCAGAGTCCCTCCGCATTACATATGGTCCCCAACTTTAGATCAAGGTCCCCAGAGTCTCTCCATATTATATCAGGGTCCCCAGAGTCTCCCCATATTACACCAGGGTCCCTCCGCATTACATCAGGGTCCCCTGAGTCCTCAGAATTACATCAGGGTCCCAGGGTCCCTCTGTATTACATCAGGGTCCCTCTGCATTACACCAGGGCCCTCCGCATTACCCAGGGTCCCTCCGCATTACACCATGGTCCTTCCGCATTACACCATGGTCCCTCTGCATTACACCAGGGTCCCTCTGCAATACACCAGGGTTCCCAGAGTCCCTTTGCATTACATAGGGTCCCCAGCTTTACATCAGGGTCCCCAGAGTCTGTCCATATTACATCAGGGTCCCTCCGCTTTACATCAAGGTCCCTCTGCATAACATCAGGATACCCAGAGTCCTGCAAAAACACTCCATCATACTTAGACCATGCACCGCATACAACCATAACCCCCCCATAATCTCACATTCACCAAACCATGACTCTACCAAGCATATCCTACCTTCAATCCAACCCAGCTGTACCTCACACCCAATCACCAATGCAAAAACATGCACACAGATATAACCCCACCCGTGACAAATCGCACATCCACACCAATCACAACACCCACGTCACCATCCTTACCAACACATTTGCATGTATACACACACTGCAACCACATGTATAACAACACAAGACACATGCGCTGCCACGCATAACATTTCCTGCACGTGCACACACAACTGCACATGCACATACATACACAGACTGCAACATATTCACTCACACATCAGCCACCAAATTTGCAAAGTCATAACACAATTGAAACAATACACTGCCAGCCAACCCAGCTCCCCTGCATTCATAGCCTCTTAGTCCCAACCAAAATCTCAGCCAACAGTCACCAAAAGCAAACCAAACCCCATGGACCCATAATTTTCCAGAGGAAAAAAAAAGAAGCAAGGCCAGCAAGTACCACAAAAATAATTCTTACACTTAACAGCTCTTGAGGAGAGCAGTCCCCCCTCCTCCTCCTTCACAGTGCATCCCAAGCGCTTCCACGTGGTACAGGACCACAGCCATTGCCTCCCCCTTGTAGCAGTCTTGCTGGACCCTGCCACCCGAGAACCAGCGTGTGACGTCATGCACAGCGCGGGCGCCGGGCTACCGAGAACACAGGCTTCCATCCCGGAACCGGTGCTCGGCTACCGAGCACACACGCTTCCATCCCGGGACTGGCGCTCGGCTATCGAGCACACACGCTTCCATCCCGGGACCCAGACACAGCCAACGAGCATGGCTACGCTGGGAATCTATGGGGAGGCTGGGATTGCATGAAGCAGCAGTACAGGGTATTTAAACCACTGCGCTGTTAGCCAGCGCTGTCAGCAAAACTGATGACTGGCAATCAGCCTCACGTGCCAACATAAATGCAGCAGCGTGCCATATCTGGCACGCGTGCCAGGGGTTGCCGACCCCTGCTCTACCCAAACAAAATTGATGTCCTTTTTTCCCCAACGAATAGAGCTTTCTTTTGGTGGTATTTGATCACCTCTGTGGTTTTTATTTTTTGCACTATAAAAAAAAAAAGAGCGAAAATTTTGAAAATAAAAAACAATATTTTTTATTTTTTGGTATAATAAATATCCCCAAATTAAAGAAAAAAACAAAAACAAATATCTTCATCAGTTTAGGCCAATATGTACTCTTTTACATATTTTTGGTAAAAAAAAAAAAAAATTGCAATAGCTATAGCGTCTACAAAATAGGGGATAGATTTATGGCATTTTTATTATTTTTAGCAGGACTGCGACATTGCAGTGGACAGATTGGACACTTTTAACACTTTTTTGTGACCATTGCCATTTATACAGCTATCAGTGCTATAAAAATGCACCGATTACTGTGTAAATGTCACTTGCAGGGAAGGGGTTAACACTGGAGGGCAATCAAGGGGTTAAATGTGTTCCCTCCTATGTGTTTATAACTGTGGGGGGATGTGACTGACTGGAGGAGTAGACATATCACTGTTTCTAATTACTAGGAACAGCAGATCTGTCCCTCCTCCCCTGTCAGAACGGGGATTTGTGTGTTTACACTAGGGATGAGCTTTATGTTCGGGTCGAACATTAGTTTGATTCGAACATTGGCTGTTCGCCCATTCGCTGAATAGCAAACAATTTAGGGTGTTCGCGGCAAATTCGAAAGCCGCGGAACACCCTGTAAAAGTCTATGGGAGAATTCAAAAGTGCTAATTTTAAAGGTTAATATGCAAGTTATTGTCATAAGGGAACATGTATCAATGCAAAATGTATCAATGCAAAAAAAATGTTTCAAAAACAGCCGTTTTTTCGGGAGCAGTGATTTTAATAATGCTTAAAGTGAAACAAAAAAAGTGAAATATTCCTTTAAATTTCGTACCTGGGGGGGGGGGGGGGGGGTGTATATAGTATGCCTGTAAAGTCACGCATGTTTCCCGTGTTTAGAACTGTCTCTGCACAAAATGACATTTCTAAAGGAAAAAAAGTAATTTAAAACTACTCGCGGCTATAATGAATTGTCGGGTCCCGGCAATACAGATAAGAGTCATTGAAAAAAACAAACTAACATTTTTAAAAAAATGTGTGGGGGTCCCCCCAAATTTCATTACCAGGCCCTTCAGGTCTGGTATGGATATTAAGGGGAACCCTGCGCCAAATTTTAAAAAAAATTACGTAGGGGTCCCCCTCAAAATCCATACCAGACCCTTCTGGTCTGGTATGTATTTTAATGGGAACCCTGCACCAAAATAAAAAAAATGTCGTGGGCTTCCCCCCAAAATTCCATACCAGACTCCTATCCGAGCACGCAACCTGGCAGGCTGCAGGAAAAGAGGGGGGGACGAGAGAGCGCCCCCCCTCCTGAACCGTAGCAGGCCACATGCCCTCAACATGGGAAGGATGTCCCCATGTTGATGGGGACAAGGGCCTCATCCCTACAACCCTTGCCCGGTGGTTGTGGGGGTCTGCGAGCCGGGGGCTTATCGGAATCTGGAAGCCCCCTTTAACAAAGGGGACCCCCAGATGCCGCCCCCCGATGTGTATTGGTAACAGGGTACACTGTACCCCTACAATTTCACCCAAAAAAGTGACAAAAAAGGTAAAAAAAACACACACACAGCTTGGAACAAGTCCTTTAATAAAAAATAAAAATAAAAATTCCAGCGCTGTAATCCTTCCATGACCTGCCGCTATGATCGATACAGCCTCCATAGCAAGCCCAGCCAAATGACGCGCGACCCGTCTGACAGCTCTTATATAACCAAGGGCGGGGCCACCCGTGATGTGGATGGGTGACCCCGCCCCCCCTCTGATGCAACTGGGGGTTTCCAGCAGTTTCCCAGTGGTGTCACGGGTGACCCCGACCCCGCCTGATGCATCACGGGAAACCCCTGTTGCGTCAGAGGGGGGGCGGGGTCACCCATCCACGTCAAGGGTGGCCCCGCCCTTGGTTATATAAGAGCTGTCAGACGGGTCGCGCGTCATTTGGCTGGGCTTGCTATGGAGGCTGTATCGATCATATATATAATATATATAGATATATAAGAACTGTCAGACAAGTTGCGCGTCATTTGGTGAGGCTTCCTATGGAGGCTGTATCGATCGTAGCGGTGGGTCGTGGAAGGATTACAGCGGTGGAATTTATTTTATTAATCACTTAAGCCCCGGACCAATATGCAGCTAAAGGACCAGGCCCCTTTTTGTGATTCGGCACTGCGTCGCTTTAACTGACAATTGCGCGGTCGTGCAACTACTCTACTTTACAGGCATACTATAGACACCCCCCAGGTATGAAATTTAAAGGAATATTTCACTTTTATTGTTTCACTTTAAGCATTATTAAAATCACTGCTCACGGAAAAACTGCCGCTTTTAAAACTTTTGTTTGCATTGATACATGTCCCCTGGGGCAGGACCCAGGTCCCCAAACACTTTTTATGACAATAACTTGCATATTAACCTTTAAAATTAGCACATTTGATTTTTCATGTTCGTGTCCCATAGATTTTAACGGTGTTCGCGTGTTCGAACAAATTATTTGCCTGTTCGCATGTTCTGCTGCACACCGAACCTGGGGGGTGTTCGGCTCATCCTTAGTTTACACACACAAATCCCCATTCTGGCTCTCATGCCTGCGATTGGGGATGGCGGCGGACATCGCGGCCGCCAGCCACGCGCATCGGGTCCCCTGCAGTGCGGCGCCGACCTACCAGTATGGCGATTCACGGGAACAAGCCTACCTACCGCCGTTTAATTATGGCAGCTGGTCGGCAAGTGGTTAATGGCAGTTCACGTTCCACTCTCCTCTCCTGCATCGAAATTCACAGCTGGTCTGACAGGGCTTTAAAATATGGTTCCTTTATGGACAATTACATTCCACTCTCCTCTCCTCTCATAGCAAAAAACAAGGGTGATTGTTTTTGTTGTGCCATTGGTTAGAAAGGGGTGCATTTTGGAGATGTTGCAGAGGTTGAGGCGGCAAGATTTGGACAATGATTGGACGTGGGGTTTAAAGGAGAGTTTAGAGTCCAGAACTACACCTAGGACCTTGGCATGTGGTGATAGGCTAATGCTGCGTACACACAACCATTTTTCATGACGAGAAAAATTCAATTTTTTAAATTGGTCATTAAAAACGATCGTGTGTAGGCTGCAGAGCAGTGAAAAATGGCCTCAAAAAAATTAGAACCTGCTCTATTTTTTCACGTAGTTTTTCACGTCGTTCTTTTTAACGTCGTGAAAAACGGTAGTGTGTATGCTTTTACGAGGGGAAAAAAAACACGCATGCTCAGAATCAAGTATGAGACGGGAGCGCTCGTTCTGGTAAAACTAGCGTTTGTTATGGAGACAGCGCATTCATCACGCTGTAATGGACTGAAGAGCACGAGGCTGAAAAGCGCGAATCGGCTCTCACCAAACTTTACTAACACTAGGATCAGCAAAAGCAGCCCAAAGGGTGGCGCCATCCGAATGGAACTTCCCCTTTATAGTGCCGTCGTACGTGTTGTACGTCACCGCACTTTGCTCAAGCATTTTTTTTAACGATAGTGTGTAGGCAAGGCAGGCTTGAGACGAATCACGTCGAGAAAAACATTTTTTTTTTAATGACATTAAAAACGCCCGTGTGTACGCGGCATTATAGTTGTGCCATCGATTTTGACAGAGAGATCAGGGGAAGGGGCACGTGGGCGAGGAAAAATTATAAGTTCTGTTTTGGATAGATTGAGTTTGAGGAAGTGATGTAACATGCAGACTGATATATCTGTTAGTAAATTAATAATACGTGAGGCGATGGAGGGAGTGAGCTGAGGGGTAGAGAAATAGATTTGGGTGTCGTCAGCGTAGAGTTGGTATTGGAAGCCATGGGAGGCTGACCTACAGAGTAGGTGTAGATTGAAAAGAGGAAGAGTACAGTCACGGAGACCAAATGCGTGGAGTTTTTTGTGGAGGAGGGGGTGGTCAACCGTCTCAAAGGCAGCAGAAAGGTCCAGGAGTAGGAGTACAGAATAGTGTCCATTAGTTTTGGACGTTAGTAGATTGTTTGTTAGTGTTAGGAGAGAAGTTTCTGTGGAGTGTTGGGGACAAAATCCAGACTGAAGGGGATCAAGAATGCTATTCTCAGCAAGGTGGTCGCTCAGTCGGTTGTAGACCAGATGTTTAAGGAGTTTGGATAAAAAGGGAAGCAAGGAGATGGGGCATAGGTTGTTAAGATCTGTTGGGTCCAGTGAGGGCTTTTTAATTATGGGGCTGACTAGTGCATGTTTTAGAGAGTTGGGGAAGATGCCAGAAGAGAGGGAGAGATTGAAGATGTGGGAAAGAGAGTAGAGAATAGAGCCAGAGGGTGAACATAGCATTTGCGAGGGAACAGGATCCAGAGGGCAGGTGGTTAACTGGACTTAGCAAGTAGTTGAGCAACCTCATCTATAGTGGTGGGGTTGAAAGAGGGCAGTAATGATTGTACCTGTGGGCACAAAATGTAATGCATGGAGGGTATCTGAACAGCAGATATCTCCTCGCAAATTGTATCAAACTTATGTTTGAAGTTATTAGCGATCTCCTGGGCAGTGAGTGAGTTAGTGGTTGGAGGCAGTGGAGGACAAAGTAGAGAGTCAAAGGTAGAGAAGAGTTGACAGGGATGGGATGATAAGTTGTTAATGGGAGTGATTAAATAGGTCTGCTTGGCAGTGAAGAAGCTGGAATTGTATTTTTGGAGAGCAGATTTACAGTATATTAGTTGAAATCTTTCTGAGACTATAGCCCTGTACACACGATCGGATTTCCTATGGTTTTTTGACCAATGGATTTTTCCATCGGAAAGCCGATGAAGCTGACTTTCATCAGTCTTGCCTACACACCATCAGTCAAAAAACCGACTGTTCCAAACGCGGTGACGTAAAACACTCCGATGAGCCGAGAAAAATTAAGTTCACTGCTTCTGAGCATGCGTCGTCTTGATTCTGAGCATGCGTGGGTTTTTTATCCGATGGAGTTCCCCACAGACGATAGTAATTTGCTATCGGTTTTTTAACCATCGGATAAATTTAAAACATGTTCTATTTTTAAACACCGATGGAAAAAAGACCGATGGGGCCCATACACGATCGGTTTGTCCGATGAAAAAAGTCCATCAGGCTGTTTTCATCGGTAAAACCTATCGCGTGTACAAGGGCTTTAGTCTTACGCCACAGGCGCTCATGAGCACGGCTATGTTTTTTCAGAATTCTAGTGTCATCTGTTTGCCAAGGTTGTAGGGGTTGGGGTCTGATTCTGTGTGTAGTGAGGGGGGCCACTGTGTCCATTGAAGTGTTGTAGACAGAAGTGGCAAGGTTGGTGTAGGATAGGGGTGAGATTTTGTCATAGAGATAGAGATGGTCAGTAGCAGAGTAGAGAAGAGAAGGGTTGAGATGTTGTAGGTTTCTATGGGTAATTGTTAGGTGGTTGGAGGGAGAGGAGGTAGAGGAGAGGGAAAGAGTGAAACGAATAAGGTAGAGACAAGACATACCTGTGGAAAGACAGAAGAAATTTTTAGATGAGACATTCAGTTGATGAGTGCAGAGTCAGAAGTGCTCCCACTTATAGAAATACCCCCACTTTAAGAAAGAGCCAAATGTGCACCCCTTGGCAAATGTGCCTTCCCCAAGAGATGCTTTAGGTTGGTGCATTCCAATTATCTAATCAGGAGGTAATAAAGGTTAGCTGCCTAAACAGAGCAAAATTCTCACTTCAGAAACAGACTAGCAAGAGGGCACTAAAGTTAACAGAGTGCAATGTGCTAATAAATGGTTCAATATGACATAAAAATATGATAACTAAAACACAAAGTGTCTAAAAATAATAATAATATGTATCAGACAATCTAAAGTGCATCAAAAGAGACAAAATATATATATGTAGAAAATATATATATATATATATATATATATATATATATATATATATATATATATGTCCAAACGTTGTGTTTCCAAAAAATTATTTAGATGTAAAATCATATAGTTCATATAAACAATCACAATCTCCCAGAAGAGATTAAATATTCCGGCGGACAAGAAAAAAGGAGAGGGAGAAGAACAGGTATGGGAGTCCCAAAGTTCACATCAAATTGAAAGCCAATAATGCAGGTATTATTCCACAATCCTCCCCCGGTGATACCAGCCTCTCACCTTGTTGATGGACCCAAGAGGGTCAGACAAAGCTCTGATCAATCTACAGCATACGCTCCACAGACGATCACCCCAGCCTTTTCACCACTTCCGCCAGTCTTGTTGATGGACCCAGAGGGGTCAGACAAATCTCTCACCGATCTCCAGCATGAGCTCCACAGAGGATAACTGCAGGCTCTTTCACCACTGCCACCAGTATGTACCTGAGGTTTAAAGTCCCTTCGATCCACAGCAGAAAAGAAGCAGGATCCCAGCCTCTGTGAAGCTGCACTGGGGGTTTTGCTTCACAGAGGCTGGGATCCTACCCTTTTTTCACTAAAGTTAACAGGCCATAATTTTGGGTAAGACAAGGGAAAGAATAAAGCATTGCAATTGTTGGGAAATTTGGACAGGTAGTCCCTCTACCCCCTCAGACCAGCTTAAAGTAACCCAATTGCCACACCCAAAAGATACGGGATCAGTACTTAGAGATTTCTTCAAACGCAAGAAAAGAGACAAGACAGGCTTTGCGCTCAGAATGAAATCTGTTTATTCTTTTGCAGGGGTATACATTATATAGTCATTATCATAACCCAATCATAGAAGAGGGAGGGGTAAGGGTGTGGTTAATACAGTGGGTATACATTTTATCGTTATACAGTAGACATTTTGCCACTCTCAAGATGGCCGACACTCATCCTGACCCTCTCAAGGTGGCTGACAGTTTCGTTATTAATAAGAATCAATCACGAGAATTACCACGAGTGTTATAGCTCATAGTCACAAGGTTTCACTTCCCTGTATCAATTAGACTTGTGCACAACGGAAAAATTTGTTTAGTTTCGGTTCGTTTTTTGTGCACAACGGAAAAATTAGTTTAGTTTCGGTTCGTTTCTTTTTGGTCCTGTTGATTCGTAATCATTCGTAATTTTGCTAGACGGGATTTTTCGTGTTCGGACTTATTCGTATTTTCGCAAGCGTCATTTTTCGTTGAATTTTTCATTGATTTATAATTCGTACTTTCGGTAGGGTACGTTGTTTTTCTTTGATTCTGGACAACACTCCTACTTTCGTAACTTTTTTGGGGTTCGTCGATTCGTAATTTTCTGTGTCTCTCTCACAACGACGCTGCCTATTATGCCTAATGTGCTTCGAATGGATTTGTACTTTTCTAAATACATTGCGGTTATTTGTAACGATTCGAAATCTCGTATTTTACTTTTGTTTTTTACATGCGGCTATAGCCTCCGCCCCTGTACACCATTTTGAGAGGGTTCAGCACAGTGAGGGAGAAGCAGAGAGCAGAGCAGAGTGTTATTGTGCTTTGAATGGATTCGAAATCTCATATTTTACTTTCGTTTTTTCATGCGGCTATAGCCTCCGCCCCTGTGCACCATTTTGAGAGGGAGTTCAGCATGGTGAGGGAGAAGAAGAGAGCAGAGTGAGTGTTATTGTGCTTCGAATGGATTCGTACATTCGTAACTTTTTTCATAACGAATTATGCCGAAGACATTCGGGCATTCGCTATTTTGCGGTATAATTTATTTCGGATTCGGTTTTATTCGTAATTGCTTTGTTCGGAAATTCGAATGCTTCCGAATGTCCGAAAGTTGCTAAATTCGGACGAATTTCGATTCGTTACGAAACGAATTGCACAAGCCTAGTATCAATGCCTACCAGACAGTGCACAGGAAGGGCCAGCTTAAAAATAGACCAGCACTCCGCAAATTGTGCTACTCATTGCAGTTTATGCATGCTTTTGCAAAACTGCTGCTCCATACAAAATACAAGATTTTAACCTATCTTATAATACTTGCAAAACTTATAACACTAGTAAATTTCCCTAACCCGTATGTCCAAGCTAGAATATATGACCCCATCTCACTATAATGGGGGTCCTTATGCCATGCCAATTACTACAATCCCCTCTTTCAGTCACAGCGGTGACTGATATCTCCGCATCGGGACATACTCCTGGGCATCATGGTAAGAGCTATGATACACTCCACTTGCAGCAGCCGGATCGGGATTGGGAGCCAGAGTGCCTCGGGAGATCATACACATAATAAACTTGAAGCAGGCGTATAGGGTTAATGCCAGAAGCAAAATCATTTCAATACACATAGCAGTATCCCTGATCCAGAAAAATACCATTTGAAACCAAACCATCCCACATTACCCAGGGGGTTCCCAAGCAATCACTTAGCCTTTTCATCATATCAATACCCCCTCCAGTTCCTGAGGGGAACCATGCCCAGGCCATGTCCTTTTCCAAAAACAATGACCTGGCATAACGGCGCCTGAGGGGGCACCTAGGACGAACACCAGCCCTGAGCAAGTGACATCCCTCACTGTCCCCGAGAATTTTCATTATCGGAACCAGTGAGGCCAAGCAACACCATCCCTTAGGATCACTCGGAATCCATGGATGGCATGTCCTTCCACAACAAATGTATGTGCTGTTGCCTAAGGCTAGTGGCCGTCCCCCAAGGACCCGCTGGGCACCTCAGAGAATCCTGCAAGGGCAAGCTGTGACATTAGCCTCGCCATCTCAGTATGGGGGTCAGAGGCCTGGGCACACCACAACAACAATCCCACTATGCCCCCGACCCTCACCCGGACCACCACACTAAACATTTATCACCACATTGAGCATGTAAAAATAGAAAACAACAAACATAATCTCAGCTGCATAGCAATTGTCCATGAAATACAAAGGGGGAACGGGATTGGGCGTGACAGGGGTGTGACAGTCCATAAAAGCAAGTGGGAGGGGCATGACAGCCTTTAGCCCAAAAACAAAAAATAGTCCCAATAAAATACATAAAAAAAGAAAGTCTCTTGTATGGCTTCCGAATGTCCATTAAATTGTAAAAAGGAGGGAAAAGAAAATGCAAAGGAAATGTCCACATTATAATTCTCATTCTCCTCAACCTTTCCCAAATCCTTTTGTTCGGTTCTGTGATCATTCATTTGTACAGACATGAATTCTCTACCCCAGACACTGCCTCTTTGTAGGGACAGAACTTGATATCCACAGACAAACTGGAACTGATGCATTGGGCTAGACTTGGGTCTTCGGGCTGGCACATCTGGATCTCTCTTGTGATGCTCACTGGAATTTTGTAGACCTTGGGCGTGCATCATCTGGCTAGCCCTCAAGGTGTCTTTACCAGGAACACTTTCCAACAGGAGTCCGCTTGTAGTCATCTGAGCACCTCCCGTGGGGTTTGAACAACAAAGATGAACAAAGAAGATTTCCATGTAAAAACTGTAGTCATCTCTTCATCCGGATAGGGTATGGGGCAGGATATGAATGGGGCAGGGTATAAATGGGGTGGGCATTTCTTCAGGTGCATGGGGCTGTGGGTGAATGCTGTCTGGCTGGGGCGGATACTCCTCATCCGACATGAACAATCACAGAACCTACCCAATCAATTCGGGCCTTAACCATTGGGGGTATTAAGAATAATATTCTTCATTGACTCAAACATAAGTAAAACATGCAGGAAAAAAATGTTTCTCAGCAAAGGTCTTCATTATATAGATTCAACATATCTAACTAAACACCTTTTTTAAATCCAGTATTATAGCAGAACTTAAACAAAACTTAAACACCTTTAGATTCTTCTATCCCCGGGACTCAAATGGACCCGAGAAACTCAGAACAGAACATTTTACCCAAACCCAAAGGCCTCCAACCTTTGCAAATATATCTGATCATCAGCAACAAACAAAATATTTATGGATAAACAACATTACATCATTAACACTTCACAACTGACACCCTGGAAATTCAAAAGATAAATTTCCAGAATGGTCATTCCGACTGTTATTCAAACAAACTTTCCCATCACATTTTAGTACCTCACGGACTCAATATATGCAGCAATGTATTCAGATCCTGGTTACTTAATTTCAGTAACTCTTCAAACATTTTTCCCAAATTTCACCCTTCTGTTACCAAAATCCCCATTATCAATTTTAAATTTATCCCCAAACTTTTTAGGGAAAAACATATAACATGGGCCTGAACACAATATGAGATAACCAGTTGTGTACATTCTAAACACACACTTAAAATACTCTACTAATCAACATAATACCCTGTGCGTTGATTAAACATAATACAACCACCTTCTCACTCCACAATCAACTGGCCATACCATTCATCCATCATTTTCCATACTTTCATCTTGAATACGGTGAAAACCTTTTAATTTCAATAATACAAGAATAAGCAACTTACACAACTAAAACAGTCCCTAAAAACAGACCTCAAGGCTCCCCGCTCCAAACCGGTGTGACCCAACTCGCAGTGATTCCGGAAAAAGGCTCTTGCACCAGTCCGTTCCGAACTCAGTGCGACCCGTCCCCACACGGTTTTTACTGGTCGCACGAAATTGCACCGCAAAATTGCACTGAAAATCGCATGACCCTGGTACTGCAACAGTGGAAAACAGAGCCCAACTGAAACAATCAAAAACACCCCATATACATTGAAAATGCTTCTCTTAAAAATTTGTATCTAATCAGATTTCCCCAAAAAAACAAACACATTTGGTACCAGCGCATACATGTAATTTACCTGTGACGTGTCATACTCCCCCTTTAATGTTCCCATTTAACTTATGCAGTGGGAATGGGCCTATGTGCCCAACACATTTTATGAATAGACTGACAAATAGTTGCAACATTTTACAAACAACATATAGAACATATTTTAAATCTATATAGATAACTTTTCTCAATTAAAATCCTCCTTAAAATCACCAGTCCAGCAAATCTCTCTGACTTGCTGAATATGGAATATAAATATATGCTCTGCGCAAAAACGTTGGTGAAAATCTGGTTATTGGTTTGATCCCCTCTTCCACCCGAAGCAAAACAGCAAGCGGACATGTACCCCTGTGTATTGTGCTAAACAATACTTTGGATAGGAGTAACTTGTCCTTGTCCAAATCTGCGAGTTCATCCTCCTAAAGCACCACACACAGATGAGTACCCTACTCTGTCCCTCTCACCTGCCCACCTTTTTAAAATCCTCCTTGGAGGATCATAGGACACATATCAACCAACCAACAATTCATCTGTATTCAGAAGAAAAAACAACTTACACTCTAAATTGGAATTCCAAGACAAGACAAACATTTACATACACATAAAATTTAAGCATTTCTCTCTATTAACAACAACTTTCCCTTACCTAGGTGTCCGTCTATGAAACTATGCCACAGCAGCGACCCCAAGGATCGCCACCGATCACAGTGTACAAAACAGAGACAATCGGGGGAGAAGCGTTTGAACACGTTCTCCCACCGATGACCTCCACACACTGAGAACCCTCAATGACCGACACAGAAACGGCCAGTCCATGAAGCTGTGATCTCAGTGCTCCACCGGCAATCTCTGTCAGAACTCACACCCCCAGACTCACCAGCTCAGAGGTGGAGAATCAGGGAGCTAATAGGGAACCCGTGGGGGGGGGGGATCTGAGGGGGAAGGAGGAAGATTTCTTGACTTCCCTCCATCCCATCCAGACCCCCCACACAAGTTACCATGTCCCCCCCCGTCAGCGTACCCAGCAGCGACAATTTTATCACCGCCCAATAAACCGACATCTCAGTATCTCTGTGAATCTCTGGTACCGTAATTTTGCAAAATCTCACGAGACCCCAGCACCAGGGGCCGTTCCTTGCAGGAGGTGGGATGCTAACCTCCCGACCTGTACCGACCCATTGTAACCTCAAAAACATCAACAAACAACAAAACAAATAAACAGGGTACGTTTACACAAAAATCCTAATTTTAACAACATACTGATAATCCAAACTTTAAACCCTGGCCCATGACACTTTACCTTCCGTTTCTTAAACATAAACTCTTTCTGCGTTTATTTCCTTAACTGCCCAGAACCTCCTATCTCACTTTTCCTTTAAAACTTCCTCAAAGATACCTCATAAATCAATAAAATGACCACAACAATATCTTTGCACTCGCTACAGCAAGTCATGAAAAAAACACAAATTAATCAAAACGATCGATCAAAAAGTCTAATTGTCCACGCCTGGTAAAGCCGTGCCTCTGCAGACGCTTTAACGCTCAAATCAGCTCACTGTCTGCTGCTGACTTCCGCTTTTTTAAATGTACTTTCCTTCACTTTTTTTTTCCTTTCTTTGTGTGTCAGTTTCTCAGTGAAAACAAAAAATGCATTGAAAAAGACTCCGTAAAAATGCAAACCTTCTTTAACTCAAATCTCTCTCTACCTTCTAAACATCACTTACTTAACCCTCTACAGGTAGAATATTTTATTTAAAACACCTTTACCTCTCACTTACTATTCTCATCGCACCATGGGGCATTGTCCGAACACTCCATTACCTTACATAACATCCACCTGCCACCTAAACACATTCGTTTTCAAACTTCTCAATTTCCCCTGCCTGTTACTCTCAAAAGTTACCAAACCAATTTAAACATTTCTTCAAGCAAAAATCAAGCATTTATATTTACACTTCTATAAACAAAATACTGGCAAAGGGGCTCAGAGTGAAATCTGTTTATTCTTTTGCAGGGGTATACATTATATAGTCATTATCATAACCCAATCATAGAAGAGGGAGGGGTAAGGGAGGGGTGTGGTTAATACAGTGGGTATACATTTTATCGTTATACAGTAGACATTTTGCCACTCTCAAGATGGCCGACACTCGTCCTGGCCCTCTCAAGGTGGCTGACAGTTTCGCTATTAATAAGAATCAATCACGAGAATCACCTAATCACATATGTTATAGCTCATAGTCACAAGGTTTCACAAGGTTTCACTTCCCTGTACCAATGCCTACCAGACAGTGCACAGGAAGGGCCAGCTTAAAAATAGACCAGCACTCCGCAAATTATGCTACTCATTGCAATTTATGCATGCTTTTACAAAACTGCTGCTCCATACAAAATACAAGATTTCAACCTATCTTATAATACTTACAAAACTTATAATCACTAGTAAATTTCCCTAACCCATATGTCCAAGCTAGAATATATGACCCCATCTCACTATAATGGGGGTCTTTATGCCATGCCAATTACTACAGCAATGTGGACAGGTCTACAGATGGTTAGGCGAAAATAACATGCTAGCATTATTAAACAGACGTAAGCAAAAGCAGATAGCAGTGTTTACGTTTTTGGGTGGAGTTGTATAAGCAAGACATACCAGCATTATTAAACAGACATAAGCAAAAGTCGATAGCAGTGTTTCAGTTTTGGGTGGAGTTGTATCAGCAAGACACACCAGCTTTATTAAACAGACATAAGCAAAAGCAGATAGCAGTGTTTTCGTTTTGGGGCAGAGTTGTACCAGCAAGACCCTCTGTCTCACCCACAAGTGCACACAGGGAAACGCTCCACAATATCTATGCGAGAAGATAAAACACTACACCCCCAATCGCAATCTCTGATCAACCAACCAAAACCTCCTTCACATCCCCAAGTCCCGCTACAAATCAAAGGGAGAACGAAGATTTGCAGTCCAAGGACCACGGCTATGGAACGCTCTACCCACCAACATCCGCATGGAAGAAAACCACCGGGCCTTCAGGAAAAAACTTTAGACCCACCTATTCTGATGGATCAGGATGTCACTGGATGCAAAGCGCCTTGAGGCGATTTAGTTCGCATTTGTAGCGCTATACAAGTTATTCACTCACTCACTCACTCAGCAAGACATACCAGTGGAGGGACAGAAGACATTTTCAGATGAGACATTCAGATAATGAGTGCTCCCACTTTTAGAAATACCCCCACTTTGAGAAAGTGCCCCCACACCAAATGTGCCCCCCTTGGCAAATGTGCCTTCCCCAAGAGATGCTTTAGTTACTGTTAGGGATGGGGTGGGTTCATTCCAATGATCTAATCAGGAGGTTATACAGGTTCGCTGGCTAAACAGAGCAAAATTCTCACTTCAGAAACAGACTAGCTAGAGTTAACAGGCCATAATTTTGGATAAGACAAGGGAGAGAATAAGGTATTGTAATGTGGACAGGTCTACAGATGGTTAAGCGAAAATAACATACCAGTATTACTAAACGAGGGTGACCAGACATCCCCGGTTTCCAGGGACAGTCCCCGGACTGAGAACATTGTCCCCGGACCAAGTTTGTCCCCTGTTTTGTCCCCGGATAGCAGGGGTGGACTGGGCCGGGGGGCAGGGTGGCAATCACCCCCTGGGCTGCTCTGATGCCTGGTAAAAAGGCTGCAGGGGCAAGCTACTGTATACAACCGCCGGCCGATGCTACATGGTGCTACACTTACAGAGCTGCAGCAGAGCGGTACACTGTCACTTCCCTGTCAGTTTAGGGGCGGTGTATTCTTTTTCTAATGTCCAGCAAGCGTACCGCCCCAGTGTGAAAGCACTCAGGCTTTCACACTGGGACTGCAGATGAGGCATTTTTTACGCTATTTTCAGTGCTAAAGCGCCTGAAAGACGCCCCAGTGTGAAAGGGGTCTAAATGAAGTAAAGCTTTACTTTAAAAAGAATACCGAATCACATGCAAGGAAAATTTAAAAAACAGCATTTTTGCTTGCACATGATTGGATGGTGGAAGTCAGCAGAGATTCTGCTCATTTACTAAGCTCTGTAGCAACTGCTCTTGCAGAGTGCAACTGCACAGTCTATTTGACTTTAGTAAATCAACCCCACAGACTTTAGGAGTATCAGTAACATACATATGAAAGCAGGCAAATCTGGAAATCATGTTAGTACAACCATCACGTTAACCCAATAGTAACATTACTTTATGTGGCAGATAGAGTTAAAAATAGTGTAGCAAGGCATGTGGTCAACAGAATCATAGTAGTCATCAGCTTCAGGAAACATAATGCAAAGGAAATTAATTTAGCTCACCATGACTAAGGATGAGCCGAACACCCCCCAGTTCAGGTCTCACCAGAACTTGTGAAGAGGCAAAAAATTCATTCGAACATGCGAACACTGTTAAAGTCTATGGGACACGAACATGAAAAATCAAAAGTGCTCATTTCAAATGCTTATATGCATGGTATTGTCATAAAAAGTGTTTGAGGACCTGGGTCCTGCCCCAGGGGACATGTACCAATGCAAAAAAAGTTTTAAAAACAACCGTTTTTTCTGGAGCAGTGATTTTAACAATGCTTAAAGTGAAACAATAAAAGTGAAATATTCCTTTAAATTTCATACCTGGGGGGTGTCTATAGTATGCCTGTAAAGTGGTGCATGTTTCCCGTGTTTAGAACAGTCCCTGCAAAAAAATGACATTTCTAAAGGAAAAAAGTAATTTAAAACTGATTGCGGCTGTAATGAATTGTCAGGTCCTGACAAAATTGCTCATTTTAAAGGCTTATATGCAAGTTATTGTCATAAAAAGTGTTTAGGGGCCTTGGTCCTGCCGCAGGGGACATGTATCTATGCAAAAAAAACGTTTTAAAAATAGCCCTTTTTTTCGGGAGCAGTGATTTTAATAATGCTTAAAGTGAAATATACCTTTAAATTTCGTACCTGAGGGGTGTCTATAGTATGCCTGTAAAGTGGCACATTTTTCCCGTGTTTAGAACAGTCCCTGCACAAAATGACATTTCTAAAGGAAAATAAGTAATTTAAAACTACTCGCGGCTATAATGAATTGTCGAGTCCAGGGAAAACAGAGAAGTAATTGAAAAAAACGGTATGGGTCCCCCCCCAGTCCATTACCAGGCCTTTTGGGCCTGGTATGATTATTAAGGGGAACCCCGAACCAAAATTAAAAAAAAAAATTGCTTGGGGGTCCCCCCAAATTCCATACCAGGCCCTTCAGGTCTAGTATGGATATTAAGGGAAACCCTGCACCAAATAAAAAAAAAATGACGTAGGGGTCCCCCTCAAAATCCATACCAGACCCTACAGGTCTGGTATGGACTTTAAGGGGAACCCCGCGCCAAAATAAAAAATCCATACCAGCCCCTTATCTGAGCACGCAACCTAGCAGGCCACAGGAAAAGAGGGGGGAATGAGAGAGCGCCCCACCTCCTGAACCGTACCAGGCCATATGCCCTCAACATGGGGACTCAATGCTTTGGGGTCCAAAGCATCATGTCCCCATCAACTTATGTGAATTAGTAATGGTACCCCTACCATTTCACAAAGTGTCAAAAAGTGTAAAAAACACAGGAGACAGCTTGGGACAAGTCCTTTATAAAAAATAAATAAAAATCCAGCGGAAAAAAAGCGCTGCACTAGCTCTGCCTCCATGGGCAGCTCCCGCCGAGTGATGCATCTACCGCTGTGACAGCTGTTATATAGCTGAGGGCAGGGCCACCCGGTTACGTGTGTGGGTGACCCTGCCCCCCTCTGACAACATGGGGGTTTCCCGTGGCGTCAGAGGGGGCGGGGTCACCCACACACGTCACTGGGTAACCCTGCGGCATTTCCCCATGGCGTCAGAGGGGGCGGGGTCACCCGCACATGTAACCGGGTGGCCCCGCCCTCAGCTATTTAACAGCTGTCACAGCGGTAGACGCGTCACTCGGCGAGAGCTGCCTATGGAGTCAGAGCTAGTGCAGGGCTTTTTTTTTCCATTCCGGAACTCAATAATGGATTTACATAGCTGGAATTTTTATTTATTTTTAATAAAGGACTTGCTCTTGTGGTTTTTACAATTTTTGACAGTTTTTTTGTGAAATGGTGGGGGTACAATGTACCCCGTTACCAATTCACATAGGGGGGCGGGATCTGGGGGTCCCCTTGTTAAAGGGTGCTTCCAGATTCTGATAATCCCCCCGCCCGCAGACCCCCACAACCACCGGGCAAGGGTTGTGGGGATGAGGCCCTTGTCCCCATCAACATCAACATCCTCCCCATGTTGAGGGCATGTGGCCTGGTACGGTTCAAGAGGGGGGGCGCTCTCTTGTCCCCCCTCTTTTTCTGCGGCCTGCCAGGTTGCGTGCTTGAATAAGGGTCTGGTATGGATTTTTGGGGGGACCCCCACGCCATTTTTTTTATTTTGGCGTGGGGTTCCCATTAAAATCCATAAAAGACCTGAAGGGTCTGGTATGGATTTTGAAGGGGACCCCTACGCCATTTAAAAAAAATAATTGGCGCAGGGTTCCCCTTAATATCCATACCAGACCTGAAGTGCCTGGTATGGAATTTGGGGGGACCCCCACACATTTTTTTTTTAACTTTGGTTCGGGGTTCCCCTTAAAATTCATACCAGACCCAAAGGGCCTGGTAATGGACTGGGGGGGAACCTATGCCGTTTTTTTCAATGGCTTTTCTCTGTATTGCGGGACCCGACTATTCATTGTAGCCACGAGCAGTTTTAAATTACTTATTAAATGACTTATGGCATTATTAACCACTTGCCGCCCGCCCTATAACAGATTGGCGGCGGCAAAGTGGTTTCAAAATCCTGACTGGACGTTGCGGCGATCGTTGCTGCGGGATGTCAGTCTGACACCCCGCAACACGGATCTAGGTAAAGAGTCTCCGACGGAGACTCTTTACCACGTGATGAGCCGTGTCCAATCACGGCTGATCACGATGTAAACAGGAAAGACGCGAGTAGAGGAGAGCCGATCGGCTCCTCCTCTGACAGGGGGGGGTTTGTGCTGATCCATTATCAGCACAGCCCCCCCGAGGATGCCCACTGGACCACCAGGGATGCCACTAGACCACCAGGGAAGCCCACCTATAGGTATTGTACACTAGACCACCAGGGATGCTAATTATATACGAAATGGATGCCAATCAGTGCCCACAATGGGCACCACTGATTGGCAGGCATTATTGTTTGGCACTGATTGGCATCCATTAGTACAGTACAGTGCCACCTATCAGTGCCCATCCATGCCACCTATCAGTGCCCATCCATGCCCATCCGTGCCACCTATCAGTGCCCATCCATGCCACCTATCCGTGCCCATCAGTGCCCACCCGTGCTGCCTAACTGTGCCCACCCGTGCCGCCGATTGTTGCCCACCCGTGCCGCCGATCATTGCCCACCCGTGCCGCCGATCGTTGCCCATCGGTGCCGCCGATCGTTGCCCATCCGTGCAGCCAATCGTTGCCCATCCGTGCCACCTCATCCGTGCCCATCCGCGCCGCCTTATCCGTGCCCATCAGTGCAGCCCCATCAGTGCCCATCAGTGAAGGCGAAAACTAACTTATTTACAAAGTTTTGTAACTGAAACAAAAAAACTTTTTTTTTTCTAAATTTTCGGTCTTTTTTTTATTTTTTAGCAGAAAATAAAAATCGCGGAGGTGATCAAATACCACCAAAAGAAAGCTCTATTTGTGGGAACAAAATGATAAAAATTTAGTTTGGGTACAGTGTAGCATGACCGCGCAATTGTCATTCAAAGTGCAACAGCGCAGAAAGCTGAAAATTGGTCTGGGAAGGTGTATAAGTGCCCAGTATGGAAGTGGTTAAAATCACGGCTCCCGAAAAATCATCCATTTTTTTAACTTTTTTTTGCATTGATATATGTCCCCTGGGGCAGGACCCAGGTCCCCAAAAACTTTTTATGACAATAACTTGCATATAAGCCTTTAAAATTAGCAATTTTGTCGGAACCCGACAATTCATTACAGCCTTGATCAGTTTTAAATTACTTTTTTCCTTTAGAAATGTAATTTTATTGCAGGGACTGTTCTAAACACAGGAAAAAATGTGCCACTTTACAGGCATACTATAGACACCCCCAGGTACGAAATTTAAAGGAATATTTCACTTTTATTGTTTCACTTTAAGCATTAAAATCACTGCTCCCGAAAAAACTTCAGTTTTTAAAACTTTTTTTGCATTGATACATTTCCCCTGGGGCAGGACCCGGGGTCCCCAAACACTTTTTATGACAATACTATGCATATAAGCCTTTAAAATTAGCACTTTTGATTTCTCCCATAGACTTTTAAAGGGTGTTCCGCGGCTTTCGAATTTGCCGCGAACACCTCAAATTGTTTGCTATTCGGCGAACAGGCAAACACCCGATGTTCTAGTCGAACTTACGTTCGACGCGAACATCGGGCTCATCCCTAACCATAACTCACCCTCACATCTTGTTATTGTTAAAGGAGAATTGAAGAGGAGGTCCAATGGAGGTAGAAGACATTGGGACAGATTGAAAATCTAGCAGTGTGTCCAGAGCATGGATTGTTTATGAGGTAATAAGTGAATTTTCAAAAGCAATATACCCCTACAAAAGGTGGGTTGTTGGAAATCCATTTAATGACCATCATCATATGTGCCAAAAAGATTGCACTAGACAAGGAAGTCATGATATGTGAGTCCAACATAGAAGAGTCAAAGGACCCCAAAGGTGAACGGACTATCAGTGAGTGAGAATTTGAAGACCCTATTGTCAATTGATATAGCCATTTCCCAGTTTCCTAATATTTTTGGCCACCACCAAAGAAGATGCAGCAGTGGTGGGAGCCACACTTTGTACAGTAGGAATTATTTCCAGGACCTACTTAACATAGACATTCTGGGATACGGTAGAACCTTTGAAAGATAATATGGGAATATATTTACTAAATACACATGGAGGAGATTTACTAAACTGGTGCACTCAGAATCTGATGCAGCTGTGCATAGTAACCAATCAGCTTCTAGGTTTTATTTCCAAAGCTTAGTTCAACAAACTGAAGTTAAAAGCTGATTTTTTTACTATACACAGCTGCACCAGATTCTGTGTGTACCAGTTTTGGCAAATCTTCCCCTTAATGTCTAAGACAGAATTCTAGTCTTTCCCAATTAAACAAACAGTGGGAAAGGAAGTGGGTGCCTTTACATATGCCTTAATTTCTAAAGTAAAAAACAATCTCTTGTTGTCATATATACTGTAACAGGATGTCATACGTTTGTATTTGAATACCCTTAAAACCCCATTCTATAATATGTTAAAGCTTGGATACAATAAAGTATAACCATGGATTGGGAGCACATAAGCCACCATGGACATCTGGATATGTAGCATTTCTAACTCCTAATTTGGTTCCCATGTTTTAGGTATAGCAAAGTTAATTATACAAGGATACATACAGTATTAGAAAATACATTTGAAGCCCATAACTCTTTCTTTCCATTTGAATAAGGCGGAAAATGATTGGACTATAATTTTTGCTGACGACTGTTCTTCCATTTCTTGCCCAAGCATCATAGCAACAGAAAATGGGGAAAATTATGGATTCACAAAAAAAGTTACATAGAAGATAAGCATGCACACAGAGTTCTACTTGTAAAGAATTTGCTTTGCAAATGTCTCAACAATCATGCAGACGTAACAAATAATCCCTGGAATGTTTGTAATATGTGTAATGGTTTCCTTTTTCATTGCTACATTGGTCTAATACTACATAGGCTTAGAACATTCAACTAGCAGGGGAAATAAGATGGGAGATGTCTGCAGTGTGTGCAGTCTATGGAGAATCTATGGAGAATTTTGTATCATTGGCAACGAATTGGTGTTCAGCGAATGAACCTCCAACTGCAGTGTAAAGCAAAACATTTAGCAGTGGTGGTATTACCATTGCTAAACATGATGGCTTCCTTCTGGTTGTAAGGGAGCCAGCACCTGCCAGCATCCTAACAACAAGTGACTCATCTCCATCAACAACATTCAACTGTTAGCTGGAGATTCTCAACTGAAAGGGGAGATAGTTAAAAGAAAAATAGTATGAGGTCCCCCCAAATTTCATATCAAGCCCCTAAGGTCAGCAGGCTTTGTAATTGATGTAGATAGGCATTAGTGGACTACATGACTGATGGTGGATTTACATCATGGGACTTTTTTTTTAAATAAAAGGACTTGACAAAAAGTGTGTGCGTGTTTATTACACCATTGACTTTTTGTATGAGTATCTGGGGGCCCCCTTCTTTTACAGGGGCTCTCTAGATTCTGATAAACCCCCTAACCCCCAGACCTCCACAACCCATGGGCCACGGTTGTAGGGAACAAACCCTCACGAACATGGGCACAAGCGGCCACATACTCTTCTCCCCCTTTGCTGACAACCAATGCTGCATGTTCAGATAAGGGTCTGTTATGGATTTTATGCTTTTTTTCCTGTTTTTTTGCATGAAGGCCACCCTTTGGAATCTGTACAAGACTTGAAAAGGGGGGAGGCTTTTGGTTTTCATGGGTTCCTCCTTAAAATCTATACTAAACCTAAAGGACCAGAGGCCTCGTACACACGACCGATTTTCTCGTCGTAAAAAACACGTCGTTTTTTTCGACGAGATTCTTGTTAAGCTTGTCGATTTTCTCGTCAAGCTTTCTATGCGTACACACTGTCATTTCCCAATTTCCTCGTGGTTCTCTGCGCTCACGTCCAGCACGTACGACGGCACTATAAAGGGGAAGATCTTTTTTCTTGGCGCCACCCCTTGGGCTGCTTTTGCTGATCTCGTGTTACCGCGTGTGAAGTAAAAGTTTGGGAAGAGACGATTCGCGCTTTTCAGTCTTCGTACTTTTCAGATCGTTTTCTGCCGTTCAGTTTGTGCTTGTGGGTTCGTATCTTGACTTTCAGGGCGTCTAGGCAGGTCGTATCTGTTTTACAGTGCGTTCTTGCCTGTTCGTTTCTGAATTTCAGTTCGTTATTCATAGGCCTTGCTGTTCTAAAGTGCGTTCTGTTCTGTACGTTCTGATTAGACGACCGTTTCCTAGCCATGTCGCCTGGACGTTCTCGTCATCGAGTTCGTGCTGTGCGTGCGCTTGGTGTTGGTCTGCTTGTTTTGGACCAAGACCAGTCCATGAATGGTGTGAGGAGGAGTTCATGGACCAAGAATTGGTTGCTCCAGCGGGACCAATTCTGCCACATGCCTCTGCTGCGGGAGATCGTCGAGAATAATCCTGAGGACTACAGGAATTTTCTGAGGATGTCTGACCCCGTTTTTCAGGAACTGTTGGCTTTGGTGTCCCCCTATATTACCAGGAAGGACACCGTTATGCGGGAAGCCATCAGTGCTGAGCAGAGGCTCATCGCCACGTTGCGTTACCTGGCGACAGGGAGAAGTCTTCAGGACTTGAAGTTCACCACAGGCATCTCCCCCCAGGCTCTGGGCCTCATAATCCCAGACACCTGTTCTGCTATTATACAAGTCCTGCAGGAGGACTATATTAGGGTAAGTTTTCTCCCTTCACATCACATTTTATGTATTACATGTATGCTAATGTATTGTATTTCTTTCATCCTTTCCTAATTACCATGATTGTAATATGCTGAGAATGTCCCCTTTGTCCCCATGCATGCTGGAAGTTTTTAAATGCCCCTTTTTTATCCTCCCTAAATATTTCCCCTCACTAACTTTTCCAGCAGGGGCGCCTGTTGCTCCAAATGTTGGGGGGTTACAACGCCAATTTCGGAAATAAACTTCCTCCTTTTTTGCTCTGTTGCCTAATAAACGCCCCCAGTTGTCCCCTCCAATGCAGCCATTTAGTCCCCTCTATTGCAGCCAGTTTCCCCCCAGCCCTGCACTTACCTTCTTGTGGTCAGCGCCATCCTTCTTCTGTCCTTGATGTCTTCTCCTTCCCTTCATGTTGCATCAGCCAATCATGTTACCATTAAACAGACTTGGTGAACATGATTGCCAGAGCTGCCTGTCAGTGTTTACACAAGGAATGCCCCCTCCTTGCGTCCCCGATTTTTCTTTGAGGAAGCCAATTACATCCCTCAGGTTGTAATTTGCAAGACTTTTTTAATACCTGTTTCTGCTCTGCAATTTTAACCCCCTAAATGACGCAATTAATCATATGTCGGTCGCTTTACAAGAGGCCATCCACCTGAATAGTGTGCGGCATAGACAATACATAGGTTCATGCAACGCATGAACCTATGTATTGTTCTGAGTGATGGGCACAGGAGAGAGGGGACAGTGCTCCAGCGCCCACTCTGGACGCACCGCCACTGCAATGCTATCCTGTGGCCAAACACATCTCCCCCCCCCAAAATAATTTAGTAATGGCCCATCAGAGGGGGTGATGAATATGATAAATGAGCCTTCCATTATACTTTTTTTACACACCTTAATAAACGTATAATTAGATTGATGTTGGTCTCTAATTTTTTGGTCTTGAATTTGCTTGTAATGTATGCCTTTGTTTTTCTAATATTATTTCATCTTGTTTCACTCCACAGCTTCCTTCAACGCCACAGGAATGGCAGACTGTGGCATCGGAGTTTGCCACGCGGTGGGACTTCCCCAACTGCGGTGGTGCCATAGACGGGAAGCACGTCCGCATCGTGCCGCCACCCCGTTCTGGATCCTACTACTACAACTACAAGGGGTTTCATAGCATTGTGCTGATGGCGGTGGTGTCAGCACGGTATGAATTCCTCTATGTTGATGTAGGGAAGAATGGCCGGATGTCCGATGGGGGATCCTTCATCCAGACGGAGTTTGCCCTCCGTCTCCAGAGTGACGACCTTGCATTGCCACCGGATGCAGGGAATATTGAAGGACTCCCCTTTGTTTTCTTGGCTGATGAAGCCTTCGGACTCGGACGGCATCTTATGAGGCCATTTCCACAGAGGACCCTGACCCCAGAGAAGAGTGTGTTCAATTACCGGCTGGCTAGGGCCCGAAGAGTCGTTGAAAATGCCTTCGGCATAATGGCCAGCCGGTTCCGCCTTTTTATGACTTCCATCCACTTGGCGGACTACAAAATAAACTATGTAGTGTTATGCTGCTGTGTGCTACACAATTTTCTTTGCCGCAAAGCGAATTCATATATGGCCTCAGTTTTGCCAGAGGCTGGACTTTCCCCTGCAAATCCCCTTCCGGGCCTGGAATCTGCCCGTCTTGGCTTGCCCCCCCAAAATGCCCGTGTGGTTCGGGACAAATACATGGAGTATTTCACGGGTAGGGGGGCAATTCCTATGCCAGCCTATGTCTAAGTATCCCAATAAAAATCTTGTTTAAACCTTTAATTATTTGTTCTTTCCTGTCTCCTAGTTTGTCTTTGTGCATTTGTAGTGGCAAGTGTATTTTACTTTAGTAAATAACAACCAATTTCACTATGTTACCTTACAAAAGAACCAAATAAGCTTAGAGTGTATTATAAAAAGAAGCTACACGTTGTTTGTGGTCAAATATTTTACTCTCTGCACATTTTTTTTTGTTTTACTTTGGGGTTGGCCTGACCACAACCCGTCAAATTTTGGCTTATGAAAATACAAAAATACCACTTGCATTTCTAAAATGACAACATTGGATACGTCTGAGCAATCTGAGACATTCAGTTACACAAACTATGTCTCTATGTGCCCGTCCTAATATGGGGTCCTGCCACCCCTTGCCCAGCCAAAAATTCAATATGCACACATTTTTACTTTTTTGCAAATAGGAAGTTTACAATCCTGATCCCTATTGTCAACATGTGCTATCTGCCATCAGGGGTGATCAATGGATGTGTTTTGGGGGTGCATCCCCTTCCTCAGTTCACCGACTTTTGATACGAGGAAGGGGTTGCACCCACAAAAGACGTACATGGATATCCCCTGATGGCAGATAGCACATGTTCACACACTGTGTGCATATTCAATTTTTGGCTGCTTTGTTACTCAAAAAATTTGTAAAAATATAAAAACAAACATGTAAAAACAAATGTGTTTGGATGGCTTATTGAATTCTCCCCAAAACATCGAGAATGTCTTTAAATGTTTGTTCCATCACATGGATTCTTTGTTTAATTAGGTCCAGTTCCGTGCTACATTCCATCACTTGCTGGATGAGGCGGAGGGCACTGTCAGCAGAGAACGGTGTGCTATCCTTCACAACATTTCCATCCCCTAAAAACCATAAAAATTTTTTTATAAAACTCTGCAGGCCTACCTCGCTTACCTTAAGCTGTGGTGTCAGATACTGACCTGTTGTGGTGACCAGATCCACAACGTCATCCACCTCTCCTTCCTGCACTTCTCCTTCCTCCACCTCAACTTCCTGCACATCTTTCGGTTGTGGATCTTTGGGAGTTTGGGGTTGCTTGGAAGTTGTGGGGTGCATGTGCTCCCTGGAGTGTCCTCCTCCCAGTCTTCTCTCCCCTATGAGAATAAAACCAAAGGTCTATTTATCACACTGTAAAAATCTCATTTTTAAACTTAAAACAGGCTAAATTGTTTGGAAGTGGGGTACAAGTGTGTGTTTGTGCGGAATTTAAAGAAAAATGCATTCTTTATGACCCCAAATATGTTTATTATTCACATTTGGATGTAATTTTTTGGACATGGAGGCACCACAAATAAACTCTGATGCACCTGTGTGGGACACCCAAAAAAGGCGGGTCTGGTGGCCCACACTATAGTGCTCCAAAGTACAGATGTGGAAGCAGCTGCTGAGTGTCCTCTCCTTTACACTGATTAAAGTTTGCATTTCATTCTCCTTACAAACACATCATCTAGACTTAAAAATTATCCACAATACTTGATCAAAAATGGCAGATGTCTAATTACTTTTGGGGGTCTTAAATAAGCCAAAACCACGGATAGTGGCCGAACGAAGTGTCGGTAACGTAACGAACGATTACTGTGCCCAACCTAGTTCAAAATAATACATTTTGGAAGGGAGTCCAATATGCTTTAAAAAAAAAAAAAAGTCAGTTTCTAAAAAGATTAATAGCAGAAAGGTCGTCATTTTACTTACTTTTAGCGAGCATCCTCTTTATGCTCCTCAACTGGTCTGGCTCCCTCAGTTTGAGGTCTGACCACCTCTTTCTGAGCTGCTCATTTGAGCGTTTCACCCCGATCTTCGCCCTCAGACTCTTCACAACTTTAGTGAGGATTTTGGCCTTCCTTCTATTTGGTTTGCTATACGGCCCATGCTTGGCATCATAATCAGCCTTGACCAAGATGTCCACCATCTCCGCCATCTCCGCCAAAGACATATTCGATGCCTTGAATCTCCTCCTTGATCGTGACGTGTCCTCGGTCTCCGGGCTTGTCTCCTCGCTAGTTGCGGAATTATCAGACACCTGCTGTAACTCCGCCATATCTGTCTGCGCGCCGAAAGAGAAGGGGCGGGGAAAAGATGTTAGTTAGAACGTCATGGGCGGGCGACGTGTGCGGAGCGACGTGTTCGAATTTGGACGCATGCGTGGTGTGTATATAGCAAACACACATGTGACTATAGTACGTTCGGTGTGCGGAGAGAGGAGTTCAAGTGACGGACGTGCGAACGAAGGTATGTGATTTTGTGAGACTTGTTAAAATTGTTGGCCTATACTGTCTTGAGATTGTTGGAGGATATATATGGTGACTAGGATGTGAAGGAGGTTAGACTGTTTGCCTCACATTATTTAAATATAATTTATTTTACTTGCAGATACAATATGAATGTATTTATTAGCGACAAAGAGTTCCTGGCGGAATTTATTGACCGGGTAAGGGAGCTGCCGGCTCTGTGGGAGACCAAAAACCCCATCCATAAAAAAAAAGGGGTGAGAAAAGCAGCGCTGGAGAAGCTGCTCCCATTTGTGCATACCAAGGTGCCCACAGCCACAGCAAAACAAGTGGACACTAAAATTGGGAGCTTGAGAGGTACCTACAGGACTGAACGCTCTAAGGTGCTGGCTTCTCAGAGGTCAGGAGCAGCAGCAGATGATGTTTATGTCCCGGTTTTGTGGTACTACAGCAGGATGTCCTTCCTGGATGACCACATTGAGCCAAGGCCATCACTCTCCACTCTTCCCCCCAGACTTCCCTGCAGCCAACCTGAGCCTTCTCTGGAGCAAGAGGAGGCAGCCATCCTGGATGATCCTGATTTGGCCATCTGGAGCCAGGTATAGTATTAACTGAAAATGTAGTGGGATAAAATTAATGTTTCCCAAATATGTCAGGATGAGAAACATACATTATTTTGTATTCAACAAGTGAAATCATGATCTGTAGACATTATTCTGCACTTAATTGTGTGGTAAATAGTCAAGCTGATGTAGTGGTAAATTTAAAGCAAGGATTTATGCATTTACATTCTAATTGCTTCCATCAGGATTACAAAGTTTGATGCAAAGATTAAACCAACATATTAAACTATGTTTCTTTTTCATACACAGGATGAAATCAGCCAGGAGGAGGGTCTGGAAACTGTCAGGCAGGAGGAGGAAGGGCCCAGTGGCAGCCAGGAGGTGGCAGGGCCCAGTGGCAGCCAGGAGGTGGCAGGGCCCAGTGGCAGCCAGGAGGTGGCAGGGCCCAGTGGCAGCCAGGAGGTGGCAGGGCCCAGTGGCAGACAGGAGGTGGCAGGGCCCAGTGGCAGCCAGGAGGTGGCAGGGCCCAGTGGCAGCCAGGAGGTGGCAGGGCCCAGTGGCAGACAGGAGGTGGCAGGGCCCAGTGGCAGACAGGAGGTGGCAGGGCAAAGGAGAAGCACCAGATCCCAGGTGCCTCCCATCAGGCTTCACAAAAGAGGCAGGAGGGACAGGACCACCAGTGAGGCAGCAATGGCCCTTATTAAAGAGGCCCATGCCACCCTCAAGGAGCCCACATCCCCTGAAGAGGCCATTGCCGGCCTAGTGGAGGCTAAGTTCAAGGTGATGAGCATGGAGCAACGCCTCCTATGCGAACCCCTGCTCATCACCTTGCTCAACAAGGGGGTGATGGAGCAAATTACCCCCAATACCGCCATATGTGAGGTGGCCCAACTGACCCAACCTCAACCTCCACCTCCACCTTCCTCTTCTGCCCCACCCCCTTCTGCTACCCCTCCACCTTCTGCCCCACCCCCTTCTGCTACACCTCCACCTTCTTCTTCTGCCCCACCCCCTTCTGCTACACCTCCACCTTCTGCCCCACCCCCTTCTGCTACACCTCCACCTTCTGCCCCACCCCCTTCTGCTACACCTCCACCTTCTTCTTCTGCCCCACCCCCTTCTGCTACACCTCCACCTCCTCCTCCTGACAGGAGTACCCCTCCAGTGGGCCAGCCTCCAGCTAAACGAAGAAGGAAGGCTTCAGTAAAGGCTGCAGGGAAGGTTGCCAGGAAGAAGAGGAAGTGATGGCCTTGCTTCATTGTGGTCGCACTGGTCGGACAGAAGGCAGCCTGTTGTAGTACCACACACTTGGGACATATATCTCACCTGCTGCTGTTCCTGACCTCTGGGAGGCCAGCATCAGATTGTGTTCTGAAATGTGGGCCTTCTCAAGCTCCCAATTTTAGTGTCCACACAGGGTTGCTGTGTGCTCTGGGGTCCCTGGGATGCACAAATGGCAGCAGCTTCTCCAGCGCTGCCTTCTCTTTATTTAATTTATAAACATGAATAAATGTGTTTTTTGTTTAAGTTCATACTTGACTATGTGTATTTTTAAATAAAAAAAAAAACAAGCTTTGGAGTAAGCAGATACATTTGACTGACAATAAAAGGCACAGATATCACCCCCCCAAAAGAATAACTAAATCTGATTAGCTCAAAAACATGGTGTGAAATTTTAAAAATATAGATTAGAAAATTAAATGGGAGATCGCTATCAAAACATTGAGAAATTATAATTAACATCATTTTGAAAAATCTAACCATTTAAATTATTCCTAAAAACTTGCACGATATAATACACATAAATCTTATAAAGAGCAGCATGAAAAAGGTTAAAAATAAGGCATAACTCTGTGTGAATATCAGCAGCAAAAGAAGGTCTCTCGTTTTGATTAATGTAACATTCTAACGAAGAATTCAATGCAGAACATTTAAACGATGAAATATTTATGAGCGTGACGAATGTGCTCTCTCCATTATGAAGGCTTGTTTTACCAGAAGATGCGCTCCCGTCTCATAGTTGCTTGTGAGCATGCGCGCTTTTGGAAGAGTCGTAAAAGCATACACACGAACCATTTTCTCGTCACAAAACAGGCCGACGAGAAACACGACGAGGAAATCTGGACTCCTGACGAGAAAATAGAGAGCAGGTTCTCTATTTTCTCGTCGAGATTCTCGTCAAGTTTCTCGTCGTAAAACCATACACACGAACGTTTTTCTAGACAAAAAAACTCTCGCGGCACTTTTCTTGACTGTTTACGACGAGAAAATCGGTCGTGTGTACGAGGCCTCACTGTTTTTTTACATTCACCTGTGAGTTGGGAATCCATAATAATACCACTGCTAACTGTTTTGCTTCACACTGCATCTGGAGGTTCATTTGTTCTGTTTGCACATAAATCCCCATGGACTGTACACTGTTCAGAAGTCTCCCTCATTATTTCTCCTGCTGGTTGATTTATCTTAGCCTCTATAGTGTTAGCCTATTTTCTCTATTGGTGAATGTTAACTATCATGATCAAATGTTCTTATAGCTATTTGTATTATGAACAGCTTACAAACATATGGGAATTATTTGTTACACATGCATGAATGCTGACACATTCACTCCGGTGTGTGTAATTATTTGCTATACTGTATACCTTTTGTGTGAATATGTAATTTATAGACTCCATTCTGTACATGAAGTTCTTTAAAAAAAATAATGTCTGACGATGCACACAAAATTTTGTCTCTAAAAGTTTGAAAAAAGAAGTTCCAAGATGTCCCCTAAACAGTCCCACAATGTCCAAAAAATAATGTCTCATGACATAAAAGTCCCATGATGATCCTCTCCTACCAAAACACTCACCACAAAAGAATCCCGGTTGCTAAAACCAGCCAGGGTGCTTGACGTCATTGACCAAATATAGTCATCATGACCTAATCAGTCAATGATGTCAGCCAGCATCCCCAGCACCTTTGTTTATATTCAATTGGTAGCAATTTTCAGCCACAGTGTTGGTGGGAGCAGATTGCTGGTGTGGGTCATTGTGTTTGTGCTGGTGAGTTATTGTGGTGTCACTCAATGTGTTTCACAATTGATCTACATTACTGGGCAATGTGATTGACATTATATCTTCATCATGATACATTATTTGGGGATTTTTTTGTTTGTTTTTATTTACTATTGACATAGTCATTTTGTTTGTCACTGAGTAACCAAGGGTACTATGTACCCCTAACTAACTTTGGGGAGTGGATATTTGGAAGCCTGCTTTACTTAAAGGGGCAATTCCAGATTCCAAAGTGTCCCACCCTTGCAGACCACCACAGCTACTGGGCCAGGGATGTGAGGAAGAGGCCCTTGTTCCCACCAATATGGGAACAGTGTGTTTTACCAAATAAGCTTCTGCACCAAGGTATCCTCCACATATTAAGGACATGTGACCTGGTATGGTTCAAGAAGGAATATGCTTGCTGCCCCTATTTTCTGGTCAGTCATGCTGCATGCTCAAAAAGGGTATGGATTCGGGGGGCCACATGCATTTTGTGGAAAGGGTGCCCTCTTTTTTTTTTGGTGGGGGGGGCGGGTTTGTGGGGTTTCACAAAAGAACATCGAGTCTGATAGTGTAGTGGTCTCGTATGGATGGCAAGGTGAATCCCTGACCATTTTTCAAACATAATAATGCAACCTGAAAATGTAATTTAGCTGCAAATGTTTTTTTTATTGTAAAAGTCACTTTTGCTTTAGTACAGCGAGATAGGAAGCAGAGGTATCAAAGCCACCCTCAGGAATCAAGCTCTTTGGAAGGACATCCTTGAAGTGCTGCAGTTTGGACTCCCTCGGGATGGCAGGAAGTGATCTGAAATTTTGAATTTATAGCATGGCTCATAGGGGGTGGCTAACTAATAATAATCATTATTTTTGATGACAAATATGAAAGGATCCTTCTGTAGCCACTACTTCAAGAAGGACCCAATATGCCACAAACTCTTTACAGTGTAGGACCCCACCTTTGTTTTATTCAGCACAACATGATCTTTTGACCTCTTACCCTACTCATGTATAATGGGCAGGGTTTGTAATGATTAAACATTATCCAACAAAACTGTACACTTCCCTCCTTCTTTTCCTCTGCTGATCCCAACTATATTTCTTAGCCTCATGTTGCCTCTATGGACCAGGAGTTACACCAATGGACACAGAGAGAGCTTGCCCTACTCCTACCTTCGGAAGTCCCCTCTACTGCTGTGGCTCCAGTGCCCTCTCTCGTTCAAATGTTTTATTGAAATATGCAAATTACAGTTCAAATTCAATTTCAATATCAATTGCAAAAAAGTAGGATTTTTAAAACAGCTTACCTGTAAAATCCTTTTCTTGGAGTACATCACGGGACACAGAGCGGCATAGTCATTACTATGTGGGTTATATAGAATTACCTTCAGGTGCTGGCACTGGCAACTTCCAAAACAGGAAGTACCCTCCCCTATATAAGCCCCTCCCATCCGGGAGCACCTCAGTTTTGTAGCAAAGCAATACGTGTCCCCAAAAGAGGGGTGGGAGCTCTGTGTCCCGTGATGTACTCCAAGAAAAGGATTTTACAGGTAAGCTGTTTTAAAAATCCTACTTTCTTGTTCATACATCACGGGACACAGAGCGGCATAGTCATTACTATGTGGGACGTCCCAAAGCAATGCCAAATGAGGGGGGGGATACACCATACATAAGCTGGGCGCCATCAGGCATGAGGATCTTTTGCAGCCTGCAACACACTGCGCCCAAAGGCGACATCCTCCTGACTTCTAACGTCCACCTGGTAGAACCTAGTAAACGTGTGTACTGAAGACCATGTTGCGGCCTTACAAATTTGAGCCAGGGAGGCCTGGTGATGCACTGCCCATGAAGTTCCAACTGCTCTCGTGGAGTGCGCCCTAACTTTGAACGGAGGCGGTCTACTTCTCAAGCCATAGGCTTGTATTATGACCTGTCGAATCCACTTGGCTAAAGTAGATTTTGATGCTGCCTGACCCTTTCTGGGGCCTTCCGGCAGAACAAACAAAGAATCCGTTCTACGAATCTGAGTAGTGGCCTTTAGATAAGCTTTAACTGCTCTTACTACATTCAAAGAATGCAATAACTTTTCCTCTAATGAGCTCGGTTTGGGGAAAAAGAAGGAAGAACCACATCCTGGTTCAAGTGAAACCTCGATACCACCTTAGGAAGAAAGGCTGGGTGAGGACGTAATACTACTCTGTCCTCATGAATAACCAGACATGGCTCTTTACAGTACATGGCGGCTAATTCCGACACTCTTCTAGCCGAGCATATGGCTACTAAAAATATCAATTTTCTGGTGAGTAGAACCAAGGAAATGTGCCGCAAAGGTTCAAATGGCTGCTTCTGCAGAACCGACAGAACCAAATTTAGATCCCATGGACATATGGGAGCTTTAATCGGTGGAATAATACGAGTCACCCCTTGCATAAAGGATTTGACAAGTGAATGCATAGCCAGAGGCCTTTGAAATAGTATTGATAAGGCCGAAACCTGACCCTTGATAGTACTTAAGGCAAACTTCCTGTCTACAGCCCACTGTAGGAAGTCCAGAATTCTGCCTATAACGTACTTACGTGGATGCCACTTTCTGGCCTCGCACCAAGTGATGTACGCCTTCCAAACTCTATAGTAGATCTGCCTGGATACAGGCTTCCTGGCATTGATTATAGTTGATACCACAGAGTTAGAGAGACCTCTCTTCTTTAGGATGTGGGATTCAATAGCCAGGCCGTTAAACTTAGAGTTAGTAAGGAAGGGTGGTATATCGGCCCTTGCGAAAGCAGGTCCGGACGACGTGGAAGGGTCCAAGGACTCCCCACAGACATTTTCATGATCTCCGCGTACCAGGCCCTTCGGGGCCACGCTAGAGCCACCAAGATCACCGGCTTCTTTTCCAACCTGACTCTGCGAAGGAGTCGAGGCAACAATTGTAGCGGAGGGAATGCATATATCAGTCTGAACTGATTCCAAGGGAACACCAGAGCATCCGAGCCGCAAGCGAGGGGATCCGTTGTCCGGGAGACAAATCTGTCCACCTTTGCGTTGAATCTGGATGCTAGCAGATCTACATCCGGTGTTCCCCACCACTGACATATTGCTCGGAAGACCTCGGGATGAAGGGACCATTCCCCTGGGCATAACTGTTGGCGACTAAGAAAGTCCGCCTTCCAATTCTCCACCCCTGGAATGAAGACAGCTGACATACATGGGACATGCTTTTCTGCCCATTCCAGGATGTGACTTACTTCCCTCTGGGCTGCACAACTCCTGGTGCCTCCCTGATGATTGATATATGCCACTGCTGTGGCATCGTCTGATTGAATTCTGACAGGGGACCCTTGGAGTCTGGATGCCCAGGCTACTAGGGCATACCGGGCTGCTCGTATCTGTAAGAGATTGATGGGCAGGGTTTTTACTACATTTGACCATCTGCCCTGGAGAGACCATTGCTCCAGTACTGCCCCCCAGCCTATAAGGCTGGCATCTGTAGTGACCACCTTCCAGGATATCGGACTGAAGGGTTTTCCCTTCTGGAGATTCTGGGGGATCAACCACCAGCAGAGACTCTTCCGAACGGAAGGGGACAAAGCCATCGGGAAGTCTAGAGCCTGAATTTTTCCGTTCCAGGCTGACAATATGGCCCTCTGTAAATTCCTTGAGTGGAATTGGGCGTATGGCACAGCTTCGAATGATGCTACCATCTTTCCTAGCAGCCTCATGCACAGGCGTATGGACGGCTGTCTTTTTGCACAAAGCAGACGGACCAAGCCCCTCAAAGAGGATACCTTGTCTAGAGGTAAGAAAATCTTCCTCTGGTCTGAATCCAGCCGTAGCCCTAGATATACCAGGTTTTTCACTGGCTGTAGGGCTGACTTGTCCAGGTTGATGACCCAACCGTGAGATTCTAGATACTTGATTGTATCGACAATTACCACTTCTAGCTTGGCAACTGAGTGGTCCATCAACAACAGGTCGTGTAGGTATGCCATTATCGTTACACCTCGTGTTCTTAGATCGGCCAACAGTGGGGCCAGAATTTTTGTGAACACTCGTGGTGCTGTGGCCAGACCGAATGGTAAGGCTCTGAACTGAAAATGGCGCCCTTCTACTGCAAAGCGTAGAAATTTTTGATGACCTGGAAAGATGGGAACATGCAAGTAAGCATCTTTGATGTCGATCGAGGCTAACCATTCCTCCCCCTGTAGGGCAGCGGTGACCGATCGGATCGACTCCATCCGGAAGGACCGGACGTTTAGAAATTTGTTTAGACTCTTTAGGTCCAATATGGGTCTTATGTCCCCATTTGGTTTCGGGACTGTGAAAAGGTTTGAGTAGAAACTCAACCCCCACTCTTCCATAGGAACCTCCATAATTACTCCTTGGAGCAATAGTTGTTCTAACGCCACTAGGAGACACCTTCTTTTCAGAGGGTCTTTTGGCATGCCTGACCACATAAAATGGGAAGGAGGAGACTCTTTTAACTCCAACTTGTATCCCTGAGTTACTGCGGAGAGCACCCATCTGTCTTTGATCGTCTCCCGCCAGGTCTCTGTGAACAACTGAAGTCTTCCCCCCACCCGTTTGAGTGGGGGCAGCCCTTCATAGGCTTGACTTGGAGGCTGGTTTAGTACCTCTTCGGATCCAGGGCTTTTTATTACCCTGTGACTGTCCCTGATTTTTACCTCCTGAGTTTGACCAAAGAGGCCGTCGGAACTGCTTAGTAGCAGACGTCCCAGGGATAGGAGAGGTAGTCCTCTTAAAAGACGGACCCCTAGACCTCTTTTTAATTGGTAAGAGAGTACTTTTACCACTGGAAATCTTCTGGATATATTTATCCAGGTCTTCGCCAAAAAGGCGTTCTCCATGAAATGGGAAGCTAACTAAGAGCTTCTTACAGGGAGCCTCAGCAGACCAGTTCTTGAGCCACAGAAGCCTACGCATATGTACCAAAGACAGCGTGAGGCGGGAGGCCTGATGGATAGAATCCTTGATGGCGTCAACCGCAAAGCATAATGCTCTAGGCAGATCAGCCAGAGCCTGGGCCTGCTGGTCTGGCAAATCCCTCAGGACCATTTTCATTTGATCCTTTAAAGCTTGGCAGACCCCAATAGCTGCCACTGCTGGCTGTGTAACAGCCCCTGCTGTGGAAAAAGCAGATTTTAATAAAGATTCCAATTTTTTATCTACTGGATCTTTGAACATTTGAACATTATCTACTGGACATGTCAGTGATTTGTTCACAGAAGAAATGGCTGCGTCCACTGTAGGAACATTCCATCTCTGGGTGAATTTTTCCTCCATGGGATAGATCACCTGAAATTTCTTAGGTGGACCAAATAGTTTATCAGGATGTTCCCAGTCCTGGTATATAAGTCCTTCCAATAATGGATGAATTGGAAAGGAGCAATTAATCTGGGGAGCTTTTAGCGACCCCAACGAGGAGACAGCAGTAGTTGATGGTTCAACAAGAGGCATTTTAAATGCAGATCGAACCATGTCAGTTAGGGTCTGGACCCACAATCTTTCAGTCTGTGATGCTGAAAATGGTTCATCTACTGTCGATTCCTCAAAAACAGAGTTAACCTCCTCCTGATCCCCATCAGGAAGGTCAGTCCCTTCCTGGGACTGTTGCTCTGCCAACAGGCACTCTAATGGAGGGGATGGAGATCTGGCGCGCTTTCTTTCCTGTAGAGAAGAAGCGATCAATGCTGCCAATCTCTGCTCCAATCCCTCCAGAGTTGAGGCAAAAACCTCCTCTGTTATATATGCAGGAGCAGGTGGACTGAGGACAGCCGCAGTACCTGGCACTCCCGGGGGTTCCTTATGGGTATTAACCTCTGATTTCTCAGGGGAGGAAGGTGCAGATGACTGCTTCAGATCCTCAGAGCCCGATGGAGACCCCCTACACTTCCTGAGAGGTATATCTCAGAGTTTTTTAGGCGGCATATTCCTTAGTTCAAAGCTGAGGTATTCCAGCCGCAATACACCCCTTTACTGAAATAGTCTAATGCAATCTGCTGCTATGTACATCAGTGGGTGTCTACTAATGCGTCTTTCCGGGGATGCCTGTATCAACCGCCCGCTGTAAGCCCCTATACCATGCTACCAGCTCCTTTTCATGCTCTGTGTCCATAGCAAGCAGCGTGGACTGAGTCCTTTTATCTTGCTGGGACGCCCACACATGCGCAGAAGCGCTGGGCGCACAGAGCGCGTCATCCGCTAGGCTCCGCCCCCTTTTTTGAAGCTAAATCTTATAAAAAGAAAGCGTGTGTGCGCACGCGCGTGCACGTGTGCGCTCTTGGCGCCATGTAGGGAGAGGAGCCAGGGTCCCTGTTTCACCAGGACTCGGGGATGGAAGGAAACTACTTGGCAGCATGACAGAGGAATGCAGCTTCCCTGATAGAGAGCTCACTCATCTGCCTGGACTTTCACCATGGAAGGAATAGTCCCAAGAAAAAAAGACGTTCCACAGCGGCCTCTAGTGGACAAACACAGGTACCGCACTTTTGTCTTTTTTTTTTTTTTTTTTTAAAACCTCCTTTATGAAAAACATTTCTAGGTTTACAGTTTTTAAAACTTCCTTTATGAAAAGACATTTCTAGGATTTCTTAGGCATATACAGCTATTAGCGGGAATACCTTTAGGTAACAGGCAGAAAGACATATTAGGCTTGGGGGTCCCCTCAATAGAACCAAGTTCCTGAGGGGCCCCCACTTACCTTTTCCCCGCTGCAGGACTTTGTTTGGTCCACAGAAGCCCAAACTTCACCTCTCACGGCAGGCATTGTACTAGACCTTCAGGGACCGGGTTCCCAAGGATTCCACTCCCCTGGACCTGTATAGCACCCTGCACAGATAGCCTCTTGGTTTTGGGTATGACCAGAGCTCTGGATCCCAGGGTCCAGCCCTCCTAAGAGAGGCATTACAGGCAAAACCTTGCTCTTCTCTGCAAGGCCCGGGTACCGACCGTTTAGCTATGAAGCTTTTTTGGTCGGATCCGGAATAGCTTGCTAAGGCCAAGAGAACCTGTACACAAGCCCAGATGAATACATGTTAACCTTGGCCAACACCTTAGACACTGGCAAAAAACTGAGGTGCTCCCGGATGGGAGGGGCTTATATAGGGGAGGGTACTTCCTGTTTTGGAAGTTGCCAGTGCCAGCACCTGAAGGTAATTCTATATAACCCACATAGTAATGACTATGCCGCTCTGTGTCCCGTGATGTATGAACAAGAAAGAGATGGGTACAAAAACAGTCTATAAGCAACATAATGTGTAAAACAACTAGCATATTACAACCTTCAGGCTTGCATAACAGTACTTGATATACCTGAAGAGGCAAGCCTCAGGTAGAGAAGGTTTATTATCCATAACAATGCAAGATATAAATCAACTTCAAGTAGACGTATCAAAAGGGCCATAGTCTATAACAAATCAGAGAAGGAGCTCGATACAATATTTTTTCCCAGTGCTAAGCACAGGTAATGTCACATGAGAATGTCCTGTGTGTAGACCACAAAACCATTCTGTACCAGGAGTCCCTAAAAAGGGAGAGTAATAAAAAGAAGCGGGGTGTCTGTGGTCCCTACATTCTCAGTCTCCAGTGCCCTGTCTATTAAGCCATGTGTTGTGTGTTCCAGCAGGATGATAAAGGTTAAGGTGTCACGTATGCCTTCTGGCTCACGACCCACCTATTTTAGCCTCCTCAAAATCAACCAACCACTCCAATTCAGTAGCCACTGCATGGTGTGGGAGGTGGGGGGGAGCTGTCCAAAGCCAGTATGTATCTCTTAGGTGCACTGGTTGTCATCTATTGCTCACTGTTGCTTGTAAAGCCTCTTCAGTATGTGCAATATAGAATAGAATGGGGTGTCATACCTGTTGGCAGGTAGCTGGTTTTGTTACTGTATTTTGCCAGGGGGACAGGAGCAGCAAAAAAATATCTGTAAACCATCCTGACCTGGTATTGCAGGTTTTTTATTCCTGGGTACTTTACCAGGCTGTACTGGACTCTAAAGGACATAGGCCGGTCAAGACTTTTTTTAACTTTGTCACTACTGAGGGTATGTTTTAGCATGCAGCTACTGTAAACTAGTCCTAACAGACTGCAGATGGTGAGGGGTCAGCCATCTCTCAGCATGGGCCTGGAGATCTGACAGCAGCAAGTATGGCTCCTGTTCCTTGGGAAAGTAAGCTAAAGGACTGTACAGTGTTTATCTTGAGAGGAGCCATAGACCCTAGGGCACCTGGGAGGGCCTGGTTGTGATGATATACAGGGAGTATCCTTGAAGGACTAATAGAATGAGAATAATGAGGAGGCGGAGTAAAGGTGACATAACTGGCAGCATCTCCCAATAAATGAGGCGGCACCTCAAAGTCGTTTGGTGTCTCCTTTTCTGCATTCTTTCTAGTAGCCAAAAGGTTCACCTAGTGCGCAGTGAACAATATTGCATATATCATGTGCTGGTGGTGATGTGTGACACTTGTTTGACTAAGTGTGGATGGTACAGTGTACCCTACCACTGACATGTTTTAGTCCACATGATTGTGAAGGACAGTTACTGCCTTCTAAGAGAACTAATAGGGGCTGTCTATCTGCCACTGTGGGACCACATGGGTCATAAAATAGCAAAGAGACCTGATTCCACCCATTTATAGTATGGGAGGAGTTACAGTGCCTGGATTTGGACAAAACACACCAGGTTTGGATTTTTTCTTGTAGTAACTAGACTGCAGATGCTAGCGATATTGGCAGAGGTTCCACTTTTTGCTTCATGGTCTTCTGCATTACCGCCTTAAACTATTCACTGATGTTGGTGGAAAAGGACATTTAACCCCCTAGCAAACCTTGATTTCTTGTCACTGGGATCTGATGAGGAATGGGGCCTGAGGATTGCAACAACTGAAGAACAAGAAGACTATTAGTGTTGAGTTCCCTTACTTAGGTGTTGCTCCCACAAAGCTTTTTTGTGGCTTGACATGCAGGTAGTGCCTAAGTGACTTTTGAAGTGTTTGTGACTTATCCACTGCGGAAAGATACAGCAGATGACTAAGGCACTCTTGGAAGTAGAGACACTGAAAAAAGCCTACACTGTTGAGCTTTGCTGACCCACCTTAAAGGTAACAAAGGTCCACTGCTGTGCCTGTGCCGACAGATTACTTTTTATGGTTGCCCCTTGCTGTCTGCTGCAAAGTGTCCCTTCTCCCTGACAACCTTCTTCCTTTCCAGCACATCACTACTATCCCACTTCCCCCTTTAGAGCTGATCTGCAGTCTCCTCCATGGCACCCAAGTGCAGTCTGACACATCACTGTCGCTGGAGCTAAATTAACAGAAAGTGTTACTGTTACTGTAATACTACTAATGTGTCCACTTTCCCAATCTGCTTAACCTGCTCTATTCCTACTTTTGCCCCTGCCAGTCCTTTTCCTGAAAAATAAATTAGACTTGCAGATCGCTATAATATTTCTCTCCTTGCACTCCACCTGCAGCAAAATGAAAATGGAGTACTTGAGTGATTCAACTGATTCTTTGTAGCCAGTTTAAGGGGTCTATAACTTTATTAGCAGAGGAGAAGGAAGAAGGCATATCAGCAATGGTGGATAAATATTGGCTGCTTCATGCCTGGGGGGGGGGGGGAGGAATATGATGCAGGCTTTGTGAGCTAGTCAGTTACCTCCTCTGCGTTTTGTGGCTGGATTGGTCAGCCACTCTGGCCAAGATATGCAGGGTGAAGCCCTACCACCACTTTGGCAGGCAGCACTTGCTTGCAGAGCTGATCCCTACTACCTCAAACTGCAGAACTACTGCCTATACCTTTAGGCCTGCCAGCCATTTTGGGTATACATTTAATGGATATTCCTTTTTTTTTTTTTTTTTTTTTACTATGGAGACAGGACAGTGTGGGGATGGGAGTAATAATGTAAATTATTTCTGTTTTAAATTTTTTACACCTTGTGTTTTTTGTTTATCGTTTTTTTTTTCTTTTTTTACTTTATAATTTTTTTTATTGAGTTTTCAATAATACAAAAAACAATAGATGATAACATCCATATTAGTTATAGAACAATCAGTAATAAGGAACTGACTTGCAATTTGTGACTTGTAAACCAACATTGTATCAGTGAGTGAAATTTGTATCATGTAATCCTTTACCTCTAATTTCTTCAGTTTTACTCATTACTGTTTAATGTAATATCAGTACCTGTTTACAGTTAGTACCCAATGGGGTAAACAGGGTCCTACTTGACATAACATCCATGTTGCAAAGTTGTGCTGCAAACAAAAGGCAGCTCAGCAATGAATGATCAGCAGAAAATGCATCTGTGCTTCGATGACCCCAAACTTAAAAAAGCTCTATCAACAGCAAATAAAGCGATAATATGCAGGAAAAATATAAAACCATAAAGTGCCACCAAATTAAAATCCTACTTTTTTTTTTTTTTTAAAAGAGAAAACTTGCTGCAAAATAAAAATTAGCTTTGCAATGGACAAATGCACTGACGGTGGAAGCACAAGACATCCTTACAAAAATAAGCAAGCTGTGGTTGAGAAAGACAGGATACATATATATATATATATATATATATATATATATATATATATATATATATATATATTTGCAAATCCCAAGCATTTGAGACAATGTAATTAGTCATAAAGGAGGGATGGGGTGAGGGAAGGAGGGAAGGGAGAGCAGTTAAAGTAACATGTCACTGGTGGTTGTATGCAAGAGGAATTAAAAGTTATACAGCATAAGGGCTACATGTACAGTGTGGCTGTTAAACTGACAGTAGTTCCCAGTAGCTACAACCATGACATCTGCATGTGACAGGTGTCTGAGCTGGCTAATAGAAGAAAAGGAAGCCATATTTCACTATCTAGTTGGTAAACCATTAATAAGCACAGCCTAGCTTGAGACTATGAAAAATATTTGGTGTCTTACTTTTTGTCACTACAAAAAATTTAGCCATTAAAATCGAAATGAGTGCCATTAAAAACTATATAATTATATTTTTAAGCTGCACCATCTCTTAGTTATTAATTTCCAAACACTTGCAAAATCTTTTTTATATAGAAATTTAAAACAAAATGCTGTCCATTTTATTTACTACTTTTGTTTATACATCTTTAACTTAACAATAAACTAAAAAATAACCTAAAGATTATTTTAGGATTTTAAATGGGCTCTTGACTTTGAATGGGCAAGTGCTGACATAAGTTAACATTGTATCTTCAATAGGGAGCTCTCCAATTGTGCATGTGTAATTTTCATTACTTCCATACAATATGAAGAGCTTTTATTTTTGACAAATGCCATCTTTTGCTAGTTTTTTGTTCCAAGTTATGCACGTAAATTTTACCGTTCAATAATGAATGATATCAAACAGTTATCAATTTATTTTTTGTTCATATCTGAACAACAAAATATGTTTTACTACTATAGTTAAAAGTCGTTTTCCTTATTTCCGCATTGGATGCCCACAAGAAGCAGCCTCAAGCTGCCAGCTGGCTTTAAGACTTTGGTTCAATGACAAATGATCTGAATGCAACATCTTCCCATTGAGCAGCTGCAGTAGCAGTAGGATATCTGAAGAAGAAGCAGGCAGTGAGAAGCAGCCACAGGCTCTCATGTAGCATCTGTTTTGCATGATGCCATGTTGAGATTTGTTTCTATAAATGCAAACAAATAACGACCCTGTTCAAAAACCCAAATATAGATTGTCTTCTCAGATTCCCTGTGGTTATGGGGAAACTAACTTACCTAACTCATCTTGTGAAAACAGTTAACTCAAATCTTTACATTTGTCTTGTGCAAAATGGAATGAGGGTGTAAAATGAACAATGTTTTATTAAAGGGACACTCACACTCACACTTAAATGTGAAAATTAAATAATTAGACTACTCAAAACTTGAGTTTTTCATTCAGAGATTGTACCAGACCGCCTTTTGACATAAAACAGAAATACCCTGTTTGTGATACATGTGAGCTATTCCCAAACATGCATTCTGCAGGCTTCTTGCTGTTTTTCCCAAAGATCAGTGGTTCTCAACAGGGATGAGCTCGGTGTTCGAGTCAAACATACGTTCGACTCGAACATCGGCTGTTCGATCGTTCGACGAAGATCGAACGATTTGGGCCATTCGCGCCTAATTCGAGTGACGCGAACGGCCCACAATGCACTACGCCATCGCAGTGTCATCCAGGCGCTGTGATTGGCCAAGCATGCACTGTGACCCCGCATGCTTGGCCAATCACAGCGCCGGCAGCGAGGAGAGCAATGATTGGCCACAGGCAGGATGCCTGTGGCCAATTATTGCTGAGGGTGTTTAGTACACGCCCCACACTATAAAAGGCCGCCAGCACGGCGGCCTAGTGTAGTGTGTTCCGGAGCAGGGAAAGAGAAGCATAGGCAGGGACAGTGACATTTATTTTTTCTTGCTTAACCTGGATTCCTTTAGTTTAGGGAAAGAGAAGGATAGGTAGGGAGAGTGTCAGTGTGTTTTACTGTGCGAATCCTTGTTTCTAGGGACAGGGAAGGACAGTGAGGGAAATTCTCCTTGTGCTATAGTGTGCTAAAGCATTGATCATCAATCAGCTTTAAAAAAACATTTTTTCTAGGGACAGAAAACTATAGGTAGGAAGAGTGTCAGTTTCTTTCACTGTGATAATCCTTGTTTCTAGGGACAGGGAAGGACAGTGAGGGAAATTCTACTTGTGCTATAGTGTGCTAAAGCATTGATCATCAATCAGCTTTAAAAAAACATTTTTTTCTAGGGACAGAAAACTATAGGTAGGAAGAGTGTCAGTTCCTTTCACTGTGATAATCCTTGTTTCTAGGGACAGGGAAGGACAGTGAGGGAAATTCTCCTTGTGCTATAGTGTGCTAAAGCATTGATCATCAATCAGCTTTAAAAAAAAAAATTCTAGGGACAGAAAACTATAGGTAGGAAGAGTGTCAGTTTCTTTCACTGTGATAATCCTTGTTTCTAGGGACAGGGAAGGACAGTGAGGGAAATTCTACTTGTGCTATAGTGTGCTAAAGCATTGATCATCAATCAGCTTTAAAAAAACATTTTTTCTAGGGACAGAAAACTATAGGTAGGAAGAGTGTCAGTTTCTTTCACTGTGATAATCCTTGTTTCTAGGGACAGGGAAGGACAGTGAGGGAAATTCTCCTTGTGCTATAGTGTGCTAAAGCATTGATCATCAATCAGCTTTAAAAAAACATTTTTTCTAGGGACAGAAAACTATAGGTAGGAAGAGTGTCAGTTTCTTTCACTGTGATAATCCTTGTTTCTAGGGACAGGGAAGGACAGTGAGGGAAATTCTACTTGTGCTATAGTGTGCTAAAGCATTGATCATCAATCAGCTTTAAAAAAACATTTTTTCTAGGGACAGAAAACTATAGGTAGGAAGAGTGTCAGTTTCTTTCACTGTGATAATCCTTGTTTCTAGGGACAGGGAAGGACAGTGAGGGAAATTATCCTTGTGCTATAGTGTGCTAAAGCATTGATCATCAATCAGCTTTAAAAAAAACATTTTTTCTAGGGACAGAAAACTATAGGTAGGAAGAGTGTCAGTTTCTTTCACTGTGATAATCCTTGTTTCTAGGGACAGGGAAGGACAGTGAGGGAAATTCTACTTGTGCTATAGTGTGCTAAAGCATTGATCATCAATCAGCTTTAAAAAAACATTTTTTCTAGGGACAGAAAACTATAGGTAGGAAGAGTGTCAGTTTCTTTCACTGTGATAATCCTTGTTTCTAGGGACAGGGAAGGACAGTGAGGGAAATTCTACTTGTGCTATAGTGTGCTAAAGCATTGATCATCAATCAGCTTTAAAAAAACATTTTTTCTAGGGACAGAAAACTATAGGTAGGAAGAGTGTCAGTTTCTTTCACTGTGATAATCCTTGTTTCTAGGGACAGGGAAGGACAGTGAGGGAAATTCTACTTGTGCTATAGTGTGCTAAAGCATTGATCATCAATCAGCTTTAAAAAAACATTTTTTCTAGGGACAGAAAACTATAGGTAGGAAGAGTGTCAGTTTCTTTCACTGTGATAATCCTTGTTTCTAGGGACAGGGAAGGACAGTGAGGGAAATTCTCCTTGTGCTATAGTGTGCTAAAGCATTGATCATCAATCAGCTTTAAAAAAACATTTTTTCTAGGGACAGAAAACTATAGGTAGGAAGAGTGTCAGTTTCTTTCACTGTGATAATCCTTGTTTCTAGGGACAGGGAAGGACAGTGAGGGAAATTCTACTTGTGCTATAGTGTGCTAAAGCATTGATCATCAATCAGCTTTAAAAAAACATTTTTTCTAGGGACAGAAAACTATAGGTAGGAAGAGTGTCAGTTTCTTTCACTGTGATAATCCTTGTTTCTAGGGACAGGGAAGGACAGTGAGGGAAATTCTCCTTGTGCTATAGTGTGCTAAAGCATTGATCATCAATCAGCTTTAAAAAAACATTTTTTCTAGGGACAGAAAACTATAGGTAGGAAGAGTGTCAGTTTCTTTCACTGTGATAATCCTTGTTTCTAGGGACAGGGAAGGACAGTGAGGGAAATTCTCCTTGTGCTATAGTGTGCTAAAGCATTGATCATCAATCAGCTTTAAAAAAACATTTTTTCTAGGGACAGAAAACTATAGGTAGGAAGAGTGTCAGTTTCTTTCACTGTGATAATCCTTGTTTCTAGGGACAGGGAAGGACAGTGAAGGAAATTCTACTTGTGCTATAGTGTGCTAAAGCATTGATCATCAATCAGCTTTAAAAAAAAAATTTTTTCTAGGGACAGAAAACTATAGGTAGGAAGAGTGTCAGTTTCTTTCACTGTGATAATCCTTGTTTCTAGGGACAGGGAAGGACAGTGAGGGAAATTCTCCTTGTGCTATAGTGTGCTAAAGCATTCCTCATCAACCATCTTTGAAATCCTTCTTTTTTGGACAGTCAGGGAAATTGTCGTTGTGCTATTCTGTGCAAAAGCAATCATCCTCAACCATATTTAGAAATCCTTAAGTAAAGGGACAGAGAAGGACACCTGAAGGTAGCCCTTATTGCTTTTTTCCCATCTCCCTGCAGGCCATCTATTAGAATGTCTGGAAGGAAAACAAGGAGAGGCAGACAGTCAGGAGGCAATAAAAGACGGCAAGCAGGCTCTGTGTCTGGGGGCAACAGTGCTGATCGTGGACGCGGTGCATTGTCATCAGCACATGGCCATGGGACACGCTTGTCCTTCTTTTCGGCAGCTGGACATGTTGAGCCACATCATGCCGAAGACTTGGTAGAGTGGATGACCAAGCCCTCCTCCTCCTCCTCATCCTCTCTCACCCAGGCTCAGGGTACTGGCAAAGCAGCTGCCAAAGCGTCCTCTTCCCTGGTATCAATGTCAGACTCATCATCAGTCACTCCTTCCCTAGACCCACCATGTCCTCCTCCTGAGGAGTCCCCCGAACTGTTTGAGCACAGTGTTGGGTACATGCTCCAGGAGGATGCCCAGCGTTTCGAAGGGTCTGATGATGAAACCCAGCTACAGGAAGGCAGTAGCGTGAGAGCAGACAGAGGGGATGCTCAAGAAGGACACCAATCTGGCAGTCATGTTCCAGCAGCTGCAGCATACTGCCAGATTGGCTCCAGTGATGAGGAGGGAGGGGATGATGAGGTCACTGACTCCACGTGGGTGCCTAATAGGAGAGAGGAGGAGGAGGAGGATGAGGAGGAGGCACATCTCCAACGAGGCAGGATGCCCTTTGGTGACCAGCGTAAGGGCAGTACACCGACGGAATCACACCGCAGAGCTCCGCCTGTGCAGGGCGCTGCCTCTGCCCGTCATTCAAAAAGTTCTTTGGTGTGGGCCTTTTTTGAGGCTAGTGCATCAGATCGCACAGCTGCTGTTTGCAACATATGTCTCAAGCGTATATCGCGTGGCCAAAACATCAGCCGCTTGGGTACCACATGCCTGACCAGACATATGTTGACCTGCCATGCAGTTCGTTGGCAAGCCTACCTCAAAGACCCACACCAAAGAACAAAGCGGACCTCTCCTTGCACCGCATCAGCTGGGATCTCCAACCCCACTATAACTTCAGTCCTCTCTGAAACATGCACTGAGAGGAATGAAGGTGTAGAATTAGGTGTGTCACAGCCAAGTACTTGCGGCCACTCTGCTAGCAGTACACCGACGTCCGATTCTAGCAGGCAAATTTCCCTGCCCCAGCTGCTGGACCGTCGAAAGAAGTTCACTCCCAGCCATCCACATGCCCAGCGGTTGAATGCTAGCTTGGCTAAATTGCTAGCGCTTCAACTGCTGCCTTTTCAGTTGGTAGACTCGGCCCCCTTCCGTGAGTTTGTGCAATGTGCGGTTCCTCAGTGGCAGGTTCCCAAACGCCACTTTTTCTCACGGAAGGCTATTCCGGCTCTCTACCGGCATGTGGAAGGCAATGTCTTGGCCTCGCTGGACAGGGCGGTCAGCGGTAAGGTGCATATTACCGCTGACTCATGGTCCAGCAGGCATGGACAGGGACGTTACCTTTCTTTCACGGCCCATTGGGTCACTCTTTTGGCAGCTGGGAAGGATGCAGGACAAGGTGCAGTAGTGTTGGAGGTTGTTCCACCGCCACGCCTCCAAAATGCTACTACTGGTTGTGACACACCTCTCTCCTCCACCAACTCCTCTTCTTCTTCCTCCATGGCCTCTTCCTGTGGTTTGTCCTCTGAACCAGCGGTGCTCCGTAGCCGTTCAAGGGGCTACGCAAGTACGCAGGCAAAAAGATGCCATGCCGTGCTTGCGCTGGTGTGTTTGGGGGACAGAAGCCACACTGGGGCAGAGGTCCTGTCTGCTCTGCAGGGCCAGGCCGAGAGGTGGTTGACGCCACGCCAGCTTAAGCCAGGAATGGTGGTTTGCGACAATGGCACCAACCTCCTCTCCGCCCTCCGACAGGGACAACTGACCCATGTGCCCTGTGTGGCTCACGTCCTTAACCTGGTGGTGCAGCGGTTCTTGGGCAGGTACCCGGGCTTACAGGATGTCCTGAGGCAGGCCAGGAAAGTCTGTGTGCATTTCCGCAGATCTTATAATGCCAGTGCTCGCCTGGCTGAGCTGCAAAAGGAGTTGAACCTGCCCAAGAACCGCCTTATATGTGACATGCCCACCAGGTGGAACTCAACGTTGGCCATGCTGCAGCGGCTGCACACGCAGCAGAGGGCCATCAATGAGTACCTGTGCGACTACGGCACCAGGACAGGGTCAGGGGAGCTTGTTTTTTTTTCTCCACGCCAGTGGGGCATGATCAGGGATGCATGCACTGTCCTGGCACCATTTGAGGAGGCCACGAGGATGGTGAGCAGTGACAGTGCATGCATCAGTGACACTGTACCTCTTGTCCACCTGTTGGAGCACACGCTGCGTGGAATAATGGACAGGGCACTTGAGGCAGAACAGAGGCAGGAAGAGGAGGACTTCCTTGCCTCTCAAGGCCCCCTTTACCCAGACAGTGTTCCTTCTGTCCCACCCATCGCACAGGAAGAGGAGGAGGAGGAGGAGGAGGAGGAGGAGGAGGATTGTGTCAGCATGGAGGTGGAGGCTGGCACTCAGCATCATCAGCAGCAGTCTTTTAGGGATGATTTACAGTCCCAAGAAACCAGTGGACTTGTACGTGGCTGGGAGGAGGTGGCTGCGGATCATGTCGTCCTTAGTGACCCAGAGGACTCCGGAGCGAATGCCTCAGCAAACCTACGCTGCATGGCCTCCCTGATCCTGCAAAGTCTGCGGAAGGATCCTCGTATTCTTCGGATCAAGGAGAGGGACCATTACTGGCTGGCCACTCTCCTTGATCCACGGTACAAGGGTAAGGTTGCGGACCTTATGTTACCGTCGCAGAGGGAGCAGAGGATGAGACAACTCCGGGAGGCCTTGCAGAAAGGTCTGTGCAACGCGTTCCCAGAGACTGGGAGGTTACAAACTCCTGGTCCTGGACAACGAGTTGCTGAGGCTTCGGCCAGTCAAAGAAGGAGCGGTGGGGAAGGTGGCCGTCTGACCGATGCGTTCAGACAATTCTTTAGTCCGCAGCCCCAAAGTATGATCGGTTCCAGCAACCATCGCCAGCGTCTGATAAACATGGTGCAGGAATATCTAGGGGCAAGGTCAGACTTGGACACCTTCCCCACCGAAAATCCTCTGGCTTACTGGGTCTTGAGGATGGATCACTGGCCAGAGCTTGCACAGTATGCAATTGAGCTACTGGCCTGTCCTGCATCCAGCGTTCTTTCAGAACGCACATTCAGTGCTGCTGGAGGATTTGTCACGGATCACAGGGTGCGCCTGTCCACCGACTCGGTTGATCGACTGACTTTCATCAAGATGAACCAGTCTTGTATCACCACCAGCTACCACACACCTGATGCTGATATAACAGACTAATTGATTTTAACATGTCACATCCCTTCAAGACTGATGCTGATGCTGAGTGCCTGTGCTGTTATGTTGACTGGCTATCCTCCTCCTCCGAGTCCTCAATGATACGATTGATGATGATAGCTTGGAAGATCATTTTTGTTTATGGGTGCCGCCACCAGTGGCTAAGGCCCAATTTTTCAGCCCCTGTTTTACAGGGGCGTGTAATTACAATTTTTTTTAGCAATAATTTGCCATAGGGCTCATTGCTGTGCTCCAAGTACAGTATCTGTGAGGGGTTGGAGTGTTGTGGCACCAGTGCCTAAGGCCCAATTTTTCAGCCCCTGTTTAACAGGGGCGTGTCATTACAATTTTTGAAGCAATACTTTGCAACAGGGCTCATTGCTGTGCTCCAAGTACAGTATCTGTGAGGGGTTGTAGTGTTGTGCCACCAGTGCCTAAGGCCCAATTTTTCAGCCCCTGTTCAACAGGGGCATGTAATTACAATTCTTGATCTAATAATTCACAGCAGGGCCCATTGCTGCACCCACCAAGAGTAACTCTGAGGGCTTACAGTGTTGTGGCAACGCCACCACCACCACCACCACGAAAGGCCCAATTTTTCAGCCCCTGTTCAAAAGGGGCATGTAATTACAATTCTTGATCTAATAATTCACAGCAGGGCCCATTCCTGCACCCACCAAGAGTAACTCTGAGGGCTTACAGTGTTGTGGCAACACCACCACCACCACCACCACCACGAAAGGCCCAATTTTTCAGCCCCTGTTCAACAGGAGCATGCAATTACAATTCTTGATCTAATAATTCACAGCAGGGCCCATTCCTGCACCCACCAAGAGTAACTCTGAGGGCTTACAGTGTTGTGGCAACACCACCACCACCACCACGAAAGGCCCAATTTTTCAGCCCCTGTTCAACAGGGGCATGCAATTACAATTCTTGATCTAATAATTCACAGCAGGGCCCATTGCTGCACCCACCAAGAGTAACTCTGAGGGCTTACAGTGTTGTGGCAACGCCACCACCACCACCACCACGAAAGGCCCAATTTTTCAGCCCCTGTTCAAAAGGGGCATGTAATTACAATTCTTGATCTAATAATTCACAGCAGGGCCCATTCCTGCACCCACCAAGAGTAACTCTGAGGGCTTACAGTGTTGTGGCAACACCACCACCACCACCACCACCACGAAAGGCCCAATTTTTCAGCCCCTGTTCAACAGGGGCATGCAATTACAATTCTTGATCTAATAATTCACAGCAGGGCCCATTCCTGCACCCACCAAGAGTAACTCTGAGGGCTTACAGTGTTGTGGCAACACCACCACCACCACCACCACCACGAAAGGCCCAATTTTTCAGCCCCTGTTCAACAGGGGCATGCAATTACAATTCTTGATCTAATAATTCACAGCAGGGCCCATTCCTGCACCCACCAAGAGTAACTCTGAGGGCTTACAGTGTTGTGGCAACACCACCACCACCACCACCACCACGAAAGGCCCAATTTTTCAGCCCCTGTTCAACAGGGGCATGCAATTACAATTCTTGATCTAATAATTCACAGCAGGGCCCATTGCTGCACCCACCAAGAGTAACTGTCAGGGCTTACAGTGTTGTGGCACCAGCACCACCATCAAAGGCCCAATTTTTACTACCACTGTTCAACAATTATATGTAATTAAAATTCCTGATATAATAGTTGACAGCAGGGCGTTCCAGCACCAACCAAGAGTAACTGTGAGTGCTTACAGTGTTGTGCCAACACCAACAACTAAGGGGCCTATTTCTGCAGAGTATATACGGCAGGTCCCTACTTTCAAACATCCAACTTACAAACGACTCCTACTTGCAAACGCAAGAAGACAACAGGAAGTGAGAGGAAATCTACCCCTTGGAAGGAAAATTCTCTCCTGTAAGAATTAATATGGGAGAAAGGTGTCTCCTCTGTACTGATGCTTTATCAGCAATCCTTGTTTCAAGAAAAACACCACATTTCAAAAACAGTTGTCATTGGGACGGAAAGTGAGGTGAAATGTTCTGAACAGGGGCACAGACAGCAAAACAAATGTTACAGGGGTGATAACCCTTACCTATGTTTTCCAAAAAGTTTAAAAATAGATTTTTGGGCTGGAGCTACACTTAAACAATGTACCTGTTCAAAATTACAAACAGATTCTACATAAGAACAAACCTACAGTCCCTGTCTTGTATGCACCGCCTGTATACGGCTGTTCAGAGTATATAGGGCCTTTTTTATTTTATGTGCGGGGTTCCCCTTAATATCCATACAAGACCCAAAGGGGCTGGTAATGGGCTGGGGTAGGGGGGGGGGGGGGTCATGGGGTAGCTATGCCATTTTTCTTAAAGATTTTCATCCATATTACCGGGACCAGACATTACATTAAAGCCGCAAGCAGTTTTAAATGGCTTTTTTTTCCTTTAGAAGTGTCATTTTGTGCAGGGACAGTTCTAAACACGGGAAACACGTGGCACTTCACAGGCATACTTTAGACACCCCCCAGGTACGATATTTAAAGGAATATTTGACTTTTTTTTTTTCACTTTATGCATCATTAAAATGACTGCTCCCGAAAAACGACCGTTTTTAAAACTTCTTTTTGCATTGATACATGTCCCCTGGTGCAGAACCCGGGTTCCCAAACCCTTTTTAGGACAATAACATGCATAATAGTTGTTATAATTAGCACTTTAGAATTCGAACGTTCGCATCCATTGTATTTAATAGGGTTCTAATGTTCGTACGAACTTTCGGTCCGTTCGCGGGTTCTGGTGCGAACCGAACCCGGGGGTGTTCGGCTCATCACTAGTTCTCAATTTCTGTCCTCAGGACCCACTAACAGGCCAGATTTTAAATATTACCTTGGTGAGATGTAGGCTATAATACCACAATCACTGAGCAGAAAATGTTATCACCTGTGATGTAGCTCTGTTATCTTGAAAACCTGGCCTGTTATTGGGTCCTGAGGAAAGGAGTTGAGAACCACTGCCATAGATAAGAGAACCTTTTAATGATAGTGTCAGGATCACTTAAGCTCCTGTTTCTCCTTCCAGCATCCGGGTTTTGGCTATTGCATTCTCCCTGCCTGTGTCCACCTGCAAGGTGATTGATATGGTCAGTCACCTGTTACTGTATAAGCTAGCCAAACCATGCTTGTGATAGAGACAGTGATGCCTGTGTTGTTCCTGATCGAGCCCCTCGTTAGTTTTCCCTGTTTTGCTAGTTTGGATTTCCCTGTGTATTACTTGGATTGGATATTGGATTATTCCCTGAACTCAGCCTGCCTTTTACCTGGACTGTCATAGAACCACGCTATCTGTCTGCTAACTGCAAGTAGTCTGTTTGTTTGTTTAGTTCCCATCTGCCCTGGCGTGGTGGCCAGGCACAATAGCATTGTGTATAAGTCCTGGGGACAACCAAGTACTGGTAGGCCTGCTTGCCTTAAGGGAAAGGGGGCTGCTATAGGTGAAGCACACAGTAGCCAGCTATAGTGTCTGATCAGCTGCGTTGTGGTAGACATGACAGGTAGCATGTCTGAAGTATTTGTTGAATAGAGTTAATTATTGCTTTCACTTGTTGTTTTCACTTTTGCAACAGTAATACCATATGGAGAAATTCCTAAAGGGGATGTCTAATCTACCTTTTGTTAAAAAGGCAATTTTAACAGCCCAAAAAAACATTACTTTTTTTGCTTAGGTTATCACTAGAACCTTAATGGTATCTATGCAGTAATGAGATAAGGCTCATTCGCCTGGCCAACATCATTTAACCCTCTTCATCATCACACCTGTCTGGGTTTACAGTACTGCAGTAGCGATGAGTCAAAAATAAGTTCAGATCGAATATTTGCAGTTTCAACTGTTTGGATAAGATCTGCACTTTGAGAGCATTCAATGGGAATTGCTCATGCCGAACATTAGGGATGAGTCGAACACCCCCTGAATGGGCAAAAAATGTGTGCGAACACCGTTAAAGTCTATGGGACACGAACATGAAAAATCAAAAGTGCTAATTTTAAAGGCTTATATGCATGGTATTGCCATAAAAAGTGTTTGGGGACCCGAGTCCTGCCCCAGGGGATATGTATCAATGCAAAAAAAGTTTTAAAAACTGTCATTTTTTCCGGAGCAGTGATTTTAATAATGCTTAAAGTGAAACAATAAAAATGAAATATTCCTTTAAATATTGTGCCTGGGGGTGTCCTTAGTATGCCTGTAAAGTAGCGTATCTTTCCAGTGTTTAGAACAGTACCACAGCAAAATGACATTTCTAAAGGAAAAAAAATAATTTAAAACTGATTGCGGCTGTAATGAATTGTCGGATCCCGGCAATATAGATAAAAATCATTGAAAAAAAACAGCATGGGTTCCCACCCAGTCCATTACCAGGCCCTTTGGATCTGGTGGCCCAGCCCCTTCTGACGTCATGTTATGTCACGTAACATCAGAGAGGGGCGGGGTCACCCATTTACGTCATAAGGTGGCCCCACCCTCAGCTATATAACAGCTGTTATTGCAAAAAGCCTGCAGTCGCGGGACGCCTCCCATCTAGGCAGAGTTTTTCCATATTTTTTTTTCTCGGGTCATCGGCGCTGTCATCGAAGATGGAGTTACATCACAAGATTTTTTTTAAAGAAAGGACTTGTCCTAAACTGTCGACTGTTATTTTTACCATCTTGACACTTTTTTGGGTGAATGTGTAGGGGTACAATGTACCCAATACTCATTCACATGTAGGGGTGGGATCTGGGGGTCCCCTTGTTAAAGGGGGCTTCCATATTCCAATAAGCCCCACGCCCGCAGACCCCACAACCACCGGGCAAGGGTTATGGGGGAGAGGCTCTTGTCTCCATCAACATGGGGACAAGCTGTTTTGGGGGCCACCCCAAAACACCCTCCCCATGTTGAGGGCATGTGGCCTGGTACGGTTCAGGAGGGGAGGTGCTCGCTTTTCCTGCAGCCTGCCAGGTTGCGTGCTCGGATAAGGGTCTGGTATGGATTTTGGGGGGTCCCCCACGCCATTTTTATTTTACATTTTTGCACGGGGTTCCCCTTAAATCCATACCAAGACCTGAAGGGCCTGGTATGGATTTTGGTGGGGACCCCACACATTTTTTTTTTTAATTTTGGCACAGGGTTCCACTTAATATCCATACCAGACCCAGAAGGCCTGGTAATGGTCTGGGGAGGGGACTCATGCGTTTTTTTCAAAGATTTTTATGCTTATTGACGGGATCCGGCAATACATTACAGCCGCAGCAGTTTTAAATGCCATTTTTTCCTTTACAAATGTAATTTTGATGCTCTCATTCATAAAACTATGTATGTCTGCCGTGTAAGCAGCCTAACATAGTGTGGGGCATGGACTCAGCCCCCTGAGCCATGATTGGCCAAAGGCACCCTGCAATCATGGCTCTCACAGCAGAACGCCCTGTGATTGGCCAAAGCATGCAGGTCAGGTGCATGCTTTGGCCAATCAGAAGGCGTCAATGCACTGTGATCTCGCAGTGCATTGACAGCCTTGCCCTACATTATGTGGCGTTCCGCGGGCGCTCAAATTTCCCACAAACGCCATCGGGCTCACCCTACCGAACATCCCAAAATGCATTGCATGAACCTCTGGAGTGCAGACAACAAACAGCTCAATGAAGTATTTGTCAGCTTCACTGATGAATACATTCTAACCATAAATCAGTAACACAGAGTATTCACCTTTGCTGCAGGTTTCCAGTTTTTGTAAGAACTGCAAGCGGGTATTTCTGACTCAACTTTAATTACAATCTGCTGGTGAAATCTGTATCTAACAATCAAAATACAATGCTGCCTCATGAGCCTCAGCCCAATAAAGCAGTGGGACAACACTCCTTCTGTTCAAAGAGGTTGCATAGAAAAATGTATTTTTATAAAATTGCTGTTTGGTAACACCTTCCACATGACACAATAAAACACTATATTCAGTTGTTTTAATGACTTTTACTGATTGCTTATAATGATTATTGGTATATTTTGATTACCTGTCTTTTAATAGTTCTCTAGAATACTGTTATGATGGAATTATGTGAGCAGCTATTGTGAACCTTTCCTGACATCATATCCAAGTGTCCTCTGGTTCCTGGTGTCTAATAATATTCTTGTTTAAAGTGAGAATCAAAATTGGAGGTGAGCATTTTAAGGATGGTTTAGGTTTTTCACTTGAAGCAGATCTAACCACAGAGGAATGCCGTGTACACACGATCGGAATTTCCGACAACAAAATTGAGGTTTTTTTTCCGACGGATTTTCGCTCAAACTTGTCTTGCATACACACGGTCACACAAATGTTGGTGGAAATTCCGACCATCAAGAACGCGGTGATGTACAACACTACGACGAGCCGAGAAAAATTAAGTTCAATGATTCCGAGCTTGCGTCAAATTGATTCCGAGCATGTGCAGCACTTTTGTGCGTCAGAAATGGCTACACACGGTCGGAATTTCCGACAACAAGTTTTGCTGTCGGAAAAATTGAGAACCAGCTCTCAATCATTTGTTGTTGGAAATTCCGACAGCAAATGTGCGATGGAGCCTACACACGGTCTGAATATCCAACCAAAAGCTCACATCGAACATTTGTTGTCGGAAAATTTGTTGTCGGCAGAAGTGTGGATTTTTGCACAATTTTGGGAATGGTCATGATTTGGGCCATTTTATCTTACGTTGTGTACAACGTATGTCAATTATTTTTCCCCCGATGGTTAATTGCTTATTTTTGAACACATGTCATATATACAGTATATCAGGGCTCAAAATTTCAAGTCCTGAACTACTAGCCAGGCCTTAAAAGTTACTTGGCACCAGTTGCCCCACCCAAACCCTACCCTGCCCTGCCCCTAATTCCGCCCCTAAACACGCCCACGTCTCCCCCAGTACATCCCTACCTCCAACCCTCCCCCAGTACATCCCTACCTCCAACGCCTCCCCCAGTACATCCCTACCTCCAACGCCTCCCCCAGTACATCCCTACCTCCAACGCCTCCCCCAGTACATCCCTACCTCCAACGCCTCCTTCAGTACATCCCTACCTCCAACGCCACCCCAGTACATCCTTACCTCCAACGCCTCCTTCAGTACATCCCTACCTCCAACGCCTCCTTCAGTACATCCCTACCTCCCACGCCTCCCCCAGTACATCCCTACCTCCAACGCCTCCTTCAGTACATCCCTACCTCCAACGCCTCTCCCAGTACATCCCTACCTCCAACGCCTCCTCCAGTACATCCCTACCTCTAATTCCTCTTCCCAGCATATCTCTGCCTCCAATGCCCCCCCTCCCAACGACCCACCAGCACGCCTCTTCTTCTGAGCTCCCCTCTCCAGAACACCTATGCCTCCAATCTGTGTATAAAAAAGTAATGCCGAGCTGTTGAAAATTGCCTATCTGGTCCCCTATATCAAAGGGTGATCCTAAAGTTTAAGCAACATTTGTATCCTTGACATAAATAAGTATAAAAAAACGCAATATCTAAAACAAATAAATGCAAAGAAAATGTGTAAAATTGTGACATAAATCTTAGAAAAAGTGCATGATATTAAAATGGTGCATGATATTAAAATCCGTTTAACCATATATTGATATCCAGTATATGTGCTACAATAAAATAGTTTCCATAAGTCTGTCCGTGACTTATAATTGTGCAATGGCTAAACTCATAGATAATAGTCCTTGATAAGTGCAAACTAAAGCAAAAGTAGTGCAAACAAAATGCAAATTGTTTTGCGATAAATAGTGCTAAGTGATGTTGTGACTTCCACACTGTGCTTGTATTGAAAAGTGACTTCTTAGTGCGTTTTGTTGTGACTTCCACGCTGTGCTTCTAGAGAAGGGTGGCCCCTTACCTCACTGCTGTGAGGTTACAGCATGTAATAAAGCCCTCTTTTGTTCCTATTTCCTGCTGTCTGGGTGGTATCTTGAACATAGGGGTATGTAAATGCCTGGTAGGGGTTAATCCTCTGGCCGTGGAGTCTCCGGGATGGTGTGCATATATGGGGGTTTAAAAATATAAAGGCGAAGGGAGCCCAATATAGTGTAGTAATTTCGTATATGGTTTATTTCATTAGATAAAAGTATAAGGTACTCACATTGAAATGTATCAAATGTGTATATAAAATACGAGCGCCGAGCTCGTCCGCGTCACCTCCGGTATTTGCTACGTCCCTACGCGTATCGTCAACCACGTGACTTCATCAGGGGATGAACAACAAGCTCAGGAGATGTCTTTATATTTGCTTAGGTAATCTATAGTGCGGCGGCCATTTTCTCGAAGTCCGATCGCCGGAAATGCTTCGGCGGCCATATTGCTGTGTGTTTGTGTACAGCAATGTGCGCCGCCATTTTGTTGGTTAGAGAAATATAAATAAACAATATGCATCCTATGTACGGATGTGGAGATTATGAATAAAGCTAAAATAAGTTAAGACTAGTTTTAATGGGCTTAAAAGCTGCTGATAATCCCCATAAAAGTTTTAAAAAATGTGTAAAATATAAAAAATAAAAATAAAATGAGTAGTACCGGAAATGACTGGGACGTGAAAATTATTAACAATTGACATCTGAGGATGCTGTAATGAAAGAATAGGCAGATAATATGCTAGAAAGAGAGTGTCTTGTGTATGACTTGCTTTAAAAGGCGGGATTAGTAATAATGAATATTAATATTTAATAAATATAAAAATTAAAAAAGGGGAGTGGTAAAAGGGTGGTAAAACTTAATATCAAAATTTAAAAATCACTCAGAAAACAGTTCAAATCGAATTCTACATTCAAACCACGAGGCGTGAAAGTGTCCAATAGGAAGATCCATTTGGATTCCATTTGGCTAAGTGTTCTCACTTTGTGTCCTCCTCTCCAGTGTCTAGTATATGGTTCTAGTCCCCAGAATTTCAACTGGGTTGGATCTTTATTATGATGTAATAAGAAGTGTTTTGACACATTGTGTTTATCAAATCCATTTATGATGTTTTGTACGTGTTCTTTGATTCTAATTCTGAGGAGTCTTTTTGTGCGTCCCACGTACTGTAATCCACAGCTGCATTCTAACATATATACAGCTCCCTCTGTATTGCAGCATGTGAATCCTTTTATATCGTATGTATTGCCTGTACTCTTTGAGGTGAACTTGAACTTTTTTTCATTTGGTTTCTTGGACCTTATGCAAGCATAGCAGTGCCTGCATAGGTAGATGCCCTTTCCTGTGAAAAAAGTGGGACCTTTGATTGGGGGATCCGGTACATTCTTCACTAGTTTGTCTCGAAGTGTGGGGGCTCTTCTGTATATAAAATTCGGATGTGTCGGTAATGTTTCCTTCAACTGAGTGTCTGATAGTAGCACGCTCCAGTGTCTCTTTATTATTTGTTCTACTTTTTTATGCTGTATGCTGTAATCCAAGATTATGGGTACTTTATCTATAATTAATTTTTGTTTCTCTTTATCCTTTATTAGGTCACCTCGATTCATTCTTGTCACTTCTTCTATGCTTTTTTCGATTATTTTGGGACTATAGCCTTTTTTGATGAACCTCTTACCAATGTGTCTGGCTTGTGATGTGAACATATCTATATGGGTGCAATTGCGCCTTAATCTCATTAATTGGCCTTTTGGTATGTTGCACAACCAGTTCTTATGGTGGCAACTTTCTATGGGCAGGTAGCAATTTCTATCTACGTTTTTAAAATGGGTTTTTGTTGTTATAGTTCTATTTTCTTGTAATAATTCCAGATCTAAAAATGTAACTGTTTTTTCACTGATCTCCCAGGTGAGTTTGATGTTACGGTCATTTTTGTTGAGGTTTTCCAAGAAGAGTGCTAGTCCTAATTCCTCTCCTTTCCATAAGATGAAAATATCATCTATGTAACGTCTAAAGATGATAAGTTCACTTGGGATTTGTGAGAAAACAACTTCTTCCTCCCATTGGGCCATGAAGAGGCCTGCGACGCTCGGGGCAAATTTAGCTCCCATTGCAACTCCAGTGCGTTGGAAATAGTAATCTCGATTGTGCCAAAAATAGTTGTTCTTGAGACAAAAGTCTAATCCTTTCACTAGGTATTTTCTTTGTACACATGGTAGATTGGTGTGCTTCCTAAGTCCCCATTTCACAGCCCCGCATGCTAAGTGGTGTGGGATGATTGTGTACAGGGAAGAGACATCCGCTGTGGCCATGATCCAAGGTGTGTCTGTTATTGGGATGTTCTCCAAAAGTTGTAACATCTGTTTGGTATCTTTTAGATAAGCGCGTGTTCCTTGTACTGCCGGTTGTAGATAATGGTCGATGTATTCACCCATTCGCGAAGTTAAAGAGTCGATTCCATTCTCTATTGGTCTTAGTGGTGGATTATTACTATCTTTATGTATTTTGGGCACACAGCAGATGACTGGAATCCGACATGACTCAGGGATCAGATATTTTGCTTCCTTTTTGTTCAATATTTCTTGTTTTAAACCCAGATGTATTATTTGCTCTAGAGCTTTCCTACACTTGAACATTGGATTCCCCAGTAATTTGTAATAGGTGTTTTCATCTTCAAGGAGTGTGTTCATGTTGTCTTGATATTGTTCTTTTCTGAAAACTACTATTCCTCGCCTTTGTCCGCAGGTCAGATGACTAGATCTTTTCTTTTTGTAAGTTTGTTAATACCACTTTTGATATACTTGGGCTCTTCTTTCTTTTGTACTTTTAAGTCCATCAGGTCTTTCACTACTAATTTCTTGAAAACCTCAATGTGTTTATTGTTTTTTATTGGAGGGTTGAATGTCGATTTGTTTCTCAGGTTGCTGTGGCTGATATCCTCTTCTTGTGCTTTTGATCTCGGTTTGGCTGTGTTACTTGCCATGTATTTTTTGATATTTAGTTTCCTGATGTATTTTTGGATTCCTATGTAAGTATGAAACTTATCAAGATTTTTTGTGGGGGCATATTTAAGTCCTTTATCGAGAACCCCTACTTCTTCTTGTGTTAGTGGTTTACCACTAAGGTTAAAAATGCCTTCTCCTTTTATTCCCCTTCTCTTTTTCTTTTGTTCTCTCTTGCCTGATTGGCATCCTCTCTTGTTTCTGGGCTTCTTCTCCCATTTGTTGTCCCCTCCAGATTCCTCGGAGGATAGTGATCCCGACCTTTCTCTAAAAAAGACCTGCTTTGTTCTTTTTCAGGATGGTATGTCTCTTGTTTGTATTCGTCATGGTAATTTCTTAATGGTGCGTAGTGATTATATGTTGGTATAGGACTACGTTCATGTTGTCGATATGGACCTTGGTTATAGGGGCCCCTTCTCTCGCCGTATCCATATTCTTGGTACGGAATGGGGCTTCTTCCTCTCTGCCTTTGTTGATCATATGGTGGTCCTCTCTGTTCATAGTAGCCTCCTCTATTATTTCCCTGATCTTGTGGGTATCCTCTGTTATCTCTCTGTTAATTTTGATTTTTGTGCCAATTGTTGTGTCCATAATAAGGTTTTTTGTTTTTCCAATGTGGTTTCTTCCAACCATTCTGTGGTGTTCTGTGATTTGGGGGTCTTCTGTCTCCTTTGTATGGGGTATTGTGTTGTTGGTTCCCATTTCCTGTGTTGTTTCTGTGACGTCTTGGTGTCTCTGCCCTAGGTCTAGGGTCTTGATGGGGTCTTATGGGTGTGTTTCGGTCTTGGTTTGGATTAGAGTTTGTATGTTGTGATTGCATACGTACAGTTTTCTCTGGTGTTGAGAATGTTTAATTTGGGATCTGTACGTCCCAATTGGCTTTGCCATTTAAAGGTTTGGTCATTTCTAAAGTCATTCATATCTCTGGTGTATTTTTTGCTTTTTCTTTGTTGTACCTCCTTGTGCTTTTATGTAAGGTCTCTATTTAACTGTGTTGTTAGTGTTGTGAATTCTGTTGTATCTTTATATTTATCTAATTCTTCCTTCACTTCTGATATGGTTTGATCAATTTTTTTCATTTTAGTTTGTTTCCTTTGTAATAGAAAAGTCAGAAGTTCTAACCCCTTGGCATTAAAAAATTTAAACCAGTCATCCAGTGAATCTTTGTCTATTAATCCATCATTAGGTGGTACATCCCATCTTAGTCGCCTGGGCACTATGCTGTCTTTTAAATATCTGTCAAAGGTGGTTATATCCCACCATGTGCTTATCTTTTTTTCCATATTTTGTCCTAATTTCCGCATGAGACTTTCTAAGTTGTCATTTTTTTGTATTGATGGGTTTGTCAGCATTAAAAATTTCATCTAGATTGATTTGTCTCTTATTGAGAAATGCAAATACTTCCATAGTGGCTGCGTAAATGGATGGGTTTTGATGAAAGAGTATGGGTATAGAAAGTATTTACGCGCTACTATATATAAAACAAAGGGATTATTATAACTGCTGCAAGGCACTGAAAGGTACTGAAACCATAACCTCAATAGAATGTGTATAAAAAAGTAATGCCGAGCTGTTGAAAATTGCCTATCTGGTCCCCTATATCAAAGGGTGATCCTAAAGTTTAAGCAACATTTGTATCCTTGACATAAATAAGTATAAAAAAACACAATATCTAAAACAAATAAATGCAAAGAAAATGTGTAAAATTGTGACATAAATCTTAGAAATAGTGCATGATATTAAAATGGTGCATGATATTAAAATCCGTTTAACCATATATTGATATCCAGTATATGTGCTACAATAAAATATTTTCCATAAGTCTGTCCGTGACTTATAATTGTGCAATGGCTAAACTCATAGATAATAGTCCTTGATAAGTGCAAACTAAAGCAAAAGTAGTGCAAACAAAATGCAAATTGTTTTGCGATAAATAGTGCTAAGTGATGTTGTGACTTCCACACTGTGCTTGTATTGAAAAGTGACTTCTTAGTGCGTTTTGTTGTGACTTCCACGCTGTGCTTCTAGAGAAGGGTGGCCCCTTACCTCACTGCTGTGAGGTTACAGCATGTAATAAAGCCCTCTTTTGTTCCTATTTCCTGCTGTCTGGGTGGTATCTTGAACATAGGGGTATGTAAATGCCTGGTAGGGGTTAATCCTCTGGCCGTGGAGTCTCCGGGATGGTGTGCATATATGGGGGTTTAAAAATATAAAGGCGAAGGGAGCCCAATATAGTGTAGTAATTTCGTATATGGTTTATTTCATTAGATAAAAGTATAAGGTACTCACATTGAAATGTATCAAATGTGTATATAAAATACGAGCGCCGAGCTCGTCCGCGTCACCTCCGGTATTTGCTACGTCCCTACGCGTATCGTCAACCACGTGACTTCATCAGGGGATGAACAACAAGCTCAGGAGATGTCTTTATATTTGCTTAGGTAATCTATAGTGCGGCGGCCATTTTCTCGAAGTCCGATCGCCGGAAATGCTTCGGCGGCCATATTGCTGTGTGTTTGTGTACAGCAATGTGCGCCGCCATTTTGTTGGTTAGAGAAATATAAATAAACAATATGCATCCTATGTACGGATGTGGAGATTATGAATAAAGCTAAAATAAGTTAAGACTAGTTTTAATGGGCTTAAAAGCTGCTGATAATCCCCATAAAAGTTTTAAAAAATGTGTAAAATATAAAAAATAAAAATAAAATGAGTAGTACCGGAAATGACTGGGACGTGAAAATTATTAACAATTGACATCTGAGGATGCTGTAATGAAAGAATAGGCAGATAATATGCTAGAAAGAGAGTGTCTTGTGTATGACTTGCTTTAAAAGGCGGGATTAGTAATAATGAATATTAATATTTAATAAATATAAAAATTAAAAAAGGGGAGTGGTAAAAGGGTGGTAAAACTTAATATCAAAATTTAAAAATCACTCAGAAAACAGTTCAAATCGAATTCTACATTCAAACCACGAGGCGTGAAAGTGTCCAATAGGAAGATCCATTTGGATTCCATTTGGCTAAGTGTTCTCACTTTGTGTCCTCCTCTCCAGTGTCTAGTATATGGTTCTAGTCCCCAGAATTTCAACTGGGTTGGATCTTTATTATGATGTAATAAGAAGTGTTTTGACACATTGTGTTTATCAAATCCATTTATGATGTTTTGTACGTGTTCTTTGATTCTAATTCTGAGGAGTCTTTTTGTGCGTCCCACGTACTGTAATCCACAGCTGCATTCTAACATATATACAGCTCCCTCTGTATTGCAGCATGTGAATCCTTTTATATCGTATGTATTGCCTGTACTCTTTGAGGTGAACTTGAACTTTTTTTCATTTGGTTTCTTGGACCTTATGCAAGCATAGCAGTGCCTGCATAGGTAGATGCCCTTTCCTGTGAAAAAAGTGGGACCTTTGATTGGGGGATCCGGTACATTCTTCACTAGTTTGTCTCGAAGTGTGGGGGCTCTTCTGTATATAAAATTCGGATGTGTCGGTAATGTTTCCTTCAACTGAGTGTCTGATAGTAGCACGCTCCAGTGTCTCTTTATTATTTGTTCTACTTTTTTATGCTGTATGCTGTAATCCAAGATTATGGGTACTTTATCTATAATTAATTTTTGTTTCTCTTTATCCTTTATTAGGTCACCTCGATTCATTCTTGTCACTTCTTCTATGCTTTTTTCGATTATTTTGGGACTATAGCCTTTTTTGATGAACCTCTTACCAATGTGTCTGGCTTGTGATGTGAACATATCTATATGGGTGCAATTGCGCCTTAATCTCATTAATTGGCCTTTTGGTATGTTGCACAACCAGTTCTTATGGTGGCAACTTTCTATGGGCAGGTAGCAATTTCTATCTACGTTTTTAAAATGGGTTTTTGTTGTTATAGTTCTATTTTCTTGTAATAATTCCAGATCTAAAAATGTAACTGTTTTTTCACTGATCTCCCAGGTGAGTTTGATGTTACGGTCATTTTTGTTGAGGTTTTCCAAGAAGAGTGCTAGTCCTAATTCCTCTCCTTTCCATAAGATGAAAATATCATCTATGTAACGTCTAAAGATGATAAGTTCACTTGGGATTTGTGAGAAAACAACTTCTTCCTCCCATTGGGCCATGAAGAGGCCTGCGACGCTCGGGGCAAATTTAGCTCCCATTGCAACTCCAGTGCGTTGGAAATAGTAATCTCGATTGTGCCAAAAATAGTTGTTCTTGAGACAAAAGTCTAATCCTTTCACTAGGTATTTTCTTTGTACACATGGTAGATTGGTGTGCTTCCTAAGTCCCCATTTCACAGCCCCGCATGCTAAGTGGTGTGGGATGATTGTGTACAGGGAAGAGACATCCGCTGTGGCCATGATCCAAGGTGTGTCTGTTATTGGGATGTTCTCCAAAAGTTGTAACATCTGTTTGGTATCTTTTAGATAAGCGCGTGTTCCTTGTACTGCCGGTTGTAGATAATGGTCGATGTATTCACCCATTCGCGAAGTTAAAGAGTCGATTCCATTCTCTATTGGTCTTAGTGGTGGATTATTACTATCTTTATGTATTTTGGGCACACAGCAGATGACTGGAATCCGACATGACTCAGGGATCAGATATTTTGCTTCCTTTTTGTTCAATATTTCTTGTTTTAAACCCAGATGTATTATTTGCTCTAGAGCTTTCCTACACTTGAACATTGGATTCCCCAGTAATTTGTAATAGGTGTTTTCATCTTCAAGGAGTGTGTTCATGTTGTCTTGATATTGTTCTTTTCTGAAAACTACTATTCCTCGCCTTTGTCCGCAGGTCAGATGACTAGATCTTTTCTTTTTGTAAGTTTGTTAATACCACTTTTGATATACTTGGGCTCTTCTTTCTTTTGTACTTTTAAGTCCATCAGGTCTTTCACTACTAATTTCTTGAAAACCTCAATGTGTTTATTGTTTTTTATTGGAGGGTTGAATGTCGATTTGTTTCTCAGGTTGCTGTGGCTGATATCCTCTTCTTGTGCTTTTGATCTCGGTTTGGCTGTGTTACTTGCCATGTATTTTTTGATATTTAGTTTCCTGATGTATTTTTGGATTCCTATGTAAGTATGAAACTTATCAAGATTTTTTGTGGGGGCATATTTAAGTCCTTTATCGAGAACCCCTACTTCTTCTTGTGTTAGTGGTTTACCACTAAGGTTAAAAATGCCTTCTCCTTTTATTCCCCTTCTCTTTTTCTTTTGTTCTCTCTTGCCTGATTGGCATCCTCTCTTGTTTCTGGGCTTCTTCTCCCATTTGTTGTCCCCTCCAGATTCCTCGGAGGATAGTGATCCCGACCTTTCTCTAAAAAAGACCTGCTTTGTTCTTTTTCAGGATGGTATGTCTCTTGTTTGTATTCGTCATGGTAATTTCTTAATGGTGCGTAGTGATTATATGTTGGTATAGGACTACGTTCATGTTGTCGATATGGACCTTGGTTATAGGGGCCCCTTCTCTCGCCGTATCCATATTCTTGGTACGGAATGGGGCTTCTTCCTCTCTGCCTTTGTTGATCATATGGTGGTCCTCTCTGTTCATAGTAGCCTCCTCTATTATTTCCCTGATCTTGTGGGTATCCTCTGTTATCTCTCTGTTAATTTTGATTTTTGTGCCAATTGTTGTGTCCATAATAAGGTTTTTTGTTTTTCCAATGTGGTTTCTTCCAACCATTCTGTGGTGTTCTGTGATTTGGGGGTCTTCTGTCTCCTTTGTATGGGGTATTGTGTTGTTGGTTCCCATTTCCTGTGTTGTTTCTGTGACGTCTTGGTGTCTCTGCCCTAGGTCTAGGGTCTTGATGGGGTCTTATGGGTGTGTTTCGGTCTTGGTTTGGATTAGAGTTTGTATGTTGTGATTGCATACGTACAGTTTTCTCTGGTGTTGAGAATGTTTAATTTGGGATCTGTACGTCCCAATTGGCTTTGCCATTTAAAGGTTTGGTCATTTCTAAAGTCATTCATATCTCTGGTGTATTTTTTGCTTTTTCTTTGTTGTACCTCCTTGTGCTTTTATGTAAGGTCTCTATTTAACTGTGTTGTTAGTGTTGTGAATTCTGTTGTATCTTTATATTTATCTAATTCTTCCTTCACTTCTGATATGGTTTGATCAATTTTTTTCATTTTAGTTTGTTTCCTTTGTAATAGAAAAGTCAGAAGTTCTAACCCCTTGGCATTAAAAAATTTAAACCAGTCATCCAGTGAATCTTTGTCTATTAATCCATCATTAGGTGGTACATCCCATCTTAGTCGCCTGGGCACTATGCTGTCTTTTAAATATCTGTCAAAGGTGGTTATATCCCACCATGTGCTTATCTTTTTTTCCATATTTTGTCCTAATTTCCGCATGAGACTTTCTAAGTTGTCATTTTTTTGTATTGATGGGTTTGTCAGCATTAAAAATTTCATCTAGATTGATTTGTCTCTTATTGAGAAATGCAAATACTTCCATAGTGGCTGCGTAAATGGATGGGTTTTGATGAAAGAGTATGGGTATAGAAAGTATTTACGCGCTACTATATATAAAACAAAGGGATTATTATAACTGCTGCAAGGCACTGAAAGGTACTGAAACCATAACCTCAATAGAATGTGTATAAAAAAGTAATGCCGAGCTGTTGAAAATTGCCTATCTGGTCCCCTATATCAAAGGGTGATCCTAAAGTTTAAGCAACATTTGTATCCTTGACATAAATAAGTATAAAAAAACACAATATCTAAAACAAATAAATGCAAAGAAAATGTGTAAAATTGTGACATAAATCTTAGAAATAGTGCATGATATTAAAATGGTGCATGATATTAAAATCCGTTTAACCATATATTGATATCCAGTATATGTGCTACAATAAAATATTTTCCATAAGTCTGTCCGTGACTTATAATTGTGCAATGGCTAAACTCATAGATATTTATTGAATATTAATATTCATTATTACTAATCCCGCCTTTTAAAGCAAGTCATACACAAGACACTCTCTTTCTAGCATATTATCTGCCTATTCTTTCATTACAGCATCCTCAGATGTCAATTGTTAATAATTTTCACGTCCGAGTCATTTCCGGTACTACTCATTTTATTTTTATTTTTTATATTTTACACATTTTTTATAACTTTTATGGGGATTATCAGCAGCTTTTAAGCCCATTAAAACTAGTCTTAACTTATTTTAGCTTTATTCATAATCTCCACATCCGTACGTAGGATGCATATTGTTTATTTATATTTCTCTAACCAACAAAATGGCGGCGCACATTGCTGTACACAAACACACAGCAATATGGCCGCCGAAGCATTTCCGGCGATCGGACTTCGAGAAAATGGCCGCCGCACTATAGATTACCTAAGCAAATATAAAGACATCTCCTGAGCTTGTTGTTCATCCCCTGATGAAGTCACGTGGTTGACGATACGCGTAGGGACGTAGCAAGCACCGGAGGTGACGCGGACGAGCTCGGCGCTCGTATTTTATATACACATTTGATACATTTCAATGTGAGTACCTTATACTTTTATCTAATGAAATAAACCATATACGAAATTACTACACTATATTGGGCTCCCTTCGCCTTTATATTTTTAAACCCCCATATATTCACACCATCCCGGAGACTCCACGGCCAGAAGATTAACCCCTACCAGGCATTTACATACCCCTATGTTCCAAGATACCACCCGGACAGCAGGAAGTAGGAACAACAGAGGGCTTTATTACATGCTGTAACCTCACAGCAGTGAGGTAAGGGGCCACCCTTCTCTAGAAGCACAGCGTGGAAGTCACAACAAAACGTACTAAGAAGTCACTTTTCAATACAAGCACAGTGTGGAAGTCACAACATCACTTAGCACTATTTATCGCAAAACAATTTGCATTTTGTTTGCACTACTTTTGCTTTTGCACTTATCAAGGACTATTATCTATGAGTTTAGCCATTGCAGAATTATAAGTCACGGACAGACTTATGGAAACTATTTTATTGTAGCACATATACTGGATATCAATATATGGTTAAACAGATTTTAATATCATGCACCATTTTAATATCATGCACTATTTCTAAGATTTATGTCACAATTTTACACATTTTCTTTGCATTTATTTGTTTTAGATATTGTGGTTTTTTATACTTATTTATGTCAAGGATACAAATGTTGCTTAAACTTTAGGATCACCCTTTGATATAGGGGACCAGATAGGCAATTTTCAACAGCTCGGCATTACTTTTTTATACACATTCTATTGAGGTTATGGTTTCAGTACCTTTCAGTGCCTTGCAGCAGTTATAATAATCCCTTTGTTTTATATATAGTAGCGCGTAAATACTTTCTATACCCATATGCCTCCAATCTCCCCCCAACCCTGTACATCTATGCTTTCAATATTCTCCCCAATCCATGATATCTATGCCTCCAATTCCACCACCATTCCCCCCTATTCTATCATACCGTATGATAGATTAGGGGAGTGAAGCTGGAATTGAAGGCATAGATATGATTCAGACCTACAATTCCATCCCCCCCTTCCCATCCATAATATCTGTGCCTTCAATTACACCCCCCTATCCAGCACATGCTTGCTCTCAATCCCCCCTCTACAGTACAGACCCCCTCCCTACAATACAGACCCCCCTACATTACAGACCCCCCTACATTACAAACCCCCCCATACATTGCAGACCCCCTCCCTACAGTACAGACCCCTCCCTACAGTACAGACCCCCCTACAGTACAAACCCCCCCTACAGTACAGACCCCCCTACAATACAGACCCCCTACATTACAGACCACCCTCTACAATACAGACCCCCCTACAATACAGAACCCCCCTACAATACAGAACCCCCTACATTACAGACCCCCCCTACAATACAGACCCCCTACAATACAGACCCCTCTACATTTCAGACCCCCCTACAATACAGAACCCCCCTTCAATACAGAACCCCACCTACATTTCAGACCCCCCTACAATACCGAACCCCCCTACATTTCAGACCCCCCTACAATACCGAACCCCCCTACATTTCAGACCCCCCTACAATACAGAACCCCCCTACATTTCAGACCCCCTACAATACAGAACCCCCCTACAATACAGAACCCCCCTACATTTCAGACCCCCCCTACAATACAGAACCCCCCCTACATTACCGACCCCCCTACAATACAGAACCCCCCTACATTTCAGACACCCCTACAATACAGAAACCCCCCCTACAATACAGACCCCCCTTCAGACCCATAATGTACCTCAGATCAGCGCGAAGCTGCATATTGGGTCCCCTCCCCCTGTGTGGACATAAAGGAGGAGGGGGAGGCGGCTTCACTCTGCTCGGCTGTGTGAGACAGCTGAGCTGAGACTGATCAGATCATCAGTGCCGCGGCCACCTTGCCAGAGAAAAGGGGATCGTTGCGGGTCCCGGCCCCCTGATGTGCCGACGGGTGTCACTGTCACTCGAGTGCGGCTCCGACTCGCAGCTGAGAGTGCACTGGGGCAGTGGCGTCACTAGGGTTGATGTCACCTGGTGCGGCAAAACATGGTGTCACCCCCTCTTGTCTATCCTGCCCAGCACCCTGCAGGCAGCACACGGTCATGAGGCGCACCCCCAAATGACCCCTGTAAATGAAAGTATAGGGTGGTATTGGGCCGGCTGGGGCGATATAGGGAAGGTTAGGGTAATATAGGGCAGGTTGCGGTGATATAGGGCAGGCTGGGGTGGCATAGGGCAGGTTGGGGTTGTATAGGGCAGGCTGGGTGGTATAGAGCAGGTTTGGGTGGTATAGAGCAGTTTGCGGTGGTACATGGCAGGCTGGGTGGCATAGGGCAGGTTGGGGTGATATAGGGCAGGGTGTGGTGGCATAGAGCAGGTTGCAGTGGCATAGGGCAGGTTGGGGTGGTATAGAGCAGTTTGCGGTGGCATATGGCAGGTTGCGGTGGCATAGGGCATGCTGGGGTGGTATAGGGCAGTTTGCGGTGGTATAGGGCAGGTTGCAGTGGCATAGGGCAGGTTGGGGTGGTATAGAGCAGTTTGCGGTGACATAGGGCAGGTTGGGGTGGTATAGAGCAATTTGCGGTGGCATAGGGCAGGCTGGGGTGGTATAGGGCAGGTTGCGGTGGCATAAGGCAGGTTGCGGTGGCATAAGGCAGGGTGTGGTGGCATAGGGCAGGGTGTGGTGGCATAAGGCAGGTTGGGGTGGCACGCATAGGGCAGGGTGCAGTGGCATAGGGCAGGCTGGGGTGGTATGGTGCCAGGTTAGGACTCTATGTAGTGACATGTGCAGCAGTGCAGTACTGTAACTTACAGCATGCCTGGAGATGAAGACACTCTGGCTGCTGTGTCCTCATTTCTTTCTCCTTCAGCTGTGGGATCAGCCAGAGTGAACAAATCTGTGGGAGGAGTGGCAGCCACACCCCCAGCTCCACCCACCAACTCCGGAGACATTGGAGATGATGGTGAAGACGTGACATGCTGCCGGCGGCCCACCGGGCATTTGCCCGGTATGCCCTATGGCCAGTCCGGGCCTGAGCACATTGTTTAAACAGTTTCACAAAAATAAATTCACTGTGCATGCAGCTTTAGTTTTTTGGACTGTTGCACAATTTCTTATTTTTCATATTTGCTACACAATATAGATCACAAGTAGTGATTGTTTGAAACCCACAGAAAATGAACTGCTGAAACCTGATCAGTTACAACATATTACTGTACTGCAGACTTTTATTTGCACTTTTTTGGTAATAACTATATAATTTATTGATGTCTATTTTTTAGTATTACAGGTTTATTATTATTTTTTAACTTTACACCTTTTTTTTAATCATATTAATTTCTGCTTCGCGAAGGAGAATTGTATTTTTATTTGATTTGAATAAATGCAAATGATACCATAATGTAGTATTTTTTAATATTATCGTACACATCTGTATATATGTCACAAAATTAGGAAAAAAGTGACATTAAGAACGGCGTGGCTTGGCGCGCGGAGGAGATGGCAGCCTAGAAGAGAAGCTCCGTCGGGACCGCGGCCCTAACCCGTCTCTCTGCACGGTAGACACTCGATAATGAGCAAACAGATCCGCCATTATCATCAGACCCGCTCCAGGCGTTCCTTGGCGGCTAGCTCCGGACGGAATATCTCCGACATATTCAAGACCCAGGCTGCAGTATTGAGAGTCGCGGCGGGAAGCAAGATGGCGCCGACCCACACAGAGGAGGCATCCAGCGAGGACTCACAACCAGCCATGGAGGACTACGGTAGGAGAAACACTAAAGCGGATCATCCCCTCACCTATGGCGACTAGTGATGAGCCGAACACCCCCGGGTTCGGTTCGCACCAGAACCCGCGAACGGACCGAAAGTTCGTACGAACATTAGAACCCTATTAAATACAATGGATGCGAACGTTCGAATTCTAAAGTGCTAATTATAACAACTATTATGCATGTTATTGTCCTAAAAAGGGTTTGGGAACCCGGGTTCTGCACCAGGGGACATGTATCAATGCAAAAAGAAGTTTTAAAAACGGTCGTTTTTCGGGAGCAGTCATTTTAATGATGCATAAAGTGAAAAAAAAAAAGTCAAATATTCCTTTAAATATCGTACCTGGGGGGTGTCTAAAGTATGCCTGTGAAGTGCCACATGTTTCCCGTGTTTAGAACTGTCCCTGCACAAAATGACACTTCTAAAGGAAAAAAAAGCCATTTAAAACTGCTTGCGGCTTTAATGTAATGTCTGGTCCCGGTAATATGGATGAAAATCTTTAAGAAAAATGGCATAGCTACCCCATGACCCCCCCCCCCCCCTACCCCAGCCCATTACCAGCCCCTTTGGGTCTTGTATGGATATTAAGGGGAACCCCGCACATAAAATAAAAAAGGCCCTATATACTCTGAACAGCCGTATACAGGCGGTGCATACAAGACAGGGACTGTAGGTTTGTTCTTATGTAGAATGTGTTTGTAATTTTTAACAGGTACATTGTTGAAGTGTAGCTCCAGCCCAAAAATCTATTTTTAAACTTTTTGGGAAACATAGGTAAGGGTTATCACCCCTGTAACATTTGTTTTGCTGTCTGTGCCCCTGTTCAGAACATTTCACCTCACTTTCCGTCCCAATGACAACTGTTTTTGAAATGTGGTGTTTTTCTTGAAACAAGGATTGCTGATAAAGCATCAGTACAGAGGAGACACCTTTCTCCCATATTTATTCTTACAGGAGAGAATTTTCCTTCCTAGGGGTAGATTTCCTCTCACTTCCTGTTGTCTTCTTTCGTTTGCAAGTAGGAGTCGTTTGTAAGTTGGATGTTTGAAAGTAGGGACCTGCCGTATATACTCTGCAGAAATAGGCCCCTTAGTTGTTGGTGTTGGCACAACACTGTAAGCACTCACAGTTACTCTTGGTTGGTGCTGGAACGCCCTGCTGTCAACTATTATATCAGGAATTTTAATTACATATAATTGTTGAACAGTGGTAGTAAAAATTGGGGCTTTGATGGTGGTGCTGGTGCCACAACACTGTAAGCCCTGACAGTTACTCTTGGTGGGTGCAGCAATGGGCCCTGCTGTGAATTATTAGATCAAGAATTGTAATTGCATGCCCCTGTTGAACAGGGGCTGAAAAATTGGGCTTTTCGTGGTGGTGGTGGTGGTGTTGCCACAACACTGTAAGCCCTCAGAGTTACTCTTGGTGGGTGCAGGAATGGGCCCTGCTGTGAATTATTAGATCAAGAATTGTAATTACATGCCCCTTTTGAACAGTGGCTGAAAAATTGGGCCTTTCGTGGTGGTGGTGGTGGTGGCGTTGCCACAACACTGTAAGCCCTCAGAGTTACTCTTGGTGGGTGCAGGAATGGGCCCTGCTGTGAATTATTACATCAAGAATTGTAATTGCATGCCCCTGTTGAACAGGGGCTGAAAAATTGGGCCTTAGGCACTGGTGGCACAACACTACAACCCCTCACAGATACTGTACTTGGAGCACAGCAATGAGCCCTGTTGCAAAGTATTGCTTCAAAAATTGTAATGACACGCCCCTGTTAAACAGGGGCTGAAAAATTGGGCCTTAGGCACTGGTGGCACAACACTACAACCCCTCACAGATACTGTACTTGGAGCACAGCAATGAGCCCTATGGCAAATTATTGCTAAAAAAATTGTAAGTACACGCCCCTGTAAAACAGGGGCTGAAAAATTGGGCCTTAGCCACTGGTGGCGGCACCCATAAACAAAAATGATCTTCCAAGCTATCATCATCAATCGTATCATTGAGGACTCGGAGGAGGAGGATAGCCAGTCAACATAACAGCACAGGCACTCAGCATCAGCATCAGTCTTGAAGGGACGTGACATGTTAAAATCAATTAGTCTGTTATATCAGCATCAGGTGTGTGGTAGCTGGTGGTGATCCAAGACTGGTTCATCTTGATGAAAGTCAGTCGATCAACCGAGTCGGTGGACAGGCGCACCCTGTGATCCGTGACAAATCCTCCAGCAGCACTGAATGTGCGTTCTGAAAGAACGCTGGATGCAGGACAGGCCAGTAGCTCAATTGCATACTGTGCAAGCTCTGGCCAGTGATCCATCCTCAAGACCCAGTAAGCCAGAGGATTTTCGGTGGGGAAGGTGTCCAAGTCTGACCTTGCCCCTAGATATTCCTGCACCATGTTTATCAGACGCTGGCGATGGTTGCTGGAACCAATCATACTTTGGGGCTGCGGACTAAAGAATTGTCTGAACGCATCGGTCAGACGGCCACCTTCCCCACCGCTCCTTCTTTGACTGGCCGAAGCCTCAGCAACTCGTTGTCCTGGACCAGGAGTTTGTAACCTCCCAGTCTCTGGGAACGCGTTGCACAGACCTTTCTGCAAGGCCTCCCGGAGTTGTCTCATCCTCTGCTCCCTCTGCGACGGTAACATAAGGTCCGCAACCTTACCCTTGTACCGTGGATCAAGGAGAGTGGCCAGCCAGTAATGGTCCCTCTCCTTGATCCGAAGAATACGAGGATCCTTCCGCAGACTTTGCAGGATCAGGGAGGCCATGCAGCGTAGGTTTGCTGAGGCATTCGCTCCGGAGTCCTCTGGGTCACTAAGGACGACATGATCCGCAGTCACCTCCTCCCAGCCACGTACAAGTCCACTGGTTTCTTGGGACTGTAAATCATCCCTAAAAGACTGCTGCTGATGATGCTGAGTGCCAGCCTCCACCTCCATGCTGACACAATCCTCCTCCTCCTCCTCCTCCTCCTCCTCCTCTTCCTCTTCCTGTGCGATGGGTGGGACAGAAGGAACACTGTCTGGGTAAAGGGGGCCTTGAGAGGCAAGGAAGTCCTCCTCTTCCTGCCTCTGTTCTGCCTCAAGTGCCCTGTCCATTATTCCACGCAGCGTGTGCTCCAACAGGTGGACAAGAGGTACAGTGTCACTGATGCATGCACTGTCACTGCTCACCATCCTCGTGGCCTCCTCAAATGGTGCCAGGACAGTGCATGCATCCCTGATCATGCCCCACTGGCGTGGAGAAAAAAAACCAAGCTCCCCTGACCCTGTCCTGGTGCCGTAGTCGCACAGGTACTCATTGATGGCCCTCTGCTGCGTGTGCAGCCGCTGCAGCATGGCCAACGTTGAGTTCCACCTGGTGGGCATGTCACATATAAGGCGGTTCTTGGGCAGGTTCAACTCCTTTTGCAGCTCAGCCAGGCGAGCACTGGCATTATAAGATCTGCGGAAATGCACACAGACTTTCCTGGCCTGCCTCAGGACATCCTGTAAGCCCGGGTACCTGCCCAAGAACCGCTGCACCACCAGGTTAAGGACGTGAGCCACACAGGGCACATGGGTCAGTTGTCCCTGTCGGAGGGCGGAGAGGAGGTTGGTGCCATTGTCGCAAACCACCATTCCTGGCTTAAGCTGGCGTGGCGTCAACCACCTCTCGGCCTGGCCCTGCAGAGCAGACAGGACCTCTGCCCCAGTGTGGCTTCTGTCCCCCAAACACACCAGCGCAAGCACGGCATGGCATCTTTTTGCCTGCGTACTTGCGTAGCCCTGTGAACGGCTACGGAGCACCGCTGGTTCATAGGACAAACCACAGGAAGAGGCCATGGAGGAAGAAGAAGAGGAGGGGGTGGAGGAGAGAGGTGTGTCACAACCAGTAGTAGCATTTTGGAGGCGTGGCGGTGGGACAACCTCCAACACTACTGCACCTTGTCCTGCATCCTTCCCAGCTGCCAAAAGAGTGACCCAATGGGCCGTGAAAGAAAGGTAACGTCCCTGTCCATGCCTGCTGGACCATGAGTCAGCGGTAATATGCACCTTACCGCTGACCGCCCTGTCCAGCGAGGCCAAGACATTGCCTTCCACATGCCGGTAGAGAGCCGGAATAGCCTTCCGTGAGAAAAAGTGGCGTTTGGGAACCTGCCACTGAGGAACCGCACATTGCACAAACTCACGGAAGGGGGCCGAGTCTACCAACTGAAAAGGCAGCAGTTGAAGCGCTAGCAATTTAGCCAAGCTAGCATTCAACCGCTGGGCATGTGGATGGCTGGGAGTGAACTTCTTTCGACGGTCCAGCAGCTGGGGCAGGGAAATTTGCCTGCTAGAATCGGACGTCGGTGTACTGCTAGCAGAGTGGCCGCAAGTACTTGGCTGTGACACACCTAATTCTACACCTTCATTCCTCTCAGTGCATGTTTCAGAGAGGACTGAAGTTATAGTGGGGTTGGAGATCCCAGCTGATGCGGTGCAAGGAGAGGTCCGCTTTGTTCTTTGGTGTGGGTCTTTGAGGTAGGCTTGCCAACGAGCTGCATGGCAGGTCAACATATGTCTGGTCAGGCATGTGGTACCCAAGCGGCTGATGTTTTGGCCACGCGATATACGCTTGAGACATATGTTGCAAACAGCAGCTGTGCGATCTGATGCACTAGCCTCAAAAAAGGCCCACACCAAGGAACTTTTTGAATGACGGGCAGAGGCAGCGCCCTGCACAGGCGGAGCTCTGCGGTGTGATTCCGTCGGTGTACTGCCCTTACGCTGGCCACCAAAGGGCATCCTGTCTCGTTGGAGATGTGCCTCCTCCTCATCCTCCTCCTCCTCTCTCCTATTAGGCACCCACGTGGAGTCAGTGACCTCATCATCCCCTCCCCCCTCATCACTGGAGCCAATCTGGCAGTATGCTGCAGCTGCTGGAACATGACTGCCAGATTGGTGTCCTTCTTGAGCATCCCCTCTGTCTGCTCTCACCCTACTGCCTTCCTGTAGCTGGGTTTCATCATCAGACCCTTCGAAACGCTGGGCATCCTCCTGGAGCATGTACCCAACACTGTACTCAAACAGTTCGGGGGACTCCTCAGGAGGAGGACATGGTGGGTCTAGGGAAGGAGTGACTGATGATGAGTCTGACATTGATACCAGGGAAGAGGACGCTTTGGCAGCTGCTTTGCCAGTACCCTGAGCCTGGGTGAGAGAGGATGAGGAGGAGGAGGAGGGCTTGGTCATCCACTCTACCAAGTCTTCGGCATGATGTGGCTCAACATGTCCAGCTGCGGAAAAGAAGGACAAGCGTGTCCCATGGCCATGTGCTGATGACAATGCACCGCGTCCACGACCAGCACTGTTGCCCCCAGACACAGAGCCTGCTTGCCCTCTTTTATTGCCTCCTGACTGTCTGCCTCTCCTTGTTTGCCTTCCAGACATTCTAATAGATGGCCTGCAGGGAGATGGGAAAAAAGCAATAAGGGCTACCTTCAGGTGTCCTTCTCTGTCCCTTGAAACAAGGACTTGCACAGTGAAAGAAACTGACACTCTCCCTACCTACAGTTTTCTGTCCCTAGAAAAAATGTTTTTTTTAAGCACAATATAGCACAAGGAGAATTCACTCACTGTCCTTCCAGGTCCCTGGAAACAAGGACTTGCACAGTGAAAGAAACTGACACTCTCCCTACCTACAGTTTTCTGTCCCTAGAAAAAATGTTTTTTTTAAGCACAGTATAGCACAAGGAGAATTCACTCACTGTCCTTCCAGGTCCCTGGAAACAAGGACTTGCACAGTGAAAGAAACTGACACTCTCCCTACCTACAGTTTTCTGTCCCTAGAAAAAATGTTTTTTTTAAGCACAATATAGCACAAGGAGAATTCACTCACTGTCCTTCCAGGTCCCTGGAAACAAGGACTTGCACAGTGAAAGAAACTGACACTCTCCCTACCTACAGTTTTCTGTCCCTAGAAAAAAATGTTTTTTTTAAGCACAATATAGCACAAGGAGAATTCACTCACTGTCCTTCCAGGTCCCTGGAAACAAGGACTTGCACAGTGAAAGAAACTGACACTCTCCCTACCTACAGTTTTCTGTCCCTAGAAAAAATGTTTTTTTTAAGCACAATATAGCACAAGGAGAATTCACTCACTGTCCTTCCAGGTCCCTAGAAACAAGGACTTGCACAGTGAAAGAAACTGACACTCTCCCTACCTACAGTTTTCTGTCCCTAGAAAAAATGTTTTTTTTAAGCACAATATAGCACAAGGAGAATTCACTCACTGTCCTTCCAGGTCCCTAGAAACAAGGACTTGCACAGTGAAAGAAACTGACACTCTCCCTACTGTGACAGCAGGAAGGTAAAGTCACCTGGTTGCATCCAGGGGGGTAGATATATTTCGCCCAGATTCAGGCTTTACGCCGACTTATACAACTAGGTGGAGAGTTGTATAAGGCTAGTGGGCTCATGGATGACTCATACCTCTAGGGAGAGGGCTGGGCGTCGTACAGACAGGGAGTTGATGAGGCCAGCTGAAGCTTGTCAGCTCATTTAGGCCTCTATAAGAACTCCCAGCTTCATTAGATGTTAGCTCATGCCTGGAACCAGACCTGTGTGGACTGTCTAGGGAGAGTGAACCCCTGTGCGGTGAGGCAAAGCCTGTGTGGCTATTTGTTTGGACTTTTACTAAACCAGGGACTTAGGGACTAGGACAGCACTAGGCTGATCCCAGTTGTTAGTTAGGAAACCTGTATGTTTAGTCAGAGGTCAACTTGACCAGGATTTATTTTGGTTATGTTTCTTTTGCTTTGCTGTGTTTTGTCACTGTAAATAGAAAATAAACCGCACTTTTTTGATTTTGAAAACCACAACCTCCGTTTGCTGGGCCTGTTTTGTGTGGGGAGCCCATCCCGGGGGTCACACACACCCGCTGCCGAGCTAACCCCCTCACAGTTGGTGGAGAATGCGGGCAGTTTTTTTTAAGCCAGCATGGAGGAGATACTGAAGCAGCTGGCTCTAGCAAATGCCAATCAACAGCAGACAAATGCAGGTTTGCAAAGGAGCCTTGCAGCCCAGCAGCAGACAAACGCAACTTTGCAACAGAGTCTGGAGGCTCAGCAACGAGCCCAGCAGCAATCTGAGGCCCGCTTCATAGACCTGTTGCAGAAGCAAGAGCAGAGACTACAACAACAGATGGAAGCAGTAATGCAGCAACGTCCGCAGACCAGTGAGGAAAGCCGTCCCACTAATACCGCGTCCTTTGGGGTGAGTCGTTTATTGACAAAAATGACTGGAGAGGATGATCCAGAGGTATTTTTGACCACATTTGAAAGGACCGCTGAAAGAGAAAAGTGGCCTGAGGAGCAGTGGGCTGGACTGGTAGCTCCTCTGTTAACTGGTGAATCGCAGAAAGCTTACTATGACCTAGAGCCTAACCAAGCAAAAGACTATGTGATGCTAAAAGCTGAAATATTGGCAAGGCTGGGTGTCACCCAGGCTGTCCGGGCTCAGCGTGTGCATAACTGGACTTTCCAGCTTGGAAAACCCCCCAGGTCTCAAATGTATGATCTCATTCACCTGAGCAGAAAGTGGCTACAGCCAGAGACTTTGTCCGCACCAAAGATTGTGGAACGTGTTGTAATGGATCGGTTTTTGAGAGCTCTTCCTACGGCCATCCAAAAGTGGGTAAGCCATGGAGACCCAGAGACGGCCGATGGTCTTGTGGATCGTGTGGAGAAATACTTGGCTACAGAGAACCTGACGGCCTCTTCCAGAGACACTCGGACTTTCCACCCTAAGACCAGACCATCCCCAGGGGCGGATAAGAGGATTCCAAGGGGTGAGGGTGGAGAGAGTGAGAGGGTGGGAGCTCTACCCCAAGTTTGGCGAGAACAGCCTGGGAAATCAGCGGCTCAAGAGGCGGCAAGAAGGATCGTTTGCTACCGCTGCCGGCAAGCGGGACATATTGCAGCCAATTGCCCGGTTGTGGAGGAACCCATGCAGTGTGACTTTCTGACGGGCAGACGTCAGTCGCTGTGTGCGACAGTCGCATGCACTGCCATTCGAGGAACTGAGAAACATTTATGCAAAATGTGTGTTAATGGTAGAAATGTTGTGGTATTGCTGGATTCAGGTAGCCTTGTGACCCTGATAAAGGCTGAGTTAGTTAAAACAGAGGTCTCTGGGAATAGCAAGGTAGCTGTTATTTGTGTGCATGGGGACACCCGAGAGTATCCAGTAACTACAGTGTGTTTCGAGACCCCCAAAGGTACCCTCTCTCATCCAGTGGGCTTAGTATCTCAGTTACCGCATGACACCATTGTGGGAAGGGATTTTCCGAAGTTCTGGGAACTGTGGGATGATCCTGAGCCCCTCACTGGTGCCCCTATGTACCAGGAATGTGATAGCCAGAACTCCCCTGAGAGTGGTGAGGACTCTCCGGAATTTCCCTTATCAGTATTGGCAGGGGAGACTCAAGAAACTGGAGAGGAGCCCACCTCCTCAGACGAAAACCTACCGTCTGTGGAGTTTTCTGATCTTGAGGTTCACAGGGAAAACTTTGCCACAGAACAGTTGAAAGACCCCGCCCTAATAAAGGCACGGGAAAACGTAGTGAAAATAGATGGCGAGTTAGTGAACCCAGATAATACCTGCACTTACCCATACTTCAGCGTAGAGAAGGACCTACTGTATCGGGTGGCAAAAAGGGCAGAAGAAACCGTTGAGCAGCTTGTGGTGCCCAAACCTTACAGGAAGTTGGTGTTGGAGTTGGCCCATGGGCACATTCTTGGAGGTCATCTGGGGACAGAGAAAACCCGAGAGAGGGTATTACAGAGATTCTATTGGCCGGGGGTGATGAAGGACGTAGAAAATTATTGTTCCTCCTGCCCTGTGTGTCAGAGGTTGGCCCCGATGCCACATTTCCGTAGCCCGCTGGTCCCTCTACCCATCATTGAGGTCCCGTTTGAGAGGATCGCCATGGATTTGGTAGGTCCTATAATCAAGTCCGCTAGGGGGCACCAGTACATATTAGTTATAATGGACTATGCCACCCGTTATCCAGAAGCGATCCCTCTCCGAAATACCTCGGCCAAAACCATAGCCAAAGAGCTATCTCTTGTTTTTAGCCGGGTGGGTATTTGTAAAGAACTGCTTACGGACCAAGGTACACCCTTTATGTCCCGGGTTATGAAAGAGCTGTGTAAATTGTTCAAAGTGACGCAATTGCGTACGTCTGTGTATCACCCCCAAACCGATGGGCTGGTTGAAAGATTCAACAAAACCCTAAAACAAATGTTGAAGAAAGTGGTGGATAGAGATGGAAAGGATTGGGACTGTTTACTTCCTTATTTGATGTTTGCTATTAGGGAGGTGCCCCAATCCTCTACGGGATTCTCCCCCTTTGAGTTACTGTATGGGAGACACCCAAGAAGGCTGTTGGATATTGCCAAGGAAACTTGGGAAAGTGAGAGTTCTCCCCACAGGAGTGTGATTGAGCATGTCGCCCTGATGCAAGATCGAATTGCACAGGTAATGCCCATCGTGAAGGAACATTTGGCCCAAGCGCAGTTGGCACAGCAGAGAGTGTACAACCGTGGAGCCAAGACCCGTACCTTTTCCCCGGGGGATAGGATATTGGTACTTGTCCCTACGGTTGAAAGTAAATTCCTTGCCAAATGGCAAGGCCCCTACGAGATAATGGAAAAAGTGAGCGAAGTGAATTACAAGGTCAGACAACCAGGAAGGCGAAAGCCCGAACAGATCTATCACGTTAATCTGTTGAAAGCCTGGAGGGATAGAGAGTCCCTAGTCGCAGACACTTGGTCACCAGCTCAAACTGGTTGCGTGATTCCTGAGGTTGGAATAGCAGCCACCTTGTCACAACCCCAACAACAGGAGGTTAAGGAGTTTGTGCTTCGCAACAAGGAGGTATTCTCTGAGCTGCCGGGACAAACATCTGGGGTAGAGCATGACATCATTACCCCGCCCGGTGAAAGGGTGAAGTTAAAACCCTATCGGATCCCAGAGGCTCGACGGGAGGCAATACGGGAGGAAGTACAGAAAATGCTGAACTTAGGGGTGATAGAGGAGTCCCAAAGTGACTGGTCTAGTCCCATCGTGTTGGTGCCTAAACCGGATGGGAGCTGGCGATTTTGTAACGATTTTCGTCAGTTGAACAAAGTTACAAAATTTGACACCTACCCCATGCCACGTATAGATGAGTTGATCGACCGGCTGGGAACAGCCCGATACATGACGACTCTTGACCTCACAAAAGGGTATTGGCAAATCCCCCTGGCCAAGTCGGCCAAAGAGAAAACCGCATTTGTAACCCCAGACGGGGCGTTCCAATATAAAAGAATGCCGTTCGGGTTACAAAATGCGCCGGCCACATTCCAGCGGAAAATGGACCAGATGCTGAGGCCCCATCGGAAGTATGCTGCGGCTTACCTGGATGACGTAATTGTCCATAGCACAGATTGGGCCTCACATCTGCCAAAAGTGCAAGCAGTCCTGGACTCTGTTCGGGAAGCGGGGTTTACGGCTAACCCCAAGAAGTGTACCATTGGGCAGGAGGAGGCCAAATATCTTGGGTACACCATTGGGAGGGGAGTAATAAAACCCCAACTCAACAAAGTCGAGGCCATCCAGAGTTGGCCACGTCCCAACAGCAAGAAGCAGGTACGAGCCTTTCTGGGAATCGCTGGGTATTATCGGCGATTCATTCCCCACTTTGCTTCTAAGGCTGTGCCCCTAACCAACCTGACGAAGGGGAAAGGGTCGGTCATGATTAAATGGACCCCCGAGGCTGAGGCAGCATTCCAGTTCTTGAAACAAGCCTTATGTAGCCAGCCAGTGTTGTACTCACCCGACTTCTCTAAAGACTTTGTCGTACAAAGTGATGCGTCAGATGTGGGGTTAGGAGCAGTATTGTCCCAGGTCTGGAACGGGGAAGAGCACCCAGTCATTTACCTCAGCAGGAAGTTGAAGTCCCATGAGGTAAATTACGCCACCGTTGAAAAGGAGTGTTTAGCGGTGAAGTGGGCTCTAGATTCCCTTCGGTACTACCTGCTAGGTAGGCACTTTGACATGGTTACGGATCACGCTCCGTTAAAGTGGATGGCTCAAAACAAGGAAACAAATAGAAGAGTGAATAGGTGGTTCCTGGCCCTCCAGGAATTCAACTTCACAGTAAAGCATCGCCCTGGCGTTCAAATGGGGAATGTGGATGCTTTGTCTCGAGTACATGAATGCCTGATTGCTGGTGTTCCAACCCCGAGGTTAAAACAAGAGGGGGGGGTATGTGACAGCAGGAAGGTAAAGTCACCTGGTTGCATCCAGGGGGGTAGATATATTTCGCCCAGATTCAGGCTTTACGCCGACTTATACAACTAGGTGGAGAGTTGTATAAGGCTAGTGGGCTCATGGATGACTCATACCTCTAGGGAGAGGGCTGGGCGTCGTACAGACAGGGAGTTGATGAGGCCAGCTGAAGCTTGTCAGCTCATTTAGGCCTCTATAAGAACTCCCAGCTTCATTAGATGTTAGCTCATGCCTGGAACCAGACCTGTGTGGACTGTCTAGGGAGAGTGAACCCCTGTGCGGTGAGGCAAAGCCTGTGTGGCTATTTGTTTGGACTTTTACTAAACCAGGGACTTAGGGACTAGGACAGCACTAGGCTGATCCCAGTTGTTAGTTAGGAAACCTGTATGTTTAGTCAGAGGTCAACTTGACCAGGATTTATTTTGGTTATGTTTCTTTTGCTTTGCTGTGTTTTGTCACTGTAAATAGAAAATAAACCGCACCTTTTTTGATTTTGAAAACCACAACCTCCGTTTGCTGGGCCTGTTTTGTGTGGGGAGCCCATCCCGGGGGTCACACACACCCGCTGCCGAGCTAACCCCCTCACACTACCTACAGTTTTCTGTCCCTAGAAAAAATGTTTTTTTTAAGCACAATATAGCACAAGGAGAATTCACTCACTGTCCTTCCAGGTCCCTAGAAACAAGGACTTGCACAGTGAAAGAAACTGACACTCTCCCTACCTACAGTTTTCTGTCCCTAGAAAAAATGTTTTTTTTAAGCACAATATAGCACAAGGAGAATTCACTCACTGTCCTTCCAGGTCCCTGGAAACAAGGACTTGCACAGTGAAAGAAACTGACACTCTCCCTACCTACAGTTTTCTGTCCCTAGAAAAAATGTTTTTTTTAAGCACAATATAGCACAAGGAGAATTCACTCACTGTCCTTCCAGGTCCCTGGAAACAAGGACTTGCACAGTGAAAGAAACTGACACTCTCCCTACCTACAGTTTTCTGTCCCTAGAAAAAATGTTTTTTTTAAGCACAATATAGCACAAGGAGAATTCACTCACTGTCCTTCCAGGTCCCTAGAAACAAGGACTTGCACAGTGAAAGAAACTGACACTCTCCCTACCTACAGTTTTCTGTCCCTAGAAAAAATGTTTTTTTTAAGCACACTATAGCACAAGCACAAAACACACTGACACTCTCCCTACCTATCCTTCTCTTTCCCTAAACTAAAGGAATCCAGGTTAAGCAAGAAAGAAATAAAAGTCACTGTCCCTGCCTATGCTGCTCTATCCCTGCTCCGGAACACACTACACTAGGCCGCCGTGCTGGCGGCCTTTTATAGTGTGGGGCGTGTACTAAACACCCTCAGCAATAATTGGCCACAGGCATCCTGCCTGTGGCCAATCATTGCTCTCCTCGCTGCCGGCGCTGTGATTGGCCAAGCATGCGGGGTCACAGTGCATGCTTGGCCAATCACAGCGCCTGGATGACACTACGATGGCGTAGTGCATTGTGGGCCGTTCGCGTCACTCGAATTTGGCGCGAACGGCCCAAATCGTTCGATCTTCGTCGAACGATCGAACAGCCGATGTTCGAGTCGAACGTATGTTCGACTCGAACACGAAGCTCATCCCTAATGGCGACATGTCAGGCTTCGCGGCTGACATTAAAGCCTCCTTTTCAGCCGCAATTACAGACCTGAAAACCAGCTTCATGGTCTTACAAGAAAAGATGGCGACTGCGGAGACAGAGGGCAGGCGATACAGAGACTAGACAGAGTGGTCTCTACACAAGCTCTCCATTTTATAGAAGTTAACAGGCATTTGGAGGACCTGGACAATAGGGGAAGGCGCAATAACATCAGAGTACGTGGCATCCCGGAGTCGTGTGGATACCGACCAAATTGCGCCTGTCCTCCAAAGAGTGTTTAACAGCCTCCTGGAACGCCCGGAGGATACAGTCATAGATTTTGTCAGAGCGCACAGGGCTCTCAGAGCCAGAGGCCCAGACACGCTGCCACCTCGGGACATTATTTGCTGTCTGCAAAATTTCAGCCTTAAAGAAGACATTATGCTTAAAGCGAGGAGAAGTGAACATATTGAGTTTAATGGGGAAAACATCAAACTGTTCCAGGATCTCTCTCAGATCACTTTGAAGAACCGCAGGGCCCTGCGGCCACTTCTGGATAAGCTGAGGGAAAAAGATCTCCGGTACACGTGGCGCTTCCCTTTCGCGCTGATGGTCACACATGGGGGCAGACAGCACACTCTCCGTACGCCTAATGATCTTCCCGATTTCTGCGATGCACTACAGCTGGGCCGGGTAGAGCTCCCTAAATGGTACCAGGAATTCTCCCTACCACATACAGACAGGAGCCCACCACACTCTCCCCTTTCGACGCCTGAGAAACAGTCTGCAAAGAAACAAAGGCCTGACAGAGGTGACAGCCGGGCGCAGGGGACCCCGGGCGGCCGTGCTCACTCCTCCCAGGAATCTACTGGAGACCTGAGATCATGCCACACTCGACCTCCGGATGACATAATCTGCACACACTCAATGGTGCCCTTACTTTGAGGGACCTGGTCTTGGGCCTCCTCGGCTCCCACCCAGCGATTGGTCCCGGACCCCTGGCCATGATAGCAGCCCAGTTATCCCACGCTATCCCGGGGACTTTATATATCCTTTGAGCATGCGTCTTCCGCGCATCATATACTTTTGCTAGCTCACCCATCTGCAGCCTTCCCCTACTACATCACTGTCAGCTCTTTTTCCCGTCGCCCTACCGGAATCTGGCTAGCTGGATACTTACCAAACTGCAAGTGTCACTACTGTCCATATGCACAATAACAATGTTACCTTCATAAGCATTTATACAGCTGGGGTCTTATTAATCTACAAGTCAGGGAAGATTTAGACTTGGACAGATCTCGAAGCTACCTTTGTATGTTATGTATATACATAGACTGCTCACACTTGATGGTAACTCTGTCCGGAAGGACCCAGCCATGAGACTCCTCGCTTAACAAACTGGCTCCAGTCTCATGGCTATAATTACAGCCCACTTAGCCCACGCCTTTCTTAGGACTGTACTCTCCCTTCGGATATATATTCCCCCCCCCTCTACCCACATCATAGACTTTTGCTAGATTACCCATCCGCCGCCTCCCCAACAAGGTCGCAATCGGCCTTTTCTTGATCTCCTACCGGACTTCCTGCTAGCTGGCCATCACACTGCAAGTGACACTAATATCCAAACGCATAATGATAATGTTGCTTTTCTGATCATTTATATAGCCGGGGACCGGTGAGGCTTTATTGAACTGCGTGTCCGAGAGGATACGGGCCGGGGAGGCGATCGGGGCCACCATTTATGTGTTATATATTTCTCCTTTATTGTGTCATCACGGCTAAACTGAGGGGGTCCCGGGGCGTGGCTGGGGAGAGGCGAGTTTCTGCCCTCCTCGGCTGCGCCACCTGCTGACCTTGCTCGGCCATGTCTCGGGTTCACTTGTTCATTTGCTCATTCTAACCTAAACTAGTTTGTTTACAGTTACTGCTATTTCTACCTATGCAGAGTAGACCCTTAAGCACTTGTTATGTCATACCAATGGGCTGTTACCCGACTGTTTCCAAGTTACATTTGGTATAACCTGCACATATCTCTAGAGATATAGGTTTGGCTGCTAGACCCTTGGTGTGTCTACCTCGTTCCCACATAGGGCGTCTGGGTGGATCCTTTGGGCTCATCTAGACGCACTAATTTGAGTTCTCCAGGACGTGACCATGTCTGGGAGAAGTGTTCTCCTCAATTTCTCCCTACTCACTTCTATATAATTTCTACTCTTCTTTGATCCTCTCTCTCTATCCTGCTATTTTATTTTAAGGTTTTTTCAGTCGAGGTCGGCCGGTGATTTCTGTGTATTAATCGCTTATATTTGAGTTGCCTTTAGGTGTGGAAACTTCCCTCTCTGCGTTTGTGTCATGGCGTACTCCGATCTTGGCGTCACTCCCACGGTGATTTCTCATGTTAGAGGACTCAACATTCCCGAGAAACACTCTACTATGCTGAGGGAACTCAAAAAAGGTAGGCCCAGCTTTGTTTTTCTACAAGAAACTCACTTTAGAACGAACCAGATCCCAAAGCTTACCGACTCATACTTCATAGACGCCCATCATGCCACCAATGACGCAGGCAAATCCAAAGGGGTCTCAATCTTAGTTAGCAAAACTGCATCATTTGAGCTGACTGACAAAATAATAGACCCTGGGGGCAGATTTATTTTTCTTAAAGGGAAATGTAGTGGGATCCCTATCACACTAGCGAATGCTTATTTCCCCAATACCTCGCACCAGTCCTTCTGCAAAACTTTGATTAGGGAGCTGTCGGGCTTCAGCTCCGGTAGGTTAATTCTTGGGGGAGACTTTAATGTCCCTCTCAACCCCATAGAGGACACATCGTCCGGGAAAACATATATCACCTACAGAATCCTGAAAAAAATTAAGTCTCTACTTAACTCTCTGGACCTAGTAGACACGTGGCGCTTCATGCACCCAGTTGACAGGGACTTTACCTACTACTCCATCCCCCATGACAGATACTCCCGAATAGATTATATATTCATTTCACAGCGAGATCTCCACACCGTAACTGGCTCCTGCATAGGAACACAGATTCTTTCGGACCACGCTCCTGTCTCCCTCTCTTTGAATCTCACTGCCCCCCCTATTAGATCTAATGTTTGGAGGCTAAACTCATCCCTGCTGACAGACCCCACTCTGCTTCCGACACTGAACTCGTCACTCCTCGAGTTCTTCAGGCTCAATGCTACACCAGGGGCCGATCCCCTAATGGTTTGGGGAGCCCATAAATGTACGATTAGGGGTGAATTAATTAAAATGGGCTTGCAGAGAAAGAGAGAGAGGGACGGGGAAATTTCACATCTCCTGCAACACATCCGCTCGCTTGAAACCTCTCATAAACAGTCCCTGACAGCTAAATCGGCAACTTCCCTTCTAGAGTCCAGGAAAGCCCTTAGACAGATCTTAGACATCAGAACAAAACGATTCTTGTTCTTCAGGAAAAAACTATATTACGAACACGGGGACAAACCGGGCAATTTACTGGCTAGGGCCCTCAGAGGCTCGGTTGTACATCACAACATAACGGGCATACAAAATAGGGATGGGAAGATCGATAGGGAAACTGACAAGATAGCACGACACTTTCAGGATTTCTATACCAACCTATATAATCTCCCGACACAACACGGCCCTACGAATGCCACTAACTCTAGAATACAGGGTATTCGGGAATATCTTAAGGAATCCTCTTTACCCACACTCACTGCAGAAGACGCAACTCATCTCGAGAGCCCTATAGACGCCTCTGAACTCAGACTCGCCATTAAAGAACTTAAAACGGGTAAAAGCCCCGGCCCGGATGGGTTTAGTGCTATATACTACAAGACATTCATAGACATTCTCACAACCCCGCTGCGAGATGCCCTGAACACCCTCTCTGACCCAAGAGATATACCGTCTGATTTCCTTGCAGCACATATCACCGTCCTGCCTAAACCGGGCAAAGATCCAATACATTGCACAAGCTACAGGCCGATATCTTTGTTAAACATAGACATCAAACTGATGGCGAAGATTGTTGCCAACAGGCTGAGACCTCTACTCCTACACTTGATAGGACCCAGTCAGGCTGGCTTCATGCCGGGTAGGGAGGCTAGGGATAATGTTACTAAATCTCTCAACCTCATCCATGCGGCCCACGAGCGAAAGATAGAGGGCTTTCTCCTATCAACAGACGCGGAGAAGGCCTTCGATCGAGTAGCGTGGGACTACATGCTAGAGACCTGTGGACATATAGGGCTGGGCCCGCACATGAGGGCGTGGATATCGTCGCTTTACACGAATCCATCAGCAAAACTTAAAATAAACGGCACCCTTTCAGATGTGGTAAATATCAAAAATGGAACCAGGCAGGGCTGTCCTTTGTCGCCCCTGCTCTTTATAATTTTGTTGGAACCGTTTGTTAGACGAATCATAGCCAACCAGTCTATTAAGGGATTTCGGTTGGGAAACCAGGAGTTCAAAGTAGCCGCTTATGCGGACGACCTCCTTTTTTTCTTGTCGAGTCCACACATCTCTATACCATCTCTACTTAAGGAGTTCTCAACTTACGGCCGAATTTCCAACCTCAAAATAAATTACTCCAAATCTGAGGCGCTAAATATCACATTGCCAGAACCTGAGCTGAGAGCCGCTCAAACTAATAACTCATTTACTTGGGTCTCGTCCGCCATTAAATATCTGGGAGTGTGGCTCACTCCTAGTCTTTCATCAATTTTCAACCACAATTTTGTCCCTCTACTTAAAAGCGTGGAGAGTGATCTCCGTAAATGGCATGCGGGATATTTCTCCTGGTTCGGAAGGGCAGCCATCTGCAAGATGACGGTCCTTCCGAAAGTTCTATATTCGATTCGCACTCTACCGGTTAGGATCCCCCAAAGTTTTTTTAATTCCCTCCATTCCATGCAGATGAGATTTATCTGGGCACACAAACCTCCTCGTATTAAAGCCTCTCTCTTAACCCGAAACAAACGGGTTGGGGGATTGGGAATTCCAGACTACAAAAAATACTACCAGGCTTCACATGTAGCCAGACTCGTGGACTGGCACTGCCACTCAGGCATTAAGAACTGGGTCGGGATCAAATCCAGCCTAAGCCCCATCCCCTTACAGTTCTCTCCATGGATACCAAAAGCCAACTATCCGCGGATCATGACCTCCCACCCACTGATTGGCACTACGCTCAAAATCTTTCACCAATTAACTCAACATCCGCAGTTTTCCTCGCCCCTTAGCCCTCTCACACCACTCGCAAACAACCCAGCCTTCCCACCGGGAGTAGGGAACCCTCATATAATAACCAATGACAGCATGAAGCCGCTTCTGGCCCAACACTGTTTCGATTGGTGAGACAATGAAAGATCTGACCCGTCTTAGAGAGGACAACGATATGCCCCTTCTACCTTTGTGGTCATACTTACAGATATGAAGCTTTGCCAATAATAAGATACGTAAGAGTCATTTCACTAGGGCCCTCACTGAGTTGGAGTCGGTGTGCCTACAAGGGGAACAGATGCCCAGGTCGACCGCTACAGCCTATGCTTGGCTACAGGGGTTGGGGGGGCCTGACTGGGACAGACGCAGAGAGAGATGGTCCGAAAGCTTGGGCGTAGTAATTACAGAGGCCCAGTGGTCCAGAGCGAGCATCATGTCTCACAAATGCTCGCTCAGCACGAGAATGCAGGAGACATCATACAAGATCTTGACCCAATGGTATGCCACTCCGGAGAAAATACATAAATGGTACCCCCAGTCCTCTGACGAATGCTGGAGATGTCACAATGCTAAGGGATCCTTACTGCATATCTGGTGGCATTGTGATATAACTGCTTACTGGTCGGGGGTGAGGGAGATTATTAGACAGATCACGGAGACCGAACTTTCACTTGACGCAGCGTGCTGCTTACTGCATATTTCGCACTTCTCCATTAAGAGATACAAAAAAACCCTCTCCAGGCATTTGCTAAATGCGGCCAAGTCTCTCATTCCACTGTACTGGAAATCGACACGGGTCCCTTCCATTTCTCAGTGGCTACACATGGTGTCTGAAATCTGTGAGATGGAGGATACCGCTGCTCAATCCAACGAAAACGTTGAACGATTTCATGAAACATGGTCTCCTTGGTTTGCTTTTAAATACTCCCCAGGCTATGACACCTTGATTGGTAATCCCCCCCGGGTGATTAACTGGAACGATTACTTCTCATCTGGGGTCTCACCCCCACACCACATTTAAACACCTGGCCTCTCTGGTAACTGATTGCAGCTAAATGCCCACTTGACCCACTTAACCCACACCACGAGAGCTGGGCATAACTGTTTGATTGACACATCATTAGAGGACCCTCTAGAGTCACCGGCCGCCTCCCTAGGGGTTATACCCCTAATATCCACTCGCTGATTCTCTCCTTTTCTTTCTTCCTTCTCCATCTAATTTCTTCTTTAGCTATGTTATTTTTCTCCTGAAAGGTTGTATGTGGAAATACCCAATGATATCAGGAGATGCTCACCTCTGATTTCACGAGGCCTGAGTTGTTGCCTCTGGTTTATGTCTAATAGAAGCATCTACCTTTATGTTGACTGCTCACATATTCAATGTATATTGGTACTTCTCTTCATACCAAACTTGTAAGTTCCAATTGTTATTTCCATATCTGTATGCATGTGTAGCGGGGTCCTCAAATTGATGGGATACACCTGGGCAATAGTGTGACCCAGGTGTATAATTGTGTTAGGATTCAGACCCCTTTTTGTTTCGTGGAGGATTGGAGGATGTAATATTCTCCTTTGCCTGTGGGTGGCGGGGTACCCACAGGCTTCAGGTAGAATCATCTTCGCAGTGCTCCCTGTTTTGTCCCTTCCCGGAGATGGTATGGCTGGGGCGGGGAACCCGCCGGGCCGTTGATGGGAGGAGATAAAAGGGGGAGACGCCCTGACCACGAGGCGGTCGTGATCGAGGAGGTCCTCGGAGGAGGAGGGTTGCGGTCCGCACCCAGGGCCCTTAGGCCTGGGTGCGGGGGATCCAGGAGTCTGGTCCAGGTGCCCATGGCCTGGTCCGGAGTCATGTTGGCATCCATCCCAGGCACCTTTAGCCTGGGGTGAGGTACTATCGAGGAGGCCTGGGGCCCAGTACCTTCGACTGGGTCCCGCTAGGGTGGACTGTCCGAGGGTCCCTGAGCGGAGGGACTCGTACCTGAGGTGAGGAGGCCGGGGAGGTTACCCACTGGAGACCCGGAGCAGCACCAACCCGGTGACAGTGGGCCTCTGGGAACTCTCTTGGGAGGACACATCCCCCTGATAGGGGCCACAGCGTATCGAAGAGGGCTCCATTGCTGTTCATAGGGGTTGCTGGAAGAGACCCCATCTTTCCTGTTCTGTAACAGCCGGATTGGCTTAGGCGCCGCTGGTCATAGTACAGTGGCATAGAACTGAAATGTTAGGAAGTGCCTTGATCTGCTCGCCCCACCGTTGGCAAGGTTATAGGTCCCAACCAGTTTGCTGCAAAAGAACTGTTTATTGTGCTTTGCGTATTGGAGTGTCAAATAAACAAGTGTTGGACCTTTCTCCGGTGTGTGAACTCCAGTTACTGGAAGCAAAGGGGAGGCTGGTGAGCTTGCAATTACAGACTCAGTGCATTCACAGAACACACCGGCCCGAGGAAACATCAGTAAGTGGCCTTCACCTCCTACTACAATGGGGAGAACATGGGCCGTGGCGCATCTCACTCTCACAACCCAGGAACCCCTAGACATGAGTTGGTGTGTAACCGATAAAGATGGAGAGAGGGTGAGGCCGCTAGGCGTGGGGGCTCGTCCGGGATAGAGTGTGTTCTAAAGATGGACTTGAGAATGTCTACATTTGAACTTTGCTGCCCAGAGGAGTTCCGAGCAGATCGGCCATATTACTGGCCAAAGTGCGTCCCTGCTCGGAGTTGTGGAAATGACCCTAACACGGTAAAGGCCCATGCGGAGGAGCGGAAAAAGGGAGAGGTCCAGCCGTGTGACGTACTGCACGTGGGGACTGTTAACGCACTGCGCCACGAGGCACCCCATGGCGACATAGTTCGTGGGCGGAGTAAAGAGGAAGCCCGCGAAAATGTACAGCTCATGGGAGGAGTCTGGCCAAGTGTGGGGATGCACGTGGAGACTCCGGCGCGGGGTCAGTGCATGATGGAGCAGCAGATAGTCGGGATGACCTCAAGTGCCCCGTGGATTATGGTTCCTCACCCCACGAGAATGACTTCCTTTGCTGCCCCCATCACAGACACGGGGATAAGACTCAGGCCCCGAGGGCGGTTGGCTCTGTACACTTGCAGAGACACGGAGGCCCTCGGTGTGATCTGTCCCGGCTGCTCGGGACTGGTGGTCACCCTGAAGCCATTCGGGCGATGTGAGGAGTGCAGAGAATTCCTTTTTGAGGTCGAGTCGTCCACAGCAAGGCCCCGGGCCCTTCGCCTCAACCACCTCACGGGTACTGCTACTCCGGAAGGGGAGATCAAGGCCTTTGTCGAGGTTCCCGTGCGCGCTGACCAGGGCGATGGACTGCCCAACAGAGAAAAATCCGAGGATGCTGCCTCGGTCGCCACAAGTTCTCTGCTCCCACCACCGAAGAGGAAAGTTGGCCTAGTACAGGCATCCTATGGACGTGGTCGAGCTTCACCCCGCTGCTTGCCTGGCCTGGATGGCGCCGGTCGAGAAGGAAGTCCCGGACATCCCAGTCCTCTACAAGGGTCAGGTGAGCCAGGGGCTGGGACTGTGGTGGTGGTTGGAGGTGTCGGGGGACCATTGGAGGTGGAGCCCCCCAGGGAGGTTGATTCTGTGTCCACCGGAAGATATCTGCCTGCGGAGATGTAGGACACCTCCGACCTAGAGTCGCTGTCTGATTGCGGAGATGATGGCGAGATAGACGAACTGTTCAGCCGCAAGGGCTGGGATAGAGTGCCACTTCTTGCTTCCCGTGCGGTACGGGATTCACCTATGTACACAGGAGACAGCACGCCTCGGGTGGAAGACCCGCAGCTTAAGAGGGAACCTACCCCTCCACCTGTGTCCTCATCTACTGTTACCTCACCTGCTTTGGTTGTGGGGACACCCCGCGCTTCTCTGAGAGCGCCGAAAGTCAGTTTCAGGGAGCTGGTAAAGGCACCTCGGCATCTGGAAGCTATTGTGCTGCCTGGAACTGGAGAGAAAGCCACTATGCCACCTTTGGCCCGCTTGCAGAGACTGTTTTGCCACAAAGTAGCTCGGGAATATGGGTGGGAGTACCCGTATCTACCCCGGGACTTGCTGTATGAGGTGGAAGTCTGGAGAACAAGATGGTATGACGAGTTCGTGTGGGACAAGTTGAAGGTGCCCCATGCTCGCAGGTACCTGGAATGTGTGCCGGCAGTGTCTAAGAGGTTTGAGGACTGCAAAGCTGAATGGAAATTGGGGCGCCATATCCATGCTGACAAGATAGTCATTTGCAGAAGAGAAGGAGAAGATGTTGAGTATTCGATAGAGGCATTTGACAAACACCTGAAACCCCTGTACCTGCCGGATCCAAAGTTTTACTTATAGGAGAAAAGAACTCCTGTTTACTTCCTTTGTGCACTTGAACTTTCTGGAAGAGCCATTCCCAGACACCCAGGACTGTGCCCTGTTTTTGTTTTTGTTTGGGCTTTTCTTTTTCTCGTTGGAGATTTGGGGACTGTTGTGTTTCGTGTTTCCCCTTTTCTTCATGTGCCAAAGGCAAGGACATTTGGGAATAGTGGTAGAGTAGGAAAAAGCTGGAAGAACGAAGATTCGTTGAGTGTCATGACCGCGGCGTTGTCACCAGGTGGCAGTGTTGCGCAACAAATGTTTGAAAATGTTTCACACACACATCACTTTGCTTGTTGGAGTGAGTGGGTCTCTCGGCTGACGGGCCCACTCATCCCAAATGACACGTAATTATGTTAGGATGTTGTTTTTTTCTTTCCCCTGCAGGAGAATCGTCAATCAAGACCATTGAGAGTGGGTGGCTCTTAGACAGTGTGGGAGAGGGGTTGTGACTATGCGGATGTTTAAAGTGTTTTATGACATAAGTTGTTTTATATGTTCCCCATTCCCTGAGCAGGTCTTGGCACTTGGGAAATTTAGAGGAACTGCCTCAGGGGTTTCACTCCATGTCACCACTTTATGGGAGGCATGGGTGTGCACCTGACGCTGGGGACCAGCGTCCAATTACAGGGGGAATGTGTAGCGGGGTCCTCAAATTGATGGGATACACCTGGGCAATAGTGTGACCCAGGTGTATAATTGTGTTAGGATTCAGACCCCTTTTTGTTTCGTGGAGGATTGGAGGATGTAATATTCTCCTTTGCCTGTGGGTGGCGGGGTACCCACAGGCTTCAGGTAGAATCATCTTCGCAGTGCTCCCTGTTTTGTCCCTTCCCGGAGATGGTATGGCTGGGGCGGGGAACCCGCCGGGCCGTTGATGGGAGGAGATAAAAGGGGTAGACGCCCTGACCACGAGGCGGTCGTGATCGAGGAGGTCCTCGGAGGAGGAGGGTTGCGGTCCGCACCCAGGGCCCTTAGGCCTGGGTGCGGGGGATCCAGGAGTCTGGTCCAGGTGCCCATGGCCTGGTCCGGAGTCATGTTGGCGTCCATCCCAGGCACCTTTAGCCTGGGGTGAGGTACTATCGAGGAGGCCTGGGGCCCAGTACCTTCGACTGGGTCCCGCTAGGGTGGACTGTCCGAGGGTCCCTGAGCGGAGGGACTCGTACCTGAGGTGAGGAGGCCGGGGAGGTTACCCACTGGAGACCCGGAGCAGCACCAACCCGGTGACAGTGGGCCTCTGGGAACTCTCTTGGGAGGACACATCCCCCTGATAGGGGCCACAGCGTATCGAAGAGGGCTCCATTGCTGTTCATAGGGGTTGCTGGAAGAGACCCCATCTTTCCTGTTCTGTAACAGCCGGATTGGCTTAGGCGCCGCTGGTCATAGTACAGTGGCATAGAACTGAAATGTTAGGAAGTGCCTTGATCTGCTCGCCCCACCGTTGGCAAGGTTATAGGTCCCAACCAGTTTGCTGCAAAAGAACTGTTTATTGTGCTTTGCGTATTGGAGTGTCAAATAAACAAGTGTTGGACCTTTCTCCGTGTGTGAACTCCAGTTACTGGAAGCAAAGGGGAGGCTGGTGAGCTTGCAATTACAGACTCAGTGCATTCACAGAACACACCGGCCCGAGGAAACATGAGTAAGTGGCCTTCACCTCCCTACTACAATGGGGAGGACATGGGCCGTGGCGCATCTCACTCTCACAACCCAGGAACCCCTAGACATGAGTTGGTGTGTAACCGATAAAGATGGAGAGAGGGTGAGGCCGCTAGGCATGTAATACTATTTTTTTTTTCTTAAATAAACTTTGATGATAAAAAAAAACAAAAAGTGACATTAAATAAATAAAATGCTTTAAAATTAATTATTTTGCAAGAGTTGCCAATTCATGTATGCTGCTGCCTAGGACAATATCTTGACTGAACAGAATAAGTCGTGTAAATATTGAGACATGGCAGGAATGACCTAATCACACTTCACCTGCTGCAGAGAAACATTCTTCTCAGTGACTGCTGTTCAGATATGACCGAAAGCGAAACTTTATCATATGGATTAATAGGCTAAAATGTGACACCTTTTTACTACTTGGGGCTCTTTTATCTATCATCATGGCTGGCATGTTTTGCTCTTTTCAGTTTGCTTATATATGGACACCTGTATGTTTTTTTACATTGTCTTCTGATATATTTTAGCCACCTGCCTCTCTGATTTAATGTGTAATGATTTAACTGTGACTAGCAAGCAGTACTAAAGATATAGAACAGTATATCAATGAAACTGTTCCATGATACCATGCACAATAAAACACTTGGTGTATTTTAGGTTTTGTTTCTTTTTTCCAACGTGCTTTCTGTAAATGGTAAGCAGTTGGCTTCACGGAACCACTCATAATACTGATGAGTAGATGCATTTCCATGACATGAAAAACTTTACTGACCATTGTAACCATTTTATTTTTTATACATTTCATATTTTCAAGACAAGTAAAAGTTTGCTGGTTGCATTACTCATGCTGATGCTTGCCATTCTACATCTTCCAGCTGCTGCAAAATAATGGTTGTAATTATTTCACAATTTAGTTTTGGCAATTTGGATAACCTTGAGCTGTCATAATTGCTGATGCTCTTGGATAGCAAGACTTTCTATTACACAGTGTGCCCTTTTTAAAGCAATTGACATGTACAACACAAAAAGCAATACAATGCTTACTACTAAGGCTGTTTTGACATTATGTGGTTGGTAAGGTTGAATAAAGACACCAGTCCATCCAGTTAAACCAATGTGGGTGTGGATGTGTGTGTTTGTGTCAACACCATTTACCATATCCATGTATAATGCTTTTACTAAAATTCCCACCTAAAGCCTCGTACACACGGTCAGACTTCCATCGGACTTCCATCTGACTTTTCCGTAGATTTTAGTCCGAACGGAGTTGGCCGGGCACACCCATAGCATACACACCACAGGACTTTTCTGCAAACTTTCCCAAAACTTTTTCCAACATCACGTGGTTTTTCTGCTCTTTTCTGCTCTTTACCGCCACCCTTTGGTCAACTTCTGCTATTGTTGGTTGATTTTAACATTATTTGTTTTGTCCATAGGACAATAGTCCGATGGTTTTCTGTACACACGGTCGGACTTTTGTTGGCCAAAAGTTTGTCTGTTTGCAGACCGAACTTTTGTCAGATGAAAACCAAAAAAGTTTGTCCAATGGAGCGTACACACGGTCGCTCTGATTTTTTGTCAAACTTGCTCAAAATGAAGTTTGTTGGCAAAAAGTCTGACCGTGTGTACGGGGCTTTAGAATCTTTTGAAACTATCAACACTTCCCACTAACACCCGCGTTCGTGGAAGGGTGTTCCACATCCTTATCGCTTTGACAGTAAAGAACCCCCTATGCAGTTTAGAGTTAAACCACCTCACCTGCAATTTCCTTGAGTGGCTACGTGTCCTCTTGAAAAAAGGGTGATGGTGGCTGAGCTGTGATTATAACTAGTGAAGGAAGTGAATGGAAGGATCTGGAAAAGGAAACTACCTGATACTAACCAAATAAATTAAATCTAAAACGAACTAACCAGATGCAGTAGCGTGTTGGCAACCAATGTGTAACATAAATAGTATGTGCATAAACTGAATGAATCACACCTATACACCTAAAAGGTGTATAACCAACAGTGGACAATTAATGATGTATGCAAAAACGTGTATCACTCTAAGTGATCAACCTGTGCATATAATATCAAAGAAATAAAATATATAACAATATATATAATGAAGGTGTATAGCACAAAACTAAAAAACAGTGAAATTCTCAAACGATTCCTGAAAATAATGGTGCCGGTATGTGATAAAGTGTATAACACAGAACTGTGAGCAATGGAATCCTCCAAAAACTTCCTGTAAATATCAAAAAATCCAATGTGTAGCAAGTCCCATCACCCGTAGAGTGCTTGAAAGAAGAAACTCCGGTGCAAATCCACCCAGTGCTCACTAGCAGCTTACCTCCCTGCTGGGAAGAGACAGCATGCACTGGGGCTTCTAATGTGGACAGCAATGCAGCAATCTTGCATGGAAGTATGATCTCACTCACATGGATGCATAGAAATACACAATCAAAAAAAGAAATTCATAGCGTAACTCTGTGGGTTCAGCAAACAAGGGACCAAAGGATGTATTCTCACACTCACATCAAACTGGTGAGCATGGACATCAATCCTACGAACGCCGAGCTCGTATATATGCAGGCTGTGATGATTCCAACCATATGGTCCTCAAGCTTGCAGCAACCTCAGAGTGCCAGTGGAACATGTATAAGAAACATACAAGGTGCACATAGTGTGGGTTTGTGACCACTAGGGAATTTATTATAAAAGCTTGTAAAACACTCACATTTCATAGATAAGGGAAATGACAATCTCAAACGAGCACCGAGCTCACCTCCTCTCTTGCAGCTGTCGGTGTATCTGTGCTGATCCTAACGCACGTATCGTCATGTCACATGACTTCTTCAGAAGATACGTGTCCTCTTAAAGTGTTAACCCACTAATACCACTTTTCATAATATTGCTGGTTCCCTAATGACAGCTGCTCCTGTCTGTGTGTTTTATTAAAAAAATGCCTCGTTTACCGGGTTTCAGAGCGGCTCCTTGCAAGCTGTCTCCTCTACTCAGCTGACAGATGCAGTGGGGCAGGGCCAAGATTCCCACACATTTTTTTTTTTTTTTTATCAATGACTTTCAATGACTTTTCTCTGTAGTGGCGGGAGCCGACAATTCATTATAGCCGCGAGTACTTTTAAATTACTTTTTTTCCTTCAGAACTGACACTTTGTGCAGGGACAGTTCTAAGCATGGGAAACAAGCGCTACTTTACAGGCATACTATACACACCCCCTAGGTACGAAATTTAAAGGAATATTTCACTTTTATTGTTTCACTTTAAGCATTATTAAAATCACTGCTCCCAAAAATCTAACATTTTTAAAACTTTTTTTGCATTGATACATTTCCCCTGGGGCAGGACTCGGGTCCCCAAACACTTTTTATGACAATAACTTGCATATAAGCCTTTAAAATTAGCACTTTAGATTTCTCCCATAGACTTTTACAGGGTGTTCCGCGGTTTTTCGAATTTGCCGCAAACACCCCAAATTGTTCGCTGTTCGGCGAACGGGCTAACAGGCAATGTTCGAGTCGAAAATGAGTTTGACTCGAACTCAAAGCTCATCCCTAGCACTGACACAGGGGCAGACATGCAGGGAGGGGGGAGGAGGGCACAGGAGCACATAGGAGGACAGGAGAGATGCGGCTGCCGGAGGCACATAAACTGACCACTGTCAGGCTCAGCAGCTATAATGAACCGGGGTCAGTTTACAAGGGGGAGGGCAGAAACTGTCAGGATCAGCCAGGTATTTCAGGTGATACAAGGGGCCAAATGACACAGCACAAGCACTGTGCTGTATAACATGCTTTAAAGGAGCAGGGTCCAATTTTTTGGGGGGGAGGGTTAACTCCCTGAAACTGACATCATGAAGGTTGTTTTGAATAAGGCCATCCGAATTTATGGGACTGCCATGCTTCTAACAGTAAGGTGCATGTATCCACACCTGTATGTCATGGCAGTCAGTTATGGTGGCATGTACAGTCTCACATCTACTTTCAGTAATCAAAAATCAAGGCATCTGCACACCAATACAACAAATTCTGGTTTTCTGTTTTTGGTAATCACCAGTAATGCATATTTCCAGCCATGTTATTTTTCAACCAAAACTGATTTAGGGAGCTAAACAGGCATAAGAATTTCATGCAATTCTACTTTTATTAAACAGTGATGCATTAAGGGTCTCTGTTGATTTTTTGCTGCCCACGTAGAGCCAGATTATCCACAAACTAACCTGGGCAAAACCTTATGGCTTGGCGGATGTCTAGGGGGTCCAGCGGTTTCCTCATTCTCGTGCAGTAAACAAGGGTGATTATGCAATTGGTCAAAGCCGTACACTTGACTTCTATTTCTCAATAGAGGATGCACTTGTAAGCTATTGTCTGATTGGGTCATTCCAGTACAGGCAGATAGGGAAGCTGGTTTCTCCCTAATGCAATCCTTATCATTGTCAATTGAAGGGTTAGTTGAGATGAGAGAGGAAAAGCTGCTACCATGGCTAGGGGCCCCCCTTTGCCTTAATTTATCTTTGCATTTACAGGCAGTTTCAATATTGCTCATTTGTCCATATTGTAAGTATGGGCCATTGGGTGTCTAATGTCTAATGATGTGTATTACTTTTACATTTTATTTCCTCATCTTCATCTCAGGACATTTAGCTAGACTTTCTGCACTTTTTCTTTTAGAAACAGAATAACGTATTTTGTTTTTAACTTCTCATGAACATTAATTGCATCCATGTTAAAAGAAAATACACTGTCGAAACAATTATGATTAAGTGGTTAAAACATTTATACAAACATGAGTTTTGAATGTTCTGAATACCCTTTGAGACAAATGACAAACATGAAAGTTTACAAGTGCGTTTACAGAAATCTAGCAGACATAAATCATTTTGTAATTCTAAAAATAGAATCTGTTTTCAATTTGATTGTCCGGAAAAAATATTCAGATATGACTATGGCAATGGGATTCATTTGTGTTGCCAAATGAAAAAAAGTAGGTGCCGTACATCTGTAAAGATTTATAGTACTTAAGAGATGATTGTAGAAGACATATGGTTTAATCATGTTTTTAAGCCTTTTTTAGCTGCTTAAGATTTCAGTGTTTCTTTCTTCAATTTAAGTTTTCCATTACTAAAAAGCAAACATAAGTAATATTCCCAAGGAATTAAGACTACAATCTAAAAGTTATTAGTGGCATTGTTCTGTAGGTTCAGTGTATGATGTTGTACTTTAAATTAGGCATCCCAGCAGTTTAAGTGTTAAGGTATGTCTTAACTTATGCCATACTACAAGCAACTGCTTCTCATTTTAAATAATGAATGTATGAATTCATTTTAATTCTACACACATATAATGACAGTCCTTGAAAGTCTCTTATGCAGGGATTATTGAGATAGCAGTTTTAGTAAATGTTGCACCACTTTAATGCCACAAGTTCTCCAGTTTAAAGCCTCTATTTATTTTTGATATCTCTGTTCTCAAACCGACAGCTTGTTTGTTTTTAAGACATTCCCAGTAGAAATCGTAAATGTATACTTGTATAAATATGCCTGCCTGCTGCAATAATGTTTCTTTTTAATGATGTGATGAATGTTTTAACAAAAACTTTCATATAGAAAAAAAGATGAAAAAAACAAAAACATTATAACAGTTTAGAAGCTCCCCTTGACTTAATTGTGTTGAATGCTTTGTGTTCTGTAAAAAAAAGATTGTTTTTGCCTTAGCACATAAAACACCCCTTTTATTCACAATTTAACCACTGGCTATGCACATTAATACCCAATGGTTAATTAGACATGCTATTATACTCTTTTTCGAACACAGTAGCACAGTAGGCACATGTATATTTTAAGTGAATTTGCTGACAAGAAAATATTAGCTTATTGGTAAAAGAATTTTTAATTTGAAGATATCTGAAGGTTGCATTCTTCGAAGACTGTAGGTGACTATTACACATCTGAAGCCTAGCAGAGGTTGCAGCACAAAAAATGTACTTACTGCCAAGCCAGTAACTCAAAACTAAAAGGTGGCCTAACTGGCAATTTGAGTCAAATATATTTAACAATATACACATACAAAAATATGTACAGACATCTACAGTATATGATGAGTATAAACTGAACTCCATAGATTGACATAAAACCCTTGTCTGACTAGCCCTGGACTTTTCCAAACCACATAAAAAAGTATACATATGTAACAATAAACGTTCTGCAAAAAAAAAAAAAAGGCTTGACAAAACAGTAAGCCAAACCTAATATTGCTTGACTTCTGCTTCTTTTCCCTACTATGTTCTTCCTCCTGGAAAAGTATCTATTATGCATGGATCCCATGACAGGTACAATTATCAGTTGACTATTTTTGTATTACAATTTAAAAATATTGGATTAGTGAAATGTTTGAATCAAAAAGGATCATGCAGCAATGGTGAATGGGAATACGTCCATGACAGTGGGCCAGCATTGCCAGGCCGTGCACATGGGTTTGGTGAGCATAAAATGTAATATGACAATTCTGAAACATTACAAATAAAGGTCTTTTCTACAAAAGTAAAAAGAAAGCACTCACACAAATGTCGTATCAACAGCACTCTAAAATGAGAACTGTAAAGATTATTTTGTAAACTCTGACTTACACTAGGTTCACACCTACTCTATATTACCAAATGTATTGGCATGCCTGCCTTTACACGCACATGAACTTTAATGGCATCCCAGTCTTAGTTCATAGGGTTCAATATCGAGTTGACCCAACCTTTGCAGCTATAACAGATTTACCTTTTCTGAGAAGGCTGTCCACAAGGTTTAGGAGTGTGTCTTTGGGAACGTTTGACTATTCTTCCAGAAGCGCATTTGTAAGGTCAGGCACTGATGTGGATAAGAAAGGCCTGGCTCGCAGTCTCCACTCTAATTCATACCAAAGGTGTTCTATCGGGTTGAGGTCAAGATTCTACACAGGCCAGTCAAGTTCCTCCACCCCAAACTCACTCATCCATGTCTTTATGGACCTTGCTTTGTGCACTGGTGCGCAGTCATGTTGGAACAGGAAGGGGCCACCCCCAAACTGTTCCCATAAAGTTGGGAGCATAAAATTGTTCAAAATGGGGCTATAGATGGTTAAGCTGTATATTTAGACTGAATATGTAATTGAGAAATGAGGGTATGTAGAGGCGGGGTACTGTGGTGCCGAAAGAGTATCTAAAGCTGAATCGGGATTAGAGAGGAGAGCCAAACTCGGATTTGTCTCACAGATCCCAGATTTTGTTGAACCAGGCCACAGCATCTTCCACTAAGGCATATGCTCCATTCTCCGAATTACAATAATAACCTTCAAAAATTGGTCCTGGGGGGGATAGGACATAACCAGCACATTTGAATTACTCTCTTAGCAGCCAGTAGAATATATGAAGCCAGTTTGTTTGAATATTTACCAATTTCAGGAAAAGAGAGGCCTAGGAGGAAATGCAACAGATCCAACGGGAGAGAAGACTCAAATATTCATTGAAGCACTGACATCACCATAGACAAAAAGGGTGTAATGAACTCACATTGCCAGAATATGTGGTAATGGGTGTCTCTTATTTTACCACATCTCCCACACAAGGAGGGTAGTAAAGGATCAAGACGGTGTAGCACCTCTGGTGTCCTATACCAGAATAGTAATACCTTAAACCAGGGGTCTCAAAGTACCGCCCCGCGGGCCATTTGTGGCCCGCGGACTGGTTAAAAATGGCCCGCAGCGCCGATCCAGGACGTCTTTTTGCACAGGCACCGCAGAGGGGGAGGCGCCGAAGAGCTTTACCTCTCTATCACCTCTGTCCTCTCCGCTGCACACTGCTGCAGCCCAGAGAGAGAACAGAGCGGAGGAAGGATCCGCCCATCGCCCCGCCCACCTAAGCACTGACGATCAGAGCCCCGATCCAGGGTCCTGCTGCTCAGAGCGGAAGATTGTGTTCTCTGGGTGCCCTGTCACTAGGCCTCTGTGGAAGCCAGGAGGAGAGGACTTGGGAGCCAGACGATCCTGACTGCCAGGAGAGGTGAGTGAGGCAAAGTCCTTAGTGGGGTGAATGGGGTATTTTATGGAGTGTGGAGGGGGGTAATTGTGTAGTGTGGGGCTATTTGTGCAGTGTGGGGGGTATTTTATGGAGTGTGGGGGGATTTGTGCAGTGTGGGGGGTATTTTATGGAGTGTGGGGGGATTTGTGCAGTGTGGGGGGTATTTTATGGAGTGTGGGGGGTATTTTATAGAGTGTGGGGGTATTTTATGGAGTGTGGGGGGATTTGTGCAGTGTGGGAATATTTTATGGAGTGTGGGGGGTATTTTATGGAGTGTGGGGGGATTTGTGCAGTGTGGGGGTATTTTATGGAAAGTGGGGGGTATTTTTGGAGTGTGGGAGGATTTGTGCAGAGTGGGGGTACTTGTGCAGTGTGGGGCTATTTGTGCCATGTGGGGGGTATTTTTTGGAGTGTGGGGGGCTATTTGTGCAGTGTGGGGCTATTTGTGCAGTGTGGGGGGTATTTTATGGAGTGTGGGGGGTATTTTATGCAGTGTGGGGGGTATTTTGTGCAGTGTGGGGGGTATTTTGTTCAGTGTGGGGGGGTATTTTATGGAGTGTGGGGTAATTGTGTAGTGTGGGGGGTAATTGTGTAGTGTGGGGCTATTTGTGCAGTGTTGGGGGGTATTTTATGGAGTGTGGGAGGTAATTGTGTAGTGTGGGGCTATTTGTGCAGTGTGGGGGCATTTTATGGAGTGTGGGAGGTAATTGTGCAGTGTGGGGGTATTTGTTCAGTGTGGGGGTATTTGTGCAGTGTGGGGGGTATTTTATGGAGTGTGGGGGGATTTGTGCAGTGTTGGGGGTAATTATGGAGTGTGGGGGGTATTTGTGCAGTGTAGGGGGATAATGCTGGGGGTTAATAATGTGTTTGCTGACACCAGTGATGGGGGTTAATAATGTGTTTGCTGACACCAGTGATGGGGGTTAATAATGTGTTTGCTGACACCAGTGATGGGGGTTAATAATACATTTGCTGACACCAGTGATGGGGGTTAATAATGTGTTTGCTGACACCAGTGATGGGGGTTAATAATACGTTTGCTGACACCAGTGATGGGGGTTAATAATACGTTTGCTGACACCAGTGATGGGGGTTAATAATGTGTTTGCTGACACCAGTGATGGGGGTTAATAATGGATTTGCTGACACCAGTGATGGGGGTTAATAATGTGTTTGCTGACACCAGTGATGGGGGTTAATAATGCGTTTGCTGACACCAGTGATGGGGGTTAATAATGCGTTTGCTGACACCAGTGATGGGGGTTAATAATGCGTTTGCTGACACCAGTGATGGGGGTTAATAATGCTTTGGCTGACACCAGTGATGGGGGTTAATAATGCGTTTGCTGACACCAGTAATGGGGGTTAATAATACGTTTGCTGACACCAGTGATGGGGGTTAATAATGTGTTTGCTAACACCAGTGATGGGGGTGAATAATGCGTTTGCTGACACCAGTGATGGGGGTTAATAATGCGTTTGCTGACACCTGTGATGGGGGTTAATAATGCGTTTGCTGACACCAGTGATGGGGGTTAATAATGCGTTTGCTGACACCAGTGATGGGGGTTAATAATGCGTTTGCTGACACCAGTGATGGGGGTTAATAATGCGTTTGCTGACACCAGTGATGGGGGTTAATAATGCGTTTGCTGACATCAGTGCTGGGTATAGTATAGTATATTATTGCTGGTATAGTTTATTGTTTTAAAAGTTTGCATGCGGCCCCCATGGGATATGAAAACTTGTCATGTGGCCCTCAGGCAATTTGAGTTTGAGACCCCTGCCTTAAACGCTGTCTCTCTCTGCGCCACGCATCTGGACACTTTGGAAGTCGAGGACCAAATGCCCCATTGTGGGAAAGAAATGAGCTGTTGTATGATATGGGACCATTTCCACATGTAGGTGTGAATTTCTTCAGAGAGTGGGGGGGACTCGTGAAGCAACTGATATATAACAGAAATTAAACGCAATTGATGAGGGCCTTGGGAACAAATGAGCTAAAAATTAGTTGGTTTGGGTAAGATAAGGGATGGGGAGAGGGTTGTTAAATAATGATTTATTTTAAGGTATGAATAAAACATGTTTTTTGGTATCTGGTAATTGGACTGAAGGTCAGCAAAGGTTCGAAATTTACAAGTGACTGGGTGAGCAAAATGATGACGTTGAAACAGGCCAGCTTGGACCCAAGGGAGCATTTGAAGATGGGATAGGCCGTTTGGGATGAGAGGATTGAAGAGCACATTAGATAGAGAGGGGCAGGGCAAAAAAAGAGAGAACTTGGCAGTGCAGGTACGCCAAATGTTTAAAGTAAGCAACATAGGGCCTAGACATAACCTATGGAGCTTGGGGTCTTGATATAGGGTGGGCGACCAGATAATAGAGCAGGGATGAGCAAGAAACAAAGAACCTGTCTCAATCTCCATCCACCTATTTGGTTCTGAGAGGCTAGACCAAGAAACCACTGCACGGAGGTGAGATGCAAGGTAATATTTATAAATACTCGGGGCCTCTAGAAGAAAAGATCACCAAGCTAGCTACTCTATGGGCCTTGTTCCTCCAAATTAAATTAAGGAACCAGCGTTTAATTAGCTTTAGTTGTGGCATGGGAATAGGAACTGGTAGAGTGTCAAAAAAACTATTAAGGCATGATAGACATTTTCAACACATTGATTCTCCCCAGCCAAGAAATTGGAAGAGGGTTCCTACGCTTCAACATGTCACTAATGTCCCTGAGTAATTTGCTGAATATAGAGATGTATAGGTGGGGGTAATTTGTGTGCCAAGGTATTTAAGTGAGGAGGTACACCAACAATAAGGGTATGAGTTTTGTAGAGATGTTAGATCGTCAGGGGGGATATGAATGGGCAAATCTTCCATCTTAGAGGTATTGATTTTGTACCCAGATAAATAACTGAACTGGGATAAGAGGGCATGAAGAGATGGAAGGGATATGTATGGATTGGTGAGAGTCAGTAATATATCATCCACAAATAGGGAAAGTTTACATTCCCTATGACGCATGGGGACCACTCGAATTTTCGGGTGGGAATGAATAGCCTCTGCTAGGGATTATAGGCATAGAATGAAAAGTAGTGGCGAGAGTGGACAGCCCTGTCTGGTACCATTTAAAATTGGGATGGTCTGGAACATAAAAGAGGACATTTGGTGTATAGTGTGAGGACGGAGATAGTTTGAGCTAGATTAGGCAGACAAGTTAATTACTGGCAGTGTATTTGATATATATATATATATATATATATATATATATATATATATATACAGTCTAGTATATATATATATATATATATAGTCAGGTCCATAAATATTGGGACATCGACACAATTATAATCTTTTTGGCTCTATACACCACCAGAATGGATTTGAAATGAAACAAACAAGATGTGCTTTAACTGCAGACTTTCAGCTTTAATTTGAGGGTATTTACATCCAAATCAGGTGAACGTTGCAGGAATTACAACAGTTTGTATATGTGCCTCCCACTTTTTAAGGGACCAAAAGTAATGGGACAATTAACTGCTCAGCTCTTCCATGGCCAGGTGTGTGTTATTCCCTCATTATCCCATTTACAGAAGCAGATAAAAGGTCCAGAGTTAATTTCAAGTGTGCTATTTGCATTTGGAATCTGTTGCTGTCAACTCTCAATATGAGATCCAAAGAGCTGTCACTATCAGTAAAACAAGCCATCATTAGGCTGAAAAAACAAAACAAACCCATCAGAGAGATAGCAAAAACATTAGGTGTGGCCAAATAAACTGTTTGGAACATCCTTAAAAAGAAAGAACGCACCGGTGAGCTCAGCAACACCAAAAGACCCGGAAGACCACGGAAAACAACTGTGGTGGATGACCGAAGAATTCTTTCCCTGGTGAAGAAAACACCCTTCACAACAGTTAGCCAGATCAAGAACACTCTCCAGGAGGTAGGTGTATGTGTGTCAAAGTCAACAATCAAGAGAAGACTTCACCAGAGTGAATACAGAGGGTTCACCACAAGATGTAAACCATTGGCGAGCCTCAAAAACAGGAAGGCCAGATTAGAGTTTGCCAACAACATCTAAAAAAGCCTTCACAGTTCTGAAACAACATCCTATGGACAGATGAGACCAAGATCAACTTGTACCAGAGTGATGGGAAGAGAAGAGTATGGAGAAGGAAAGGAACTGCTCTTGATCCAAAGCATACCACCTCATCAGTGAAGCATGGTGATGGTAGTGTCATGGCGTGGGCATGTATGGCTGCCAATGGAACTGATTCTCTTGTATTTATTGATGATGTGACTGCTGATAAAAGCAGAAGGATGAATTCTGAAGTGTTTCGGGCAATATTATCTGCTCATATTAAACCAAATGCTTCAGAACTCATTGGACGGCGCTTCGCAGTGCAGATGGACAATGACCAGAAGCATACTGCAAAAGCAACCAAAGGGTTTTTTAAGGGAAAGAAGTGGAATGTTATGCAATGGCCAAGTGAATCACCTGACCTGAATCCGATTGAGCATGCATTTCACTTGCTGAAGACAAAACTGAAGGGAAAATGCCCCAAGAACAAGCAGGAACTGAGGACAGTTGCAGTAGAGGCCTGGCAGAGCATCACCAGGGATGAAACCCAGCGTCTGGTGATGTCTATGCATTTCAGACTTCAGGCTGTAATTGACTGCAAAGGATTTGCAACCAAGTATTAAAAAGTGAAAGTTTGATTTACGATTGTTAATCTTTCCCATTACTTTTGGTCCCTTAAAAAGTGGCAGGCACATATACAAACTGTTGTAATTCCTACACCGTTCTCCTGATTTGGATGTAAATACCCTCAAATTAAAGCTAAAAGTCTTCAGATAAAGCACATCTTGTTCGTTTCATTTCAAATCCATTGTGGTGGTGTATAGAGCCAAAAAGATTAGAATTGTGTAAATGTCCCAATATTTATGGACCTGACTGTATATATATATATATATATAAAGCCTAAAGTTTTAACAGCATGTAAACATTTGCTCCTGCACCTCAAGGAGGACATGACTTGATTATGTGGGAAACTACAGATGTGGAGCCAACATATGTCCGTGTTGTCCATGCATCATAAGGGGAGATCATTTTTCTTCCACCATTGGTGGCAAATCCTACAGTGTTGGTACATATATTAATTGTAACATCAGATATGTGGTCTATTTAATAACATGTAAAACATGTAATATTCAGTATGTAGGTCGTACCACAAGAAGGTTAAGGGACCGATTGAATGATCATGTTCATGACACTGAGAAGGAGTGGGCCACCAGTGTAGCTAGACATTTTAACATCCCTGGCGGTATGATTATGTCAGATTTTTGATGCTGAAAGCAGTACAATTATTTTGCATGGCGTTTTATATTGTAGGCCTGTAATTCTTAGGAATAACTCACTGTCCAAACCAGAGTCTAGTAGACATCTCGGGTATGATAAAATTGAAAACGCAAAATCATAAATTATAATATAATAAATAACTATATATAATAACAAATAATAATCTAATAATAATACATTTTATTCAATACATTTTAGTCAATAATATAATCAAATCAAAAACACTGAATTTTTTTTGGCCAAACAAGGGTACAATATTACTAGTCATATTGCTTCAGTAAACATCCCGGGTATGGTAAATTTTGAAACACAGGACTGCCAAAGTCTGACGTCACAATCAGGTCAATAGAACCTGGTTTCCTTTCAGATTTTCCTTCCAGTGTCATCACGCTTATGCCCCATATACACGATCATTTTTCATGCCATTTTTTAAACCAACGTTTTTCTTGTCTTTTTTTTCATGTTTCCTCTCAAGCCTGTCTTGCGTACACACGATCATTAAAAAAACAGCTCGAGCAAAGCGCAGTGACGTACAGCACGTACGACGGCACTATAAAGGGGAAGTCCCGTTCGAATGGCGCCACCCTTCATGTTAGTAAAGTTTGTTGAGCGACGATTCGCGCTTTTCAGCCTCGTGCTTTTCAGTCCGTTACTGTGTGATCGATGTACTATCTCCATTACGAACGCTAGTTTTACCAGAACGAGCGCTCCCGTCTCATACTTGATTCTGAGCATGCGCGTTTTTTTTTCACGTCGTTAAAGCATACACGTTGTTTAAAAAAACGACATGAAAAACGACGTGAAAAAATAGAGCATGTTCGAAATTTTTAATGGCCGTTTTTCATGTCGTTAAAAATGCTCTGGAGCATACACACGATCGGTTTTAATGCCCATTTTTAAAAAAACGATCGTGTGTATGGGGCATTAGAGCAACAAACCACACACAGTGTCTCTGCCGCGTCAGAGACGTGGGCGACACGGGAGACCAGGGGGCCCCCTGACGGCTGTGAGGTCATTGTTAAGGAGGTCACCAGGTGGCTGATAAGGATTGCAACTGCTCTTAGAGACTATATATATATATTTTTTTTTTCTTTGAATTCCTCACTGGTTTACATTTTTGATTTAAGGTTTGAGTTTGCACCCTTGTGGATTTTATTTATAGGTTGTCACACATTTTAAACTGTTTGATTTAGCTTTATAGACTCATCACACTGTTTATTATGTATTAGGCCCCCGGCCCTCTAGTATTGTTACTATCTGAAGGGACTGGGTTCACTCCTATCATGCTTATGAGCACTCCTGGGTTGGATTAGTTTTTGGTGTATTTTTATGCGGAGCTTTCTGTTTTAGTTTTAACTATGGGCTTTGGTGCTTCTCCCATTGGAGTTGCGAGACTTCCTGCTAGCGTAGTGTTGATTGCCCTCTTTTATATATAACAATAGCCAACATGGCTCGGTGTGGACTTGGCCCTCCTGCTAAGACCATTTCACACTCAGTCCCCGTTTTTAAGGACCCGCAGTCCCCATTATTTTTATTACCAGAGGACACTAAGGGGCTGATTTACGAAACGTTTGCGCCATGAGTATCGGCGCATCTGCGCGCGCAACGGCTGTTTTGGTATTTACAAAACATTAGCGCCGGTAGCGCAGCCCTATTTCCCATTTACTATAGTGTTCTCGGCGGACGGGGGGAGGTGCTCAGTGCGCCACTATGGACCTGGCGCACGGCATCTTAAAATCTAAATATAAAGAAGCTGGAAGTGCCAATATAATGGGGGTGACATGGGGTGATGTGAGGAAGTCTAGTGACACCTGCCCAAATAACAAACATGCCCAAAATAGTGTGAGAAAGTAACTTTTTCAGAACCAGCCCGCTGCGCCGGCAATTACGTTTAGAACTGCGGGAGGTTTTTTTGAGCTCAGCGCGGTAATTTTACTTGTTCAAACGCGCCAAGACACTGCGCCGGCAAAATCTTAGTAAATGTCAAGTCACGTAACTCAATTTGCATAAGTTGAACAGGCGCAGCTCTGAACTTGCCAGTGCGCCAGCAAAATTACATTTCTAAAGGAAAAAAAAAAGGCATTTAAAAGCACCCACGGCTATAATGAATTGTCGGCTCCCGGCAATATAGAGAAAAGTCATTGAAAGTCATTGATAAAAAAAAAAAAAAAAGCGTGAGGTCCCCCCAAATTCCATTACCAGGCCCTTCAGGTCTGGAATGGATATTAAGGGGAACTCTGCCGCAAATTTAAAAAAAATGGCGTGGAGTCCCCCCAAAAATCCACACCAGACCCTTTATCCGAGCATGCAACCTGGCAGGCCGCAGGAAAAGAGGGGGGACGAGAGAGCGGCCCCCCTCCCTCCTGAACCGTACCAGGCCACATGCCCTCAACATGGGGAGGATGTCCCCATGTTGATGGGGACAAGGGGCTCATCCCCACAACCCTTGCCCGGTGGTACCCCTACCATTTCACAAAGAAAGTGTCAAAAATGTTAAAAATTACAAAAGCCGGTTTTTGACAATTCCTTTATTAATGTCTTCTCTTTTCTTCCATCTTCTTCCATCTTCTTCCATCATCTTCTTCCATCTTCTTCTTCCATCTTCTTCTTCCACCTTCTTCTTCCACCTTCTTCTTCCATCTTCTTCCATCTTCTTCGTCCATCTTCTTCCATCTTCTTCTTCCATCTTCTTCTTTTCTCCATTCGGGTTTCTTCCTCCATCTTGTTCTTCATCTTCCTCTTCATCTTCATCTTCCTTCTTCCTTCGGTGTTCTCGTCCGCATCTTGCTCCGGCATCTGACATTAATTCCTTTATTAATGTCTTCTCCTTTCTTCCATCTTCTTCTTCCATCTTCTTCTTTTCTCCATTCGGGTTTCTTCCTCCATCTTGTTCTTCATCTTCCTCTTCATCTTTATCTTCCTTCTTCCTTCGGTGTTCTCGTCCGCATCTTGCTCTGGCTTCTTCTTCCCTTCTTCTTTCTTAGGCCGCTCCGTTTGAATTGGAGGTTCCCGCTGTGTGACGCTTCAGTTCTTCAGTTCTCCTCTTGGTCCGCTGCCACCCGGTGACCCCGCCCCCTCTGACACCATGGGGAAAGTCCCCGTGAAATCCATGTGCGTCAGAGGGGGCGGGCTCACTGGGTGGCAGCGGACCCAGAGGAGAACTGAAGAACTGAAGCGTCACACAGCGGGAACCTCCAATTCAAACGGAGCGGTCTAAGAAAGAAGAAGGGAAGAAGAAGCCAGAGCAAGATGCGGACGAGAACACCGAAGGAAGAAGGAAGATAAAGATGAAGAGGAAGATGAAGAACAAGATGGAGGAAGAAACCCGAATGGAGAAAAGAAGAAGATGGAAGCAGAAGATGGAAGAAGAAGATGGAAGAAAGGAGAAGACATTAATAAAGGAATTGTCAAAAACTGTCTCTTGTTATTTTTTACATTTTTTACACTTTCTTTGTGAAATGGAAGGGGTACATTTGTACCCCATTACCATTTCACACAGGGGGGGCGGGATCTGGGGGTCCCCTTTTTTAAAGGGATCTTCCAGATTCCGATAAGCCCCCTGCCCGCAGACCCCCACAACCACGGGCAAGGGTTGTGGGGATGAGGCCCTTGTCCCCATCAACATGGGGACATCCTCCCCATGTTGAGGGCATGTGGCCTGGTACGGTTCAGGAGGGAGGGGGGGCGCTCCCTCGTCCCCCCCTCTTTTCCTGCGGCCTGCCAGGTTGCGTGCTCGGATAACGGTTTGGTGTGGATTTTTAGGGGGACCCCCACGCTATTTTTTTTTAAGTTTGGCGCGGGGGTCCCCTTAAAATCCATACCAGACCTGAAGGGCCTGGTAATGGAATTTGGGGGACCCCCACACATTTTTTTTCAAAGACTTTCAATGACTTTTATCTGTATTGACGGGAACCAGCAATTCATTACAGCCGCGAGTACTTCTAAATGACTATTATTTTACTTTAGAAATGTCATTTTGCTCTCGAACTGTTATAAACATGGAAAACATGCGCTACTTTCCAGGCATACTATAGACACCCCCCAGGTATGATATTTAGGGCCAGTTCACACCGGATGCATGAAAAACGCAAAGAAAGTTGATCACATTAATGCCAATGGCATAGTTCACACCACTGCAGTCCATTCCAGTGGGTTTCAGAAAGGATAAAAAAATTGGTCATGCTGCATTTTTTAGGTACAGAACTGTACTGGACCGCATTAAAACACATCAAAAACGCAACGGAACGTACCAAAAACACACTGGAATGCACCGGAACGCACCTAAATGCACCAAAGACGCACTGCAACACACTTGTCCTAAGTGAAAGAGGGGGAAAAAACACTGGACTGCATCAAAAACGCATCAAAAATGCACTGGACCGTGTCAAAAACGTGCATGCAGAAAAGCACCTGGAACGCATCCAGACTGCGTTTTTATGGTGTGAACTAGGGCCAGTTCACACCATAGAAACGCAATCCGGATGCGTTCCAGGTGCTTTTCTGCATGCACGTTTTTCATGCGTTCCAGTGCATTTTTGGTACGTTTTTGATGCAGTCCAGTGCTTTTTTTTCACCCCTCTTTTTTATTAACCATAGATAAGGACAAGTCTGTTCCAGTGCGTTTTTGGTGCATCAAGGTGCATTTAGGTGTGTTCCTGTGTGTTCCAGTGCGTTTATGATGCGTTTTGCTGCGTTCCAGTACAGTCCAGTGCAGGTAAAATGCAGCATGTTCTACCTTTTTGGTGGAACTGGAACGCACTGGAACAAACACTGCCATTTAGAACCATATAACCAACTTTCCATGCATTTTTTGATGCATAAAAAACGCAATGGACTCCATGTGGTGTGAAATGGCCCTTAAGCAATTTGGCATATTTAAAGGCACTTCTCCTTGTTTTATTTTTGGTGTTGCCCAAATTGGTGACATTGATATATGTCCCTTAGGGTGGGACCTGGGCTCCCATTTTAAGGCCAAGAAGATAAGCCAGCCAAGTGGGGACTAGCAAAAAATTAACAAGTCAGTTCCCATAGACTGCAATGGTATTTGTTGGTAGGGGGGATGATTGTCCCATCTCTAATTTTGTAGCATGCTGGATGATGTGCTTAATTTTGGACAGGGGGGGGGTTATTTTCTGCTAGCTGCATTTGTGTTGTTCTGAGCATGCCCAGGCAGTTAGATTTTTTTTGGTGCTTTTTGTGTGTGAACAGCACCTGGATATTTATGGGCATGCTCAGAGAGTGTTTTTATGGGTTAGTAATTGAAGGACATCCTTAACAGGTGTACCCACTTTGAAGTTCAGTCTCTACATTGTGTGAACTTGCATTTTGGGTGTTTCATGGACTGTGCATGTGTTTTCAATTGCCTCATTAGCTCACAAACCTATGTTATATAAAGCTCGCAGATATCATCCTCTCCCTTGCCCTGAAAAGAGGCAAGTGTGTGTGCGTGTGTGTGGGGGGCAAAAAGTACATTTTGGTGTCCTTATCGAGTTTGTAACACATGTATTTTATTTGTTATGTCTTTGCAAAACAGGTGTTTGTTTTAATTTTGTTAATTGTATTTTTTTGTGTGGGGTAAATGTTCCCCTGAAATAATTTTGATGTTGTTAATGTGTGTCGTTTGTTCACTTTGATTTAATTGTCTGTGCTGCATTATTTTGCCAAATCTTTCTCAAGATGTTGTGAGTCTGTAACTGTTTCAAATTGACCATGTTTTTTATTTTGGCTTCCCTTTGTTTTGTTGACCAATAAAATTTGATGCAAAGTTTTGAGGTTTGTTTTGCGTTTTCTTTGCAACAAATGTAACAGCTGATTGTCATGTCAAAACAAAACAGGTGTGATTTGTCTACCCTGGTGCCTTCATGCTAGCATATGCATGTATTGTGTGCTGCCATAGATAATCGCCAGGAAATGAAAAATACAGAGCGGTAAGTATTCAATTTTCCTTTTTACTGCAGTGGTTCTCAGTCTCAGTCCTCAAGTACCCCCAACAGGACATGTTTTGTGAATTTATCTTATCGAGAATTGCTGTCCAAAATACAAAACCATTGACTGTGATTTAAAGCACATGCGCAAGATGAAGGAAAACCTGCAAACATGGCCTGTTGGGGGTGCTTGAGAAGCACTGATTTAGAGCACTGCATTTAAAATTAGCTCAAGGCAATACGATTCTAATTGTGGGCATTTTGAGGGAAACCAAGTAAGTGTTAGAACCCCTGCTTGTTTTTTTTTTTTTTTTTAGGTTGGGCTTTGTGTCCCCTTTTAGTAATATTGGCTTCACTTCCTGTCACACAGCTAAACAGGAAGTGAAGTTAAAACCCTACCAATGTATTTTCTTGGGGACACACAGATCAATCTAACTAGTGTCCCCATTAAGCAAATTGCACTCTAGCACTTTGTTGTGTACACCCCAAATCATTGGGTAGTTTGGGGTTTAGTAAAGACAAATCCACTCTGCAGTAAAAGTGTAGCTGCTGAAAATCTGAGGGATCACTGGTAACATCCAATCATGTAAAAGCAAAGATGGTGTTTTTTTTGTTTGCTTGCATGTCCCCCTCGGATATCCAGCAAGTGCACTTGTAGTGCAAAGTAGATTTGCCTTTAGTAAAGAAACCCTAAAGTCCAAAATACCTAATAATTTGGGGTGTACCCCGCAAAATGCTGGAGTGCAATGTACATAATGGGGAAAGTATTTCGATTGACCTGTGTTACCCAAGGAAAGACATTGGTAGGGATTTACCCTCACTTCCTGTGACAGGAAGTGAATTATTTAGAAGGATAAAGTGGGAAAATTTGGGAGTTGTCTTCACCCTATCAGGGGTGCAGACATCCCCAAAAACTGTCTAGACTTGTAATCCCTCTGCACTCTATCCCCAAGCAAAAATAAGAAAGGATTTCATTTAGTTTAACTTTGCAAAGACACATTCCTAAGTTGAATTGTGATGCACGTCAATGGCCCATTTATACCCTCTTTAATCACTTGAGATCAGCGCTATAGCTGATCGACGGCCACAGCACGGTCCTCAATTGCCGGGAGTCCGTCAATAGATGTCCTCCCCTTTGCACGCGCGTGCTGTGGTCACAGAGTCACTGAGACTTGGGTGATGACAGATCCGAGTAAGGGGCCGATCTCTGTCCCTTACCACATGATCAGCTGTCAGCCAATGACAGCTGATCACGTGATGTAAACAAAAGCTGGGTAATGGTTTTTGTTTTCTCCTTGTGCTGACAGCGTGAGCATAAAAAAAGGCAATCACTGGCTTATGTGCAAGGGACATCGGGCCCGAAGAGGAAGAGGCAATTCTGTGACAATCAGTAGCCCCTACCAGTGCCACCTATCAATGCCCACCACTGGTGCCAATCAGTGCCACCTAGCAGTGCTGCCTATCAGTGCCCATCACTGCCAACTATCATTGCCACCTAGCAGTGCCACTTCTCAATGCCCACCAGTGCCAACTAGCAATGCCACCTCTCAGTGCCCACCCTTGCCACCTTATCGGTGCCCATCAGTGCAGTCTCATCAGTATACATCAATGAAGGAGAAAAATTATCTTTTTTAAAAATTTTCAAAATATTATGCCCCATACACACAATCGTTTTTCTTGTCATTTTTTTTCTTGCCGTTTTTCACGTCGTTTTTTTCATGTTTCCTCTCAAGCCTGTCTTGCGTACACACGATCATTTTAAAAAACGATCAAGCAAAGCGCAGTGACGTATACCACGTACGACGGCACTATAAAGGGGAAGTTCCGCTCGAATGGCGCCACCCTTCATGTTAGTAAAGTTTGTTGAGCAACGATTCACGCTTTTCAGCCTCGTGCTTTTCAGTCCGTTACTGCGTGACGAATGTGCTATCTCCATTACGAACGCTAGTTTTACCAGAACGAGCGCTCCCGTCTCATACTTGATTCTGAGCATGCGCGTTTTTTTTCACGTCGTTAAAGCATACACACTATCGTTTTTCACGTCGTTAAAAAAAACGAAATGAAAAACGACGTGAAAAAAGAGAGCATGTTCGAAATTTTTAATGGCCGTTTTTCACGTCGTTAAAAATGCTCTGGAGCACACACACGGTCATTTTTAATGGGCATTTTTAAAAATGGCATTTTTAACGACATGAAAAATGATCGTGTGTATGGGGCATTAACCACTTTCCTACCGCCCACCGTCAAATGACGTCCTTGGCTTTGTGCGGTGACATCTGAATGATGCCTGAAGTTGCAGGCATCATTCAGATATCATTCTTTTCAGCCGGCGATTCTGTGCACGATAAAAACGATCATGGCGGCAGTTCCGCCGCTTGATCGTTCTTATAGGCAGCGGGAGGGGACGTTCCCCCCCTCCTGCCGCCATCCGGTGCTTCTCCGGGCTCTCCCGTGCCATCTGGGGCTCGGAGAATGAATTGGCCGGTGCCGGGTGGGAAGCATAGAGATGACTGGTGAACAGATGGTCACCAGTCATCTCTATGACCATCGGGGGCCCGGGCACGACGTTATGACATCACGCCGGGTTCCCGTATGTAAACAAAGCCGTGATCTCGGCTGTCAGCATGAGATCGGTGAATTTTTTTGACCGATCTCATGCTTTCCAGCCTGGAGGAGAGATGTGGAGTCTTATTGACCCTGCATCTCTCCATAAAGAGGACCTGTCACAATAGATTTCTATTACAGGGGATGTTTACATTCCTTGTAATAGGAATAAAAGTGATCAAAAAAACTAAAAAGTAAAAAAAAAGAGTAAGAAATACAAAAAAGTAAAAAACAAAAGAAAAAATAATCCCCCCCAAAAAAACGCCCATGTCCCCGGTAGCTCGCGCTCAGGAGCGAACACACACGTAAGTCCCACCCACATATGTAAACGGCGTTCAAACCACACATGTGAGGTACTGATGCGTGCGTTAGAATGAGTGCAACAATTCTAGCACTAGACCTCCTCTGTAATGCGAAAATGGTAACGTGTAAAAATTTTGAAAGCATCGCCTAGGGAGATTTTTAAGTACTGAAGTTTGGTGTCATTCCATGAGTGTGCGCAATTTTAAAGCGTGACATGTTAGGTATATATTTACTCAGCATAACAACATCTTTCACATTATCCCAAAAAATTGGGCTAACTTTACTGTTTTGTAATTATTTTTAATTCATGAAACCATTTTTTTTCCCAAAAAAAGGCGTTTGAAAATTTATTGCGCAAATACCGAGCGAGATAAAAATTTGCAATGACCGCCATTTTATTTCCTAGGGTGTCTGCTAAAAAAACATATATAATGTTTGGGGTTTTAAAGTAATTTTATAGCCATAAATTTATGATTTTTACATGAAGGAGAGAAGTGCCAGAATAGGCTCAGTGCTGAAGTAGTTCAAATATCCTATTTTTTTTTTTTTTAGTCTGTCTTTTGTATTTATATATAAAAATAAAAAAAACGCAGAGGTGATCAAATAGCACCAAAAGAAAGCTCTATTTGTGTGCCAAAAAATAATAAATTTTCATTGGGTTACAGTGTTGTATGAGCGCGCAATTGTCATTCAAAGTGCATCAGCGCTGAAATTTTAAAATTGGTCTGGGCAGGAAGGGGGTTTAAGTGGCCAGTGCGCAAGTGGTTAATACAAGGCTACATGCACACAGACGTTTTTCCAGCCGCTTGTTTGAGCTTTTTTGCAGCTTAAAAATGTCTCTTCATGTTAGCCAATGGCCTCATGGCCACCATGGCGTTTTTGAGCTGTAAATGGCATAGGCGTTTTTAGGCCCCATGTACACGGGACGCTGGTGCAAAGTCTTCAGAACTAAGGTTGAAAGGGGCGTTTAGAAAGGCGTGCTTTGTGGCGTTTGCATGCTGCGTTCTACCACATTTGCGTCTATATGCGTTTAGTTAGGAAACACCATAAGGAGCCGCCCTAAGCTCCAAAAACAGTATTATTAACCATTTCAGCTATTTTGTGAGACCAGAGTGAGTATCAGCAGCTGAGAGAGCAGCAGTGTAGTTGTATTTAGCATGTCACTTGCCACATCACTTGCCACGTCAGCTGCCCCAAGTTGTGGATTTCCACTTGCCACGTCAGCTGCCCCAAGTTGTGGATTGTCCACTTGCCACGTCACCTGCCCCAAGTTGTGGATTGTCCACAATGCAATGGAAGCAATTTCATAATTCTTTGGATATATATATATATATATTTTTAATGTTTTTTCCTCATTTGCCATAATTTTTGAGTTTATCAATGTAAAAAAATAGGTCACCTTTAAAAACGCTTCTAAGCTAAAATGCGGCTAAACGCCGGTACCGCGTCTGAAACGTGGAAATCTTCGGCGTCTGAAGGCATTTTTAGGCTTTGTGAAAAACTGCAGTTTTTTTTCCAGGCCAAAAACAGTGTTTTGGATGTAATAGAATTCAATGGACCCGCATCCAAAACGCAAGTCCCACGATTTTGCGGCAATTTTTTTTTAACCTGTTTATAGCTGGTTGTTAAAGGAAATGTAAAAAAAAAATAAACATTGCCGGCTCAACAAAAAAAAATCTTGAAAAAAAACAGCGTGGGGTCCCCCCCTCAGGTCCATACCAGGCCCTTGGGTCTAGTATGGATTCAACGGGGACCCCCCCCCACAAAATGAAAAAAAAATGGCGTGGGGGTCCCCCCAAAATCCATACCAGGCCCTTCAGGTCTGGTATGGATTTTAAGGGGAACCCCGTGCCAAAAAATAGCGTGGGGTCCCCCTAAAAATCCATACCAGGCCCTTCAGGTCTGGTATGGATTTTAAGGGGAACCCCGCCCAACTTTAAAAAAAAATAGCGTGGGGGTCCCCTTAAAAATCCACACCAGGCCCTTCAGGTCTGGTATGGATTTTAAGGGGAACCCCGCCCAACTTTAAAAAAAAATAGCGTGGGGGTCCCCCTAAAAATCCACGCCAGACCCTTTATCCGAGCACGCAACCTGGCAGGCTTCAGGAAAAGAGGGGGGGGACGAGAGAGCGGCCCACCCTCCCTCCTGAACCGTACCAGGCCACATGCCCTCAACATGGGGAAGATGTCCCCATGTTGATGGAGACAAGGGCCTCTTCCCGACAACCCTGGCCGTTGGTTGTTGGGGTCTGCAGGCGGGGGGCTTATCGGAATCCGGGAGCCCCCTTTAATAAGGGGGACCCCAGATACCGGTCCCCCACCCTATGTGAATGAGTATGGGGTACATCGTACCCCTACCCATTCACCTGGTGGCAAAAAAGTCAATAAAAAACACAACACAGGTTTTTAAAGTAATTTATTAGGCAGCTCCGGGGGTCTTCTTCCGACTTCGGGGGTCTTTCTGCCGGGCGCCCCGCTATCTTCTTCCAGCTCTTTTGCTAGTGGGGTCTCTTTCTTCCTCTATGTCTTCGGGGGTCTTTCTGCCGGGCGCCCCCTATCTTCTTCCAGCTCTTTTGCTAGCGGGGTCCCGGTCTTCCTCGTCGTCTTCTTCCGTCTTCGGGGGTCTTTCTGCCGGGCGCCCAGCTATCTTCTTCCAGCTCTTTTGCTAGCGGGTTCCCGGTCTTCCTCGTCGTCTTCTTCCGACTTCGGGGGTCTTTCTGCCGGGCGCCCGCTATCTTCTTCTAGCTCTTTTGCTAGCGGGTCCCGGTCTTCATCGTCGTCTTCTTCCGACTTCGGAGGGTCTCTTGTTCTGTTCTCCGGTGTCGTCTCCGCGCTCTCCGGTTCTTCTCCCGCTCTCCGGTGCCTTCTCCACGATCTCCGGTTCTTTCTGCCTTCTGCCGGGCGCCCCGCTATCTTCTTCCAGCTCTTTTGCTAGCGGGGTCCCGGTCCTCATCGTCGTCTTCTTCCCTCTTCTCTCCGTCCGATGTTGCCTCGTCGCTGTCCGCCGCTACAATGCTCTGTCCGCGGAGTGCACCCACTTATATTGGCATGGGGCGTGGTCACCGGGTGATGCCACTCGCTGACCCAGCCCCCGTATCACGTCACGGTCCCATCATTCCCCGGGACTGTGACATCACCAAGACTTGGCTTCAAGATTTTAATTCCCCAATCTTCGACGAGCTGGTCCCTCCCCATTATAAAATATTTCAATGTAACTGCCCAACTGGCAGGGGGGTGGGGTAGCCGTGATTTTTAAAAAACATTTTTTAGTATCAGTTTCAGAGAATTTTAACACTATTTACTAGGGTTGTCCCGATACCACTTTTTTAGGACCGAGTACAAGTACCGATACTTTTTTCCAAGTACTCGCCGATACCAATTACCGATAATTTTTTTTCAATGTCATGTGACAGTTTGAAAGATGGGGACTGATAGGTGGCACTGACAGGGTGCACTTATGGGCACTGACTGGTGACTGGCTCTGATGGGCACTAATAGGTGGCTGGCACTGATAGATGGCACTGATTGCACTGATAGGTGGCACTTATGGGCACTGATAGGTGGCACTTATAGGTGGCACTGATAGGTGGCACTTGTGGGCACTGATAGATGGCACTGATTGCACTGAAAGGTGGCACTTGTGGGCACTGATATGTGGCACTTGTGGGCACTGATATGTGGCACTTGTGGGCACTGATATGTGGCACTTGTGGGCACTGATATCACTGAAAGGTGGCACTTGTGGGCACTGATAGGTGGCACTGATAGATGGCACTTGTGGGCACTGACAGCACTGATAGGTGGCACTTGGTGGCACTGATTGCACTATCAGTGCTGTCAGTGCCCACAAGTGCCATCTATCAGTGCCACCTATCAGTGCCCACAAGTGCCACCTTTCAGTGATATCAGTGCCCACAAGTGTCACCTATCAGTGCAATCAGTGCCATCTACCAGTGCCACCTGATAGGTGGCACTGGTAGATGGCACTGATTACACTGATAGGTAGCACTTGTGGGTACTGATAGGTAGCACTTTTGGGTACTGATAGGTGGCTAGCACTGAAATGCTGCGGGAAAAAAAAATGACACAGGATTTAAAATAAAAAAAACTGCTGCAATGCCCATCTTGGTACACCCTGCACTCAGCTGAAGTAAGCAGCAGCAGACATCTTGTTACACCCAGCCCATATAGCTCGGGCTGGGTGTAACAAGGTGTCTGCTGCTTACTGCAGCCAAGTGCAGGGTGTACCAAGATGGGTGTGGGGACGTTCAGCCGCTGACGGCGACCGAATGCGACATCACCGGTCACCGATCCTGATGCGGCTGCGCCCTGCACCCCTGCCAGCTTACCAGTTTCAACTGCAGGTGAGGGACTCGCTCTCCGCCCTGGACTCCGCCCCCCGCCGCACTCTCCATCCCGCTCTCCGCCTTGGTCTCCACCCCCAGCCCCACTCTCCGCCCCCCCGCCGCACTCTCCGTCCCGCTCTCTGCCCTGGTCTCCGCCACGCTCTCCGCCCCCCGCTCTCCACCCCCTCTCTGCGTCCGCTCTGGAAAAAAAAAAAAAGTATCGGACTGGGCATCGGGAGCATTTGCGCGAGTACAAGTACTCGCGCAAATGCTTGGTATCGGTCCCGATACCGATACTAGTATCGGTATCGGGACAACCCTACTATTTACAAATCTTTTGAAAATTTCATTTTTTCTTTTCAAGTAGCTAGCAAGCTCACTTACGGGTTTGCTTTGATTTATCGCCCCCCTGCGTTAAAACTTGATTTTGTTTTTGAATTTCTCAGTCTAGCCTCACAGATGTCCATTGTGTTCAAAGGCATCTTGGGTGAGTTAAACTTTTGGGCGGAGGATCTAAGTAATTCCCCCACCCAATCCCTTATCCAAGAACTGTTGCTTTTGGGGTATAGGCAACATGTGACAGCGGCCACCCACACTGCTGGTCATGTGTTGGATTGGCTCCTGTTCAGTGAATTGTCGGCAACCTGTGCGCTGCCTAGGGAGTTGACCTGGTTGGATCACAGGTTTATTTCCTTTAGCCTGGCCCTACTGGAAGGGAAACCTCCACATATCCCAGATCGCTCTGGCCCCAAGGTTTTCTCAAGAAACTTTTCAAAAGTCTGCCAAGACAGATTTTGAAACCTTGTGACTACGAGTATTAACCAGCCAAACTTTTTTGAGCTGGGCGAGTATTTTTCAGGAGTCGGTTGAAGTGGCCCTTGATGTGTTAGCACCCCGTAGGATGAGATCTAATCCCTGTTCCCTGGGCAAGAACCCGCAATGGTTTACCGAGGAGCTTAGGCTCCTCAAAAAGCGGGTTCGGTCCAGGGAGAGACGCTGGCGGAAGTTCCTTCTGGAAGCTGACAAAAAGCTGCATCTGGTGGTCCTCTATCTTTATAAGAGGGCTATTAGAGAGGCTAAAACGACCTACTTCCGAGAGTGAATCAGGAAGGCAGCCAACAGCACGGCCAAACTTTTCAAGATCTCCTCAGAGTTAACCCATCCCAAAGCTACCAGCTCTGCTCCCAAGGAGTCACAGGACTGGTGCCAGGAGCTCGCTGACTTCTTTGTCTCTAAGGTTAAGACCATTAGAGACAACATTCCCAGGCCAGAGACTGTGCAAGAGGACATCGGCCACACAGTGTTGGCCCCTGGATTGCCCGGTTTCCAACCGATTACGGTTATACAGGTGGTTGAGGTAATTGCCTCTTTGAAACCATCTTCCTCTCCATTAGATGTATGTCCTGCCGGGCTGGTTAAAAAATCTGCTGCCCTTTTGGCCCCCTTTATTGGGGAGACAATCAACTGCTGCTTCAGGACAGGTACTGTACCAGGTGCTCTGAAGCAGGCCATGGTCTTGGCCCTGCTGAAGAAACCGACCTTGGACCTGGACATACTGGGCAACTACAGGCCGATTTCCATCTTGCCTTTTGTGGAAAAGGTGATGGAGCGCCTGGTGGTTTTCCAGGCTTACCTTGAGTCTTTCCATCTCTTGGACGAATTCCAGTGCGGATTTCGACCTGGACATGGAACAGAGACGAGCCTCATGTGTGTCTATGATTATGTCCTTCACAGCTTGGACAGGGGTGACTCAGTAGCTCTGGTTCTTTTGGATATGTCGACCGCATTTGATACCATTATTAATGGAATCTTACTGGAGTGGATAAGATCTATTTCGGGTATGAGTGGGTCAGCTTTGGCATGGGTGGCCTCTTTCTTAGAGGGCAGAGTTCAGGGAGTCAAGACTGGCCCCTTTTACTCTAAGTACACTGCCCTGGATTGCGGAGTGCCACAGGGCTCTGCCTTGTCTCCCCTGCTGTTTAATATCTATATGAGGCCCCTTGCCGACCTGCTAAAGTCCCACGCCATCCATTACCATGTTTATGCGGACGACACCCAGGTTTACCTAAAGATTCCTAGGCACCAGATGGCTGATGCCACCCTTACCAGCTGTTTGGAGGCCATCAACACATGGATGTCTGCCAACTTCCTGAAACGTAATGGGGGAAAAACTGAGGTGATCATCTTCAGCGATCTGGCCACCCCTCCAGATATCCCACCTTGGCCTCCCTCATTTGGTCCTGCTCCGGAGGTGGCCCCCCAGGTCCGTGATCTGGGATTTGTCCTAGATTCAGGTTTAACTTTGGCTCCTCAGGTAAAGAGGGTCATCAGTGCATGTCACTGGCAGCTAAAACTTCTGAGGGGCTGTTTAAATATTTGGATATCTCGGACAGAAAAACTGTCATCTGCGCCACGATAGGTAGCTGGCTAGACTACTGCAACTCTCTTTATCTGGGATTGCCTTATTAACCCTAATTACTACTTTTAAGAGATTCTCTGGGTTTTACAATAATTGGGACACTGGGAAAGTCAGCGTTGGTTGGTGCAATTTACCATTGTCAGTGGTGAGGAGGGTCAACTTGATAAAAATGGTGTGGATGCCCCAACTTCTGTTTATGCTACATATTTCTTCAGTTTAGATACCCCAATGCATATTTAGAGAAATAGAAATAGATATGTTATTTTGAGAACTCATATGGAAACATGGGAAGGGCAGGATTCATCTACCGTATATACTTGAGTATAAGCCGACCCGAGTATAAGCCGAGGCCCTAATTTTACCACAAAAAACTGGGAAAACGTATTGTCTCGAGTATAAGCCTAGGGTAAAAATGCAGCAGCTACTGTAAGCGGAAAAGAGGGTCAACAATGCCCATTTGCAGCTTCACTGTGCCCATTTGCAGCCTCACTGTGCCCATTACATCACTGTGCCTATTACCTCACTGTGCCCATTACCTCACTGTGCCCATTACCTCACTGTGCCTATTGCCTCACTGTGCCCATTACCTCACTGTGCCCATTACCCTCCACACTCACCTTCTGCTTGCTACAGCGAAGATCAGGCTTCTAAGGATCACCTCCCATGTCCATCGCACTGCGGGCGTCCATTTTTTTAAATTTGCGGCTTCCTCCTGGTCCCGTGCGGTTCCGTGATAGGCTATTGACACTGTGTTCAGTGTTCCGCCTATCACGGCCATCTTCTCATCCCCGGACTTTCCCAGCAGACACTGTGTTTAGTGATCCGCCAATCACGGACGTTCTTTCATCCTCGAACAAGAGGAGAAGGTCCGTGATTGGCGGATCACTAAACACAGTGTCAATCGCATATCTCGGAACCGCACGGGACCAGGAGGGAGCGTGAAATTAAAAAAATGGACGCTCAAGGTACACTGACTCGAGTATAAGCAGAGGGGGGGACTTTCAGCCCAAAAAGAAGGGCTGAAAATCTCGGCTTATACTCGAGTATAAACGGTAAGTGCTTTATACAGTAGTTTCCTAAAGATGGTGGTGGGTTGGCTGTTCCCAATGCTAGATCATATTTCTAGGCATCTCAGATGCAACAGATGGCAGGATGGGTGGAAATGGACCTTCAAGATCTAGTCCAGAAAGCTCTTCTTTCCTTTTTGTCCTTTTTGTCTAAGAATCCCCTTGTTTCCTTGTTGGAGGCAGATCATTTCTGGATGCACCTTTGCTCCCCAACTTTTTTTGTTCATACCATAAGCGTTCTATCAGTCATATAGGCTACACACAGTATATGCCTATCTGGAGTAATTTTAATCTTCCAGAAGTAAAGAAATGTATTGCTTTTGAACATTGGGAGCAATATGGTCTTGTATATCATCATCAATTGTATAATGTAGGTACTATCTATTCACCTTATTGCAGAGAAGTACCACTTGTCAAATAGAATATTTTTCCAGTACAACTTTGCCACGCATTACAGTCTCAGACTGGTTTCGATCCCATATATTTTTTTCTAACATTCTTTCTATTGTGGTGACACCGTCTGATTCTAAAAAGGGTCTAGTTGATGACTTATATAAATCCTTAGTGAGAGCAGTTAGCTCTAAAACCTTGATTAAATGTAGACAGATATGGTGTCAAGATATAGGTGATCTAGATGAGGATCAGTGGACAGTAGCATTAGAGCTCCTTCCAGAAAATGTGCTTTCCCCCTCCCAAAGCCAACGCAAAATTTTATGCTCCATAAGATCTTCACCTAAAAGCCCTTGCTGAAATATGCATACGGGCATGGTAATTATGGTAATTCATATGTTATTGCACTGTCCTAAATTATTTTGCCACTGGATAGATATATTTTATATTTTATTGGAACTTTGTTCAATTCAATTGATTCCTGATCCCAAATTTGCCCTGTTGGGCATATTCCCAGAGGACTGGCTATTTTCTACCAGAAAATTTTGTTTATCCGCCAACCTGTGTTTAGTGGTGCGCAGCCGTGAATGCTGTGCTGTATAAAAAGCGACTTTCTTATATGCATAGGGGTTGTATGAATAAATGCAATAAGATCTGGTCCTCTTTGTTATCCTCCCCATGCATAGCCTCCACTAGTGTGGATGATCTCCCTGACAATGATAGTGTTGCTGCTCTATAATGGGTCTATGGTGGGGAACTTGAATTACCGATTGTGTTGTAACACTAACATTTCTGAGTGTTATATACCAGAACAAATTATTGTTATATTTATTGTTCTTATTTTTTTGTTTTGTATGGACATTTGTTCTGTTTTGTTTGTATATGTGTAAAATATGTGTTTTTATATGTAGGTGTATAGTATATTACTGTAGGGTACAACTAAACAGAATATCTGAAAACACTCCTTTAATAATATCATAGTGATAGACTGTAATCACTGCAATTTTAAGGGGCATTGCTTTTTTACAGCAGTGTTGGGCACAATTAATCCTCTATTTGATTAAAATGTATTCAGATTGAATATGTCATTTCTGGCTGTATCTTTTAGTGTATGGTTGAAAAAGGGCCAGGATATTATTACACTAAACTCAGCTTTAAAACATTTTTTTATTCATTTTTATTATTATTTTTTTAGGAAAAATATCTATCTATAATAAAGTGAAATAAAGTAAAATAAAATGCTTGCAAGTGACTTTGTCCTGGGAATGAATTTAGCTTGAGTATTTCCAAGCCATTTTTATTTAAATGCTTTGTTTTATACATTTGCAGATACTCTGTTATAAAAGAAGATTAAGAGCTATATATATTTGAAACTAGAAGACTTGATGTTCCTACAACTAAAGGGAATATGTATACATGCAATAAATAGTGATATGATAATTAGTGTATTTATGATAAATAGTTAATTATTCCCTTGTTGATGAACATATGTTGCATGATTGTTGCCATAGACATGCTTGAACTAGCTCTTCAGCAAAAATCCTCTCGGTAATATTGCCAGCATCATATGCTTCTTTGCATTTAAACACAGCTGTTAACACTTGTGTTCTCTTTAGCAGTGGAGAGTAAGCGAGATTTAAAATGAATGGTTATTTGCCTGTAGTACCATGTATTGCTCAGTCATCATTCAATGGTTGGCTTGTGGCAATCAGTAGAAGTCAAGCTTATATTTTATTAACCAAAAGGTTTGGAAGACTCCATTGTTTAAGAACTTTATTTTCCATTGCATTTAACAAATGTGGAGTATTCATTAAACATTTTGAAAACTTTGTGTGCAAACTTTTCCTATCAGTATCATTAGCCATTCCTCATAAGCCCCCACCCCCCCTACCAAAAAAAAAGAGGGCTGATACTTGATTTTTTTATGCTTTGTTTGCATATTTATTTACACTATATTACCAAAAGTATTGGGGCGCCTGTCTTTCCACGCACATGAACTTTAATGGCATCCCAGTCTTAGTCCATAGGGTTCAATATTGAGTTGGTGCAGGAAATGGGGTAAAAAATGGAGCACTAAAAAACAGCAGCTAGTGCGATCTGTAAACTGTTCCAAAAGTCCTGGAGTGCCTGTAGGCAAGATTCAAATACTGCTGGAGCCAGAACTGTATTAAAGGTTCTGGTCAGTTTCAGTGTGGGCAGCCAGCTGTAGAGAGCAGAAGCGACTCTGTATGCATGGGTGAAAAAGAAAGAGAGAGCGGCGCCACTCTGAGTACAGTAAGTTATGGATTAAAATACAAGTTTGGTTAAGCGTAGTTCAACTCACATTTGAGTAGAAATATTCAAGCATGGCATAGGTGAGGCTATGGCTCCTGTGGTCCAGCTGAGCAGTGGTGGTGGTCAGTAGGGTTGAGCGAACCCGAACTGTAAAGTTCGTGTTCGTACCGGACTTTTGGGTTTTTGGTACCCGGACCCGAACAATTTACTGTATGTTCGGGTTCGGTATTCGGCAATGTAATGGCACATTTTAAAAAGCTGCAGGGCAGCCAATCAACATTTGTTTAACTCGTGTGCCCTTAGAAGCCATCACAGCCATGCCTACTAATGGCATGGCTGTGATTGGCCAGTGCAGCATGTGACCTAGCCTCTATATAAGCTAGAGGCACATAGCACAGCACGACACTCTGCTTTAGATAGTGTAGGGAAAGGTTGCTGCTGCTTTGAGGGAGAGAATTAGATAGGAGTCCTGATTCAGAAATCAAATTACTCAGCGATCTACCTTGCTTTTGTTGTGTGCGTGCAGTGCACAATCTTTTTCTCCTGCCCTGAGCCCAGTGCCAGACAAAAGATAACTTTTATCCGTCTGTTAGTTAGGTTGGCGTCGGCGGGCATTTTATGCAAGCTCAGTGCACCAGCACTGCATATGTTACTGTGAGATACACACTTTAGATACTGTTCTCCCATTCTGCTATTCAAAAAAATAATAATTTAGGGCAAACAAAAAAGTGCGTATTCTGCCCAAAAAAAAAATTTTTGGTCCATTTTCTGCATATCTGTACAAATGAGATACACACTTTAGATACTGTTCTCCTATTCTGCTATTCCAAAAAATAATAATTTAGGGCTAAAAAAAAGTTTTGGTCCGTTGCCTGCATATCTGTACATGTGAGATACACACTTTAGATACTGTTCTTATATTCTGCTATTCAATTTTTTTTTATTTAGGGCAAATAAATTTTTTTTGGTGCGTTTCCTGCATATCTGTACATGTGAGATACGCACTTTAGATACTGTTCTTCTATTCTGCTATTCAAAAAAAAAAAATGATTTAGGGCAAATAAGTTTTTTTTGTGCATTTCCTGCATATCTGTACGTGTGAGATACACCGTTTAGATACTGTTCTTCTATTCTGCTATTCAAAAAAAATGTATTTAGAGCAAATTATTTTTTTTGGTGCATTTCCTGCATATCTGTACATGTGAGATACACACTTTAGATACTGTTCTTCTATTCTGCTCTTCAAATTTTTTTTATTTAGGGCAAATACATTTTTTTTGCTGCGTTTCCTGCATATCTGTACGTGTGAGATACACACTTTAGATACTGTTCTTCTATTCTGCTATTCAAAAAACACCCATTTAGGGCAAGATCCTAAATTCGAGAAATATGAGGAGGACGTCAAATAAGGGACGTGGCCCCGGTCGTGGTGCTGCTGGTGGAGCTCCTGTTGCAGGGAGAGGACATAGTCGATCTGTGCCAGCTACACGCACAAGTGAAACACCTTCCTCAGGTGCGAGTAGGCGACAGAGCCTGCAGCGGTATTTGGTCGGGCCTAATGCGGCTCTACGAATGTTGAGGCCAGGAGAAGTACAGGCGATAGTAGATTGGGTTGCTGACAGTGCCTCCAGTTCCTTCACATTGTCTCCCACCCAGTCTCCTGCTGAAAGATCAGAGTTGGCACCTGCAGCCGATGTCCATCAGTCTTTCACCTCACCCATTGCAAATCAGCCAAGCAGTCTGAGCCCCAAATCATTCAGCAGTCTCTTCTGCTTTTTGATGACTCTGTTAGCAGGGTTTCCCAGGGACATCCACCTATCCCTGCCCCAGAAGTGGAAGAGATTGAGTGCACCGATGCCCAACCACTTATGTTTCAAGATGAGTACATGGGAGGACCATCGCAGCACGTCTCGGATGATGAAGAAACACAGGTGCCAACTGCTGCTGCTTTCGCAATTGTGCAGACCGACAAGGAGGGCAGGGGTGAAGACTGGGTGGAAGATGATGTGGAGGACGATGAGGTCCTCGACCCCACATGGAATCAACGTCATGCAGGGGTGTACCCTAATTTAAAAATAAATACAATTAAAAACAAAAACCAGTGTTGGATACCTCGTCCTCCTCCACCGCCGCTTCCACCTACACCGCCACATCCACCGCCACCTCAACCTCCTACTCCATATGGACTTCGTCCTCCTAGGTCAAGATTATTATTTTTTATTTTTATGTATTTTATGTTATTTTAAGTTATTTCCCTATCCACATTTGTTTGCAGAGCACTTGCCATGCTCTTAAAAACATTTTGCTGCCATTTGCAGTCCTCTAGCCCTTTTCATTACTTTTTTAGAGCCATTTTAGTCCTCAAAAGTTCGGGTCCCCATTAACTTCAATGGGGTTCGGGTTCAGGGTCAAGTTCGAGTCAAGTTCGGGTCCCAAACTCTAACTTTTTTGCGAAGTTCGGCTGGAACCCGTTGAACCCGAACATCCAGGTGTCCGCTCAACTCTAGTGGTCAGCAGTCCCTGACAACTCTGGTTCCGAGGCATCTGCCTGATAAAGGAGCACGCATGCTCCGAACGTGAGCTCGACACGCCTCCCGTCCATCACTGCTGTTGCATCGGTTGTGAGACTGTCTTTAGCCTCAGAGCCTCGGAAACCACCGGAGCCACCGGGGACTGCTGACCTCCACCGCTGCTCAGCTGGACCACAGGAGCCATAGCCTCACCTATGCCATGCTTGAATATTTCGACTCAAATGTGAGTTGAACTACGCTTAATAAAACTTGCCTTTTAACCCTTAACTTACTGCACTTAGAGTGGCACCGCTCTATCTCTCTTTTTCAATACTGAGTTGGCACACCCTTTGCAGCTATACCAGCTTGAACTTTTCTGGGAAGGCTGTCCACAAGGTTTAGGGGTGCGTCTATGGGAATGTTTGACCCTTCCAGAAGTCCATTTGTGAGGTCAGGCACCGATGTAGACGAGAAGGCCTGCCTCGCAGTCTCCACTCTAATTCATCCCAAAGGTGTTCTATTGAATTGAGGCCAGGACTCTGTGCAGGCCTGTCAAGTTCCTCCACCACAAACTTGTTAATCTATGTCTTTTTGGACCTTCCTTTGTGCACTGGTGCCATCCCCAAACTGTTCCCACAAGTTTGGGAGCATGAAATTCTCCAAAATGTCTTTGTATGCTGACACCTTAAAGCCCCTTTCACACTGAGGAGTTTTTCAGGCGTTTTGCACTAAAAATAGCACCTAAAAAATGCCTGAAAATCTCCTGCCCCTGCAGTCTCAATGTGAAAGTCAGAGTGCTTTCACACTGAGGCGATGCGCTGGCAGGACGAGAAAAAAAGTCCTGCAAGCAGCATCTTTGAGGCAGTGAAGGAGCGGTGTGTATATCGCTCCTTTACCGCTGCTGCCCATTGAAATCAATGGGACAGCGCGGCTATTCCGCCCGCAAAGCGCCTCTGCAGAGGCGCTTTGCAGTGGTTTTTAACCCCTTCTTGGCCGCTAGCGGGGGTAAAAACCGCCACGCTAGCGGCTGAATAGCGCCGCAAAAAAGACTGTATAGCGGCGCTATACCGAAAGCACATCCAGCGCTTCAGTGTGAAAGCGGCCTTCAGTGTGAAAGAGTTCCCTTCACTGGAACTAAGGGGCCATGCCCAACCCCTGAAAATCAACCCCATACCATAACCCCCCCTCCACCAAATGATTTGGACCAGTGCACAAAACAAGGTCCAAAATAAATGGATGAGCGAGTTTGGTGTGGGGGAACTTGACTCGCCTGCACAGAGTCCTGACCTCAACCCGATAGAACATCTTTGGCATGAATTAAATTGGAGACGGCGAGCCAGACCTTCTAGTCCAACAACAGTGCCGGACCTCAGAAATGTGCTTCTGGAAGAATGGTCAAACATTCCCATAGACACACTCCTAAACCTTGTGGACAGTCTTCCCAGAAGAGTTGAAGTTGTTATTGCTGCAAAGTGTGGGCCAACTCAATATTGAATGCCAGGGACCGGGGTGCCATTACAGTTCATGTGTAAAAGACAGGCGTTCCAATACTTTTGGTAATATAGTGTATATTAAGATATATTCTACAGAGCTACAGACTATTTAGGACGATTGCCCATTCTTTTTCACATTTTGACATATCTTGTGTTACTTTGATGTTTTATTACAGTTATAGATTCTAGTTGTAGTTCAAAACTTTGTCACAATGTTCTGAATTTGGCTAGTGTTTTCTATTAGATGGAAGTTGTTTTTTTTATAGTTATAGTTTAATATATTTCTTGTATTGAATTTTGCATTTATATTATTTTAATGTTTTTGATTTTCCTGTATCTTTTGTAGCCCTGATGAAGAGGGATTTTATAACGTACAACAGAGTTTTCAAAAGTACTGTATAAACACGTCACAGTAGCAAGTTTTGGAGTAAATTGCAATAGTATGGTAAGGCACACACAGTAACGGTACATTTTAACAGTTCAGGGATTGCACCAGTTTACCCAGGGTTTCCATAGTTTTTTAACCACTTCAGCCCCAGGCCATTTTGCTGGCCAAAGACCAGGCCACTTTTTGCTATTCGGCACTGCGTCGCTTTAACTGACAATTGTGCGGACATGCGACGTGGCTCCAAAACAAAATTGACTTCCTTTTTTTCCCAAAAATAGAGCTTTCATTTGGTGGTATTTGATCACCTCTGCGGTTTTTATTTTTTGTGCTATAAACAAAAATAGAGCGACAATTTTGAAAAAAATGCAATATTTTTAACTTTTTGCTATAATAAATAAACCCCAAAAAATATATAAAAAAACATTTTTTTTCCTCAGTTTAGGCCGATGCGTATTCTTCTACATATTTTTGGTAAAAAAAAACGCAATAAGCGTTTATTGATTGGTTTGCGCAAACGTTATAGCGTCTACAAAATAGGGAGTAGTTTAATGGAATTTTTATTGATAATTTTTTATTTACTAGTAATGGTGGCTATCAGCGATTTCTATCATGACTGCGACATTATGGCTGACACATCGGACACTTTTGAAACCATTTTGGGACCATTGTCATTTTTACAGCGATCAGTGCTATAAAAATGCCCTGATTACTGTAAAAATCACACTGGCAGTGAAGGGGTTAACCTGTAGGGGGTGCTGAAGGGGTTAAGTGTGACCTAGGGAGTGCTTCTAACTGTTAGGGGGCATGGCTTGCCGTGACACGTCGCTGATCGCTGTTCCCGATGACAGGGAACAGACGATCAGTGACATGTCACTAGGCAGAACGGGGACACCGGCGGACATCGATTTTGTGGGTCCCGCGGGCGCGGTCACGGAGCTCGGGGCAGGGCATGCGACCACATTCTGTCGACGTATAAGTTCGTGCGGCAGTCGGGAAGCAGTTAAAGGTTAAATATGAAGCAGATCTGAGTGACAGTGACCTTTCGTATAGGTAATTAGATTTAGTCAGTGTAATAGCATCAGACGGGTTAGGTGCCTGGATTTTAGGTCCTCAAAATGCATGCAGTTACCAGCATTCAGAATTAAGGAGAGAGCCATCCATCCCACTGGGATAAGTAAAAAGTGCAGTGGGACCTCTTTTGTGATGAGGTCTGACCCTCTGGTAGGCAGATTTACTTGCTAGCGGTTAGCGCACTGGAGCTGGTGAAGGTTTTCATGAGAGAGATTTTTACATTGTACCTTTTTTCTTAACCACTTCATATCCGGGCCATTGTAGTTTGACGGCCACAAGATTGTGCCCGCCGCGTCACTGAGGTGCCGAAGCGCGTGCCTGGTGGCCGCGATGTTCGTCAGGTACCCGCGATCGGCCGTTACACAGCTAAGAACGTGGATCTCTGTGTGTAAACACAGAGATCCACGTCCTGTCAGGGAGAGGAGACCGATGCTGTGTCCCTTGTACATAGGGACACAGATCGGTCACCTCCCCCAGTCAGTCCCCTCCCCCTCACCATAAGCATCACTCCTAGGGAACACATTTAACCCCCTCCTCGCCCCCTAGTGTTAACCCCTTCCCTGCCAGTCACATTTCTAAAGTAATCAGTGCATATTTATAGCACTGTTCGCTGTATAAATGTGAATGGTCCCAAAAATGTGTAAAAAGTGTCCGATGTGTCTGCCATAATGTCGCAGCCCCAGTAAAAATCACAGATCGCCACCATTAAAAATAAAAAAAATGTCATAATTCTATCCCCTATTTTGTAGGCACTATAACTTTTGCGCAAACCAATCACTATACGCTTATTGCGATTTTTTTTACCGAAAATATGTAGAAGTATACATATCGGCCTAAACTGAGAAAAAAATATATATATATTTTTTAATTGGGATATTTATTATAGCAAAAAGTAAAAAATATTGTGTTTTTTTCAAAATTGTTGCTCTTTTTTTGTTTATAGCGCAAAAAATAAAAAACGCAGAGATGATCAAATACCACCAAAAGAAAGCTCTATTTGTGGGAAAAAAAGGACATCATATCTGTTTGGAAGCCACGTCGCACGACCGCACAATTTTCATTTAAAGCGTGACAGTGCCGAAAGCTGAAATTTCGCCTGGGCAGGAAGGGGGTATATGTGCCCAGTAAAAAGGTGGTTAAGTATGACTAATTTGGGATTTTTAATTATAACTTCCAGTTTGATTGTTGGTCATTGATACAGTAGCTAAATGCAGTTGTCATTTTGATTTAGATTTTTTGTTTTACAAATAGCGCAACCCACTTTTTGTATATGCTTATTTTTGATATTATAGTGTTCAGATATCTGTGAGTGCTGCTGTTTTAATTGACTATTTTTATTGTGGACTTTGTTTTTTTGTTTTTTACTAAGACAGTTTGTTTTTTAGATTTAAATTAGAAGCTAAATGGTTACTATTTATTTATTTTTTTCAAATAATTTTTATTAGATTATGTAAGTATACAGACAGTCAGAAGCAGCGAATAATGTTAAACACATTGTGCGCAATATACATTGAAGCAAGGAATTGTGAGACAATAGCAATTACATAAAAACCAATGAGATACCGTGTAGAGGCAGAATGGACTGTCAAGCCCACAAGTCATGTGGAGGCGTGCTAGGTCCAACTGCATGCAACGAAATAACTTTAACACTTTAAACAAATTAAACAAATTTAACAACTGTTGAGTGAGGGGTGGGGCAGGAGAGGTTACCCAAAAAGGGGATGGGAAATAGGGTAGGCCTATGATGTAGGCTCCGTGGTTAAGTCAGGGACACCAGCCAAGGCCGGCCTCAAATTTACTCACCCCTTAACGGGATCTATCTGTGAGTGATCAGGGGCCACAATTGGGTGTTTAGGTTTCGCAGGGCAGAGCTGGTGTATCGAGAGACATATGCGAGTCTTGGTAGGGAGGGTAGATTTGCAGGAGTTAATTGGGAGGGGGGGAGGGGGATCCAGTGGTCCATCAGGTGTATGTGTTTGTACTCAACCAGGTGATCTGCAATAATGTTGGGTGTTTGGGAGGTGTGTAGACAGAAGAACTCACAAGTATGTGGACCAAAAAAAAAAAGGGGGGTGTAGGGACAGGAAAGAGGGGAGGCAGGGAGGAGGAGAGGCATGAGCGAGCTACAGGGTTGGTCCTTTTGAGGGGTGCACGTCAAGAGGGAGAGGAAGAGTGGTGTGGTGAGGGCGATTGCGTGGTAGTGTCTCTGTAGTGTATCCAACACGCCCAGGTGTCAGTGAATTTGGTAGGGTTGTCTTGAGCCTGGTATATGAGCTTTTCCATTTCTGCGGCCCTGTCAACCCTCCGGTGCCACTCTGCTATCGTTGGAGGCGTGGAGCATCTCCAGTGTATCGGTATACAAAGATTGGCTGCGTTTATGAGGTGCATGGTCAGGGACTTCTTGTATCTGGGAGGGGGACTGGGGGAATAATGAAGGAGAAATTGTGCGGGGGTGAAGTCCAGGGCGTACGTGGTGATCTGCGAGATGAGGCGGTATACATTGGTCCAAAAGGGTCGGACAAGGGGACAATCCCACAAAATGTGGACTAGTGAGCCGGTGCTAGCGTTACACCTCCAACAATTCGGAGGAAGGTTAGGGTAGTACTTGTGGAGTTTGTCGGGAGTCCTGTACCACTTGGAGAACAGTTTGAATCTGTTCTCCTGAGTGGAAACGTTTATGGTCCCTCTGTGCATGTACATGTAAATGCGTTCCCAATCCGAGGAGGTGAGTTGCAAGGATAGGTCTGCTTCCCATTGTTGGGCCAATTTGTCCTTTTTGAAGTTGTGGGTGGAGAACTTGGCAATAACATCCCCGAAATATACTCGAGTATATACTGTATATCATTGAGAGTACTCCTGATGTCCCAGATTATGTACCATACATACCCCATTTTGATATCAAAATTGATACCCTGTCAGTAAACCTTCACAATCTGCTTGCAAGGAAGGATACCCGTATAATTCAAATTAGTAATGATATGGTGAAGACAGGTAAAAGGTTGAATGAACTTTTACATGGTGGGGATTTCAGCTTAGTCACCACTAGGTCCTGGGCGGAGAAGGGAACAAAAGGTCTCCTCACATTGCAGTGTGGGTTACTGTTCTTTATGATGGCATGGTGATATATCTTGGCCGACTTTTAGGATGGAAGAGGGAGAAGCTTAAATCACTAATGGAGATTAGACATAAACAGTTACTCACTTGAGTGTGGACTTAATATAGTTATCTGTACACATGTATGGGAGTGTCCGGCTTTAGTTTGAGAACCAAATTAATTTAACAGTTCCTTTTTAATATGCAGGAATGTTGGGTGTGTGTGATATGGGAGATGCTCTGCTATTTACCCATCGTAAACTCAGATGCAAGAAAAATACATCCTCTAAATTGAATACTTTATCGGAGACCTGACGGGGCCAACTTAATTAGCTATATAAGGCCTTGTAGTCCCCTTTGTTAACCAACTCTTTTATACGCTTCAAGGAGATATGCATCAAATATGGCCATCTTCTAATTAATTTTCTCCCCCAAGAGAGGAGGTGCTAGTGAGGGGCTGAGCTATGCTAAATTAAGGGGATGGGAGAATTGTCCAATCCTCGATGAGATACGCCCGGAGGGAGGAGAGGGGTAACATTGTTCCAGCAATCAGTGTGGCCCTGTGAAAGTCAATGAGAGAGGGGTCATTATTAGTTTAGGGTTCACACAGGGAAGGCAGAAGGAGTCATGCATCTGACATGACACACCCACAACACCCCGGGTAAATATCAGGACATCTCCTAGCACAAAGCTGCTTGTCCTATATGTTTGTTTGTTTACTGTTTGTATTTTGATGTTTCGAGGGATATACTCTGTATTCTTTTATTTAACCTAAGATTTTCTTCCTGTGTATAGGCTATAGATAGATTGCTGTTTATTAGTTTAGCTTTCACTCCTGGTCAAAGAACTCTCATTTAACCCAAATCATGTCTGAGAGATAGTAATCTCATAATATAATTTTCGGGAAACAGCTGTCACCATCACCAAGTAGCATGACATGGGGCAGCATGACTATCTCCAGGAGTGTGCCTCATCTTTAATCCCTAATGGCTTGATAAATTGACCCAATAACCACAAAAGAGATCTAATGTTACTGTCCATGATTGCCAGACCACATGCCTGTGGTCATATGGAACCTGGCCCCCGACTGTGTACTCCAGTTACAAGAAGACCTTACCTTCCACATGCTATTATAGGGCAGGGATGGCCATTTGAGTATAAAAATAGTGTCTGGGGACCTGCCACTGTGTTACAGTCCTTGCTGCAAATTAGCAGAAAGGGGCAGATGGCATTAGCTGGAACAAGAACAACTGTAAAAGCAAGCCATTTTGTCAAGCTGGATTCAAAAACAGAAAAAGTCGGGGCCACTTAACTATTACCCAGGTCTGAAGTCCAAGCATATTACATATACAAATTTAATAAAAAATAAATAATAAAAGACTCCAATAGACCATAATAATCATATCCAAAAGAAAATACACACAAAAATAATAATAATAGTAATAAAAAAATAACAATAATGAATAGAACTGTGTAAATACAGACACAGTTAAAAAAGGACTGCTATACTGTATGTACTATGTATCATGGAACTTACTGAATATCTGCTGAGCACTGAATTTCAGTAAGCACTGAAGACTGTTCACAGACAGCTACGCAACTGAAAAGATCTCAGCTCAAGCAACTGCATTATTAGTTGTGTGGAATCTATTTCAGTTCAGGAGTGACTCAAACTTATTCACTAGAGAGGCATAAGATCTCTAGAATTATATAAATCCTTATATTCTCTATGTAGTAAACAGGGCACGCTAAAACATCTGTTTGAACTAGCATGAAACATATAATACATGTCACCATAGGATTGAACACACATAATCAATAATCCACTTTGAATTGCAGGAGTAATGATGTATGGCCACAGTTATAGGCTCCCTTGTGTGTAAGGTACACCAAGACTATGAGGTTGATTTACTAAAGGCAAATCCACTTTGCACTACAAGTGCACTGCAAGTGCACTTGGAAGTGCAGTCACTTTAGATCTGAGGGGGAGGTGTGAAATGAGGGGAAGCTCTGCTGATTTTATCATAAAATCATGTTCAAGCAAAAATGCTGTTTTTTATATTCCTTGCATGTCCCCCTCAGATCTACAACGACTGCACTTCCAAGTGCAGTGCACTTGTAGTGCAAAGTGAATTTGCCTTTAGTAAATAAACCCCTTTGTATTGCTATAGGAGTAATCCAAAAATCACTGCAAATAGCTAATTCAATGAATCACTGGGGTTTATTTACTAAATGCAATTCCTCTTTGCACTGCAAGTGCACTTGGAAGTGCAGTCAATGTAGATCTGAGGGGGACATGCACGGAAAATAAAAATCAGCATTTTTGCTTCAACATGAGTGGATGAAAAAATCAGCAGAGCTTCCCCCACATTTCAGATATTCCCCTCAGATCTACAGCGACTGCACTTCCAAGTGCACTTGCAGTGCAAAGTGGATTTGCCTTTAGTAAATCAACCCCAATATATCTAGTAATTCAGTGTTGAGGTGTGACAAGGTCTCTCATTCAACAGTGGAACTTTTATAGTCATCCCTTAACCATGAATGCCATCCAACATGAGGAATGGCAAAACAAAAGTACATTTAGTTCATATGGGTATGAAATTGTATCTGTAGCGCCCCATTACTTTTCAGGGGTGCTATGTACTTAAATTTAGGGGTTGGTCTGAGCTAGTAGCCAGGCTCAGACCACTTTGATTTGTTAGTACTCGCTTCTGCCTATGTGATGTAGCCTGATGCACAGTTCCCTGTGGCCTGTAGGTGGCACTGCCATATCAGGTCAGGGTTGAACGGTGGGTGACATTGCTATGCCTTAGGGTGTCCTCTCTCGGCAGCGGTACGGTGGGCGTGGTTAGCCTGCTGTGCATGCTGGGAGAGGATACATAAGGGGCAGACGCCATTCTTTTGAGAGTGGGGGTCGAAAGTCAGAAGTCTGGAGTGTGAGCGGTTCGCGCCACCCGGCCTTCCAGGCCAGGGGTGCGCGCGTGCATGGGTCTCCGGGACCTTTAGCCTGGGGCTGCAACTCCACTAATAGGCTCAGCACCTTTAGCCTGGGCATATCTCCAAAAGAAGAATCCCAGGGTGCCCGGGAAAGGGTGGACCCGCTCTAAGAAGAGGAGACCGGTGGAGGACCCTTTATGATGGACCGGTGAGAGTTCACGTTGAAAGAGAGGCCTGGTTACCTTCTGGAGGTATTCAAAGATCCATCACAGGCTTTGCAACGTGCTATCACTGGCACCTGTCCTTGTGTTGCAATAGCTGAGAAGTTTGGGACTTAAAGATTCTGTGGCAGAGAATCTCCCGATCGTATCTCAAGGAAAACTTAAAGTGAACGTTTGAGCATCACTCTGGCTGCTAGGATCCGCTCTTACAGGGGACTATCCGGGTGAGCTAAACCTACTCGGGATCGAGTAGCGACTATCATACCAGTTTGTGCCTGGATCTCCCAAGCCTTACAGTCCTTTCTCTCATCCATCATTCCTGTCTGCTGAACTTGAACTTGCTTGTGAAATAAACTCAGCATTGGAGTTAAAGTGGTGTGGACATTGGCCTTCCTGGGGAATAATAGAGACTTGTCCCTATACTCTAGGAGATGAGAACCAGTCTGCTGGGAAACCTTGCTGCAGGACCCAAAATTGTTAACACCGCTCAACCTGCCCAAACAGGAGGGTACGGGCATATAGCGTGGTGTGCCTTGACCTGCAAGTGAGCCGAAGGCAGGAATAGGTCCGTGTGCTACATATCCATAACTACACAGAGGGGGACTAATTATGGTTCATCAATGCAATAACATATCAGTGTAGTGATGCTGTATGCCAAATCTGATATTTACCAGTTCAAATAGTCCAGCCAACAAAAGCACTGTAACACTGTAACAACCAGTAGCTAGAAAAATATAGTTACCCCCTTCTTCCAGAGTTTATAGGATCAATCTATGTATAATAATGTGGTCCATCTGTCAAATGTCACAACAATGTTGTTTCCATTACAGGGCAGAGGGCAGTATACATACATGAAGCAATGCTGCATGCCATGATTGAAATTCATCAGTTTAAAATGGTCCAGTTGTTTTTTTGCCCAGCAAAAGGATTGTGACGTATACAATCGATATCTAGGCTAGTAAGTCTACCCATTTGTTCCAGAATTCATTGACTCAATCTATATATAATAATAGGGTCATCAGACAAATGTCACAGTAATGTTGTTTTTATCACAGGACAGCGTATATAACAAAATTAATTTTCCTTTATAAATATGGCAGTTTACTCTTGGATAATGCAGACAGGAGTCAATCTCAAGACTGAATACTATTCCTCTTATATTTAATGGGACTTTAAAGTAAGCACTTAATCCATGTGTTACAAATAGTGCATACAAGTGTATCCTAGTCATAGGGCAGATTCCATACTTCCAGTGGAATAGGGTGGCTGCTACCCTGACTCTTCTCTGTCTACATGTATTTCATTTTGTATATTTTTGTCCACTGCAACCAATGTCCTTGACATTATACTAACTTTTTTGCCAATACTCGCATTACTAAGACCTTGATAAGAAAAGAGCCCATCTACTGTATGTAATGCATAGAATTGTAGTACAGTATTCCTGTGATATCTATATTAGAATGTTTAGTTTCCAAAATGGGGGCATGGCAACTATTTACGGCAGCCCCTAGGCACTTCCCAGCCTTGACCTGCAGTTCTCTGGACAGCCTAACCTCTGCTCGACTTGGTGAACCAGCGCTTCTGAAAAAACTTCCCATCTTCTTCCCCACCATGCGCCTTGATAGTGAACTTGGTGTTGAGTTATTCACTTTAAGGTCATCCCAGAAAACAAGGGGGCACTACATCTAGAGGAAAAAAGATTTCATCTCCAAACATGGAAAGGTTTCTTCACAGTAATGCCGCGTACACATGGCCGTTTTTCTCGTCGAGAAAAACAAAATTTTTTCCTTTCGACGAGAAAAACTATCGTCTGTGGTCTTTCTGCCATTTTTTTCGACGAGAAAAATGGCATTAAAAACGACAAGAAAAATTAGAACATGTTCTAATTTTTCTCGTCGTTTTTTTCGACATGTTTTCCGCGGCAGTGTTTCCCTACGGAGCCCACACACGGTCGTTTTTACCGACCAAAAAAAAAAAGACATTTAAAACGGCCGTGTGTGGGGGGAACAAGCTGTTCCTCGTTTTTAACGTCGATTTTCTCGACGGTGTTTTCACCATCGAAAAAATCGATCGTGTGTACGTGGCATAAGAGCTGTGAAAATGTGGAATAGACTCCCTCCAGAGGTGGTTCTGGCAAGCTCAGTAGATTGCTTTAAAAAAGGCCTGGATTCTTTCCTAGATGTACATAATATAACTGGGTACTAATATTTATAGGTAAAATTAATCCAGGCAGGGAACATCTGATTGCCTCTCGGGGGATGAGGAAGGATTTTTTTCCCCTGCTGTAGCAAACTGGAGCATGCTTTTCTGGGGTTTTTCACCTTCCTCTAGATAAACTGTGGGCGAAGGATTGTTTATATGAGATAGTATTTTTTTAACTAGATAGACTTGTGTCTTTTTTCAACCTGACTAACTATGTAATTATGTAACTATACATCTGTTGACCTCACAATTGATAGGGTGCACGGAATCCCAAAACCGGCCTTGTGATGTCCTCGTACGAGTGCATTTCTTTCAAGTTAACCACTTGCTTACTGGGCACATATACCCTCTTCCTGCCCAGGCGAAATTTCAGCTTTCAGCACTGTCACGCTTTAAATGACAATTGCGTGGTTGTGCGACGTGGCTCCCAAACAAAATTGACGTCCTTTTTTTTCCCACAAATAGAGCTTTATTTTGGTGGTATTTGATCACATCTGCGTTTTTTTTTTTTCGCCATAGACAAAAAAAGAGCGGCAATTTTGAAAAAAACACAATATTTTTAACTTTTTTTGCTATAATAAATATCCCATTTTTTTTTAAACTATCTTTTTCCTCAGTTTAGGCCAATACGTATTCTTCTACATATTTTTGGTAAAAAAATATCGCAATAAGCGTATAGTTATTGGTTTGCGCAAAAGTTATAGCGTCTACAAAATAGGGGATAGAATTATGACTTTATTTTTTTTATTTTTATTTTTTACTAGTAATGGCGGTTATCTGCGATTTTTGTCAGGACTGCGATATTACGGCGGACACATTGGACACTTTTGACACATTTTTGGGACCATTCACATTTATACAGCGAACAGTGCTATAAAACTGCACTGATTACTGTATAAATGTGACTGGCGGGGAAGGGGTTAACACTAGGGGGCGATCAAGGGGTTAAATGTGTGCCCTGCTAGGTGATTCTTACTGCGGGGGGATGGGACTGACTGGGGGAGGTGACCGATGGGTGTCCCTATGTACAAGGGACACACGATCGGTCTCCTCTCCCTGACAGCACGTGGATCTCTGTGTTTACAGGCAGAATCGATCGTGGCGGCGTGTATCGTCGGGTCCTGGAAGGTTTACATTGCTGGAATTTTTTTTTGCTCTTTTATTAACCTCCCTGGTGGTATGATTATGTCAGGTTTTTGATGCTGAAAGCGGTACAATTATTTTGCATGGAAATTTGGCATTTTATATTGTAGGCCTGTAATTCTTAGAAATAACTCACTTAAATCTGTCCAAACAAGAGTCTAGTAGACATCCCGGGTATGATAAAGTTTGAAACACAAAATCATAAATTATAATATAATAAATAACTATAAATAATTATAACAAATAATATTATAATAATAATAAAAAGTATTCAATAATGTAATCAAATCAAAAACACAGAAATTTGCTCAGTTGCAGAATTGTCGCTGTCATTAGATTTAGTGCTTGATGACGAATTTCCCCACAAATCACTATTGCTCAATTCTGCAAGTGATTCTAATTTATTATCGCTGTTTTCTAGCTGGTCTAAAAGCACTTTTGACATAAAGGGACACTTTTTGGTTGCTATGGACAATTTCCAGTTTCCAGGCAGAAAAAACTGTATTTATAATATAAAAGTGCATGCAGGGCACTGGACAGACCACTAGGGACAAAGGGGATGTGTAATTATTTTATACAGTACTGTAATCTGTAAGATTACAGTGTACTGTATGTGTTTTTACTTTTTTTAATTTGGCGCCGATCTCCGCCCCCGTGCGCCGCAACGTCGCAGGGAACGGAGCTTGGCGGCACTCGGGCACTGTGTGAATCGAGCGAGGAGACAGCTCGCACACACAGTGGGGAGACATCGCAGGATCCAGGGAACAAGGTAAGTAACTTTCCCTGTATCCTGCGATGCAATCCCGAGTCTGGCTTGGGGTTACCGCTAATGGTACTGAAATTCCACCCCTAGCCAGAAATTCCACCCCTAGCCAGAAGCTGGAATACAGCCAGGGAGGTTAAAGGACTTGTCCCAAGCTGTGTGTGTGTTTTTTTTTACAATTTTTGACACTTTTTTGGGTAAAATGGTAGGGGTACAATGTACCCCGTTACCAATTCACATAGGGGGGCAAGGATCTGGGGATCCACTTTGTTAAAGGGGGCTTCCAGATTCTGATAAGCCCCCATTCCCACAGACCCCCATCAACATGGGGACATCCTCCCCATGTTGAGGGCATGTGGCCTGGTATGGTTCAGGAGAAGGGGGGTGCTCTCTCGTCTCTTTTCCTGCGACCTGCCAGGTTGCGTGCTCGGATAAGGGTCTGGTATGGATTTTTGGGGAGAACCCCACACCATATTTTTTTTTGGCGCGGGGTTCCCCTTAAAATCCATACCAGACCTGAAGGGTCTGGTATGGATTTTGAGGGGGGGCCCTACGCCATTTTTTTTTAAATTGGCGCAGGGTTCCCCTTAATATCCATACCAGACCTGAAGGGCCTAGTATGAAATTTGGGTTTGGGTTCCCCTTAATATTCATACCAGACCCAAAGGGCCTGGTAATGGACTGGGGGGGAACCCATGCCGTTTTTTTTCAATGACTTTTATCTGTATTGCCGGGTCCCGACAATTCATTATAGCCACGAGTAGTTTTAAATGACTTTTTTCCTTTAGAAATGTCATTTTGTGCAGGGTCTGTTCTAAACACGGGAAACATGCACCACTTTACAGGCATACTATAGACACCCCCAGGTACGAAATTTAAAGGAATATTTCACTTTTATTGTTTTCCATTTAAGCATTATTAAAATCACTGCACCGGAAAAAACTGACATTTTTAAAACTTTTTTTGCATGGATACATGTCCCCTGGGGCAGGACCCAGGTCTCCAAACACTTTTTATGACAATAACTTGCATATTAACCTTTAAAATTAGCACTTTTGATTTTTCACGTTCGTGTCCCATAGACGGTGTTCGCTTGTAATGCCCCATACACACGATCGTTTTTCATGCCGTTAAAACTGCCATTTTAAAAAATGGCCCTGAAAAATGATCGTGTGTATGCTCCAGAGCATTTTTAACGACGTGAAAAACGGGCATTAAAAATTTCGGACATGCTCTCTTTTTTCACGTCGTTTTTCATGTCGTTTTTTTTAACGACGTGAAAAACGATAGTGTGTATGCTTTCACGACGTGAAAAAAAACGCGCATGCTCAGAAGCAACTATGAGACGGGAGCGCTCGTTTTGGTAAAGCTAATGTTGGAAATGGAGATGGCACATTCGTCACGGTGAAATTAATAGCATTGTTTTAATGCTGCGCATTCCGTTCTTCTTTTGATAATGCTTAAAAATTACCTTTGTTTGATAATGACATTGAGAGTTATGCCAAACTTGTTTCTAAAGTAATTCCAAATTGCTCTAATGATTGTAAAATATTTTTTCTAAGCCGCACCTCCCTCCTAAATAATACTACTAATAATAAAATAATGTAAATATCCTTTTTTTTGGAAATTCTATTTTACTATTGTCTTTTTAATTTTTGGGGCCTTGTTTTTTTTTTTTTTGGCTTAAATTATTCTTGTGTAAAGTTACCACACCAACCTTCAAAAAGTGTCTCATTTGGCCTCAGGGAGGTTTGTGTCCCTTGATAATAACAATAATATTATTTGAGATGTCCCTGCCTGCTCCCTAGCAAGCTCTCTTTTGAAATACAAATCACATAGTCAAGTTTTTTAAGGCCAAAAAAAATAAGTTTATTTCGGAACATTAACAAATTAAAAGGGGAAGGCAGCACTGGAGAGCCTGCTTGCATTTGTGCATCCCTTTGACCCCACAACAACCATCCAAGATGTGAAAACCAAAATAGAGATTAGATCCCCCAAAAAAAGGAGCCCAATCTTGTCTTGGGCTCCCAGAGGTCAGGAGCCACAGCAGATAAGTCCTATATGTCCCCAGTCTGTGGTACTACAGCAGGCATTATTTTCTCCTCTTCCTTGTAGCCTTCTCTCCAGCCTTCTCTGCAGCCTTGGTTGGTTTCTTCCTTGGAGGCTGGGGATCAGGAGGAGAGGTTGTGGCAGGAGGAGTAGTAGGAGGAGGAGGAGGAGGAGGTGGAGGAGTAGGGACAACCTCCGTTATATCGGTGTACATGGTGAGTTCACCCAGCATGCCCTTATTGATGACTTTTAAAAGAAGGGTCTCACTATATATCTTTTGCCGCAAGTCCATTTGCCCTAGTTTGTGGGCGAGGACTGCGGCAAATCCCTCATCAACAGAGGGTGCCTCTCTGAGGGCCGCTGTTGCCTCTCTGATGAAGGCCCTGGTTTCCTCCTCCACCTGCCTACCTCTCCTTGGCCCTCGTGGTTTAACTACCAGGGGAGGCATCTGGGCTCTTGTGCTGGGCCCAGCCTCCTCCTGGGTGCCACTGGGCCCAGCCTCCTCCTGGGTGCCACTGGGCCCTGCCTCCTCCTGATCCCCAACATCACCCTCTTCCTGGCTCTGCTCTGGCTGTAAAAAAAGAAAGGGACATTATTTATTTTTGCCCACCATCATTCACAGACATTGTTCACCTCTAGACATTGTTGAAATCAATGCCAAAAGTTATGTCATTTTCATTGATTCCGCATCCTGGTTTTGTTGCCTTGTCCACATAAAATTAGGCCACTACTGTTTCTTGCTCTTCAAAAACTTTATTGGTAGAAGTTTACATACCTAACAATACTAACATCTATTTAAATTCTACTATTTTGTAAGATATAAATATAGATATCAATACTTTACCTGGCTCCATATATCCAAATCTGCCTCCTCTAGGACCTGATCTTGATCCTCAGAGGAAGCCAGAGCAGGGTTGCCAGGAAGGCTGGAGGACTGGCTGCAGGGAAGGCTGGAGGGTTGGCTACAAGGAAGGCTGGATTGACCTCTGGGGGGAAGGGTGGAGAGAGATTCCCGCACTTCCAGCTGGTCATCCAGAAAAGAAAGCTTACTGTAGTACCACAGACTGGGTTTATAAACCTTATCTGCTGGAGCACCTGACCTCTGGGACCTCAGGACCATAGTCCTCTGGGTCCTGTATGTCCCTCTGATGGTCGCTATTTTGGTTTTCACATCTTGGAGAGTTGTTGTGGGTATCTTGGTTTGCACAAATGCAAGCAGGCTCTCCAGTGCTGCTTTCCTGGCGTCTTTATTTTTATTTGCGCCACTTTTGGTTTGCCATAGTATAGGTAGCTCTTGCCATTTGTCTATGAACTCCCACATGAATTACGGGTTTTTAAAAGTATTCATGATATCTGTAATAGCGAGAAACCAAAAAATAGATATATTTCAGGCAACATTCCTCAAATGTGCATTTTCGACATATTTTTAGCGCACAAATCTTCTCGTCTGATGAACCTCAAATACTTAAATTGTTAGGTACCTTGCTCAACACGTTCGTTGCTAACTCCCTCTCCCGCCAAATGAACGTATTTTTGAGACATGGATCTTCACTTGATATACACTGCGCATGCGTGACACTCTGCACGCTTTCCCCGCCCCTGACGTTCGATATTGCACTTTCCCCGCCCCTTCTCGCTCGTCGTAGTGCTTAACAAAACATGGCGGAGACACAGGTGGCTGAGATTACCTCTACAGAGGAGGAAATTCCAGAGGAGCCCAAATCCAGATCCAGGAGATATAAGGCATCCAACATGTCATTCGATGAAATGGTGGAGATGGTCGCCATTTTAAAGAAGGAGGATTATGATGCCAAGCATGGGCCTTATAAAAGGCCTAATCTGGTCAAGTCAAAAATTATGGGCAAAGTGGTCAAAAGTCTTCACAAAAAATTTGGGGTGTGCAGAACGAAGGAACAGCTCAGAAAACGATGGTCTGATCTGAAGTTGCGGGAGGCCGACCAATACAAAAGAATCAAGAAAGTTTTAGGAAAAAGTAAGTTCTTTTTGAATATTTTCCATGGTACATATTATTTACTTGTATTCTGTTGTGTATTTTTTACTTTCATATAGTACAGTGAAAGATACCATCTTTCAGGTTTGTCCGCACAGTAAACGGACGTATTAAACCTCTTTCTCCGTACAGTTCCTCAAACGATGTTTTCGGATCATCCAGTGTGAACACCCATGTATTTTATTTTATTTGGGGGAGTAAATTTTGGCTTCACTCATTTTTTCGGTCCTAATCCAAAGGACATTTGTTTGTTTTAAAAAAGGATATGCATGGTAATGTTAAGGGAGTGAATGCTCAGCAGCTGATGAAACATCTGAACGCAGTAGTACAAGTGTGGGCCTAAAGCCAAAAAGCTTGAGGGTGTCACACACAGGTGATCCTGTGTAGATACTTTGGGGTGTTACAATGTGTCAAATTTGTGTTTTTAAAGTAGATGCTATGGTTTTGGCTATGTATCCAATCATTTGTCCCGGTTGGCACAGGGGGTACATTTTAAAATGCAGCAGGCTTCAAAAGAATGATTACAAAGTATTTTATCATGTTTAGTTTAATTGAAAAATTGAGTCGCTACTAATGAAACTATTCCTTTTATTTCAATCTCCCTAGGGATTCGAAAAGCTACCTCAGATGAGCCGATAATTGCAACACCTACAACAATACCCCCAGAACCCCAGGATGGAGAGGAATGTGATGTTGTGGAAGTGGAAAGTGGCACCACCACAGGTCAGAGAGAAACCAGACACATGCATGTTAAATAGATGTAGGCCTACATATTCTATCCTACATATTTATTTTTACATTTAGGTGCAGTTCTGGCCGAAGACCCCAAAAAGTTGACACATCACAGTGCCCAGATCCTGATCCAATACCTCATGGTCTGCTGTTGTGACCTCGAAAAAATTAAGGGAGACTTGCTAGAGATCAGGGCAAATACCAAGCGGGTGGAGGAAAGGCTCCAAAATATCATGGCTGTGCTTGGGCGTGTCTAATGTTTTTACACCAAAGAACGTTTAAATTGCTGAGTTTTGGAAGGTTTTTTGTTTTTTTACCCTTTAATGACTAGCACATGTTTAGCTTTTTCACAATTTTTATGAATATAGTTTGTTTATGCATGGCTGGTCATGCGTTTTAATACCCAAAAAATTAAGGGAACATCCACATTTCAAAGGAAGTTTCCCAACGAAAAAAGAAATAAAGGTATTTTTACATTCAAAATAATTGTGGCTTCATTATGTAAATGTGGTGCAGAGTGAACTAATCAATGTTTTGTGTTTACACTGACAATGAAGGCTAATTAAGAATGTTAAATACACATGGCAATACAAGTGCACTAGGTAAACCTACATGAAACATAAAACATTATACAATTAAAACACCAAACCAATCTTTACTCCATAAAATAATTTATTTTTTTTGAATAAAAATTTTAAAGATTTTCTGGCATTTCAATGGCCCCCCTACCCATAAAATATTCAAGATATTGGTTACGGACCTCACGTCCGGTTGGGGGGCCAAGCCAGGACGGCCAGGTTCCAGGGCCACTAAAGTTTCGGAATTGAGTAAAGAGGCCTCAGGCCCACTCAAAGCTAGATAACTGGTGGAATGCACCCGTAGGAAATTATGAAGCACACAGCAAGTCATTACCACATGGTTCCATTTGTATGGGGCAAGGTGGATGGAGGTCAGGAAGAGGCGAAATCGGCTGGCCATGATGCCAAAGGCATTTTCCACCACCCTTCTGGCTCTGGCCAGCCGATAATTGAACACCCTCCTCTCAGGGGTGAGGGTGCGTTGCGGGAATGGCCTCATCAAATGGGGTCCCAGGCCAAACGCCTCATCCGCAACAAAGACAAAAGGTAGTCCCTCAACATTCTGCTCCGCTGGTGGCAAGGCCAGCAGATCCAAAAGGAGACGTTCCACAAACTCCGTCTGGCCAAATACTCCTCCATCAGACATCCTGCCATTCTTGCCAACGTCCACATAGAGGAACTCGTAGGTGGCCGACACCACTGCCATCATCACGATGCTGTGGAACCCCTTATAGTTGTAATAAAAGGATCCCGAATGGGGTGGTGGGACGACCCGAACATGTTTGCCGTCGATGGCTCCTCCACAGTTCGGAAAGTTCCATCGCTGGGCAAACTCGGAAGCCACATTCTGCAATTCATGTGGTGAAGAAGGGAACTGTGGAATTAAAGAAATAAAAAATTAATACTTTGAGCCAGAAACATTGAAAGCTTATTTCATACCAACATTCATGGCCAACATTGGTAGAAACTGTAATAAAAAAAAAGATTAGTAAGCAACAACAAACCTAAAAAATCAAATAAAAATTTGGGGGGGGGGTGTTGAAGATGAGTTGGGAATATCACAAATGAAGGCTGTAGCACTTTGTATGAAGTTACAAAAAAATGAAACATTCCTAGGCAATCTTTAGGGTGCGTTTTGGGCAAAGCACTACGATGGGACATAGAATAAAATACATGGAAATGACTAGGCAAGGTAGGTGTGGCCCCAGGATAGCATGCTGGAGAGGTTAGGTAAGCCAAATTTACAGGTAGGCCTCAAACACAAAAATTTTAATATTAAAACATGGGGAGAAAGGGGACATTCCCTGCAGCTAAGAATCATGTGAATTAGGGACTGCTAATAAAGCAAAATAAAAAGTATCCAAAACCCCAAAACATACAATGTGAAGTTATTTTAGAAGAACACTTACCTTAATATAGTCCTCCTGAAAAACTTGAAGGATGGCAGAACAAGTCTCTGGTATAATGATCCCCAGAGCCTGGGGGGATATGCCTGTGGAGAACTTAAGGTGCTGCAGGCTTCTCCCAGTCGCCAGGTATCGCAACGTGGCGATGAGCCTCTGCTCAGCACTGATGGCTTCCCGCATAACGGTGTCCTGCCTGGTAATATAGGGGGACACCAAAGCCAACAGATGCTGAAATACGGGGTCAGACATCCTGAGAAAATTCCTGAAATCATCAGGATTATTCTCCCTGATCTCCCGCAACAAAGGCATGTGACAGAATTGGTGCCGCTGGAGCAACCAATTCTTGGTCCATGAACTCCTCCTGACCCTGCTCATGGCATGGAGTCGGGATACAGCATGAACCCCTGCACCAACTACAGCACGAACTCTACAACGAGTACGTAGCCGCAACATGGCTAGATAACGGTCGGCTGAACAGAAAGAACTAGAAGAACGCACGGAAGAACAGCAAGGCCAATGAAGAACAAGCTGAAAAACAGGAACGAGCAGAGCAGACCGCACTGAATAAACAGATACGAACTGACTACACGCACTGCCAAACAGATACGAACCCACAGGCACAAACTGAACTCCACAAAACGATCTTTAAAGCACGAAGACTGAAAAGCGCGAATCGTCTCTCACCAAACTTTTACTAACACGCGGTAACACGGAATTAGCAAAAGCGTCCCAAAGGGTGGCGTCATTAGAACGGAACTTCCCCTTTATAGTGCCGTCGTACGTGTTGTACGTCACTGCGCTTTGCTTCATCGTTTTTTAAAATGATCGTGTGGACACAAGACAGGCTTGAGAGGAAACATGAAAAAAAACGACGTGAAAAACGGCAAGAAAAAAAATGGCAAGAAAATCAATCGTGTGTACGCGGCATTAGAACAATTTTTTTGCTTGCTCGCATGTTCTGCTGCAAACCGAACCGGGGGGTGTTCAGCTCATCCCTACTCTTGACTAAACCCCTAGTTTCACTCCCATTGTCCTTGAGCTCTCACTGCATTCAGTTCTATATCCTTTTACAAAGTTACCTTTGCTAAATCTTTACTTTTAGACTTAGGAGTACATGCAGAGACCGTAAACAGCTGTCTACCCAACTACCCTACACGTGGAAAAACCACAGTATCCTCTCTCTACCTATACATCACACTGACAGCGACTATGGCAAAACTAGTGGAGACTAATTATTAACCTCTCATAATAACTATATGGCAGGATGTGTGGCATTTGTCCCAGGTAGAACTGTCATAAGTGGGGGGACTTGCATCATTAAAAATGTAGGTATCACCAAAAAATCCTTTATATATATGTAGCGCCCTGCTCCTGATTAGGGATGAGCGTCGAGTTCGAGTCGAACTCATGTTCGACTCGAACATTGCCTGTTCGCCCGTTCGCCGAACAGCGAACAAATTGGGGTGTTCGCGGCAAATTCGAAAAATCTATGGGAGAAATCTAAAGTGCTCATTATAAAGGCTTATATGCAAGTTATTGTCCTAAAAAGTGTTTTGGGACCCGGGTCCTGCCCCAGGGGACATGTATCAATGCAAAAACAAGTTTTAAAAACGGCCGTTTTTTCGGGAGCAGTGATTTTAATAATGCTTAAAATGAAAAAATAAAAGTGAAATATTCCTTTAAATTTCGTACCTGGGGGGTGTGTATGATATGCATGTAAAGTGGCGCATGTTTCCTGTGCTTAGAACTGTCCCTGCAAAAAATGTCATTTTTGAAAGAAAAAAAGTCATTTAAAACTGACTCGCGGCTATTAATGAATTGTCGGCTCCCGGCAATACATACAAAAGTCATTGATAAAAAAAAAAGCGTGGAGGTTCCCCAGAATTCAATTACCAGGCCCTTCAGGTCTGGAATGGATATTAAGGGGAACCCCGCCGCAAATTAAAAAAAAATTGACGTGGGGTTCCCCCAAATATCCATTCCAGGTCCTTCAGATCTGGCATGGATTTTAAGGGGAACTCCACCCCAAATTTAAAAAAAAATGGCGTGGAGTCCCCCTAAAAATCCATACCAGACCCCTTATCCGAGCACGCAACCTGGCCGGCCGCAGGGGAAAAGGGGGGGATGAGAGAGCGGCCCCCCTCCCTCCTGAACCGTACCAGGCCACATGCCCTCAACATGGGGAGGATGTCCCCATGTTGATGGGGACAAGGGCCTCATCCCCACAACCCTTGCCCGGTGGTTGTGGGGGTCTGCGGGCGGGGGGCTTATCGGAATCTGGAAGACCCCTTTAACAAAGGGGACCCCCAGATCCCGCCCCCCCTATGTGAATTGGTAAGGGGTACATTGTACCCCTACCATTTCACGAAGAAAGCGTAAAAAAATGTTTAAAAAAACACACAAACACCTTGAAAAAGTCCTTTATTTAAAAAAAAAAAAAAATAAATAAAAACATTCCAGCGGTGAAATCCAGTGTCCCGCGGCGATCCCGATGTCCAGCGCTGTCCTTCATTGGTTGTGCCTGAGCGGACCTGATGGGGAACTCCCTCTCAGTATTTTAAATGTATAGACCCGCCCCTTCTAAAGTTCCCCATCAGGTCCGCCCAGCGGTACGAAATGTTTTTTTTTTAAAATAAAGGACTTTTTCAAGGTGTTTGTGTGTTTTTTTAAACATTTTTTTACGCTTTCTTCGTGAAATGGTAGGGGTACAATGTACCCCTTACCAATTCACATAGGGGGGGGGCAGGATCTGGGGGTCCCCTTTGTTAAAGGGGTCTTCCAGATTCCGATAAGCCCCCCGCCCGCAGACCCCCACAACCACCGGGCAAGGGTTGTGGGGATGAGGCCCTTGTCCCCATCAACATGGGGACATCCTCCCCATGTTGAGGGCATGTGGCCTGGTACAGTTCAGGAGGGAGGGGGGGCCGCTCTCTCGTCCCCCCCTTTTCCCCTGCGGCCGGCCAGGTTGCGTGCTCGGATAAGGGGTCTGGTATGGATTTTTGGGGGGACTCCACGCCATTTTTTTTTACATTTGGGGTGGAGTTCCCCTTAAAATCCATGCCAGACCTGAAGGGCCTGGTAATAGAATTCTGGGGAACCCCCACGCTTTTTTTTTATTTTTATCAATGACTTTTGAATGTATTGCCGGGAGCCGACAATTCATTAATAGCCGCGAGTGAGTTTTAAATGACTTTTTTCTTTCAAAAATTTCATTTTTTGCAGGGACAGTTCTAAGCACGGGAAATATGCGCCACTTCACATGCATATCATACACACCCCCCAGGTACGAAATTTAAAGGAATATTTCACTTTTATTTTTTCATTTTAAGCATTATTAAAATCACTGCTCCCGAAAAAACGGCAGTTTTTAAAACTTTTTTTTGCATTGATACATGTCCCCTGGGGCAGGACCCGGGTCCCCAAACACTTTTTAGGACAATAACTTGCATATTAGCCTTTATAATTAACACTTTAGATTTCGAACGTTCGAGTCCATTGTATTTAATAGGGTTCTAAATTGCACACAAACATTTTGTCTGTTCGCAGGTTCTGGTGCGAACCGAACAGGGGGGTGTTCGGCTCATCCCTGCTCCTGATGATCAGGCGCTATGTTAAATTTAGTGGGTGTCTGAGCTGGTAGTTAGCTCAGACTTTGTAATAATGAAGTCCAAATCAGCCTCTGTTCCGGCTATGGCTGTGTTTGGAAGGACTTCCCACTGTTTGCCTGTAGGTGGTGTTACCACCACAGGCCAATGTTGGAACACGAGCAGGCCAAAGTTTATTGGGTATTTTTCCCTGGGAACAGCTCAGTGGGAGTGGTCTCCCCGCTGAGCATGCTGGGGAAGGGTACTTAAGGGGCAGACGCCATTTCTCAGGGCTCTCTTCGCCTCATGGCCCTCCTGGCTCGAGGTATGTGATACTGGAATTTCAGCCACGGAGCCATGTTGGCCCGAGGCTGCATCTCTGCCAGGTAGGCCCAGTTGTCCTGACTGGCGCCTACACTTTGAAGGTGATCCTGTGCTGTCTGTCCTGCGGGAGGAAGCCACTCAATGGAGGAAACCAGTGGAGGACCTGTCCTGGAGAGGTCCAAACGGAAGGCTGGTATCTTGATGAAGGCCTGGTGACCCTATTGGAGGATGCACCGTAGCTAAAGTTACCTTACAGTCTGCCGGGTTGGCTTAAGGGCTCTTAAACTGTAAGGCTGGATATCCGGGTACTAAAATCCTGTGGCAGAGGATTATTGAACAGTTCAACTTAATCATCCTAAAGGTCTGTGGCTGGGTGGCCTGGACGGAGACCGAGATAGACGCCTAATCTGAGAGCTCCTGTGCGACCGGGTTGATTTACCTACCTAAACGGGATCCTACCGTTTTACTCCTGCTATGCACAGGTCCACAAGAAGCTCGTCCACCTCCCGCACCCCCAAGGACTCTCAGACCCACTTGGGGAGGAACATACCGGACATATTCCGGTCACAAAAACTACAGGCCCTTGCGCCATTACAGACCCACGCGCTAATACAGGCCCAAGCCTCGGCCTCGCCTGACAGACGGCCATCCACCACCATGCCGGGAACGTCCTCTCCCAGCCCCAGTGGGGCCCTTCCTCCCAGCCTATTCGACTTGGAGAAAGTCGCTTCGGACATAAAGAACACAGTGACGGCAGCCATAGCAGACCTGAAGACCGAAATGCTTGTGGTTGCCCACCGGATCGACAGCATGGAGCAGACGACCCTGACGCACGCAGCGGCCATTCGCCAGGTACAGTCTGCATATGACTCCCAACTTGCTCAAGTTTTTGAGCTCCACAGACACGTGGAAGATTTGGATAACCGGGGACGGAGACACAACATTAGGGTATGAGGGGTCCCCAAAACCGTGGATCCTAATGCCATACAGCAAACCATTAGCGCTATCTTTAATGACCTGATTGAGCGCCCTGCGGACTCCCCCATTGATATGGAAAGGGTCCACCGCGCTCTCCGTCCCCCACTCCGAGACAACGAACCCCCCAGAGACATCATATGTTGTATTGTCAACTTCCCCCTCAAGGAAGAGATTCTCCGCAAGGCGAGGGAAAGGGGACGCATTCTCTTTAATGGCACAGAGGTGAAACTATTCCAGGATCTTTCACAGATCACTCTCCAGAATAGGAGAGCACTACGACCATTGCTAGATGCTTTACGTGCGAGAAACATCCAGTATCGCTGGAAATTCCCGTTTGGTCTGTCTGCATCCGCAAGGGGGCGCTCTGCCCTGCTTCGCACACCTGAGGACCTTCAGGCGTTCTGTGAACAACTCGACTTGCCCAACTTGGAACTCCCTGAATGGTACGCGCTCTATTTCCCGGGGGAACCCTGGCTCCCTGTCTCTCTTCACCCATCACCGAAAGCCTCGCGCCAGAGACCACGCCACCGTAGGCCTGGACCGATGTCACCGAATGCCCGCTCCTCACGTCGGGACTTGCAACAACACAGCCCTTCACCGCCGCGCATGTGACGCGAGGCGCTGATTTACTGACTGTTCACTGGATGGATTGAGATCTGCAGTCTGTGAGTGTTCCTTCTCCCCCCCTTCTTTAGGTTTGCACATCAATCCCTGTGCCAATACCCCGCCAGAGAACTCTCAGACCCCCCCTTGGCATGACCATGCTACAGCCACCCCGGCCCCTTCTATCTCACAGCTGGTGCCCCCCCTTCCCAGTACCCCTTCCGGCAACCTCCCGAAGATACCCTGGATCTTGGAGACTCGTCCACGGCATCGCTCAAAGGCCCTACCTCAGGCCTTACTACACCGCTTTGCTGGCCTGAGTCGCTCAGCCGCCCTACAGTATGGAACTCATCGGATCGATTACGGCTCGCCTTATCCCGGTGTCGGCTACGGGATGCGTGTATCCCCAGAGGAGCTGTCTGTACCTCTTCACCCTACAGCCCCTGAACCCCCTTACATATCCGGATCCCCCATGGCTTGAGCCAGGAGTCCGCACCAACTGGCGAAACATCCCGACCTGCGGGAGACTTTTCATAGATGCCTAGGATTATGCCTGAGATCCTGACATTGTTCCCCACTCACGCAGTTCCGAAGACCCTCTCCTGGAAGGCCTAAAGATCGCTCCGCAAGTTGGACCCACATAGACATTCTCCTCCTGAAGCGGGAGGACTGAACTCTCTATCGCCCTGCACCTCGGCCTACAATCCGAGCGCAACATCTTCCCCTGGGGCGCTTACTCCGCTGGTGGCATTTCCACGTTCCCGCAGGCAACGTATTCACGATATTTATTTTATTTTATTCTCTCATATGTTACTTTATTTTGCCTTTTATTAACTTTATCAGTGTTATCTTATGCCCCCTGTTCGTACTTATTCTCCCTTAACCCTCACCGTATGTCTACGTTGAGCCAGGTATCAGACGGGCAGAGCTCGGCTCGATTGATGCCAATCTACACTAGGACCCGAGGGTCCCCCCCTCTCTGAAGCGGAGGCCAGAACCGGGGCACCATCCCTCCAGCTCACTCTAGACGTCCTCCCACCTATCCCCACCTCCCCCTCTCCTTCTCCTCCTCACCCCTCCTCATCCCGCCCCCCCTCCTCACCTTGTCCTACCCCTCCCTTCACCCTTCTCCCCCCCTTCTCCCCCTCATCTCTCCCCCCTTCCCCCCTACTCCCCTCTCCCCTCCCTCCACCCTCTAAATAAGTTCTTAACCTATTCGATAACCAGATAAGCATCCTCGCCTCTTCCTAACTCCTCACAATGCAGACCCCCTCTAGGACAAATATCCCACTGACTCTGAAGTGTGTTTCACTGAACTCGAAAGGCCTTAACGTACCAGAAAAAAGGTCACAAGTCTTATCTTCGCTCACCAAACATAAGGCTCACTTTATCTTCCTACAGGAGACCCACTTCCGATCTGATGCTATCCCTAAACTTGCTAACCACATATACCGCTCTGCCCTACACGCCACTAACCCGGTCGCCAAATCCAAGGGTGTCTCGATCCTCATCTCAAGACACGCCAATTTTCTCCTGACTGATTCCCTAGTGGATCCAGAAGGTAGATTTATCTTTATTAAGGGAACGTATGCATCTAAGCCAAACCACACTGGCTAACATTTATTGCCCTAATGAACATCAGGTTTCCTTCTTCCGCAAGACTTGTGCCCTCCTGTCCACGTTCCAGAGCGGCCTGGTCCTCCTAAGGGGCGATTTTAATCTGCCCTTAAATCTTCTCCTAGACACCTCCACGGGCTCGTCATCTCTTACCTACAAGGCATTACGCCAAATTAAAGCCCAACTACAAACCCTGACCCTTCATGACGCATGGCGCACGCTTTACCCCTCAACCAAAGATTACACCTACTTCTCGCCCCCCCATCATAAATACTCCAGAATCGATTTTTTTTTTTGTCCCAGACTGACCTCCCCACCCTTCAACACTCCTCCATTGAACCGATGTTCCTATCAGACCACCACCCCATCACAGTCACATTATCATTCCCGGAAACATACCCCAAGACTAAAGTCTGGCGGTTCAACCCTTCCTGCTTGAAAGACCCAATCACCCTGGAACGCATACGCTCACGTATTAAGCTATACTTCCAGGAAAATGCTAATCCTGACATTTCTCCAATATCCTTATGGGAAGCCCACAAGTGCGTGATACGGGGAGAATTGCTGACCCTGAATTCGCAGGCCAAAAAACTTCATCAGGAAAGATTGAACACCCTTCTCAAAAGGCTTAGATCACTAGAGTTGTCCCATAAACAGACACAAGCCCAGAACACCCTACAGGAACTAATCCAGTCCCGCATGCTTCTCGCAGACGAACTGGGTAAACGCACGAGGAGACGCTACATTCTTGGCCAGAGGGTTTTTTATGAACATGGTAACAAGAGTGGACGTCTTCTAGCGCGGTCAGTTCAGACAGCCAAACTCTCGTCCACCATACATACCTTACGCGATCCCCGGGGTACCCTCCTGGCCAAGAGTGAGGACATCACGAAAGAATTTGAGTCTTTTTATCGTAAGCTCTACAACCTTCACCCTAAGCAGCCGCCCCGAGCCTCGGGGGAAACACGCCAAGCGCTCATCACAGACTTTCTCTCTCATTATGGTCCCAAACCCCTCTCCTCCCAGCAGGCACGGTCCCTAGAAGGGCGATTCTCGTCAGGGGAGCTGGAGATAGTCCTGAAACAAATGAAGCTAGGCAAAAGCCCCGGCCCCGACGGGTACACCCTCCAGTATTATAAATCCTTCGCAGATGTCCTTACCCCCAACCTTCTACAGATGTTTAACGCCCTGGCCAACCCACAAGACCGACCAACCAGATTATTAGAGGCACACATCACCGTAATCCCTAAGGAGGGGAAAGATCCCCTTCAAGTGGCTAATTATAGGCTGATCTCACTCCTTAATGTTGACATAAAAATCTATGCCAAAATCCTTGCCAACAGGTTAATACCTCTGATTCCCGGCCTTATCTCCAATGACCAGGTGGGCTTTGTCCCGGGCCGGGAAGCCCGGGACAACACCATACGAACCCTCAACCTACATCATTGGCTCACTTCAACTAAAACCCCAGGCTTTCTACTTTCCCTTGATGCAGAGAAGGCGTTTGACAGAGTGGCCTGGGACTACATGCGAGAAGTCCTAAAAGGTATAGGTGTCAGGGACGTGCTGGGCTTGAACCTGGGACCTCTTCTGTGTCTGGCATTGACTCTTCCAGCGGAGCTATCTGAGATGCTGGACAGTTCCCTGCCTGATCTGCTGGATAACCTATCTGATCCATTAGACTACTCTGCTTGGTGTCTGATTACTGTTGAACTCTGAACCCCTTGCTCCTCCCATGTACTTCCTATAAAAGACATTCCAGAGATGTTGCCCCTTGCGGTTTGATCTGCTTCTGTTCCCTGAGTTCCTGATTCTGTGCTTGTATCCTGTTCCTGTGTTTGACCCGGCTTCCTGACCACGCTTCTGTCTCCAGTCCTGACCTCGGCTCGTTTGACCCTGCTCAGTTATCTGCCAGTCTGCCTGTTGCCAAGATTCGGCCTGGACTTTGACTACTCTCTGCCTGCCACTTGTGATGTTTACCTTGATGTGTATGACCCGGCTTGTCTGACTCTGCAAACCTGCACCAGCTTACCTGCATCCTCTGCTCTGCAAGCTGCACACGCTGACCTGCATCCTTTGCAATGCAAACCTGCACCTGCTGACCTGCATCCCTGCTCTGCAAACCTGCACCTGCTGACCTGCATCCCTGCTCTGCAAACCTGCACCTGCTGACCTGCATCCCTGCTCTGCAAACCTGCACCTGTTGACCTGCATCCCTGCTCTGCAAACCTGCACCTGTTGACCTGCATCCCTGCTCTGCAAACCTGCACCTGTTGACCTGCATCCCTGCTCTGCAAACCTGCACCTGTTGACCTGCATCCCTGCTCTGCAAACCTGCACCTGCTGACCTGCATCCCTGCCCTGCAAACCGGCACCTGCTGACCTGCATCCTCTGCTCTGCAAGCTGCACCTGCTGACCTGCATCCGCTGCTTCCGGAACCAGCCGTTCCAGTCTCCACTCGGCTCCACCACTTCAAGCAGTGAGGATCAGACAGGCACCCTTACCTCACCGTGCTCTTACCACCACTGTCCCCACTCCAGTGGTCCCCGAGCCGGGGTTGTACGGGAGGTCCCTCTCTGCACGTCAGGCTCACACCTAAGCTACGTTACAGTATCAAACCGCCATGCCTGAGCCTGCAGGAGATACCTTGCCTATGGACAATGTCTATCAACACCTTACAGCTCTCACTCAGATCATGAAGTCTCTGCAGGGCAGCCATGTCCGAATGGATAAGCAGACACAAACTCAAGCCACCTCTGCAGATTCACCTCCAACCCCAACTTCCTCTATTGGAATGTTACCATCTCCTGAGCCCAGGGTCCCTGTTCCTGAGAAGTTTTTCGGGGATCGGAGTAAATTCCGTGCGTTTCGCAACGCATGTGAACTTTACTTTTCGTTGCTACCTCTGACTTTTTCATCTGAAGCCACCAAGGTGGGCTTCGTTATCGCTTTGCTGCAGGGGGAACCTCAAGCTTGGGCCCATCACCTACTTGAAGTCCGCCATGTAGTTCTAGACTCTCTGCCCTCTTTTCTTGATGCCATGGCCCGACTTTATGACGATCCACAGCGGACTTCTACTGCCGAGGCTGCTCTCCATGCGCTCCAGCAAGGCCGCCGAGCGGTCGAGGACTATGTGACTGATTTCAGACGCTGGAGCGCGGATACCCAGTGGAATGAGGCGGCTCTGCGGCATCAGTTCCGTCTTGGTCCTTGGTCTCTCTGAAAGCCTGAAGGATGAGTTAGCACGAGTCAGCGTTCCTGATGTTCTAGAGACTTTAATTAATTTGTCTATCCAAATAGACCGACGACTCCGGGAGCGCAGAGCAGAAAGGTCTACCCAGCAGCTCCGCCCAGCTTGGATGCTACCCCAGATACGAGCCCCTGTGTACCCTGCCAGTGCCAGTACGGTTCCAACTGAATCCTCATCCCTCAACCAGACCGTCAAGCCAGGGCAGCTTGGACTAATGAAACATTCCCTATCGGCCAAGGAACGACTTCGTCGGCTGCAGAATTATCTATGCCTGTATTGCGGTGAACCCGGTCATTATGTCTCTTCTTGTCCTGCTAAGCTGCGCAAGGTCCTGGCTACCTCTTCTCCCAACTACTCACCTCCATCTACCAATGCTACTCACCTGGCTCTTCTTATCTCTTTCCAACTACCAGGGAGGACAATACCAGTAACTGCAATAATCGACTCAGGGGCATGTAGTTGTTTTGTCGATCTAGACTTTGCAGCACAACAACACATCCCACTCCAACCTAAGACTCAGGGACTTTCCATTTTCCTGGCAGATGGGTCTCGCTTCAAGTCCGGAGTAGTGACCCAGGAGACCCCTCCTTTGCCTGTGATCACCTCCATGGACCATAAGGAACTATTGACTTTGGATGCTATTGCATCTCCCATGTTTCCAGTTATCCTGGGTCTACCCTGGCTTCAGGCACACAATCCACAGATTGATTGGGGAACCGGAAGTATTAAGTTCCAGTCACCATACTGTCAACGCCACTGCATGCTTCCACGTCCCAGCACCTTGGGGCCTCTGTTATGCCTGGATTCAGATCCAGAGATACAAGCTTCTGTACCCAAACAATATCATGAGTTCCTGGACGTCTTCAGCAAACGAGGGGCCGAAGTCCTCCCGCCTCATCGTCCTTACGATTGTCCAATCGAGCTTCTTTCCGGTGCTGATATTCCTTTCGGACGGATCTTCCCCCTATCTGAACGGGAGCTTGAGGTACTGAAAGAATACGTTGATGAGAACCTTAAGAGGGGTTTCATCCGCCCTTCCACTTCTCCAGCAGGGGCAGGAATCTTCTTTGTGGAGAAAAAAGACCATTCTCTTCGGCCCTGTGTAGATTACCGGGAATTAAATAAAATCACGGTCAAGAACCGGAACCCTCTGCCTCTGGTACCTGAACTTTTTCAAAGACTCAGGACTTCCTCTGTGTTTACCAAATTAGACCTGCGAAGGGCGTACAACCTGGTACGCATCCGAGCAGGGGATGAATGGAAGACTGCCTTTCGTACCAGGTTCGGCCATTACGAATACCTAGTAATGCCCTTCGGCCTATGTAACGCTCCTGCCACCTTTCAGCATCTAGTCAATGATGTTTTCAGAGACTGTCTGGACATTTATGTAGTTGTCTATCTTGATGATATTTTGATTTTTTCCTCCTCTCTTGAGCAGCACCGGAAACACGTCAAGAGTGTACTCTGTCGTCTCCGCCAGCATGGACTGTACGCAAAACCAGAAAAGTGTGAATTCGAGCCTAGTGATCTCTACAGAGGGATTCAAGATGGACCCACAGAAGGTTTCCGCCATTCTGGATTGGCCTGCACCTTCAGATAAAAAGGGGGTGCAGCGCTTCGTTGGCTTTGCCAATTTTTATCGGAGGTTTATCAAGGGATTCTCTGCTATTATTTCCCCGATTACGCAGCTAACGAAGCAAAATGCTCGATTCCAGTGGACATCTGAAGCACAGGCTGCTTTCACAAACCTAAAAATACTTTTTACGTCTGCTCCTATCCTAAGTCATCCCGATCCTGCCCTACCGTATCTACTTGAGGTAGAGGCCTCAGAGACAGCGGTTGGAGCTGTTATCTCCCAGCGCCAAGGTCTCAAGGACTTGATACACCCGGTAGCCTTCTTCTCCCGTAAGCTTACCCCATCCAAGAGGAATTATGATGTTGGAGACCGGGAGCTCCTGGCCATTAAATCTGCCCTTGAGGAGTGGAGGTACTTGTTGGAGGGAGCAGCGCATCCTATACTCATTTACACAGACCACAAGAACCTAGAGTATCTGAGAGCTGCCAAACGTCTGAGACCACGCCAGGCACGTTGGGCACTATTTTTCTCTAGGTTCTCGTTCCACATAACTTACCGGCCAGGCTCCAAGAACACCAAACCAGACGCTCTTTCCCGCATGTTTGATGATCCAAAAGAGGTGTCAGCTCCAGATACCATTCTATCGGAAGGCAACTTCTTACTTTTACAAACTAGCCTGATGTCTGTCTTGAAGCAAGCTTCTGCAGGTGTGTCTGGTCCCTCTGGAATCACTCTGGTACCCAAGGACGGGTTACTTTGGAACAATGACAAAATCTTTGTGCCAGAAGAAGTTCGAGTCACAGTGTTAAACTTGTGTCATGATCATCCCCTGGCAGGCCATTTCGGAATGCATAAAACCCTTGAACTGATTCAACGCACGTTTTGGTGGCCGGATCTTGAAAAAGACTGCAGGGAATATGTAGGTTCATGTGCCACCTGTATCCGTAGCAAGACCACTAGAAGCAAGGCCTGGGGTCTGCTCAGACCCTTACCAGTCCCTGACCGTCCCTGGAAAATGATTGCCATGGACTTCATAGTGGAACTCCCCCCGTCTGAAGGTTGCACAGCCATCTTTGTAGTGGTTGACCGTCTATCCAAGATGGCCCACTTCGTGCCTCTCAAAGGCACGCCCTCTGCCATGGAAACTGCCCAGGTCTTCATTAGGGAAGTAGTAAGGCTACATGGGGTCCCTGCGGACATCGTTTCGGATAGAGGGGTGCAGTTCACCTCTCGCTTTTGGAAGTCTTTCTGCAAGGTCCTGAAGATTGAGTTGTCCATGTCCTCGGCCTATCACCCCCAAACTAACGGGCAAACCGAAAGAACGAATCAGACGCTCGAACAGTACCTCAGATGCTTCACCACCTTCGTTCAAGACGACTGGGTAGCGTTACTACCCTTGGCAGAGTTTGCCTTTAACAACGCCAGTCATTCGGCTACAGGTCAATCGCCATTTTTTGCCAACTACGGGTTTCACCCGACCTTCTTACCTGATCTCATCCCTGATTCAACAGTCCCAGCGGTCCAGAGTATTGTTGATTTCCTGACCCGTAACAGCAGGATATTGCAGGAAGCCATGACTAAGGCACAAGCAGCCAATAAAAGGATCTTTTGACAGGAAAAGGAGAGGGGAATTATGCCTGCAACAGGGTGACAAAGTATGGTTATCGACCACCAACCTTAAGATGGCTTGCCCAGCAAGGAAACTGGCACCCAAGTTCATCGGTCCTTTCCCAGTAAAACGGAAATTAAACGAGGTCTCCTATGAACTTGCCTTACCGGAGTCGTTGAAGATTCACCCAGTCTTTCACGTTTCCTTGCTGAAACCCGCAGTGCCCGACCCGTTCCCAGACAGGGGATCGGGACCACCCAAGCCTGTAATCATTGACGGTGATGAGGAGTTCGAGGTGGAGGCCGTCTTGGACTGCCGAAGAAGAGGGAACTAGCTTCAATTCCTGATCAAGTGGAAGGGGTACGGTCTGGAGGAGAACTCCTGGGAACCCCAACAGAACATCCACGCCCGAGAGTTAATCCAGGCCTTTTTTCGCAGTCACCCCCAGAAAAGAGCTCTATTGGGCACCCGGAGGTTGCCCTTAAGGGGGGGGCACTGTCAGGGACGTGCTGGGCTTGAACCTGGGACCTCTTCTGTGTCTGGCATTGACTCTTCCAGCAGAGCTATCTGAGATGCCGGACAGTTCCCTGCCTGATCTGCTGGATAACCTATCTGATCCATTAGACTACTCTGCTTGGTGTCTGATTACTGTTGAACTCTGAACCCCTTGCTCCTCCCATGTACTTCCTATAAAAGACATTCCAGAGATGTTGCCCCTTGCGGTTTGATCTGCTTCTGTTCCCTGAGTTCCTGATTCTGTGCTTGTATCCTGTTCCTGTGTTTGACCCGGCTTCCTGACCACGCTTCTGTCTCCAGTCCTGACCTCGGCTCGTTTGACCCTGCTCAGTTATCTGCCAGTCTGCCTGTTGCCAAGATTCGGCCTGGACTTTGACTACTCTCTGCCTGCCACTTGTGATGTTTACCTTGATGTGTATGACCCGGCTTGTCTGACTCTGCAAACCTGCACCAGCTTACCTTCATCCTCTGCTCTGCAAGCTGCACACGCTGACCTGCATCCTTTGCAATGCAAACCTGCACCTGCTGACCTGCATCCCTGCTCTGCAAACCTGCACCTGGTGACCTGCATCCCTGCTCTGCTGACCTGCATCCCTGCTCTGCAAACCTGCACCTGCTGACCTGCATCGCTGCTCTGCAAACCTGCACATGTTGACCTGCATCCCTGCTCTGCAAACCTGCACCTGTTGACCTGCATCCCTGCTCTGCAAACCTGCACCTGCTGACCTGCATCCATGCCCTGCAAACCGGCACCTGCTGACCTGCATCCTCTGCTCTACAAGCTGCACCTGCTGACCTGCATCCTCTGCTTCCGGAACCAGCCATTCCAGTCTCCACTCGGCTCCACCACTCCAAGCAGTGAGGATCAGACAGGCACCCTTACCTCACCGTGCTCTTACCACCACTGTCCCCACTCCAGTGGTCTCCGAGCCGGGGTGGTATGGGAGGTCCCTCTCCGCACGTCAGGCTCACACCTAAGGTACGTTACAATAGGTTTGGAGGACCGCATGCTCACCTCCATAATGGCATTATACTCTGGTCCCACGGCGGCGGTAAGAGTTAACGGCCACTTGTCGGGCGCCTTCTCCGTCAACAATGGCACACGCCAAGGTTGCCCCCTCTCCCCCCTGATTTACATCCTCTCCCTAGAACCCCTTTTAAACAAACTTAGAGAAAACCCGGATGTTAAAGGATTGATGGTTAAAGATAGAGAATTTAAAGTGGCCGCCTTTGCAGACGACATCCTGCTCTCTCTCACATCCCCGCGAACTTCCCTTCCATCTCTCTTACAAGACCTGGAAGCCTTCGGTACAATTTCAAACCTTAAAATCAATTACACAAAGTCCCATGCCCTGAATGTCACCCTCCCACCACAGGAAATCACCCACTGTCAGGAATCTTTCCCATTCCATTGGGAAAAGATTGCGATTTCCTACCTTGGAATTCGGATCCCGCCCTGTCTCAAAGACCTTTTATGCCCTCAATTTCCACCCGGCCCTGAATAAAGCCCAAGACCACCTCAAGGAGTGGTCCACACTGAATGTCTCGTTGTTTGGCCGGGCTGCTCTGATTAAAATGATAATACTACCAAGTCTGTTGTATCTGATCCAAACCATCCCAATGTCTATCCCCGCAGGATTCTTTTCTTCCTATCGGAGGGCTTGCTCGACATTCTTATGGAAAGGTTCCCCTCCTAGAATCAAATACGCCAGACTCACCTTGCCCAAGTCTAAAGGGGGTATTGCTCTCCCGGACCTGTACAAATATTTTGTGGCTTGCCACCTCACGAGAATCGCAGACTGGTGCATCCACTCCCTTGAAAAGATTTGGATCTCTCTCGAAGACTCCTTCTCACCCATTCCACTACGTCTCCTCCCATGGCTGTCCCTGAAACAATGGCCACAGTCCTTAACCTCACATCCTTTCATCCACACCTCTTTGGCAGGACGTCCCCTACCAGCAGATCCCTCTCACCCACCCCGGGTCCGCTGACTACGCTGAGAGGAAACCCCGACTTCGTCCCAGGCGAGTCGCCTAATTTCCTCAAACAAGAATGGCCGTTTCAGGACATCCTTGCTTCCCAACTGTACACTGACGGTAAGCTCGCCCCGATAGAGGACCTCAGGCTCATTTCCAACACCTCTACCTTCCCCTTCTGGACTTACAGACAAATATGTCACTTTCTATCCACACATGCAGCTCATGACAGCTGGACAAGACCACTTACCCCTTTCGAAACCCTTTGCTATCGTAAAATTCCCCAACTACACCTCATTTCCCTCCTATACGCCTTACTTATAGAACCTAATGACTCCACTCTCTCGCCATCGCAGACCTCGTGGAATAGGGACCTACCTACCCCCATGACACCAGTCGAATGGAGGAGAGTCCATAAATACGCACATAGGGGGTCGTTGAATGTCGCCATCCAGGAGAATGGGTACAAAGTGCTCACTAGGTGGTACAGAACCCCATCTCTCCTTCATAAATTTGCCCCTTCAACCTCCAATGTATGCTGGAGATGCAATGCAGGGGTGGGAACCATGTTACATATTTGGTGGGATTGCACACACATCCAACCCTTTTGGAGGGAGGTCCACAGATTCATCTCATCAATCACTACCTACACCCTGGACTTCACACCAGCACAATTCCTCCTGCATCACACTTCTCTATCTAGAAAAGACTACTTCAAATCCCTAGCCATGCACATGGTTAACGCTGCTAGGTTGTGCATTCCCAAACACTGGCGCTCCTGCCATGCACCGTCACTTAAAGAATGGTTTGCGACCATTTCTAGAATTTGCGACATGGAAGAGCTGATCCACATTTCGCAAGAGAGAATGGAGAATTTCTCGATTACCTGGACCTGCTGGTCACACTTCAAAACAACCGCTGAATACAAACAGCATGTTCTCCCAGACTAGAGAACGATCTCTCAGGGAGACTCCGCCCCTTTCTCACCTGCAGATGTCCGAACGAGCGGTCACTCCCCTTACCCTTACCCCACCCCCTCTCCCCCTCTTTATCCGCTCCTCTACATCCTGCTGCCCCTTAGCTCTCCCCGAAACCTCACCCTTCATCTCTATTACAAATGCCCCCATTAGTGTGCTATCCATGGCCCCCTCTTTTGTTGTTGTCCCCTAGTCCCCGATCCCTCTCCCCCTTCCCCAATTCCCTCTTCATTCTCATGCCTCCCCCGCATGAGTCGGCTCTGTCCCTCTCATCTCACCCCTCTCTCACCATCCCATAGACACCATCTTTTTGGTGTCGGAAACAATACGTCAAGTAGCAAAGTTAGCAGGCAGTCGGAACGCGACTGAAAATAATAAAGGCTCCGGCCCATTTGCACTTCCCCTCTCATTTATACAAAAGCTGGAGACGTTCACATTCCTGCCTGTAATGTCATTATATGTTGTACCAAAATCTGGTTTTCCCTGACTGCACTTGTTCTGTTTTTTACCTTGTACTGTGATTTTTGTGAATTTGCTCAATAAAACTTTATGGAAAAAAAAAAAAAAGGTCTGTGGCAGAGACTGTTATTTCTTTATTTGTTCGTGCATCATCCTGGCTGCTAGGCCAAGTGAGAGGGGCCTATCCGGGTGAGCAATACCCACTTGAAGTAAAGTGGTGATTGTGACTTCGAAGCTTAGAAGTTTTCCCCAGTGATCTGCTGTGTGTGCCTGAACCTTTCCCTAACCCTCCATCTCTCTACCTATGTAAGTTTAAAGCCTGACGAAAAGGATTCATAACTTGTGTGGACATTGAACTTTCTATAGACTCTCATCCCCTAGACAACGAACAGTGAGGTAACATGCAAGGCCCAAATCTAAACCAGCAGCTTCTACAGGGGTGTGCTACATATATATTTTGTATGCTTACGATCCCCTTAACCTCTTCATATCTCTCAACCTTGAGGTCTATACTGCACACCTTCCTCTGAAGTGGTAAAAGGACCCGATGCACGTACTGTTACCTTATAAAACACAGGAAGGTGAGTGGCATTCCAGACTTTGAGGACTACTTCAGTGCCTCACAGTTGGCCCAACTTAGGTACAAGTTTCAGGAGGCACCCGATGCTCTGTGGATGGATATTGAATCTTCCCTCACTGGTCCCCATAGCCTACACTATATCCTCCTCATGGACACCTGGAAACCACTGAATCTACACCAACCCCTATTGACCACAAGGGTCTCATTACTGGCTTGGAGAAATTTGCTGCTCCAAACATATGATACAATTCCCAACAGACATCCTGGAATTCCTGTTTTCCTAATGTCTTGATTTTACACTGGAGAGAGGCAGGCATGCAATGGTTTCAGAACGGTACCCCAAAGCCCATAGAGACACTACTGAAGATGTACAGAATACCCAAAACTTCAGGCTTTACTTACACAAGAATCATTATCTTCCTGACCCATCATCCCCACCATGCACAGCAATTTCAGAGGACATACGGCAATTTCTCACCTCTCCACACACTTTGCATAAGTTTGCAATGCCCTCCAACAAAAAAAGTTTATTAAAACTCCACCTCTTTTAGACCCGGAAGTCTCATTAAAAAGGAATTGTCACCAAGGAATCATTTTTTTCCCTTATGTGATGAATAAAAAGTTAAGTAAAAAAAAATGTAATTATAAAAAATGTAAGTTACATCCAATCACATAATATTTTTGAGGTCCCCCACCCACACATACACATGATTGTAAACGCAGCGTTGGGGGCGCCTACACATGAAAACGTTGATTGTGATACACATGTTGCATATTGCTAGAGTGAGCGCAATATTTCTAGACCTCCTCCATAACACTAACCTGATGACCTTTAGGCGGCTTTTAAAGCATCGCCAATTTATTTCATGGGGCATTATTTTTTGGACATTGTAGGACATTACTTTTGGTCATCATGGGACATTACTTTTTGGACATCATAGGACATTTTTGGACATTGTGGGACACTTATTTTTTGGGCATCATGGGATAATGTTTTGGACTTTTTAAGATATTATAATTATTTTAATAAAGGACTTTATATTCCAGACTCTTGTGTGTGTATGTGCGTTTATTTAACGATTTAAATGTTTGGTGACTGCTTAACCATAGGTACTATTACTTACCCATCCACTCCTCCCTATGTTGAGTGCATGTGTCCTTGTATTGTTTGGTGGAGGAACATGCTAGCTGCAACATTTTCAAAGGTTCTGCTAAAGGTTTTTTTTACATTTTTTGCATTAGTACATGTTCCCCCTAACAATGTCCAGCTCCCCATGCCCTTTGTTTGACAATCCCTTTCCTACTTGCCTTAAAAACAGGCAAAATTATTTTGCAGGATTCGTCCCCCTTACAATTCAAGGGGAGTTTTGGAAACTTTTGTAGTTCAATGTAACTGTTCAATGAACATCATTTGATTTGAACACAGGCCCATTTGGCTCATCATTGCTCTGTATGATTTTATTACAGTATTTGTGAGCATTCCACCTAGCACCTAACTTAGTTAAATGAGCTTATATTTCCATACATGACCGGATAACTAGAACATTTATGGAATATTTAAACTGTATGTCAGCAACATGATGGCTACAGACTGAGAATGCTAATAAAAAACCTATAAGAATCAAAATATCTTATTAATTCATTAAGTCAAACTGCTTGTATCTACACTTGTATGACTAGAATTATGGTTCATTAACTTCATTTCTTTATATGAGTTAATTAGCTCAGAGGAGGCCACAAATTAATTACAAGCTTATATACTTTGTGCAGAAAGGCGTTCTGTTTATTTAGTTTCTCCTATTAACGTTTAATCTCTTTAAACAATAAAGAAAGTAATTAGTATTTAATACACAAAAATGAAGGCAGTAATGACAAATTATTGGCAAAAATGTCTAAAAGTTGCATGTTTCCCCCTTTTTTTTATTAAAGAGTCAAGTTATTAGTATTGTAGGTATTTTCAAAAAAGCAGCTAATATACACCCATAGGAAATCTTCATAGGTGTCTAAACATATAAATGTTGTTTTTAATTTAATGAATTATGCATAGAACATTAAATAACTTTTACACTAAAACCAAAAAGGGTTTATATCTATGAGCTAAAATTTAGTGTACGTCTAATTTTTAAAATATGTTTGTTAAAAAGACTTTGCAGTAAGGAAAATGTTATTGTATTTCAGGTGTTCTGTAATGTTGGAGAAATGAGAACCAAAAACCATTTCCCAAACTAAGCTGATCAGATTTTTACAAGGGAAATGACAGCTGCAATATTTTTGTTTTGGGCATTCTCACTTCCTGAATTGTTTTCTTTCCAGCCCCAAAATATTACTTCTTATTTCTTTTATCCTCTCTTTCTGGATTATGTCAGAACAGGAAATTTACATATGAAAATATAGTTTTGTGGAACATTGCAAAAATCTGCAAACCTCTAAAATTTGGAATGTTTGAGGCAGAAGTTTCAGGCTCAAAAACTGAGAGGCAGATTTACTGAAGGGAATTCAATGGTGCACTTTGCAGGTACTGTTGTACTTTACAAGGACATTTGCTCCAGAACTTAGTAAATGTGGTAAAGCTTTACTTTATAAATTATACCCGATCACATGCAAATAATTTTTGTTTTAAAAAAACAGCATTTTTGCTTGCACATGATTGGATGATGGAAGTAAGCAGACAGTCCCCTAATTTACTAAGCTCTGGAGAAAATGCCCTTGCAGATTGCAACTGCACTTGCTAAATGCACAGTCTATTTGCCATCAGTAAATGAATGCCTATGTATTACAGAGCAGTAAATGATGAAATATTTGTGGAATGGTTTGGGAAGTTACAGGCCCCTTGTCTAGTTAGATAATGAAGCTAAAAAAAAACCCTGAGCCACAGCCTTTTAAAATGCTACTAGGGGTAGTCAGGTAGAATAGTGTAACCTAACAGAACTAGAAATTAAGCAAAAGGTGCTCACTCTCAGGCAATAGCTAAAGCAGATATAAGACAAAACAGCTTTGAAGCATCAACAATAACACGCAAATTCAGGTTTAAATCTGGATTTCCAAATCCATGAAAATATTTGGGTTGGATTTACTAAAGGCAAATAGACTATGCACAGTTTCCCCTAAGCTTAGTGATTGTGCCAAACCTCTGCTTATTTTCATTATCCAGACATGTGCAAGCAAAAATGCTAAACTTTGAAAACGTGAGTCTTTTGAGCTGCTATGCTGATGTATTCTTATTTTAAAACCTCTAAGCATCTAAGCAGCCCCCTGACTACACTCTCATACATGTTCACTGGAAATTGATTAACACAAGGTGTGAGCAATCAATCAAACCAATGTTGAACAAAAAATAAATAATAATTTATCAATAGAGATGAGCACCAGAACTCCAGAAAATAGCAAAACGTTAAAAAAAAAGATTGTTTTAAAAAGGAGCAGTGATTTTAATGATGCTTAAAGTGAAGTAATAAAAATTAAAAATTCCTTTAAATATAGTGCCTGGGGGGCCCTTAGTCTGCCTGTAAAGTGGCACATCTCTACCATGTATAGAACATACTACAGCAAAACTGACATTGATAAAGAAGAAAAAAATACATTTAAATTTCTGGAAACAAAATACGATTGCCAGCGATACAAAAATGTGAAGAAAAAAAATGCATGGGGGTCCCCCCAATACATACCAGGCCCTTTGGGTTTATACACCACAGTACTACCCTTCACCGGATGTACTCTCACCTGACAGCTTTGGTCTTCAACTTAATGTAAGGTCCTCTTTATAAGTGGTCCTCAAATATTCCTCCAAATAGCTCCTACTGGAGTCCTTAACCTTCCTAGCGGTATTCCCGAGTCTGGCTCGGGGTTAAATTTCAGCACCAAAAGCGGTAACCCCGAGCCAGACTCGGGATTGCATCGCAGTAATCCAGGCAGAGTTACTTACCTTGTCCCCTGGATCCTACGATGCCTCTCCGCTGTGTGATCGAGCTGTCTCCTCGCTCGATTCACACACTTCCGAGTGCCGCCGAGCTCCGTTCCCTGCGACGTTACGACGCACGGGGACGGAGATCGGCGCCAAATTCAAAAAAGTTAAAACACAGTATAGATACAGTATACTATAATCTTACAGATTACAGTACTGTATGTAATAATTACACACCCCCATTGTCCCTAGTGGTCTGCCCAGTGTCCTGCATGCACTTTTATATAATAAAAACTTTTCTTTCTGCCTAGAAACTGGAGATTGTCCACAGCAACCAAAAAGTGTCCCTTTATGTCAAAAGTGGTTTTAGACCAGCTAAAAAACAGCGATAATAAATTAGAATCACTCGCAGAATTAAGCGATAGCGATTTGTGGGGAAATTCGTCATCAAACACTGAAAAACACTTTTATTATTATTATTATTATATTATTTGTTATAATTATTTTATAGTTATTTATTTTATTATAATGTATAATTTTGTTTTTTGAACTTTATCATACCCGGGATGTCTACTAGACTCTTGTTTGGACAGATTTAAGTGAGTTATTCCTAAGAATTACAGGCCTGCAATATAAAACGCCAAATTTCCATGCAGAATAATGGTACCGCTTTCAGCACCTAAAATCTGACAGAATCATACCGCCAGGGAGGTTAAAGGGGTTGTAAAGGTACATGTTTTTTCACCTTAAAGCATCCTATGCATTAAGGTGAAAAAACATTTGACAATACCGCCCCCCCCCCCCCGAGCCCCCGTTTCACTTACCTGGCCCCTCGAAAGTCCCGCGCTCGCTCCCGTCATCCTCCGAGTTCCTGAGCCCGGCCGTTGATTGGCTACACTGGATGGATTGAAAGCAGCGCAGCCATTGGCTGGTGCTGCTGTCAATCATATCCAATGACGCGGCATGCCGGGGGGCGGGGCCGAGTGATAAAGTCGGCGGCCATGGCCGCCGCTGTATCACGGGAGCACGCCCGCAGTAACTCCACACCATGCTCGCTCGCTCGCATTATGGTGTGGAGTCCTTGCGGGGAGGAGCTGAAACAGCCGCCGAGGGACCCCAGAAGACCAGGATCGGGGCCACTGTGTGCAAAACGAGTTGCACAGTGGAGGTAAGTATAACATGTTTGTTATTTTAAAAAAAACGGGAACCTTTAGTGTTCCTTTAAGGCCACTTTCACACTGAGAAGCTTTACAAGTGTTTTAGCGCTAGAACTAGCGCCTGCAAATCGCCTGTAAAGTGCCTCTCCTGTCACTGAAGTGTAAAACGCCGACGACTCCTGAGAAGAGGCTCAGAGACACCATCTTCCCTCCATCTCTGGACATACAGCATTACATCTCCGGGACAAGCGGATGAACTTTACTACCCTGGACCCCCTTTCAGATAAGCTCACCTTTACTCTTCTTTTGTGAGTGCATTACCTGTACTTGGTTTTATATTTTAATAAATTTCACTGACTGCTACGCTTAGAAGGCGCTGCTTTTTTGTCTTTTTTGTCTTTACTGCAGTGTAAAAGTCTGAGTGCTTTCACACTGGAGTGGCAAGCAGCATCTTTATGATGTTTTAGGAGCAGTGTAGACACCGCTCCTAAAATTCCCCCTGCCCATTGAAATATATAGACACTTCCGCAGCGGTGCTACAAGGGAGCTATTAACCCTTTCTTCGGGTGCTAGCGGGGTTTAAAATCGCTAGCGTTGCTTTACCACCAACGCTCTCACCGCCCCAGTGTGAAAGTAGCCTTAGCTGGACACACTCCTTTGCAACAAGCTTTTCCTCCTCAACCAATTTTCAAGACACTGTCCCTTTAAGGCTCCAGCTAACATAGGAAGCTATATTTAAAACACCATGCATGATCACATCATCCAAATCTCATCCCTACATGTTTTGTCAAAAGGTCACGTGACTTAATCAGGGGGAAATTATTGGATGATTTTCACCACTTACCGCCCGGCCTATAGCAGAATGATGGCCAGCAGGTTAACAGCCGCCCCGCGCCTGTGGGGGCTCACATCGCGGTGTAAACAGGAAGAGACGTTGATTGGCTTTTCCTCACTCATGTCCGACAGACGCGAGTAGAAAAGAGACGATCGGCTGCTCTCCTGACAGGGGGATCTGTGCTGTTTGTTTATCAGCGCAGCCCCCCCTCGGTTGCCCGCCCAGGACCACCAGGATGTCAGAATGGACTACCAGGGATGGCCACCCCACTGGACCACCAGGTATGCCACCTAGACCACCAGGAAAATGCCAATCTGTGCCCAGGCAGCTGCCAATCAATGCCCAGGCAGCTGCCAATCAGTGCCCACACACAATGATTGCCAGTGCCAGTGCCACAAGGGATGCCTATCAGTGACATCTATCAGTGACGCATATCAGTGCCCATCAGTGCCACGTATCTTCAGCCACGTATCAGTGCCCAGCAGTGCCGCCTATCAGTGCCACTCATAAGTACCCATCAGTGCAGCCTGTTAGTACCCATCAGTGCCCACCAGTGCCACCCATGAGTGTCCATTAGTGCCGCCTATCAATGCCTATCAGTGCTGCATATCAGTGCCACCCATCAGTGCCGCCTACCAGTGCCCATCAGTGCCGCCTATCAGTACCCATCGTCAGTGTCCGTCAGTGCCACCTCATTGGTGCCACCTCATTGGTGCCGCCTTATCAGTGCTCGTCAGTGCCACCTTATCAGTGCCCATCAGTGAAGGAGAACACTTAATTATTTACAAAATTTATAATGGAAACAAAGGAAAAACATTTTTTTTTTCAATTTTTTTTTATTTGTTTAGCAAAAAAATAAAACCACAGAGGTGATCAAATACCACCAAAAGAAAGCTCTATTTGTGTGAATAAAATTATAAAAATTCTGTTTGGGTACAGTGTAGCATGACCGCGCAATTGTCATTTAAACAGTGACAGCGCTGAAAGCTGAAAACCGGCTTGGGCAAGAAGGAAGGTAAGTATCTGGTATTGAAGCAGTTAAACAACCTAACCCCCTGAGGCCTTAATATTAATTTTGTTCTAAAAATTCTTTTATTTTTTATTTTCCTTACGCAAAGTGAAGCTTTACCACATTTAAATTTACTAAGGAAAAAGAGTGAAACTGCACTTGCAAAGTGCAAAGTGTGTTTGCCTTAACTAAATTCACTCCTGTGTGAATTCATTGTGATACCAAAGTTGGGATCAACTGTATTTTATAGTTAAAGGAGTAATAGAAAACAATTGTACTCTGCAAATCAGTGCAAAGAGCAGCAATGTACAAAGAGCAGTAACATGAATCAATAGCAAAATTATAATGAAATGTGATTGGTGACTATTGGTAGCAGCACTTTGTAATAACCAATTGCCATTTGAATGGCATCACTGAGCAAGTCTGTGCATGAAGAAGTTGAGCAGTGGTAAAAAAAAAAATACTTTTACGTATTACTCTATTTAAAGTTCCAGAGGTGGTGCTAATGGTAAAATGTTTTTGATTATTCTGCATCTTCAACTTTAGATAAGCAAGTAATTATATAAATTGTTTCCCTAAAGTGGTAACCACCAACAGATATATTTTACAGTTTATAAAAATGCAGAAGCAATTATGATGAAGCATACTGTATATATCTTGACTAAAAAATAGCAAGAAGAATGAAATTTTCAGTATTATCTCATATATTTTCAACTCAAATACACACTCTACCATAATTGATAAAAAAATAAATGAAATAAAATAAATATAAAATATACTGTATCTTTGAAAACACAAACGCTGGATATATCAACTTTCAACAGTGGGAGAACAGAGCTGGTAGTTTCAATGCAGGTTAACCTGTGTAAAAAGCTTTATCCTACCCTAAAGGCCATCATCATCCTAAACCTGTAATCCTAATGCTAACCCTTACACTAACATTTCCTGTAATCCTAATGTTAACACCTACACTACCCCTGCCTTTAATACTAATGCTAACCCTTACCTTACCTTTACCATCACACTAAGTCTTCCTTATTTAAAAAAGGATAACTAAAAACAAAAATAAAAATGTACTATATTGTAACTTAACAGTCCTTGAATGTTGTGACTGCATTGAGCTTCCTCAATCAGACCAAGAACTTTTTAAGAATCTAACGAAAGACAAATACCTGTTAATTTTGCTAAATCAAAAAACCAGACCACACTCCACAGAGATTCCACTGGTAGTTTTTTTGTGTATATCTGATTGTAGACACCATCTTCGTCCTTCGTCCTTAGGTCATGCTCCTTTACCATGTTTTGCCAATCCTATGGCTTAATCAGAAGCCCTAGGTGGGGTGAAATATGTCAGAGGGGAGTGACCTACTGTAAGTACGGAGCCTAAACCCAGCTATACATTTGCTATATGTATTGAGCTAGAGAAGCCCAAAGCAGTGCCATTTCCAAGAGGCTGTTTTAGGAGTTTGGAGTCGTTTTCTTTGGCATTACCTAATTTTGCCAGAAATGCAGTGTCTTATTCCCCTTCCTGTGAGATATATTGGAAAGCATATAACAATCTCATCTTTGTTCTGTAAACTACAAATCTCACCAGCCCCCATGGAATAGAGATAAACAAAGTTAGACGTGTTTGAAGTTCAAACTGCAGAAAAAGCCAGCAGTCCAATAAACTCCAGATGGAAATGTTCTACTAAAGTCCCATACCAGAACATACATGGTCACCTTGATTAAGCAGGCCCCACCCTCAAAATGTTGTGTTATTTTCTGGTATGAGACTTCAGTAAAATGTTTGCTGGCTTTTTCTGCAGTTTGAAGTTTTATTTTTTTATGGTGCCACCATTTAGTCATGCAGCTTTGCTTAGTCTGTGCATTGTGGTATGATGAATTTCTTGTTTGAAGTCCAGCCTGGGTGCCAACTATGGCTGCCCCCATAGCAGAGAAGTGAACAGAGTAGGGACAGGGAGATGTTATTCACATTATTGCCAGGTGAAATGTGGCCTTTACACACCACTTCTACACTGGGCAATGGTACCATGCTATTAGTCTTTACCTAGATATACATACAATAGATATATTTTTGCTTGAGACAGGAGCTGTAAACATTACAGTTAATATTGCAAATTTCAACAGCATTCTTAACTAAATGTGCCATGTTTTGTCTACAGGAATCATTTCTATGAGTATAAAAATCATACGTTATAAATATGTTTAAATGAGATAATATGTACATATACTTTTCTAAATACAAGAGGTTTATTAATTTAACCCTTTTTCTGAATGCATTTATGTTACGGTGTGGTACATAAATTACATTTCTTAATAAGAATTATACATTTGTGCTTGTAAGTTGCAAGAATTAATGATGTCTTGAAGAATAAAGTCCCAAGGGGAACATAGATCATTTGTATGATTAATTTATATTTATTTTTATAGATGGTTTCAGTTACTAATTACTATACTGTAAACAATTAAGTGCATCTGTTTCCACCATTTTGTTTCTAAGTTACAAACTTACATAACTTTGGATGATACATTTCATTCTTTAGAAAAAGATTGTTCATCGGAGCAACAAACAAAAATATTTTACTGAAGTGTCATACTGGAAAATACACCATCACCTTGATAAAGAGATCTGTTAGGAACATCTTGCCAGCCGCTAGGCAAATGCGGGTGTGCATAAGCTTGCATACGTTGATGGACATAGAAGCCTAATTACATGATGGTGGGCACATGTACATGCAGCAGCATGCACACATCACCAAGTACATGCAGGTGTGCAGGCACAACCACTGGCGCCAAGCAGGCTAAACCTGAGTTCCACACAAGATCGATGCTGATCATTCTTTTCTACTGTGTTCCTTAAACTTATACTTACCTTCATATTGATCCTCATCCACCTGACCTGCTTTCAGATTACCCTTGTATTGCCTATATTGATTACCTATGTTTACTGCCTGTCTGCATTGCTTGGACTTCTGACCAAGATTCTGCCCATTGACTTTGTACCTCGCTGTCTGCCATATACTCTGATTGTTCCTGACTTCAAGCCTGCCTATGATTCAGTGCTTTCTTGTTCAGCTGTTACTGGACCCAGTTTGTAAATGAACCCTGCTTGCAACTGAATTTGGTGTATCCATGGTTTACCACCAGCTGTACCTCTACTCAACTGATATCAGTGCTCCCAAGTTCCAGTCTTCAGTATCTGCACCTTGACACTTTTGCCATTCCATTGCCCTGGCAGACCCCGTCTCAACTTCTAGGGGTTCTCAGATGAGAACCGTGCAAGAGGCCACCCCCTCGGGCTCCACATACATGTACGTGAAAGAGACCAACAAGCCCTCAAAGTGTTGGCGTATGTATATTTTCTGGTATGAGACTTCAGTAAAACGTTTTTCATCTGAATTTCATTGGAGTGCTGGTCTTTTCTGCAGTTTGAAGTTTTTGTACGGTTCCACCATTAAACTGTGGCAATCAAGGCTGCCTCTATGGATTTGGTAGAGAAGTGAACATGGTAGGGATGGTGAAACTAAGGAAAAAAGAGCCTGAAAATAGAAAACAGATACAGCCACCACATCTAAGGACTGATACGCTGCAATGTTTTAATTTTTTTAATTTTTGAGTTTGGATACACTTATCCTATTTTATACATAATTAACGTTCCTAAACCAGGATCAGTAAATTCTGTATACTTGGAATAGACATGTGACATGTACATACTATTTCTGAGCAGTGGTACCAAGCTAGCAGTCTTTACATAGATATGCGTACAATAGACATCTTATAGCTGGAGGCAGGCTGTAAACATTATAATTAATATTGCAGATTTTACTACCATTCTTAGCTAAAAGTATTATGTTCTATCTACGGGAACTTTCGTGATAATTATAACATTATGCATTATAAATACATTTAAATGAGATAATATGTAAATATGTTTTTCCAAATACAATAGCTTTATTAGTTTATTCCTTTCACTGAATGCATTTATGTTACAGCGTGATGCATATATAGAATTACATTTCTTAATAAGAATTAGACATTTGTGCTTGTAAATTACAGACACTAATGGTGTCTTCAAGAATAAAGTCCCAGGGGGAACACAGATCATTTGTATGATTAATTCATATTTATTTTTATAGATGGTTTCAGTTACTAATCACTATAAGGTACATAATTAAGTTTATCTATTTTAACCATGTTGTTTCCAAACTACTGGCTTACATATTTTTGCTTTTACATTTCATATTTTAGAAAATGTTTTGGGGAGGCATTCAAACTATAATCAAGCAGGCCAAATCCAGACAAAACCTGTATTTTTTTAAGTGGAACTCTAGTTTTTTTTATTAGAATATCTTAAAAAAAAAACAAAAAAAAAACCCAGCTTTCTAAGCTTATTCTGCAATACTCACCTTATCCTGGGTTTTTTCCTTTTGCAGATTTATAATTTGGAGGGGTCCAGGGTCATCCTCCTTCCAGGCTGAATGACAGTCAGGGTTATCCAACTTACTTCCTGGGCACCCAGACTGTAATTGCCACACCAACTGGAAGTGTGTCATAATACAACCTGGGCTTACTGTTCTCTTGAACTAAGTGGTGCCTACCTGTTCTCATGTTTGCTCCACTCAGTCCAGAGTTGCTACCAACTGCCACTAACAAGGACAAGGAGCCATGACTTCAATGGACTGGCCTGAAGACTGCAGGATTTAAGGTATGTACACAATCTTATTCATTAAAAAAATTGTAGGAGGGCTTCAGGAAGGAAGTGGGGGTGAGGATATTTTTTTTTTTTTTAATCTGTGGTTTAGATTAAAATTTTGGATAAAGCCAATATAAAGAGATATCCACTTACTTCCTGTCCTGATAACAACCTGGCACTAAGACAACATTAGGGGTTCTATCAATAATTATCTTACCAACACAAGTATAAATAATGCACATTTATTAACAAAGATGGCATTCCTATAGTCATAAGCAGAGTTTGATTCTGTGGCTGGTGGCTAGTTACCTGGCTCTACTTGGCTTCACCAATTTCTGAGCCTGAAAAGCATGCAGAGAGCAAATTCAGAACAGAAGCTAGACCTCTGGATCAGCATTTTTGTTCCTGGGTAGTCATTTAAACAAATGTAGACATTGGGCCGGTTTTGGTATATCTGCTCATATGCCAGCTATTGATTTTGCCAGGGCAACCAGATCATATCCTCACAGTATTTTATAAGCACCTCCAAGGTGCTTGTAGCATTGTAGGCTACATAATTCGGTTTGCAATAGTGTCTCAACATTCCCTGGCTTAGTTGTGATGTATCTAAAAGCTCTGTGATGTCATGGAGGAGTGGAAGAGGACACCAGTGGCAACATGTGAAGCTCTGGTAAACTCCATGTCCTAGAGCGTTAAGGCAGGGCTGGAAAACAATGAGTCATTTCTTCAGTGTTGTCACATGAAAAGATATAATAAAATATTTACAAAAATGTGAGGGGTGTACTCACTTTTGTGAGATACTGTGTGTATATATATATATATATATATATATATATATATATATATATGTTTAATGATTTAATTGCTATTACTAAGTGCTTATTTACCAATGTTAGGTTGTTTATATACTGTAATAACTGTTTTTTTTTGCTAGAATGGATTGGAAGAAAAATGTTATTCAGATAGATTTTTGTTTTCTGGATTCTTGGACTTCTGTGTTGTAATTTCTAAGTGTATGGTTTAATATGTGATATGTTTATATTTAGGTGGGTCCTATGTGACAACCAGCCTGAGTTAGAGTATAAAAGCCTTCATGTTAGAGCAGAAGATCTGATTCTGGAACTGATCTCATTCTATGATCTCCACATGTGTTTAACGTGTCATTAAACCCACATGATTAAAAAAACATCAATAAATGCTGTATTACATGCTGTTCATACTCACTCAGTCACTATGGGATTTATTTTCTGAATTCTGCAAAGAAACTGGTTTATCCTGCTGTTCTCTATCTCCCCTTTCTGTCCATGTCCCCACTGGAGTTGGGGATTTTGCAGAGCAGAGTTGGCAGCTAGTGCATATGCTCAGTTTTCAGTGTGTTTCTATGCTGAACATTGCTTCATTGATCACACCCGAGCATCCCATGTGACTATAGAGTCACACATGTGGGCATATATACTCTGGTAAATGACAGCCACTCCCACCCTCCTCCTCCATGCCTACTAAACAGTTAAACACAATGACGGTGGGATATTACATCTTGATTGATGGAGGCTTCACCTCCCTGTTATTCAAAGAACAGGCTAGAGGGGTGTGACACAGCCTATGACTGGCACAAATACACCCCACAATGTTGTTGCCAAAAATAATAAATCTTTGATTTCAAATGTATATTTGTATAAAGAGTAGAAACAATTTATTGTTAATATTTATTTATTTTTACTCTATATTCAAAGGCTGTTTTAATTTGAATATGTGACCAGTAACAGAGGACAAGAAAAGAAGCTGCACACAGACTGGGAAAGAGCTGGGTCATGTGACAGCTGTATATCGATTAGGAAAAAGGCACTTCAATTATTATTTTTTTTGTAAAATAATTGCAGTACCATCATCCCCATACAGAAGGAGAGGGGATAATTAAACATTGTGTTTGGTATCACTTTAACTTTATATCTTCAAATGTTTTACTTTTTGTAATTCCTACTTTCTCAATAAAATTTCAAACCTTTTACAGTTTGCAGAGATTGTTGGTTGTTTATATCCCTAAGACCCCTTTCACACTGAGGGCATTTTGCAGGCGCTATAGCGTTAAAAATAACACCTGCAATCCGCCCTAAAACAGCTGCTCTATTGTCTCCAGTGTGAAAGCCTGAGGGCTTTCACACTGGAGCGGTGCGCTGGCAGGGCGTCAGGAAAAGTCCTGCCATCAGCTTCTTTGGAGTGCATTAGGAGCGGTGAAATCACCGCTCCTAATGCGCTCCTGCTCATTGAAATCAATGTGCAGCGCCGCCGTGCCACCGGCACTACGCCACTGTAGCGGCGCATTGCGGGCGGTTTTAACCCTTTCTCGGCTGCTAGTGGGGGTTAAAAGTGCCCCACTAGCGGCCGAAATGCGCTGCAAATCCGACGGTAAAATAGCGGCATTTCACCACTATTTTACCGCCGCTATGGGCGGCACCAGTGTGAAAGGGCTCTAAAACTACTTAACCACTTTAGCCCCAGAGAATTTGGTTGCCCAATGACCGAACCACTTTTTGCGATTTGGTGCTGCGTCGCTTTAACTGACAATTGTGCGGTCGTGCAATGTGGCTCCCAAACAAAATTTACATTATTTTTTCCCACAAATAGAACTTTCTTTTGGTGGTACTTGATCACCTCTGCGGTTTTTATTTTTTGCGCTATAAACAAAAATAGAGTGACAATTGGCAGGGAAGGGGTTTACCACTAGGGGGTGAGGAAGAGATTAAGTGTGTCCCAGGGAGTGATTCTAACTGTGTGGGTGCTGGGCTTACTGTGACACGACACTGATCGCTGCTCCCAATGACAGGGAGCAGACGATCAGTGTCCTGTCACTAGGCAGAACAGGGACACGATCGCGGGACACCGGCGGACATCGAGTCCGCGGGTCCCGTGGGCATGGTCATGGAGCTCGCAGCAGGGGAGCGCGCGTGCCCACACAGCGGCAAATTTAAAGGGACGTTCCTGTACGCCCATTTGCCTGTCCTAGCCATACTGCCAACGTAAAAGTGCATGCGGCGATCAGAAAGTGGTTAAAGAAAACTGCTATAGTATACAGTATATTCAGCACAGACTTAAGTGTAACTGCCATTGCTGACCTTCCTTTGAAAATTGTAACTGCAAAGCTAAGCTGACCCACTGGCTTCAACTCTTTATCAATTTTCTTATATGCATACTAGTTTCAAACTGTTGACCTAAAGTTTAAAAACTATATGGTCAGAATGACATCCAAAAAAGTGGCTTTTTTTAAAAGAGCTCAGCGTGCCATTCTCTATGTTCCTGTCATGGCCTGTTTACTTAAACTGCCCTTCTTCCAAACCTTTAGGCTACTTTCACACTGAGGCAATTTACAGGCCCTATAGCATTAAAAATAGCGCCTAAGGGCTTTCACACTGGAGTGGTGTGCTTGCGGGACGTTAAAAGTCCTGCAAGCAGCATATTTGAGTCGCTTTAGGAGCGGTGTATACACCGCTCCTAAAGGGCCCCTGCCCATTGGAATCAATGGGCAGCAACACCGAAGCCCCTGCAAAGGGCTGTAGCAGTGGAGCTTTGCGGGCGCTATTAACCCTTTATTATTAAAAGCACCCAGCTAGTGGCCAAAAAGCACCTCTAAAACGACAGTAAAGTGCAGCTAAAACTAGCGGCACTTTACCGCTAGTTTTACTGTGAAACTGCTCTTAGTCATAAAGTGCTAAAATAGTATCTTTTTTATAATTTTACAAAGCAATTAAAGTATATATATGAAGGCAAATCATTCTTAGTTCTAAATAGAGTAGGAAAGGGTTAGATCACCTGCAAACTTTTATTGCTATCTGTGTCCCTGCTTGGGAGATACACCACTATATTTGTTCTGGTCACCATTATCACTAAGGCAGAAAGTAAAGGAAAATCCAAAATTTTAGGTCTGTCATAAGAGCAAGAGTTGAGGAGAACCCTTCTAGTCTGGACAAATGTTCTGATAACAACTTCTAAAATAAGCATTCCTTTGACTTGGGGGAGATTTCTTCTCACTTCCTGTTGAATCCCTGAGTCAGGACATGAAGGGAAATCCCTCCAGAAGGACACAGCAAAACATAACCTGATAAGGGTATTAGTCTATCAAAAACGATATAAAAACATTTTGGCTTTACATACACTTTAAATGGTATCAGTGTGATTAAAATGCACATTTGTTTCTATCACTGATGTTATAAATAGTAAAGAGTACAATTTTTGATAAATGAGGCAAATCAGTTAATTGCAGTTTCATTGATTCTCCTTCATTTATATACTGTATTAATTGTTGTCCATTTGCTGACATTCATGCAATTCATAAATCATGATTGACTGGATTCCTAAATAACATGATTTATCACAGATTAGATGGGCTTTCTTGGAAACATCCGGGAGATTTAAAATGTAATAAAAAAAACAAATCACCTTATTGGGTCATTACTAATGAGGGTGATTTTGAACATTACAACACACAATATTGTGATGAGCCATCCATGGTTCTTTAGGGTTAGTTGTCTGTGGATTCCACTATCTTCTGTTGTCACGGGTAAATTCTTATTAAAAAAAAAAAAATCTATTCAGTACACTGTGGAGTGGGAATGGCAATCTGTATTGATACTGTAGAGTGGGAATGGCAACAGTATTAGTAAATGGATCCTGCCAAACCTCACAAGCTCTAAAAAGTCCTTCAAAGAAATACTAAACATTAAAACATTGCACAAAGGAGAAGAGCACGTGGGATTTCAAAGTTTACTTAATTTATCCAATTAATAATTATACACAGTACATTTATTAGTGTATATACAAAAAATGTATTGCATTTTAATGGTCTAAAGACCAACAGTCTTTATTTAAAGTGAATACGGGTGCCACATTGGAATAATCTAAACCTTATGAAATTACAAGGGCAACAATCTGTATGGTTTGCAAACGTACAAAATGTCATTCAAGGTTGATTTGTCACTGTTGGGTAGACTTTTTCTTTTGATAGGTAATTGCAATTATGAACAGTACACTAAATGAAATAATGCTGTAAAGCATATTGCAACTTTATTCCATTTAAAGTAACCTGAAAATGATTATACTCTCCCACAGCCACCCCACTTAAATTGGAAGATAAACCTGAAGACAGACAAAATAGAACAATTAGATACTTTTCAGATATTTCATTTACTTCCCTTCTGTTTGTCTTAGCGAGGAGGTACATGTTTCCTTAAAGGGAGGCCTTACTAAACTACAGGCAGTGAACGGGTTATAAACAAGACAGGGCCTGTAGGTTTGTTCTTAAGTTTAATCTGTTTTTAATTTGGAACAGGTACATTTTTTAAGTGTAGCTCCAGCCAAAAAATCCATTTTAAAACTTTTTGGAAAACATAGGGAAGGGTTATCACCCCTGTAACATTTGTTTTGCTTTCTGTGCCCCTGTTCAGAAGATTTTACCTCACTTTCTGTCCCAATGACAATTGGATTTTGAAAATTTGTTTTTTTTAGGGAAACAAGGATTGGTGATAAAGCATCAGTGGAGAGGAGTCATGTTTTTCCCATATTAACTCTTAAAGGAGAGAATTTACCTTCCTAAGGGTAGATTTCCTCTCACTTCCTGTTGTCGCCCTCCGTTTGTAAGTAGGAGTCGTTTGCAAGTCGGATGTTTGTAAGTAGGGGACCACCTGTATTAAGGAAGTATACAATTGCACTTTCCTCATAGTGTAGTGCTTCTAGGCTAGGATTATTTTAATAAGTTAAAATACTAAAAATAATCTACACATTTAGAGAAAATAGCAGTTTTATTTTAGGTATGCTAGCCAGCCAATTTAAATTTCTTAACAAATCACATTTGTTATTAAATTTTCCATATGTACTTGATAAGAAATGTAAGTTCCACATCCATGGATGCATACATAACAATTAGTAATTTGTTAAGGATAAAGTTACAGTTAGTTGTAGGGTTGTATTTATTTATTTATTATAACTATTTTCATGTTAAAGGAGGAGTTAAAGTGACACTAAATGAAATGAAAAATGAAATAAATACACATCCGCTAGTTGATCCTCTTGTCATCAAGTGACTTGTGCTGTGCTTAAATATTTTTACCAACTTCTCCTTGCCAGTTTGAAGGCCAATGGCAGGATTTCCTGTAAAGTAGGTGGAAGGAGGGGGTGCATTTGCAGCTTCTGAAGAAACTCACTGCTCTGTGAATGGAAGGAGGTGGAGGATGAGAAAGGCTTGGTTAGCCATACCATGACTTCCTGTGTGTGTACTGTCTGTATAGCATGCCCATTGCCAGAAAAAATAGGCAGACATGCCTTGCCTCTTAAATGTATGGCTCATTCTCTAATACCTGCATGTGAAAAAACTTTGCTTTTGACTTTAGGCTTTCCATTCAAGAAAAATACAGGGGATTTCCTAACTTTATTAGGTGTGGTGGTTTGCTGCAAAGAAAGCACAGCTTTGCTTGTGTCAGCAGCAAGTTCATGCTGCTAACCCCAGAAAAAAAAAATCCCTAATATAAATAAAATTGAAAACACTTAACTACAGCCCTAAAATACTGAAACCCCAAAGCCTACTCCAAAACAATAAATGTTAAAATCTTTATATATATATATTTTAAACACAAATGAAAGTAACAAAAATAAAATAAAATAGATAACATGAAATAAAAGAAAAAAAATAAAACCCCAAAAGAATAATAAAAATGCAAAAAGGAGAGGGAGAATTCCAGCAGCCATACAGCTACTGATGTTGTTGCAGACACACACAAAAAGGTAATCCAAAAAGGACTGGGTGGGTGCACAATAATACAGAACCCTAAGACAATACAATTCACAGTTATGTATCCCAATACAGAAAAGTGAACACAGGAGAGGTACAGACTATATAGCCCACCACAGCACTTAATAATAATAATAATAATAATAATAATATATATATATATATATATATATATATATATATATATATATATATATATTGGCTAGCACCTTATAACAACAGCTCTCTCTCCCTGAGGCACATAAGAAGACCCCAGTATTGGCCTTTCTAAGCCACTCGACCACAGTTCAAAAGGAAAAAAAAGGGTTGGGACTTTGAATGAGGCACGTGCATAACAGTTAGTGACTAAATGGGCAAATGAACCTATCATAAATATGTACACACAATTGGTCTCACAGAAACAGATTGAATTAAAATGTATTTAAATGTTTATATATATTGATAGATATATATGGTAAAATAAGTACATCAATGATTAAAACATGGAACACTGTGGAAAAGATTGTTGGGTTAAGAGCTGATTCTAGATAGATTAAAACAATACAAAGTTGGCACATGATTAGCCAAAATGTAATATGTAAATAATTAAGACACTTGATTGTGATAAGTAACATGCATCCTGGAGCTTAATGCATTCTCTTGGACTATGTTGCACTTACATGTTGCATCTGCTCCTGAGGAAGTAGAACATAGTCCAAGAAATGCGTCGAGCTCCAAAGATGCATGTTTCTTATCACAATCATGTTTCTGAATTATTTACATATGAAATTTTGGCTAATCATGCACCAACTTTATATTGTTTTATTCTATCTAGAATCAGCTCTATAATCACTATCACAATATTTCACCACCATTTTTCAAAACCTATGGACAACTCAAGTTTCACCTAAATCTCAAATTTCTTTCCACTGTTTGGTTCACTATTCTCTTTTCTCAATGCAATGCTATACAAATCGTATTTATTGAAATCAATGTCAGGATCTTAAATATGAATGTATTATACACCAACCTCCATAACAGTAACAATTATTAAATCACTTTGATAAATGTTTTGTCTAATAGTTAATTTTCAATGTAAATCATTGTCTAAGTCAATCTTTGTATCTATATATCTATCTATCTACAGTGCCTTGAAAAAGTATTCATACCCCTGGAAATTTTCAACATTTTGTCATGCCAATTTTATTGGGATTTTATGTGTTAGACCAACACAAAGTGGCACATAATTGTGAAATGAAAGGAAAATTATTAATGGTTTTCATTTTTTTTTTTACAAATAGATATGTGAAAAGTGTGGCGTGCATTTGTATTCAGCCCCCCTGAGTCAATACTTTGTAGAACCACCTTTCGCTGCAATTACCGCTGCAAGTCTTTTTGAATATGTCTCTACCAGCTTTGCACATCTAGAGAGTGACATTTTTGCCCATTTTTCCTTGCAAAATAGCTCAAGCAATTTTCAAGTCTTGCCACAGATTCTCAATTGGATTTAGGTCTGAACTTGGACTGGGCCATTCTAACCCATGAATATGCTTTGATGTAAACCATTCCATTGTAGCTCTGGCTGTATGTTTGGAGTAGTTTTCCTGCTGGAAGACTCGGACAGGTTTTCTTCTAAGATTGCCCTGTAATTGGCTCCATCCATGGTTTTCTGCCACACATAGCATTTTGCTTTTAGGCCAAAAAGTAAAATTTTGGTCTCATCTGACCAGAGCACCTTCTTCCACATGTTTCCTGTGTCCTCTACATGGCTTCTCGCAAACTGCAATTGGGACTTCTTATGGCTTTCTTTCAACAAGACCAGATTTGTGGAGTGCACGACTAATAGTTGTCCTGTGGACAGATTCTGTCCTGTGGATCTCTGTACCTCTTCCAGAGTTACCATTGGCCTCTTGGCTGCTTCTCTGATTAATGCTCTCCTTACCCAGCCTGTCAGTTTAGGTGGACGGCAATGTCTTGGTTGGTTTGCAATGGTGCCATACTCTTTCCATTTTCGGATATTTAATTGAACATTGCTCTGTGAGATGTTCAAAGCTTGGGATATTTTTTTATAGCCTAACCCTGATTTAAAATTCTCCACAATTATTTCCCTAAACTGTCTGGTGTGTTCCTTGGTCTTCATGATGCTGTTTGTCCACTAAGTTTCTCTAACAAACCTCTGAGGGCTTCACAGAACAGCTGTATTTATACAGAGATTAAATTACACACAAGTGGACTCTATTTACTAATTAGGTGACTTCTAAAGGTAATTGGTTCCACTAGATTTTAGTTAGAAGTATCAGAGTAAAGGGGGCTGAATACAAATCCACGCCACACTTTTCACATATTTATTTGTAAAACAAAATTGAAAATCAATTAGCATTTTCCTTCCACTTCACAATTATGTGCCACTTTGTGTTGGTCTATTACGGGTGTGCCCACCCATGTGGCCCGCGACCTCCTGCTCTGGGGGGGCTGGTTGGCAAGCCCAGATCTCGGGTTTCTGACCCTGTATTCCAGAGCATCGGTCTTGTGAACAAAGCGGGCGGTAGAGGAAGCAAGCGGCTGCAGAGCAGAGCCGCATAAGCCAATGCTTCCTGTATAGTGTCGGCTCCTGTCACAGGCGGAGTAATACCAGATGCACTCTGCCTGGGACAGAAACAGCCAGCAATACCTGAATGGAAGACTGTTATTAAAGGTACGTTTATTACTAAAATCACAGCGTATATATTGGCATATCTGCTCTGCAGTGGTTACTGGGCTGCTTTCAAACTGATCAGCAGTTTGCAGATGCGGGTTACCTGCACTGAGTCATAGACTTCTGTAATTACCTGCGGGTTTGGTTCGCTTTCTGAAAGTCTACCACATCTGCAAGATATAATAGAAGTTTATGGTAAAGTGCAGCTAACCCGCAGGAATGCTGCAAGTACACTGCACCCACGGTGTGGGTAAACCGCAGCACATCAGTGTGAAAACAGCCTCAGGCCCCTTTCACACGATCAGTTCGACCCTCCATTCACCTCTATGGAGGAGCAGATGTAAACGGACCTGTGTCCATTTACACCCGCCTACCTCCAATTCGATCCGCTAAAAAAAAATAGAAGGGAATCCATCCCCTTCCATTTGGGCGGATCGGAATAGAAGGCCCATAGAGTAAAGTGTGCTGCGTCCGTGTCCACTCTGCGGTATGCAGAGGAGACAAGGACCTGTCATCCGCCCGCTCCGCTCATTGTGGCCCGAGACCGGTTACCAAGTTGCTTAAATGGCCCTCGCTCTTCAAAAGGTTGGGCACCTCTGGTCTATTACATAAAATCCCAATAAAATACATTTCTGTTTTTGGTTGTAACATGACAAAGTGTGGAAAATTTCAAGGGGTATGAATACTTTTTTAAGGCACTGTATCTGTGCTTAACTAGATTCATTCATTATCTGTGCTTAACAAGACAATGTACAGCACTGAAATATCCAATTTAGTCAAATATTTTCTTTTATTGTCTGAATGTGGTTTGAACCTTTTGTAAAATCTTCTATAAAACATCAACACAATGCTTTCAAAGACAAAACCAAAAATTTGTAAATTACCAAATAAGTTCAAGAATATTATTGTACAACTTGACATGATATGATATCTATAAACACAAAGGCTATATAAATTCACAGCATTTTTTTTTTAATTAACAGCAGGATCTTTATAACATCCTTACAGTACATTGAGGAGTATCACATAATTTCTGTAATTATGCTAATAATTTGATTGCTCCTACCAAATATATAAAGCTAATTAACACAAGCATAACATATAGCCCGGACTAAATCTATGAAATCACTATAAATAGATATGTAAAAGGTAGATAGTAAAAAAAAAAAAACTTTTTTATTTGCTTGTCAACTAGTCTTCATGTCAAACTGGACAGCCCAATATAATACTCTGATTTTATGCAGCTGTATCCTATGAATATTGGCCTGCACACTGGAGATTAAAGCACAGCAGATGTTTCTCTGCAGGCTAACAAATATATCACCCCTGATAACGAATGACAAATGTTGTTCCATATTGTGTCAGACAAAAACACTGCTCTTGTAAAACAAGTGTTACAGCTGGAATAGGATATTTTAACACAGTTACCTAAAAGATGAGACAAGCGCCTGTTCAAAAGGTAGCAAAACACCCACTAGCATTATTAGCAAGAATGAATGAGAAGTATGCACTGGAGGGTTTAAAAACTGCATGTGCTCTGTAATAGCATAACAAGACAGTTTGTCAGTGATTTCTCTGTTTCTTATGTCTCATAAAAAAAATGTTAGTTCTTAACACACACAGTTGACATTCAGAATGTTCATAACCAGGGCATTTTTTTCTATTCAGCACTGTGCTACCCTAACTGGCAATTGCATGGTCTTGCAACTCTGTAAGCAAGTATTATTTAGATCATTATTTTTACACAAATAGAGCATTATTTTGGTGGTATTTGATCATCACTAGTTTTTTTTTCTTATATAAAGGGAAAAAACTGAAAACGATAGTTTATTCTTTCTGTTAGAATAATCAAACTTCTTCATAAATGTAGGCCAATATGTATTCTGCTAAATGTCTTTGTTAAAAAAAAAAAAAAAAAAACAACAAAAGATGTATATTAATTGCTTTACGTGAAATTTATACAATCTACAAACTATGGTGTATATATACTGGAATTTACGCATCTATAGATGTTATACTGTAATTGCGGAGGTCAGCGACTTATAATGGGACTGTAGTAGTGTGGCAGGCTAACTGGCGCTAACAGACCCTCGTTGGGAGGTACACTAACTGACACTGATGTCACTAGTGACATGAATACTGTCATCAGATATAATACTGTACACTGACACTGTACTAATTACACTGGCTGGGAAGGGGATAACATCTAGGGGTGATCAAGGGGTTAACTTTGTGCATAATAAGTGTAATGCGTGTAATATCTGATGCTTTTACTTATAGATCTGGCTGTTTTTTCTCCCTGTTCGCATGATAAACACACAGGACTCTGATCTGTGATTGGCTACAGCTGATCAGCAGGTCCACGGCCAAAAGCATTGGTGGGGAACTGCTGACAAAATTATGCTGTAACCAGTGACAGCGCAGGTCAGCAGGTGGTAGAAGCTGAAAGACATACGTGTACGTTATCCAGTCTGACTGTGCCACCCGTCTGCAGTAAATGTACTGTGGATGGGCGGCAAGCCGATACCCACATGCACACATTGGGCATTTTCACAGTTTAGGCTTGCCCAAATTGATTTGCTCTTCCTCTGTCATTAAAGTGAATGTAAAGCCAAAACTTTTATTTAGTTTTGAATAGAGAAGTGTCAAGGTCAACAAAATAAAATTAAGCAAAGCTCTAACAGAAAATAGCAGATCACATATCAGCATTTAAAAAAAAAACACATATATATAAAAACAATATACACTTAAAAATAAAACATATCACACATTCTAATTATACACTTAATGAATTTAAAAGCTGCACAGCCTGAGGAAAAAAAATATATATCTATTTGTACAAGCCCCAGTGCTCCTATAATGTTTCCCCAACTATAGCATCCTAAAATACTCAAAACTAGGATGGATAATATCCTTTAAAATGTAGTATGCCAAAAGATGTCGTCTCTGCTCTACAATGTCCCTAATACCCAGCAATTTGATGGGCAAATAGCTATAATATGTTGAGCTGTCCTATGAACTTCATCATGCACATGCCCTGACTTTCTATTACTAGCCTACAGAAAGCAAGAAATATTTTTCTTGTTGCAAACCAGTTTTTATTTAGTCTCCTCAAAAAGTGCACTCGCTGCCGCACTTTTCCCACCAAACATGATACTTGTACAGACCACTACTACTACTCACCATCTCAACCCCCTCTCGATCTTTAACCGCTTGCCGACCGCCACACGAGTATTTACATCGACAGAATGGCACGGCTGTGCAAATGGGCGTATATATACGTCCTCTTTAATTTGCCAGCCGTGTGTCGCGAGCGCTGTGCCAGTGCCCACGGGACCCGCGGACTCGATGTCCACTGGTGTCCCGCGATCGGGTCACAGAGCTGAAGAACGGAGAGATCTTAGTGTAAACACAACATCTCCCCGTTCTTCCTAGTGACATGTCACTGATCGTCTGTTCCCTGTCATCGGGAACAGCGATCAGTGATGTGTCACGGCAAGCCACGCCCCCTAACAGTTAGAATCACTCCCTAGGTCACACTTAACCCCTTCAAGCACCCCGTACAGGTTAACCCCTTTACTGCCAGTGTCATTTTTACAGTAATCAGTGCATTTTTATAGCACTGATCGCTGTAAAAATGACAATGGTTCCAAAATGGTGTCAAAAGTGTCCGATGTGTCCGCCATAATGTCGCAGTCACGATAAAAATTGCTGATCGCTGCCATTACTAGTAAAAAAAAAATATTAATAAAAATGCCATAAAACTATCCCCTATTTTGTAGACGCTATAACTTTTGCGCAAACCAATCAATAAACGCTTATTGCAATTTTTTTACCAAAAATATGTAGAATAATACGTATCGGCCTAAACTGAGGAAAAAAAAAAATATATTTTTGGGGGATATTTATTATAGCAAAAAGTAAAAAATATTGCATTTTTTTCAAAATTGTCGCTCTATTTTTGTTTATAGCGCAAAAAATAAAAACAGCAGAGGTGATCAAATACCACCAAAAGAAAGCTCTATTTGTGGGGAAAAGGGACGTCAAATTTGTTTGGAAACCACATCGCACAACCGTGCAATTGTCAGTTAAAGCGACGCAATGCCGAATCACAAAAAGTGGCCTGGTCTTTGGCCAGCCAAATGGTCCTGGGCTGAAGTGGTTAACCACTCGAACATGCCCCAAACCTTCTTTCTTCCAAAGTCTAAGATCATCTCCTTAGTTTTACTCACATTTAACGGCAGACCATTTCCCTTGCACCATCTCCACACATTATCTATTTTTGCCTGATATAGAGCCTCATCATTAATTTTATTCCTGCCTACAATAGTAGTGTCAAACTAATTAAATGACACAATTGCCTTCAAAATGAGCAGCACAATCAGAGGTACACAAGATAAGTAATAAAAGTGGGCTTAACACACAGACTTGTGGAGTACCTGTACGGAAGAAGACTGCTCACCAATTTTCACTACCTGCAGCCTATCTATTAAAATTCCAGATCCAATTGCAGAAGATTCAAAGCCCAAGACACCGTGCTTAAAAACAAGTTTCATTGGAAAAATAAAAGCCAAAAGTTTTCAGAATGACACAAATATGAATTTTCACAAAGTCTGCAGCTTCATCTTTTTGTCAGATGTTACTATGGTATACTGAAGTATAATTACAAGCATTTCAAAAGTGTCAAAGGCTTTTATTAACAATTACATTATGTTTTTGCAAAGACTCAATATTTGCAGAGTTGACCCTTTTTCAAGACCTCTGCAATTCACCCTGGCATGCTGTCAATCAACTTCTGGGCCACATCCTGACTGATGGCAGCCCATTCTTGCATAATCAAAGCTTGGAGTTTGTCAGAATTTGTGGGGGGGTTTTTTTGTTCACCCGCCTCTTGAGAATTGACCACAAGTTCTCAATGGGATTAAGGTCTGGGGAGTTTCTTGGCCAAAGGCCCATCATTTCGATGTTTTGTTACCCAATCCACTTAGTTATCACTTTTGCTTTATGGCAAGGTGCTCCATCATGCTGGAAAAGGCATTGTTCGTCACCAAACTGTTCTTGAATGGTTGGGAGAAGTTGCTCTCGGAGGATATTTTTGTACCATTCTTTATTCGTGACTGTGTTCTTAGGCACAATTGTGAGTGAGCCCACTCCCTTGACTGAGAAGCAACCCCACAAATGATTGGTCTCAGGATGCTTGACTGTTGGCATGACACAGGACTGATGGCAGCACTCACCTTTTCTTCTCTGGGCAAGGTTTTTCCTGATGCCCCAAGTAATATAAAAGGGGATTCATCAGAGAAAATTACTTTACCCAAGTCCTCAGCAGTCCAATCCCTGTACCTTTTGCATTTGTCCCTGATATTTTTCCTGCACAGAAGTGGCTTCTTTGCTGCCCTTCTTGACACCAGGCCATCCTCTAAAAGTCTTCATCTCATTGTGCGTGCAGTTGCACTCACACCTGCCTGCAGTTGCACTCACACCTGCCTGCTGCCATTCCTGAGCAAGCTCCACACTGGTGGTGGCCAGATCCCACAGCTGAATCAACTGTAAGAGATGGTCCTGGCACGTGCTGGACTTTCTTGGGCGCCCTGAAGCCTTCTTCACAACAGTTAAACCTCTCTCCTTGAAGTTCTTCATGATCCGATAAATGTTTGATTTAGGTTTAATCTTAGTAGCAGCAATATCCTTGCCTGTAAATCTCTTTTTGTGCAAAGCAAAGATGACTGCATGTGTTTCTTTGCAGGTTACCATGGTCAACAGAGAAAGAACAATGATTTCAAGAACCGCCCTCCTTTTAAAGCTTCCAGTCTATTATTCTACCTCAGTCAGCATTTAGAGTGATTTCCAGCCTTGTCCTTGTCAACACTGACACCTGTGACATGATGTCAGCTGGTCCTTTTTTGGCAGGGCTGAAATGCAGCGGAAATGTTTTTTTTTGGGGATTAAGTTAATTTTCGTGGCAAAGGAGGACTTTGCAATTAATTGCAATTCATCTGATCACTCTTCATAACATTCTGGAATATATGCAAATTGCCATCCAACTTTTGGATACTACTGAATATGCAGTCTCTTGGTGGGTGGGCCTCAATGCTGAGCAGCACATATATACACTATATTTTCAAAAGTTTTGGGGACACCTGCCTTACATGCACATGCATTTTAATGTCATACCATTCTTTGTCCGTAGGGTTCAGTATTGAGTTGGACCATCCTTTGCAGCTATAACAGCTTCAACTCTTCTGGGAAAGCTGTCCACAAGGTTTAAGTGTTTGTCTATGGGAATGTTTGACCATTCTTTCAGAAGCGCATTTGTGAGGCCAGGCACTGACATTGGACAAGAAGGCCTGGCTCACAGTCTCTGCTCTAATTCATCCCAAAGGTGTTCTATCAGGTTTAGGTCTGGACTCTGTGCAGGCCAGTCAAGTTCCTCTACCCCAAACTTGGTCATCCATGTCCTTATGGACCTTGCTTTGTGCACTGGTGCACAATCATGTTGGAACAGGAAGAGGCCATCCCCAAACTGTTCCCACAAAGTTGGGAGCATGAAATTGTCCAAAATGTCTTGGTATGCTGATGTCTTAAGAGTTTCCTTCACTGGAATTAAGGGGCCAAAGACCGACCCTTGAAAAACAACCCCACACCCTAATCCCCCCCCCCACCAAATGATTTGGACCAGTCATGAAAAATACTTAAATCATCCAGGAGAAAGATACACACCACTAGGGATGAGCCGAACACCCCCCCCCCCGGTTCGGTTCGCACCAGAACCTGCGAACGGACCGAAAGTTCGTGCGAACGTTAGAACCCTATTAAATACAATGGACGCGAACGTTTGAAATCTAAAGTGCTAATTATAACGGCTAATATGCATGTTATTGTCCTAAAAAGGGTTTGGGGACCCGGGTTCTGCCCCAGGGGGCATGTATCAATGCAAAACAAAGTTTTAAAAACGTCAGTTTTTCGGGAGCAGTCATTTTAATGATGCATAAAGTGAAAAAAAAAAGTGAAATATTCCTTTAAATATCGTACCTGGGGGGTGTCTAAAGTATGCCTGTGAAGTGGCATGTGTTTCCCGTGTTTAGAACTGTCCCTGCACAAAATGACATTTCTAAAGGAAAAAAAGCAATTTAAAACTGCTTGCGGCTTTAATGTCATGTCTTGTCCTGGCAATATGGATGAAAATCTTTGAGAAAAATGGCATGGCTACCCCATCATCCCCCCCCCCCCCACCCCAGCCTATTTCCAGCCCCTTTGGGTCTTGTATGGATATTAAGGGGAACCCCGCACCCAAAATAAAAAAAGGCCCTATATACTCTGAACAGCAGTATACAGGCGGTGCAAACAAGACAGGGACTGTAGGTTTGTTCTTAAGTAGAATCTGTTTGTAATTTTGAACAGGTACATTGTTTAAGTGTAGCTCTAGCCAAAAAATCTATTTTTAAGCTTTTTGGAGAACATAGGGAAGGGTTATCACCCCTGTAACATTTGTTTTGCTGTCTGTGCACCTGTTCAGAACATTTCACCTCACTTTACATCCCAATGACAAATGTTTTTGGAAAATTTGGGGCTTCTATTGAAACAAGGATTGGTGATAAAGCATCAGTAGAGAGGAGACACCTTTTTCACATATTATCTCGTACAGGAGAGAATTTGCCTTCCTAGGGGTATATTTCCTCTCACTTCCTGTTGTCTCCTTCCGTTTGCAAGTAGGAGTCGTTTGTAAGTTGGATGTTTGAAAGTAGGGGCCTGCCATATATACTCTGCAGAAATTTGCCCCTTAGTGTTGGTGTTGCCACAACACTGTAAGCCCTCACAGTTACTCTTGGTGGGTGTTGGAACGCCCTGCTGTCAACTATTATATCAGGAATTGTATTTACATGCCACTGTTGAACAGTGGTAGGAAAAATTGGGCCTTTGGTGGTGGTGGTGGTGTTGCCACAACACTGTAAGCCCTCACAGTTACTCTTGGTGGGCGCAGGAATGGGCCATGCTGTGAATTATTAGACCAAGAATTGTAATTACATGCCCATGTTGAACAGGGGCAGAAAAATTGGGCCTTAGGCACTGGTGCCACAACACTGCAACCCCTCACAGATACTGTACTTGGAGCACAGCAATGAGCACTGTTGCAAAGTATTGCATCAAAATTTGTAATTACACGCCCCTGTTAAACAGGGGCGGAAAAATTGGGCCTTAGGCACTGGTGCCACAACACTGCAACCCCTCACAGATACTGTACTTGGAGCACAGCAATGAGCCCTGTTGCAAAGTATTGCATCAAAAATTTTAATTACACGCCCCTGTTAAACAGGGGCTGAAAAATTGGGCCTTAGGCACTGGTGCTGGTGCCACAACACTGCAACCTCTCCCAGATACTCAAGTTGGAGTGCAGGAATGAGCCCTGCTGCAAAGCATTGCATAAACAATTGTAATTACATGCCGCTGTTAAACTGGGGCTGAAAAATTGGGCCTTAGCCACTGGTGGCGGCACCCAGAAACAAAAATGTTCTTCCAAGCTATCATCATCAATCGGATCATTGAGGAGGAGGAGGATAGTCAGTCAACATAACAGGACAGTCACTCAGCATCAGCATAGGCAGTCTTGAAGGGATGTGACATTTCAAAATAAATTATTCTGTTACATCAGCTTCAGGTGCTTGGTAGCTGGTGGTGATCCAAGACTGGTTCATCTTTATGAAGGTCAGTCGATCAACCGAGTAGGTGGACAGGCGCACCCTGTGATCCGTGACAAAGCCTCCAGCAGCACTGAATGTGCGTTCAGAAAGAACGCTGGATGCAGGACAGGCCAGTAGCTCAATTGCATACTGTGAATGCTCTGGCCAGTGATCCATCCTCAATACCCAGTAAGCCAGAGGATTTTCGGTGGGAAAGGTGTCCAAGTCTGACCTTGCCCCTAGGTACAGTAGGTGCCGCCGATATTGTGTCAATCTCGCCGCTTCTAGCGGCGAGATTGACACCATATGAGCTCCATCGCGAGAGCCAGCGCCAAGCTGTCTCGTCATCGGGAAAGGAAAAATGTTCCTTTCACGATGAGCGACATGCATTGCCGATAGACGGAGATCCGATGTGGATTCCCGCCAATACCAGGCACTGCGTTTGGTATGAATCCTGAGCGGGAACTCCACGCCAATTTTTAAAGAAAAAAACGGCGTGGGTTCCCCCTCCAGGAGCATACCAGGCCCTTGGGTCTGGTCTGGATTTAAAGGGGAACCCTACACCGAAAAAACGGCGTGGGGGTCCCCCTCAAAATCCAAACCAGACCCAAGGGCCTGGTATGCTCCTTCTTGCAGCTCTTTTGCTATCGGAGGCCCGGTCTTCTCCGTCGTCTCGTCCGGCTCTCCGTTGTCCTTCTGCGGCCCCTCCACTACCTTCTTGTAGCTCTTTTGCTAGTGGAGGGGCCGGTCTTCTCCATCGTCGCCGTCTTCTTCCCTCTTCTCCTCCTCGATGTTGACTCATCGCTTCCTCTCGCAGTAATGCTAAATCTTCGGTCCGCAGAGATTTATATAGGCTTCTCATGACGTCACAGTCACATGCTCCGAGTGGCCTCGGAGCATGTGACTGTGACGTCATGGGAACATGTGACTGTGACGTCATGAGAAGCCTATATAAATCTCTGCGGACCGAAGATTTAGCATTACTGCGAGAGGAAGCGACGAGTTAACATCGAGGAGGAGAAGAGGGAAGAAGACACCGACGGCAACGACGGAGAAGACCGGCCCCTCCACTAGCAAAAGAGCTACAAGAAGGTAGTGGAGGGGCCGCAAGAAGGACAACAGAGAGCCGGACGAGATGACGGAGAAGACCGGGCCTCCACTAGCAAAAGAGCTGCAAGAAGATAGCGGAGGCCCGGCGGAAGAAAGAACCGGAGAGCGGGAGAAGAATCGGAGAGCGGGAGAAGAAGAAGGCGACGGATAAGACCGGGCCCCGCTAGCAAAAGAGCTGCAAGAAGATAGCGGTGGCCCGGCAGAAGAAAGAACCGGAGAGCGCGGCGACGACACGGAGACCCCCGAAGACGGAAGAGACCCCTGGAGCTGTGCAATAAAATACTTTAAAAAACTGTGTTGTGTTTTTATTGCCATTTTTTTCCACCAGGTGAATGGGTAGGGGTACGATGTACCCCATACTCAATCACATAGGGTGAGGGGGGCCGGGATCTGGGGGCCCCCTTATTAAAGGGGGCTCCCGGATTCCGAAAAGCCCCCCGCCCGCAGACCCCGACAACCAACGCCAGGGTTGTCGGGAAGAGGCCCTGTCCTCATCAACATGGGGGCAGGGTGCTTTGGGGTGGGGGGGCCGCAGGTCGCCCCCTGCCCCAGAGCACCAAACCCCCCATGTTGAGGGCATGCGGCCTGATATGGTTCAGGAGGGAGGGGGGACGCTCTCTCGTCCCCCCCCTCTTCCCCTGCGGCCTGCCAGGTTGCGTGCTCGGATAAGGGTCTGGTTTGGATTTTGAGGGGGACCCCCATGCCGTTTTTTCGGCGTAGGGTTCCCCTTCAAATCCAGACCAGACCCAAGGGCCTGGTATGCTCCTGGAGGGGGAACCCATACCGTTTTTTTCTTAAAAAATTGGCGTGGAGTTCCCGCTCAGGATTCATACCAAACGCAGTGCCTGGTATTGGCGGGAATCCACGTCGGATCCCCATTCAATACAGTACCGCGTCTCCTCGCTATTGCAGCGAGCGCGACATGTGTCGCCACCCTGTCGCCGAGATGTCGGCACCCCTGTCACGGAGAATCTCCGCGATAGGATCGCAATGAATATACAATGTCGGCGGCACCTACTGTATTCCTGCACCATGTATATCAGGCGCTGGCGATGGTTGCTGGAACCAATCATACCTTGGGGCTGCGGACTAAAAAATTGTCTGAACGCATCGGTCAGACGGCCACCTTCCCCACCGCTCCTTCTTTGACCTCCCAGTCTCTGGGAACGCGTTGCAGAGACCCTCTGCGACGGTAACATAAGGTCCGCAACCTTACCCTTGTACCGTGGATCAAGGAGAGTGGCCAGCCAGTAATGGTCCCTTTCCTTGATTCGAAGAATACGAGGATCCTTCCGCAGACTTTGCAGGATCAGGGAGGCCATGCAGCGTAGGTTAGCTGAGGCATTCGGTCCGGAGTCCTCTGGGTCACTGAGGACGACATGATCCGCAGCCACCTCCTCCCAGCCACTTACAAGTCCACGGGTTTCTTGGGACTGTAAATCATCCCTAAAAGACTGCTGCTGTTGATGCTGAGTGCCAGGCTCCACCTCCATGCTGACACAATCCTCCTCCTCCTCCTCCTCATCCTCTTCCTGTGCGATGGGTGGGACAGAAGGAACACTGTCTGGGTGAAGGGGGCCTTGAGAGGCAAGGAAGTCCTCCTCTTCCTGCCTCTGTTCTGCCTCAAGTGCCCTGTCCATTATTCCACGCAGCGTATGCTCCAACAGGTGGACAAGAGGTACAGTGTCACTGATACATGCACTGTCACTGCTCACCATCCTCGTGGCCTCCTCAAATGGTGCCAGGACAGTACATGCATCCCTGATCATGCCCCACTGGCGTGGTGAAAAAAACCAGAGCTCCCCTGACCCTGTCCTGGTGCCGTAGTCGCACAGGTACTCATTGATGGCCCTCTGCTGCGTGTGCAGCCGCTGCAGCATGGCCAACGTTGAGTTCCACCTGGTGGGCATGTCACATATAAGGCAGTTTTGGGCAGGTTCAACTCCTTTTGCAGCTCAGCCAGCCGAGCACTGGCATTGTATGATCTGCGGAAACGCACACAGACTTTCCTGGCCTGCCTCAGGACATCCTGTAAGCCCAGGTACCTGCCCAAGATCCGCTGCACCACCAGGTTAAGGACGTGAGCCACACAGGGCACATGGGTCAGTTGTCCCTGTCGGAGGGCGGAGAGGAGGTTGGTGCCATTGTCGCAAACCACCATTCCTGGCTTAAGCTGGCGTGGCGTCAACCACCTCTCGGCCTGCCCCTGCAGAGCTGACAGAACCTCTGCCCCAGTGTGGCTCCTGTCCCCCAAACACACCAGCGCAAGCACGGCATGGCATCTTTTTGCCTGCGTGCTTGCGTAGCCCCTTGAACGCCTACAGAGTACCGCTGGTTCCGAGGACAGAGCACAGGAAGAGGCCATGGAGGAAGAAGAAGAGGAGGGGGTGGAGGAGAGAGGTGTGTCACAATCAATAGTAGCATTTTGGAGGCGTGGCGGCGGAACAACCTCCAACACTACTGCACCTTGTCCTGCATCCTTCCCAGCTGCCAAAAGAGTGACCCAATGGGCCGTGAAAGAAAGGTAACGTCCCTTTCCATGCCTGCTGAACTATGAGTCAGTGGTAATATGCACCTTACCGCTGACCGCCCTGTCCAGCGAGGCATGGACATTGCCTTCCACATGCCGGTAGAGAGCCGGAATCGCCTTCCGTGAGAAAAAGTGGCGTTTGGGAACCTGCCACTGAGGAACCGCACATTGCACAAACTCACGTAACGGGGCCGAGTCTACCAACTGAAAAGGCAGCCGTTGAAGTGCTAGCAATTTAGCCAAGCTAGCATTCAACCGCTGGGCATGTGGATGGCTGGGAGTGAACTTCTTTTGACGGTCCAGCAGCTGGGGTAGGGAAATTTGCCTGCTTCAATCGGACGTCGGTGTACTGCTAGCAGAGTGCCCGCAAGTACTTGGCTGTGACACACCTAATTCTACACCTTCATTCCTCTCAGTGCAGGTTTCAGAGAGGACTGAAGGTATAGTGGGGTTGGATATCCCAGCTGATGAGGAGCAAGGAGAGGTCCGCTTTGTTCTTTGGTGTGGGTCTTTAAGGTACGCTTGCCAACGAGCTGCATGGCAGGTCAACATATGTCTGGTCAAGCATGTGGTGCCCAAGCGGCTGATGTTTTGGCCACGCGAGATACGCTTGAGACATATGTTGCAAATAGCAGCGGTGCGATCTGATGCACTCGACTCAAAAAAGGCCCACACCAAAGAACTTTTGGAATAACGGGCAGAGGCAGCGTCCTGCACAGGCGGAGCTCTGCGGTGTGATTCAGTCGGTGTGCTGCCCTTACGCAGGCCCCCAGAGGGCATCCTGCCTCGTTGGAGATGTGCCTCCTCCTCATCCTCCTCCTCTCTCCTATCAGGCACCCACGTGGAGTCAGTGACCTCATCATCCCCTCCCCCCTCATCACTGGAGCCAATCTGGCAGTATGCTGCAGCTGCTGGAACATGACTGCCAGATTGCTGTCCTTCTTGAGCATCCCCTCTCTCTGCGCTCACGCTACTGCCTTCCTCTAGCTGGGTATCATCATCAGACCCTTCAAAACGCTGGGCATCCTCCTGGAGCATGTACCGAACACTGTGCTCAAACAGCTCGGGGGACTCCTCAGGAGGACATGGTGGGTCTAGGGAAGGAGTGACTGATGATGACATTGATACGAGGGAAGAGGACGCATTGGCAGCTGCTTTGCCAGTACCCTGAGCCTGGGTGAGAAAGGATGAGGAGGATGAGGAGGGCTTGGTCATCCACTCTACCAAGTTTTCGGCATGATGCGGCTCAACGCGTCCAGCTGCCGAAAATAAGGACAAGCGTGTCCCATGGCCACGTGCTAATGACAATGCACCGCGTCCATGACCAGCACTGTTGCCCCCAGACACAGAGCCTGCTTACCCTCTTTTATTGGCTCGTGACTGTCTACCTGTCTTTGTTGGCCTTCCAGACATTCTATTAGCCTGCAGGGAGATGGGAAAACCAGCAATACGGGGTAGCTTCAGGTGTATACTGTGCAGGAGGCACCTACACCCACTGTAACTACTTGCAGATGACTGTCTGTGTTACACAACAGAACAACACCATGACGAGCAATAAGGGGTAGCGTATACTGTGCAGGAGGCACCTACACCCACTGTAACTACTTGCAGATGGCTGTCTGTGTTACACAACAGAACAACACCACGACGAGCAATAAGGGGTAGCGTATACTGTGCAGGAGGCACCTACACCCACTGTAACTGCTTGCAGATGCCTGTCTGTGTTACACAACAGAACAACATCACGACGAGCAATAAGGGGTAGCGTATACTGTGCAGGAGGCACCTACACCCACTGTAACTGCTTGCAGATGCCTGTCTGTGTTACACAACAGAACAACACCACGACGAGCAATAAGGGGTAGCGTATACTGTGCAGGAGGCACCTACACCCACTGTAACTACTTGCAGATGCCTGTCTGTGTTACACAACAGAACAACACCACGGCGAGCAATAAGGGGTAGCGTATACTGTGCAGGAGGCACCTACACCCACTGTAACTGCTTGCAGATGCCTGTCTGTGTTACACAACAGAACAACACCACGACAAGCAATAAGGGGTAGCGTATACTGTGCAGGAGGCACCTACACCCACTGTAACTGCTTGCAGATGCCTGTCTGTGTTACACAACAGAACAACACCACGACAAGCAATAAGGGGTAGCGTATACTGTGCAGGAGGCACCTACACCCACTGTAACTGCTTGCAGATGCCTGTCTGTGTTACACAACAGAACAACACCACGACGAGCAATAAGGGGTAGCGTATACTGTGCAGGAGGCACCTACACCCACTGTAACTGCTTGCAGATGCCTGTCTGTGTTACACAACAGAACAACACCACGAGCAATAAGGTGTATACTGTGCAGGAGGTTTAGCGAAGAATATCACTGACACTGTCCCTGCCTATCCTTCTCTGTCCCTGCACGCCAACTCACTGTAAATGCACAAGGTTTCAAAGGATGTCACTGACACTGTCCCTGCCTATCCTTCTCTGTCCCTGCATGCCAACACACTGTAAATGCACAAGGTTTCAAAGGATATCACTGACACTGTCCCTGCCTATCCTTCTCTGTCCCTGCACGCCAACACACTGTAAATGCACAAGGTTTCAAAGGATGTCACTGATACTGTCCCTGCCTATCCTTCTCTGTCCCTGCATGCCAAAACACTGTAAATGCACAAGGTTTCAAAGGATGTCACTGACACTGTCCCTGCCTATCCTTCTCTGTCCCTGCACACCAACACACTGTAAATGCACAAGGTTTCAAAGGATGTCACTGACACTGTCCCTGCCTATCCTTCTCTGTCCCTGCACACCAACACACTACACAAGGCCGCCGCGCTGGTGGCCTTTTATAGTTTGGGGCGTGTACTAAACCCCCCTGAGCTATGATTGGCCACAGGCATCCTGCCTGTGGCCAATTATGGCTCTCCTCGCTGCCGGCGCTGCGATTGGCCAAGCATGCTTGCATGCATAGTGCATGCTTGGCCAATCATCAGCCAGCAATGCACTGCGATGCCGCAGTGAATTATGGGCCGTGACGCGCCACTCGAATTTGGCGCGAACAGACCATAACGTTCGATCTTCGTCGAACGATCGAACAGTCGATGTTCGAGTCAAACGTGTGTTCGACTCAAACACAAAGCTCATCCCTACACACCACCCCACAGAAGCATTGTTCCCTTTAATAAAATTTGCCACATGTCCTTAGAGTTATTTGACTGTAAACCCTCTCAAGTCTTAACTGATATTTCCGTTTAGCCTCTCTAATGCCAATGTTTATCCTGACTCTAGCAGCACTATAATCTTATTTAGTTTGTGATCTAAAGTCCACACTGTTTTCTTTTAACATGACAGGAACCGTCCTGTAAATCCAAGATTTCTGATTGGGAAATTACTTAATCATTTTAAAAGTTGCTACATCCTTAGCATATTTACCGATGAATGCAGTGATTACAGATGTATTTTTCTCAGGTTTGCTTGGATGTCCCACAGTTCCTGCTTCCCTGAACAAATTCTTTGGCGGTGTATTTAAAATATCCTTCAAAGCATCTATAGCTTCATCTTACCAAACTTTCACCTTTTTAAATGATGATTTAGTCCTCCTGAGAGCCTGCTCATACAATTGTACAAAAAAAAAATAATGAAATATGATCCAGTGATATGGGGCAGCTTTAAAAACACCCATGTTTACCCTACCCAGGTACTCAGTGACAAGATGGTCCTAGGAAGTAAGTCTGAAGCAAAAACTGACAATCCAAAGTACATAGCTGGTTGTAGACACTGTAATAGTAAGAGTTCTGGTCTATAAGTGGACTTGGATAGCCAGGAATAAAGCCAAGGTTCATGGCAGGTAGCAGATTCAGATAGCCAAGAACAAAGCCAATGGTCAGGAAAGGTATCAGACACAGACATCTAGGAATGAAAGCAAAAGTCAGGGCGTGTAGTAGACTCAGATAGCAGAATCAGATAGCCATAAGTTGGTACATGGCAATCAGTGATTAAAAGTAGGCTGGGTAGTAGGCATGTACAGGGCTCAGCAGCTAGATTGCAAAATCATTGCTCAAGCAGCTAGTCAAGAGCTGCACTAAGTTTAAATAGACAAACCAAGAGAAGGAAGGCTTCCTGGTTGGCTGCAGTCTCACAGGAAGAGAATATTGACTGCAGAATAACTGAAAAACAGATAGCCAGGCTGGGCAGGGACTAGCCGAGTAGCTGATAATATTGAATAGGTGAGACAGCCCGATGCCTATAGCAGTGAGCCCTGTGCAGAAACATGGTAAGAACAAAGCACATGTTGTGGAACTACAAAAATCTGAACGGCTTTGCATGTTAGAGCTCTGGAACTACAAGTAATATATTGACTTTCCTGCTGACCTATAGGACTACATGTGGAAGCTTGCATGGTGGTCTGTGCAACCATAAATAACAGATCCCAAGTAGATTTACTGCTGACCTGTGACAGCAGCCCCTTCCTCTTATGAGGTTTCTCCACCTGCCTGGGGCTGGGTTTAAGAAGGAACTTTAGGTGCAATTTTCCTATGAGATGCAGTGCAAAAACATCTGATGCGAGAATTCATGACCTCTCCTCAGGCCCAAAATCTTTCCAGTCAAGAAAGTTCTGGAGTATTCCTCTTGAAGACTGAGAGTTCAATATTTGGTTAACTTCAAATTCGTGATTGTCAGGAGCAGTGGTAAGTATAGACCAGGAAAACCTATTGAAGAGTAATGGCTTTAGAAAAAAACATGTATTACAAGTAAAATATTATAGCTTTGAGGGCCTCCAAATAGTGTATATATAGCAATAAATAAATTAAGGGCAGGTATGCCCGAAGGCAGCCTATTCCACCTCAAAGGTGAGAAACACACCAGAAGCCCAGCAAAGTACAATGGCACCACACCAATTCCAATAGCTAAACAAAAATGGCAACCACCTCCACTTATAACCATATTTTAAATTTAGGTACGCATGGCAAGGATTTGTGCAGTGGAAACTTTTTCCAGAACACTTATCAGCTAGCCAAAAAATGTACACTGTCTAACAATTTGCATTAAAAACAGGAATTTACTCTATGGGGGATCAAACGTCCCTTTCATACCACTATAGGTAAATTTGGGATTTGGCCTCTAACAAATCAACACTTTCTTAGTATAATGATTAAGGCTGGGTTCACACTAGTGCGACACGACATCTGTCCTACTTTGGATCCGACTTTGCCCTGCGACATGAAGCCGACACATGTCCGACTTTCAATGAACGGGGATCCGACTTGGATCCCCGCCAATAGCAGGCACTGTGTTTGGTATAAATATTGAGGGGGAACTCCAGGCCAAATTTTAAAGAAAAAAACAGCGTGGGTTCCCCCTCCAGGAGCATACCAGGCCCTTGGGTCTGGTCTGGATTTGAAGGGGAACCCCTACGCCAAAAAAACGGCGTGGGGGTCCCCCCCAAAATCCAAACCAGACCCTTATCCGAGCACACAACCTGGCAAGCCGCAGGGGAAGAGGGGGGGACGTCGGCGTCTTCTTCCTTCTTCTCCTCCTCGATGTTGACTCGTCGCTTCCTCTCGCAGTAATGCTAAATCTTCGGTCCGCAGAGATTAATATAGGCTTCTCATGACCTCACAGTCACATGTTCCCATGACGTCACAGTCACATGCTCCGGGGCCATGTGCCCCGGAACATGTGACTGTGACGTCATGAGAAGCCTATATTAATCTCTGCGGACCGAAGATTTAGCATTACTGCGAGAGGAAGCGACGAGTCAACATCGAGGAGGAGAAGAAGGAAGAAGACGCCGGCGGCGACGACGGGAAGACCGGCCCCTCCACTAGCAAAAGAGCTAAAGAAGTTAGTGGAGGGGCCGGCAGAAGAAAGAAGCGGGAGAAGAACCGGGAGAAGAACCGGATAGCGGGAGAAGAAGAAGACGACGGAGAAGACCGGGCCTCCGCTAGCAAAAGAGCTAAAGAAGTTAGCGGTGGCCCGGCCGAAGAAAGAACCAGGGAGCGCGGCGATGACACCGGAGAACCCCGAAGTCGGAAGAAGACCCCCGGAGCTGTGCAATAAAATACTTTAAAAAGCTGTGTGTTTTTTTTATTGCAATTTTTTTCCACCAGGTGAATGGGTAGGGGTACGATGTGCCCCATACTCATTCACATAGGGTGGGGGGGCTGGGATCCGGGGGCCCCTTTATTAAAGGGGGCTCTCGGATTCCGATAAGCCCCCCGCCCACAGACCCAGACAACCAACGGCCAGGGTTGTCGGGAAGAGGCCCTGTCCTCATCAACATGGGGGCAGGGTGCTCTGGGGTGGGGGGGCCGCAGGTCGCCCCCCTGCCCCAGAGCACCAAACCCCCCATGTTGAGGGCATGCGGCCTGGTACGGTTCAGGAGGGAGGGGGGCCGCTCTCTCGCCCCCCCCTCTTCCCCTGCGGCCTGCCAGGTTGTGTGCTCGGATAAGGGTCTGGTTTGGATTTTGGGGGGGACCCCCACGCCGTTTTTTCGGCGTATAGGTTCCCCTTCAAATCCAGACCAGACCCAAGGGCCTGGTATGCTGCTGGAGGGGGAACCCACGCCGTTTTTTTCTTTAAAATTTGGCCTGGAGTTTCCCCTCAAGAGCAGCACAGCACAAGTCGCATGCCAAAGTCGGATCATGCAAGACTGCGGTCCGACTTTGATCCGACTTCAATGTTAGTCAATGGGCTGAAGTCGGATCAAAGTCGGACCAAAGTAGTACAGGGAGCATTCTCAAAGTCGGACCGACATGTGTCGGACCAGTTAAGACGGCTCCCATAGGGAAACATTGATTTTCACACGTCATGCGACATGAGCTCCCAATGTCGGAGTGTTTGTCGCCCCAGTGTGAACCAGGCCTTAACTCCCCTATGGCACAATAAATTACTTCCTGAACTCTTTTCTATCCCCAATACAGATATATGGAGCGTAAGGGCCATATATTACTTATGTCATCTATTATCTTCTGGTAGTCTCAAAACATTTGATAGACTAAAGAAGAATTATAATTGCCTAACTATATGTTCTTTTGATATCTGCAGGTCTGCCATGCCCTACAGACCCAATTTACCTCAACACTCCCACAGTCAGTCCCAAACCCCCTAATGGAATTGGTTAAAAAACAGAATCCCACAAACTAATTTCTACATTTTATGATATGTTACTCCTCCCCTCCTCATCCCAGTTAACCTTTGCAATTAAGACATGGTGGGCTGCATATGTGGGTGACATTGATGACAAACATTGAGGTAAAGTCCTGAACACTTGCAAAACCATGTCAACTAGGTAGTCAGACTGCCTCACCCAATTGTATATTATACATCGCTCCTGCCTCATCCTGCTTAGCTTAGCCCGATAAAAGTGCTCAAAGTACTACTTGTCCTATGTGCCACCTCAGCTCTGGTACCTTTTATCACTTATTCTGGTCTGTCATCTTGTTTTTGTTTTTAGACCCAGGTTGTCAAATAACTTCACGACACTATGGGTTCCCCATTAATTCTGCACCCTAAACAATGTATACTGGGTTTATTTCCAAATCTGGACAAATTCACCACAATGTTTCTACATGAAATTGATAGCTAGACAATGAATGAGTGCCACACCTCCCAAATTGACATCTTGGATTCTTGAAATAAATAACACTTTACCCTACAAGAAATTCTTATGTTCATAGGGGATGCCCAACTAAATATAATATCTGGGATCAATAGTTACAAATATCTTCTGAAACGTGTGTATGAATATATTATCTTGGAAATGTCAATCCCTTGTATTGTATGCAGCTAGATTGACTCTGATCCCTGGACTCCTGTTTCACATATATGATGATTATGTACATAATACTTTCACTTCTTTCTTGTAACTGTCAAATATAATATGTATCTGCTGTGATCTCTTGGGCCTGTCACGGACGACACCTGGATATATTTTTTAGACATAGGTTGTCAAATAACTTCACGACACTATGGGTTCCCCATTAATTCTGCACCCTAAACAATGAATACTGGGTTTATTTCCAGATCTGGACAAAGTTACCACAATTTTTCTACATGAAACTCTGTTTACAGTCAGGAAAGTGATAGATAGACAATGAATGAGTGCCACACCTTCCAAATTGTCATCTTGGATTCTTGAAATAAATAACACTTACCCTACAAGAAATTCTTAGATATTCATAGGGGATGCCCAACTAAATATAATATCTGGGATCGATAGTTACAAATATCTTCCGAAACGTGTGTATGAATATATTATCTTGGAATTGTCA